>JANDEH010000004.1:65270924-66769691 GCA_024610705.1 Tetragnatha versicolor | reverse complement strand
GGGGGAGGGGGGTCAAAAATGGTAAAAAATGGGTCACGTAGTATGGGTACGGCGTTCCCTTAATATACAGGGTGCGTCAAAAGTTCGTTAGAACTTTAAAAATTAATAATAAAAAAACTAAAGGAGATAAAAATGTGCCGCCTTCTGCTATGTTCTTAGGGTGCAGTTGGATTTTTTGTCACCAAATTTTGAAAAATCGTAGTTCCCGACCTTATGGGTAGATGACAGCACTATTTTTGGGGATTTTCAGCAGCCAAGTTCCCTCTTTTATTTCGTATAGGGAAGTATCGAATATTGCGATTGAATCGATTTCAGAATCGAATGAAACATGTTTTCGTAATCTAATCGCCAATGCAAGTTTTAAGCCAAGTTGATCTGTGTTAAACTTTTATTTAAAATGAAAAATGGATAATTTTTTTATGCTTACACTATTTCTCATCAACATTTAATCTTTTCAACGCAATTACGAATTAATTTAGTTCGATCGCATACCATGTCAATAGGTCTTTATTTATATGCTTTCTTTAAGAGAATGATCAATCTAATCTAATCTTAGGAATTTTCTACATTTTTTTTCTATTGTTATTTTTAATTATTATATAAAGTTTTAAAAACGGGTTGTTCATGATCAAATTTTACGAAATGCTGACCTTATTTCTTATATAGGGGAGGGGATTTAAAAATAACAGCGATCAAATTACGGTTTGCGATTAAAAACTATTAGAGAATCATAGGGACAATCAAGTGGTGTTTCCATAGAACACTTACAGGAATGCTTTGATTTTTGGTGTAATTAAAATTACAATTTTGTGGGTAATGCTGTATAACGAGCTAAGATGGGGGTGGCGGTCCTCCCGCAGAAAAATTTTGCTCATTAAAAGGTTTACTTTCTTTTGTAGAATATTTATTTCTGGGATATTTTTATGTCATTTGTTTCAAGGGTTGCGATCATCCCAATCTCTACCCCCCCACACTCTCTGTTCTTGAACTTTCTTTTATAAACAAGGGTGGATCTAGGTCAGGACAGATTCATGGGGGTAGTGCCTCCCCAAACTGTAGAAAATTACGTTTATATGAGGGATAATCATGTTTCAAAAAGCCATCGCAGACAGCTTGCCCCCTCAAGGATTCCCCTATGCCTCCCCAGGGTCCACCTACCACCCAAATCCCAAATCTACCCATGATCTGGGTACCCAAGGAGATATGATACACTGTGCTTTAAGCAACGATCGACACGTTAGGGTGGGTTGGGGTAAAGTGGGTCATGGGGTAAAATGGGTCAGTTTTAATTATCTCGATATAAATCAAATTTAAATAGAATTTTTTTTAATATATTCTTTAATCTGTTGGCTACCTTTTTCTACTGTCAAAAATTAAGATTTATGAATTTTAGGACTGAAAAAATACTTAATTTGAGCCGTAAATGATGTCATCGAAAAAACAGGGTTTACCAACTTCGAAATAACTATATATTACTATAATAAATTACAGCAAACTTTTGTGATAGTTTTTCATTAAAGAAAGTCTGAGAGACATTTCAAGCCAATCAGCTTAGAAAAATATAAAATATTTTATCTTTTATAACGATATTTTGTACTTGGGGTAAAATGGGTCATAGTTAGGAGGCCTTTTGTATTAAGTAAAAACAATGTTTTTAACTTATTTCCTTCAAATATACATTGAACTGTCAAACAAGTTTATTTTTTTCTCTAAATGAAGTATTTTAATTGAATTTGAACAATGTTCATTAACTTCGGACGTTTACAATTTCATTAAAGTACAAATTAAAACAAATTTCTTCAGATAAAAACGGCTTAACCGATTGCCTTTTTTCTTATTTTCATGTATATTTAGTAATAAATATATTTTTGACATATTTTTGCAATGATACCCATTTTACCCCACATTGGGGTAAAATAGGTCATTACTTTTGATGCTAGGTTTAACCAACTAACAACTAAAAAATTTTTGATAAAATTAGATAAAAATGTTCTGAAGGATTGTAATGTCAAGATCCAATTGAAAGAAATCATTAAAAATAGTTTTGATGAAATAAAACTTCGAATGTGAAGGTACCTTTAAATGACCCATTTTACCCCAACCCACCCTATACAATAAAATTTCAAACACCTAGCAATACTTTTAGACTATTTTCTATGTTTAAAAACATCTGTTGCCCATATAATCCCTTCCCTCTCCGATCATTTTCAAGCAAACCGAAATTGAATCTGAAGATCCGTATAGGGCAGCGGTTCTCAAACTGTGGTCCGCGGACCCCTGGGGGTCCGCGGCGCCTTCCTAGGGGGTCCGCGAGTTACCTTGAAGACTTCCTCAAGCTACTTTTAGAATTCCCCAAAGAGTTTCAAATTTAGATGAAACACTAGTTTTAAGAGGTAAATTTCAAAAATTTTCTGGGGGACAACCCCCAGCCCCCTCGAAATTTTGACTTCAATGCATAATATTTACCTTGAAATTTCCAGACCCTCACCTCAGAGACTTGGAGTAATTCAGGGGAGTAATAAGGGTGTGTGAAGGGGCCCTGAAATTTGGATTTGGTGTATCAAAACAAGTTAAAACCCTGTTTTTGGGATCAAATCTTCGAAATGGGGGAGGACCCCTGAACCCCCTTTAGTACTTGGTAATTTATTATTTAAATTTTTTTTTAAAAGTTCATCAAAATTGAAATCCTACCTAAGAATATATAGTCGGAAATTCGTAACTAAGAAATATAGTTAAAATCCTGTGTGTTTTTAGGGACAAATTTATCTAAAACTTCTCTGTGGATAACCCCCAGATACCTTTTTGTTCTTAAAACTCTATTTTAAACTATTTTTAACAATAAGTTCATCAAAATGCAAATATTACATAAAAATTTATGTTCAAAAAATTTTAACTAGGGGTATTAAAACTAATTTAAAATATGTTTTTCTAGTTGAATTTCCAAAAATTTTCTGGGGGAGGACCCCCCAAACCCCCCTTTGTGGGTAGAACTTAATTACCCATAACCTTTTCATGTTAATTTCCCTAAGACGCAAATTCTACTTAAAAATGTACTAAAAAGCTTCTTTGACCTATGAAATATACATGGGAGCGGAGGGATAATTTTGGTCCCTCCCTAAATAATATTTCTCTGGAGTGGAGTAATTGTAAAATTTATTATAATTTGTATACTATTTTTAATTAATCTTAAACACAGAACAAAAGTCTGGTTACGGCTTTT
Source organism: Tetragnatha versicolor (assembly GCA_024610705.1). Taxonomy (NCBI): domain Eukaryota; kingdom Metazoa; phylum Arthropoda; class Arachnida; order Araneae; family Tetragnathidae; genus Tetragnatha; species Tetragnatha versicolor. The sequence goes on along the minus strand of JANDEH010000004.1, from coordinate 66,766,471 downwards.
GGTGTTGGGGGTCCGCGATGCCTGGCTTCTAACATAAAGGGGTCCGTGATGATAGAAAGTTTGAGAACCGCTGGTATAGGGCAAAAATAATGATTGTGTTTCTCTGTCATTTTTAAATGTAGATGCTTATTTGCATGATTTCTCATCCAGTGTTTATCATAGTGATCCTTACCGAAGAATCATCACATCGCATAGGAAATCGGATGTGTGAAAAGTCTTCAAAACTACAATTTACACTTGTAATTTTAAATTATTCCTAAACAGTGAAGATCCCAAACTGAAAAGTCCAAATGAGCTTTAATAAAAAATTAATTCAAATGCAATTACCAAAAAAAAGGTAATGATTAACTTTATCCTAATCAAAAACATTGCGTTTTAAAACATCATAAAATAATTTGAAAATAACTAAATAACTAGAGAAAAGAAGAAATCGGAAAATTTCTAAGATTAAAATAGATTGATATCTTTTCTAAAGACAGAAAAATCAAATTTAAAGTGATGTTATTGCGTTGAAAAAATTGTGTATGAGAGAAACCAGTGTAAGGGATCATAAAATATCCATTTTTCATTCTAATTAACAGTTTAACACCGATAAATTTGGCTTAAAACTTGTATTGGCGATTAGATCGTAAAACATAGAGTTATTTCATTCGATGAAATCGATTCAATCGCAATATTCAATATTTACCTACACGAAATAAAAGAGGGAACTTGGCTGCTGAAAATCCCCAAAAATAGTGCTGTCATCTACCCATAAGGTCGGGAACTATGATTTTTCAAAATTTAGTGACAAAAAATCCAACTGCACCCTAAGAACATAGCAGAAGACGGCACATTTTTATCTCCTTTAGTTTTTTTATTATTAATTTTTAAAGTTCTCACGAACTTTTGAACTTCACTAATACTATTAGTGATGGGCGATTATTTGAGGAGTTAACTCAGTGAACTAACTCCTTAAACTGAGTGAAGGATCAAGGAGTGGGGAAAAAAGAGTGGTAGCTCAGTTGTACTTTTTAAAATTTACCTTTTTAAGATTTAATTTGTGGTATTACCTTGAAATCCTTGTGATATTACCTCCAAGAAACACTAGATGGCAGCACGCCGCCGGCTGCCGGTGATTATCATCTATGAGATGAGCGAGCGAGCGGTGCGCCTACGTAATCCGTTGCCATAACAACCCACTTTGATCAGAAGAACCGAAGGAATTACGTCTTCCTTTTAGGAGTTGAAAGGAGTTGACAGAGTTAAAAGAGCTGCTTGCTCCTAGTCTCCACTCTTTGGGAGTTATTTGCTGTGTGCTCTCAACTCCTTTGATCCCAGGAGAGCTGGGATTGGGAGCAGATGGCCTCAGATCGGTCTTCCCACTCCGACAATCCCACTCCCAGGGATCAGATAGTTCATAAGAGTTAATTTCTCACTCCCAGCGGTTTCTTAAGATCGATTTTTGGAGGCCATGATTGTTTATTATACACCTCTTCTACACGGCACTGTGAGCGTGATTATACATTGTCTTAATCACAATGTTTAGGTTGACAAAATTTGCTGCACACAATTAAAAAAATATTTATGGTTTTATATTCTCACGATTATCAAGTTCTAATAATCCTTTAATATTTAGATATTCCATTAAAAATTTCGACGATTAAAAAAGATTGCGAAAAGATGAATTTCGTTAAACGAGCTGCCATTATTGAAAGGCATACATTTACTACTTCTGACAGCTATTGTTAATTAAAATACTAGTTGTTAATAAAAAATATTTGATCTTAAACGAAAGGATTGCTGTATAAATTAATATTTTAATGGTTTAGCAGTGTTTTATTTGATTAATGAGGCGATTGATTTGGATTTAAAAATTAAATTTTCAACTGATTTTTGAGAATTGAAACACGAGCTATGCTTGTCTACCTCTACCAGCTATGATGGTGTCTTCAAAGGGCAGGAAGGAAGGAAGGGTTTGTAGTTCATTTCCGAGAACGTTGGCGTCTTGCCAAAACCTTCTGCTCTTAGTGTGTTTTTTGTCTCAAACTCGCCATTTTTTAGATGAATGAGTGATTAAAACTAAATTACTTATTAGAAAAATTGTACTGGTTTTTCATTCTGGTGACCATTACTTTCCAGTAAATTTAGAATAGTTAAAGTTTGCAGTAGAATGGTCGCGGATTAAATTGGATTGGATGCCTGAATTCGAATTGTAAGATAGGTGGTTATTTTTGAAGTGAGTATTTTTTCTTTTGAAATATACCTAGTATTGCTGATTAATATATTAAACTTGATGTGTTAGTGTCTGAATATTTGGTTCTACGGTCGTTTCCCCTACTGGGGAATTTCCTTTCCCTCTTTCTTCTGTTTTGTAGGTAGGTTTTTGTTAGTAAATTGTTAAAAAAATTTCCAGTAGGCGAAATATTAAAGGTTTATTTCCGTTTTCGTTTACAGTTCAATATAAAAGCTTTTATTTTTTGAATGACTTTTCCGGCATACTTTTTAGTTGATGTGTACGTAGTTAAGATTAAGAAGTTATATAATACTAGCGCTGACGCGCTAGACACGGGCTTCGCCAGTCCATATGTAAAAAGGAGCATTTTTATGTTCATACTACAACAATCGATGTTATACCTTCAACAATTAATATTATATTATCTTTAATTACAACAATTGGTGGTTTTGCCATGATGTCATGGTTTAGGAATGAAATACGGGTTTTTTTAGCCGAAAATAGACCAAAAAAGTTATTGGGATGCTTCAATTTCAAATTATTATTCTTCAGGAAACTTTCTGGGAGCGAGTAGCTTTCTGGTATGGTTTACAGTGAATGTAGGTTCGAAAAGTTTAAAACTAAAACGGACTTACATTCAGATGAACATTCATTTATGTATATAGATTTTGGGAGTTACTGAGTTACATTAAAGAGTTAACTCCTTAAGGTGAGTGAGTTACTCAGATCTGATCTTGCAAAAGAGTTGAATCGCCCATCACTAACTAATAGCGATATTGCATTCGATTCTACTCCGGAATCGATTTCTTACACCGATTCAAAAAGAAAAGAAAGGTGAGGGGAAATGTCGGCGATATAAGGGGTGATAGTAGTGGGGACTTGAAGGAATTTTTCAACTAGTTGGGGTTAGAGATGTAAAATTCCCACATTTTTTGGGAGGCGGGAAAAAACCCGGGATTTTTGGGAATAAACCGGGAATTTTAGGGGAATATTGGGAATTTTGACCGTAAACAAACACAACAATATTTCACCATCAGTTTTCATTTTCTAGGACTTTTGAGGAGTCTAAGACAATTTTAAACATGATCAAACACTAGTAATTGATAGTTCTTTCTATTATAAACTATTTATATTATTTCAGGAGGTTTATAATATATCGCTTACTTCTGTTTTTAGCTTAAACCGAAATCCAAGTCTTAGAATTAAAATTAACCTTATAATTATACAAATTATAGTATTATGACATATGAAAAATACTTGAAATCACTTACCTTTTACAAAAAGCTAAAGAATCATAATTCCCAAAATTTCACTCTAATATATCGAAACGGGAATATTCAAAATTCCCATCCCAAAAAACCGGGTTTATTCCCGGGAATAAACCCGGTTTTTTCCAGCCTTTACATCTCTAGTTGGCATAGGCGCCGACTTTCATCAAATATTGGGGGTGCCCAGTACTATAGACAAAAAAGATATTAGTTATTCCACAAAAAAGCGGTCCAAAAATTTACGATCGCCACTAATGCTACACATAGCCCCCCCCAAGATTTTGAACATCCAAAGTCCAAAGACTTATTCCTAAAGTACCCCTAAGGAGTATATTTATGCATAACGTTTTCGATTCTATAAAAGTAGTACTAAAATCATATTCCACATTATGTTAAAATTTTACAATTACTCGAAGTATAATAGGGGGTCTGGGGGGGTTCCCCCAGAAAAATTTTGAAAATTTGCCTCAAAAAGTAGTGTTACAGCTTTTCTTTAGACATTTTTGGTTCCCCCAGAGAGAAGTTCCTTGTAAAACATAGAATTTCTAAGGAAAATATTACAACTAGAGTCGTCAAAATTTCGAGAGGGGCTAGGGGTCCTCCCCTAGAAATGTTTTTGAAATTTGTCTCTTAAACTAGTGTTATTTATTTTGAAACTATCAAAAGGTAACTCGCGAACCCCCTAGGAAGGTGCTGAGGACCCTCGGAGGTCCGCGGACCACTGCTATAAAAATTCAAATAAAAAGCAGCACAATATTTTTTTTAAATTTAATCGAGCACAATAAATTAAATACCTATCGCGAAGAATGAAGGTGAATTCAAACATAAATCAACTACACAGAGCAGTAACTATAGTTTTGTTTCGGGACGGATTTTGACTTAAATATTTTTTGAGGTACCTACTGACGAGTTCTTTTTTACTTCAAGTGTAGATGACTTGCACATTTTACAAAAATTTTGTTGAAATTAATTTCAAAATTTTATAAACATTGAAAATTCCAAACAAAGCGATATTTTGAGGGTCTTCCCCCCAAAATTTGGAAATTTCCACCACAAAATAGCGTTTTATCTCTTTTTGAAGCGTATTTGGGTTCCACCCTTAGAGCAAAGGGCTCATTTTAAGAAGCAGAATTTTCAAAGAAACCCAGTATATAAAACAGCAAAATTTTTGGAAATTTGTCCCTAAAAATAGTGTTTAAATTCATTTTGTAGACTCTTTCTTCTTATGTTACACAAAAGGAGAATCACACCACAAAAATCACGGAATTTTCAGGGGAAAACGGTAAATAATATATTTTAAAATTTGAGGGGGCTTGGGGGTCCTCCCCAAATTTTTTTGAAATTTTTACCCTAGAAAGTAGTGTTTTAAGTCATTTTGAGACCCTTTGTCAAGACCAAGTGAACGGGACCAAAAGAACGACGTTTGCCTTCTTTAGTTCATGAAAGAAAATAGGTAGATTTTTACTAAAAATATTGGGGGGGCTTAGCCCCCCTTCTTCCAACATTGGGGGGGCTCAAGCCCCCTCAAACCCTATGGATGGAGTCGGCGCCTATGCTAGTTGGGGTGGGAAATTTTCGTGTCGGTGAATCGACCGTAGCACGGTGTATTATATATAAACGCCCATGGACGTCATTTAGGGGGGCAACCGCCCCCCCAAGGTTTCACTGTAATGTGAAAAATAGCTGCAAGTCCCTTGAAAATTCTGTAACTTCAACAAAGAGCTTTGGGTGCAACTCAAAATGTCTCAAAAGGAGTTAAAACACTACTTTTAAGGGTTCAATTTCAAACCAGCCCCCCTCTAAAATTAGTGTTTCCCCCTTGAAAACTATTCCTCTTACAAGAAACTTTTCTCTTTAGAAGCTCTCCAAAAGTTTGAAAAAGAGATAAAACACTAGCTTAAAGGGGAATTAAAATTTCTGGGGGAGAACCCCTAGCCCCCTTAAAACTTTGACGTTTATTTACAACTCTTTTTCCTAAAAAATTATGTGGTTTACATAAAACTGTTCTCTTTGGATGCAGCGCATATAGGGTCTCAAAACGAGCTAAAACACTAATTTAAGAGCCAAATTTTCAAAATTTTCCAGGGGTTAACACCCAGACCCCCCACTTTTCCTTGGAGTTAACGTTGTCAAATTTTGACATGATAATACCTTAAAAATCATGTTGAGGCAATCCCTGCCAAAAAAACCTAGCAACATCAAGGTCCAGACCCATTTAAAAAAATTCCTTGCCCCCCCCAACCAAAAACTGAAATGACGCCCCTGAAAACGCCACTCCTAAATGAGGATTAAAAAAAACGTTCGATTCAATTCCGGAATCGATTCCTGTGGATTCGATTCCAACCTGGAATCGATTCCTTAGAGCCAGTATCGAAAAAGTATAATCGAACGAACTTATCTATTTTCAATCACAAATCAAGGATAATTAGAAATAATTATTAATTTAATTAATAACCAGCAAAAATTAATTATCAAAATACTAATTAATTTGAGAACTAAGTAGTAGTTATCTGTACCAAGTAGAAAATTAAGTACGATTGAATCGATTCTTTCGGAAATATCTAGAACTCTACTCCAAAATCGCATTGTCGAGGAGGACAGTATTTGAATGGAGAGACTTCTTTTCAATTGGTCAAGGGGGAGGGACCACCCTTTCACGGAGTAAGGGGGCAGTACCTGTCCCTATAAAACCACGCGATACTGCATTTTTGCTTATTCCTCTTTTCAGAGTCATGGTCGGTGTGAGTCTCCTGGTTTAAACTTTTTCTGTGTTTATTGTAGGGATAATTTTAGAGATTTTAAACTGTTTTCGTGAGCATCAGCAATAATAGTGTTTTTCGTGCGAGGTCCAACGAGTGGAACTGCTGTGTTCGCGTTAAATACTGTCTCGTCAATGAACGTGGATCTAAGACTGTTTTGCGAACTCTTATTAATCTGAATATTTGCATACCACGTGCTGACGATGGAGCCAACGATGGAGCAAAGGATTATTGAAAGTGGTAAGTAATGAATACGTATTTCCTTATGCTCTATTACACATCCATTCATTTTCGTTCTTTTTTCATTCAGTGTTCTGTTAGGCTTATTAACACCAGCAAAATCCAAATTTTTTGTAAACAATTTCAAAATGTTTTTAACTTATTTCAGTGACGTAGACAGAGGGGGTGAAACGGGTCTTTTGCAGACCCAAGCCCCAAACTTTTTTCTTTGTGAAATTAAATATTTCAGAATATCTTTAATTATGTTAAAAAATTATCGGGAAGGTCCCCGAGACCACCTTGGTAGTACTTGTAACTCTATTATTACAACTCTATTTTATGTTAAGTTTGTCAAAACGCAAAAAATTCTACCATAAAACCTGTTTCCGAAATTTGGATAAGGCATACCAAAACGAGATATGTAAAAATTGTTTTTTATTAAATTTCCAAAAATTTTCTTTGGGGAACCCCCAGACCCTATATTTAATGGGGTATTTCATATTAAATATGAAATATTTCATTCTAGTTTGTTGTTAACAATGGATTTCTTTGTATCGTGGTTAAAATGCATCATTGATTTATTTTAATATTAAGTTATTCATTAAGTGAGAAAAAAAATTAGTGTAATTCAAAACCTTATTTTTTTTCATTTCGATATCATCATGCACCCCCTCCCCAAAAAAATAATAATTTAATAATTTCTGGCTATGCCACTGGTTTGAGGGCCACGTGCTTTTGACAGACGATGGAAATATTTTGGAGGGGAGATGTGAGAAATGTTTTCTCAATTTTCTTCATTTTATTTTTTCTCTCTTTTTACTTCCCTACTTTTCTCCCTTGATCTTTTCTTGTTTTTCTTTTCTTTATTTATCTCTAATTTACATTTACCTTTAGGTTTTTTTCAGTTTTCTGGCATTTTCTCTCTGAACTTTTTCTTACCTTTCTTTCTGATTGTTTCACTTCTCCCGGGTGATCCCATAATTAACGACCTTATAACCTGATTTTTTAATTTATTTTCATCTCTTTCTTTCTTTTTCAAGAGTGAAACGTATCTCTCTATTCTAAAAAAAAGTTTTTGGTGAACGGTTTCCAGGGAAAGGCATTTTAATTACTGATCCGTATAACACATATTTGGTATCAAACTGTCCGGATTCTTTTGAGGATGTGCAAAGTGCCTTTAGAATTTCTAAAACAGATCTCAATTTTAAAATATTTCCATTTTTTTAGATTACGGATAAGGTCGCAGTTACAAAGCAAGAAACTATGAATTTTAAAACAATTGAAAACATATTTCACTGGTTTTTTAATATTCAAATAGATTAAATTATCATCCTTTTATTTATAACACGAATTTAAAAAATATATTTTGTGTTATTTTTAACAATATTTATATTTTTGTTGTTCAAAGGGTTTAATTGTTGTTCAAACGGTTTCCATTATACAGTAAAGCACCGTTTATACGTCTTTCAAGGGACCGACGTAAATCGACGTATAAATGAAAAAACGTATAAACGAAAATGTCCTTAATTATTAGGTTTATAAAGCTCCTAATGCAGATTTACAAAAATACATTAATTTTTAGGTTTTTCTAAAGAAAAAATTACTTCAAAACAGTTTTTAAACTGAAAAATATTAACTAACAAATTTTAAAATAGTATTAATTATTAAAACAATTAACATAAAATTAAAGAAACCCTACCTTTATAGTGATAGGGTTTTATAACGGCAGTTTTATGGTCCCACTTTCTTTGTGGGGTCATTTAGGGATCAAAAGAATTCTTCTCCTCTGCAGGGGGTGCTGGAGACCCCCTAACCAGAGATAAGGGCTATAAAACTGTAGTGTAGCTCATCGATTTACCGGACATCTCGCCCCCTGGATTGATGGGTATTCTGACATGTAGGGTCAGCTTCCCCTGCAACCCCTGCTGTTTTATGGCCTTATCCCCTCTCCTTCCAGAAATGGGTTGCAAGACTCACAAAAGGTTGCCCCATTTGGCGAGATATCGAAGACTTAACTACTCCAATGTTTTTATCTGTACGGCCCCTTTAGACGGAAAAAGGTCTTGGTTCCTCTAATTCGATTCGGTTGTATATCTGTAGGCAATAGCATTTGAAATCGACATTCTTTTGAAAAGGGGGTCACGCCTGATTTCTTGCAGTAACGCATTATTGCATTTCTTGCAGTAACATATCGGCCAACGATTTTTAACCACATGTGTAAGGACTTCTATAACCACGTGTTTATATTGAAATTTAAAAATTGAATAGAAACTAAACTATAATTACAGTACTATGGAAATATAGCTTATAAATAAACATGGTAAATTATAAAGTCATTTTATAATAAACAAATACTTACAGACAAAAACTTACAAAAATAAATAAACAAAAAATAATTAGAGTAAAATTAAATTAAATATGAATTAAGCTGTGGTAAGCTTCTCTAAATTAAAGAAAATTTCTAAATCATGAATATTTATTAATCGTATAAGAAACGGTTAATATTGTAAATTAATAAAAACCTGCAACTCAAAACTTCTTTATTAAAGTGCTGAATCTCTTTTTTTACCTTCCCTCAGAAACTATATTAATTTTACAATTTCAAATATTTATATTCATGTTTTTAATTCCACTTGTGAAAGTTGACCCAATGTAAGCATTTATTAATTTTATAAAAGTTAAAATATTTTACGGATCAAAATGATTGGCAGTAGACCAAATTTGTTTGAAATAATAAAAAGACACATAATTGCATACAGATTTTACAGTAATAACTTAACATAAAAACCAAAATCAATTTAAACCAGCCCAACTTTGTAAAGTTAAAACAAGGAAATTCTTATACATGTAAATAATCAACCTAATTAATTTATCTAGTACCGTTTAAAAGAATGATTCATTTTCTTGTAAAAAATAGCATATTTATTGATAGAATTTTTTTAGCTTTTATGAGACTATTAAACTCAGGCGTAACACTTTTGATTGGTCGGTCATGGAAAAATAAAAAGGTTTTTTAAATAATCTACTTACATAAATAAACTTAATATAAATTTTTTGTAACATAAGACGCAGTTGATGATACAAATCAAAAATTATTTTGGGTAATTGAATCACTAATTTCTGGAACATAAGTCAAATGCCAATTTTCTTCTTTTGAGAAAAAAACATAAAAACTGTACTACAGTTAGAGGCTAACTACATTTTATTGAAAATGTTTAGTAATTTTTTTCTTAAAGAATACCTCATTTGGATATGTTAATGACAAAAAAAATTCTTTAAAAAATTTATCCTTGCAAAAATTTTTTTGAAAATTTTGCATTTTTTGACAGGTTTCTGAAATTAATAGTATATTCAAGCCTATTTTCATGACTTCACTCTAATTTTTTGAGGATTCGGCAATGAAAATGGGTATTTTAGTTGAAAATATAATTTTTTTTAAATACTAACCCTTAAAATTATTATAGAATTCTTATTTTTTTCTTTTGTTTAGTAGATGTATAAATACTTATTTTTTAAATGGTTTAAAAACTGATTTAAACTCTAGACTCAAAATTACTGGTCAGCCAATTCAAAATGTTAATATAGAAATCTTCAAGGTCAATTAGATGGTGTTTAGATGTAACTTTGTTCTATGTGATTAAATTCTATGTGATTTGTATATTTTTTAGTGACAAATCAAGACATGTATTTATAAAGTTCCTTTAAAGAAGTATTTATGGTCCAGAAATAATTCTTTACTTTAAACAATTGATTTCCAATTTATTATATGCGAGGAATTGATCATTATAAGTAATCCATTAAAAAAGTGTTATGTTTTAACTTTCTTTTAAACTGAAACTTTTCTTATTATGAGTTAATGATAAGTACAATTGTTTCAGTTCATAGGGAGAACAGCTTGTTGTAAAAAATTTTATCAATGGTCGAAATGTGATTTTATCGGCTTTATAAAAATTAAAACATTAATTTTTCCCGTAGTCACAGCAGTTTCAGCTTTGGGTTTTATTTATTTAGCCCATTTAGTCAGGGATCAGTCCAGGACAAATTTACTACCGTTTTACGGTAGCTTCACAAATTTCCTGATCGTTAAAACGGTAGCTTCACAAATTCAACGATCGTTAAAGCGGTAGCTTCACAAATTTCTAATTTTCACAATTTATAACTGAATTTTCACAAATTATTACTAAACTAATAATACTAATATTTAAAAACTTTAACTCCCCTTAAAATGTATAAGTAAAGTGATTTTTAAAAACATATTTTTCAATCCTTTTTATTACGGGTATTTTATTTTCACAAATTAAAAATTTTTTTCACAAATTATTTTTAAATTTTCACAAAATAGGTAGTTGGCAAAAAATCCTAGACAGATCCCTGATTTAGTTCATATACTGTATGGTTTTATAAAGGATTTTTCCAGCTAGTAAACTGAACCAGAAAAAAAGTGTTTTTAGCCTATTTCTGAAATTAAAACTGAGATTGGATTATATTCTATGTACTTTTAATAAGCTTTTAATTTTGTGGGGCCGAGTGCCATGAAAATCTCATCGAAGGCCACATGCATACACAGTTATACGTAATGCCTATAAAGTCAGTTGATTTAAAAAAAGGTTTTTTTTAGAAATTCAATTTAAAGCAAATATGTGGAGTCGCTTAATGTCATGTTTCAAAAATGTTTTGCTGGAGCTTATTGAGTGGTATTATTTGATTCGTAATGGACGTCTGCATTAACGTGGTACCAGGTGTTTTTTCCGAATTTCGTGCAGGGGGCGGGTATGCCGTCATGAATGCAAGATGGCTACCGTAGGAAAAATGCTGTAAATGGCGAAATAGAGATAATATCGGAATTATTTTGGACGAAAATCTCAGAAATAGATAGATTTATCGAATAGCTACCGAAAAAAGAATCTAAAGCACAGTACCAAAAACACAGTATGAGTGTTTGTCATCAAACACTTTAAATAGATACTATTTTCAAAGTGAATGTAATAAAAATATATTCCTAATTATAAACACAACAATGAAACAAAAGGCGGATATGACGTCATAAATCCAGGATGGCTGCCACATACATTCAAAATTTCTAATTTTTTATTCGAAATTTTTTTAATTGCAAATTATTGCACTCTAATGAACGTAATGAAGGTATTTATAAGACTGAAAGTCGAAAGTACATTAACTACGAGAAAACATTAGATGTTTTTAAAAATAATCATTTTTGTTTAATTTAATAACATTTGATAACTTCTTTAATTCAACTAATTTGGAACGAAAATATAGATTGAAATATATAGGCGTTTTCTTCATCGTCCCATTTAGTTTACTGTTATTAAAAATAACAATATTTACAGTAAATAAGAAGTATCAAGTAATTTTTAAAATGGAAAATATTTAATTCATTAACAAATTAAACTGTTAGGAAATTATAAACCATAACGTCATAGCGGTCAAATCACGCCGTAAAATTTATTTTGGGCTCCCATCGATATTTTAGTTCTTATGTGATTATCTAACATCCCTGAAAGTTTCATTAAAGTATCACATTTTGCAGTTTTCGGTCATTTTTATGTAATAAGCCACCCAACTATTTGATAGTTAACTAGGAAATTGATTGCTGAAATTTATCAAGTCTTTTATACAAATGGTTTACATTTTCCTAGCAGTTTAACTTGTTAATGAATTAATATTTTCCATTTATTATCATTAAAATCCATAATATTATCCTCATAATTACTGATTTGGGTAATAAAAATGGGGGAGGGAGATAGAAAAAGTTCGTTGATTCTTTCCTAACCGTAGTGTAATATCTGCCATTCACTCATTCTAAAGCAGCTTTTTTTAACTTTTTATTCTTACAAATAACTTTATTACGTTCATTAGAGTGCAATAATTTGCAATTAAAAAAAATTTGAAATTATGTCTGTCTGGCAGCCATCCTGGATTTATGACGTCATATCCGCCTTTTGTGACCAACAATGAAATTTTCATTGTTTTGTTTTTAGGAACATATTTTCATTGCATTCACTTTGAAAATAGCATCTATTTAAAGTATTTGATGACAAAATAATCTGTTTTTGGTAAAAATAGCCATTTTTTGGTTATGTCGTCGTCACAAACTCCTTTTTCTATGGATTTAGATTCGTTTTTTTTGGTAGCTATTCGATAAATCGATCTATTTCTGAGATTTTCGTCGAAAAATAATTCCGATATTATATTTCGCCATTTACAGCCTTTTTCCTGCGGTGGCCATCTTGCATTCATGACGTCATACCCACCCCCTGCACAAAATTCGGAAAAAACACCCGGTACCACGTTAATGTAGACGTCATTACGAATCAAATGATTCCACTTACAAAGCTCCAGCAAAACATTTTTTGGACACCATTGTTTTTTGACACAAGCGACTCCACTACAATGAGAATAACTTTAAATGAAGTGGTAATAATCATGTGATATCGGCTCAATTTGATAAAAGTCAAATGGATTATCTTAATTTATATTTATTTGCATAATTAACTTATTAAATAATTAATATTAGGGGTTGACCTTTTTTAGACTTTCTTTCATAAGTCATTTTAATCTTTAATTAGCAGTAACTTTAAATGATCTTCTCATATTAATTATAATAAACTAAATTAAAAATTACTCATAACCAACTAGTTTTTTTCAGTCTATAAAAACGACTTATCTTTAATAAACTAATAAAAACAAGGGTTATTAATTAAAAACTTACAAAAACCACTCTGTTTTTAAATAATCATAAAATAAATTTCTACAATTTTTTATTTAGCAGAATGTTCTTAAAGTGGCCATAACTGGTACATTTACCCTACTTTTTTTTAACAAAAGCTTTCTTCCCTTAAAATATTTTTACCGTGTCCTTTATGGTATATTTTATATATGTTTAGAGAATAATTATAACATTTAAATTTCATTTTTTACCTATTATACATTTAAAAATTATGTATCTTGTAAAATTCTTTATAAAATTGTATATGTATCAAAAATTATTTTTCAAACCCAAACATGGTTGGGCATAAAATCTAAAAGTTTGTAAACTTATTGTTTGTTGTTAGATCTAAAAACTAAAATGCTACAAAAACCTAGCACTTTATAAGTACATCTATACTTATTTCGTTAATTCGATTTTATTTTCAGAATTATTTCTTCTGTTTCTGTATTTCATGTTTACCAGTTTATCAAAGTCAATTTCTTTACTTAAAATGTTCATCTCTCTTCATTCCCACGCCACCTAAATGTTTACGTACAACGGATTCTTGCTTGGACATGGTCTAACTTCGTCAGTTCATGTGGGAGATAAGAAACAACAACACCCCTTTTCCGTAAAGGGACCATCTCCATATTTACGCCTTTTTCAATCAAATTTAAAATTGGCGAACCTGGCGCAGTATCCATTTCGCCAAACGGGGACGGAGAAAGACTCGCCACCAAACCCTTCGTTAATTGACAGGTGTGATGGATGAGAAAGGGAGGGTCGTCGGGGTCGTCGGGGTCGAGTACAATGGCGGGGGCGAAACGTCCGGGACACCAGCTCATCCCGTCCCATTATCAGTTCAACGAACTGCTCTTTTACTCACCCCCACTCCATTGGTCATGCCCCCCCCACAACGGCCAAGGAATGCAATGCTCTTCAACCTTTCCTGGGGAAATTTTCCCACGGAATAACAACTGATACTGCGTATTTCCGAATTTTAAGACAGCCGAAAACGACGTATAACCGATATTGCGCGTCGTATAAACGAAGAATTTTTGTATTAAAATGAATAGGAATGAATTGGGACTTCGCGAAAACGACGTATAAATGATAAAGTCGTATAAATGAGAAACGTATAAACGGCGCTTTACTGTATTTTAAACTTAGGGGAGAGTGTTGTACCTATGGACAAAAATCACGTTTGGATTTTTCTAAGACAGGTAAAATCACATTTTGACCATTTAAAGTGCCCAACCTATAGTCCTAACCTTTGTGAGTAGAGAGATATTTTTTTTATTCAAAATCTTGAAAATTGGATTTTTAATCATTTATAATAACTTGGAAAAATTTGTGTCCAAAGGTACAACAACCTGCTGTACCTATGGACAGACCCAGTTGTACCTGTGGACACCCTTAAAAAGGGAAGTTCTACTTGAAAAAGCTAAGAATGAACATTTTTATTGATGAATTACCTTTTAATAACCTATTTCAAGCCTTTTTAAAATTTAAAATAGATTTTTTAAAGTATTGTAGTTTTAGATCGTAAATGATCATTAAAACGAAGTTGAATGATATAAGTCTTAATTTTTTACCAAAAACACAAAAATCACATGTTATTTTCAGATCAGAATTTAAGGTAATAGTTTCATCAATCATGCTGATTGATCTGACAACTTCACTGATCCAAAAAAAACCCAATTCGATCGACACTTAGTTGTGCAAGCATTTATTTGGTGGTAATAACAATAATAATTTGGTGGTAAATCTTCTTCAGTGGAAATTTTAAGTTTTTTTATTCATCATACTTAAATGCGATAGGGTGCTTAGGGTTTTACACCATATTTTAAATTAAATTCCAAGTAGAATCATAAATTTAAAAAAGTAGTTTAGATCACAAAGTATTTGATTTTTCATCTAAAATTCACTTGAAAATAATCGCTGACAAATAGATTACCATTTAGAATAAATTTAACATTTATTAAAATGTATTCAGTTAAATGAAACCTCATTCTAAAACGCCGATTAGCTACAGACACCCACAAGAACGTGTCCGTAGGTACAACACTTATGGTGTCCGAAGGTACAGCATCAGGTGTTTTTGCATTCAAAGTTCTATAAAAGATAAAATAATTGAGATCTGACTATTTCTAATATCAAAACTAAAAAGTCAAAATCTCGGGGATTCCCCCATATATCCCATTTTATCATATCATAATCATAGAGGAAGAAAATAATTAATGTAGTGATGCACTAAAAAAAACTTTGAGCACCTAAAAACAGTATTTTTACTATAGAAAATTTAAATAATATTTTAAATAGCTGATTCCACATTAGCAACTAGATAGCATCTGTTTACATTCAAAATCGACCACAAATTCGAATTCACATTTTTTCCCGAATTTTAAAATGAGGTGGCTGAAGGTACAACCGTCCGTAGGTACAACACTCTCCCCTATATATAATTAATTTATTTTTTATTTTTTAAATAACAAATTAATATTTTTATATTTATCTTTGTAGTTGTGGCAACCTAATCATTACTATATTTACAATAAAATATACACTCGCTTTCGGAAATTTTGAATTTTGCATTTATTTTTTATATCCTTTTGCAAGTATGTTTTTTAAGGTAGTAAAATGTAACTCTTTATTTCATAATGACAAAACGCAAACAACTAAATAACACGGGTGAATGTTTTAGAAATAAGGATGAAAATGTTGGAAGTCTTGACATTCGGTGTCGTTGCTATGAAAATGACACAACTTCGAAGTTTGTTTCTCATGAAGATAAAATTCTAAATTTTCGCGATGTTCAAGATAATTACTACATTTTTAACAGTCAATCATTACAAATTTTAAGAAAGTAAAATTTATTCCTGAGATATTTCAATGCTTCCCTTAATGTATCTGTGAAAAAACATTATCTTAGGGAAATGGGTAAAAGAATGTTTACATTGCTTTGTTAATTTTCTTGGGGTTCAATTCCGTTATAGTTCCCGCTAAATATCGCCAATCTCTTTCGAACGCTCAATATTCAAATGTAAACCAATTTTTCTAATTTTTAATGATAAACAGAATAGTTATAGATCTAATTAAACACTAATCTATGAATTTGAAACAATTTAGCAATATTTATACTTTATAGTGTCCAAAAGAGATTAGTGATATTTAGCGGGAACTATAACGGAATTCAACCCCAAGAATATTAACAACAGAGCAATGTAAACATTTTTTTACCCATTTCCCTAAGGTAATGTGTTTTTCACAGATACATTAAGGGAAGCACTGAAACATTAAGGGAAGGTTCATATTTAGCGGGAACTATATATGAACCTTTCTTGGAATTATAAAGCGATCCGCCAATTCATGTTACCATAAAGGAAATGATAAAATTCCACCACTGTATAAATATTCGCCATTTTTGAATGAATACCACGGAAAAGTACTACCCCTGTGTTAAGAATGTTTTATAAAGTGAGTAAGTGCAGTGAGCTGGGTTTTGTGGGGAATTGTGAAGCGGTCCGAAAGTTACTGCGTCAGCAGTTAATTGAAATTTTAAATGAGTCCAAAATGGCATCATTGAGAATTAATGGGGTGAACGTGTCGTATGAATCTAATGTTGTATTTAATCCTAGAGAGATTTCATAAATGATAATGTAGGTAAATATGTTATAACACTATTTTAAACATTTGTATAGTCCATGTAAATAAAATAGGCGGCTCGCTACTAATCATTCCTATTGCGTTTCTATTGTGTTGCTTTGGTGACGAACCGCCTTTTTTAATTACATGGACTATAACCATGTATTAAGTGACTCAAAAATGATTTTTCGATTTAACGAAGTTTTCAGGATGAGGAATTTCGAAATATCGATGTTATAGGGAAATCAAGCTATAAAACGGCATACTCGGGTAAAATGACTTTTTCGATTTTCTTGAAATTTAGCAGAAGGGCAGCACGTGTCAGTAGCGTTTTTTCTTCTTTTATGGCATACAAAATGATACAAACTGACACCATTGTTTGAAAAGCATTTTTTACCACGTGGTAAACAAAAATCGAAAATGTAAGTGTCAAAGTATTTTTCATGCGTTTTTATAATAAGCTCTCTTTTATTCATAGCCATTAATTTACCATAACTATGATTCTTGTGTGGATTTATATCCAATTAATAATATATTTCATGCGGTAGGAGGTTGATTTATCCTTTTGTTTTACAAGAAATTGAAAATAAATAAAAATACACCTTTCAGGGTAAAATGACATAAAACTCATTGGTATAAAATGACATACACTGCTGTGCAAAAATTAAGGACGGAACTGTTTTTTCAACACAACACCTAGTAGAATTATTGTTCATCCATGAAAATCATACCAAAAGATGTTCAATAGGTGAGAGTACAGGGCCCGAGAACAAATTTTCCCTATCAATATTTTAAGGGGGCAAATGGGAACTCCATTGATAATGGAGTTCCATTACACATTTGGAGCAGTGGCAGAAACGTCTGTGTAAGAGGTATTTCACCGAGAAATTTAAGATTTTTTGCAATGAATATGATTATTCCTAAACTCAATGCATATTTTCAATCATTTGTACTGCCTTTAAATGCATTTTTCAGGTTCTATTGAAAGATATCGGTCTTACCATCATTTTTGGCAAGTTTTAGCTTCAGGGTCATTTTTGGTAAGTGGTATCTTACCGTCAACCATAGTTTTAGTAGGTCTCATATGTGTCTGATTGTGTTTAGGTCTGGGGACCCAAAAAGTAACTTTATTCTTTCAATATCGTTACTTATGAACAACTTTGAGATTGTCAAATTGTGATTTTGTGCAACTTTGTCACTTATAAAGAGAAATCATTGACCCGAGAGGTCTTCCAAAAGAAGTAAAAGGGACATGAGGACACATACATGCTATTGCAGATATCAGTGAAAATTTCTGTGCTGTCTAAAGGGTGCTGAAACGGCCCAAAGAAATGCATTAGTTTCACAGAAAGAACATTTGTTTTTAACGTTAAAAAAGGAAGTATTTTTACTTTTAATGGACTTATACATGTCTAAAAAGAAAGATATATCTGTAAAAATATCTCCATTATCTTTAAAATAAAGTTTAAAGAGATCGAATTTCTACTTTTAATCTGTACTATACTTATAGACATTTCAACACCCCCTATACTCAAAAAAGATTTTCCCTGATGTCTGAAATTGCATACCTGTATTCTCATGGCCTATTTGATTCTTTTAGAAGACCTTCCGAGGTAATAATTTCTCTCTATTAGTGAAATATCCGCAGATAATCACAATTTGGCTTTCTCAAAGTTTTTCGTAAGAAACAATATTGAAAGAATGAAGTTACTTTTCGGGTCCCCACACCTAAACACAATCAGACACATATGAGACCTACTAAAAACATGATTGACGGTAAGATACCACAAAAATGACCCTGAAGCTAAAACTTGCCAAAAATGATGGTAAAGACCAATATCTCTCAATAGAACCTAAAAAATACCATTTAAAGGCAGCACAAATGATTGAAAATATGCATTGAGTTCAGGAATAATCATATTCATTGCAAAAAATCTTAAATTTCTCGGTTAAATACCTCTTTCACAGACATTTCTGCCACTGCTCCAAAAGTGTAATGGAATTCCATTATCAATGGAGGGCCCATTTACCCCCTTAAAACGTTGATTGGGAAAATTTGTTCTCGGGCCCTGTATTCTCACCCATTGAACATCTTTTGGTAAGATTTTCATGGATGAACAATAATTCTACTAGGTGTTATCAGTGGCGGATCCAGCCTTGACCTAAGGGGGGGGGGGCAACCACATTTTAAGGAGGTTGGAGGTTCTTCCTCAGAAAAATTTTAAAAATTTGAGTCTATTATTGAAAATACTTGTATGACGTCCCAGGGAAAAAGGGGGTCTTTTTGAAATTTTACCTTAAAAAGTAGTCTTTTGACTCATTTTTGAACATTTAAGATGGGATCGGGGGATGTACTTTTTTAAAGCATTTATAGGAAAGATTCGCATTTTGATGTATAGTATATTTTCAGAAAAATGTAAAACAAAATAAAGAAAAGTATATTATGAATTTGAAAGAGGAGACCGGGGGTCTTCCCCGAGAAATTTTTTGGAAATTTGACCCTTAAAATAAGGGGTTTTTTTTTAACTCGTTTTGATACCCAAAGCCAAAGCCCGATTTTCAGGGTGGGCCCGGACCTTATCTGACTGATTGCTCCACAGGTCACCAATTTTCTTCCCTCTCTTTTTTCATCACTCCAGAGGCTTATATAGATTTTAATTTGGAAAGAGTCTCCAAATACATCCTCTAAAAAATTAGTCATCATCATGTTTACCAAAAAAACAATGGGCACGGTTAACAAATGATTAACTGGTCTCGTGGACATTCCCCTTCAGTGGCGTATTACTATAGAAATTTACTTCAGGAGGGGCCCAAAATTATTCCTCCCACCTCCCATACATATTTAATAGGTTTAATGAGACTTTGTAGCCCATTTTAAGTATAATTTGCGTCTTAAAGAAGTGCAGAATAAGAGAAGTTGTGAGTAATTTATTAAGTTTGATGTACCAAAGGGGGACTAGGGGCCCTCCCCCAGAAGATTTTTTAGAAAAATTGACACTAAAAGCAAGTTTTTAACTAGTTTTGGTACCTATAGCCCGAATTTTAAGTATACAATTTCGTGTAGGATTTTCATTTTGATGAGCAGAATGTAAAGAAGTTGTGAATAAGTGAGTTCCAAATACAAAAGGGGGTCTGGGGGTCCTCCCCCAGAAAATTTTCGGAAATTTGACCCAATAAAACAGGATTTTAACTTGTTTTGGTATATCTTGTCCGAATTTCGGATGTCAGATTTTCGTTTTTTCCTTTTCCTACCGTTATTTTTTAAAAAGGTACCTGAGCCCAAGGGGGGGGCAAAAGGCCTGTTGCCCCCCCCTGGATCCGCCACTGGGTGTTATGTTTAAAAACCCGTTCCATCCTTAATTTTTGCACAGCAGTCAGCAGTGCAGTGGCGTAGCCAGGATTTTCCTATGGGGGGGGTCCAGTGCGAAAAATTTACCTTTGGATATCAAAAAGTTTCAAAATTATAATTTTCACATGACTTTTAATTTCTTCTCTGTGTTAATTAATATAGTTAATAATTAAGGTTAAGTATTACTTCGATTGAAACTTCTGATCCACATAATTTTCTTATTATGTACAGAGACCGTCAAGAAACAGATTAAGAGTTTTCAGTAGCTCCATATTAAAATAAAGAGGGGGGTTTGGGGGTCTACCCCCAGAAAAATTTTGGAAATTTGATTTTTAAAAGGAGTTTTTTTACTTCATTTATGAGGTAATAACCGAGGAGCACCGCTCCTTCTAAGCCAGATAATTTTTAAGGAAAAAAATAGAAAATCTGAAGTTTCTGAGGCAGTAGTTGATCCAGGATTCGGTTTTTTTGGGGGGGGGGCTAAAAATTTTGAAAATCAAATTCAACAAATATAATAAAAAAGGTTTAAAATAATCGTGTTCGAATTACCTTAAGGGGGGTTTGGGGGACCTCCCCCAGAAAATTTTTTGGAAATTCAAGTCTAAAAAGCAGGTTTTCAACTCGTTTTGGTACACCTAATCCGAATTTCGAACATCCTATTTCCAGGAATTTATTACTATTTGCTAGGAGTTTTGTATTTTGACGAACTCTTCATAAAAAAAGTTAATAATATAGTTCCAAGTCCCAAGGGGGGTCTGGGGGTACTCCCTCGAAATTTCTTTGGAAATTTGACTCTAAAAACAGGGTTTGGTTTACTCGTTTGGTACCCTTTATTCTCCCTCCCCTTATATCTTCCCTCAATTAATACGTTTGTTATGGGGAAACCGGGGGTTCCCCCGGAAAATTTTAGATTTTAACATGCAAAAAGGTGGTTTTTAGACACTTTTAAGGGACATAGACGCCCTCTTATGAGTAGGCACTGGAATATTTAACGCCTAAAAAATGGTTCAAAAATTTTGGGTCGGGCCCATGGGGGGGGTCCGGACCCGGGGACCCCCCCCTTCGCTACGCCCCTGCAGCAGTGTAGTATGTTACCTTATGGACACACTATATCATTTAACTATGTATCACTATGTGATGTATACCCCTCATTTCTGCCCTAATCTCACGATGAATATCTTCCCTCGAGTTATGGACGTTATATCGCACCCTTGCTACAAAAGTGCCACAACTCAAAAATTGTAATTTTTGAGTTATGACCGCCATTAGGCGTAGTTTTCACATCTCTACCAATCTTCAAAAGAGCCAGAAGTTGCATTGAAAAATCAGCCAGATGGCAGTTATGGCGTTTTGTCCATTTACTCCATTCTTTGTACGTGAGACATCAAAACAGTCATAACTTGAAAAATTTGAATTTTGAGTCGGTTGTGATGTATCGTTCTTCGTATTCACAAATTCAAAAATACTAAAATGTGCCTAATCGTCGGCCCGGGAAAAATTTTTTGCAATTCCTGGAAAACATAGTTTTTTGAGTTGTGGCAGTTTTGTAGCAAGGGTGCGATATGATCTAGATCTAGGGATCTAGGCTATCTGACAAAACTTGAATAATAGCCTAAATCTCTACATTACGTTTTTTTTGTATGCTCAAATTTCGTCGATAATCGCGTATTTCCTCGTTCAAATCAGAGCCCAATATTTCCCGACTATTGGCCATCGTATGTCTTGTGCTCATTTCTATGCTAACTTTAAAATAACTCAATTTCTAACTGGTCATGGAGGGTTCAGGAGGTATCTTCATCGTTTTGGTTTGGCTCATTCTTCGTCTTGTGACTGTGGTTTTGGTGAAGAAGATGTCCATCATATTGTTTATGATTGCCCTAGATTTTCATCCCAAAGAAAAGTTTTGAGATTGGCCTTGAGAAAATTGCACATCAATTGGCCAGCATCTCCTTTTGCTATGATATCTAATAGAGAAACTTTTACATTATTTGTTAATTTTGTTGAAAGTGTTTTTTGATTCTGTTGTTTTGTTCTGATTATTATTTTTATTTGAGATTGTAACTTACTTCTGTAAGCCCCATGTTATACTCTGTGGAGCATGGGGAGATTTTAAATTCAATTAAAAAAAAATCAGAGCCCACAATCAACATAATATAAAGATTTAGGCTATTATTCAAGTTTTATCGGATAGCATAGATCATATTGGTCCATAACTCGAAGGAAGATATTCCTCGTGTGATTTGGGCAGAAATGAGGGGCGAAAAACCAAGACAACTTTTCCTCAGTATCGGATCATCAAAATCGAAAAAAAAAAGTTTTTTCGATACACCCTAACCCTGATGTATGTAATATTTTCAGGACTCTTAATATTTTTTTAAATTTTAGTATCGCAAAAAAGAGGGCTGTTTAGCAGCTTATTAGGGGTTTATACACTGCTCAAAACAATTAAAGGATATTAGTAGTTTTGGTACATATTAGCAAGCAAATAAAAAAATTGCAGTGGTTCAAGCATTTTTCATAACCTTGGGGCCATTTCAAAGCTAAATCCATGCAGTTATCAAAATAAAAATTTTATATTTACTTTTTTTATCAAAATTGGAAAATGCACATTTTGTGTAGATAAGCAAAAAAGTGAAAAATCAATTAATACTTAATTGAAAACCCATTTCTCTTGGGGTATGGTTTCTCCGGACTTAAAAAACGTTGTGGGTCTGTTTGCCACCAGGTTTGTTTGGTTATTTATGAGGGGCTGGGGTATTTTCTCCAATTTCCCCTTTTAGAGCATTTTTCAGCACCTGAACTGTTTGGGAGGTATTTGAAGAACAGCAATTCATTTCTCAAGCATGTCCTAGACTTGTTCTATTGGATTCATGTCAAGAAAACGTGCTGGTCGATCCCTTTATAGCGATTTCTTCATCCTGAAGAAAATCATTAACTAAGGTAGCACATTGTTTTCTGCAATTACCATCCCTGAAAGTTAAATTATCACCGATTTCTCCTGCATGAGGGGCAACCAGATGTGTAAGGATATTGACCTTATTACCCTGAACCACCAGAAACGGTTCCTTTGGCTGTGGGGGGTCTTTATTCCATGGATAGAGATGGTGCTCTATATCATCACTCCACATCTTGAAATCTGACTCTAAGTTCATCCTGATAACTTCTGATTTTTGTCTGGGAGGGTACAAGGAACACAAAATAACCCCTTTTTTGTGCATGAGGAAATCAGACTTGAAAATGTGGAGTGATGATATAGAGCACCCTCTCTATCTATGGAATAAAGACCCCCCACAGCCAAAGGAACCGTTTCTGGTGGTTCAGGGTAATAAGGTCAATATCCTTACACATCTGGTTGCCCCTCATGCAGGAGAAATCGGTGATAATTTAACTTTCAGGGATGGTAATTGCAGAAAACAATGTGCTACCTTAGTTAATGATTTTCTTCAGGATGAAGAAATCACTATAAAGGGATCGACCAGCACGTTTTCTTGACATGAATCCAATAGAACAAGTCTAGGACATGCTTGAGAAATGAATTGCTGTTCTTCAAATACCTCCCAAACAGTTCAGGTGCTGAAAAATGCTCTAAAAGGGGAAATTGGAGAAAATACCCCAGCCCCTCATAAATAACTAAACAAACCTGGTGGCAAACAGACCCACAACGTTGTTTTAAGTCACGAGAAACCATACCCCAAGCGATATGGGTTTTCAATTAAGTATTGATAGATTTTTCACTTTTTTGCTTAACTATACACAAAATGTGCATTTCCCAATTTTGATAAAAAAAAAGTAAAAATAAAATTTTTATTTTGATAACTGCATGGATTTAGCTTTGAAATGGCCCCAAGTTTATGAAAAAAGCTTGAACCACTGCAAATTTTTTATTTGCTAGTCAATATGTACCAAAACCACCAATATCCTTTAATTGTTTTGAGCAGTGTAGTTACTTTAAACCAGGTGTGGGGAACCTTTTTGAATCTGCGGGCCAAACTCAAAGATTATAATGACGTGGAGGGCCGAAGAGTTGATAATTAGTTCAAGATAGCTCAAAATAGGGGTTCAATTGGAACAAATTGTAAAAGAAAGTTTTATTGATGATTCTTCATTCTCATAGGAAATTTTCCGTAGAAAACGATGGTGAAAAGTCTACCAAAGTCAACCATGATTGTCGTTTATCCAATATGGCGGGTTTTCCAAAATGGCTGACAAACCTGACTAACTAAAAATCGTTAATAAAATTATAATTTTTGCAGGGAAATTATTAGAATTTAGTAGCAAAGATAATGGGAACTGTTTTTTTCTCTAAAGTTAATAAAATTACAAAAGAATCGTCTTTGTTACGATGAGCGGCTTCCAGATTACAGGGAATCTCTCTATATTAAAAAAAAGTAACAGTGACCGTCACCGCCGCCGCCGCCGTCACCGCTGATTTTGAAAATTTTATTTTTTAACACTTTGAACTATCACTACGCAAAAACTATTTGAAGGAATATTATGAAATTTTGACCATTGGTAGACAAACGTATGAGGGTCATTTCAGTTTCCAGACCTAATTAATTAGATAATTAGTTCTGGAGTTATTTAATGTCAAAGTCGAAAATTATTTTTTTCTGCTGCGAGTTCGCCCCCAGCAAAATCTATTTACAGCATAAACATGATTTTTTGCAGACACATACTCTTAGGTATGAAGTTTTGCACCTCGTCGCCCTTTTTTCGAATTTCGAATTATTTTTGGAGTAATTAAATTCTTAAGTTTCGAAATTTTTTACCCTTTTTCGGTTTTTTCGTTATAACAGAAAAACTAATCACAGTAGAACTATGATATTTTAAACACACATACAATTATTTTTTATAAAACGATTGGCATTTCGTTTTTTAAAAAATTCGAATTACTTTTAGAATTATTAAGATTCAAAGTTTCAATTTTTTCATCTCTTTCTGGTCGTTCACTAGAGAAACAGCCGATTTTTAAGCGAGTCTGATTTCTTTTATTTCCGACGATTCACTAGGTACACGTGCATTTTATAAATTTAAAAGATTTTAAGGGCATGCTTTTTTCTCTAAGATGGTTGATGATAATTAGTAGACTTGCTGGATATTTTTTTAAAAATATTTCGATTAAATTATTGACAAGTTAAAACAAGGATATTTTAGTTCCAATTTTATTTTGATATTTTTGTAGTAATGGTCCGAATTAAGTTATTTATTAGAGAGATAAAAAGTTTTGATATTAAATGATCAGTAACTAAGGAGACAAGTTCCAAGTTTTACTGGATAGTTAAAATGAAACAAGCGAGCTCTGCTCGCTAAGATCGCGAAGCGATCTTCAAAGAACTGCGAAGCAGTTCCGGGGGTTGGTGAGCGATAGCGAGCAGGGGGCAGAGCCCCCTAGTACTCAAAAAAATGTAGCAGATGGCATGGGAAGTAGGCAAGAATTCTGGAGATAAGCGGTAAGTTGATGTCTTAAAAGGAAATTCGTAAAAAAGAAACTGTAGATTGAAATAACTTTTCATATCCTTTTCTGAATTATTAAACTTTTACAGATGTACAAAAATACAAATAGACCTTTGGTAAAATGCTTAATAGCTCATTTGTAGAACTACTTCCCATGCCTTTTTCGTCTGCATTTTTTCCTATCAAGTTGTAATTTTTCTATAATGATCCAAATTAAAAAAAAGCCGCAATTAATTTGAATGTGTTTGGAGATCTACTGTATTTAGAAAAGAATTTCAATACATTTTTTTTGTGATTTGAATATAGTACTACAACCAGTGGCGGCTCGTCCATAGGGGCTGCGGGGCTGCAGCACCCCCAACCAAAATTTCCCGAAATTCCAATATTTATTTGCTTTACAATATTTAAAAAATTATCCATTTCCCCCTTTAATCTTTGTCCTTAACAATCCTTTTCAATTATAATTCTCTACTATGCCGTCTCGCAAACAGATTTCTTTCCGGGTGGATCAGCCCCCGCAGATATACCAATCGTGGTATAAAACCCTAGCTCTATCATATCATATCAAAATATCAAGAATTTAGCATGCGAATCTCTTAGGAGAAAAGGGGCTAAGAATGATAGCTTTTTCTCTTGAGAGAGCTGTGAAAAAAACTGCGGGAAGAAGAAAAATACGATTTCTACTACAGTAGAACTCCAATTATCCGAATCAATTGGGACCGAACCCCATTCGGATAATCAAAAATTCGGATAATTGGATTTATACGAAATACGGTTCCCTAGAACGTTTCTACGGTTCATTGAATCGTTACAGAACGTAGCTGCATTCGGCCCTGAATAACTGATGAATAAGAACACGAAAAAAGAACAAAGCGAACATAGAAATGTCAAATAGAACACGAAAAAGAACATTAAAAACGGCAAAATTCGCGGCGGAATTTTTTTTATTAATTCTGAAATCGATTCGGATAATCGGCGATTCGGATAGTTGGAATTAGTGATGGGCGATTATTTGAGGAGTTAACTCAGTGAACTAACTCCTTAAACTGAGTGAAGGATCAAGGAGTGGGGAAAAAAGAGTGGTAGCTCAGTTGTACTTTTTAAAATTAACCTTTTTAAGATTTAATTTGTGGTATTACCTTGAAATCCTTGTGATATTACCTCCAAGAAACACTAGATGGCAGCACGCCGCCCGCCGGCTGCCGGTGATTATCATTTATCATCTATGAGATGAGCGAGCGAGCGTTGCGCCTACGTAATCCGTTGCCATAACAACCCACTTTGATCAGAAGAACCGAAGGAATTACGTCTTCCTTTTAGGAGTTGAAAGGAGTTGACAGAGTTAAAAGAGCTGCTTGCTCCTAGTCTCCACTCTTTGGGAGTTATTTGCTGTGTGCTCTCAACTCCTTTGATCCCAGGAGAGCTGGGATTGGGAGCAGATGGCCTCAGATCGGTCTTCCCACTCCGACAATCCCACTCCCAGGGATCAGATAGTTCATAAGAGTTAATTCCTCAATCCCAGCGGTTTCTTAGGGGTCGTCCATAAATTACGTGAGGTCAAAAAGGGGGAGGGGGGGTCCAACAAAATCTCACCTAATCTCACCTGGGGGGAGGGGGGAGTCAATTAAAATCTCACGTCAACTTTTAATGTAGAAAATACACGTATTTTCTTTAAATTTTTTAGCAAAACTACCGGAAAAATGCGAAAATTAGTCAAAAAGTGATTGAAAAAATCTCACGAGAGGGGGAGGGGGGTCCAGCGAAATCTCACGAAGGGGGAGGGAGGGGTCCAGAATTTGGAAAAAACACCTCACGTAATTTATGGATGCCCCCTTAAGATCGATTTTTGGAGGCCATGATTGTTTATTATACACCTCTTCTACACGGCACTGTGAGCGTGATTATACATTGTCTTAATCACAATGTTTAGGTTGACAAAATTTGCTGCACACAATTAAAAAAATATTTATGGTTTTATATTCTCACGATTATCAAGTTCTAATAATCCTTTAATATTTAGATATTCCATTAAAAATTTCGACGATTAAAAATGATTGCGAAAAGATGAATTTCGTTAAACGAGCTGCCATTATTGAAAGGCATACATTTACTACTTCTGACAGCTATTGTTAATTAAAATACTAGTTGTTAATAAAAAATATTTGATCTTAAACGAAAGGATTGCTGTATAAATTAATATTTTAATGGTTTAGCAGTGTTTTATTTGATTAATGAGGCGATTGATTTGGATTTAAAAATTAAATTTTCAACTGATTTTTGAGAATTGAAACACGAGCTATGCTTGACTACCTCTACCAGCTATGATGGTGTCTTCAAAGGGCGGGAAGGAAGGAAGGGTTTGTAGTTCATTTCCGAGAACATTGGCGTCTTGCCAAAACCTTCTGCTCTTAGTGTGTTTTTTGTCTCAAACTCGCCATTTTTTAGATGAATGAGTGATTAAAACTAAATTACTTATTAGAAAAATTGTACTGGTTTTTCATTCTGGTGACCATTACTTTCCAGTAAATTTAGAATAGTTAAAGTTTGCAGTAGAATGTTCGCGGATTAAATTGGATTGGATGCCTGAATTCGAATTGTAAGATAGGTGGTTATTTTTGAAGTGAGTATTTTTTCCTTTGAAATATACCTAGTATTGCTGATTAATATATTAAACTTGATGTGTTAGTGTCTGAATATTTGGTTCTACGGTCGTTTCCCCTACTGGGGAATTTCCTTTCCCTCTTTCTTCTGTTTTGTAGGTAGGTTTTTGTTAGTAAATTGTTAAAAAAATTTCCAGTAGGCGAAATATTAAAGGTTTATTTCCGTTTTCGTTTACAGTTCAATATAAAAGCTTTTATTTTTTGAATGACTTTTCCGGCATACTTTTTAGTTGATGTATGTATACGTAGTTATAAGATTAAGAAGTTATATAATACTAGCGCTGACGCGCTAGACACGGGCTTCGCCAGTCCATATGTAAAAAGGAGCATTTTTATGTTCATACTACAACAATCGATGTTATACCTTCAACAATTAATATTATATTATCTTTAATTACAACAATTGGTGGTTTTGCCATGATGTCATGGTTTAGGAATGAAATACGGGTTTTTTTAGCCGAAAATAGACCAAAAAAGTTATTGGGATGCTTCAATTTCAAATTATTATTCTTCAGGAAACTTTCTGGGAGCGAGTAGCTTTCTGGTATGGTTTAAAGTGAATGTAGGTTCGAAAAGTTTAAAACTAAAACGGACTTACATTCAGATTGAACATTCATTTATGTATATAGATTTTGGGAGTTACTGAGTTACATTAAAGAGTTAACTCCTTAAGGTGAGTGAGTTACTCAGATCTGATCTTGCAAAAGAGTTGAATCGCCCATCACTAGTTGGAATCACGGCTTTTTAGCTTTAGCTCACTCCAACACTGTTTAAATTTTTATTTGTAGCTTCTTTTTTTTCTTTTCAACAGAGTGAAAAAAAAATGATTTCGGTCGGATGTTTCGGCAAGTTAAAGATTTATGTTTACTTTTTTGTAGTCAAGTTTTTATTTCTTTTTATAATGAACGAATTGAATTTGAAATGTAGATATTAGTTCATCTTCGCTTGATAATCTTCATCTTTGTAATAATCAGCTAACTAAAGGTAAGAGACAGTTTTTTAATGCTTGTTAAATGTGAAATCAAAATTTATATTGTTCCCATCTCTTCTATTTGATTTTTCCACGTTTTTAATAGAAATACTATTTGGCATTATATCACTTAAAATGCGTTGCCAACTTGGTACTTCCGGAGCAGCACCCCTTATAATTTTACCTTCGAGCCGCCACTGACTACAACTGAAGCTAATGTTTTCATCAGAACATGTGAGAGAATTTAAAACAAAAAAGAATAGCGCCCTGTGAAATCAGAAATAATTATTGGTGTTCTTTCTGAATGAATTTTAGTAAGAAAATATTTTATTTGATGTTCTTAATTAAAATAACTTCTTCCAGTTTTTTACTACAGCTTCTGTATAAATCAGTGGTTCCCAAAGTGGGCGCCAGCGCCCCCTGGGGGGCACTGGAGATTTCTAGGGGGGCGTTGGGAAGCTCAGAGAAAATTGGGGGGCGCTGCTAAATTTTCCTTCCCTGCTTCGAAAAAAATATACTGTGTACTTTCCTTTTTTCCAGTTCCACTTCTTTTTTATTTCCTGATAGATAACGCTTTGCAAATGCAACCGCGACTAAATAACTTGACTTAATAGACTTTATAATATAAAGGCTACTAACAAAATAAGAAGTAATTCTTTGAATGACTGACTATTAAACCAGTTTTGTGTGGGAAATTATGAGGATTTTAATCGGTTGCGGCTTCACACTGAAGTTCGTTGGCTATCAAAGGGAAGCTGCTTAGTTAGATTTTACAATCTTTTTGATTCAGGGATAAAATTTTTAGAACAGAGATGTTGAATTGCAAAAGAAGTTATTGACTTTTGAAAATGATAATTGCGTATTTAACAGATATTTACACCATTTTTAACGAAGTGAAATCTTTAAAACGAAAAATATCATAGCCAGTTTTATGGGGAAACTCTTGCTATTTAAGCAGAATTTGGGAAGAAAAGAATTGCACAACTTTCCTAAATTATCAGAAGTTCCTGTTGCCAACCAAGATTTAAATATTTATTGCAAACATTAGGAGGTTCTTCATAAGGATTTCCAAGACCGCTACACAGACATCCTCTCTTTGAATATACCAAGTTGGGTCTTGGACAGGGTTGGCTGGATTGGACCCAATGGGTTGTTTAAAAAAACCATGTGAAAAAAAACACATTTTGGACCCATTTTTGGGTTTTTCAAGAAAAATCAAGATTTTGGCAGTTCCTTAAAAAATTTAATGTGTTTTTTTTCAAAGTTTAGGATATTTTTAAAATTTTAATGGGTTTTTTTTTCAAAATT
The DNA here is from genome assembly GCA_024610705.1 of Tetragnatha versicolor. Classification (NCBI taxonomy): domain Eukaryota; kingdom Metazoa; phylum Arthropoda; class Arachnida; order Araneae; family Tetragnathidae; genus Tetragnatha; species Tetragnatha versicolor. The sequence continues at coordinate 66,735,915 of JANDEH010000004.1, read as the reverse complement.
TAAACAAGGTTTTAAAAATTAAATGATGTTTTTTCAATTTCAGGGAGTTTTTTTTAAAGTTAAATAGTTTCATTATTCAGTGGGTTATTTCATTATTAAATGGGGTTTTTTTCAAAATTTAGGACTTTAAAGTTCAAACTAGGTATAAAAAAATAAAGGAGATTTTTTAAAAATTTCAGTGGTTTTTTTCAAAGTTGAATTGATATCTTTCAATATTGAATGGGTTTTTTCAAAGTTTAGGATATTTTTTTTAATTTTAGTGGGTTTTTTGAAAATTTAAACCAGGTTTCAGTAAATAAGGGGTGTTTTTACAATTTTAGTGGTTTTTTTCAAAGTATAAAAACTTTGAAAAAACCCACTTAACTGTGGAAAAACTGACATTATTTTGACAGAACACATGTGACATTGAACGAACTCACTTAAAATTTGAAAAAAACCCACTTACTAAGGAGAAAACTACTTAATTTTGAAAAAAACCCACACTTTTTCCCGAAAAAAACCAGTTTTACATGGGTTTTTTCATGGTTTTATTGAAAAAAAGTTTTTTTTTTTTTTAAAAACGGGTTTTTGCCAACCCTATATAAAATGGACTTTATTGTGTGTAAATATACTTCTTTGTGCAATATACATCTTTCAATTCTGAATTTAGTTTTTAAAATAAAAGTGTATACTTCTTCCTTACATTTTGTAAGTGTTAATGTATTTTTTATATCAACAAAAGTGAAAAAAACACGTACGTCATGAATTTTTTTTTAAAATTATAAATTATGATATTAAGTTAATATTAATATCGAAAATAAGAGGCCATTAAGTTTTCATATTCAAGGGGGGCGTTTGAAAATTTTGGTCTTCAAAAGGGGGCGCTGGTCCAAAAAGGTTTGGGAACCCAGGGCCGTGTGGTAGATATGCCCAGTATGAAGCAAGTCCTAGAAATGTCGCCCCTTATGTATTTTCCTTTAAATAATTAATACTTCAAATTAATTAAGATTAATTAATATTGATAAATAAAAAATATATTTATTGAATATAAATTTAAAGAAAACTAATTTTTAAAATGTAGAATGAAGGGCTATATTTAATGACAGATATAACCTCCACGTTACGTGTGTTGATAGAATTTTGGAGGACGGTTTCCTTTGTAAATGCGAAGAAAATTCTTAAGAGCAGGATAGGAATATATCTTTAAGTTTTTGTTTTCAATAAAGTAGGATTTTGCAGCCCTTAGAAAAATGCCGCCTGAGGCAGTTGCTTCTTTGCTTCATACCACCACAGGGCCCTGTGGGAACCTATGGTATAAATGAAACGAATTTTCCACCATGGAGCTTCTCAATGTCTTATTATGAATAAACTTTAAAATTTTAGAAGGAATGCATTAACTATTAATTTAATTTTAGTAGGTACTACTAATTTGATGAAAAATGCATGCTTATAAAACTTAATAAAGTTATTAAACGTTTAAAAATATACTGTAAATTTTGGCGCCAATACAAAAGTCGGCAAAAGCCAGCGACCTCTAGTGAGCGGTTTAAGAAACAGATCGGGCAAAAAAGCTAGGGGAAAAATCCTTGAAAAACTGCGAGCGGAATTCGCTCGCTAAATTCACTGGCGAATTTACAAAATCCGCATCCCATGGGAATTCAGCTTTACGATAAGTAATTTATCCAATATGGCGGATTTTCCAAAATGGCGTCCACTAATGTTCATAATAAGTAAAATTCTGTTGATAAATTCGTAATTTTTACAGGATACGGTTAGCATTAGGATAATATTAGTATCAATTTCCTCTTCTCAATGTATCAAATATGGTGGATTTTTCAAAATGGGGACAATTTATTTAGAGCATTTTTATTTCTGGCGTTTTTACATATAAATATTATTTTGGCATAACATTAATTATTCTACAGTAAACTACCCATAAAATGGTATATTCACCAAGAATTTGCAATATAAAGAACTTAATAAAATAATTTTTAAAAAGGTGGATATGTATTTCAAACTAGTGGTAAATGGGGTAATTTTTAAATTTCTACCTACCTTTAAAATAAATTATTTACCCTTAATTTTAGTAAATAATGATTATTCTGATGCAAACATACAATAAACTGTTTTGATTAGAAATATTAAATGTTATTAGGTAAAATATATAAGCATAATAATCATTATTTACTAAAATTTAAGGGTAAATATTGTAAAAACCTATACAAAAAATTTGCAACTTTAAAATAGTTTATTTTTGTTTTAAATTCTGTTGCTTGAAGTGTTTTCTTGGATTTTCAATTTTTTATTTAGGGGCCATTCATTATTTACGTAAGGATGATTTTGACAATTTTTGACCCCCCTCCCCCATGTTAGGGTACGTAAGATTTTTCAAACCCCTCCCTCTATTCTTACGTAAGATTCTATTATGTTTTTCAAAACAATAAAATGTTAGAAAACTCTCCGTTTGACGTAAATCAAAGATTTTTATTTTTCAACAGATAAGTAATATTCTTGCTGTCAACAACATATTACTATTATATTATTATCTCTTGATTAGAATAATTGGAATTTGTTTATATTAACTATGAAAATCTTGCGTAAGAATTGGTTTGACCCCCCCCCACCCCCAAGTAAGGGTATGTAGATATTTTTTTAACCCCCTCTCCCCCTCGGGACCCTTACGTAATTAATGAATGGCCCCTTACAAGATTATCTGTAAAATTAACTAGAGTCAACCATATTTTTTGTTGTAAAACCATTTAAGTAAAATTTTCGAAGGGAAATAACCTAGGAAAATGCCTCAAAAGTTTTAAAAACTCGAAGAATTTTTTTGCCAAAAAATTTTAAATTTTTAAAAAATGCTGTTTAATTTAGAACAATTATTTATAGCAAATTGCGAGTTTTGATCATAATGCATGTAGTGTTTTTAGTATTATAAGTTAAGTGAAATATTTTCTGCTTTACTTTGCAGGTATGGCCTCTCCTTCTACAAATTGTCTTGAACCCAAGTCGCTCCAACTCTTAGTTTGTGACGTGATGTATCCTAATGGAAACTACCTGATTCATCAGTTTGTGAGCAACAAGTGTGAAAATCCAAGAGACTCCCGCAGTGAAAACTACATTCGATACGTGCTTCGGTCGTTCCCTAGTGATCCGGTGAATGCAAGATGGAATAAAGAGGGATTCACCGCCCTTCATCTGGCCGTGATGAAGCGAGACTCTTTCATGGTTAAGACGTTGCTGTCGTGCCTTCCGACCGACGATGTTGATGCCAGATATAGGTATGACAAGAGAGGTACTGCCTTGCATTTAGCAACTGCCGGAGATTATTTGGAAAGTGCATTTTCAAATGCTATAAACAATTATGCCCAAACCGCACTTGATAAAGAAGATAGTTTGGAAATAGTGAAACTTTTAGTAGAATATGGTGCTGTTGTAGATTCTGTTGATGGGGATGGTAACACACCACTTCACAATGCCGCTATGCACAATCGAATTGATATACTCGAGCTCCTAATCAGCAAGGGTGCAGATGTGAATGCTCTGGGGCAAATGACACCTCTTCATGCAGCAGTGAGGAATGGGTGTTTGGAAGCAGTAAAAGTTTTATTAGAATATGGTGCTGCTGTAGAGGCTAGAGATAGAAATGGTAATACAGCACTTCACGATTCCGCTTCCATTGAAAATCGAACTGATATACTTGAGTTCCTAATCCGCAAGGGTGCAGATATTAATGCTAGAAATCTGAAGGGAATGACACCTCTTCATGCAGCAGCGAAGAATGGGTGTTTAGATGCAGTAAAAGCTTTAGTAGAAAATGGCGCTGCTGTAGAGGCTAGTGATATAAATGGTAACACAGCACTTCACAATTCCGCTGTTATTGACACTCGAATTGATATACTTAAGATCTTAATCAGCAAAGGTGCCAATTTAAATTCTAAAAATTATGGCGGATATACCCCACTTCATGTAGCAACGAAGAATAAAAATTTGGAAGCACTCAAAATTTTAATAGATAATGGTGCTGCTGTAGACGCTAGTGATATAAATGGTAACACAGCACTTCACAATTCCGCTGTTATTTACGCTCGATTTGATATACTTCAGATCTTAATCAGCAAAGGTGCCAATTTAAATTCTAAAAATTATGTTGGAAGCACCCCACTTCATGTAGCAACGAAGGATGGAAATTTGGAGGCAGTCAAAATTTTAGTAGAGAATGGTGCTGATGTAGATGCTGTGAACGAGCGTGGTAATACAGCACTTCACGAGGTCGGTATCCTCAATAAAACATTTGAGCGGTATTTAATTAGTAAAGACAGAGGCCAAACTGGAAGACTATATGTCAAACTGGAAGACTATATTAAGGGAAGGTATAAGGCTGTCCAAAATACGTCTTTAGATATTTTAAAAGTGTTGGTAGAAAGTGGTGCTTCTGTAAATGTGCGTGCAAAGGGTAACTTAACACCACTTCACGTCGCAGCTATATTCCATCGAATCGAATTACTTAAGCTGTTTATCAGCAAAGGAGCAGATTTAAATGCAAAAGGTATACATGGAAAAACCCCTCTTCATATTGCAGCTTGGAATGGATGTTTGGAAACAGTCAAAGTTTTAGTAGAAAATGGCGCTGCTGTAGATGCTAAGGATGATTGCGGTTACACAGCGCTTAGAGTTGCAAAAGAACATAATTACATTGAAATAGTTGAATATTTAAGCTGCAGATTTGATAATATGAATGCAAGTAAATAGGGTAAGTTTCTGAAGAGTGTGTATAAATGCAACAAAATTTTGTCAACCTCCAGTTTTAAAAATGCGTGGGAACTAAAGCGTTTGTTTTTCGATAATTTCCTTAAAACTTGATACTTTTGTTAAATTAACAAATGCTAACTAATGTTTCAGAATGAATTTCTCTCATGAAAGTGTTTGTTATGGAAGGCCATGAAATTTATTTTCCTCTTTATATTTTTAAAAATATAAAATATGAAACTTTGTGATTCTGTATTTTAATAAAGTTCAATAATAATTTATTTTGTTATTATTATTATTTTGTGAGTATAAATGCAACAAAATATTGTCAACCTCCAGTTTAAAAAGTGCCTAGGAACTAAAGCGTTAGTTTTTCGCAAATTTCCTTAAAACTTGATACTTTTGTTAAAATAACAAATGCTAACTAATGTTTCATAATGAATTTCTCTCATGAAAGTGTTTGTTATGGAAGGCCATGAAATTTATTGACCCCCGGGGGTATTATTTATTGACCCCCGGAACTGCTTCGCAGTTCTTTGAAGATCGCTTCGCTATCTTAGCGAGCGCTTGTTTCATCTCAACTATCCAGTACAACCTGGAACTTGTCTGCTTATAGTCTGTTCATTTAGAATAGGCGTCTGAAACAGGATCAAAAACGCTCAATAATGCTTAATAACCCTCATCAGACAACTTTCAGTGACCGATTGTTTTTACAGTATTTTCACTACTTCTGCTTAGGCTGCTTGTCATTGCAGAAGAAAATTTTTTTCGCCGATAATTGGAATAATTACGCTTTTAATACATTACGTCTCAGGCGCTAATTCTAAATGAACAGGTTATAGTTAATGATCATTTAATATCGAAACTTTTTATCTCTCAAACTTTTCAATAATTTAATTGGGATCATTACCAAGAAAATATCAAAATAAAACTCTTACTGAAATATTCCTTTTTAAGTTATCAATAATTTAATGGATAGAGGGCTACCGCCCCCTGCTCGCTTACGCTCACCAACCCCCGTAACTGTCATGCAGCTCTTTACAGATCGCTTCGCGATCTGTAATATCAGCAATCGATCTTTAGCAGAGTAAAACAAACTTCCCGAAAATTCTCTTCCTTTCATCAGCACAAATAAAATAACACTCAATAAAGTTAAATTATTTATTTCTCTAGTGGTTCAAAAAATATCGAAGTATCTTTAAAATATTATTAACCAAGTCTATACTATATCGCTAGCAAACTTAGAGCAAAAATGTGCACCTCAAAACTTTAAAATTTAAATATCCGTGCTCACGACAATCTAGTGAACAGGCAAATATAAAATTTAAAAACATTAAACACGTCTGATACCTACTAAAACTATGAAAAAAATAAAACTTTGATGCTTAATAATTCCAAAACTAATTAGAATTTTTTAAAAAACTAAACCCCAATCTCTTTCTAAAAAATAATAATATAAGTGTTAAAAAAATCATATTGATACCGTGATTAGTTTTCATTTTAGATAGAAAAAAACGAAAAATTCAAAAATTTCGAAAATTAAAAAATTAATTACTCTAAACCAAATTCGAAAAAAGGGTGAAGTAGTGCACATCTTCATACTTCAGAGTATTAGGCTGCAAAAAATCATAGTTCTGCTGCTAATAGATTTCGCTGAACTGGATTACGCGGCGAAAAAAGAAAAACTTCAACTTTGACCTTAAAAATACCCCAGTACTAATTATCACATAAGTTAGTTTTTTGTTCGAGAATGTGCCCCAAATATTCCTCTACAAACATTTCAAATTCCATAAATTTCTATCAAGTAGTTTTTGCGATAGGAGAGTTCAAACAGTTGAAAAATTAAATTTTCTGAAACAGCGGCGGCGGCAGCGGCGGTGACAGTAACTTTTTTTTAATATAGAGAGATAAAATTTTGAGATTCTGTATTATAATTAAGTTCAATAATAATTTTTTTGCATTCAAGATTATGAAATTATCTTGGGAGATATTTTGCTTTAAATAAGAATTTTAAAATAAAAGTATATTAAGATAATTTTTTTGAATTTTATTTCCCCCTGAAAATAAAGGATTTTTGTTTCCATTTTATTTATCATAAGTTTACTTATTTGTATACGGAGGAAGTTTCATATTTTTTAAATTTTCGGTTTTTGGGGTATATTAATTTAACATATAAGTTGTGGGCAAATTGAAATCTGCAATCCAAATTTTCCTCAAAAATTTGTTTACTTAGATATAGAAGATCGATTATCATCGCAGTAAATCGAAAAGATGATATGGACTCGAACTATCTTTACAGGAGATGCATCTCAAACTGGCCATCCTCTAGTAGCACAGCTCATACCAAATATGTCAAGTTACGTAACTAGAAGTAAACTAAATTTGGCCATACATGACATATTGGAGAATGGCACCATCTCTTAAAATTTTCAATTTTAATTTATTAAGAATTCTCCCCTGATTCCAAAAATACGCTTGTCTTTTCTGACAAATTTTTTTTCAGTTAATTATGAGATATTTTATAACAGAGAGCTCCTAACCGGGTGACGTCACGCGTGCCTCTTGAAAATGTGGGAATAGTGTTTTCATCGAAACACTAGTTTATAAAAAAACTAGAGCTCATTGTTTCAAAGCGGAATGATAGTGAACAAGGCACGCATGACGTCACAAGTTGTTTCAGCTCAGACAGAAAAGAAGCTAATTTTAATTGAAAATAACTTAAATTTTAGGGCTTTGAAAGGTAAATCAAAATGTTTTTTGGGGGGTTAGTCCATTATGAATATAGATTAAAAAGCTGGGAACTGGGATCGCATCTACATCACGGAGGCGGAGAAAAAACCTGATTGGGCGAGAAAAACTTTTTCTTTTCTTTTCCTTCGAAAATAGCAGATTGAATGATCACGTCACAGCCAATCACAGGTTTGGTGACCAAAAAGTACTTCCTATCTCTCTCCCCCATATTATCCATCACGGGTCGATTGAGAGATTAATCACAGATCGTATGAACCCAGGATCTGCAGATAATCCTTCAATCCGGGAATAATCCGCGTTGGTCAATACGTCAATACGGGTGTCTGTGAATAATTTATCGTTTCTCGTGGCGCCCTCAAACCCTCTGTTAATTTTTCTCTGTGAATTTGTTTGGGTTGGGAGAGAAAAGAGTACGTATGTCTCAACTCGGGATCATGAAATCTTATTTGTTTACAATTACGAAATAACGATGTTTTGAATTTGAATGAGCTCGAACATGAATGATTCGATTTTTCTTTGCCTTTTTGTCTAAAACAATTTTTCTAAAACATGGCTAGCATGTTCAGTGGAGCTTTGCAGCTTACTGATCTTAATGATTTCATCACTCCTTCACAAGTAAAATAACTTTGGCTCATATGCTCTATAACTTTTCTATTGGTAATATACTGTAATTTTATTTGAATGAGTGAATTCATTTTCTTTTGTGTGTGTTTTATTTCACAGGAATGTATCAAACCTGTCCAGTTCCAGAAATCCGAAGGCGGTGGGAGGTCTGTAGTGGTTTCCGATGACGGGGACTATTTCGAAACTACTTCGGTATGTTTTACCCTATGAAGAAGCTTTTGGTTAATTTTTTCTTTCTCGGCGAAGTGTTCTCTCGCAAATACCTACTAGAGATGCTTATAGGGAGTTCCTTCCGAAATCTTAACATATGTTGGTGTACTATAATGAGTTGCAACCCCATTTTTAGGGTTTAATTTCTAAACTTTCTGGGGGAAAGCCCCTGAACCCCCATTTTTACTTCAAACTCAGTTCTTTATATTTTTGGTTCGATTCCTTTAGCGTTCCCGCTAAATACCGCCATGCTTTTTAGGACACCAAAAAGTAGAAATAATGCTAAATAATTTCAAACTCATGGATTAAAATGTTTAGTTTGATCAATAACTGTTCAGTTTATCAATAAAAATAAAAAAATTTTATTATGAATACATAGCACTAAAAACAGCTTTGCAATATTTTGCGGGAACGCTAACGGAATTGAACCACATTTTTATTAAGTCTTACAAGATGTAAATCGTCGCTTAAGGCGCAAAATGACATAACTGCATTTTCCCTATTTTGCAGGAGATGAAAAAAACAGTTTGGCTATTAATTAAAGAAAATAATATTATTATAGTTTTAAACCTTCATTTTAGGCCTTTTTTGACTGGGGATTGAGATGAAACGCTTCTCTGTTGCGGCGTCCCTAACAATATCAATGAAAAGCGTGCAATTATGTCATTTTGCCTTACGAATGCAGTTATGCTAAAATGACAAAATTGACAATTGCAGCGATTTGAGTCATTTTTTCGCAAAATCGTTGGCGCCAGGTGATCCAGGGCCAGGATTTGCATAAAGATTGATGCATAACTCAAAATGGCCAAAATGTCAGTTATGTCATTTTGCGCCTTAAGCGACGAAATCCTACCTAAATATAGACACAGCTTCGACAAGAGTCCTCCAGCTGCCATGTTTACCCACAGCTCAAATGATGACACACAACCATATAGATCTAACTATTAATATCATAATTATTGGATCCTAAGATAATAATATTAGGTATGGTAGATTATTATTTTAAGATCTGTTTTAATGATATTAATAATTAGATCTATATGGTTGTCAGTCATCATTTTTGAGCTGTGGGTAAACATGGCAGCTGGAGAACTCTTATTGAAGCTGTGCCTAAATATGTATTAAAAATCCACATTTAACCCATTAAATATGTAAGAGAGTGGGCTTAGGGTCCTTTCTCTTGGTGCATAAAATCTAGTTTTGAAGTAGTGCGGTTCTAGGTGAGTTATATAAAACGTGCAATATTTGTTAGTGTAATGGTATTTGTTTAAAAAATACCATTATACTGAGGGAACAAATATTGCTCGTTTTATAACTCACCCCAAGGTTTAACAAGTGGTCCAATTTCATTCAAATTTATGGTGGAAGTAGTATTGATACTGCTATATCTCATGCAATATTATGTATTATTAATCATATTATGTAATCATTGTATTATGTTTTGTTTCGTAAGACAGGCCTTAGGAAAACTGCCTATTGCAATGCCCTCGCACTACATTAGGGGTTCTAGCTCTTTAACGGTGCATCTGCGACCCCCATTCCTATTCGAAATATGCTTGTCTAGGTCCCCTCTAGCCCCCCTCAAAGTTTGTCCACTGTGTTTCCAAACACGCTGCATACGCCTCTCATGCGAGCTATGAGCTAGAGAGGGATCTGTGGGTGGTTTCAATGTATTCAACATCCGGTCCCTTACCTATTTCGATGACTCTAAGGGACAATGGTTCCAAATATGAGCCATGAAGCAAACTTTTGAAACACCTTGAATTCTTATTTGTTTGCAGATTTCAAAATTTAGTTTCTTAGTGGTCGTAATAGTACTAATCTAGGCTGTAATCAAAGTTATTTAGTGGTCCCTTCAGCTTCAAATTATTAAAATTTTACAGTAAAACCTTCTGTAATCAAATATTTTAATGCGGCCAATATAAATTAAACTAAAAGGATAAAATAAAATTACGTCATTTATTTTTGTTTTATTCATCTTTGTGCACTTATGCTTCGTTCAGGACGGCACGAAGCAGAAGTTGGAGCGGGCCAAAATCACTCTGAACGACTGTCTTGCCTGCAGTGGGTGCGTCACTTCGGCCGAGAGCATTTTGATCACTGAGCAGAGCCAGGAAGAGCTGTACCGCGTCATTGAAGAAAACAAGAGACATGAACTGGTAATCACGGTGTTTTGAAAAGACTTCCCTATAGTCTGTGTAATTAAAATAGGCGGTTGGACGTCATCAGTTGAAGTTCGTCGCCTAGGTAACGAAGGAGAAAACGTAAGCGATTCTGCTTTATTTTTGCACATCAGTTAAGGCAGGGCGTGGAATTAAATTGAAACTTTGAATCTTAATAGTTATAAAACTAATTCGAATTTTTTAAAAAACGAAACAACAATCTTTTTGAAAAAAATAATTGTATATTTGTTTAAAATTTTGTACTTCTACCATGATTAGTTTTTCTTTTATAACGAAAAAAAGTGCTCCGATTATTTCATTGGCTAGCTGCGACACGAGTTAGATTCAATGACAATCTCGGGCGGTTGTGGGCTTGGCGTGATGTGGGAAAAAAATAAGACTGGTGGAAACCATTGCAACGCACAGGGGAAAGGTGTGGAGACTGGGGAAATCACGTGACTTTTCAACAGCCGATTCTAATTACACAGACTATAGTACAGTCGATTCCGCTCATTGTGATCACAGGTAGCGTTATCAATATTGGATAATGTTATCAAAGTTGACTGGTCCTGATCACTCCCATTTAACTTAAAGCAAAATAGATAATTTTTATTTTTATTTCTTTATTTGGTAAAACCATAGAAGAGTGGGTTCGGGTTGGCACCTCTTGGCGATTTTTTTGTCCCCAACTTCACTTTGATACTTAGGCGCACTTTGGCGCTACTACTTCGCTTGGCAATTGAACCCACTTGTAGAGCTGAGGTCTTTATTTATTTAGAGGTACACTACAGAAAAATCCAATTATCAATTAAAAACTAAAATACATAAATACACATTCAACATAAATAGCTGCTAACACATTAATGTAGCAAAAGAATGTATTTGGATTTAAATTCATATAACAACGTATTAAAAATATCCATTTTATCAGATATGTTATTAAAAATTTTATAAAATTTGCATAGACAGAAGCTTTCAATATAATTAAATTTTATAAGTAATAGGGCTCGACCGATGCATCGGCGCCGATTGTTTGAAAAAATAGCCATCGGCCTAGACATCGGCGGCCGATGTTACCTTGAGAAAAAATCGGCCCATCGGCCTAAAAAAACATCTAAAAGCCGATGTTTTTAAGGGGAATTTTTAATACATTTTCTGGAATAGGATCCCCAGCCCCCTTTAAAGTTCTGACGTTTTTTAAAGCTTCCTTCCTTTGGAAATTCAACATTTTCAGTTTAAAAGGGTCTGTTTTTGGGGGGACCTCCTCCCCCTTGAAACTATGACGTTTTGCCTTAGAAAAGGAAATTTGTGGTTTGCAGGGAACTGTTCTTTTAAGATCTAACCCAAAGGGTCTCAAAATAAGCTGAAACTACGTCAGAAGGTAAATTTTCATAAATTTTATGGGGGTACATTCCAGACCCCCCCTTTTTTTACTTGGAACTCACGTTGTAAAAGAACTCACGTTAGGCCAGAAGCGATCCTATTGATTTCCACAATTTTAATCCATACAATGAATGAACCGGACATTTTTTATCAAGCTTTTTAAATAATACCAGTTCTTCAGGGGCGTAGCCAGAGGGGAGGATTTGGGGGTTTGCCCCCCAATAATTTTAATTTGGGGTAACACTGTAATTTTATATATCTTATCTTTAGATGGTAATTTATTTCTGTTTTTTAATATTCTTATATATGAGAACAGCTCCTTGTAAACCAATGAATTTCGAGGTCAACAAATAGACGTCATAATTGTGAGGGGAGCTAGATGTTTTGAGCTAGAATTGTTTATAAATTTCCTATTTTTTGCTAGTTTTTTATCTTATTTTGAAACACTTCTGGAGATCCTCCAAAGCAAATGAATACTTTGTATTTGGCAGAAATTTCAAGAAAAGAACAATGTAAAACAGGCGTCAAAATTTTGTTGGGGGTTTATCCCTCAAAAGTAGTGTTTTAACACGTTTTGAGACCCTTTGACCCCCTTTTCTGAAGAGGATTGCTCCTTGTGAGTAAAAACGTTTTCAAGGAAAAAATGCCCAAAAATTTATTCAAAAAAATATTTAATTTCGGGATCAGCGATAGGTTTTAATGTTTTTCTAAAAAAATAATGCCAAAGGGTTTGCATTTTTTACCATCGGCCTTAAGCATCGGCAATCGGCCAAATAATTACCATCGGCCATCGGCCTGCCGATGGAAATTTTCAAACAATCGGCATCGGCCAAAAAAATGCCATCGGTCGAGCCCTAATAAGTAATTAATAATGTGTACTCTTGTTTTGCTTGTACATCAGCAGGGTTGTTACGCTTAAAACAAAAACAAAGCAAACTAAATGTTTTTAATATATGCCCTTTTTAGCAAGTTGCTCGCTTCCATTATGCCATTTTCATGCGTGGATGACCCAGAGTTTAAAAAGTTGGTGTCAAAAATAAGTCCTGTGGGTACAAACCAACAAATCCCCATGACATTTGTGGTACATTGCTTAAAATAAAGCAAGATTCTGTAATGAAAACTTATGAAAATCCTTTCATTAGACTGTTTGTGCTATGTTCAGGCATGAGATTCTTCCGATTTTTGCCTGATTTTCCGACTTTTTCCGATTTTTCTGAGAATTTTCAGAATTTTTCCTCAAATCTCCCACTGCAAAAAAATTTGGACAAGGTGTTAAAAATAACCAAAAACCTTGAATTTAGGATCAAATTTTTAAAAATTTTCTGGGGGAGGACCCCAAAACACCCCTTTTAGTACTTCAAACTCTATTTTTCAAATTTTTTAAAAATATTAAGTTCATTAACATGCAAATTCTACCTATAAATATATTGGAAAACACTATTGAAAATGTCGTTCATGCAGGTTTTCAGACTTTTTGCTTTTTTGTCAATCTCATCCTTGTGTATTGAAAAAGTGTAGCTCTGTTATAATCTGATTTCAATTTTAAAAATCAAATTTAAGTTTTTAAAAATCATGGGGTTTTTTTTTGACATTTCTGTGTAAAGGGTAAACAAATAAATAAAATATGTTCAAAACAAAAATGCGCGTTAAAAAAAACATGCCTTTTTTCTCCAACCCTGGATATCAGTTAGTGGCGTAGACAGAGGGGGTGCAACGGGTCTTTTGCACCCCCCAAGCCCCAAACTTTGTGAAATTAAATATTTCAGAATTTCTTTTATTCCCCTATTCCCGAAATCCGGATTAGGTACACCAGAGCAATTTATAAACCAGTTTTCAGGTTCAAATTTTCAAAAATTTTATGGGGGAGGACCCCCAGACCCGTTTGGTACTTGTATCTTCTTACAACTCTAACTTATATTCCCACGGTTCCTGTTACAACTCTATTTTATATTAAGTTTGTCAAAATGTAAAAATTCTACCATAAAACCTGTACCTGAAATTCGGATGAGGCGTACCAAAACGAGTTTGAAAAGTGGGGTTTTTTTACTTAAATTTCCAAAAAATTTCTGGGGGAGGACCCCCAGACCCCCCTTTTAATATGTTGGAGCATGATAATTCACTACCTTTTCCATATTAAGATCATCAAAACTCCAGCTTATATTTATGATTTTAAGTAAATAAAATGTTCTTGTTGACTCATTTCATTTATGAGTGTTGATGATATACTTTGTTGTTAAATGGATTTCTTTGTTTCATAATTAAAATAACCATTAATTTATTTCGATATTAAGTTATTCATTCAGCGAGAAAAAATTAGTGTAATTCAAAACCTTATTTTTTTTTCATTTCGATATCATCATGCACCCCCGAAAATAATTTCTGGCTACGCCACTGATATCAGTTGTTGTTACTCTTTCAGGTGAATGAAGTTGACAAAGTGAAAACCATAGTTGTGTCCATCTCGCCCCAATCTAGAGCGTCTCTGGCCGCCAAATACGACCTGAGCATTGAAAGCACTGCCAAGAAGCTCTCTCGCTTCTTCCACCAACTGGGTGAGTTTTGTTTCGACTCTCACATATGCTTGGCTGGCGCTACTGGCGGCTAATTCTAAAATAGAATTAATTTTTTAATAATTTCACTTTTATGCCATTGGAAAATATACCTTGAGACAAAATACAATTTGAGAGATGAACCAGATATTTAAAAAAACTGTATTGCAGTTAGTCAGCCCTTCGCTGATTGCTTCAATTCTTTTCATAATTAGGGCGACTTAACATTGTGTTAAAAAATAATTTAAAAGTTTATTTACAAAACTTAAGAAATGAGGGGCATTTACAAACATAAAAGCATTTTGTACAGCTTGTATCTCCCCAAAAACATCAGAATAATCCTCTTTTCATTTTTGAAACACGCACAGAGTTTTTCTTGTGATTGTGGCTTTTTATGCTACCATCTACAATGGTTGCTCATACTGGTGTGACTTATTTTATGATATAGTTTTGTTCAAACAAACTACACAAAGTATTTTTTGGTATTTAGTTAGAAAAATAACTTGTCACTTTTAATCTAAAAGGATGAGATATACATTCTCATTCCCTAACTCTCATGTATTTTAGGGACAAGATGTATAGATTTTCTTTATTGAGAGTTGTTGAGAAATGTGTATCACTGCACCTCTTATGTATATTAATAATTTTGTTTTTAGGTGCTAAGTATGTTTTTGATACTACAATCGCAAGAGAATTTACTTTATTGGAAAGCCAGAAAGAGTTTGTACGTCGATTTAAAACGAAGAATGAAAACCCCAAGGCTTTACCGATGCTGTCATCGGCTTGTCCAGGTAACACCAATAAATGCTGTGATCCTAGTTTTATATTTTTGTTGTAGCTCTTTGTATTATTATTTTTTTCTTTTAGGTTGGGTTTGTTATGCTGAAAAAACACATGGAGATTACATATTACCGTACATCAGTTGTGTGAAATCTCCCCAACAAATAATGGGTTCTTTAGTAAAAGACTATCTTGCGGAAAAGCTGCAAATTAAGCCCAATCAGGTTTGTTGCATTTATTTAAGTTCAACGAATCTTATATTAAAATATATTTTGGAGGACCCATAATAAAAAAATATATACTCGATTGATAAGTAATTTCTGTTGCCAGATCTATCATGTCACTGTGATGCCTTGCTTCGACAAAAAGCTAGAAGCTTCAAGAAAGGATTTCTATGACGAGCTGTATCAAACCAGAGACATAGACTGTGTGATCACTTCAAGTAAGTGTAGTGTAAAATTTGTTGTAGATTTGAAAACTGTAGGGCATCATGTATAGGGTAGGTGGGGGTAATTGTCCGCAGTTTTTGGTTTTGAATTTTTGTGGCCCACAGTTTTATTATTTTAATAAGTTTCTGGTATGGAATCTAAAGCTTAGGATGTGGCCTATCAATTCATATTTTTTCCAGCCTTGAGCTGCAAATATTTTTTAGAAATATTCAACTTTTAAAAGAAAAAAAATTGCGGACATTTGCCCCATTTTTTGGGGTAATTATCCGCAGAGCGTATAATTACCCCAATAGAATAAAAGAGTATTATAAGATATTCCAACTCAAAAACATCAAAATTGAGGTATATTCAAAATAGGAAGACTACACAACAATATTTGACATTATAAAACATCATATAGCAAAGTTACTCCAGAAGTTGCAAAGTTTCTCCTTTTACCGGCATAAAATCGGCCAAATTGTCAGGAAAACTTATCATTTCATGAAACCTTGCATTATGGATTTCATTAGGTTTGGAAAGTTTTAGAACTGTCTTTCTTTTCAACAATACTCCTCTGAAATTTTCACGGCCATTTGGGGGTTGTGAAAGGAACCTACTGTATCAATGCAGTCAATATAATCCAATATTATCATCAAAAAAGCCGTGCGGACTATTACCCCACCTACCCTAATCACTTATGAATTTAATGAAAACATTTTATTATGAATAATTAGGTTATCTTCACATAGTTCCAATCTAAGTCCATGGTAATTAATTGTTTTTAGGTTGCACAGAAATGCATGTAATTATTTTACAATGAACCACTTACTTGTTAGCCCAATCTCTGATTAAAATAAATAATTTCCCTTGATTAAAAACATATTACATTTTAACTGCTTGTTTCTGTTTGCAGTTTATACTGCTGTTAGACACAAACTAAACTCTTGCTATATCTACCCTTTATTTCCAATTTTGTTATATCTGAAATTTCATGTTGTCAATTAAATGTTTTATTTACAGTTGAAGTTGATTCAATGCTAGACCACGAAGGAATTAACTTAAGCAACCTCGAAGATGAAAACCTGAACAGTTTTTGGTATATCTTCTCTCCTTAATTCATGGTTTTAATTCTTATTTTGATTTTAAAAAAGTCTGATTTCTGTGCTGTGATCCTGCCGATAGTAAGACACTGTAAGAACAAACAGATTAGCACCCATGATGTTCAGACTGGCACCCATGACAGTCTTCTGTTTGTGACTTTCACAACTATCTAATATTCAAGTGTTCTATTTATGGAATTTACCTCCCTTAGTCTTTAATGCAGATTTTAAGTTTTCCTAAGCTTTTGGCTTACTTCAATGTAAAACTAAAGTTTTTTTTAAAAATGACAAGATTCCGAAAACTAGACTTTAAAAGTATATTTTTACAACCCTGTGAAATTTGCAGCTATGGGCCCCATAAGTATTATTGCTGCAAAATTACGCCATGTGCTCAAGAAAGTAATTTTTATGGTATAGTACATTTTATGTAAATTAATCTAATGAAAGAAAAATTATATTAGTATGATTATTAGTATCCAGGTAACACAGAAATTAAACACAGAGAGCAAAATGCAAATACAATTCAATACATAAACAGAAATACGAAAAAAGAAGCTAGCATCGCAAAACTATTAAAAAGTTACAAAAAAGACATTTAAATCTCCATGAAAATAGAGAATAATACAAAAAACATCTGAAAATACTTGTCAATTGCAGTAATTACTTGATCATTTGCACTGCTGTGGAAAATACATGTAATAAAGACAACCACACCATTCTATTCAAACATTGTTTGACTGCTATTATTGCTTGCAAGCAAACTGGATGTTTTAGTTTAGGTGTTAGCAACTAAATTCCTAATTTTAAAAGTAAAAAAGCATTAGAGAAATTGAAATAAAAAATTTCATTGAAGACTTAAACAATAGTTTTGCAAAGAAAAAGAGGTTCAGCTGCAAATCCCCCTTCTTTAATTTAGCTACTACATTGGCCTGTCTGTCATTAGTCCACAAATCAGCCACAGCTTTAGGTTGCTTTAGTTTAAGGTCTGAATTTTGTCCCCCCTTTGTAAGATTCTTTTTTAATTTTCAAGTCATTTTGAAAACTATTGATTGTTTTCAAGCTTTTTTTTAACTTAAATACATTTCAACTGATTTTTATTCAATATTTCTTTGATAATTTTTGCTGGCCTGCACCCAAAAAATGTATTGAAACAAATACACTCTAAAAAAGACCAAAAAGGGGGCTTATTGTGTTGTTAAAAACATGCTAGTGTCGCAAAAACAAAATGATCAGGTATAAAAACCCCAACAGATCTAAGAAATTTTATTTGCAATCCTGTGTAATTTATGGTCTCAATAAAATAAATAATAAATTATTGATTAATGTTTTATAACTATTATTTTTCATACCTTTAAATAAAAGCATGCTTTTGATTAAATAGTGTTTTTTTTACCCTGAATAATAATCCCCTATTGTTTCAGTCCGGATCCTAGTGTCCCTCTTTATAACCATTCTGGCAGTACGTCTGGTGGTTACAGTGACCACATATTCCAACATGCTGCAAGAGAGTTATTCGGAAACTCTGTACATGATCTTCAGTACAAGACACTGAGGTATGTTATTTTCCGTATTCAAAGATTTAGAGTTTGAATGTTCAGGGGTTAATCCAGAATTTTTTGCCAGGGGCCGTTTTTGGAAATTTTGTGAAAAACTGAATTGAATTTTGTGAAAAATGGAATTGAATTTTGTGAAAAATAATTTTTCATTCTAAAATAAGGTCCCATTTCTGTAAATATATTATTTTCCTTAATAAAATTGCACTTAGGGAGTGCATATAGCTTGATTAAAGTCCGTTTTTGGGAACCGGAATTTTGTGAAGGTCCCGTTTTTGAGGATCGGAATTTTGTGCAGGGGCCGTTTTCGGCACCAATTTCTTTCTAGATGCACCCCTGATGTTATTTTTTTCAAAAAGTCTGTATGTGCATGTCGATTCAGACATGTGTAGCAGAGTAAAATAAATTTAGTGGTTTATTTCCTCTAATTTCCTATTACCTCTAAGGTATTACCAAAATACCTTATATTGTCCTATATTTTTCTAAATACCCTATGTGTCGTATATTTTTATCGTGCTCATATTTTTGTAGATGCTGGTAATAAGAAATTAAAAATTGCTCACACAAGAGAACATTAAAAAGTATCAATAACTTTGTGTCCTCTTCAAGGCAATTTTATGCAATTTTTTATACAGGGCGATTCAAAACACATAGCTAGTATGATACTGGGTGGGGACTGCTCAAAGACAGTTCAGCATCTCCTTGGAAAGAGGGGTCCCCTAAGCAATCCTGAGGCAGAAAAGAGCTTGGAAAAAACTTATCAAAAGCAATGAAAAATGGGTAATACAATGAGCTGTAGTAGTTAAGAGTAAAAAATAAAACACCATTGCAAATTATCATGTTTTAACTTATTTATAAGAACTGTTGTAAGTTCTTGTGCTAAAGAGGTCATTTTCAAAGTCTAACAATAAACTTCAAATAATGAAGCATCATAATTGGCACTGGAATTTTATTTCTACCTCAAACTACAAGAATGACATACTAACAGCCAACCTCCAGCAATAACTAATTTTACATTGCTTCTGTCAATTTTTGTCAGTGCTCCAACCATACTTGTATAGAATAAAAACCTTTCTGCGAACTTAAATTTTTCCAAAAAATTTTCTGCAAGAATTTACACATTTTTAAATCCCTCTCTCTCAAAAAAACACATTATTACTGAAACACCCAAATTGGGACTGTAATCATTTTTATCTGTGCTTACATTGATACTAATTTTTCATACTAGTGATTTTAAAACTTTTAAATAATTTACATCATTGTATTTTTTATCATAATTGGAGATTCCTAATAACTGCTCTATCTAAAAATGAAAGATGTAAAATCTTTGATAGATCGGCAGGATTGAAAAATTTAATCAACTACACTGGTGTTCAAAATTAAGAGAATTTGCACATTTTTTCGATTTCTCCAGATCTACTGGATAGATTTTGATGAAATTTGGTATGGACATAGGTTGATATAATACCAAATAAATAATCATTCAAAAATTGTAATACACACGTATGCGCAGAAGTAATAACCGCCAGAATTGAAAGGTATGAAATAGCGGTTCCAGAATAGAGCAAAATAGTGGGTTTATAAGGGGTATGACACCTTCCCGCTATCATGCATGCCTCCTTGAGTGATTTTATAGCGTGAATACGGCAGATAATAAAATTTCCTGGTCACTAAGCCTACTTTCTCAGAAACCCCGTTTTGGGGCTCTGAAGGGTATGTGTAGGGGGGTAGCGAGATGCAATTGCCTTATATAGAGTCTCTCATACCTCCCCTAAAATGGCGAAGTCTTTGAATCTGGCTGCCCATTCCATATGGCGAATATCTTCCGTTTTAATGAAAATTTCTAACCTGATGAGCTCCATTAAGTGAAGGATTTCTATCGATTGAAAAGAAATTACGACCGACAGAACCCCAAAAAGTGAACAAAGGTCTCCAAGATATCAACACATTACCTGAAACTGTCAGGGCTCCTCTTTCAAAGGCAGGGAGGGATCTGCAACTTGTCAAAAATATGCAAAAAATTGTCTTTAATAAGGTAATATTCAAAGGGTGAATATTTTCCACTCTGTTAGGTTTCAAATAAATTAAACCATTGTTTCTCGATGCAATCTCATGTGGAAAGAACCAGAATGCTCTGTCAGTCCTTTAATGTAGGAGAAACTGACCATTTTGGAATCGGAGATTTGGTGCTCTTTGTAGGAATGTTGTTAAGTCTATGCCAAACCCCTTACATCTTTCAAAAGGAGAAAAAGATGGTTGAAGGTATTGTGTTGATATCTTGGAGACCTTTATTGACCTTTTAGGGAGTTCTATCGGTCTTAATTTCTTTTCAATCGATAGAAATCCTTCACTTAATGGAGCTCCTCAGGTTATCAATTTTCATTAAAACGGAAGATATTCGCCATATGAACTAGGCAGCCAGATTCAAAGACTTCGCCCCTTTAGAGGAGGTATGAGGGACCAGGGCCGCCCATAACTCTACCGGGCCCCCCGACAAAATTTTTTCACAGCCCCCTAACTTTTTAAGTTTTTAAAGTATAATAAGGAATTTACATTTCACAAAGTATCCCTTAAGTAAAATATACAGGGTATCTCAAAAGGTCGAGTAGAAAATTAGCATGCATGTCTGTCATGCCATGACCAACAAGATTTTCATAGGAACCCAAGTCCGCTAGAGGACAATGTTTGCCGGCGAAGGAGTAGCATTTATAACTACTTTATTCTACTGAAAACTTCATTTATTATTAGAGATTCGGAGAGAGCACCCTCGAAAACCCCTGTAAACCGAATTTCATTAAATTCTGCCTGCAGGGGCGGATCCAGGATTTGGTTTTGGGGGAGGGCTAAGAATTTCCAAAGTCCAATTGAATCTTCTTTTTGATTTTAATATGGAAAGAGGGTAGTGGAATTATCCTGCTCAAACTACTAAAATGGGGGACTAGGGGTCCTCCCCCAGAAAATTTTTTGGAAATTTAAGTAAAAAAACCCTCTTTTTCAACTCGTTTTGATACGCCTCATCCGAATTTCGGATATAGGTTTTATGGTAGAATTTCCGCATTCTGACGAACTTAATATAAAATAAGGTTGTAATAGTAGAGTTACAAGTACCAAGGGGGTCTGGGGGTTCTCCCCCAGAAATTTTTTCAAAAATTCACCTTAAAAAAACAGGGTTTTAACTCCTTTTGGTGCATAAAATGCCATAGCAAGAAATATTTGTAGCTTTTTCCAGTGTGCAGGAAGTGGTCACGTTGGGAAGGGGTTGTGTTATCTCATGTTTCAGAATTTGATTGGAGATGAAACTTCTGAAAAAGAGACCGACCACTTTTGACGGGCCCGTCCGTTTCGGGAACTGAATATGCTAAATGATATGAATTCAGCGAGTTCAATTTTTATTTGGAAAATAAAAAAAACATCTAGTACAGACTCTAAAAACAAAGTGGAACTCGTGGGCCCGGGCCCCTTAAAGCTCCGGGCCCTCCGACATTTGTCGAGGTTGCTGAGGTTAAAGTGAAGAATATATGGCCAAGCGGGTAAAAATATAAAGCAACTTTATTCCGTCGAGTTGTAGAGTAATACAGAACATAAATACACAACACGAAGTAAATTATTAAAAAGGTTAAGGTTAAAGTTAGATCAAATATCTCCTGGTAAACAATATTAACTCCTCAATTCAGTTACGGGTTAGCATATATTTAACAGTCCCCCCTTCTTAAATTAATTCCCCTAAGAAAAACCAAATCGTTGTACTGGCTTCCTTTTTCGGTTGCTCCTCCTCGGCTGAACATGAACCGTCCTAGAACCCTGAGGTTGTATAGTGACAGTCTCTAAACCTCGGTTCTGAAGATCAGGGGTCTCAGCTGCCTCCGTACTTGGGTGATGTAGATCAGGGGTCTCGGCATCTTTTAGGTCTTGATCTGCTTTCCCAGGATCTTTCTTCTGTTCATCTTTAAAGTTTGGTTCTCTTCCCTCTGTGTTCGGTAGATCTGTCTTTCCTTCTTCTCGGTCTGGTTGTCTGCTGTACATAACTTTTCCTTCACTAGGGTTTTGAGCCTTCAAAGGTTCAATAAATTCAGATGGAAAATGAGTTCCCTCGGATTCTGTGATGTTTCCACACCTTTGAAGCTGATTAATATGTCTCTTCCACATTTGCCCCTCGACTGAGATCCAATATACTAATCCCTCTCTTCTAACAACCTTCCCAGCTTTCCATTTCTGTGGACTCGAGTAGTTCCTTGCTAGTACTGGACTTCCCACTTCAAAATATCTCATCTGGGGGTTTCCTTTCTCGTCGGTTTCTTTCAATGAGGGTCTTACTAAATCCAGTCGGGTGCGTATGTCTCTTTTCAGCATCATTTCTGCCGGGCTAACTCCAGTGGTAGCGTTTGGTGTCTTTCTGTACTGAAGCAAAAAATTCGCAAGTTTGGTACTCAGGCTTCCTTGTTTTTCCAATGTTTTCCGTAGTGCTTCTTTGACTGTTTGCACGAAACGCTCCACTTGACCATTCGACGCAGGATGATATGGCGGTGTGAGTTTATGGTTAATTCCATTCTCCCGCATGAAGGTCTTAAATTCTCGTGAAGTAAAACATGTACCATTGTCGCTTACCAATCTCACTGGCAGTCCAAATCTTGAAAAGATTTCTCGCAAAGCTTCAATGGTCTTCTGGCTTGTACTAGAGTTCAAGATGATGACTTCAGGCCATTTTGAATAAGCGTCTACGACGAGTAGAAACATTTTTCCGCAGAATGGTCCTGCATAGTCCACATGAACTCTTTGCCATGGTCCTTTAGGCACCTCCCAAGGGTGAACTTCAACCTTCGGTGGTTCTTTCCTTCTCAGACAACAAGCTTTGCAGTTTAAGGTTACCGATTCTATGTCTGAATCTATTTTCGGCCACCAAATGTAGGACCTCGCCAGAGCCTTCATTTTAACTGTACCAATATGACCACTATGGAGATCATTCATCAATCGTTTCCTTAGGCTTTCCGGAATGACGATTCTTGCTCCTCTTGTGATACAGCCTTGCTCTAAAGAAAATTCGTGGTCTTTCTTCGCAAATCCTGGTGTTTCCAGTGGTTCACCTGTCCTCAATTGCTGTAATATGGTCTTAAACAAGGGATCTTTAGCTGTCTCTTTGGCAATCTGATCATGGGTAACTGGTAATTGTTCCACTATCTCTATTTGGAAACTTCGCGCCATCTCTTTTGTTCTTCCCACAGGACTTTGCTTGTTTAATGGCAGTCTAGATAACGCATCAGCATTTCCATGATTTTCTGAACGTCTGTATTTAATTTCGTAATTAAATTCTTGGAGAAATTGCGCATAGTGCAGTAATCTTTGAGCTGAGAGTACAGGTAAATTCTTCTCAGGATGAAAAATTGACACAAGCGGTCTATGATCAGTTATAAGTGTAAATTTTCTTCCATACAGGTACATAAAAAATTTTTGCACTCCCCAGTAGATCGCTGTAGCTTCCTTATCAATCTGGCTATAGTTCTTTTCGGCAGATGATAGACTTCTTGAAGCATAGGCGCAAGGTCTCTCCGTTCCATCTGGTGTTAGATGAGAAAGAATAGCGCTGATACCATATGGACTTGCATCCGTAGCCAACGTCAATGGTAGCTTGGGGTTGTATGCAATCAGCACTCTCTCTGAAACTGCTTCTTTCTTTATCTCGTCAAAAGCTTCTTGTTGCTTATTTCCCCACTCAAACTTCTTGCCTGCTTGTAACAATTCATACAATGGGTGTAGCTTACTTGAGAGATGTTCAAAGAATTTCCCATAGTAGTTGACCAACCCCAACCAACTTCTTAATTGGTTTACGTTTTCTGGTTTCGGTGCTTGAACGATTGCCTTTATCTTGTCTTGGGACTTGGAAATTCCATCAGCACTCAGAATGTGCCCCAAATACTGCAGTGACTTTCTGCAAAACTGGCACTTCTTTTTATTCACTCTCAGGTTTACTTCTTTTAATCTTTGAAGAACCGTAGCAAGACGTTCCAAATGTTCTGACATATCTTTACCCTGTACTAATATGTCATCATAGAAAACGCAAACTCCTGGTATATCGCCAAGTAGTTGTGCAATATACTTTTGCCACATAGCAGGAGCGGTTTTGATTCCAAACATCAGCCTGTTTACCTTGTAAACACCTTTAGGGGTGCTCACTGCTTGGATTAAAGCACTTCCTTCGGTCATTTCCATGTTTAAGTATGCTTGACGAATATCCAAAGTTGTGAAGATTTTTCCTTCCGATAGGCCGGCAAATAACTGTTCAACATGGGGAATAGGGTACTTGTCATCAGCAAGTTTAGGATTTACTGTACATTTGTAGTCTGCGCACAACCTAACTGAACCATCAGGTTTCATTACTGGCACTAGTGGTGTTCCCCAATCGCAGTGATTCACTTTTGTAAAAACTCCCTTTTCTTCTAACCTATCGATTTCTTCAAAAACTTTGTCCTGGATTGCATATGAAATCTGTCTAGGTGGTCGGAAAACAGGAATCGCCCCTTCCTTCAACTGCAATTTCCCTTTAAAATTAGGGATTTTTCCCAATCCATCTTCAAAAACTGGTTGAAACTTCTGTAAAACGCTTTGCAGGGTAGTCATTTCACTTGGAACATTAATCTGTTTGATCTCGGACCAATCGATCTGCAATTTTTGAAGCCATTCCCTTCCGACTACTGCATCCACTTCAGCTGCAATCACGTATAAATTTTCTTTTAGTTCCTGATCCTTGTACTGTATTTTAACGGTGGCGTAACCTAGAGGTGAAATTTCCTCTCCTGTGTAAGTGCGTAACCTGATGCATGTATCGTGCAATTCTTTCTTTGGGAAAAGTTTCTTAAACTGACTTTCTGACATCGACGTAACAGTGGCTCCAGTGTCCAACTCGAACTCTACCTTCTTTCCATCCAGCTTGCAAGCAATCTTAATTTTAGCTGGTTTTATTCTGTTTTCTGGAAGTACCTCTTGCATTGAATTCATGAAGAAGTCTTTGCAGCTAGCATCACTGTCCTCCTTTTCTTCATGTGTAATTTGATTCTGCGTTCTTCTTCTGTTTTGATTCGGTGGTCTGTCATTATAACCTCTTCTAAATCCACTAAGGCATGCTCTAGCCAAATGACCAATCTTCTTGCATTTGTTGCATGTTGCATTACGCCAAACACACTGGTTGGCTAAGTGAGATCGATTACCGCATCGATAGCACCTTTGATCATCCTTTCTAGGCGCAATCTCAGTCTTACCTTGAAATCGATTCTTCTTCATTTTATTTCCTTGAGTAGACATCTGAAAAGTTGTATGCTGCCCTTGGATCTCTTTGCTTTCCTTCTGAGCTGTTTCAACAGATAATGCCAAGCTTACGCAATCATGGAACTTGTTGTCAGGTTCCCGGAGCTGTATGAGCCTCTCCAAAAGCCTTGTGTCACGCACCCCCGCAATAAATTGCTGCCTCAAGTGAGAATCGACTGTAGATCGTGAACAATGAGGGCAACAAAAATCGCAATCCTTGCTTAACTTCTTGAGATCGGCTACAAAACTTGCAATGCATTCACCCTCTCCTTGGATTCGTTTTGAAAACCGATTCTGCTCCGCAATCGCACTTGGCCTCGGTGAAAGGTGATCAGTTAAAATCTTGATCAGATCATCATATGGCATTTCTTTTGGCTCCTTTGGACTTGTGAGGTTACATAGAAGTTGTAGGGTTTTTGTTCCCAAAGTATGCAACAGAAGCTCACGTTGCTTCTTCTTGCTATCATCATTGATTTCGGTCAGACCCTGTAGTCCAAAATAATTTTCAAGTCTCTTGACGTAAATACTAAATGACTCCGCTTCATCATTGAAGTTTTCAAATTGTAGAACTGGCCCTGAGCTTCCACTCTGCAACGTCGCTTTAAGCATTTCGCATAACTCCTTCATCAATTTCGCTTCGGCCATAATTCCAAAATAAAACCCGTCGCCAGTGAAGAATATATGGCCAAGCGGGTAAAAATATAAAGCAACTTTATTCCGTCGAGTTGTAGAGTAATACAGAACATAAATACACAACACGAAGTAAATTATTAAAAAGGTTAAGGTTAAAGTTAGATCAAATATCTCCTGGTAAACAATATTAACTCCTCAATTCAGTTACGGGTTAGCATATATTTAACACTGCCCCCTATGGGCGGCCCTGTGAGGGACTCTATATAAGGCAATTGCATATTGCTACCCCCCTCCACATACTCTTCAGAGCCCCAAAACGGCGTTTTTGAGAAAGTAGGCTTAATGAACAGGAAATTTTATAATCTGCCTTATTCACGCTATAAAATCACTCAAGGAAGCATGCATGATAGCGGGGAGGTGTCATACCCCTTATAAACCCACTATTTTGCTCTAATCTGGAACCGCTATTTCATACCTTTCAATTCTGGCGGTTATTACTTCTGCGCATGCGTATGTATTACAATTTTTGAATGATTATCTATTTGGTATTATATCAACCTATGTTCATACCAAATTTCATCAAAATCTATCCAGTAGATCTGGGGAAATCGAAAAAATGTGCAAATTCTCTTAATTTTGAACACCAGTGTAGTTAATATACCTGGCCTTGCACGGGTGGAGTTATGGCTTTAGAATTTCTTTTTAAAATTTTTCAATATATTTTATACCTTATTTTACCAGGTAAAATGTATTAAAATCCATCCAATTCTGCAGAAAAATTTCTAAAAATAATTTTTTTAGTAGTTTTATTGCAGACAAAATCTCTCTATTCTAAAAAAAAGTTTTTGGTGAACGGTTTCCAGGGAAAGGCTTTTTAATTACTGATCCGTATAACACATATTTGGTATCAAACTGTCCGGATTCTTTTGAGGATGTGCAAAGTGCCTTTAGAATTTCTAAAAAAAATCTCAATTTTAAAATATTTCCATTTTTTTGGATTACGGATAAGGTTGCAGTTATAAAGCAAGAAACTATGAATTTCAAAAAAAATTGAAAACATATTTCACTGGTTTTTAATATTCAAATAAATTAAATAATCATCTTTCTATTTATAACACGAATTTAAAAAATATATTTTGGGTTATTTTTAACAATATTTATATTTCTGTTGTTTAAACGGTTTTAATTATATTTAAAACTTATGTATAAATAATTTATCTTTTATTTTTTAAATAACAAATTAATATTTTTACATTTATCTTTGTCGTTGTGGCAACCTAATCAGTACCATATTTACAACAAAATATCAACTCGCTTTCGGAAATTTTGAACTTTTGCATTTATTTTTTACAATTATTATTATTTTTATATTCTTTTGCAAGTATGTTTTTTAAGGTAGTAAAATGTGATACCTTATTTCATAATGCCAAAACGCAAACAACTAGATAACACGGGGGACTGTTTTAGAAATTATGATAAAAATCGAAAATGTTTGAAGTCTAAACATTCGTGTCATTGCTATGAAACTGACACAACTTCGACGTTTGTTTGTTCTCATGTAGATAAAATTCTAAAATTTCTTGATGTTTACGGTAATTACTACATTTTTCACAGCCAATCGATGAAAATAGTTACAAATTTTAAGAACGTTAAATTTATTCCTGAGATGTTTCAGGTCTTCTTTGTGGATCTGTAAAAAAACATTACCTTGGGGAAATGGTAAAGGAATGTTACATTGCTCTGTTGTTAATTTTCTTGGAATTATAAGGCGACCCGCCAATTAATGTTACCATAAAGGAACTGTTAAATTTCCGCTACTGAATGTATATCCACCATTTTCAAAGAATACCCCGGAGAAGTACTAACCCTGTTTTAAGAATGTTTTATAAAGTGAGTAAGTGCAGTGAGCAGGGTTTTGTGAGGAATTGCGAAGCGGTTCAAACGTGTCTGCGTCAGCAGTTACCGGGGGTTGGCGAGCGATAGCGAGCAGGGGGCGGTAGCTCCCTAGTTCTAAAAAATTTTTTTCATATTTTTTCTGCAGAAAAATTTCTGAAAAAAAATTTTCTTTGTAGTTTTTCTGCAGAGGGCAAAATTTTCTGCGAATGCCGTTTGCGCGTTCGTGTATATTATACAAGTATGGCTCCAACAACCTAAGAATTGCTTCAGATCCCTTCTTTCTTAAGTTATTCTAAATTGTCTTCAAGTAGTCCCTATCATTTTTGCCCATGAGTTTTGAATCCCTCTGTGTATGTTTTAATCTGAATTTCAGAACATTTTATGAATGTTTTTTAAGTCTTCCTTAATAAAACATAGAACAAAATAATTTCTTGTTTATCCTGTCTAAAGAACTGCTACTGCAGCGAATTTCTTTGATATAAAGAGTGTTCATTCATAAGCATGCTAAGATTGGCATCAATCTTTTGAGGCATCCTGTATTTGTTTTATATTTTTTGCATAAAATGTCCCATACTCCATACTTAATGAAATGGGTGTTTCCACACCTGTAAATATAAACTGAAAAAGAACTAGAAAAACTTAATTGAAAAATGTGTTGTGAAATGTAAAATACAAATAACATCCGATTGCCTATCTTGGGCTCATAAATATTTCGTTTTTACTCAAGTCTAGTTAATCTTTACCCTCCTTATAATCTTAATATTTCCCCAAAAACGAGAGACTTTTTTTTCTTATATAATGGCCTGAATTTTAAAACTTACAATTTAATTTTAAAAAAACATTAATTGAAATAAATAAATATTTTTCTGTTTCAAAAGGGTGGTTTGATTAGAATGGTAAAAACTGCTTATTTTCCTGGTTATTTTACTGGCTTTACTGCTTATTTATTAAGACTGCATAGATTTTGCCTCTGTAAGTTAATTTTTTTATAGCAACAGATTACGGACCTGCCAACTCTCCTGCTTTTGGACTGAGTTTTCTGCTTTTATTTCAAATTTCCGGCTTCAATTTTTCGGGTTTTTTTTTATCTTTTTATCGGGTGCAGGATAAAAAGCAGCCAGATAAAACTCCCAGTAAAAATAGATAGTGCTGATTCAAAATAAAACCAAGAAACTCTGACCAAAAGCAGGAGAGTTATCAGGTCTGAGATTAGAAATAAAACTTAAGAATGGTTTCTAAAAATGTAGTACCCAGTTCAGATCACAGAATCAGGATTGATAGAGATACTTCAAAACTATATTTTCCACATTTAATTTACTTCTGCTATTTTTTCCAGTTATCAAATCACAAAACTTAAAAATTCTTGCAATTGAAGCTGGATTTTTTATTACTATTGAAATTCTTTCTATACTGATCTACCTGCAAACCTCTGATAATAATTAAATGATAATGATAATTTTTAGTTTTTCATGGGTATTATGTGGGAATTATTATAGACAGCTTGACATTATTATAGCATTATTATGACATTATAGCTAGCATTATTATATTAATTTGCTTGACACCTAGATGGATTTTATTATTACTGATCCAAAATGAAAACATATTACTCCACCCATGCATGGCCAGGCATACATGGGTGGTTCTTATAGTAAAACATCTTTAAATTGCGCTTCTTAACCCTTTATGTCCCAAATTATGTTTTTCAGAAAAATTGTGCTGTATATTTTTTATACGTTATCCCCATATGCAGGGGCGTAGCCAGATGGGGGGATTGGGGGATATATCCCCCCCGAAACTCAGAAAATTTACTTTTTGACCATAGCAAACCACTAAAAATACCCCATATCCCCTCCCGAAATATCAACATCCCCCTCCGAAATTTTTTTCTGGCTTTGCCACTGCCCATAAGTATAAAGTATATAAGCTTCTAATTAACCCTAGTAGCACAGCTCGTCCCAAATATGTCAAGTTTACGTAACTACAACTAGAAGTAAACAAAATTTGGCCTTACATGACGAAAATTGGACGAATTTAGAACATTGGGAAGTGGGACTTACAAGTCCCGTCGGGGCATAAAGGGTTAAATTTTAAGTTCAATATGAGTCTTTTTCATCCATGTATGATAACAAGTTAGGCTTTATTAGCTTAGTTTTGTTATATGTACCAGTGGTATCAAGTTAATGTTTTTCTGTGTTCAAAATAGTCTTTTGTATTTTTCTTGTCTAGGAATCAAGATTTCAAAGAAGTAGTCCTGGAGAGAGATGGCGAAGTCCTCTTGAGGTTTGCCATAGCAAATGGCTTCAGGAACATTCAGAATGTTGTCCAGAAACTGAAGCGAGGAAAGTCGCCGTACCATTTCATTGAAGTCATGGCTTGTCCTGCTGGTAAACTTTCTTATTTAAATTTCTTTTCTTCATGCTGAAAGTTTTGTTGCTAACTTTCATTACAGGTGGAATATGCACATATATGTGTTTGTTATTCCTCTCTGGTATATTCATTTACTTACAAATCAGAGGTCCTCAACTTTTTAGATAGTGTAACCCCCTTTTATTTTCAATTTCATATACATATTTTTAGTCAGGAAATTTGTGTTGAAGTTATATTTAATTACTGTTTTTATTTATTATTTTGTTAGATGCATTGCAGGAAGAATTTAAGATTTATAATTTCAGTATTAATTTGTTTAAACTATATTCAGATAATTGTCTTAAACACCTCAAATACTCAAAAAATATTTTTTCATATCAATTAAAACTGCTCTATATTTTAGATTTTGGGTAGGTGTGTTACTGAAAGAATCTGAATTTTTTTCGACGGTACATTGTGGATAAAACTGGAGATCTGTGAGAAAATTATCAAATGTTTGAACACTTGTATGCAAGCACAAAAAAAGGACCACATTTTTCACATTTTTTTTGTATCAAAATTTGAATTTTCAGCAAGAAAAAATGAAATTTTTGGGTCAGAAATTTAAAAAATAAAACATTGAAAGAGAAGAGTTAAAAAAAATAATTAATTCGATGCAGTATTTTCCAAATTTTATCCATTCCTGGGAATTCTGGAAAGGACTTTTGTAGAAGAAAAAGTCAGAAAATTGGCTTGTTAGTGACAAACTTTGTGACGACAGCATTTCTTGCAGGTTGCACGAACGGGGGTGCTCAAATTCGCGGTGAGAAGCCAAAAGAGCTGCTCGAGAGGGTTGAAGGGTTGTACCACTCCCTCCCTGTGGTGCGTCCAGAAGAGGGCGCTGCAGTGCGGTTCCTGTACAGTGATTGGCTGGACGGAGGGGAGTCCCCTAAAGCTGCTCAAATGCTGTACACGCAGTACCATGCTGTAGAGAAAATGAAAAATGCACTGCTCATCAAGTGGTGAAAATAAATCGGATGTACATAGTTTTTTTTACAAAAATTGTTGCCTTTTTATTGTTTAAAAATGCTCTGGGGCTGAGCTCTCTTTACCAACGTTAGAAACTGTGGGAAAACCCTAACTTTGCTACTGCTGAACCAATGATAGTAAAAGGGTCATGTGATTTTGAAAACACTGGAACAAGTATTTCGGAGGGGAGACAGGCGGAAGTTGAGGGGCAGTTGATCGAAAGAGGAAGAGACATTTGCTTGTAATAGAAGTAAGACCGGTTACCCAGACTATCACCGGTTACCCAACTATCGACCATGCCAAGTCTGTAAAAATCACATGACCCTTTAATTGGCTGATCAGTAATCTTACTGGTCCTCAACCTAAATGGCTGGTCTGCCAAATTAAAAAGGTACGGGTTCAATTTTTTTAAAGTAACCTAAATTAAATACTTATTTAAAATTTTTAAAACTAATATGTATTAAAAAATTATTAAGTTTACAACAAGTTGAATTATATGAAATTTGTAATAATAAATATATGACAAATAAGGAATATCCTTAAGTAAACAAATCAGGCACGGATTATGGGGGGGCAAAGGGGGCGATTGTCCCCCCTTAGGGCTGACATGAACTTTTTTTTCGTCTGTGGTTACAAAAAACAGAACATGAAGAAAGTCCCGTTTAACAAGCAATGAAACTGATTGGAATGTCCACGTTCCGAGGACATCGGAAGACCGGAAATACGCTGCTATCCCCTTAAGATAATCTTGAATGTCAAGTAGGGACCTGCTTCCTGTGTTTTCAATGGGGGCTAGGGAAAGGCTACTCAGAAGGGGGGGCGAAGTTATTCTACGATAACGGAACGGCTAATGAACAAGGTTTTCGGAATGTTCCAATAAGAAGGTTCACCCCCCTTTCTGTGTCCACGTGTTTGTATTCAAAGCTTCTCTTGTAGAACATTGAAATGGCGTAAATTTAACGTGAATTTTCGTGCTCTTTATTTTAGTTTCACTCTATATTTCCAACTTGAGATAAGTTTTGCTTTTTAGCCACCTATAGAAAAAGTAAGTTATGCATTTTTATCTTTATTCGTGTTTTTAATATACAGATATTTACCGATTTCTGAAAAAGATAAGTTGAAAACTTCATTTTTGAATCGACGATATAGTTGATAATGGAATTAACCCTACAGTGCTTACTGATGCCATTTGGCAACACGACATTTTTCCCCATTTCCTACTCGATCTTCCATTTCCAAACAGCAACACTATGCAATAAGTACCATAGATATAACATTTCATCGTATTAGCACTTTAGACTGCCAGTAGATTGCAGCAGGGATACTATTTTGAGACATTTGTTACTAGCTAGTGAGACGAAAGTCAAGAGACAGAAAACGCTAAATAAAAGGACCTTATAAATTCAAATAACTCCGAAACATGGAAGTTGACTGCAGTCAAACAAATAGGCTAAATGCATTTCAAAACAACTGCTTAAGAATAATTATGAAGATTTTTTGGCCCAATACAATTACTAATGATAAATTATTAAAAGAAGCGAAAATGAAATCAATAGAACAAGAAATTAAAATGAGGAGATGGCGCTTTGCTGGCCATGTGTTAAGAATGGAAAGAAATGAAATTCCAAGTGTTGCCATGGAGTGGGCACCAGAGGGAAGACAAAGAAGAGGTCGCCCAAGACTAACATGGAGAAGGCAAATGGAAAGAGAGAGAGAGGAAGCGGGATGGACCAGCTGGCAGGAGGCAAGAGTGGCTGCAGCGGACAGGGCAGGGTGGAAAGCAAGACTCAGGGCCTTTTGTGCCACAAGGCACTAAGACATGATGATGATAAATTCAAATAAAAAAAATTTTCAGCTTGAAACAAAGTTGTTTTGAAAAGGTAAGTTGTTTTTTTATATTTTTAGAGCATTTAGTTTTATTTCACTTCCCAATTAATTTCACAAGAGACACAAATTAATTTCTCAAGGACAAAGTTTTTTGCCAATAAAAAGTAGAAAAAATTAAATTAGTTTTTTTTAGTATTTTTTTACTAATTTACACCGTTATAGAAGTCACATAAATGATTTTCAAGTGAATTTAAAAAATCATGCATTGTAGGGTTAACAATGATGCGTAGCGTAGGAAAGTGTGATTCTTAAAATAGTGTGAATCAACTGTGCCTTTTTTTCTGCAAAAAAATTATTCAGTTTGATTAAGGTAAATGTGGGTATAATGGACACTTTAAGGAAAATTTTTGCTTAAATTCTTAATAAATACCAATCAATTTGCTTCGAAACGGTTATCATCCTATTTTTGGGTTAATTGGATCTTCTCCTTTCGATTTTACTATTAAAAACTTTAATTAGATTGGGCAAAGTATTTTTAATTAATTTTTTTAAAAGTACTCCAAATTGCATCTATAGTGGCCACATAGATGAAGCTGTTGCTTCTATGGTGGACACCTCTTGTATCAATAGTGGACACCTGTCTTTTTCTGCCTATATGAGGGGTTTATGCATGAAATTGAGGGGTTTTTCTTGGTATAGTCATCTAGTTCTAATTAAATCTTCCTTCCCAACGAAATGTATTTTAGATTCAATCAAATTAGCTTTATTTAAAAAAAAATTGATAGTTTTCGGCCCAAAGTCTACGCTGTAGCTGATTTGAGAGGAATTTCGCATGTAATTCAATGTTTTAGAAACATTGGTTCCCGAAGCCAGAATGAAACCAAATTTATTTAACACTCATTTTAAAGCACAGTCAACAGTTTATGAAGAAAAACCGATTCAAATTAAGTATTATTTATGTTTCTATTAGACGCCATTGCGGTGGCCACTATTGGAAAACCTAAGATTATGTGTTGGTAAAGTGGACACCCCCATAAATCCTCGTAAAGTCAGCATTTTCAAATAAACTTTATTCAGTATTATTTTGTACACTCTTATTTATCTTGATATAAATTTAAAAGTCAATCAAGCGGTAATAAATACGGAAAAATCAGTTCCGACTTACCCGTTTCCTTACGCGATTCAATAAGCAAAATCTAATTCCCGTCACTCGGCCGATGTTGTTATTTTCAAATATTTAAATATCCTTCCCATGCTGATCTGTGGTATCGGTGGTAATTTATCAGCTTACCTGATTGCACAATCTACTATGCCTATGAATTTTGACGCTGTTCGATGCCTCTAACTCGTTTTATTTAAAATTAATCAGCTATGTGGCCACTATTGGTACAGTGTCCACTATACCCACATTTACCTTATGTATGTATCCTTTTTAAAATAACAGAATTATAATTGTCTTTATATTTGGTTTCGATGATTACTTTAACCCATCACAAAACATAAGTTTCATAATTTTATTATTTTTTCGTTGTAAATAAATAAACTTTAACTAAATCAATATAACTTAATAGTTTATTAAATAACTAAAATAATAAACTCTAGTTTGTGGTTTCCAGAAATGAAAGAATTAAATAGAATCAAAAATATATTTCAAAAATGACTGTTTATTTATATAAGTGTTACAGTAAGAGTCATTTGTTCAGACTCCTTCTGGTGACCACACATGAGTATTTAAGCCAAAATAAATTAATAAAGAAATAAATTGGTTGAAAATTCTATACAAGTCTGAAAAGTGTATTCTCCGTATCCGAACTTTCGAAAAAATTTAATTTTTTTTTGTATATTACAGTTGTGTATGGGAAGTATAAGCCTCTGCACTATACCAAAAATATTAAATACTAAAAATAATATGCATGAATTTTTTTACGAAATAATTTCTTAATGATGTTTTTAAATTTTGCAGTTTATAGTTGATTTAATCTGTATAGTTTTTTAAAATTATTTAGGTATATTGCCTTTTCAAACTGACTAAATCATTTCATTTAAGTATAAAGACTTATTGTCAAAAAATATCACCCTTACATTTGTATGTTTCCTTCTGCAATCCAATCAGCACATTTTTTTGATTGTAATTGAATTCGAAATTGAGTTGTTCCAAATTAGATTGCAATGGGTTGAATAGTTTATGCGACAATGATTTTTGATTTAAATATTTTAGGATTTTTTAAAATATTTCCGTGTACATAAAATTTGATAAACAACTCTTAGAACATAACGGATTTTTTCTGCTTTTGTCCCTCTCTTATGCCTTAAAATAAAAAGTTATTGCATAATAGCACGGGGCACGATCCTGTATATTTAGTATGCTTATTTTCATAATTTCTTTTTACGAATGTAGGATTCACCTGTTGGCTTTATTGTTGGGTTTTTTAAGGAAAGCAATTTTGACATAATAAAAAGGGAATGAAACGAACTCCAAGTATTACATCTTTCTTTACAAAAAAGCCTAGAATTGGTAAGTTATCAACAAAAACATTCAAGGTTCAAGGTTGAATGATTTACAAGATACTTCCTCTGAATTGAGAAAACTCCAGCTCTCAAGCGTCGCCTCCAACCGTGGACCGGTTTCGCCCTTGTTAGGGCTCAACAGCACGGTATAGGAAGGCAACGCAAGAGAGCGGAGGGAGAGCTTTTAGTCTAGCCGACTATAACGGAAAAAGTGGTGACTATTGATTAGTCCTCCACCATCTGCCGGAATGAACTGCGCATTCCCTAGAACAGATTTAATTCCTTTCCGTTGCCTTCCTATACCGTGCTGATGAGCCCTAACAAGGGCGAAACCGGTCCACGGTTGGAGGCGACGCTTGAGAGCTGGAGTGTTCTCACACGTTCCTCTAACCAGAGGTTACTGGTGAACTCTTCTTTTCATACCTTGCCTTTCGGGAATTAAATCTGTTCTAGGGAATGCGCAGTTCATTCCGGCAGATGGTGGAGGACTAATCAATAGTCACCACTTTTTCCGTTATAGTTGGCTGGACTAAAAGCTCTCCCTCCGCTCTCTTGCGTTACCTTCCTATACCGTGCTGATGAGCCCTAACAAGGGCGAAACCGGTCCACGGTTGGAGGCAACGCTTGAGAGCTGGAGTTTTCTCACACATTCCTCTAACCAGAGGTTACTGGTGAACTCTTCTTTTCATTCCTCTGAATTCCTAGTAATGAACTGATAATTTTCATAGAAGCAAAATATTAGTAAATATCGGTAAACAATAATATCAGTAAATATAAAATTAGATTTTTTTTGTAAAACAAATAATTTTATTATAAGGAATAAATCCTAAGATCCAATTTAGTTTTAAATTTCTGCCATATCGATATGTTACTATTGCAAAATATAGGCGTTCTGTTTTTAATTTTATTATACGTGCTAATTTCTTTTGTGCTGTATTTTCAAACGCGCAATTTTTATATCTAATCTGTAACTTTTTAAAATCTGCAATTGATGCCTCCTTTGATTTTATTTAGTTAACTAATCCTGCATTCAACCTCTTAAAGTTAAATTTTAAGTAAATATGATTTTTAGAGAATCACTACAAATGATTGAAAATATAAAATTTATTTAATACTTTTCTTCTTGTACCCTAGAAAAAGTACCCCCTTTTGTTTTGAAATAAGTCTAAAAAATGTTAGAATTTTTAAAAATATAATCTCATTCTCTTGTATCAACCCTTTCAATGTGTAATACTTTGTACATGGGCGCCCATACATAAAGGCAGAGGGGGGCCCGGGACCCCCCCTGGAATCCGAAAAATTTACATAAAATCTTCATTTAACCATAATAAATAATTTTTATTCAACTTTCTATTTTATATTTTCTACTATATCAATACTTTATTATGATTTTAAGCTAATTCAAAAGCAATATGAAAATTGTTTCTAACATTTCATACACTGAAACATTGCCATATCCACCACCCCAGTAACAAAATCTAGGAATCCTGAATTCTACTCATATCATGAAAATGATGGGTAACAATTCTATTAGGTTTCTGCCCAAAATTGTTCCAAATGAGTTAAATCTCTACTCTTAAAAGTAAAATTTCAAAAATTTTCTGGGGGAGGACCTCAGACCCCCCTCTTTTTAGTATCGACTAGGTATATTGTGAACAAGTAATTTCTACATTAAGTGTAAAAAGATTAAAAACTGTAATTAGAGGGTGTTAAAAAATACTACGCACAATACATGAGTGTTTGAACCAAACCCTCCTCCCCTTGAAACAAAAAAAATGCCTGACTGAAAACCTAAAATTTTTCTTGGGCCCCCCTTGAGTTTTAACATATGGGCGCCCCCTGCTTTGTAATGTGTTCAACTAATTTGTTTCACTTAATACAAGTGTTAAGGGAAGGATCCACGAAAAGGTAATAAACCCTTGACCTCCTTCCTGTTTTTTTCGAGTAACTTAATTTGCTTTCTCTTTTTTGGAAACCAATTTATAATTGCAAAAGAATTTTTTAATCTCAATTTAAGCGGTTAATTTACAATTAAAAGCAATAAAATAGTGCATCTTAAGAATACATTTAAGTTTTTATTTTACTTGCATGAAAACTATATTATACGAAACGTTTTTAGAATCGAAACCTTCTCCTCTGGCAACTTCCAATATACAAGCTTCCCCTATACCAGCAGAAACAGAGATAGCTTCGTCAAGTACTGTTTCCACCACATGCACAGTAAAATATGTTAACGATATTGGAACAAAGCCATCGGATGATGTTCTACAGATGCTTCTGGAAAACCCCTGGGCACTAGCGGATCCAGGGGGGGCTAGGGGGCTCGAGCCCCCCCCCCCCAAATGAAAAGTTTTACTCTATATAATATGATATTTTATGTACCAAAGTGAGTTAAAACCCTGTTACTTTAAGGTCAAATTTTAAAAAAAATTCTGGGGGAGGACCCCCAGACCCTCTTGGCACATGTAACTCTGTTATTACAACTATATTTTACTAAGTTTGTGTCAAAACGCAAAAAATCTATATCCGAAATTCGGATGAGGCGTACCAAAAAGAGTTGAAAAAGTGGGGTTTATTACTTAAATTTCCAAACATTTTCTGGGGGAGGACCCCCAGACCCCCCTTTTGGTAGTTGGTGCAGGATAATTCACTAACATTAACAAGAAGATTCATTTGGATTATGAAAATTCTTAGCCCCCCCCCAAAACTAAATCCTGGATCCGCCACTGCCCCTGGGAACCACCAGCAGGATACAAATATCCATATTCGAATCACAACAAAAAAGGAAAAGTAGAGAAGAGATTTTTAAAAAAAGAACACCTAGAGAAATTTAAAACTTGGCTAGTCTCTTCCCCTTCAAAAGGTCTATCTTGCAAAGTATGCCCTTTTTTTGCATCTGCTGAGGGCGGAGGAGTGAAACTTGGAAATTGCGTGTCCCAACCTCTTACTAAGTTTTCCAAATTGCTGGGAAAAGATAGTGATTTAGAAAGTCATGCTAAAAATACCTATCACTAGCAAGCTCAAGAACGTGCCAACGACTTTCTTGTTGCACGAAAATATCCTGAGAAATCAGTTGAAAACCAACTTGATACCTATAGGCTAAAGAGAGCCGAAGAAAACAGAAGAAAGTTGGCAATTTCTTTACAGAACGTCATATTCCTTGGAAGACAAAATATAGCCTTTCGAGGATGCAGAGATGACGGCTCTGCATTATCTTCAGATAAAACTTCAAACAAAGGAAATTTTAAAGAACTCATTAGATTTCGTGCTGAACAATGTGGTGAAACACATTTAATTGACCAGTGTAGTAGCTCTAAACGGTCATTTTTTAGCAAAACAGTTCAAAACGAGTTGATCGAATGCTGTGGAAAGGAAATAATTTCCAAAATTTTGAATAGAGTAGAGGAGAATAAAGTTTATAGCATAGGATTTGATGAAACCACTGACATAAGTCACAAGACACAGATGTCCATATTTTTTAGGTATGTCCATCAAAACGTGATAAGAGAAGATTTTATAGGGTTTGTGAATCCTAGAGAAAAAGAAAATTCCCTTTGGAGAAAACCAAAGGAAGACAGTCCTGATGAAGATTTATCGAGTTCGGACGAAGAAGATAATACTGACGAAAATGAAGATCCCAGGATGACTGATGGGGAAGTGTTGGGAAACACAGTTTTGGAGGTGATAAAAAGCCTAAATTTGGACCCTAATTTCCGTGTAGGGATTGCAACGGATAGCTGTTCAGTAATGACTTCGGAGATGGTGGTAGGTGCAGTTACAACCATAAAAAAATATGCCGCAATGCCGAAAGAGCACCATGCTTCAATCATGCATTGAACTTAGGAATATCCAATTGTTCTGGTGTTCAATCGGTGAGGAACAGCATTGGCATAATTAAAGAAGTCGAAGCATTTTTTAAAGCATCGCCAAAGAGAAATTTATTTTATTAAAGAATGTGGGACGTCAGCTTATATCACCTTGTGAAACCAGATGGATCGAGAGACATTTATCAGTTTCATGTTTCCTGACAAATCTGGATAAAATTGTACTATCTTTGGAAGAAATATCATTGGGGTGCAAATTTACCAACGATAGTTCTAGTGCTTCAGCAAGAACACTACTTTATGCCATTATAAATGGAGATTTTGTTATCTCGTTAGTGTGTCCTGCTGATATTCTGAGCAATACATT
Organism: Tetragnatha versicolor; assembly: GCA_024610705.1. Taxonomy (NCBI): domain Eukaryota; kingdom Metazoa; phylum Arthropoda; class Arachnida; order Araneae; family Tetragnathidae; genus Tetragnatha; species Tetragnatha versicolor. Next base: position 66,695,918 of record JANDEH010000004.1, on the reverse strand, counting down.
GCCCTTGAGCCCTTGCCTTTTCAAAAAGAGACAGTTGAAGTAGTTGAAGCTACAGAGGTGTTAAAAGATACCTTTTCCATTTTGAAGGAGATGAGGGAAAACAGTGACAGAGATTTTAAAAAGCTTTTTGAAGAAGCCCAAAAAGTGGCAACCACCGTTGGAGGGGATATTAAAATTCCAAGATTGACTGGTAGACAGACCTACCGGTCTAACATACCCTTCTCTTGTGCCGAGAGTTATTACAGGGTTAATCTGTATATACCGATTCTAGATTCAATCATAAATGACCTGGAAAAAAAAATTTCTAGAGAAGTTTTGAATTTGTATAAGCTGAATTCATTGCTTCCTAAAGTATGTTCAACTGCTCTAGATTCAGTTTTAGAGGATTCAGAGTTTTTAATAATGAAATACAAAGACATAGCTTGTGAGGATAGCAGTACATGTCTTTAAAATGTGAACGCCGAAATAAAACTCTGGGTAACAAAATGGAAAAGGGAACTTCCGGAAATGGAAAAAACCCTTTACCTGACTATGCTGTTGATTGTTTACATTACTGCACTCCGGAAACTTTTCCATCAATAAGGCTTTTGATGTTAGTGCTCTCCTCTCCCTCTCCCAGTTTCGACTGCAACAGCGGAAAGATCTTTTTCGAGTTTAAAGTTAATAAAAACGTGGTTAAGAAATCGCTGTGGACAAAAGCGTTTAACCGGGCTTGCTCTGTTATATGTACACAGAGATATACCTATTGAACACGATAAGGTTATTAATAGATATATATTTCAAAAGGAGGGAAGAACAGACAAAACATATTTTCATAAAATTATTATTAACTAAGTTCTCTTTTAAATGTAATTTTCCGGGTTTCATACTTAATTGTTTTTTAGTAATTTTGTCTGTTCTGTTCGTAAATATTGTGTTTGACTTAATGACTAAGTACTTATTGGTGCCCTGTTTGCCACACCACTCACATTATCTTTTGCACATTATCTTTATTTACATCATATTCATTTTATAAATTATTTCTGCCTATGCTTATGTTCTTTGTAAAAATTAAATAATTTTTTAAATCTTTTTTTCACTTGTTTGGTTTAATATATATATTTTTTCAGGATATATACATATGTTTTACAAAACTTTTACTCCACACTCTTGTAAATTATTTACAGAAGGAAGATATTTATAGCTTTTAAAGTGTAGATATTTAGTAAATTTTTAAGCGGTTCTGTGTTGGTAAAGGTTGTGAATTGAGGGGCGGGTGTTGTTGTTGTTGTCGTGTGCCACTTGGAATACCCAAGCTCCACAAGGATTCAAGGCAAAGGGGGTGCGGCTCCTGAGAAAGTGAGGCGGGTGGTGTGAACAGATGAATTAAGTTTTTAAAATGTTCAGTAAGTTTTTCTTAAATAAAGAATTATTGATTTTAAATCGAAACTTTAACGCGAATTCCTCTTTAAGGAATAATTATTGTTTAAATTTTTAATATTATTTTTAGAATAGCTTGAAATTTTAATTTTTGGAGAGTTAATATCGAAATCTGAGTTGCTGAACCCTTCCTGAACTTGTCAATATTCGAGATATAACAGTAGACTCTATTAAGAGGTTTGGGTATTTAAATGTGTTGAGTAAAATTCTAGTTGAAGTATACTATAGGAAAATATTAATAGAAATTAACTTTTTATTTTCAGAATCAAAGGAATCACTTATTATTGAATTTTTGACAAAAATCTTACCGTTACTTAGAAAGTAATAAATGTAAGATACCATGTTTCTAACATATTAAAATATTTTCTGCAAATTGATGCATTATTTTAACAAGTTTTTCTTTCAGTTAAGATCAGTTGAAAGAATTCAGAATCGGAAAGTTGATCATAGAAAAGGGGACGGGGAACTGGGGAGTAAATTAAATTTGAAATTAAATCTACGAAATTTTGGGGAACCTAGACCGCCCCACCTTAAAAATTCCTATAATCCGTGCCTGAAACAAATAAGTATAATTTTTATGGGTTCATTTCCGTTAAAGGTCCCGCTAAATACCGCCATGCTCTTTTGGTCACCCAAAAGTAGTAATATTGCTAAATAATTTCAAACTAACAGATTAAATTGTTTAGTTAGATCAATAACTGTTTAGTTTATCAATAAAAATCAGAAACATTTGTCGATATTTGAATATATATATGGGGCTCATAAAAACTTGGTGATATTTAGCGGGACCTCATACGGAATTGAACCAATTTATGTAATGTACTTTTCTTGATTAATTGTAATTATAATATTATAAAGTGCCTACTTTTTGTATTCGTTTATAAGGCCCTTTAAGTACTTAATTTTTTTACCTCAAAACATAAGTCATTAAAAATTGTTTATTTGTAGGCAGAAACAGTCAAATTTTCTTGTGCTACCATCACATGTGTGATGTGATGTGATGTTACAAATTTTTCTTCAATTTTTTCAATTTCAACTAGTGCATTTCACTCAAGAAACTAAACTCGAGTAAATGTTCTTTCAATCCTTTTTGGATTGAAAAAGAACATTACAAAAATTGGGTTGCCGAAAATGCCAAAAATAAAAATAATTATTTCGGTTACTGCTTTTCATTTTCAATAATAAATTTTTCTATCAATAAAAAACTAGTAACTTTTCTCTTAGAAATATACAAGGAAATTATTTTATACCAAAATCTTACAAAGAAATTTTTCACAAATCACACGTGTTTCTTGGTCCCTTTTTGTTTAATAAATTAAATGAAACCCTTAAAATTACTAATAATAAATCTGAATATAAATCTGGACTACATAATTTCATAGCAGGACACAATGACATAGAAATATTATTTGAATCGTCTAGTTTCAAAACCAGGTAGATCCATTTTGGCACAGCTTTAGTAAGAGTCGACGTGGTCGCCAAATGGAAGACAAGTTGGCGCTATATCACCGCCGGTCACCCGTTCTGGCCGTCATGTTTTACCACTACTCAAATGCACTTAAGTGAGTTACGAAATATAATTTTTTGTTCTTATTTTTAAATTAGATAGTTACCGGGGATCGAAATATGTATCTCCCCCATGCAGAGCATGCACCATACCGCATAGCCAGAGGAATATACTGAAATCGTAATAACTTGTTATAGCGTCCTTTTTCTTGGGTTAATCTTCATTTGAGTCGTGGTAAAACATGGCGGCCGGAACGGCGACCGGCCGTGATATAGCACCAACTAGTCTTCCATTTGGCGACCGATTCGCGGTTTCCAAATGGTCAACCCTTTTATCAAAGCTGTGTCAAAATGGATCTACCTGGTTTTGAAACTAGACGACTCATTTAAGGTAACTAAATATAAAGCCCTAGATCCTCTACCTTAAGTAGCGACATCACGCTTAATCGGCCGCCATTGTAGGGAGAACTCACTACTAGTGACGATAAGCAAGACTATCCAGACTAGTAGTGATTTCCCCCCACAATGGCGGCCGATTGAGCGTGATGTCGCTACTTAAGGTAGAGGATCCAGGGCTTTAACTAAATAGAGTCAGCGCAGCTTTGTTGCCTAGGGAGAGTTTTTGGTATTGGGTACCATGGACGAGCTACGAGCTCTTTTGGTACTTCAAAACTACTATTTTCTTTTTGTATGTATGTGTTCGTCTTTTTTTTTGTCTCTTCAATGTTGTGTGCGTATTATTCCATTGTTTTTTTCTCTCTTTTGTGTAATTTTTAATTATATTTTGTTGAAATAAATCCTTGAAAGAAAAAAAGTGATAACACTTAATCATCTTTAACCATTTTAAAAACAATTTTTGCAGTCATTTATTATACAATGTTAGTAGTTAATATCTAATACATAAGCTCATTAATGTCATTCCTATTTGAGGGACAAAAATATACTCATATATTCTTGAAAACTTTTTATTGACAGTTAGAAATGTATACAAGTAGGTCCTTAAAAGTTCTCAAAAATCCTTAGAAAATCCTTAAAAAGCGCTTAATTTTACTCTTCAAATTTCTGTGTGATCCATGTAGTTAGATGGAGTATAAACCCTTAAAACAGCTTGCTGATATTAACTGGGACAGTTTATGGAATTGAACCGATACTGATTCGTCCAGTTAATTATCGCCAGAACTAAGATTAGATAATCAACCAAACAAAGCTTACAGATAATCAATGGCAACCATTTAAGTTTGCAGTCACGGATTATAGGGGGGGGGCGAAGGTTACGAAAATCAGAGCATGAAGAAAGTCCCGTTAAACAAGCAATGAAACTATAAAAATAAGCTAAAAACATGTTATTTTAGGGTCAAATTTTCAAAAATGTTCTGGGATGTCCAAAATTCGAATTAGGTGAACCAAAACGGGTTAAAAATATGCTTTAATAAATTTCCCCAGACCCCCCTTTTAGTACTTCGAGCATGATGAATCCCAACCTCATATACAGGGTGTTTCAAAATTGCGTTGCACGGCTTTTATTCGGAACCAGCGCCTCCTAGGGTCATGGAAGTAAGGTCTACCCCTAGGTAAAAGACCCTGGAGAATCCATTGAGATGACTTGAAATTAAAAAGTTAAAAAAATTAATTTAAAAACTAAAGGAGATAGAGCAAAAACCTCAGTGAGAGTGTTGTTGCCAACGTCAAGAAGAACTCATTGAAAAAAACTTGATCAAAATATCTTGAATATTCGCGGAGATATTAGCATGTGAAAATAGCACTTTTTCGGGGGTCAAAAAGTAAAAAGTTCGCATATTTGCAAATTTTTGTGATTTTTTGATTAAATTTTGTGTTCTTTCAACTAAAAAAACACAAAACTACACAATAACACTGAAGAATTTGCAAATATGCGAACTTTTTACTTTTTGACCCCCGAAAAAGTGCTATTTTCACATGCTAATATCTCCGCGAATATTCAAGATATTTTGATCAAGTTTTTTTCAATGAGTTCTTCTTGACGTTGGCAACAACACTCTCACTGAGGTTTTTGCTCTATCTCCTTTAGTTTTTAAAATAATTTTTTTAACTTTTTAGTTTCGCCGCTAGGGGCGCTGTAAGTCATCTCAATGGATTCTCCAGGGTCACTTACCTAGGGGTAGACCTTACTTCCATGACCCTAGGAGGCGCTGGTTTCGAATAAAAGCCGTGCAACGCAATTTTGAAACACCCTGTATATTAAGATGATCAAGAAGATTCAAATGGATTTTCAAGATTCCTAGCTCCCCCAAAACCAAATCCTGGATCCGCCACTCATCAGTTGAAAGAGTTTACTTGTATATTACCAATTAAATTGATTGAAAAGAGGACTAGGAAGTGGGGGGTTAATTATATTTGAAATAAAATCTGCGAAATTTTGGGAACCTAGACCGTCCCCCCCCCTTAAAAATTGCTGTAATCCGTGCCTGTAAGTTTGGTGATGCATGAATACTTTGTGACTAAAACGGCCTGGAGATATTGAAATTGAATGGGACCAATAACGGAACTGAAGCTTCTTCTGAGAAGTGAAAGTAAGCAGATTTAAATATAGACAGAGCGAGGGAAAACATGAGCATGAAACAGGGGCAATTATAAGATGGGGAAGAATTATAAGATGTCCAAGCAAGAAGGTCAAATTTGGAAAAAACAGTTGACATTTTAAGTATAACTTTGGATTATTTAAAAAATATATTAGTATTACCGGTCTATATGCCAAAAGTATTAAGTTATTGTAATTTTGCAGCTCCAAATTACTCCAAAAAAAATTTACTGCTCCAAAAAAGGTTTTTTTAATGCTCCGAACTGCTACAAAAAAGGTTTTTTAACTGCTCCGAACCGCTGCAAAAAATTTTATTACTGCTCCAAAAAGGTGTTTTTACTGCTCCTTTTATTGACTGTTTAACTTAAAAGCGCAAAGGTAATGTTCAGGGCCGGACTGTGAAGAAATTTCGGCCCGTGCATTTTATGTTTGAAATCGGCCCACCTCAGAATTTTCATGGAAAATGTAACTTAATAGAATTAAAAATTTCGGAGGGGATCGTGGTACCTCCCCCCCCCAAATTTTTTTAACACCTATAAAATAGTCTAAAATCCCCCTTGAAGCCCCCCGTGCATACGCATTAAACTCAATTTAGATTTTTAATTCTTTGTAGGTAAATTCAGTGGGTAGAATTTTCAACTTAATATAACGAACTTAATATTAAAAGAAATTGTGAATGATGTAGCTCAAAATAGAAAGGGGGGTCTGGGGGCCCTCCCCCAGAAAAAGTTTGAAAATCTTACTCTTAAAAGTAATGTTTTAACTCATTTGGGAGCCTTTTGGGTGTAACATCCGAAATGGTTCGCTCCTTCTACGCCGTAGAATTTTTGAAGATGGTTGAAGCCCTCGGTGGGTAGCGGCCCACCGGGCATTTGCCCAAATGCCCGCATGGCCAGTCCGAGCCTGGTAATGTTCTAGGGGCAGAAAACGAAAAAAAGGGTCGAATTTTTGCCATTTTTTGGAATTTTCACAATTTTCCAGTCACGAAATTTTGTTCAGAAACCTCAGATTCGGATTCAGCACCCCAAAAAACATACAATTAGCGAAAAATATCTTCTACCCCAAAATGACCTTATTTGATGGACTAAAACGAAACGAGACAAACTGTTGATTTGGTCACACATGACAAAAATTTGACGAGTCTTGAACGTTTGTGTAAGCTTGGGGATACAGGTATAACCACGACATAAGGTGGACTCCAACTCTCTACTCCCTATGGAGATGCGGTGGATTCCCAAGCAGCAAGTAAATAAGCTGTACGGCATGAACCTCTGTGATACTACGAGAAGAAAATATTAATCACAGAGTAAAGATTATTCAGAGAGTCCATTTCCATAGACGCTAATGGCAACTTTTTTAACATGGGTTTTCCCATAGACGGTGGCGTTTCTATGTGATAACGGTGGAACTAACCAGAGAATATGACGTAACGTTATTGACTCTCTACAATCGAGCTACAGCCGCATACACTCTCTCAATTAACCCCGCCCTCTTTCAAATCGCTAAAGAGGGGAAAAAATTGATATATTTTCCCGGTTATTAAAACAGTTGCGTGTATCTTTCTTTCGAGCATGCGCTGGGGATAATTTCTTAGACATTACAAGTCTCTCTGATGTCACGATCTCCAGGGACTCACCCAATGTTCTGGCCAGCTGAGATCTCTCGCTGGCTTATATATACTTGATCTGCCCGTGACGTCACTATCTCACATCTTCTTTAAAGTGGCGATGGATCGGGAGCTACTCTGGAATCGAACTCACAACTCCAAGTCCACATTTAATACAATTTAAACGAATAACTTCACATTTAATGATAATTTCTGCGACCACAATCACTATAACGAGATATTAAACGACAGAACAAACTATATCAATGTTTATAATAGGGAAAGTTTAGTTACTGTCCGGGAAAGTTTGCAACCATAAGGGAAAAGTTTCATTGATCAGGGGAAAAATAGTAGAGATTGAGAAATTCAAATGCAGCCTCCATACAAAGTTCTAAGTCCAATGAGAATCACTCGTTTCCTTTAGTCCCCGCCCACACCAATGATTGACAGCTGGATGGTCGAAACGCCACTATGCGATAACTGTAGAACTATTTTAGTAAAATCGCGTTTTGGACTCTCTGAATAATCTTTACTCTGTGATATTAATTGTTTTCAGATAAATCAAACAATCAATCAAACGAAGTCGGCACATTCTCAACACCTTAGTTGCTGTTCTCAGCATTTCGGGTGGCAACTGGTCAGTAAACTGGATTGCTGCTTCAGTCGAAGTAAGTCGGCAAAATCAGAAATTTTTAAAGACGAATCCACCCTCCCTTCAAGTTTTATTCTGCCGCCATGTTCCAAGGTACGTTTACTACTATGTAAAGATTTTTGGTACTTACGTATTATCCCGTCGACCGTTCCATGACTGTCAAATTCAGCGGCACATCCATAGAAAAGTCAATGGATTTACCGTTTTTAGATTCAGCGGTACGATCGACGGAATAATACTTAAGAACCAGTTTTTGTTTCAGCTTGTCAGAGCTCAGCAAAACTAAAGTCAAACTACAAGTGTAAATCTTGATAGTTTATTCAAACTACGTAAGACGTTTGTTTTAGCCCAATCTTTATACTCCCCCAAGAAATTTGTATGCTTGTAAGATATTTTATCATGTTAAAATATCTTTAAAATTAGATTTTATTTAATGGTTTGTCGGAAAAGTTTGCATTAATCAGGACTTTATTGTTATGGTTATACATAGACAGGGGGTGTGTTAGAATATATCCTTCCAAATTAAATAATTACCCTCAATTCGTCACAGAAAACTGACATTAAATATTACTGATCGGATTTATCAAACCCCTGGTTTTAAAGACATAAAATGCGTTACTCTATTAATTAAAAAAATGCCGACGTTCTGGCCTAGTGGTTAGAGTATCTGACTGCGAAGCCGTACGTCTGGGGTTCGAATCCCCGTTAGGCATGGATGTCAGTTTCTGTCCTTGTGTGATAAATGAATGTGGCCCCCTGTAAAAAGGGTTTGTGTGAGCGAATGTGTGTGTGGCGCGGGCAACAGTACCTCACCTCCGTGGCTCCGGTCCACAGGTGCTCGCTGGGTAACGCTAAGTAGGTACTTCTTAGGGCAGTTCAGTGGTAAAGGATAAGTTCAGTGGTCTAGTATTACCCGCCCATTGCAAATAAAAAAAATTAATACTATAATAAAGTTTGACGTTTCTTATAAGGGTTAGCAAAATATCTTTTTAATGCAAAAAATGTAATATGTAAAACGGAATTTTTATTTTTAGGGAGGGGGTAATGTTAGCTCAACTTTCCCTTATACCTGCAAATTGCAGAACAAAATTTCAAATCACCTTCTATCCTCAAAATGGACAACACAGAGGAAGTAAGCAAAAAAGGTTATGGATTTTATGAGTAATTTAGACTTAACAGGAAAATGGATATAGCTGGGCTATTGCAATCCAAATCAAAACCCTTTTAACTCAAGTATTATCTTTCTATTTTTAAAACTACTATCTACTAAAATAATCCCCACTCATCCATTAAAAACTCGTGGTGGAAGTCCAGCACGCAACAATAGACGGACGTTTACCAGACTAGTTCGTAACAATATTTTAAGCATTTTCCATCCAATATTTTAAGAACTATTTTGTTAAATCTAATAGTTATAAATTTTCTTAGATCCTCTGACTCTAAGTGATCGCGAACCGATGATTTACAAACGATACCATATTAATCAGTGATATACCATCCGATGAATTTGGTTAGCAAATATTACGGCATTGTATATTTTTATTTTATATAATTGTGAACCACACAATGTATGTAATTCTGTACTGCCATTTTGATCAGGATTATCAAATTTCATTTTAGTAGTTTTTATTTGGAATTTTTTTACGATAAATTTCTAACTATTTTGAAATAATTTATGTGGTTTACTTAAATACGGGGGTGGTCATAAAATAGGGGCCTCTAGAATCCAAACCGTTCATCGGAATTAAATGAAATTTTGATGGAAGACGTTTTGAGGGATGGGGACGAGAATGGTATGGGGTGGGGCAGTTAAACTTTAGTTTTTGATGTTTAGTTTAAAAAAATCGGGATCAATATGTTAAGTTCTATTGGCCGTCGACCGTGCCGCTGAAATTCGAAAACTTTTAAAATCCCATTGACTGTTCTATAGATGTACTGCTGAATTTAACGGCTGCTGAACGGTCGACGGTATAATACGCAAGTACCGTTCTATTGAATATGCAGTAAATATAGTAGATCAAAATGCATGTAGTTCAGTTAATAAAATTGTCAGTTAAACCTGCATTACAATAGTCCAATATAAATTATATAAATTTAATTGAAAAAATATTGATTTTAAAGCAAGGTGAACAAGCTTTATCTCTTCATAGAAAGTCGTAATCTATTACAAAATTAAGAATTCCTAGAAGAGTATTGTAATTCCAGATATACAGGGTGTCCCATAAATAATGGGTCACACTTCTAGGGGGGATAGTAGACACCTAGACGAGTCAGAATCACATCGGATTTGGGGGTCCCAGACTAAATCCCAGGGAGTTAAAAATGGAGCGACACCCCAAAAATATTATTGAAAAATTCAATTTGTAGAAGAACTTCTATTGATAAAAATTTAATTATGGTCTCAAAAATTGTGGTTTAATATGATCTTTAAAATTATTTTAAAGGTTTTCAGCTAAAAAAAATTTTTATTACAAAAAAGGTTTAAAAACCACAAAAAAAGTGAAAACTCTGCCAAAACTTCATTTTGTATTTTGAAATCCTTTCTTTTGATTTAATAATCTGAAAGATCATAGTCCAAAACCCTTAAGTCCAAAGTGTCAGGTAAAAATAATCAATATTAAATGCTTGAGATCCTGTTAAAGCATGGTTTAAGTCCGTTTTTAGCGCCCGTAAACTGCCGTTTTGGAAACGGCTATAGGAAACCACTTTGCGCATGCAAAAAACGAACTTTAACAGGATCTTAAGCGTTTATTATTGATGGTTTTTAGGTGAAACTTTGGACTTAAGGGTTTACAACTATGATCTTTCAGATTATAAAATCAAAAGAAAGGATTTCGAAATACAAAATAAGGTTTTGGCAGAATTTTCACATTTTTTTGTGATTTTTAACTTTTTTCATAATAAAACAAATTTTAAAGTGAAGACTTTTGAGATAGTAATAGTAAAGATCATTTGAATAGTAAAGATCATATTAAACCACAATTTTTGAGACCATAATTAAATTTTTACCAATAGTAGTTCTTCTACAAAATGAATTTTTCAATAATTTTTTTGGGGTGTCGCTCCATTTTTAACTCCCTGGGATTTGGTCTGGGACCGCCAAATCCTATGTGATTCTGACTCGTCTAGGTGTCTTCTATCCCCCCTAGAAGTGTGACCCATTATTTATGGGACACCCTGTATATCTATTTTCAGGTTCAAGCGCCACCTAGCGTTTGGAACTTCCGTCCAATCAGGAAGTTCGACCAATATGTTTTCATGACGTCAGTTAAGGTGGCGAATCCAGTAGGGGGGGGCTGCAGTCCCCCCCCAGGAATAAGACATTCAAGTTTTGGTAATAGCAATAAAGCAAAAAAGAAATTTCACTACGTTGCGGACATTCGGTGGTGTTACCCAAAGGGTCTCAAAATGAATCGGAACCCTACTTTTAAGGGTAAAATTCCAAAATTTTTCTAGGGGAAGACCCCCAAACCCCCTCGAAATTTTGGAATCTAATAAGTACGGTTTTTCCTTGAAGAAACTTTAGGGATTTACAAGGAGTGATCCTCTTTGATGTAACCTAAAGTGTCTCTACATGAGTTAAAATGCCACTTTTAGGGGCAATATTCAAAAAATTTTCTGGAATAGGAACCCCTAAACCCCATAGAAATTTTCCAATTCATAATACTATAAACTTTTTTCCTTGAAAATTCTGCCGCTTACAATGAGTTGTGCTCTTTGGGTGGAATCTGAAAGGCTTCAAAATGAGCTAAAACACTATTTAGAGGGGCAAATTTTCAAAAATTTTCTGGGGGAGGACCCCCAGAACCCCCTTTTACTTGAAGTTGACATTTTTACACAATTTTGAAACTTAGTGCACCAAAATTAAAACCTTACGAAGTCATCTCACCTAAAACTTAGTATTCCTAAGATTAGACTCCAGAAAAGATGTTGAGTAACCCCCTAAACAAAAATCTGGTTACTGCACTGGCAACCCCCTCCCCCTTTCAGTTGCTATATTTGAACAACCCATAATATACAGGGTGTCCCATAAATAATGGGTCACACTTCTAGGGGGGATAGTAGACACATAGACGAGTCAGGGATGCAGAAAATGTTTTTACTTTCAAGATTTCCCCCAATACATACAAAAATTTCCCCAAAATTTAAAAAAATGATAAAGACCATCAAAAATTCTGAATTATCGTCTGTATCAGAAATCTGTTAAAAAGTAGTGACAGTCAATTCAATAGTATACTTTTCCACAAAATTTCCCCCAGATGGCTAAAATTTCCCCCGATCCTAGATCGCCGGATCGGACATATTCTGCATCCCTGAGACGAGTCAGAATCACTTAGGATTTGGGGGTCCCAGACCAAATCCCAGGGAGTTAAAAATGGAGCGACACCCCAAAAAAATTATTGAAAAATTCAATTTGTAGAAGAACTACTGTTGGTAAAAATTTAATTATGGTCTCAAAAATTGTGGTTTAATATGATCTTTAAAATTATCTCAAAAGTCTTCACTTTAAAATTTTTTTTATTACAAAAAAGTTAAAAAACCACAAAAAAATGTGAAAATTTTGCCAAAACCTCATTTTGTATTTAGAAATCCTTTCTTTTGATTTTATAATCTGAAAGATCATAGTTGTAAACCCTTAAGTCCAAAGTTTCATGTAAAAACCATCAATATTAAACGCTTGAGATCCTGTTAAAGTTCGTTTTTTGCGTGCGCAAAGTGGTTTCCTATAGCCGTTTCTAAAACGGCACTTTGCGGACGCAAAAAACGGACTTATACCATGCTTTAACAGGCTCTCAAACATTTAATATTGATGGTTTTTACGTGACACTTTGAACTTAAGGGTTTTCGACTATGATCTTCCAGATTATTAAATCAATGGAAATGATTTCAAAATACAAAATTAAGTTTTGGCAGAGTTTTCACATTTTTTTGTGATTTTTAAACTTTTTTGAAATAAAAAAATTTTAAACTGAAAACTTTTACGATAATTTTAAAGATCATATTAAACCACAATTTTTGAGACCATAATTAAATATTTACCAATAGAGTTCTTCTACAAATTGAATTTTCAATAATTTTTTTTGGGGTGTCGCTCCATTTTTAACTCTCTGGGATTTGGTCTGGGACCCCAAATCCTATGTGATTCTGACTCGTCTAGGTGTCTACTATCCCCCCTAGAAGTGTGACCCAACATTTATGGGACACCCTGTATAGCAATAAGGTTATTTGTGAAACTCAGCCCCCCAGACCAAAATCCTGGATTCACCACTGGTTACTCTATGTAGTCTGTTCAGAATTGGCCCCTGAAATGAAACAGGATCAAAAACGCTCAATATGCTTAATAACGCTCATCACATCATCAGTTCAGTGACCGATTTCTTCACAGCATTATTTTAACTACTTTTGTTTAGGCTGATGCCTTGTCATTGCAGAAGAAAAATTTTTCGATGATAATTACAATAGTAACTGCTTCTTATACATTACGTCTCAGGCGCCAATTCTAAAAACGAACAGAGTATAACTGATCAACCGTTTGGTTAAATTTTTAATTTTCATTTAAACTTTAACTTGAAATTTTATTAGATTGGTGAGATATTAGAATTAATCTTATTTTTTAATTTGCAATAAAGCACAGAGGTATTAAAAATTAGTTTTCTCAAAATATTCGAATTTCGCCCACTCTGAATATTTTTCAATTGATAGATTATATGTAATTTGTTTTAAATACAATTAAATTTCAATTAACTTATTTTAATCCATATTAAAAATATCTCTTCAAGTTTTCTAATAACTTGATCAAATTTTTTCTATTAACGTAGGTTTTAGACGTTTTATACAGGGTGTTTCAGATAAGTGTTTTATAACTTCTAGGGGAGGTGGGGTACATCAAAACAAAAAAGAATTGGTAGGGGGTCGCAACGCAAGTGGGGTTCAAAAGGGGAAAATTAGCAAAAAACCCTCGCATATCTGGGCAGAAAGCGATACAATTGTTCGATTCCGGCATTTATATCATTCAACCAATTCAAATGGTTAAAATGTAAAAATCAGATTTATTCTAATCAGAAAAAACCATTAAATGAAACAAGCATGCGTTGTAGGTAGATTAAAGTTACAATTGTTACCGCCTGTCATCTACATACAAGAGTCAAAGAGTCTGACCAAGTGACAATTGTAACTTTAATCCACCTACAAGGAATGCCTGTTGCATTGATTGGTCCGCTTTTGAAAAGTTACAAAATGTTTTTTTACAGTGGTTACAAAAACGACTGTGCCGACTGGTTCAAGTTGCATTACACTGGTCTACTCATCATTCCAAAAGGCGGCACTCATCAGGATCCAAACGATCGGGACTGGACTTTCGTGTGCACTGAACTAGATAACTTAAAAAAACTACTGATGTGTGTGACTGGAAAGATGTGAACAGTTTTGCGGTTTATAAGGTCTCTATTCAAATTCAATTGTACTGAACTATTTGCTTTTTTTATGCAAAATAAATCTGGTTTCATTAAATTTATGTGAAGGAATTCTTAACACTTTATTTTCAGCTGTCTTTTTAGGTATTCAATTTCTGAACTGGCAGTTCCATGAAGGCCAATGCCGAACACTGAGATTTTCAGCTGTTGCTTTGTAGGTAAAAATTATGTTCCGTTGTGAAGTGACAAATTTTCTGTGACAATTAACCCTTTATTTACCGACGGTACTAGTTAGTACTAGAGAGCCTGTATACGAGAGAGAGAGACGACAACTCGCTTAAAAGCGTCTCTGCGCATCCAGTTCTGTCCAAACTGTATCATGCCGCTTGTCTCGAGTCCAATGCTAATCCTATGGAGGGAACCGGCTGTGGCGAACAGAAAACCTGTTTACCGATCTGCGCGCGCTATATTGAATTGTCGCCTCTCTCTTGCCATATTTAGAAGCCACATAATTCACTTAAAATTAGTTGGGGTAACTATATAGTTTTTTTATCGCTAAAAACGTGGCGCATCAGCTGTTCTAAACTTGCGCCGAAAATAATTTGGTAAATAAAGGGTTAATATAATCAAATCTTCGTTCAGCAATATCGGTACACTGTTTAAAAAAAAGTGTTGTTTTAACGTATATTTAACATTATTTTTAACAGTATACCGCAATTTTTTTAAATACAAATTTTAACTCAGTTTTGATCAAGGGCGGATCCAGGATTTGGTTTTGGGGCTAAGAATTTTCATAATCCAATTGAAACTTCTTGATTATCTTAATATGAAAAAGGTAGTGAATTGCACTGTTCAACAGTGAAAAAATTTCCTTGATGAAAATAGTCATTTCTTATAGATTTTGGGTCGCTGAATATGAAAATAACCTTTAAAATTCTCAATTGACTCAGGATTTTCGGGGAACAGCCCCTCCCCCTTTTTACGTTTTTCGACGACTTTATAACTTTAAACTCGATTTTCAGCGTCAAAAAGCATTGATTTAGTCTTCAAATTGCCCCCCAGGGGACAAGGAAGGTTCAAATTAATAAAATAAGATAAATTTATAACAAATGGATAGGTTCAAGGGGTAATTACCCCCTAAAAATGCAAAAATATAGCTAAAAAATATAGAGGTTTTTATACGCTATTTTTTCCTCTTATTTTTTACGCAATTCACGTTTGAAGGATCCTAACCCTTCCCCAAGGACCCAAATTTGATGGCAATATGCAGCAATGATTTTTACTAAAAGTGGTTGAGGTGAGAGCGCCCCCAAAGCACCCACGGAAGGGTTCAATGCCGCTATTAGAGTTAAAGTGTGCTGTACAAAAAAAATTTGAAGCCACTAACTGAATTTCAGCTGATTTTAGTGTAAAATGATCTGCTGAATTCAAATATGACACCCATTTTCCTCCATCACCCTCAGTTTTTAAGGGGATGCCCCCTAATTGTTATCCACTGCCGTGCATCTATTAACATCTTGAAACATGGAATCCTCACTTTCTAAAATCAGTCAGTTTTTAAAGAACTGAAGAGTTTCTACTTAGGATAGACCCAAAATATAAGAAAAACGTCATTTGTAATCTTTTCAAAATCATCAATATTAATTCCTGAGCGCGAGCGCCTTCGTGATTCTGGAAGTCTTCCGAACTCTTCCGCGGGGGCTTCTGGGAGGCTAACACCTCAGCCGCTTTTAGTAAAAATTATTGCTGCATATTGTCATCAAATTTGGGTCCTTGGGGAAGGGTTAGGACCCTTCAAACGGGAATTGCGTAAAAAATTAGAGGAAAAAATAGCGTATAGAAACCTCTATAATTTTTAGTTATTTTTTTGTATTTTTAGGGGGTAATTACCCCTTAAACCTATCCATTTGTTACAAATTTTTCTTATTTTATTAATTTGAACCTTTCTTGTCCCCTGGGGGGCAATTTGAAGACTAAAACAATGCTTTTTGACCCTGAAAATCGAGTTTAAAGTTATAAAGTCGTCAAAAACGTAAAAAGGGGGAGGGGCTGTTCCCCGAAAATCCTGAGTCAATTGAGAATTTTAATGGTGATTTTCGTATTCAGCGACCCAAAATCCATAAGAAATTACTATTTTCATCAAGGAAAAAATTTTGAAGGTCAAATTTGTTGAACAGTGTTATCCTGCTCCAACTACTGAAAGGGGGGTCTGGGGGTCCTCTCCCAGATATTTTTTAAAAATTTAAGTTAAAAAAAACCCCACTTTTTCAACTTGTTATGGTACGCCTTATCCAAATTTCGGATATAGATTTTATGGTAGAAGTTTTTCGTTTTTACGAACTTAATATAAAATAAAGTTGTAATAGTAAGAGTAACAAAAGAAACAAGGGGTCTGTGGGTCCTCCCCCAGAAAATGTTTGAAAATTTGACCTTAAAATAACAGGGTTTTACTCATTTTGGTGAAAAAAAATGCCATATTATGTAGTGTAAAACTTTTCATTTAAGGGGGGGGGGGCTTCAGCCTCCTGGATCTGCTAGTGGTTTTGATTACTTTGGTGCCATGTTTTTTTTCGTTGCGTTTCGTCAACCTATACTTAAGATGTGTTGAAATGGACAAAAACCATTCTTCCCCATAAGTCTTCAAATATCAGTGTCCATCATTAGCTTTATGGAAAAAATCTTATACAAGAGTTATGTTGGTAGGATTTTCAAAAACTAACCTCTTCCAACAGCAGATATATCTAATTGACCAAGTTTTTTAAAAATTGCTTTTGATTTTAGCATCTTGTTAAGTCTAAAGCCTACTGTACTAATACTTTTTCCAATGACTAATTTTCTAAAAACTAATATCAGATTAGCAAAGTTTTAAGATCTTCAGATTTTGGCATTTTTCTACGTCTAAAGCCAACTTTTTAAATGGCTAAAACCAAATGCTCGTATTTAGATAATCTTACACGCACACACAGCTCTCAATCCTTTTGTGGCACATTTTAAAAAGTCAAGTTCCTATTTATACTCAGTTGCAACTTAACTTGAGCAACCAAAGAAAGTAGTTTCCCGCGATATGTTTGAATTTTGAGTGAAATTTAGAGCTTCAATTTGGAATAATGATTAGTTTTTTTAAATCCACGTAAATTAAACATCTTTTCATCCCGATATGCATAAAATGTTCAGCATTATCATTTTTTAAATTGGCGTAACGCGTAGTAGTACAACTCGCTCTCAAACTCGCCAGCCAATAAGAGCTTCTAACAACCCAGCAGGCTTTCTGTTCACTCAGATTTTCTTCCGCGTGGCCATGACGTCAGGCTCAATTTAAGTTGCAATCGAGTATAGTAGAATTTTTTCTACAAGAGTGAATCAACATCAGATTGCAGCAGCGAGAGAAAAAAAAACTATCTCCACGCGCATACGAGGTTTGCGCACGTGGACCAGGGTTCGAGCACATCTGGCTGGTGCAAGCAGCAAAAACGTTCAAAATTCGTCCAATTTTTGTCACATATAGGTCAAGTTTAGTTTACTTCTAGAAGCAGTTACGTGAACTGGACATGTTTGGTATGAGCTTTGCCAACTAGGGGAGCTGCGAAATAAGAACTGTTCATTGACTCATTCATATGGGACTACTGCTCAAGACCCGCTGCCATCTTTTTAAAATAAACCAAGTTCGTTATACTTGTTTGCATGTTGCTTTCTTTACAGATTTAATTCCGCGCGAATTTTAGATCTGCGCATCTACCAGGTGGAGAGGAGCCCTACGTCAAAATCGGTGACTAAGTTGCCTTACTAATGAGGAAATCTTAAGTTACTAATTGTGACTGATCAAGTATTGATTTATTAGTTAAAGTCTGGACTTGTAAGGTACGTAGTGAGTGCTGGGACTTAGTAGCTTATGCTAAGATTAAGTTGGACTTGACTTCTAGTTAGCATAAGCTACTTAGTCTTGCAACGCTAGTATACATACTAACCTGCCTACTATTGGTATAAGTCCAAGAAATAGTAGTCAGCTTAGTATTAGACTAACATTGCAAGGCTCAGTAGCTTGTACTAACTAGAAGTCCAACTTCTGGTTGGTAGAAGCTAAGTCCTGTAACACTTACTACTTACCCAAGTCTAGCCTGAAAACCACCGCTAGGGGGCAACACTGAAAGTCCCAGCCTGTAAACAGACATTTTGTTTGTTTACAAGTTGGGACTTAGCAGACATAGGGTCTCCCTCCACTTGGGTTTAGAAAGAGTTGTCTCCGTTTGGCGACCAATTGGAGTGTACCTGGCTTACCTTGTGGTCGCCAAACTTACCTTTGCTGAAAATAAATATTTTTTTTTCAAACAAATGGATCTTTATTGTTTCAACATATTAAAACATTAATGAACATATTCAGCTGCTGCAACTCCATTCCTCTAAACATAGGATACAATTTGGGTATTTTACTCATGGTATAGCTTCTCCAGTCAGCTAAAAGGAAAATTAAGATAATGAGTAATACAAACTTTTCAAGTCAATTAGCTTTGATAAAGTACAATAGTAAAGCTATTATTTGTCTGCGCTCGCTTGGCGGAGGGAAGCGGGGAGATCCAAGTTCGGGTAGGGGTGCGAGAAATCAAGGTTGCTGGCTTGGCTACTTATGCACCCCATTGGCAAAGGAGAGGGAAGGGAGGTGGAGTAGTTCTTGGCGAGAAGTAACCAGTTTGGCGCTCTCTCTCCCTACCTATCCAACCCCAGGGAGAGAATGGCCTTTTACCATTGGGTTACCGTTTGGGTTTACCATTCGTGCCAAGCGAGGACAGACAAATAATACCTGTATGCCAAAAAAATTTTAATTTACGCAACTTAAATTTAAGTGATTTTTATGGGGATATGATCAGTGTTACAAGTGCTTTTAATATCATACAATATCTTAAAATTACGAATAATTTAATTCCCTAATAATTAAGTAAATAGATATGAGTTTCTAAATTATACCGATGGCAACTTATCAAGGAGAATGATAAATATTTCAATTTATTTTTATGCAAGTAAATTTAGTATCCAAATACTTTATTTAAAGGACAATGTACTTAACTACTTCAGATCAAAGTATTTTCACTTTAGTCAAAAAATTAAAAAGGTATATATAGGTTTAAAATTAAATTTCATTTTGAACAATTTTGGATATATGGGATGAAATTGTTTCCAATAGCTTTAATATTAAGGTTGGATAGTTTCTTAACATTATCTTCTATACAGGGTGTAAAGGAAAGTCCCTTTACCCTGTAATAAATTGCTAACGGAGCAAGCTAAGGCTATGCAGTTAAGGTAACGGTATAGTAAAGTGACTATGCGCAATCGAATGCGAGCAACCGCAGCGCCCTCTAGTGGAAATTTTAGGAGTTAAAAATTTTATTTTATAAACTATTAGAGATATGCTAAAATAGTCAATTACAAAGTTGTAGAGCACTACCGATTTAGTAGGAAAAGACACCTTACACAAAAAAATATCTTGAATAGAACCCCTAAAACGCACGCTTAATTAGGTTGAATTTACGTTGATTTTACGTCTTAAAACACTTCTCACGAGGCGAAAATGAGAAATTTTCAATTAACTCATTAAATTGAAAATTTCTCATTTTCACCTCATGAGAAGCGTTTTAAGACGTAAAATCAACGTAAATTCAACCTAATTAAGCGTGCGTTTTAGGGGTTCTATTCAACATATTTTTTTGTTTAAGGTCTTTTCCTACTAAATCGATAGTGCTCTACAACTTTGTAATTGACTATTTTAGCATATCTCTAATAGTTTTTAAAATAAAATTTTTAACTCCTAAAATTTCCGCTAGAGGGTGCTGCGGTCGGTCGCATTCGATTGCGCATAGTCACTTTTACTATACCGTTACCTTAACTGCATAGCCTTAGCTTGCTCCGTTAGCAATTTATTACAGGGTAAAGGGACTTTCCTTTACACCCTGTATATGAACCCAGAAAACCCAAATCTTTTAAGTACAAGTTGCTTTCCAACCATAGAGTTAGTACTAATATAGAGACAGCTTAAACATCTTCTACGCTGTTCAAAGTGTGACCGGTTTTTCGGTTTCGTTCTGCCACTCACACTTGACCCGCCTACGAGAGCTCCCATGTTAAAATTGACTTCCGCCACTCACACAGGTCCGACTTTTTCGACATGCAAGGTTGCCTGACCGAGAAGAGTAAGCTGTCTCTATATTTGTACTAACTCTATGTTTCCAACGAAATCAGATTATTAAATTTTTAAAATCTGAGGGTTTTATGAAGTTTATAGTTTAAAATTCCAAACGTAATCAGATATTACCTTTTAACTTATTTTAACATAGGATATCTTTCTTATCTATAGCTGAAGGCTGGAAAAAAAGGATGTGGAAGCCACCTATATTTTTTTTAATTTGAAATAAGTGCCAAGTCCATTTTATAGATATTTGAGGGAAAGCTATATTATTACACAAATATTTTTGGGGGAGGAAGGTTGAACTCAATTTTTTTTATATTATTATTACTTCGTTAAATAGGAAAAGCTTCAAAAAATGTCTTTATCTATAAAATCCAAGTCCATTTGAAGCATTTTGGGAATAATAGAGTACTCCTTCAATACTAAAGGCTTTAACCCCCTATAATGGGTTATAGATACACCCATAGTAGGCTATATAGCCAAGCCTTTACATCATCGAAGGGGACTCACTCAGAAAACCCTTGCACTGGACTTTAATTTTTATTTGTTGGTTTTAAACGTTGAAATCTTTTTAGTTAAGGATATTTGGCAATAAAGCTAAAGGTTGGCACTTTTATGAAAATGTTTGGTTGTAGTGGGATCTTTAGGTGGAATTGTGGGTAATTATTAATTTTCTGTCATTACAAGGCAGTTAATTTCTAAATGATTCCAAATCGTTTACTTTTCCAATCACCTATTTAATAGACCCTCTCAGATTGGCACTAAACATTTAAAATAATTAAAATTCACCCACAGCTCCAAGACGTTCAGCGTCACTGATATAGGGGACTAGTAAAAGTACTCGATTCTAATTAACAAGGCAAAGTTCTAAGCTGTATTGGGAGGGATTCAAATCGTGAATTATCAGCTCAATTGATTCAACCCCAGTCCCCGATCGCTTGAGGTAAATAAAATCTCAAACCCTTGCCAAATGTGACCACAGCTACATCATATCTATAACACTGAAAGGATCTTAAAAAAGTACAATAAGGAAGTTGCATGTGTCAGATTTTCAAAAACAAACAAGTGTTCCGTATGGTTGTTTGTATGGTAAAATGAAATATCTAGTCAGTTTTTCAAAAAAATGTACAGGTAATTAAATATTTTAATTTAAAAGTCGAGAAAAAAACACGTGACTGAAAACGTTTATTGTTTAAACTATAAGATGACGTCAACAATAACACCATCAACTCCATTGCTTTACAACAATGTTTAGCATAAGATGACGTCACATCCAAACTCTTGGCGTTTTCGCGCGCTTTTAAAAAGGGGATTTTTGTTAATTTTTTTGACAATCAAAAAATTTCTCGATCGGCCTCAAATTTTGGGTAGTTGCTTATTTTTGCAAGAGGAATCGATTAAAAAAATATAAAAAATCATGCAACTTCCTCATTCACAACAAAAAGGGGTTTCAAATAAGTTCTTATGATTCTTGGTGTTAGTTTCAGATTAGGAGCTAGATTTTTTAAATGCAGTCTCATCATATAAAAACTACAATTTAATGAACATATACTATTATTTCTAGCTATGCATAAAGTTTTACATAAATTAAAACGGTATTTTTCCGTTAGTCGGGCGCAAGCGAAAAATCGCCATTAAAAAATCATTATAAATCACAAAATCATTCATTAATATTTTATAATTGAACGTTTTCGACTTTTATTTCGTCGTCCACATTTGCTCCCCCAGCTAACGGAATAGTCTCATTAAAACTTAGCATACGAGATTGAAGTCTAGCTGTGCCACCTCCGTAAAAAAAAGTGCCTAAATTTTCTCTTAAGTACAATTACATTTAACATTATTAAAGTAGCAATTAAGTAGTCTAATCCTAAGATCGAAATAGTGTACCATCATCCTATAAGTGACACTAAATGTTTATATAAATGGTACTTACAAATTAGCCGTGCGCTAGAGTCAAATGATCAGGTTAGTCGCCAAAAAACTAGCAACTATCAAAATATCTTAAACCGTATTCCAATTGATTTGCTCTATGATTTTATATGTAATACCAGTCAAGTCCAACTGAAACTTACTACGCAGCTAGGTTTAATAGCTTTAATTTCTTACTAAGTACACGATTAAGTTTAATAATATTTAACTACCGCTTAAGTTAACTACATATACTTGAATCTTGAAGCGATTCAAATAGTGTAAGCTCAACGTTCACTCTTATACCGATCAATTCTTATAACCTACTTTTATCGAAATAACTGTTGATGGTCTAGCAGTCTAGTTAAACGAACTCCTAATAAAATAGTATTACGAGTTTTACTTGAATTCAAGTACACTTTAACAACGATAACTTAACTGATACTTCAAACATACCTGGATCTTGATTGCAAAAACAGCAACAACATAGCTTTGATAGCAACGATGGCTGAAGTATTTAAAGTTTTACACTTGATAACTAATGCTAAACCATTTATTGAACAGAATGAACTAGCTGTTAAACTTACTATTCTGGAACTCAAATACGACATTGAAAACTCAACTAATAAACATGGAGTAGTATGTCAGCCGACAAAGCCATTTTTTCCTATCCATAATTACAATTTCTATACATTATATGACTTAAAAAATAAGTCGTTAACAGGAATCGAGACAGTATAAAAGGAAATTTTAAACTCAAAATAGAAAGACTTACACTTACTCTATTAGCAAAAATACGGCGTACTCATCATCACGAGCTTCGGCTTCCAAATGAGCTCGCACGTGTCAACGTGCTTACGCCCCCTTGCGTCATCGCTCCAGTGCGCATGTCACTGCGCATATGAGCAGAAACATGCAAATGAGGGGTTGCGAAAAACGGCAAAATTGCCTTTGCTCTGTGAACCTGATCCGCCCTTAAAAGGATCGGATGCTCGTCGTTAAGGGGGGAGAAAGAAGTCCCCCGGCCTTTCAACCAGGGGCCCCTTCGCCGCACATGCGATCCAAGGGAATCAGGTTCACAACACCACACACACTGCCATCTATCTACCAACGGGAAGACTACTCAATTTAATTTGGGAATTTATTTGACCAGGGGTATTTGAATTTTGAAGCTAGGATCGAACCGGGGACCTTTCTGTTCACAGAGCCAAGGCTTTACCTACTGAGCCACAACCGGCTCGACACTTGAGAATTTGTTTTAGTACCTGTGATCAATTTAAATCTTTTAAAAATTAAATTGAGGCGCTTGCAGCAACAATAATCTAACTCCAAAAGCACATCGGAGTTAAATCATTATTGCTGCAAGCGCCTCAATTTATTTTGTAAGAATTTACTATATTCAGTTATTGATCTCTAAAATATAATTTATGAGTTAAAATTATTGTTGGATTTATTACATTCTTTATCAAACTAAGTTCTAAAACAACACGTTTATACTAAATTAAATTTTATTATAAAAAATTAAGATCCATTTCCTCCACTGGAAAAATGCATTATTTTCTGTTTTTAAAAAAAATGCAGGTATTATTTGCCCACAGAGTTAAGAGCTAACAGAGAGTTCAAGTGGCAGTTTTACTCTCTCGAGACGCGGCTGCCAATCAGAGAGGGCGAAATATGCGAAAATGATTCTTGATTGGGTGTGGAACTTTTATTAGGCGGGATTTTAATTTCGTCGGCGAGGCGCTGCTCTTTTCCCTCCACTGCCGATTTAAGTGACGTAGCAGGAGTGAGGTCGAGATTATAGGCTGTCTAGGAGAGTTTCAAACGTTTTTAACCCCCGTCCCCCGTCTATGGGAAAATCAATGCTATAAAAAGTTGCCATTAGCGTCTATGGAGATGAACCCTCTATTAGCTCTATACTCTGTGGTATTGCCCATCGGGTCAACTTTTGAGGCAGGCACAGTGTAGCGAATTGCGAAAACTGACCATACGAATGCATCGACAAACAGATAGAGAATTTATTCGCATACATATATATAAACATCCATATTATAGCACATATAAACGTCCTCTTCACTCGTACTCATAACTGTACTGCTTGCTGGCCAGGAAAGCCTCCAGGTCAGGGGGCTCTGGGCGGAGGGTGGCCAGCCCCTCTTGGAACAGGTATTTCGCCACTCGACCCCCGATGTGAAGCGACACCTTGCGGATCTTGTCCAGAGGCGGGTAGACGCGCCCTTCGTCCATGTCCTCCTGCGTCACCAACTCGGACAGGGCCTGCAGAAATGTGCCGTTTAGAACATGTGCCGGTAGACGGTTTTAGTTAAACTTCTGAGAAAGCACGTCCCAGGCCACAAGCTGCCAATCAAGGAACAAAAGAAAAACCCCTCCTAACGGGCCTGCCAGACTAGTTAAAATAAGGCCAACGTCACCGTGGGCCCAAGACCGGGCGTATCTGGTCGGGCACAAATCTTATCGGCAGTGGATATCTACCCCACTCAATTAGCGAACAAAAGAGTCCCCGCTATAGGGTAGATATCCGCTGCAGATTAGATTTGCCCGACCAGATACGGCCGGTCTTGAGCCCACGGTGACGTTGGCCTAAGACGCGACTTCCATTAATCAAGTACAGGAGAAAGCATGGAGTTCAAGCATCTCACTCTCTATCTTAACAGGATAGGGGACACTTAGGCTCAGTTCCATGCTTTCTCACCTACTTGATTAATGGAAGTCGCGTCTTATTTGAATATGAACTAGTCTGGAAGGCCCCTAAAACGGAGGTCCCCTTTTGTACTGTTATCTCCCGATATTCCCTGTGGGACGTTCTTTCTCCAGCCTTTTTTACTTACTTGTCGGCCACCGCCAGCTGGGGCCTTCCATTGCCCCATTCGACAAAGTCGAAACCGCAAACGGCCGCATAAAATGAACCCCAAAATTTGTCTCGCCCCTTCTAGGAGTCTTTATGCGGTCGTTTGCAGTTTCGCCTTTATTGCTTGTATGCATAGCATAAGCCTTAACCTGAGGATAGAGTTTTACAACGGCCAGAGCAGCCCGGCTTCAGGAAGTAGCGGGAGATATAAGAACAAAAGGGGACCACCTCACCTCATAGACCTCCATTCGAGGAGGGAGTTCCTTTCGCTCGCTAATTGACCGCAAGTGGCCTGAGGAGTGTTTTCCCCGGCCGTTGTAAGGCCACGGTCACCCTGAGCTCAGAACCAGACGGATCTTATCCGACAGTGGATATCTACCCCACTCTTTTGTTTGCTAATTGACCTCACCTAGCCACACAAAGAGATTGGGGAGATACGCCTGATCCTGCGCTCAGGGTGACCGTGCTCTGAGAGTCCATCCTCACTATTAGGCGCTCACCACACTACGGAAGAAAAAGACGCGAGAACGATAAATGTCCATTAAAAAACGATTAAGATGTTATCAAGATGAGGGGAGATGGAAGGGGACTCGAGGGGTGATATAGTAGATAACTCCTGTAGCAGAGCGGTCAAAGAACTCCTCACTGACAAGCTTCGCAGTGGCTCTGCTACAGGAGTTATCTACTACATCGCTCCCTCAAGTCCCCTTACTTCTTCCCTCCTCCTGATAACAATAGTTTTTTAATGGAGATTTATCGATGTTACGGCTATTTTCGGAGTAGTGTGGTGTGCGCCTTAGGTGCAAAACACACAGCGCGTCTTATAGACGCTACTGCTATCAATCTCCATAAAAAAGCATGGAGAAAGCCTAGTCCCCTATCTTGGCAGGAATGAAGATTATGGAATTTTGGTCGCTAGGTCTGACTTGGGCCTTAGGCGCTCGCCCCACTACGGAAGAAAAAGACGCGAGAACGATAAATGCCCATTAAAAAACGATTAAGATGTTATCAAAAGGAGGGGAGATAGAAGGGGACTCGAGGGGTGATATAGTAGACAACTCCTGTAGCAGAGAGGTCAAAGAACTCCTCACTGACAAGCTTCGCAGTGGCTCTGCTACAGGAGTTATCTACTACATCGCTCCCTCAAGTCCCCTTACTTCTTCCCTCCTCCTGATAACAATAGTTTTTTAATGGAGATTTATCGATGTTACGGCTATTTTCGGAGTAGTGTGGTGTGCGCCTTAGGTGCAAAACACACAGCGCGTCTTATAGACGCTACTGCTATCAATCTCCATAAAAAAGCATGGAGAAAGCCTAGTCCCCTATCTTGGCAGGAATGAAGATTATGGAATTTTGGTCGCTAGGTCTGACTTGGGCCTTAGGCGCTCGCCCCACTACGGAAGAAAAAGACGCGAGAACGATAAATGCCCATTAAAAAACGATTAAGATGTTATCAAAAGGAGGGGAGATAGAAGGGGACTCGAGGGGTGATATAGTAGACAACTCCTGTAGCAGAGAGGTCAAAGAACTCCTCACTGACAAGCTTCGCAGTGGCTCTGCTACAGGAGTTATCTACTACATCGCTCCCTCAAGTCCCCTTACTTCTTCCCTCCTCCTGATAACAATAGTTTTTTAATGGAGATTTATCGATGTTACGGCTATTTTCGGAGTAGTGTGGTGTGCGCCTTAGGTGCAAAACACACAGCGCGTCTTATAGACGCTACTGCTATCAATCTCCATAAAAAAGCATGGAGAAAGCCTAGTCCCCTATCTTGGCAGGAATGAAGATTACGGAATTATGGTCGCTAGGTCTGACTTGGGCCTTAGGCGCTCGCCCCACTACGGAAGAAAAAGACGCGAGAACGATAAATCTCCATTAAAAAATGATTAAGATGTTATCAAAAGGAGGGTGGATGGAGGGAGACTCGAGGGGAGATTTAGTAGACAACTCCTGTAGCAGAGCGGTCAAAGAACTCCTCACTGACAAGCTTCGCAGTGAAAAGGATGGCACCAGTTTTCCTCCGCTACAGGAATAATCTACTTAGTAGATTAACTGGTGCCATCCTTTTCACTGCGAAGCTTGTCAGTGAGGAGACTACATCAACCCTCGAATCCATCTCCTTTCCATAACATCTCAATCACTTTTAATGGCACTCGCGTCTTTTTCTTCCGTAGTGTGGCGAGTGCCTTAAAATCTCTGTCATATTTTTTCGTGCAAAAGTTAACATATGAAACTAGTTAGTTACCTTTGCGGCCACGAGGAAGACCTTGTCGCCCACCGTCTTGGCTCCGCACGCGATGAGGGCCTGCGAGACGCCGGGGAAGATGTAGGCGTTGTTGCCCTGGCCGGGGTGGAAGGTCCTGCCTCCGAAAGAGAAGGCGGGGAAGGGGCTGCCGCTAGCGAAGATGCACCGCCCCTGCACAAATAAGAACAGCTTTCACTTTTTTTTCAAGTAATTTGGACTTGATGAATAATATGCGTTCTCATCTTTATAAGAAGGTTCGACAAGTCCACCCCAAAATACTCACACAGATGATTCCTTGCGAGGAAAGATTACTTTCCCCCAAATAATAACTATATTACATTTACAATGCAAATTATTTCTATCCGATAAACGCCCTATCCGATAAAAAAACTTAACAATTTCATTCCATACTAAAAAAAAATACGAAACTTTACATAAAAAGTGGTGGGAAGAAATTGCCTTACATTCATAGAGATGTTACTCCATGATATACGGAAGGTGGGAGGTACCTCCGTATCGCGGTGTGACGTCTCTCAAAGGTATGGTGGCGATTTCTTTCCAACACTTTATTGTGTAACTTTCCATATCTTTTTACAGTGCAGGAGAAACCAAGCAATAGTGTGTCTCGTTAGACCGAAATCCAACAGACCGAAGCGCCTCTTTCCCGACCGCCATCGGACCGAAACACAACTTGTCCGAACGGGACTTTTGACCGAATGGGATGTTTGACTGACAGGACTTTTTACCGAATGGGATGTTTGACCGACAGGACTTTTGACCGAACGGGACGTTTGGTCCCGACATTTCATCTTGGTTTCTAATTTTTACGGGACCAAATGTCCCGTTCGGTCCTGTTTTCGGTCAAAAGTCCTGTCGGTCAAACGTCCCGTCCGGTCAAAAGTCCTGTCGGTCAAACATCCCATTCGGTCAAACGTTCCGTATGGGCAAATTGTCTTTCGGTCAGGTGGTGGTCGGGAAACAGGCGCTTCGGTCTGATGGATTTCGGTCTATTGGGCGCGACCCAGCAATAGGACCTTTTGGTTCCCAAGATACAAAACTTTATTTAATTCAGAATGAAGTTGTTCAAAAGTGAAATAGCATCACAATTTCGAGCGTCTCTGGTCTCACGAGTATACAGGTGGCATTTTGCTTAATAAGGATGTACCTACTGTGCACAGATTACTCACCTCCGTGTGCGTGTAGGCCTGCTCTGCCGTGCACTCGGCCCGATCGGTGGGGTTGCTCAGAGCGAAGACGATCGGCTGCTTGGCGTAGTCCAGCAGCATCCGCAGCACTTTGGGGGTGAACACCCCCGGCTGCGCAGAAGCACCTGCAACGGTTTAACTCATAAAAAATCTTCAAAAATTACTTATATAGTAGAACGGAGAATAGCGCTTGTTTTTCCCATTTTAAATTTCTAAAAAATACCTACTCCTCTTCTCCCGAAACTTACATCGAATCACAAGGGGCCGTCCATAAATGACGTCACGCTCAGAGGGGGGGAGGGGGTTAATCAATTTGTGACATTTTGTGACAAGGGGGAGGGGGATATAAAAATTGTGACATCCCATCTTGCAGTTGAAAATTAAAGAAAAAAAACCTTAAATTGTTAAAACGACCGAATTATTATTCTCTCAAAAGGCATATCTTAAAGGTTAATAGAAATGAAACTATCAAGAGGGGTAAAATTAAGCTCAAATAAAAAAGTTGGTTCCGGACACTTTCGAATTCGTGTATATTAGACATATTGTTGGTTTAAGAGCGTGACACGTGACAGAGGGGGGGAGGGGGTATGAGGAAGTGTGACAGTTTGTAACAAGGTGGGAGGGGGTCAAAAATGGCAAAAAAAAGTGACATCATTATAATTTGCATTATTAAAATTATAATTTGCAATAAAATATTTCACTTTGGGATTGCATCACTCCTTTTTAAACTTTGCTTTTTCAGGGCCGCGTGTAGTCATACACATACTGTACTTCGATAGAGTCCCTGTTAAGTTTGGAGCCTTCTGATTGGGACAACCAGCAGCCAGTCATTCTCTTTTCGGCAGAAGAAAAAAATTTTTTTCCTATTTCGGCTCTATCAAAGTACAGTATGCCTATAATGGACCTGGCGACAAATAATTTCCTCCAATTACTACTGAGACTTACCGATGAGCACCGAGGGCTTGATGTGCTCCACCATCACTTCCAGGTCTTTGGTCGGTTCGTGTTCTTTGGCGTAGAACTTCTTGTGATCCTTCAGGTCAACGTTGCCACGGCTCTAAAGAAATATAGTAGGTCGTTAGTAAATTTCATAGGATTAAAAGAGTTTGATTTGAAAAAAAATGTGAAATTTTATGAATCATTGAATAGATTAGGTACAATTAAGTATAGTACACTATCTAACAGAGGAGCCCCGTTTATTTTTTTTTTATAATTGATGCCTTTCAGTCACTTTACTGCAAGATTTTTGGAAAAAAATAATAGGAATAAGTAAGATATCAGACAGTGGGTGGGATTCAGGAAATATCCAAAGATTCCTCAGGTGATTCGGATTCTTGGGATTCCTCAAGTGTCATTCGGAAATATCCAAAGTTGAGTTTTAAAGGAGGACCCTCCCTAGAAATTCATATATTGGTATAAAATATCTGCTAAAATGTATAGGAAAAAATTTGAGGGGCGGTGGTCCCTAAACGTAATGATCTAGGGCGGAGGTTCTCAAACTGTGGGGTTGTCGATCGCCAGTCAGCTTTTGGTGGTTCGTGACAAGATTTTGAATTTAAGAATTTTCTTAGGAAATGATGTTGTAACTGCGATTTATACCAGATTACTAGACTAAAAGAGTCAAATTTAAGGGATAGCCACCTAGAAACAGCTTGTTCTAGATGGCTATGCCCAGGCCTCTCTTCTCATTGTGGATTTCATTGTTGCTGCCGCAATCAAACAATTTGATACACTCAGGTTCAAATTTTTCTTTTTTCTTTTCTAAAAAGTTCGTATAATGCATGATTAAAGTAGTTGGTGACCGAACCCACACGCACGAAGCTATAAAGTCCTGTAGGGGGAGTATGGGAAAATTAACTGAAAAGGTGGGTCACGTTAGAGTTTGTTAATAAAAAATTGGTCGCAATGTTGAAAAGTTCAAGAACCCTCGATCTAGGGAAACTTCTTTAATTCTAGGGACCTTCTTATGATATAGGGACCTTTCTTTAATAGCACCCAAAAGGCCTTCGAATCCTGTATATAATAATAACAGTTTATGTCAAGACACTAGACCACTGGAGTATGAGAGAAAGTAAAGCTAGTGAAAGAGAATTCCTCATCACAAAATGTTGTGACACGTGACAGCCATCTCCCCTTCAAAGCAAAAGAAGGATTCCATATATAGTACTCGAACACCTGTAGACGAACACACTGAAAAAGAGTCGCCAAACATTTGTTGATTCAAGCTGGGCACGTGTCATAAAATGATCACACTGCACATATTTGAACAGAGAGCGCTTGAGATCCCCAGGAAGACGAAACAGGAAGGCTTTAGAGCAGGTGTCAAACAGAGTTGTGTCAAACGATCTAAGTTGTATTGAATTTGCCGCTTGGATGGTTTCCCGCGCAATTTTCTGGTTGAATACTTTAATTTTCTTTCGAAACTTTCGGTAACGATAAACACAAGGAAACTGACAGAACAGAGATTTGGAGCATCAACACGTATCCCACTCCTTAGTATAGTAGTATACAGGGTGGCCCTAAATTCGTGGTACAAACTGGGTGGGGTAGGTAGAGTACATCAAGACGAACAAGAATTGGAATAGAAAGGGGGGTCGCAGTTACACCGTTAAAGAGCTAGGACCAAATGTAGTGCGAGAGTGTTACAAAAGGACGTTTTGCCAAGGCCCGTTTAACGAAAAAAAACAATGAAATTAAAAAATTTATTGCATGAGGTACAGCAGTATCCTTACTACTTACATCATAAATTTGATAGAAATTGGACCACTTGCTAAACCGTGGAGTGAGTTTTAAAACATGCAATATTAATCTTTTAGCCAAAGAATGGAGTTCCTTTAAATAAGTGTAATGGTATTTAGAAAAATGATGATCGGGGAAGGAATTTTCAATGATCATACAGTTTTAATGATCAATGTATGATCATTGAAAATTCCTTCCCCGATCATCATTTTTCTAAATACCATTAAGGGAACTCCATTCTTTGGCTTAAAGATTAATACTGCGCGTTTTAAAACTCACCCCACGGTTTAGCAAGTGGTCTAATTTCTTTCAAATTTATGGTGTAAGTAGTACGGATACTGTTGTACCTCACGCAATAAATTTTTTCTTTTCATTATGGTTTTTTTTTCGTAAAACGGGCCTTGGCAAAACGTCCTTTTGTAACGCTCTCGCACTACATTAGGTCCTAGCTCTTTAACGGTGCATCTACGCCCCCTCTAGTTTTTCAAAATAGGCTTGTCTAGGTCCCCTCTACCTACCCTACCCAGTTTGTACCACGAATTTAGGACCACCCTCTATACAGATCATACCATACATGTCAAGTTTACGTAACTGCAACTAGAAGTAAACGAAATTTGGCCATACATGACGAAAATTGGACGAATCTTGAACGTTTGTGCTGCTTGAGATAGATGAAACACAGAAGGTGCCTAACTGATAGTTAGGTTCGGCACATAAATCTCGTTGGCGAACTTTGTTTATTCAAGTTAGAGATATTATAAAATAAAAAACTTCTCTCCATCTAATTATGCACATTAGTGGGTTTATATTTATACTAATAATTTATTAAAGCTTTGGAATTAAGGTCAAAGATTCAGCCGAATATAATTTATGCTAGCGTACTAGAACTAGAGTATGAAGATATACTTCATCCGATTTAACAGGAGAAGCGACAAGTATTCAAGGATAAAAATGAAATTCCATCCTATTAAATCAATGCAGTTCGAAACGTTTCAGAAATTATTTTAAAACACGCTAGATGTAGAGTGTCATTGAATGCTATTTCTCGCGAAATTAGTTATCAAATAAGACTATTTTGGCACATTTTGTATTTCACCTACAGTGGGATGCGTTTTTATGCAGAGTGGTTCTTTTTTTCTAGAGACTAAAATGGCAAGAGGTGAGTCTGTAAGTACTAAGAGTGTGTCGCTCATGAGTGTTCTTCCAATGTATTAATTGTGGTAAAAAAAAATTTTTTTTGGACCCAAAAGAAAAGGAAGATAGTTAATATGGCCCTTATAGACGTCACAAAAAAGGGGGCGTTACCTTGACGACCAGCCCCCTGGAGTCCACCATCCAGATCTTGGCCTCGGCGTCCTCCTTGGCCACGCCCTCCTCCATCATCTCCATCACGAGCAGGTCCGCGATGCCCAGCGCCGCCTGTGGGGAACACAAAGAACTTCAGCATCCAGGACATTGCTTAAGAGTTTAATCACAGGCCAATGTCAGGAGTACAGGGTGTTTCAGAACTTCTATGAGGGGTAGGGCACCCCTGGACGACTCAGAATCTCTTAAGGAAGGGGGGTTGGAATGCCCCCTAATAAGCTAGACGTTTTTATAAGAGGGCATGGGAGGTTGCATGATTCCAAGTTGAAATTGACACGTAACTTTTTTAAAACTGGATAAACAAACAAAATCGTTTTTTCTTTCTTCAGAATTTATTACTTAAAAACCTATTTAGAAGCTGAAATTTCATCCCTTTAATAATATGTTTTATGGAATAAATGCCTGAACCGATGGTTTTGATTTGATCTGAAAAGGTGACGTGTCAATTTCCACTGGGAGTTATAAAACTTCCCTTATAAAACCACTATGGCCGCGGTGTTGCAGTGGTTAGCGTGTCTAGCTACGAGTATTACCGACCCAGGTTCGATGCCTCGCGGCTCCTGCTTGGGTAGCTGATCATGGGTCAACTCAGCCCTTCATCCTTCCGGGGTCGATAAATGAGGACCAAGCTTGCTTGGGGAATCAACTGGGGGTCCAGCGTCGGGCTAGCCACTCGGCCTGGACACAAGCTAAGTAATTAGCACCCCAGGCCCAAAAGGCTACAGAAACGGAGATGGGCACCGCCTGATGGGCCACTAGGCCCGGGCAGACTTTGATTTGATTTGATATAAAACCACTAGTTCTTTAGGGGTACATTTCTGACCCCCTATTCCTATGCGATTCTGAGTCGTCTAGTGTGCTTTACCCCTCCTAGAAGGTCTAAAACATTGATCTGAAACACCCTGTATATACCAAACACTAAATTGCTATTCTGGGAAATATTTTGTCATTAATGTTAAAGTCTACTATAAAGAAAGGCTTGATAACATATAAGATTAAAAAAGAAATCCATCATGGTTTGACTCACCTCGCCCGCTCCGTAGAAAAGGAATGTGAGATCGGACACTTTGGTCCCGGTGATCTTGACGCTGGCCAGGATGCCTGCGACCGCCACAGACGCCGTCCCTGCAAAATGAGAGAGGATATAAACTCACATCCAAAAATTAAGGATGTTTTGGAATGATGACACAAATAATTTTGGTTCTTTATCAATGAACTCATGCCATAGGATCTTTTAAGAGTTGGAATATGTGGTCAGCGATCAAATTATCCTAACTCCTAACCATATTTTAAGAGGGCACTGTAAAAAAATTAAGTTTTTTACACCAAAGGTGGTGGATAGAAATTGCCTCCATACATTGAGAGATGTTACACCGACATACGGCGGAACCTCCCACCTAGACTCGGAGGGAGGTTCCACTCCTGGGAGAAAGATCCTAATATGGAGGAACCTCCCTCGAGTCTAGGTGTGAGGTCCCTCCGTATCGCGAAGTAACATCTCTCAATGTATAGAGGCGATTTCTATCCACCACTTTTGGTGTTAAGTTTCGTACTTTTTTACAGTGGGGGTAAAGAGACCCTCAATTTGATAATGAAGTTTTATTCCCATTCGGAACGGTAGCATCAGAAACGTTCAAAACTAAAGGCACTGGTTATTTCCACGAAAGTAACAACTAAACTCTATCGAATTTCTCTAATAAAAGCTAAATAGAAGCATAATTAACAAAAGCGTCATACAGGATTCTAACCAGGGACCTCTGGGTTAGCAGACGTATACTATACCACTCAGCCATCGAGGCTGATGCCATCAGGATTGCTCAATAATATAATTTTAATGTTATCTAGCTGGTTACTGCGCATGCTTCAACTGTCGTGGAAATAACCACTACGGAAACGAAATGTGAGATGTGAGAGTTATTAACCCTTTATGTCCCAAATTATGTTTTTCAGAAAATTTGTGCTGTATATTTTTTATACGATATCCCTATAAGTATATTAAGTATTATATAAGCTTCATATTAACCATAGTAGCACAGCTCGTCCTAAATACGTCAAGTTTACGTAACTGCAACTAGAAGTAAACGAAATTTGGCCTTTCATGACGAAAATTGGACGAATTTGGAACATTGGGAAGTGGGACTTACAAGTCCCGTCGGGGCATAAAGTGTTAAGCAAAAAAAATTCCCCGTTTTTGCAAAGGATATCATGTACGATATTATGTGCGTGGAATAACCTTAAGCAGGTTTACCAGGAATGCTCTGTTCATTTCAAACAACGACCTTTATATAATCTTGTTTTAATTCCGTGTTAGTGGGCGTTACATAATATAATTCTGAACAAGGTACTATTTATAGGAAAAGCAAACAGGACCGTAAACTTGCTAATTAGGAATATAGGAGTAAAAGAAAAAACCTGTTCTCACCTTGAATGTCGTCGTTGAAGGTGCAGTAGTCATTGTCATACTTCTCCAATAAGCGAAAAGCGTTTTTGTTCCCAAAATCTTCGAATTGGATCAAGCATGTTCGGCCGTACCTGCAATGAAAAACAGTGCATGGGATAAGGCCAACTCGTTTCAGAAAAATTACGCCACACTCCTTTTTCTCTGACAATTATAATTTATTCATAATACAAATATTTTATATTCTGAGTAAGGTATTAAAAATAAAGTTTTATAGGTCTTGTTCAAAAACACAGAGTACTATAGATTTTATAGAGGATTCATCTCCCATAGACGCTAATAGCAACTTTTTTAACAAGGATTTTCCCATAGACAACTTCTGATACATCGGACCACCTCCTTTAATATCACGGCATTCCTGCTAATTCTCTGTCATTGTTGTACGGAAAAGAGCAGCACCGATGAAATTAAAATGCCGCTTGATAGAAGTTCCATATCCAATCAGGAATCACTTTCTCATTTCGCCTTCTCTGATTGGCTGCTAGTGAAATTAATTATAATCTGGGAGCAGTGGCGGATCTATAGGGGGGCTATAGAGGCTATAGCCCCCCCCAAGGGGACTTACGCGTTCACACTAGATAAAATTTAAGTTTTTCGAAAAAAATTTTGAAAAATTCAAAAGCTTTTCAAAATATTTTTGTAGCTGTTTTACATTTCAAACAGCCCAAAGAGCTTTATTTTATTATCATTAGCCCCTTCTAAGATCTTTAATTAATTTCACTAGCAGCCAATCAGAGAAGGCGAAATGCGAAAGTGATTCCCGATTGGATATGGAACTTCTATCTAGCGGCATTTTAATTTCATCGGTGCTGCTCTTTTCCCTACACTTCCGATTTGGATTTGAGTGACAGCTTCAGTGGGCGAATGACAGAGATCAGGAGTGACATGTAACTATAGGAGGTGGTCCAAAGTACCAAAAGTTGTCAATGGGAAAACCCATGTTAAAAAAGTTGCCGTTAGCCTCTATGGAGATGAATCCTCTGTTAAGCTCTATACTCTGTGGTTAAAATAGAGTTAATGAAACAATAATTGCAGGAAAACTTGTGGGTGAGGAGAAACTCACCTCTTGACCGCGGCCTTCATGAACTCGTCCACCAGTTGGTCGTACTTTTCACCCGTCGTCCTCTTCTGGCGCAGACCGATGTAGTAGGGGTCGTCCAGCAGTGTCTACACGGAATAAGAAAGTAACGAATCATGTCAGCGAACAAAAAACTCATTTCGGTCTCTGTCATCAAAACATCCCATCTTAAAAACGGATCATTCAGGAACAAGCCCCTTTTTTGCTTTATATAATTTTACTCAGCGGTCCCCAACCGTGAGGGGTTCATGAAGGGAACACACAAAAAATTAAGAACTTAAAATCAAATTTGAACTAGAAAGGTTAAGCGATATACGTTTATATTTGCTCTCAAAGAGGGGCCCTCCTTTATGAAACAGCCAGACACCAAGGCCCCCCAATATTTTAAACACCCAGAGTCGTAACCAGACTTTTGTTTCGGGGTGAAACGTTATTTCTAAGGTACCCCCTAACGAGTACATTTATATACGTTGAGTTTTAGATTACTCAAAAATAGTATATAAATTATGTTCCACATTATGTTAAAATTTTACAATTACTCCAAGTAATAATTTTTTGAAATTTGTCACTTTAAACTAGTGTCTTATCTCATTTTGAAACTGAAAGGGTAGAGTGTTCCCCGAGGTAACTTGAGGATCCCCTAAGAAGACTGGGGATCCTCGGGGGTCCACGGACCACAGCTTAAGGACCGCTGGCTTAAAACAAACGTATGCAATATATATGAACCGCTCCTCAAGCGAGAATACTTATGAAACTTCCTTGTAAGTGAATTAATTGAGTTTTTTTATTAGGCGTGCCTTATGAACCCGTACACAAGAGAGGATCTAAAAAAATAACATGCCCATGAAAATGAGTGGCCATAAATGTTAGTGGTTCATATGTCATAGCTCAGGGGTTTTCAACTTCTAAGTACTCGAAGGCCGCAATCAAAATCACAAGTCAAGTGGTGGGCCGAAAAGTAATCGGGCTCTGGTTTTATCCATGATAATTTTTTTTTGGTGTGGGTAAGAGTCTAATTCTTAACTTTTCCAGCGAACGAAGAATGAAAGTTATTTACATATTGTGAAGGTTCTACTGTATCTTCAAAATTTTCTCAGAGGATATAGTATACATTTTTTACCTTGTAAAACTTTTAATGCTGTGTATTTCTTACGGCCGTATTAACTTGACCGCGGCGGTTAAACGACAGTCAAGCTTTTGATTGGCAGTTGAAGAAGGAAAACTAGTTCTCTACCAATCAGAGGTTTGACTCCCGGTTAACCGCCGCGGTCAAGTTACCGGTCGTTAACCACTGAGGTCTTCAAGAAAATGTTTTAAACTTCCCTAACAGTGTTTAACCCAATTTTTGTATACTCCATTTAGTCCCTCCTCCTTATAAAGGTTGATTTAAGCCTTCATACTTGCTATATACGCTCAGGGAGGGATTTCAGGGTATACAACAACCCTTTCGAAACATTCAACTTTTAATTTTTCACCATAAAAAACTACTCCATAACACAAGAGGTAAAGAGGAGGCTTGGGGGGGGGTCCTCCTCTGAAATTTTTTTGAATATTAATGTGCTAAAAAGTGTCCTGAAGCTACTTTTTAGGGAACTTTCGAGGAGCTTCGCGGACCGCACAGAATGACGCGGAGGGCCGCCAGTTGGAAACCCTTGTCATACCAAGCGCGGATCCAGGGGGTGGCACTCTGGACAGTGCCCCCCCTTGGGAACCCAAAAAGGTCCTCAAAATGAGTAAAAATACTACTTTTACAGGTCTAATTTCAAATATTTTAGAAATCCTCAATATTTTGACATTTTGGGGCAAAAAGTGAAGGTAATAGTGTTGAAAAGTGCCCCCCTTGGACTCAAAAACGTATCTAAAAATTAGTTAAATTTAAACCCTGCTTTTTCTAGTCAAATTTCAAATTTTTTCTGGGGGAGGACCCCCATACCCCCAATGGTACCTACCACAAGGGGATCTTGTCTGACAAAGTGCCCCCCTCCCTTGGATCAGCGCCTGGTCATAGTTGAATGTCGTTATAGATTTTACAGCTTAGCTTCTTCTATATGTGGGTGTGAAAGCATCATTCGAACGGGTCGATAAGGGGATGAAGGTGTTAGTTACCTGGTTGTTGGTTCCGACGTCCAGCGTGACAGGGAGCAGCTGCGTAGGGGGAATGCCGGCCAGGGCGGTGTAGAGCGAGAGCTTGCCCACCGGGATGCCCATCCCGTTCGCCCCCAGGTCCCCCAGACCCAAGATGCGCTCGCCGTCCGTCACCACGATCGCCTAGGCAACGAAACAACATAAATCAACTACTGATGCAAAGGCATGGAAACACTTCTAATATTCAGAGGCGTTTGTGGGAAAATGATAGTTAAAAATTACTGCACTTTATACAAAAAGTGGTGGAAAGAATTTGCCTCCATACACTGAGGGATCTCCCATCTTGAATCGGAGGGGGGCCGCACTTCACGGAAGGAACTCCCTCCGAGTTTAGGTGAGAGGTACCACTCAACGGAAGGACCTCCTTCAGAGTCTAGGTGGGAGGTCCCACTCAACGGAAGGACAGCCTTCAGAGTCTAGGTGGGAGGTACCACTCAACGGAAGGAACTCCTTCAGTCTAGGTGGGAGGTTCCACTCAACGGAAGGAACTCCCTCCGAGTTTAGTTGGGAGGTCCCACTTAACGGAAGTACCTCCTTCAGAGTCTAGGTGGGAGGTCCCACTCAACGGAAGGAACTCCTTCAGTCTAGGTGGGAGGTCCCACTCAACGGAAGGAACTCCCTCCGAGTTAGTTGGGAGGTCCCACTCAACGGAAGGAACTCCCTCCGAGTTAGTTGGGAGGTCCCACTCAACGGAAGGACCTCCTTCAGAGTCTAGGTGGGAGGTCCCTCCGTATCGCGGTGTAACATATCTCAGTGTATTGGGACAATTCTTTCCACCACTTTTTGTGTAAAGTGTAGTACTTTTTTTACAGAGCAAAAAAGTGTTGCTAGAGACAGAAATGTGTTCTTACAGTGTTGCGATGTAAATTTAAGAACAATCAGACTCGATTTCACAACTCTGTTTGTAGAACACAATCCTTGGATTAGAAGACTTTTCAAACGTCACACACAACACAATGGTGATAAAGTGTGTGTTCTATACCTAACCACAAAACCGAAGTTTTGGTAATATGTGATGATGTAAATATAGTGCTGTTTTACTGAAATTAAAACCTTTTGACTTAGGCGATTACCACACTAAGTAAAGGAACAGAGTATAAGAAACCAAATCTATGCTTTTCTCGTATTTTTTTATTTTTAGAATAATAATACCACTTTCATCCTCAGCCCAAAAATGTGTTCAACGGTTTACCTTGACGTTGGAGTCTGGCCAATTCCCCAGGAGGTCGTACACCTTCCCCAAATCGTTTATGGTGATGAAAAGACCCCTGCAGAGAAAGAAAAAGTGAGGTGAAACAGCAACAGGTGTATATAGATTTTTTTAATTTAAAAAAGAAATAATCATATTCATTGAAAATACTATAACAGAACATGTGTTCTTCCGATTTTCTCAAAACTTGGTAATTGGACTTTTTCACACTGGACGGACGATTCAATTTGCGAACGATCCCCCTCTGTTCTGCTTTAGAGAACTTTCTCCTTCAGCGAGCAGCTCTTTCTTTTCCTCACCTGTGCATTCTGGAGCGGAAAGGAAATCCACGTGAAAAAACAGAGCTTTTTACGTCTGTTTACAAGTGTCACGTCCTTTTTGATTGCATAGCGCTTTCATTCAGTAGAAAGCCTAGTAGGATCTAGTTGTCAAGGGCAGTGTATCTCAACAAGAGTTCTAAATATTTCTGAAGGAATCGATTCCGGAATCGAATACCTTGGAATCGATACCAAGGAATCGAATCTTAGGAATCGTACTCTTAATTTTCTAAAACTAATAATTATATTAACAATTTTGTTCACTAATAATTTAGTATTTTGATAATTAATTAGTATTATTTTACAGCAGGAATCAAATCTTAGGAATCGTTCTTAATTTTCTAGTATTTTGATAAATAATTAATATTTTGCTGATTATTAATTAAATTAATAATAATTACAAATTAACTTTGATTTGTGATTGAAATAGATACGTTCGATTCTACTTTTTCGATACTGGCCCTAAGGAATCGATTCCAGGTTGGAATCGAACCTCAGGAATCGAATCCAAGAATCGAGAGAATAGAACCTCTAAAGAATCGATTCCGGAATCGAATCGAAAGATTTTTTAGAGCCCTAATCTCAACTTTTTTCGTTCCATGCACCCCTAGATGAGTTTCTTTTTTACACTGTAAAAAAAGTATGGAACGTTAAACGATAAAGAGGTGGAAAGAAATTACCACCATATCACTGAGAGACGTTACACCGCGACACAGAGGGAGTTCACCCTGTGACTCGGTGGGAGGTCCCACGATAGGACGACATCCCACCGAGTCATAATGAGACCTCCCTTCGATGATATGGTGGCAGTTTCTTTCCACCACTTAACTGTGTAACGTTCCATACTTTTTTACAGGGTAAGGGTGGGGCTTACCTCCCTAACTTTTTTCTGAACAACGTTATTTAATCTTTTACTATACCTAATAGACCTAATAATCGACCTAATAATCGACTTTAATAATAGACCTAATCCTTTACTATACCTATAGATAGACCAAACAAGTCTCACGCCAGAAAGGTGGTTTTGAGAATTGTTATTCCGACTCCATTCTAAAACAGGATTTGGACGGGTTTTTAACAGTTACAGTGTAACTAAACAACATGCCTAAATCAATACTTAACTTCGCGTTACCCAGTGGGCACCTGTAGATTTGGACGTACTTTTTAAAATAATCTACTGACATACCGCCAGAAGAAGAGCTATTGACGTCATACGATGATGCTGCGGTTGTTATAGAAACGGATTATTCCACTGAATTTCGGGGGTGATGATGATTCTTTTGGCGCTGAAATAAATGTTTTGCGCCAAATCTGAGTGGCTATTTTTCAACTTTGTACTTCTTTCGATTCTAGTCACGGATGGGAATTTCCTTACATTACTAGATCTAATCTGATTTATTACACCTGATAAGATCTATTTCAACTGATCTTTCTGATCTATTTAATTTAATTTTATATTATCGGATTTACATCATCTTACCTGATATGATTTTGGATATTTTGTAATTTTTTTGGATTTAATCTGATCTATATCAACTGGTCTGATCTATTCCATATCTGATCTGATTTGATCTTAGATATTTTGTTAAATTTTGCATTTAAGTTCAGTTTGCAGAGAATAAGTTCAATGAGCAAATCTTTGTGAGGATTTCGAAGCAATCCGAAAGGTCCTGCATACGCAGCTTGGTGAGCGATAACGAGTAGGGGGAGATAGATCCCTAATCTTATAAAAAAATATCAAAAAGATAATGAATACATATTTTTTATATTTTGTCACTTCACAAGTTTCTAACGCCTTATTTAAATTTCACAAGT
Organism: Tetragnatha versicolor; assembly: GCA_024610705.1. Classification (NCBI taxonomy): domain Eukaryota; kingdom Metazoa; phylum Arthropoda; class Arachnida; order Araneae; family Tetragnathidae; genus Tetragnatha; species Tetragnatha versicolor. The sequence continues at coordinate 66,654,235 of JANDEH010000004.1, read as the reverse complement.
ATGATGATTTTTACAACTAAAGTTATATCAGCTAAAACTGAATATAACTAATTCCCTCAAAATAGCAATATAAATGCATACTAAACGGTAAAAAGTTTTCATGTGAAAAAGTATTTCCGATTTTTACTGACGAGAAATTTCAAAGGTAATCAATAATTTAATGTAGTTAATAAAAGTTTTCTCATTCGCCAAATGTACGCTTAAAATGCCAAATATTGCAGTTCAATTCATACCACAGCTTCCCTCTTCTTTTGGACTCGTCTACTCACGGCAACCCTGTTCATAGCTCTTCTTCTCGCGGTATGTCAGTAGGGTGATTTGCAGCATAAAATTTCTTTCGAAAATCCCCAAAACTCGTAACTGCATCCTTGTTTTACTAAAAGGCTTCTTATAGAGAGCGTACACCCTAATTTAAGGACACTGGTCAACAGACATCCGTGAACCATAAGTAAAGATTGTAAAGATTTAAATACGCTGGCTGCCAAATCTAACAACTTCTCCGGTGTTATCATACAACCGATACAAACATGGGCATAGCCAGGGGGCAGGGAGGGGCAGCTGCCCCCCCTAAGTCCTGAGGAATTTACTTTTACTGAAGTTATAAACCAGTTTTTTAGGGTCAAACTTTCAAAATTTTTCTGGGGGAGGGCCCCCAGGTCCCCCTTTAGTACTTAAACCTTTATTATGCACACTTTTTTGTAATAAGTTCATTAAATCAAAATTCTATGTAAAAATTGATGTCCAAATTTGGTTTTACGTGTACCAAAAAACAGTTGGAAACCATCTTCTTAGGGGCAAATTTTCAAACATTTTCTGGGGGAGGGCATTAGGGAGGGCATTAGTATTTAAACCTTTCACACATTTTTTTGTATTAAGTTCATTAAAATCAAAATTTCACCTACAAATGTATGTCCAAATTTGGGTTTACGTGTACCAAAAAACAGTTTAAAACCCTGTTTTTAGGGCCAAATTCCAGACCCCCCTTTGAAACATGAATCTTTATTACTAAAAACTTTCATGGACCCAAATTCTACCTAAAAACAAGACATCCTAACCATGGCCGTATCCAAGAGGGTATAGAACAAAAAACTACTTTTTAGTGTCGGATAACAAAAACTAAAACTTATACCTCAAAAACAAAAACTCTCATTGTTTCCACACTACCCACAAAATTTTTACATTAATTTCATTAAAGGTCAAAAACCCCTCTCGAAACAATACAGTGGCTACGGCACTCTCACGGGGCTTTAAAATTGTTCTCCACGAACATAAAAAAATTCGACCCTGGTTGCCCCCCCCTAAGTGGAACCCTGGCTACGCCCATGAATGCAAATATGCAAATACGAAATTTTAAGGAGGGATAATCCTTACGACTCCTTAATATGAGCTCAATAGTAAAGCTCAACATCATTCACTAGTAAACTTCTTCGTTAATGTTTTCTGCATCAGTATACTGAAAAATCAATCTTAATAGAGTTGTGTGTACAAAACGCACTTTGTGGCTTCCTTTCGGGCTTTTTCGTTCCATCTTCGGCTTCCTTTTCGGGTTAATTAATACGTCATTACAAAAAGCATATCTTCGTTTTCCAGTCTGAGGTTTTTTAATCACCTGTTGCGCAAAGGTGACCGAGTAAATATAGGTGTGTCTCTCTGTGGGCGCGGTGCTCTTTACGTCTGCTTGCTCGCGACGTCACGGAACTGCACCCCCGAACGTGACGTCACACTTTGAGACGTCAAGGTCGATCAGTTTTTAATTGCTTAGTAACACTGAATATCAATTGGACTTTCGTCGTTTTAAATTCCAATGACACTTCAAAAGTATGCAAGGTACTAATTAAATACAGAGCAATTTAAATATATCCACTTGTCCTTCAAATAAGTTTTTAATTTAAATGTTTGGATAATTAGTACTTTTTCAGTACTTACTCAATCAGAGTGTTAGCACATACACTTTTATACTCTGTTCATTTTGAATAGGCGCTTCAGAAATAGTGCTTTCCCCCTCGGTAAAAGCGTAACCATGGTTTACGCTCTTCGCTCAGCCAATAGTAAGCCCTTTCGACACTTTGACGTTGATAGTTGCCATGGTTACCGATTCAGTGGTGGGGGAAGGAAATGTACTCAGGCGCCAATTCAAAATGAATAGAAAATAGAATTTCTTTTCATTCTTCCATAATTCACATTTTTGATCTTGATTTTGATCATAAATCTTTAAATTATAAAGCTTTTCGGACACTTAACAATCTTGAAATAATAATATTTTAAGAATGCGTTTTTTACATGAAAAATATCCTATACGATCGTGACGCGTGTTTTAAATAAAATTTTGCAAACCCAATTTTAAAAAACTTAACTTTTAACATAACTTTAAAATTTAATTTCTTAACTTTTACAAAACTCATTACGATTTGGTCTCAGTTTTGATGAAAAACCACACGTGACTTCAAACGATAGAAGAATCTGACATCACAATCCATGATGATCGTTAACGTCACAAGACGATAAAAGGGTGTGTTTGTCGTGTGTTTATAATTACTTCCTTTCATTAAGTATTTAGAGAAACTTGAGCACACCAAATAAGGAGGAAATGTCAACAGCTGGCTTTTTTATGTTTACAAAATATCATGAATCGTGACGTCACAAGCGTTTTCACGATTACTTGAAAAAAAAAGGTCCATTAGATAAAAATCTTTGAAAAATTACTTAATTGATCTGAAATTTTGAACGACTGCCTAATCCCTAATCTATTACTGAAGTTCGATTCCAACTTAGTGTCGATTCCTTAGGGTCAGTATCGAAATTCGAATCAAATTTCGGAATTGGAACTAACTTTTGGCGTCTGTCCTTCTTTCAAGGCATCCAGGGCTACTAAGCTATAATCATTTATTGTTGCTGTGATTTAATTAATTTTTATCAAAATATTAATAGTCATCAATAGTTTCCAGGTGACGTCACGACCACACGACCAGTCACTTTCTTTTAACTGCTAACTGCTGTAGGTCAGCGCGTCTGTTGCTAGGTGCGGCGGTATCTGTTGCTACGGCGGTTGCTAGGTCCGATTCATGTGATTGCAAATGCTCCAATAGAAGCATTCTATGAACAATTATTTTCTTTTAACTGTCAACTGCTGTAGGTCAACGCGTCTGTTGTTAGGGCGGTTGCTAGGTGCGGCGGTATCTGTTGCTACGGCGGTTGCTAGGTCCGATTCATGTGATTGCAATTGCTCCAATAGAAGCATTCCATAGCAGCTATTTTCTTTTAACTGTTAACTGCTGTAGGTCAACGCGTCTGTTGCTAATAAGGCGGTTGCAAGGTCCAAGTCATGTGATTGTAGGTGCTCTACTACTCTATACACTAAACACAAATTAATTAGAGAATAAAATTATCAATAACTATCTGTATCAATCAGAAAATTAAGCGTTATTCTTAAGATTCGTTTCCTGCTGGAATCGATTTTTCGATTCCAATCGATCGACCAATTCCAGTCGATTCTGGATTCGATTCCTTCATAAATATTTAGAACCCAATAGTCTCACCTGGGCCTCCTGAATATCCTGCTGTACTTGAGACAGGCCTCCCCCACCACCGGGGTGTACACGTAGGGCATCAGGTCCTCCGTGTGTTCGTTCAGCACCCGGTAGAACAGGTGCTCGTTGGTGTCCTGAAAGATATATCATGCATAAGCAATTTAGGAATAACAACCACGATTATAAATAAGAGGTGATATAAATTTAATGGGGGAAAATATAGTTTTGTCAAAAATATAATCTGGGGCCGTTCAAATATTACGTAAGCACTTTTTTGGTCATTTTTAACCTCCCTCCCCCCTTGTCAGCAAAGATAAGCAAAGCTCCAACCCCCCCCACCATAATTACGTAAGAAACTGCCGGACCCCCCCCCCGAAATTTTGACATCCCTTTTAGTAAGTACTGTTTTTTTCTCCTTGAAAATTAGGTGACTTATTCAAGGAGCTGTCCTTTTTAAGGGTTCAAAAATGAGTCGAAACACTACTTTTCGGGGTTAAAATTTCAGAATGTTTGGGGGTCCCCAGAAAAAAGTGCTTACGTCAGATTTCCTACTTCAACTTTTTGTTAAATTTATTTTTGGTTGAGTTTTGAAATTATTTATGCAAGAAACAAGATATTTTTGAAAATTCAGCATCTTACGTAAGCATCTTTCATATCCCCCCTCCCCCCTAGTCAGGATAAATAAGCAAAGAGCAAACCCCCTCCCCCCCTTAGATGCTTACGTAGTATTTGAACGGCCCCTCTATAAATCTTGATGTTTTCTCTAAAACATGATCTACGATTCAAAAGGACACTCCGAAATCACCTACTCGCTTATAGTTTGTTCATTAAGAATTGGTGCCTGAGAAATAGTGCTTTCCCCTTCGCCAAATGAGTAACCATAGCTACGCTCTTCGCGCAGCCAATAGTAAGCCTTCTTCGTCGCTTTGTCGTTGATAGTTGCCATGGTTACTGATTCGGTGGTGGGGGAAGGAAGTATTTACAGGCGCCTATTCAAAATGAATAGAGTATAATTCGGCGGGCTCAACGTCAAAGCGACGAAGAAGGCTCCCTACTTTTTTCCCACCTGACATCTCCCAAAGATGCTCCTTATATTTTCTAGACAGCCTCCCCCAACTGAGATCATGAGAATCGGAAGAATGACAATGATGAAAGGATGAGGTTGACCAGGGTGATGGGATGGAAATGATAAAGAGTAGTGTTCGGCAACTACTGGTCAAAAAGTAGTTAACTACCAACTAGTCTGGGCAAAAGTAGTTGTAACTACTAGTTAACTACTTTTTCTTGGAAGTAGTTGTAACTAGTAGTTGATTATTTCCCAAAGTAGTTAACTACTAGTTAACTAGTCTATTTAATTTCATAAGATATTTTCCCCCAAATTTTCGACTACTTTTTCTTACCTATAGCAAAAATATCATGGCTGAAGATTCGCCAATTTTTGATAGGTATACAGGTTTTTGGTGTCTTAAAGTTTTCAAAGTTGTATTTATATTAGTCAGTAGAGTGTCGTATATAAGGGGGGTTAAGGGTTCTAAACCTCCTCAGCCTGAACAACAATATTTTAAGCACAAAATTGGGCAGTTAACTTTAAGTATTGCCTTACTAATTTTTAATGCAGGAAAAACATCTATAGAATCCTCGTAAACCTAGCCTAAAATCGCTTTTCAAAGTGCTGGAATTTCCAGGAGAGAAAACCCTGAACTCCCTAATTTCTAGAGTCTAGAGGATTACAAAAAAGGGTTGCATTTGTATGTCAATTGCTGGGGTGAAATATATTTCAAGGTTGCCAAATATGAAAATGTATCACGAAAAATGGCATTGTTAGTAGATGTAACATTTTTTAAAATTTTGATCTTTCAATATTTTTTGAAGTAAGTAGTTGAACTTTTTGAAAGTAGTTAGAACTAGTAGTTGGTGAGAAATGAAGTTAAACTACTAGTTCAACTACTCTAAAGCAAAAGTAGTTGAACTACTATAGTTAACTAGTACACTGTAAAAAAAACTGTAGAAAAACAGAAATTTCAATAACAGTGACTTTATGTTTACTGAGATATTCTGTCATGTAACATTCCCACCGCACTTCTATTTATTTTATGTAAAATAACAGCTTTTACCTAGTTTTTTAGCTTATCTGTACTTAAACAGAAACTTACTGCATTGAAAACCAATACAGCTATTGGCAACATTATACTGAATCTTCTTTGGTTCAGTGGTAGCGTGCGTGCTTAGCATGCGGTAGGTCGCGGGTTCTATCCCCGGATATCAATTAATTAAAATTAAAAAAACTCTACTAAAATAAGTGCATGCGCACAAGCAGAAAATTACTGAGAGGCAACAGAAAAATATGTAGCCCACTTGACAGAAAGTTCCTTTTTACAGCATTTACCTGTAGGTTACAGCTTTTTTCTGTTTACAGGATTTTTCAACCTACAAATTTTTTCTGGCAACTTTTGCTGCCAGAAATTTTCTGTTTTTTTGCAGGATTATTTTTTACAGTGTAGTTGCAACTAGTAGTTAACTACTTTTCAACTACTTTTAGTTAACTAGTGCCGAACATTAATAAAGAGTACTACCTGCAGCTCCCTGAGGAAGAGGTATCGGCTGAGGTCCTCTCCGTAGCTGTTGAGGTTCTCGAGCACCGCCTGCACTTGCAGCTGCACGGGGCGCACGGCGGCCGGGAGCAGCCCCTGCAGCCCCAGGCTCGCACGCTCACCCTCCTTGTGCGCAAGACCCTACAAAACAAACGACAAATCAGACAACACTGTTAAAAAATACGGCGCTTCACATAAAAAATGATGGGAAAGAAATCAGGATTGGCAAAAGCCCGCCGTGATTTTTTTTGAAAAAACCCAAGTGGGTTGGGTTTTTTCATAGAGGAGATATAACAATATCTCGTGTTATATCTCCTCTATGGGTTTTTTCAATAATACCCTGAAAAAAACCCATACACTGTTAAAAAACAGTTCAACCTTTCACCAGTTTGTAGTGAAAGGTTGTAGTGTTTCACCACAAACTGGTTCAAATTTAGCTGCAACCTAGGTTTGGTAAAAGGTTTCACCAAGTTTTCGGAACTTTCACTAGTGAAATCCGGTGCTTTCACTAGAGAAAGCACGAAAACTTGATGAAACGTTTTACCGAACCTAGGTTGCAGCTAAATTTGAACCAGTATGTGGAGAAAGGTTGAACTATATTTTTAACAGTGTATAAAACAGGGTGTTTTCGGAAAAAGTGTGGGTTTTTTTTCAAAATTAAGTGGTTTTCTCCTTTATAATAAATTGGTTTTTTTGTTTTCAAATTTTAGTGAGTTCTTTCAATGTTTAATGTGTTCTATCAAAATAATGTCAGTTTTTCCATGAATAAGTGGGTTTATTAAAAAACTCCTTTTTATAGGAGAAAGGGATTTCACTCCTCATCTGTCAAGAGAATTCCCAGCATATCATGAATTTTCCCCCCTTACTAAGTTGGTCGCTCTCTATGTGTAATTACCACTACGTTGAAGAGAAATTATAAAGCAGAAATTTATTTCATTGTGTCGGAGACATCAGATACAATTGACAAACACCGGACGCAACATGAAAACGAACGAGCCTGTTAATTAACGCACATTGCTTAAGTTCACTTATGTATAAATCTACTCAACTTGGTCTTTTTAAAAAGCCAATAATAAATCATCTGAAGCTCTCGCAAAAATCTCTTTTCAATCCATGTTTTTTTTCTTTTAATATTTATAAGAAAATTCTGTCTGGAAAGAATTATAAGAAATTCTGTCTGGAAAGAATTATAAGAAATTCTGTCTTAAAATAGGACAAAATCCGTTTATAAAAAACATGAAGTTGATTGTTGATAATACCAGTATTAAAAAGTTTGAAACGATTCTTTTGTGAACTTGAACAGTTTTTTATTTTCTCAAAACTTTGGTTATTTATTGTTTTTATTTTTTAAAATTTTGTGCAACAAATATTCCAAACATTCTGATTTTTTTTCTTGATTTTTTTCAAAACTTGGTTTTTGGACTTATTCCCTTTCTGACACTAACGATTCAATACATTGCCAATTTGTTCATTTTGCTTATATCGAAGTTCTTAAAAAGGTCCCCTACAGATAGCACAATTTTGATACGGCCCCTATTCAACCTTCACAGGGGTAAACCCACTATTCCGGAGTCACGAGATCGACACCACTGACCCCCATACAGAGAGAGAGCCCTCATTATGAGTCACGCAATCTGCATTTTAATGACAAGACAAAAAGTTTCTCTCCATCCTCCGAAGGTCACACGGGCCAGTTTTGAAGGACAGACGGACGCGCGTGCGGTAACCTCGGGAGAGAAAGTCCAGACGTTCCCGCTCCGAGGATTCCCCACGGCCAACTAGGGAAATCCAGGGTAATTTACAAAACAAAAATTAACTCGATAAATTTATCAATAAGGGAGTGGGGTGCCTTGAGACACGTTTAACTAAAAACAATTTTTATTTCTACTTTTTGTATACAAATGCAAGGTGTTTCAAAAGTCCGTTTCAAGGCTTTTATTCGGAAACAATGTCTCCTAGGGTCATGGAAGTAAGGTCTACCCTCAGGTAAGTGACCCTGGAGAATCCATTGGAAACACTTTATACAGCGCCCCTAGTTGCAAATTAAAAAACGTTTAAAAAATTAATTAAAAACCTAAAGATGATAGTTAATAGAGTAATAAACGCCAATGAGAGGGTTTCGCCTACTGGGAAATTTCCTTCCCCCCTATCTTCTTTTTTTAGGTAGGTTTATGTTAGGGAATTTGTTATCAAGGGGGTAAAAAATTTTTCCAGTGGGTGAAACATCCGTGACACCAATGAGAGTATTGTTGTCAATATTATGAAAAAGTCACTAGAAAAAAATTCATGAAAATATCCTGAATACTTGCGAAGATATTAGCATCTGAAAATGGCACATTTTCTCAGCCAAGTTTAAAAAGTTCGATAATCTGCTAGTTTTTCAGTGTTATTATGTTGTTTTGAGTTTTTAGTTAAAAATAAAGACAAAAATTATTGCAAATTTGCGGTAGGTTGGAAGTTTCTCTATGTACTGGTTTTTTCCCTTGAAATTTGGACTGTAAAAAAGTAAGTTTGTAACCCGTTATACTATTATATTTTTATTAATTGATGTTATTTATTTTCTTGACGTAACTTTATAACATTGAAAAGTATCTGAGGCATAATGATAATTTTTAGCCGACGAGAAATTACCACAATATGAGAAGTCTTACTAATTACAGAAAGATGAAAGAATGCTGTATAAATAAGCTTTTTAATTAAAGAGTCAATTTCAAAGCCACTGCTGATGACGTACTGGATGACATGACAGAAATCAGGAAGCCTGGCAGAAAAACCGGGTCAGTTCCTTGAAACGTTACGTCTGATGAAATTTGTTCGTGTATTTCGAAAAGTGATGAGAAGGAGAAGGTATAGTATTATATTTACGAGACAGGGTTAGGGTCATCCATAAATTACGTGAGGTGTTTTTTCCAAAATCTGGACCCCCCCTTCCCCCCTTGGTGAGATTTAGTGAGATTTTGCTGGACCCCCCCCTCCCCCAAGTGAGATTTACCTACAACTTTTTAAAAATAATTTGCAGTATCTTATCTGTGTAATCCTTTCTCATACTTAAAAAAAAGAAAATCGTATAATTTCTAACTTAAAAAGTTGACGTGAGATTTTAATCGACCCCCCCTCCCCCCTTGGTGAGATTTTTCCAAACCCCTCCCCCCCGTTTTTGACCTCACGTAATTTATGGATGTCCCCTTACGAAGTTTTACCAGTGCTCATCAAATTTACGCTATTCACCTTCTAGTTTCAATGATGCTAGACGTGTGTACAACTAAAACTGAAAAATTTAATATGGATTTAAATTCATTTTGAACGTTAAAGCACAACTAATAAAAGTGGTTTTAAAACTATCACTAGTGCAAGTGCTTGTCAAACAAATTTTAACCATAATCAGTTTCTGTGGATTCATTGCTGCTACAAAGAGTGGACTAAAAATTTTTAACCCTCTATCTTTTTCCTATCTACTGCATTATGATTTTCTGCAATTTTTTCGTGCAAATATTTTTGTTGAGTCAATATAAATTGAAAATTAAGGGACATACATAAATAAAATAATCATTTTTGGGAAATTTAATCAGCTAGAGTTTAGTTAATTAAATTCATACTTTTGAGTACCGCCAGTAAAATATTCTCACAAAAAACCATAGGGATTTTTATCGCAGTTTTAAGTCCTAAAAATAATACACTTTCCTTTTGACTTAACCCTTTATGCCCCAAATTATTTTCCTCATCCAAAATACGTCAAGTTTACGTAACTGCAACTATAAGTAAACCGAATTTGGCCTTACATGACGAAAATTGGACACATTTGGAAGTGGGGTCCCGTCGGGACATAAAGGGTTAAACTACTTATGAGGGAACAAAAATGACAATCATGGGAATCCTATCAACATGGTATAGCTGAAAGCACAACTTCAGTTTTGGTGGGACTTGTAAGTACCGTCAGTAGATAAAGGGTTGAAAGTGGTTTTTTGACTCATTTTGACACCCTTTGGGTAACATTGTCCCTTGTAAGTCACATTAAAGGGGGGAAATCTAGGGAAAAAACAGCAAAACAATTCATGTTCAAATTTCGGGAAGGGGCAGGTTTGATCCTTTAATTTAGCACCCCCTCCCTAGGATATGGCCATGACTCAATTTTTTCCCAGTTCATTTGATTATCATGAGTACGAAAGGTGGAAATAAGGGGAGAAATAAATTTCTCCAAGACCACTTGTTCTACTTATCGATTTTGTTATCCCGAGAAGTCTAGTCTGCGCCCTCTATGATGCAAAAGGGTCAATGACACGACTAACTTTCAATGAGAACAAGAAGGGCAAAAACGGATAAAAACAAAGGGTTTAAACAAAACTTCTACACTAGCATTCCGTCATTAAAAAATTAATGTACTAAGGAAGGGTTAAACATGAAATTCGTTTGAATTCAAAATTGATTTTAAAAAAAGTTTCCATGGTATAAATTTAAGAATCCAGGGATTTTTCAGGGGTAAGTTATAGGGATTCGAGGAAGCAAAGCCTGGATTTTAAATTTTCTAAAATTCCTTTACTGTTCAAAACACGGCGGCAGTGCATTAAAATAAGTTCGAAATTTTGATGACTATACCTTATAGGTGGCCCACTTTTCTATGGGAAAAAACAAAGTGTTATGAAATTGCCCCGGCACCCCCTCAATTTTTTAGACCTACAGAGAAAACTATTCAGGCAAAGTTTGGGCTCTGTACCTTAATTAGAAAGCGATGACCAAGAGGAGTGAAAAAGTCCAAATTCGAAGATTTTTGTACAAAACAACTAAAAAATCAAAGATAAAACCATCTCATTTTGTACTTGATTTTTTTACAGGAAACTACTAACCTTATAGATATAATGTTCCAGGTTTTGTTTTTTTATCACCTTTATTTTGGTTGTAGTAATTGTCTAATGTCCAAAGTCTTATGGAAAGTTGTTTTTTCTGCCTTTTTAAACAGCTAATAACTAGAACTATAACTTAAAAACCTGAAATTAGTCCCATTTTGTTTGTAAATTTTTTGTCTTTGATTTAATGTGCATCATGACCATCATTTTCAAAAAAAATTTTCAAAATTAAAAAAAAGTGAAAACAAAATTTAATGAGAAAAGTTTTTTGAAAAAAATAAAAAGCCTTTAAACTGTTGAAATGAACATTACTACGAAATTCCAAGTTGAAAATAAAATTTAATCATGTATAACAAAATAAAAATACTTGAAATTTAGGTGAAGTCCCTAACCTATCCCTAAAATTATACAGCAAGAGCGATTCACTCATGGGAAAATTCATAAAATCGCTTGAGGGTGTCCATATGTCTTTAAACATGCAAAAAATGTCAAATAAAATTATTTTTTTTTTTTTTTATTTTGAGAAAATTTTTTTGATCATGATTGAACTTTTTGGTGATGATTCACATTAAATCAAAGACACAAAAAATTAACAAACAAAATGGGACTAATTTCATGTTTTTAAGTTGTGTATTTCTAGAGTTATATTAGCTGCTGTTTAAAAATGCAGGAAAAGCAACTTTACAAAAGTTCTTTGGTCTTTGGACATTACAAAATTACTACAACAAAAATAAAGGTGATAAAAAAACAAAACCTGGAGCATCATATCTTTAACATAGTATAGTTTTTTATAAAAAAATCATGAACAAAATGAGAGGGTTTGATCTTTGGTTTATTAGTTGTTGTTTTGTATAAAAATATCGAATTTCGATTTTTTCACTCCTCTTGGTCATCGACTTCTAATTCGAATACAGAGTTGAAATTTTGGCTGTGAGCTTCTATTAGCTGTTCGAAAAAAAGGAGAGGGTGCCCAGAACTCTACCTGAAAAAAAAGTTTTTTGGGCCACCCCACTTACTATACCTAGAAAATTGTGCGGGGCAGCGACCCATTTTGGAGTTAGTCAATGGTTTCCTATTCCTGATTGGATGGGAACATCTTATTGTACACACAACTTCAACATCAAGTGCGCCAAGATTTAAAATCTACCATCAAATGAATCGTCAGTTTGAAGAAGGGAATAAGTCCAAAAAATGACAAATTGACTTTTTGTGCTCAAAATAATCTCTAAGCTTTGCTCTACACATGGTTGAAAAGAGGGGAACAATAACTAACCCCTATAGGGAGATATCGCCCCTTGAAGTTGTTAAATCGATGTCCATTCATTGTATTTTTAAGCTAATTTGGAATTAAAGTTAATTTTTCTTTCTCCTCATATTCTTTGTGCTGTAAACTAAGTTAAGATAAAATTTTCTCTTAATTTCAATGTTTTTCAAACTTTTTTTTATGAAGGGAATGTTTGACTCCATTCATATTCACTCACTCCATTGATACTGCTTTAATAACCCAGTTTCACAATAATTTTGAATTTCATTTGTCTTATTCTTTTCATTTCACCCTTTTGTGGTGTAAACTAAGGAGAAATATAATTTAAATGTGATTTTAAGGGTTTTTAAAGATTTTTTCGTCAGAAAAATTTCATAAGGTGGAAGAAGGGAATAAGTCCATCAACTTATTTTGGCTGTAAAATATTTTTGAATACACTTATATGTATTTGTTTTGATGATTGCTCTGTTTTCTAAATAGGGCTCTGAACTTCCAGTAAAAATTTGGCGGTTATACAATGAAAATTCCATTACTTATACAGTTTTTTTCGATTTTCTCAAAACTTGATTTTTGGACTTATTCCCTTCTTCAAACTGACGATTCAAATGTTCTAAAACGCTGCATTTAAAACCTATAATGTACACGCAGGTCCACACAATGTCCACAACTTTTTTGCGTATAAAGTGCAATATTTTTTTTACGGTGCGTGTAAATTTTGCCCCCGGGGCCCGGTTTAGCTCGCGGTGGCCCTGCGTACGCTTAAAGGGGGCTTAGAAATACTTTTAACGAGTTCTGCTGTCTTCTTCCCTAAACAAGATCTGTTACCAAGGTCGTTATTTCAGAATTAGCGAACTCAATCTGTTCGCTCTGATTCGCCTCCTTAACCCCAATCGTTTTCCTCTTCTCTATCCACTAAGGTCGCGAGCGCAACAGGTACTTTTATCGATCGGCAGTCCCTCTGAAATAATAAAAAATGAAGGGTTGGAGCACCGGAGCACGGCTGAGTTAGTATAGGAGTTTAGTTGGCAAACTTCTGAGGATTGATATTCTCCACTCTGCAGAATTTCAAGTTAATATGAAAATAGATTTTAAAATTTTTGGTGGGGGATCCCTGCATTCCGAGGATTACCTGCTGCCACATATTTAAAATAGATTTTTTTTTCTAAAAAAGTTACTACATAGTGAAAAAAAAGGTTTTAAAAAGTTATACTGATCTGATAACATTTAAAAAAACAGTAACACTGGAATTTTTTTAAAATTACAAACAAATTCTTTTATTAAAAGTAGCTTTTACTTTCCTATATATACACTAATCCATGGATACAAAATACTGAAACACAGCAAAAAAAGTCGTGATCTTGCAGAATATTTTAATTAAACTAAATTTGCCCAAAAGAGAGGAATAAAAAATTTGTGAAAAAATCACCTCATTTAATTTATGGACGGGACGTCCCCTTCCCACTAGACATAATCAGAACGGCTTCAATTTACAATGATATGTTAAGAACTATATAGAATTCGGACATGGTTCAAGACTGTTCTCAAACTTTCGGAATAGTTTATTAGTAATAATTACTTTCTTTAACATGAACATCACAGTGAACTCAAACGCTTGGAGGAGCTGGATCGAGTCCAACAGTTGTATCACTGTGATGAAAGGTTTGAAAGGGAAGACACATGAACCGATGACCTTTGCGTGTTGTTCGTGTTAAGATTGTCTAAATGTTATACACCATCTCTTGGCAAATGTTAGGGGGGGTGCGATGAGAATATAGATTAAAATTTTTGATCAAATAATAGTTTTTCGTTCATATTTGACGTTGTATCACACCTGATGAAATAAACTGTGAATGTTAGCCCACTTTTAAACTGTTTTCATCATCAAACACGAATGATCGTGAGTTCCGAAGTACTCGATTGATCGTTTTGTTGTGTGAATTGGTGTTTCAACAGGTTGTGTTGATTTATTAAGTGCTTTCATCGGTGATATTTGATATTTTTTGGTGCGGTTCAATAAAAAACATATTATGAATCAGTCGCGTTGAAAAAAACAACATTCCCGAAGACCAACACAAACACACAACAGTGCCAACCTTGATAACTCGATTTCTCCAATTTAAAGTCCGGGGATAAATTCCTAAATTCAATTTCATTGATGTTTAAATCGAAGTTTTTAATAATTCTTACTTTTATGGGATTGAGTTATACATAGTTGCACTATCAACAAAAGATAAAGAGATAGGAAATTGAAAGTTTACACACCTTGAATTGCTTCGGATTGTTAATAAGAAACATTTTAGTCAATGGCAAGCCTATCGTATAACTACGACTTATTTTGGATCGATCGGGATGAATATAGAGTAGGAACACACAGGATTGGTGGATTGGAATTTCTTGTTTGTTTTTTTAACAAAGTAGTTCCCATCGCGGTGTCTGAATTTCGAGGGAAACAAAGAACGTCAATTTTCAAATAGGATTATTTCTTTAAACCCATGTATAGTCTTTTCATCACAATGTGTGTATCGAAGTTCCTCCTATCAACCCAACAGGCTTTGTGTTTTCTCACTTTCTCCTTCCGCGTAGTGACGTACTGGGATCACACAGGAAACGTTGCTGTGAAGTATAGCACAAACTTTGATGATTAAAGTATTACTAAGTGCTATCGTGTTAAATGGAATAAGTTATTCTCGTCAGGTACAAAGGTAAACGTTGTGAAATATAAAAAACACGATCATTCGAAGTAATTTGGCTTTCAGAAATTATCCTCTTGTCCCTTTGTTCTATATTTAGATTTTTACGAACTTCAACTAATAAATAGCATTTTGCTCCAATTCCTATGATAAAATAATAATCGGTGCTTAAACTACCGGTCGCTGTTAAAAAGAGGCGTTCTACCGTACATAATTCACAATATTTAGATAATTCGGTTCTTCCGTATCATGCCGTCGACTGTGCCGCTGAATCCGAAAACGTTTAAAATCCCATTGAGCTGTGCCGCTGAATTTAACGGCTGCTGAACGGTCGACGGTATAATAAATAGTATGTAAGTACCGATAATTCTAGGTTTCCCAAACAGTAAGATAAGAAATACGTGGAGTGCTCCACAGTTGTATACTAGTATACAATACAATGCGATAGAAAACACATGGACTCTACCCACCTTGAACTGCTTCGGGTTGTTGACGAGCGCAATGCCGGTAGAAGCCGTCGAGGCCTTCCGGTGGCCGTTGCTGCACGCCATGCGTTGGTTCGCAAGCCCCATCCTGTTGTTGTTGCTGCAGCCGATCGCTCCGAAGGCTTCCCTTCGAATGAGCATCAGCATTTCCGGGTAGAACCGGCCGCACACCACCGCCCGCATTTTCTTTCGATTTCCTCGTTTTTTTGGTCGGGGGATTTCTTCTTCCTCACAGACGATGGGCACCGAGCGGTCTCCTGTTGTCGCCGTCCATGGAGAGGTCGTCTCCCGATGAGAAGACAAATCAATAAGGGACTCCTCTCTCGGAGGCAGCGCCCCGCTCCGGGGTTTTCTCTTTCTCCCGACTTTACTCCGAGAATAGCACCTCTGCTGGCCCACGTCCAACAGAAATGATGATTTAAAAACGAACGGAGTTGGTGTGTTTTTTTATTTGCGGTCTGTACGTGATGAAACGTCACTCTATGGAAGACCCACACAAGAGTATAAGCCCCCCCCCCCCGAAAATTGAACCAAAACTATGATTTTTGGATTTATATTTCACAAAATGTTCGGGAGGAGGACCCCCAGACCCCCTTCTTTGGTACTTGGAAGCTCTATTTTATTCACCACAACTTCCATTATAACATATTAGGTAAACCGTAAAGTTCTGTCGCTTCAGGGAGCGTCTGTATACGTATTATAATGCATTATTTTGGAAAAGAAGAAGATACTTCAACTTCTTCTATCTCCTGCTTTTTTTTATTTGGTGAACTTAAGCTCTTTTTTTTGTAGATCATGATGTGTTTGGAGGCACAAAGGAGAATTTTATTTTGTTCCTCGAAGTTTTTCAGCAACTGGGACATAATGTTGCCTCAGTCTTAATTTCAAAATTTTTCCACCGTGGGACAGCATGTCCCAGCCGGTGCGAAAGGGTTAAAACGAGCAGTATTAATTTTTTAGCCAAAGAAGGGAGTTCCTCTTAGCGTAATGGTATTTAGAAAAATGATGATCGGGGAAGGAATTTTCAATGATCATACAGTTTTTAAACAAATAAGGGATCTTGCATGATCATTGAAAATTCCTTCCCCGATCATCAATTTCTAAATACCATTACACTAAGGGAACTCCATTCTTTGGCTAAAAGATTAATTATTGCACGCTTTAAAACTCACCCTAAAGGTTTAGCAAGTGGTCCGATTTTTGTCAAATTTCTGGTGGAAGTATTACGAATACTGCTGTATACCTAACGTGACCAGACGTCCCGTTTTGAACGGGACTGTCGCTTTTTAGAGTTACGAGTCCCGGTGTCCCCGAAATGAACTCTGGGACGCAAAATTTTCCCGTTTTCTGAAAAATCTGTGGATGTATTAATTGAAAAGGAATGCATTGACTGTAATGAAGATCCAAAAGTTTTTGACGAATTTTCGTTAATTTGTAACTGCATTACATCTACATCGCAGAAAGTAATCAATTGGAATAATCTAAATCAGTGGTTCCCAAAGTGGGTTCCGCGGAACCCTGGGGTTCCGCGAAGAAATTTAGGGGTTCCATGGGACAAACTTTATTTCATTAAAAAATTAGAATGGTGAAATAAGAATGGACAGCACCGCCCCCCTTTTACCCAAAAATGTTCTCAAAATTAGTTAAAACTCTACTTTTACAAATCAAATTTCAAAATTTTTCTGGGGGAGCACCCCCATACCCCCCAGTGGTACTAGAAGGGGATCTTGCGTGATACTTTTAGAAAATCTCCAAGAATTTGACATTTTAGCCAAAAGGTAAAGGTGATTGTCTGGAAAAGTGCCCCGCACCTGGTTTCATTTAATATCATATATTTAATTTCGAAAAGTCGTTGATTAAAAAATATTCAGGGTTCCGTGATCATCGGTAACAAATTAGGGGGTTCCACGACCAAAATAGTTTGGGAACCACTGATCTAAAATTCCACGGAAACTGGATCGTTGAGTTGAAGTATTCAAACATTTTCAAGCCAACAATCTTCAGCGTGAAAACTTTTCTATTTTAAATGATTATATTTTATGTTTGCCTACTTCAAATGCTAAAGAAGAAGGAGTATTTTCTACGATGAACAAATCGTGGCCATCTGAGAAGACCCAGTTACAAATTTCAGTTCTAAAGGCGATGTTGATAATAAGGAAGTTGCATATGTCAGATTTTCAAAAACAAACAAGTGTTCCATATGTTTTTTTGTATGGTAAAATGAAATATCTAGTCAATTTTTCATAAAAATGTACAGGTAATTAGATATTTTAATTTAAAAGTCGAGAAAAAAACACGTGACTGAAAACGCTCATTGTTTAAAGATTTCAACAATCATACCATCAACTCCATTGCTTTCCACCAATGTTTATCGTATGATGACGTCAACATATGATGATCCCAAACTCTTGGTGTTTTCGCGGGCTTTTAAAAAGTGGATTTTTGTTAATTTTTTTGGCAATCAAAAAATTTCTCGATCGGCCTCTAATTTTGGGTAAGTAGTTGCTTATTTTTGCAAGAAGAATCGATTAAAAAAATTAAAAAATCATGCAACTTCCTCATTAAGGTGAATATAAAAAAACGAGCCAAGAGCTTCATTCTTACTTAGAATCATCACCAGCTATATTAAAGCAAATTTGTTCCTCTGATAAATATAAATATAACTAAGCGTTTCGGGTATATATATTTTTTAATTCGTCACTTTTAAGCCAACTGACTTTTTCTGAATAAATAACTTTTAAAAAGGGTTTTTTAATGACTACCTGTTAATTAACCTAAATAAACCAATGTCCCGTTTTGAGTCAAGAAATAAATGGTCACATTATGTATACCTCATGCAATAATTTTTTTCAAGCTGTTAAGTTTTGTTTTGGAAAACGGAAACCCGCTTTTTGTAACGCCCTCGCACCACATTAGGTCCTAGCTTTTTAACGGTGCATCTGCGCCCCCTCTAGTTTTTCAAAATATGCTTGTCTAGGTCCCCTCTACCCCCATGCGAAGTTTGTCCACGTAATTTCGAATCACCCTGTATAGGTATTTTCTAAAAGTATCACGCAAGATCCCCTTGTGGTGCCTCTGGGGGGTGTGGAGGTCCTCCCCCAGAAAAATTTTTGAAATTCGACTTGTAAAAGAAGAGTTTAAACTCATTTGGAGAAGCTTTTTGGGTCCAAGGGGGACTTTTCTGGAAATGTTGGGGATTTTCCAAAAAGAATCACGCAAGATCCCCTTGTGGTACCGTGGGGGGGTCTGGGGGTCCTCCCCAGAAAAAATTTTTAAAATTCGACTGTTAAAAGTAGGGTTTTAACTCATTTTGAGAACCTTTTTGGTCCAAGGGGGGTGGCCACTGTCCATTCTTATTTTTTTAAAGTGAAATAAAGTTTGTCACATGGGAACCCCTAAATTTTTTCGGGGAACCCACTTTGGTAACCACTGATCTAAGGAGTTTCTAAGGACTGTGCGCACCCTGCTAAAGCTATGGTCCTGACGAGGTATCCAACAGTGCGTCAAGGAGAAGCCTAAAAAGCGGCCTATAATCCAATTCTCTCTCAGTTCAGCAACAGAAAAAAATCCTTCCCTTTCATTCATTCATCCACTTACGACACGGATCCAGACATCACAGGTAAGACGATGTAACTATTCCAGAGTCTTTTACGGCCGTATTCTGTGCTTTCTGATCAGCGGTTAAACAGCAATCGAAGTATGATTCCACCATTCAGATAGTCATCGATTCCTTCTTCGATTGGTGGTTAACTGACTGCTGATCAAGTAGCACAGAATACGGCCGTTAGTTTAATTTATTTCGTTCGAGTCATGTTTCTTTTTCGAGTCATCAACTTGTTTGACGCATTAGAATGTCCTAATGGACCTAGCGCCATAAAACCCCTAACAACCAACTAAATTTCGAGTCCTCAGTTTTGCATACAGGCCAAAAATGAGTGAATTCCCAGATTTTAAGGGCAAATTTCCAAAAAAAAAAATTTCACCCCCACACCCCTATTAAAAGAATTCACTACGAGACTGATAAATAGTTCTTAAAACTTCATATACTTAAGATACTTATTAATTCAAAGGTTGATAAGCTTAATTTATTTCAGAAAAGGCCCACGCCTTGTCACACATTTGTGAAAAGTGTCCAAAAATGAGTTAAAAACTTGTTTGAGGGTCAAATTTCCAAAACTTTCTGGAGTTTCCCCCAGGGGAGCAAGCAGAAAATGTTTCAGGGCCCGAAATTTCCCCAGACCGCAATTTGTTTTCAACAAAATTTCCCCCAAAATGACATTTCATTAAAAAAAGTTGTTTTTCAATTATTAAACTTATTTTTTTCTCAAATTTAAGCTACCTATAAATTTCTCCTTAATTAACTCAACTTTTCAGTGAAGAACATGAATGTGAGAAAACAAGATCGCTATTTATGTATAGTAGAAATTACTCATCCTACCACGAATACGTTGTTTTTCCTGCATACCAAACAAAAAGTAAGGAAAATCCAACTTTCAGGTATTCACCCTGAATACTAGGATTTTTTGAGCACATCCGTTTCCGTAGTCTTAGTTTTCCCACTTTACATCCGTAATTCCGTAGTTTTCACCTGATTTTCGTTTATATTTGAGATTATGATGCAGTCGCTACCCAAAATATTTGTTTTCCAGCTATTGATGATTGAATTTTTTAAGTTTTTTTTTCCTATCTGGGGCAAAAATTTCCCCAGAGCTGCTTGAATTTCCCCCGAATTTTTGTTCCACTAAAAACTTTATAGTTCATGTATATGGTTGAACGGTTCTAAACGTGTATAAAATAAAACTTGCAATGAAAGTGCAGTTCGTTTCTCGATTGCCACACTTGCTGGTTTCAGAATAAGCTGGTGGAGATACAATGATGATGAACAAGCGACGATTTTCCGACCAGATGGTTCTACAGGAGACCAACAGGAAGTTTTCACTGAGGGACGCTAAGGAAGAACAACCGGTACGTTTTTTTAAATAAAAGGGCCATTCGAAACTATGCCATACATTTTTAGGGGGTTGCAGGGTTGGCAAAAACCCTGGATTTTTTAAAAACCCAAGTGGGATGGGTTTCTTCAATAAAACCCTGAAAAAGTGTTTTTTCTCAAAATTAAGTGGTTTTCTCCTATGTTGTGAGTTTTTTTCAAATTTTAGTGAGTTCTTTCTGTGTTAAATGTGTTCTGCGTCAAAATAATGTCAGTTTTTCCATAGTTAAGTGGGTTTTTTCTAAGTTCGTCAGTTTTCTTAAATCCTCCTTAGTTTTTTATAACTAGTTAGAGTTTGAACTTTAATAAACGTCTTAACTTATTAAAAAAACATTCAATAATGAAAAAAAAAAACACTTAAATTTTAAAAATATCCAAAGCTTTGAAAAAACCATTCAATATTGAAAGAAATCTTAAAAAAAACAGTGAAATTAAAAAAATCCTCCTTAGTTTTTTATAAAGTTTAGACGTCCTAAATAGAGCGTTTTTAGGTGGCCTCACAACCATTTATTTTCCTCCTTGCTGTAGGCCAACCAGTCTGTTGCTAGTCCGAGTCATGTGATTGAAAATGCTCTATTTAGAAAAAAAACTTTTAATAATGAAAAAACCCTTAAATTATTGAAACCTGGCTAAAATTTTGAAAAAGAACCACTCAACTGCAATTCTTGATATGTTATTTCGTTAAATATTTTTCTTAAATATTAAAACTGCCAAAATCTTAACCCAAAAATGGGTTCAAAATGAGGTTTTTTTCACATGGCTGGTTTCCAATCCAGCCAACCCTGATTCTATGTGTAATGCAATATGTGAGAGTTACGGTCGTATTCACCGGTAACTTGACCGGAGGTTAACCGGGAGTCAAACCTCTGATTGGTTGAAAACTAGTTTTACTTCTTCAACGGCCAATCAGAAGCTTGACTGTCGTGTAACCGCCGGTGAAGTTACCGGTGGATACGGCCGTTAGTGAACAAAAGAGTTCCCCTCCTCTGAAGGGGATGATAGGGAAAACCCCCTAACCACACAAAGAGATGGGAGCCATATAACTGAGAGTTGTAAAAGTCTATCCTCACCCTCTTAGGAGCAGTCTAGAGTTTTACGATAGGCTCAACAACGCTGCTTCGGGCATTGATGATCTCCACCATCTCTTTGTGTGGTCAGGGGGTTTTCCCTATCATCCCCTTCAGAGGAGGGGAACTCTTTTGTTCGCTAATTGACCGAACCTAACCACAGAAAAAGATCTCCACTGCCCGAAGAAGGCTGTCGCGAGCCCATCCTAAAACTCTAGACTGCTCCTATGGGGTGAGGATAGACTTTTACATTTCTCAGTTTTATGGCCCCCATCTCTTTGTGTGGTTAGGGAGTTTTCCCTATCATCCCCTTCAGAGGAGGGGAATTCTTTTGCTCACTAATTGACCTCACCTAACCACACAAAGAGATCGGGGAGATTATTATCTCCCCTCCACTGCCCGAAGAAGGCTGTCGCGAGCCCATCCTAAAACTCTAGACTGCTCCTATGGGGTGAGGATAGACTTTTACAACTCTCAGTTTTATGGCCCCCATCTCTTTGTGTGGTTAGGGGGTTTTCCCTATCATCCCCTTCTGAGGAGGGGAACTCTTTTGTTCGCTAATTGACCTCACCTAACCACAGAAAGAGATCTCTACTGCCTGAAGAAGGCTGTCGCGAGCCCATCCTAAAACTCTAGACTGCTCCTATGGGGTGAGGATAG
Organism: Tetragnatha versicolor; assembly: GCA_024610705.1. Taxonomy (NCBI): domain Eukaryota; kingdom Metazoa; phylum Arthropoda; class Arachnida; order Araneae; family Tetragnathidae; genus Tetragnatha; species Tetragnatha versicolor. The sequence goes on along the minus strand of JANDEH010000004.1, from coordinate 66,632,123 downwards.
ACTTTTACAACTCTCAGTTTTATGGCCCCCATCTCTTTGTGTGGTTAGGGGGTTTTCCCTATCATCCCCTTCTGAGGAGGGGAACTCTTTTGTTCGCTAATTGACCTCACCTAACCACAGAAAGAGATCTCTACTGCCCGAAGAAGGCTGTCGCGAGCCCATCCTAAAACTCTAGACTGCTCCTATGGGGTGAGGATAGACTTTTACAACTCTCAGTTTTATGGCCCCCATCTCTTTGTGTGGTTAGGGGGTTTTCCCTATCATCCCCTTCTGAGGAGGGGAACTCTTTTGTTCGCTAATTGACCTCACCTAACCACAGAAAGAGATCTCTACTGCCCGAAGAAGGCTGTCGCGAGCCCATCCTAAAACTCTATAGACTGCTCCTTATGGTCTTCTCCTTCGCAGACGCTGTCCAGCGTGCCTCACGAGGAGACCCGGTCCACGCGCTGCCTCCTCGGGGGTCGGCGAGCGTCAGTGGCCGTCAGCGAGGAGGGGGTGGTCGCCTGGTGCTGCCCCCCTTGCTGCTTCCCCAGACCCCAGTGCCGCGTGCAGCTCTCCCCCAGCCAGTTCTTCATCGAGTACTGATGACACAGCAATTAAAGGATTATTTTTCTTCAAAAGGCGAATTATTAGTGTATTCCATTGACTAGCCAGGAATAAACACCGTTTATCTTCTTATTGTTATTGCCATCCCTCTATTCAGCAGCAGTGGTGCCCAATCTTTCCTGCCACACTTCAAAATTAAGATAAAGCTCACAGGCTCAGGGATGAGTTTGGTGAAAAACAAAAAAGCTGAAAACAAAAATCCAAAATTTTACGCGTAACACATATCGGGGATGTTGCACACCTTCAAGCATTTTGTAACAGTTATTGTATCAGCTAAACTTAAATTTTGTAGCTTATTTTTTTGTTTTAGGTTTGATATTTTGCATTTCAAATTAGAATTTAGTCAAATATTTTATTTAGATCATCTTAAAGCAGAACATATATTCTGATTCTCAATAGCTCGACAAACAAAAGCATGTTTACAAGATAATATTAATTGAAAATACTTGTTTGCTTTATAAAAGAACTTAAAGCAAAGAACTCAGATTGCATATATTTAAGTGAATTGTTTAAAAACCTATTAAACCTTCTTAAGATTAAGGGCAGACCTTCCAACATTGAAAAACAAAATGTATTTTTATATTCCTTTTATTCATACCATATATTAAATTAACTTGATAAAAATCAAATGAAAAAATCTTTTCTACAGATATGTATGAATTTATAGAGAATAATACATTTAATTTACAAATGTATTACATAAGTTTTTTAAAATATCCAAGTAATTTTTTTATTTATAATTTTTTAAACTAAGAAAGAATGTAGTTTACAGGAAGCTGTTGAGAAAATTAAACCGATTTATCCTCTGGAAAAGCTTTGATCAATTCCTAGACTGAGCAAGAGCTTAATAGGTATTAATGGGCATTAAACATGAGTGTCAAAGACCTAATTTTGTTAAGTTTTGGTCATATTTTTAGGTAAAATTTGCATTTTCTTAAACTCAATATAAAAAAAAGTTGTGAATAATAGAGTTCCATGTACACAAAAGGGGGTCTGGGGGAATTTTTCCCCAGAAAAATTTTGGGAATTTGACCCTAAAACACAGGGTTTAAACTTGTTTTGGACACATAGTCCAATTTTTTTAGAGGAGGGGTCGGGTCCCCTGGCACCTTTATATATGCCCCTGATGATATTATGATCTTTTAAACAGATTATGATCTAAAAGGATTAAAAAAACCACTCCATTATTTTCTTATAAAGTTGCTTCAAAGCGATTTTCCACTAAAAATGTACAACATATTAGATCTAGATCCTAAAGTAAAATCTGAAGAAATGCTGTCTAAAATCGGGAAAAAATTATCTGAGATGTTTCACTAGACCTATTAGTCTCCTCTGACTCCTATTAGGCTTTTCTGCATCGCAATTAGAACGTAAGAAAAAGCGAACTTCAACTAGGCACAGGAAAAACGGAACTTTCGCGAAAAATCGCAATTTTTCGACATTGTCAGAGAATATGGTCCAAAACACCGGACTTTTTGGCTTCTGACCACTGTAAAGTTGGTTTTTCTACATCGCAATAGAGATGCAAGAAACGGACTTCAATTTGGCGCCCACCACGGCCGTCCAAGAAAGTAGTCACGGGATGATACGGAATACTCCGCGAGCAAAACGAAACTTACGCGAAAAAACGCGATTTTTCCGACTTTTTCACGCGATAACGCGTAATATTTCTCGGAAATCTGGAAAATTTAAAAAGTTGGATTATCTGAAGAAATCCAAATCAGTTCGCGGGCCGCAGGTTATGCATCCAAAATATCTCTCAATGAAAAGGCTTAAGTTTTTCCACAATACCCAAATACGAGCCGACTTTACCGAAGGTTACGTCCATCTCTAGGTTGCATGCTAGAAACAGCAAGAAAAAAAAGTTTTTCCATAATAAAGTAAACGAACGAGAAGAAGCCATCTTTACAGGCTGCGTTATACGAACCTATCGCCGATGCGCGTGCGAGGTAGGAATGCCGAAGACAAAGTACCGGGAGATGGCGGAAGTTTTTTTCTCTGAAGTAGAAGGAGACGAAAAAACGGATTTTTTCAGGATTACAAAAAGCGGAAATTTCCTTGAAAAGCGGAATTCTTAATTTTCAAAAAAATAAAAAAAGCGGAATTCCGCCACAGGGCGGAAAAAACTCATCCCTGCAGGCTAAAACAGATACCGAATTTTAAAATAAATCGCTATTTGACATTTTCGAGTCCTTCAGCAGCTTCAAGAGAAGGGAACGAAAACGAATATATATACAGGGTGTAAACTCACAACTCTCAAGCGTCACCTCCAACCGTGGACTGGTTTCGTCCTTGTTGGGACTCAACGTAAGGGCAATGCAAGAGACGGAGCAACGGTTGGAGGCGACGCTTGAGAGTTGTGAGTTTACACTTATTGTCCGCTAAACCAGCGATAATGGTGAAATACTAATTTCATGAATATACAGGGTGTTCGGAAACAACGTGGACAAACTTTGAGGGGTGGTACAGAGAGGACCTAGATAAGCATATTTCGAATAGGAATGGGGGGTCGCAAATGCACCGTTAAAGAACTAGAGCCCCTAATGTAGTGCGAGGGCGTTACAAAAGGTGGTTTTCCTAAGGCCCGATTTTGTTCAAATTTATGGTGGAAGTAGTATGGATACTGCAGTACCTCATGCAATAACTTTTCATTCTCTTATGTTTTGTTTTGTGAAACGGGCCTTAGGAAAACCTCTTTTTGTAATGCCCTCGTCGCACTACATTAGGGGTTCTAGTTCTTTAACGGTGCATTTGCGACCCCCCATTCCTATTCGAAATATGCTTATCTAGGCCCCGCTACCACCCCTCAAAATTTGTCCACGGTGTTTCCAAACACTCTGTATACAATACACGAATCGGCTTCGCAGGTTGGGCACCAACTGCTATCCCGCATTCAATGGCCTGATCTTGCATTACATGGGTTCCATATATATATGGGTTGACTATCCTTTTTTAAACATTCCCTCTCACAGTTCAGTATATTTATATAAATTGTAAGAAAAACCCATAAAATATCACCTGAACAATTAAATAGGTCCTTAAATTTTAAATTAAAGCTGTATCTGTGTAAAACAGGCTTTTTTCTAGGCAAAATGTGCGTTTTGACTACCGAGAATTAGTAAAAGTCGCTGCCGATCGGTCAGTCGATTTTACATTTCATATTGAACCAGCTGGGACGAAATTTCGACCCCAGGACTGAAGAGTAGCATCCACGCATTAGTGCTCCAGGAGGCAAATCCAAGAGCAGGGAGTCTAGTAGCTAATGGCTAAACAGTACTTCCAAAACTATTAATGGCAGCTTGCCCTTGAGTCTTCCATCCAATTCTTTCCATGTCAGTGCAAGGGCTGTATCCAAGGGGAGGGTTTTGGGGGTTCAACCCCCTTTGGAACTCTATTGTTTACAATTTTTTTGTAAAAAAAATCGTCAAATGCAAAAATCCAAACAAGATGGAAATTAAATTCTTAAAAAGGTACGTCCGAAATCTGGATTAGATGTACCAAAACGAGTTGAAAATCTGCTTTTTAGACTTAAATTTCCAAAAATATTTTGGGGTGGACCCCCAGCCCCCTCTTACGGACATTAGGAGACCATTTTGATATTGAAAATTATTAGCCCCCCCCCCAAAAAAAAACAATTCATGGATCCGCCACTGTCTACTTACCTTGGTCACCAACAAAATCAAACTAAAGTTTCAAGAAAATGTTTTGCCAACCCCCCCGAAAAAAGTCTAGTTAAGGCCCTGAGTGCAAGTACCTTGTTATAGAGCAAGTTTACAACAGAAGAATTTTTATAATTTAATTTTTTTTCAAAAAGGTATTTGCTGCAGAGGACTGTAGGTGTAGGACCCACGGATAATAATATCAGTGTTTCAAAAAAATATTTCCTTCTCTTTTGAAGTACAAAATATCTCTCAAAGAATTCCCTCCCACAATTTTGGGGTTAAATAAATGTAATTAAATGTTTCTGTCTTGTTAAAAATAGCAAAATATTCAAACATCTTCAATTTTAAGGTTGCTGTTGACAAAACTATACACTTTAAGTAATTGGTTTGCAGTTTTTGGTGATTTTAAAGTGTACAAAACAACTTAAGGATATTTAATTGGACGGATAAAAACTGAACCAAATTTTACTTACTAGCATTTTAATTACTAAATCATGTAACTTGCTCAAAACTGTAAACTAACACAACTAATAAAAATATTCATTTAATAAAAAACACCACATTGAGTATCACTGTTATGATACTCAACAATAATTACAAGTAAATAAATAAACTCTGGTAAGTTATTAGAGAAACATTTACATTGACTTAATATTCTTTGACTAGATAAAAAAGACCGTTATTCAAGCATGAGGTCATATTTTTTTAGACTTTGAATTTTTAACAAACACACTATTATGTCTTTTTTACATGAAATATTTGCACTTGTAAATTACTTTAAATAGGTATCTCAAACAAAATACACAAAATCACAACATTCAAAACTTTTTACGAGTTTAAAAAGAAACAGCTGGTTTCAGTTGTCAAGTTGTTTAGATCTTCAATCAATGAAGTTGGTCAACAATAAAATAATTACTGATTTTGGAAAATCTTTAGGACAAGAAACAGAGTTTGATTAAACACTCTGGTCATTAATAAGTAATCGTAGCCAAGCAATGAATACCAAGTAAAAATATGATTTTCGCTGGAGGTATAAGCTTATCACTTCAAAAATTCCAAATATAAGAATTTTGTCTTTTAAACAAATAAAAAATAATCTTTTGATTATGATTACTTTGTTAGTAAATTTCCAGTTTCATACTACAACCAGGTGCCACTTTTTTTGCATTGCCAACTAGGATGGTATTTTATTTCCTAGCAACCCTGCTGATATATACTGGATAGTGGATTATGATGCCAAGAATAGTGCCAAAAAAAGTAGCTAAGAAAATAGCACCCAGTTAGTTGTAACATGGGACAAAATTATCTTGTAGTTTGATACTAGTTGTTTACAATAAATCCCTAGTTATTTTATTTTAAAGGTAGAAGTTGGGGTTTTGCTATACTCTGTTCCACCCCAAGTTGACACTGAAGAAAAGGCTATGGCAACCGAATTACAGCCAGGAAACCGGGTCCTAGCCAGTCAGCCGGATTAGGCTGCCCGTCCAACACCATTCTACCTGGCTCTACCCTATGGACAATTTTCATTTGCTTGGATTTAAAGACTTTTAATGCATGATTAAATTAAGTTATATGATAAAACCCCCGTTAAACTATAATATATGACACATTTTTACAAATTTGTCTGCATATTCTTTATTTTAAATTGCAATACAAGCTAGTACTATTTTTTCGGGCAGATTGGTACAACCTCTGCCTTTCCCAACAGTGTCAACTTAGGGTGGAACAGAGTATAGTGTATATTCAGTGGAGAAAACTGAATAAATATAGTTTTTGCATGTAGGGCCTTTATAGGGCTTTGTCCTTTAATTGTCAATTTAAGACTTCAAAACAAGATTTTGTGATAAGTCAAATCAGATAAATTGATACCCACAAAATAGTCTGAATACAAATTAATATTTATACTTTTGGTGAAATATGGTGATTACCCCCAACCATTAATAAAATCTCATTGAATCCTTTTACTCTATACTTTCTTTTCACACACACTAACTTTTTTTTTCTCGAGGGATATATCTGTGTTGACTTAGTTTCAGTGTTTCGTTCCCTTAGTACTCCAATCTGAGGCACTCCCTCCTGGACTTCTTGAAAAGGCACAGATTACGGTTTTATAAAGGAACTTTTTACATGGGTTTCATCACTTCCATGAGCTCAAAAAAATAGTTCATGTTGTTACAAGTCAAATGAGATAAATTGACACTACCCAAAAAAATCAGAATACAAACTTATACGATTTGAGGTGTCTATGTGTAATGATGTGATAATCTATCGAATCTTGAAATGTGGATTTTGGAATTTAAAAGGAGAAATAGCAGGAAAGCTCATTTTTAGGGGGTTTTATAGGGCCCAAGTAACCCTAAATATGTCTTCTAAAATTATTCATACTACCTCTAGAGTTAAAAACTATAATGAAAGTTATCATTTTGTCCAAGTGCATTCTAACTTGGAATAAGAACTTTGCATTTTGAAGTTTATTTTGTTTTTACCAGGCATTTTTACTAGAACCAATCACTAAAACATTTCCTCATCTTGAACAATTTTGAGTACCGACCAGGATTTTTTTAAGCATTGAATTTGCACTCGATATATGCAAATGTTACAAAGAGACACATCATTTAGGATTTGTGGGGAGGAGCACAGCATATAAAAAAGGTTGATAAACACTTCGGCATAGCTGCCAACTGAGGTTGTTCAAAAACCGAAAATATTTAATATAATTTACGATTTTATGAAAACTGGGTCTTTTATGAAATGAAAAGGGTGAAAATTTTAATGTTTATAAAAGAAAAATGCTTAGTACCATTTCTCATTTTCACTTTTCTATTGATTTTATACCATTCTTCCATAATCACACACACCTTAGATTAGTATCTGAAGAAAATGCAGACATATTAAGGCTTAATTGAGCAAACAGTAGGGAAAACTTTTACAAAAATAGATAATTTTCCTGAAAAGTGTGAAAAACCGAGAGAAACTCTTTTCCTGGCAGTAAAATCGGATAACGATCGTTAAAACCAGAAAATTCCCTGGCAAACAGGTAGGATCGGCAGTAAAGTTCTATATAAAACTATAACGAAAGTTAATTTTCTTCGTCCAGTCCATCATCACACAACTTTCAATTAAAACCATCTAAAAAAACACATCTCGGAAAAACAGTCTCCTCTGGAGAGGATAAAAACGGTCGTCTTACTCCACAGCAGAGAGACATCACAGTCAGCTAGCTGAGAGCGCCGTTAGCCATGAGGTCCCGTAGGTAGGCAGAGGCGTCCCCCATCATCATCTCGGAGGTCATGTCCGCGAAGCCGAGCTCGGAGGCCAGGCTGTACTTGGTCCGCGCGTTGGGGCACAGCGAGAGCAGCATCCGCATGTTCTGGGAGACGCCCTCGTTCTTGGAGGGCAGTTTGGAGAACCTGTGGTAAACAAATTTTAAGGGGCCATCCATAAAAATGTCGCACTTTTTAAAAACATTTTTGACCTCTTCCTTCCCTATGTCAAAAATTTTTACATTTCATCATACCCCCTCACCCTTTGTCACATGTCCCTCTTCAAACAATAATAAGTTCAGAATTTAAGATGATGACTTTATATGGTTAAAACTCATTCAGTAAGGTAAATATATATAATTAAATTTTTTAAAATAATATTTTAAACTTTTATAAGCAGAAAAGTTTAAAATGAACATGACAAATCAATATACTTAAATATCAAGTTAATTAAAGTCATGATAAATACTAAATATAAGCATGTGAATTAAGTCTAGCTTAAAGAGACTTCTATTTTCGAACTGCATACCTGCCAACATTGGGATTATAAAAAAAGGAAAATTTTAAAAATCAAGGTACCCATGGCATTTTTTTCTTAATCTAAGTCATAACTATCTACCATAGTTACTACACCTAGGTTAATAGGTAGCATGAATGGATATCTTTCAGTTCAAAAATCAAAGAAAAATAAATTTAATATCAAATGAGCACACTAATTTGCCTAACTTTACATACACATTAAAAAAACTAATTTCAGATCAAAACAAATTTTTTTTAAATTTTATTTTTAATCTTAAATTTTTTAAGCCTGATATGTGCAAGATTCAGCCTTTTTTAGAACATTGTTATCAAACACCATTTCAAAACCTTTCTGTCCTTTGCAAAAATAGGCTGCTCAAATTATTTGGACAACAAACGGAAGAAATTGATTGAAAATCGGATGACGGAAGATTCTCTTAAAAAACGGAAATCTTCCGGCTAAAACGGAAGAGTTGGTAGCTATGGAACTGGAGTCCACAGCTCTAAGAAAACCTTTCTAGCCCAATGCATCAAATATGATGCAGAACATAATAAGAAAGTTATGAATCTTAAATAATAATAACAAATTTCTAGAGTAGGGCAAGTAGATTTCTTGCGCTTTAAAACCTCAGTAAAGGCACAAACCAGTGATACCTGTCAAACAAAGATATTTACCGTTTGGCAACATCCACGATGAGGGAGGTGGAGAGCCCCATGTAGCTCTTGAAGTCGTGCAGGTACTCCCGGTCTCCCCTCAGCACCACGTTGTGAAGGACAGACTGGCTCCACAGGTGGTGCTTGTCGTATTCCTCAGCCACGATGTAGGCCTGAAAACATCGAAGCAGAGCATGTTAAGTAAAATGATGCATCCCAAGCGAAACTTATTCCACAGAATAACGAAATTAGAGTATAATAAGTATTTTGCTGGAAACTGTGTAAGGGTATGACTTCATATCAGAAGAAACCAACAAATTTTGATAACCAGTAAGCGATGGATTAGAGACGACATATTTAGCGGCATATTTAAAGAGGAGAAATTGCACACTTGCCAACTTTTGAAAACTCACATCCGTTAAACTTTTTGTGTAACATTACAAAACTTTAACTCGAAGCTTTCTGCGTTAACAAGCCTGAAAAACATACGCAAATTCCGATCTCGGTAAAGTTGTTTTTTTTGCATTGCGAACGCAACACAAGAAGAAGCAAACTTTACGCAAGCCCGCATCAAGACTCACCGGCAAATCCGAAAAAAAAACTTGCAAAAAAGCCAAATTTCACTCAATAAAAGGGCTGAAATTGAGAAAAATGTCAGGTCAGGGATAAGTAGAGGAATCTGGTTTCGAAGTAAAAAGATGCAATTAGAGAAAATCATTTACGCCGCGAGTGTTTTGCATTTTCACGGATACTTAAGTGGACAAAAACGCAAAATTCGTAATATTTTTCAATCACTCTGTAAAACTGTAAAATAAAGAAATCTGTAAATGTTACGGACAATCCGTAAAAGTTGTTAAGTATGAAATTAGGACCTGCCGATTTTGACAATATCAAGCAGAATCAACTGTGTTTTTAAAGAGAAGTTTGAACACTTAAGTTTTAAGTTCCGTGACTCAACTCCTTCAGTGATAGTGACTCACCTGGGAAAACTTGTCGTGGTCCGTGATGAAGCGGGTGACGGAAGCGTCGTTCAGCCCTATGATCCAGATTCCGGCGGGCACAAAGTAGATCTGCAGTGCTACCAGCTGGGCCAGGCGGGTGCAGTTCTGAGCCTGGTGGAGGCAGTCCGCCTGCAAAGTCAGCAAGAGTCAACAAGATGCACATGCAAATGATGCTCAACAAAGCACGAAAACCTATGCTGTTATTGCACAATGAAAAGTTAAAAGAACTGATTGGGCGATCATTGGATCTCATGAATAAAGTTATTTACTTTATTAAAAATATTTTATTAAGTAATAGTAATTTGCTTGACTGTTTAAAATTAATAACTCATTGCACTTGGTACTAATCAGGGTGATCAATGGATCTCCTTTGTCATGAACAAAAGTGATTTACTTTATAACGAAGAACATTTTATCAAGTAATAGTAATTGACTGTTTAAAATTAATAACTCATAGCACTTAGTACTAATCAGGGCGATCAATGGATCTCGTTTGTCATGAATAAAAAGTGATTTACTTTATAACGAAGAATATTTAATTAAGTAGTAGTAATTGACTGTTTAAAATTGATAACTCAATGCACTTAGTAACACAGGACAACAACTCACTTCACAGTAGCTTTTAGCAGCGTCGGATAGAAATTGTAGCGCTTTTTCCAACTCTTCTTTAAGATTTGCATCTAGAGAAGAACATTGAGAAAGAATACTTTTACCTCATAGCGGTCAAATAAAATTTAACGATACTGAAAATTATAGGATTGAACCATAGCAATCATAAAGATAAGTTATGTGGTAGAAGGCAGGGGAAATCTATGAAAAGTTAATACCAAGGATTGGAAGCAAAACAATTCTTCATTTAACAAGTTTCACTAGAAAAAAAATCTTTGATTTATTTTCTTTTGCAGAAATAAAAGTGATAACATAGAGGCAGAAATTTTAAACATTTCAATGGAAAAATTATTTTACTCTAAGATTACAGTCTTATCTTTAACCGCGAATAAACTGGGTTTCAAAAATGGAGATACTTGGTTCTTGCCCAGACGTCCTCAATTTGTATCAATCACAGAATCATGGCAAAAACTTTCTAAGAACATGATAAAAAATCCATACAAAATTTAACCCCTTACATCTCGCATAAATTTCGAGAAATTATCATAAAAGTGACAATTTTTTTTTATTCGAGAAATTTAGATAAAAATAAGTGCATGAACAATATATGACTTTATTTTTATGTTTCGGACTTTTTAAATTAAAAATCTAAACATTTATATTTAATCACCACACAATAAAATTCACCAATAATTAAATAAAATCCATTGTAAGGGATATTAAGAATATATTTTGTCACTGAATACAAACGAACCACAAGATATAAAAAGTCTTACAAAGCAAAGCAAAGATAATGAATTACAATAATCAAGCTGTATCTAGTCAACATAATCTAAACTAAGTAAAGTAAAATCTCGTTATAACGTACTTCAAGGGACTGTAAAATTTCTTTGTTGTAACCGTACTATTGCTAATTCAAATTAAAACGGTTGGGGACTTTCGTAAAAGCGGGATTTTTCGTTGTATCGGTATTCGTAGTAACGGGATTTCACTGTATTTAAAATAGTTCCGACCTGTCATCTAGTGAGTAAACGTACACATAAAAACAGTTCCTGGCAAAAGAAACGAATATTTCCAGCACGGCTCTCACACGTGAGCGAGAAATAGAAAGCAAACGGTCAGCACATGTGAGCTGTGCTGAGGAGGGAAGGGGTTGAAACACACTAGAGTATTACCAGTGTTTTTCTTGCACAGCTGGGCAAGCGTCTTGTGAACAGCCATCTCGAGTATTTCGGCCTTTTCCCTGTGCATCCCGAACCGAGAGGCGAGCTCGTAGTAGTAGGGCTCGCTTTCGGTCGTCGGGTACCTCTTCAAGAAGTCCAGGAGGGAGTGCCTCAGGTCGGAGTACTAAGGAGGAAATATTGAAACTAAGACAACACAGATATCAGCCAAGAGAAAAGATCATTAATGAAGTTTTAGTAGTGTAAAGGGATTCAATGACTAACAATGTGGATTTTAAAAAATAGAATAGATACCTTAAATTTGAAAAATACACCGAGGATAACTGATTCCAAGGAACAAAATTGAATTAAGTAAGGAAATTTTACTATAGTCTGAAAGGTTGAATATTATTCTGCCTCTTGATAACTTTAATATTTTTCTTTTAGATCTTTGGTTGGTACTTTTCCGTTAACTGGTCGCAAATGTCGCCAATTATGAACCAAACGCGAGCCAAGTTGACAAGCGAAGAGAATGACAAAACAGTCAACAGCCACCAATCTCTCATATAAAAGCCCACGTCACTCACTGACTCACTGATTCTGGAACGCTCGCACACTATGATGCCATCTCGCAATAATCAGAAAAATAAATAAATAAAAGTAATTAAAATTAAAATAATATAATAGCTTTTAAATATCTTTCAAGAAAGTTGGTTTACTTAATAAAGGTTAAAAAGTTACTTTTAGGGAAGTTGGTTTCTAATTCAACAATAATAAATCTAATAAATAATCGTATAAAAAGCGCTTTTTGATTTTTTTTTTGGCAATAATCTTTATTTACTTTCGGAAACGAAAAATTAATTATTTCTTAAGTAAGTAAATAATTGAATTTTATTTATTTTTCAACTGATTTATATAACTTATTCACTTTTAGAATCAGCTTTCAATAGTAATCATCTCAATTTTTACTATTCATTTTTTTCTTTCTCATAGTCATTGTCATGGGTGATGATGAAGATCCTACCTCAAAAAAACGTCGCTTAGCTAAAGAAAGAAAGCAAAGATGGCGTGCTAGACCTAAATACGTGGGCGCCGTAGGCGCCCCATAACAAACTATCTTCAAATAATGAGGCAAATTAAAATCAAATAATAATTTAATAATGGAATGTTTGGGGAGAATGCCATTTAAAATGAGTTTATATAAGGGTAGTAAGATTTGATTTAAGAATAAATTTGCCCAAATCAGCTCGGTGGTGGTCAGCCGAAATTGAGTGACTTATTTGAATATGATAAATTAGTGATATTTCAGCGGTAAGATAAAGAAGTTAAACTTCTTATTTAATGTATAATTAATAGGAACTTGAAGTAGTAACGAGGGAAGCTCGCATAAAAGGCTAGCCTAGCTGTAAGACCCGGCTTTGCCGGGTCGTAACAGCTAGTTCTACATTATTTGGCGATTTTTAGCTTGCGCCCGGCTAACCGAAAAGTACTTTTGTTTCATCAGTAAGGATTATACCTAAATCTTTTCCTTATTTCCAATATATCATTTCTAAATTTTTTTTTTGAAATTTAGGAAACAAATTTTTAGTTGATTGATTGTTGGTATCACCAAAATTATAAACTCAAAGAGAACTAACCTCTTCCATATCTTTGGCAAACAATATGCTTATCTTATCATTGGCTTTCAGAATTTCAAAAATATACATCATCTCATTATAGCGCTGCAGTCTGACCATTAGGTACACCTAGAAGAAAAGGATTTGATTTAGTTATTATAAATATTCATTATAGAGAAACTGTAGAATGAAAACTGATATAAAAATTGGTTTTATTTTTTCAGCTGACATAGTACACAAATTATTGAAAAGGATTCAAAATTGCTAAGCATATAAATTTACTAAAATCAAACAAGAGTAAACTAAATATGCCTTTGGTATACCCCAAATAAACATTCGTTTTAAAATATAAAAGAAGTAGTGTAGAAAGAAAAACTTAATAAAATTTGTGTGTGTTGTATTAATCTTCAAAAATTATTTTACCCTTATTGTTTACATTTATTTCATTTGTAATACTCCTGCATAAAATTTTTCAGTCAACTTAATGGGGTTTCTGTGCCCCAGTTGACAAATATTTATTTTTTCCCAACTTTTATGTAACATCTTTTCATATAAGTCATTCCATATGACCAGGAAAACAGAAAAAAAATTTCAAAACTCTTATGCCTTTTGCAAGATACAAAAGTACTCTTTCTTACCATTATGCTGAACTTCTTGGCCTCTTCCAAGAAGGAAACAAGCAGCTGGGCGCAGTGGAGGATTTGCGAGATGCCCTCCATGTTGCATGCGGCTGTGAAGCACTCGTGGGCACACACGCACACGTCAGCCAGGAGATAGAAACCTGGAAGAGAAATGTGCATTTCTTAAAGAAATGACCAGAAACCCCAATCAGGGTTTCTTGCCGCCAAAGAGGCAAGTTGAGTTAGCAAGCGCCTGATTTCATTACACTTCGCAAGGAAATTTTGCTTCGCGTTAGTGTGAACGCTTCTGAAGCGAATTTCAGCCATTGGGCCAAGTTTTCACTATACCTTTTACAGATTTTCATGAAAATTTTCATATTCCATGACTTTTCAAGGCCTGGAAAATGAAAAACGAAATTCCATGACTTTCAAGGACCCGTACGAACCCTGCCCATTGCCATGAGGTGGATGGAGAAAAATATGTCCAAGATGTTCTTGACTTGGTGAATTCTAAGGTTTTTTTTTCAATTAAATCTTTTGCCAATCTGTCCTATTTCTTTTTATTGTATCATACCCTTTTTTACACATTTAAATAATAATATTCACATTTCAAAAACCAATGTTTCCAACAGAAGACCTACAACGATATCCCAATTTTTTGTGAACATTTTTTCTATCTTGCACCAAAAAACTATACTACAGTTCACCTTTTTAAATTCAGACTATTTTAAATTACATATATTTAAAGGTTCTTCATTTCAATTCATAATTCACATAAACAGGGCTCGATAAACATAAATAGAGTACCGGAACGGCAAAATTATTGGTCTCAAAACTGAAAAATCTAATACTTTTTAGTACAAAAACTTAAGCATTTATTTTCTAATTAAAATTTAAAAAAGTAAATTCAAATGTGTTGTACTAAATTAGGAAGAGTCTTCTCACTTAATCTACCTGAGACTTTTTTTATGCGGTCCCAATTCACTGCATAAAAAAAGGAGTTTTTAATTGTGCTGCAAAAACTATTTTTTATAGCTACTCGCAAAGTTTCGTGCAATTTTTTTAATGTGATTTTTTTCATGCGGTCCCTATTCCTCGTACAAAAACAGGTTTGACTGTATATGCAGAGTTTGATGAAGTCAAAAGAGTGCAAAAGTGACCCCTTTGTCACTTCTAGCATTAAAAAAGAGCCCTTACTTTGCTCTGAAGTGGAGGGCTGTAGGTCCACCGCCTCGTTGTTGAAGGTGGCCATGAGGGCATGCCCTAAGAGAGAGGGGTCCTGGCACAGCTTCACGATCAGCTGGAACCCCTTGGAGGTGTGCAAGGGGTCGTAGATGCACTCTTCAGAGAATGCGTTCTTCTCCTCGGGTAGCATGACTGCTGGACAGGGAATCAGAGAGTTAGTGTGATTTGAAAGAAAATGATTCTCCAAACTTAATCAGTAGAACCTTTCTTTCCAAATTACACAGGGACACATCATTTTTATTCAGGAGAACTTTTTTAAACTACAATAGAGCTCCAATTATCCGAATCAATTGGGACCGGAAGCCATTTGGATAATTCAAAATTTGGGAAATTGGATTTTCCCCCCCAAAAAAAAGTCTATAGGGTTCTTAGCAATCCGTTACTTGCTTTAAATTATGGACAACCAAGCATCAGTGCTAAGATCTAAGCTTTTACACAAAGAATCGGGCCCGAAATAGGGTTTTCCATAGAATTTTGCCGCAAACACTTGAAAACGGCATCTTCCAAGTCGTTGCTTGTTGCTACCTTCATTAATTTACTTTAAGAACTTCTATATTCATTTTCAAGCACTGACACGAAGTTTAAAAGCGTCGGTTTGAATTCTGAAAGCAGTTCGGATAATCGGCGATTCAGATAGTTGGAGTTCTACTGTATTTCAATTAAAACTATAAAATTAATAAAAAAATTAATTACTCAGCATATTGAAATGAGAATAAATTACTCATTTCATCAGCTTTATAAGAATTTAAGTACTCAATTAACTATAAGCAATTTACACAAATAATTTTAGAAGAACTTTTGTGAAGAAGGCTAATTGGCCTGTATTAGTTCCTGTTGTTTGGGAAAATTCTTGAAATTTTATGTCATATAACTATTAAGTATCTCATAGTAACTTGCAGCAAACCAAATATATTGCTTTTTGTTTTTCTTTTATGGAGTTGTTTAAAATCCATTAATAAATCTAGAACACCCAATACCATAGCTTCCAACCTGACGGGGGGAAAATAGGAGCACTTTCATAGACTACACATGGAAGCTCACCCACCTTTTTTACAGTCACAATTTAAAATTTAAGCCGCTTTTATAGTCATAGTAGAACTACGAAGCACAAATAATTTAGATAAAAACCTAAAATGAAATATATGAAGAAACAAAAACAACATCCCCCTTAAAGTAGATGAAAACAAAATTATCCGTTACAACTACAGGCGTACAAAACGATTTAAATATTAATCATGGTTCTTGCCCTTACCATACCAGAAATCAATGCTTTCTGGAAAAATTAAAACTTAAAAAAGAAAATGTAATATTGAATTCATATATTTCACTCATCTTACTTTTAATAACATGTTCTTTGAATGATAAACTGTTCTTTAAATCAGGGATGAGTTTGTCTTACGATGAAAAAAGAGGAAAAAGCGCGTGAGCTTAGTCATGTATATTTTTTTAAGTACGTGAAACAAATAATTTTAGCAAGACAAATTTTAATTTACCTGGGTTATATTTGGGAGGATTTTAAGAACCTACAGGCATTAAACTAGTTATTAATATAGATAGTGTAGAGTCTAGATAAAAATATCTTTAAACAAAGAAAAATACATATTTCATGTCATCTTCATTTGCATGAAAATAACCAAAATGCAACTAAAAGCAGATGAAAATTTAGGAAATCAGTTAAATACTAGAATTTATTGATTACTTAAAATATAATTAAATTACTGAATTTTTTTACCAATATAATTTTTGCTAAGTGAAGAAAAAAGTTATATATTTCTAAAAGTAGTATTAGAATCTCAAATTAAATCATATGTAATACAGGTTATAATCTAACACAATTTAAAAAACTGAATTATCATCTTAAGTTGCTTCTCAAAGCGGCCTTTCAAAAATTTTACAACTTAGAAAAACCTCTCATAAGTTGAAAATACTGACTAAACTCGATAAAACGCAATTCTCAGAGACTAGGCTGCTCTGTCACAACACTCAACAGGGATTCGACCCGCAGTTGCGGGAAAAACGGAACTTTCGCGAAAAATCTCTTAAATTTCTTACTTCCGGACTTGTTGGCTTCTGACTATGGCAAAGTTGTTTTTTCTACATCGCAAAAACAACGCGACATGAAGCCGACTTCACCATAACGCCGCGGCCGTCCAAGAAAGCATCGTGGGAGAAACGGTATTCACTCCACGAGCAAAACGGAACTTACACGAGAAGTTGCGATTTCCCGACTTTCGCGATTCCGATTTCGTAAAATCGCAATTCTGCGGAAGAAACTCATACCTGAAGGATTAAAAATTAATAAAAAGCGGAAGTAGCGGAAAAAATGAAAAAAGGCGGAAAATCGCGTTTCGGCGGAAAAAACTCATGCCTGTTAAATGGCACTATTCTTTTATTTCGCTTGCCTTTTACGATTTCAACATAAGTATTTTTTTAAAAATCATAGTTTTTAGGGGAAAATCGGATTATCGGAGAAGATACCAAAATTAGGAGTAACTCCGATAAAATAGAAGTACTTGGCAGCTATGCAATACCATAAAATTTACTAAACTTCTATGTTTACTCTCAATTTTAACTCACCAAGGCTAGAGATGCTGAGTGTTTTCAAAGACTGCCAAATCTCTTCGCTCAGGAATTTGGCCATTTCTCTATCGGCCAACTCGTGCACCGTGATGAGGCTCTTGGCCAACACGAATTCGTCTTTCAGCTTGAGCACCAAGATTCGCCTCAGAATATTGAACACATCTTTCTCTTTGGATACACAGCCATAAGTTTCCCCAAGCACCTATTACAAATCAATTAAAAATGCATAAAATGGGCAATAACAGCATTTATTTTTAATTCGATAGAGGTACCCTAGAGCGGAATATACGCGCAAATTTTTTTCAATAACGATGATTATTTATTTTTTTATGTAATTTCAAAGCTTGACTTTAAAAAAGGGCGTTAAACTGTCAAATTTCCAAATGTGACGTACTTCTACCATATACATTGATTTTAAACAATGCTTTAATTGTTTAAACAAATCAAAGTCATTGTTGGGTTTACGTTAAAGTCTGGTCGAATCAGTTGTGACGTACTTCTATCCTATATTGGCGATTTTAATTTTAAATATTTAATTAACTAAATTTTTTTGAAACTTTTCATGTGGAAAGAAGAGTTCTTCACCAGTAACCTCTGGTTAGAGGAATGTGTGAGAAAACTCCAGCTCTCAAGCGTCGCCTCCAACCGTGGACCGGTTTCGCCCTTGTTAGGGCTCATCAGCACAGTATAGGAAGGTAACGCAAGAGAGCGGAGGGAGAGTGGATTCATTCATTTGGGATTTTTTCATGTGGATTTTTGGATTTAGATCTATTTCCTTTACTGGAAAAATGCATTTTTTTCTGTTTTCAAATAATGCTAGTATTGCCCATTAATTATTGAAAGATATACTACAATAGAAATAAATTTGTGACAACTCCTTTAAAAGTTTAGTTCCAATAAATTTCTTTACTAAAAGTGTTATAAACAAAACCTTAGATAACAGAAAGACTTGCAATAAAATTTTAAAGAAACATTAATAGGGTTTGATTTTTAGGATTATTTCTTTTTTTGATGAAGTTTTATTCTCGACTTACTTAATTCAATTAAGATAATACTCTTTTAAAAGAGAAAAAATTTTCTCAAAAGAATGAAATTTTGAACACATTTACAGACAAACTATAAAACAGTATAACCTCAATTCCATTGACGTTCCCGCTAAACATCGCCAATCTCTTTTGGACACCAAAAAGTAGAAATATTGCTAAAATATTTCAAACTCATTGATAAAAATATTTAATTAGATCAATAACTGTTTAGTTTATTTTTAAAGTTCAGAAAAATGTGTCAACATTTGAATATATGGCATGGCGTACAAAAGAGATTGGCGATATTTAGGGGGAATGTTAACGGAATTGAAACCAAGAATCTATCTCTTTAAAAAGACCTAAGAGCAAATTTCAAATATTATTTAAGAAGAGTGTGAAAACTAATCCTTGGAGGACAGATAAATGAGTACATAAAATGACATCAATACTAACCATAGAAATCACACTATGTACTAATATTTGATGGCAAATTGGAACTGCAATGGTGCACATTTTTGTCAAACTCTCCATGCACTTTATTGTGTTCTTCTGCACAGTTGACAAGGCTAAAAAATGCAATAGTTTAAATTTTTATTTACATTATATATAGGTACAGAATTTCCATTAAAAGGAACAGTTAAGAAATAACAATTCATATTCCTATAAGCAAAACAAAATCTATCATTTATATGGGGAAAACTTAGCATGGGAATGAAAAGTACTTTATACCTAAGTTTTATCTGTATTTTACAAAAAATATAATTTTTTGATGAGAATACATTGACATACAATGCTTACAAAACAACATTACTGAGGTTACAATGTAAATTCAACTAAAGAGCTTTTAGCAACAAGTTAACTTCAAACTGGATCAGCTTTACACAAAGTGGTGACCACCACTGGATGATGCCAAAAGAAGTCTCTTTTACAGCTTATCCAGTTGAAAAATACTTGACACAAAAAATTAATTCCAGTGTTGCCAAGGTAAATTCACAGAACAGCTGTACTGATTTGAAGTTGGTTGTTGCTGCCAACTCTTCAACTATAATTTAAAACTAAAACCTCATACAGCAACAACTCACCATTTGATTCAGTAGTGACCCACAGTATCAGAGAGCGGATTATTCTGGACGAAGGGACATCCAGAGCCACTTTGGGCAGAGACAGGTTGACAGAATCGGGCGTCCTGTCGCCTCTGGCCAGCTCAAGGCAAGTCTGAAAAAGAATCCTAGTTTTAGCTATTCCGATTTGTGGCACCACAACACCAGATATAGTATTCTGGGTGAAACTCACTTTTATGATGATTAGATCGTTGCACTGGTATTTGAACTGAGTGGCCAGCTCAAAAGCTTTCTTCACATCTTTCTTACTTAAGAATGCTCCAATGATGGAGCCTAGAGCTTCTCTTTCCTGAAAAGAATCATAATAAAAGCCAATGAGTGCATATATAGATAAAATTTATGTATATGTTTGTACATACATTTACATTTTACAATATACGAGGGTTGTTTTTTAATTAACTTCCGTTTTTCTCCTGAAAAAAAAGTAGTAGGAATTTCGAAACAATTTTGGTGCTGGTAGTTAGATACATCCTTCAGGTCTAATTTGCCACCTTACTGAATAAAATCGGACATTTCTTCTATTTTTTATCGATTTTACAAGCGCGCTCCTTGAACTATTTTCCAGCCAACCCATAGAGAATTCGGCTTTTTTTTCGCCCTTCGCTCCGTCCGCGATCACCTACCCACCCATTGTTTAATGTTAATGCCTGCTCGCGGACGGAGCGAAGGGCGAAAAAAAAGCCGAATTCTCTATGGGTTGGCGGGAAAATAGTTCGAGGAGCGCGCTTGTAAAATCGATAAAAAATAGAAGAAATGTCCGATTTTATTCAGTAAGGTGGCAAATTGAACCTGAAGGATGTATCTAACTACCAGCACCAAAATTGTTTCGAAATTCCTACTACTTTTTTTTCAAGAGAAAAACGGAAGTTAATTAAAAAACAACCCTCGTACATTTTTCAACCGCTAAGCTCCGAAACTGAAAACGCTCAGAACAGGTTGAACTATTTGCAAAGTCGTTTGCCAACTTGTAAAACAATAAAGGTGTAAACTTTACAACTTCTGCAGGTGTGTGTGAAATCTTGAAATATCTTGTCAGTCCAGAAAAAAAGATTCGGAGAACAGTCAGAAAGAAAGGCCATTATGTAAGGAATACAACGAAAAGTGTTCATGTGTGAGCCTGAGTGTACCGAGTTTTTCTCAAGAAAAGCATCTGTGAGCTTCGAAAAAATTTGACTAATTAAGGTTTTGGTCACAATCTCTTCTACATAAGGGATTAAATATTTTTTCAAGATATCGAGGGAATAATACTGTGTGTAGTTTGTGACTGACACAACACAAGTGAAAAACTAATTTATACAGTTTTTATCAGCATCAGCTCAAGCTCTGAAAGCAATCTCACCTTGTCATACTCTATTTTTTCTATACTGCCAGTACATCGAGATTCCAGTAGCACATCTTCTACATCAAAGTTGTGAACAGGTGCAACATCAAATATTTCAGGAGATATCTGATGGAAGAAATAACACATAAAATACGTTTTTAAATATTGAAAACAAATAATTACCAGTGTAGGTTTTTAAAAATGACAAATTGCAGGAATATTTATGGGTATATATTGCACCAAATTATTACAAGATGTTCCCAGTAAAGAACTTTGAAGCTCTCAGGGCATTAAAGTCAAATCTTGAAATTACTCGATAATTCTAAAATTTTATCAAGTATTTTTTTTCTCAAATAAAGTAAATTAGTAAGACATCAAAGAATGATTTTAAAGTGTATGTACACATCAACATACTTATTTTTTACTTAATATGTAAAAATGCATTTTTCCACAGTGGGTAACTGTCTTTATACTTAAAAATATTTTATTGATATATATTTTATTTAAGCAAAGCATACTTTTCAAACATTTCTAAATTTAATTCAGTTACTTTTGCATAGAATACTGCTCTTTAGTTATAAGGCAAAATAAACCCCAAAACAATAAAAAACAAAGCAAAAAAAACATTGTTTAAAACACACGTAATTTTTAGCAAGTTGTCCCTTTATTTGTCCCAAGTTGTCCCTTTAACAAACTTACTATTTTCATGTATGGATCACCCAGAGCCTAAAAAGATGGTGCCAAGTATAAGGCTTGGGTACAAACCACCAAATCGCCATGATAAAGAGCATGATGCTGTGAAGAAAACTTACAAAAATCCTTTAAAAGAACGAACTGTTTGTGGTGTATTTAAAAGTATAGCTTTATTAATCTAATTTCCATTTGAAAAATCAAATTAAAATTTTTAAAAATCATAGATTTTTTTTATCATTTCTATGTCGAGGGTAAAAAAACAAATAAAACGTTTTAAACAAAAAAAAACACGTTTAAAACAAATAAAACATGTTTTTTGATGTTTTTTTCCAACCCTGATTTTAAGCAAAGCATACTTTTCAAACATTTCTAAATTTAATTCAGTTACTTTTGCATAGAATACTGCTCTTTAGTTATTAGGCAAAATAAACCTTCTTCACCTCTTGGTTGATCTCTGCTTTGATGCAGTAACACCACATCCTTTTTGTGATTTCCTCCACATCAATGACATCTTCGTTGTCATCTTCAGCAAGTTCATCGAGGAGGAGTTTCATCATAAAGTATTTGTCTCCAAATGATGGCGATAACTCAACTTGCGACTAAAAAGGTTATTATTGTAAATTACAATGCAAAGAGATAAGGAAAATAAACATTAAGAAAATCCTTTAAGTTCTAACTAAACAATAAACTTTTTTCATATTGATCGTGCTTTTGAGAATGCTGGACTTAAAAAAATACAGTTGCTTAATAGTCGACTCTGTTTAATGCAATCACGGTTTAATTTATCAATGTGTTCTTGTTGCAATACTGAGTTTATTTTTATTGTAATTGTTACTAACTTATTTTATGTGAAATGATCACAACAGAGACCTCTTTGTCACTGCACTTTGTCTTCAACAAACAGAAATCCTAAAACTAGGAATTAGGAAAGATAAATCATGAAAAAAATTAATCTTACCTCCACAAAGTCAATTGCATTCCTCAAGGGTAATACTTTCAGCCTTTGGAAAATCCCCTTCCAGAAGTCGGCACGAAACGAAACACAGCTCCAGTTGGCTCCGCTCCGAGCCACGCAAGTTTCTTCTTTGATCTGGATAGAAATACAAGTAAAATATTAGTTGCAGTTAATGGATAATTGCAGTCAATTTTTTTTAATCTTAATGTGTTCAGAATGGCTTAGAACCTCCAAAAAACATTTTAATTTACCTTAAATTTTAAATTAGCCTTAAATTTTAAGTTATTTTCAATTGAAAATAGCTTATTTTCTGTCTGAGCTGAAACAGCTTGTGACGTTAAATGTGCCTTGCTCCCACTTGTTGTTATCATCCCGCTTTGAAAGACTGAGCTCTAGTTTTTTGCAGCCTAGTGTTTCGATGAAAACAACGTTTCCCACATTTCCAAGAGATACATGTGACGTCACATTGTTAGGAGCTTTCTGTATTAAAATATGTCATAATTACCTTAAAAAAAGTTTGTGGGAAAAGTCAAGCGTATTTTTGGAATCAGGAGATAATTTTTAATAAATTAAAATTGAATATTTAGAATTTTAAGAGATGCTGCAATTCTCCATTCTGGGAGAGCATCAGAAATCAGCAACATTGACAGAACAGTGAATTTAAGTCGTAAAGTAGTAAATTAATGAAGCCAGGTGTGCTCAAATTTTGCAACACCTAGCTAAAAAATTACATACAAATATGCATAGCAAAAATCAACAACAGGTAAAAATTCAAATTTGGTTATAGAATTCTCTGACTTTAGCAAAAAGAATCTTGTGCAAATATTAATATCAATTGAAAAACAACGTTTATTTTTACACAATTTATAAAATTTTTTAAAACTGTAGACAATTGTTTCGGGGATCAATGGATCCCCTTCTTCAGTACAAAAAGACGAAAATAAACATCAAATCAATAATTTAAACATAACATGAAGGCAAAAAGTTACAGTTTAAGTGAAAATACAATAGAGGGAAAACAATTTGAGTTAAAAATACAAAAGCATGGTTAAATTACAGAATCAATACAAAGGTAACCAGATGGGTGAGAAATAATCACTTTTTGAATTGTTTTATATAAATAAATTTTCAGATTTCCTTGTTAATGATTTAAATAGTATTCCTTATTTCTCACCCATCTGGTTACCTTTGTATTGATTCTGTAATTTAACCATGCTTTTGTATTTTTAACTCAAATTGTTTTCCCTCTATTGTATTTTCACTTAGGCTAAGCGCGCACTAAGAGACTTCTGTCTCGGCGACTTAAAACACTAGTCACTCGAGAGCAATGCATTTCTATGAGGAAATTCTTGGCCTAGTGATCTTGGTCTCGTCGCCATGTGCGCGCACTCTAGCTTCTTGCAATAGCCAGGGAAGCAATTTTGTCTTTGTCTCCGAGAGCAATTTTGTCTTTGTCTCCTAGTGCGCGCTTAGCCTTAAACTGTAACTTTTTGCCTTCATGTTATGTTTAAATTATTGATTTGATGTTTATTTTCGTCTTTTTGTACTGAAGAAGGGGATCCATTGATCCCCGAAACAATTGTCTACAGTTTTAAAAATTTTATAAATTGTGTAAAAATAAACGTTGTTTTTCAATTGATATTCTATGACTTTACCAGATAATTTTTAAGTTTCTAATCAAAATCTAGGTTTAACCCAAAAATTGGAATTCCCGTTTAGCGCTCATATCTGATCTCTCAAATCCGATATTAACTTATACTGGAATCCGAAGATCCAATTATATTCCTTTGCTCGCTTTAAACTGAGAGCGAAAATCCTCACATGTAGCAAGAGCACGTTTTCGGGCGACAGGCCTGCTGCTTCCGCGAAGGTGCGCACTTCGTCCGGCTTCTGCAGCTTGACCAGCGCTTCCACTGCACCCCAGCAGGTGGCGTTGTAGCCGGGGTCATTCGCATCCCCAAACAGCCGCTGCACCTCCACTTCCACGTCGCTTCCGAGGCTGTGCAGCATGTTGTACAGCCGGGTGAAGGGCGGGACAGACACTGCAAAAAAAAAGGATCCTGTAGATAGGGTTCTAAATATTTCTGAAGGAATCGAGAATTCGAAAGAATCAATTCGAGCAGGAATAAAGTCTTGAAAATTGCACTTGGTTTTCTAACTAACACAGATATTTATTAAAAACTTTGTTCACTTATAAGCAGAGATAATTTTAACGCCTTTAAGAGCGTATTTCACGCATTGAAAATCAGAAAAACGCTTTAAAAAACTTGCCAAGAGTATTTTCACGCTTTGAATTTCCAAAGGTTTAGCTTCTTAAAAAATGCACCGAGCCCTACTGAAAACAACTAATATTTTTTGTCTACTCAAAACACCAACTTTTATATTTTCTACTAATTGTTTGTTTGGATTGTTTTGTTTTTTACTTGTTTTTCAATTTTTTCTAATTTTTTTAACATTTTGTACACATCTTTGTAGTTTGTTATTTCGGTATTTCACTCCTCCTAAAAAAGACGAGGAGTATTTTTACTCTTCAAAAAAAATCCTAGGAATAACACTGCTTATAAGTATTAGGATAATTAATTAATATTTTGATGATTAATTAATTTAACCAATAACAATTAATGATTATCTTAAATTTGTTATTGAAATATATAGTAGCCTTGGATGACCCCCTTTCCACAAGGTATAAAACCTAAAAATTGGGAATGGGCAGAAGAGAGGGAGACTTTGGGAATCGACCTTGAAATTGGACAGATGCCAAAAAAATAAAATTCTTCAATTTTGAAATTTGTTTTAAATTCTATGTTTTTTGATACTGGCCCTAAAGAAACGAACCTCCGATTTTTTTAGATCCCTACCAGTAGCTAGTTGTTTAAGGGGTTGTTTACACCAGGATGGCTACAAAAACTGAGGGAAAAATGTGATTTTTCCCTGATTTCCCCGACTAAGCTTACAGAATTTCCCTGATTAGTGGGAACTAATTATATTAATTATCCGAGTTTCTCTGTTACCATTAGTGTAGTACAAGATACATTTTAAAACTACAGCTCAAAAGAAAACGATTGGGTACCGCAAAATTTGGTGCAACCTCCAACAGAGTAGTAATATGCCTTTCTCCTGTAAGCTGACCCAGTTTGAAAACGACTCTATAGGTCTATTTCAGTACGGAAACTTTTTTTTACATACCATTTTTGGAGAAAGATTTCTCCATGCGAGTCACAGAGAGATGCTTCAACATGATGATTCTCTCGTGACTGGACGAACAGGCAATGATGGCCATCTTCAAAATGGCGATGGACACGTTCTCAATCCAAGTGAGGGACATCAGTACCGAAGATTCGCCTGAAGCTTTGGGATACTGAAATTTAAGTTAAAATTATTTAGTTCTTCTGATAGGCTTTGTTTGGATTTAAAATTTTTACAACATTATTACTGATTCTTATCATTTACTAGGGTTGTTCAAATATTACACAAGCTTGTTTTTGGTCATTTTTGACCTCTCTTGCTAGCAAACACACCGCAACCCTATCTCATATTACATAAGAAAACAGCCTTATCTTTCCTTTGTTCTTTTTTTTTGTACAAAATGTTTAGCAGTGCCTATATTCTTTCAGAAATTCATAGTGTTCCATGAAAACTTAACCTATCAATAAAATTGATATTTAATGCTTTTTTTTAGTTTTATCTTAATTTGGTTACATACTTCTAGAAAAATATTTAAAGCAAAAAAAAATCCATAAATACTACTATACTTTCTGTCACTTTACTACTAAAGTTTTAAAAGTATGTAGGTTATATAATAAAAATAATAATGAATTTGTTTAATATAGTTCCCATATTTAACAAATTTGTGTATAATAAAAGGTAGTAACTTACATCCCATAGCTGATTTTGAAACTTCTCAATACTGGACTTGAAATTCTTGTAAATCAAAAAACTTCTCAAGTAGCTCATCAAGGATGCTAGAGGAGTGTTCTATGAAAATATAAAACCACAAAATTAAAGGAATAAGTAATATTACTACAAATAAAACATGGTTAAATTATGAGGATGGGACAAAAATGGGATAAGTGTCAAAAAAATATTTAAACAAGTTCTATTTTTCTTATATCTCCTTTGGAATTCTTAAAACTTAATTTTATTTATAAATTATATGCAAATTGAGTTGTATTTAACTGTTGTTGACAATTAGGACCCTTGAACAAACTTGTTATAGCCTAGGCTTCATGTTTACAACTTGTACTTAATAAGAAATAAGTTGTTGTGTGCCACTTGGAACACCCAAGCTCCATAAGGATTCAAGGCAAAGGGGGTGCGGCTCCTGAGAAAGTGAGGCCCATAAATGGAAGGAGTCCGACTTCTGCCTCATGAGATATGACAGATGCCACCACTATCTATCACCACCTCCACAATTTTGCCATGTATCTAAAGGGGAGGGAAATAGTCTCCAGGCACCTGGACCCATGGTAAACTGCTGTGACTGACCACAGGACTTTCGGACCCACAGATTTAACGAGCACGTACTCCGCATGTACTCGGTGAGTCTTAAGTGGTGTCAGGAATCGAACCCGGGACCCGATGCCTTAACCACTAGGCTCCCCACGGCCTAAGACATAAGTACATACTTAATAAGACATAAGTTGTATAAGTATAATTCCAGAACTAATTAATTTTTTTCATGAAAGTTTGTATTTTTTTAACCATATAAATAGAACATGAAGGCTGAATTTCCAGAAAATCGAAGATGGTGATGCCAAAAAGTGTGTAGATTTCACAACGAATGATCCAGTACATTCAGTAAAAAAAAGAGCAGCATAAAAAACCCAACTCACCGGCAGGAATATATGCACTCCCTTCCACAGGGTGAGGATCTTGTGGTGCTTGACAGCTAGGAGCATGAGTTCCTCGATGTCATCGGTACTGCAGTTGGTCACCCGGACCTCGTCAAAGTTCTCCTCCACTTCCCTCCGGATGGCATCGCTGCTGCGGCACAGGCTGGAGTGCAACCACATGTAGAAGCAGTTCTCCAGACGAGCGTCCTGACAATATGGGAGTTGTGAGGGATTTTTAAACGAAAAGGGGACATTTTAAGCGAAAGAAACTCACCATTCTTAATAATGGAGGGAAAAGTCTTTAAAGGGGGAAAAGAAGTTTCCACATTGTAATTAATTATAAAATTTGAAACTGTGCTTTAAATTATTTAATGGTGTTTTTAATATTATTTTTAGTTGTAAACTACTCCTTACTGTGTATCATATTTTCTTTTAACTCTTTAGTAAAGTTAAATTTTATTTATAGTGTCACCTGGATGGAACTTAGTCCCTTTGGTGAAGCATTTGTTGTTCTTTGTGAATTTTTGTACTTAATTTTGTTATGTTGTGTTAATAAAGCTAATATTATTATTAGTCTCATTAATCCATTTGAATTCTGGGTTCAATTCTGTTAGAGTTCCCGCTAAATATCGCCAATCTCTTTTGGACACCAAAAAGTATAAATATTGCTAAATAATTTCAAACTCATAGATTAAAATGTTTAATTCGATCCATAACTGTTCAGTTTATCATTAAAAATTTTAAAAACATTGTTTATATTTGAATATTAAGCGTTCAAAAGAGATTGGTGATATTTAGCGGGAACTCTAACGGAATTGAACCGAATTCTGAGCCTAAAACTTAGTATGAAAGTCTTGAAATTGGAATTATTTTGCCCTTAAAAAGGAGTTAGGGGGTTTATAAACATAGGGGTAACTCAACCATTCCTGGAATACAACTAGAATAAAATATATTTCTAGCTTAAATAAATATTGAAGCTGCTGACCATTGAAAATTTCATTCAAGACACCAATGGAAAAGACTAACTAAACTTACAGAGTAAGAGGCTGCTAGAAGAGCAAGGACTGGGTTCTGTATTTCGTAGCAAGTGTGCAAGAGGCAATCCCAAGGGTAGTCAGAGTTCTGTGCAAGTAACAGTTGGCTGAACAGGTCTTTCAATACAACGAATCCTGAAACACATCTCAAATGAGTAAAGCCTTTAGCTTAAAATGTCTATATACCAAACTTATTTGTGTATCATAGCAATAGTACAGCAGTCTCTCCCAGAAAAAACTAAAACAGCCCCCACACAAAAAAGTTAGGAATGCTTGGAGAAAATAATTTGAGAAATTTGTGTGCATGATGGTAAAATCCAATAGAAAATTCATGAAAAACAAAAAATAGACAGCATATTATCATTTCATTCATCATAAAGCACATTTCTTTTGGATTGTACCTAACTGAAAATTTACATACTATTAAAGTTATATTCTTTTTTTATTACAGATTATTTAATTCACAACATTCATTATATTGAAACTGTACTCTTGCATATAAATATTACATTTCCTTATAAAAAATTTGCATTAATCTTTGAGGATAAGTAAAAAATAAAGCATTTCTTGACTATCCTGAATAATCAAGAGTCTACAGTACAATTCACAATTTCCTTTTAGTTACAGAAACTTATTCTGGAAATTGTCCAGTCTTTGTGAAGTTGCTCTTTAACAGAGATTTTCAAAAATTACAAAAACATAATTACATAAAAAGTAATTTAAAAACATACTCAAATCAGTATCAGAAGAAGTAGATGTATCCTCACTGGCTATCGACACAATGTCATCAGGGGTAGTAGGTTCTGGAACTTTCTCTGAAAGAAACCAATAACATATTTTATATAAGTGGTACACAGCATTAAATTTAATCAAGGTTGGAAAAAAATGTTTTTTAATAAAAACAAAAAACATGCTTTATTTGTTTTAAACGTTTTTTTTGGTTGTTTAAAACGTGTTTTAATTAGGGTTTTGTACCCTCGACATAGAAATGCTAAAAACCATGATTTTTTAAAATTCAAATTTGACTTTTCAAATTGAAATTAGATTAATAAAGCTATACTTTTAAATACACCACAAACAGTTAGTTCTTGTAAATGATTTTTGTAAGTTTTTTCACAGCATCGTGCTCTTTATCAAGCAATGTACTGCCTATGTCATGACGATTTGGGGTGGTTTGTACCCAAGCCTTATACTTGATACCATCTTTTTAACCCCCGCCTGAACTGAGCTCGGGCAACTACTATGTGCAGAATTTTTGATGCCCGAACTGAGTTCGGGTTGGACAAAAAATTAACGTTTCTGTTTTGTGAAGCCCAAACTGAGTTGGTTTCGATGATGATAGTGATTTTTCTTTGTTTAGAGATTGGGAGACATTATGTTCGGATTATCTTCCTCTTAATTGAATAAGATGTGTGAGTAATCCAATGCTTTTTTACGTGTATGTTAAAATAATTAATACACTTGTAACTTCATTTAAATTTTGATTTTTGTTGTAAAAAACTATTTTCTATCACTAATAATAATATAAAGAACAAAATTAAACAGTCAAAAAAAATTTCCGTTTTTGGTCAATTTTTCTGAAATAAATGTCACTGTTAAGGGGTTAAGCTCTGGGTGATTTATACATGAAAATAGTGAGTTTGTTGCCTAAATAAAATGGAGCAACTTGCTAAAAAATGCATGTGTTTTAAACAATGCTTTGTTTTATACAGTTAAAATTTGTTTTGTTACACTTTGTTTTAAACGTAATCAACCCTAAATTTAATTTTTTTACTTTTATACTTTCTGGAACAGTTTAGGGTGCAACCGTCTTATGGAGACTTACTCTCTGAGGGAGGCAGATCCCTGAGTCCTATCCTGGCGTAGAGGGAGCTCCGCATGTCCCTCCTCTGGGCCTTGAACGAAGGGACCGTCTTGGACTCGTACGCAGCGTCGTACACCGGAGAGGAGTTGCGGTGGAGGGAGTGGAAAATGTGGTACGAGATGCAGGGATCCGAGAACGCAGAGGCAGCTTTCAAGACCTGTGAGCGGAGATTGACTTTAGGGTTTTTTCTTTGAAAATTTCCAAGTACAAAATTTCTATCAGGGTTCCCACTCAATTTTGGAGATAAAATTCCCTGACTTTTCCAGGTTAATTTTGAAGATTTTCTGGTCAAAAACTATTAATACACGTCATTTTTCAAATATTCCTAGCTTTTTCCAACATAAATTTTCGATAACTAGTATTTATTCTTATTTTCCAGAGTCAAAAATTAGACACAAACATTAAAAAATTATAATTTTCCAGGTTTTAGGCCAAATAAGCAATTTTCCTTGACTTCTTAGGTCAAATAAAAAATTCACAGACTTTTCCATACTTTCCAGGTATTTCTTAACCCATGGTAACCCTGTTCTATTCCTATGATTTTCCTCAATTACTTAAAAAAAATAAACCATTTTCATTTAGATATTTTTGAGAGAGACATTTAAAAACTACACTTTTACATGTTACACCAGGCCTGTTGAACTATTATAATGATGAGGCTAAGGCCATATCAAGACTTTTTTGGAGAAGGTTGACTTAACGTTATTTCTAAGGTACCCCCAAAAATGATTTTTATCTTCTTACATGAAAGAGAACTATATGAAAAACTACATCCCAACAGATACAAACTTAATACGTTAATAAGCAAATAAAGGCAGACAAGGATGTTACCTGCTCTTTTGGAACTTGGAATATTTGTGCAAAGACTATGAATTTGAGCCACTGGTTCTGCTTAGCGCACTCCATCAAGTATGAGCTTCCCGCTTCAACTTCGTGCAGATGGCTCATGGCCATGACGGGCATCCAGAAGATGATGTCTTGGAGTATGGCACTGAGGGGAGGAAACATTTGGTACACACATCACTGGAGGTAAATGGTAAGGATTGCAGATGCATGC
The DNA here is from genome assembly GCA_024610705.1 of Tetragnatha versicolor. Classification (NCBI taxonomy): domain Eukaryota; kingdom Metazoa; phylum Arthropoda; class Arachnida; order Araneae; family Tetragnathidae; genus Tetragnatha; species Tetragnatha versicolor. Next base: position 66,600,686 of record JANDEH010000004.1, on the reverse strand, counting down.
ATACAAGCTTAAGAAAATAAACATACTTTTCATCAGTTTTAAAAGGGTGCCATGATTTTATTACCACCTGCTCCAAATCATTTACGAGTGCACAGGCAGCTTCTTTGTTTATGTAGGCTTTTCTTAGCTTCGTTTCTGGAAAAGAGATAATTAAATATATTCAAACAGCTTTTGGGTACTTAGGAAAAGATCTGATTGCACTAAAAAACTTCACTTTAATTTTACTAAATTTTCCAAGAAAAAGATCTTGTTATTACAGAACTTCATGGGACCGAAAAATTTCTTCGTTCTAACGGAAATTTCATTGCTAACCATACCATCGCTATTTCAAATAAAAACAGTTGGGGACTTTCGTAATAACAGGAATTTTGTTGTAACGGGATTTCACTGTATTACAAAAATAAAAAAACTACAAAATATCTAATAATTCGATGAATCAGTTCAAGAGAATAATAGTCTTAAAATTTAGAATAAAATTTAGCTTTAATATGGGGACATGAAAGTAATAAGTAAAGATATTAACAAGGTACTTCATAATATGCAAAGCATTACAAATAAAAAGTTTATGGCCTTGTTTTAAGGAATGTTTCATGAAATATTGAAATTTAACTGGAAAAATTAAATTTTAACTCTATATTTAACTTATTAAATAATATAAATATTATTTTTTTTTATTTGGTGTTGGGGATTGATGTCAACTCCCAATTTTCATAGATGTTATTCAGAAACACCCCCACTGTCCAAGAGGCATGCATGTGTGAATAGAGTTCTTGGTTGCAAGTTTGTATTATCGAGGAATATTAGCTTACTAGCATCTTAAGCGCAGTTTGCACTATTATATGCTACTCAGTGACGAATCCAGGGGGTGGCACTCTGGAAAGTGACCCCCTTGGAGACCCAAAAAGGTTCTCAAAATGAGTAAAAACCCAACTTTTACAGTTCTAATTTCAAAATTTTTTCTGAGGGAGGACACCCATTCCCCCCATTAGTATCAAAATGGGGTATTCAGTGTTCATTTTTAGGAAATCCCCAAAAATTTTGACATTTTGGTTCAAAAAGTAAAGGTAATAGTGTTGAAAAGTGCCCCCTTTAGACTCAAAACGTTTCTGAAAATGAGTTAAAACCTTACTTTTACACATCAAATTTCAATTTTTTTTCTGGGGGAGGTCCCCCATACCCCCAATGGTACCACAAGTGGATCTTGTCTGGAAAAGTGCCCCCCCTTGGAGCCGTGCTGGATCAGCGCCTGATACTACTCCAAATTACTAACTGCCTTTACAATACAATTTAAATTTAAGACACATAAGATTTATGTGGGACAATACTGATGTACAAAACTTTTGTGGATCCCCAAACCCCTCATTGATAGTCAACCAGAAAGGTTACGCACCCACTTCCGGCACTCCTCCTTCGCGCAGCATATTGGCTGCCACCAAGGAGACCCTGAGGGGCAGCGAGTCCTGCCCCAGTAGCTCCAGGAAGTAGACGCAGGCGGAGCTCGTGGCGAGGTTCACGGAGTTCGAAAGGGCATACTCGCTCACTTCCCTGCACGCCGCCTGCACCCTGCAAAAAGATTCATTTAGCAAAACTTGTGGTGGGACAGACAAAACTAACCCGATTAAAGAATAAAACACATTTATTAGAATGCTTAAAACAGCAAGCATAGCTAGGCAGAGGGGGAACGGAATCTGCCCAGAAAGTTCTCCGCTTTTATATGGTAAGATGGTGTGACGCAAGCACAGAGTTCTTCTATAGTGGAGATACATAGATAGTAGACAATGCAAACTAATTTGATGTAACCAATTAACAACATCTTTAAGTAAAGACAGAAATTTAACTTAAATTAGTTTAATTTGCAAAAGTAGCTTTCTTTTTGTTGTTAAAACTCTCTGTGCCTACCTTTTTCGTTTTAGAATTGTCAACTCGCCTACATGCATTTCGTGTTTTGCAGGGCAAAATATGACTGCTGATGACATACACATTGAGATATTGATGACATAAACTTCATAAACATAACTTTCATAGACACACAGTGAGAGCAACAGTGTGGTAATAGAACTTAAGGTTAAGGGTAGCAAATAAGCACTTACACATACAGAAAAAAAAATCTAAGGTCAACAATATTGAAGGCTGTCCACAACTGCTCGATTTTGTAAACTGTAATTACAAACTTACACTATCTTATGTTTAGAGGAATCAGTCCTAGCACAAGGGTTGCTGTTTTAACTTTATTTATCCTAACACACAAAGTTTACACAGCAACGCTATGCCATGTCAAGATATTTTAAAAAATCCTTTAAAGTAAATTTAAATTAAAAGTGGAAATACCTGGTTTTTGCACCAAAGGCCTCAATGTACGAGGGTTGTTTTTTAATTAACTTCCGTTTTTCTCCTGAAAAAAAAGTAGGAGGAATTTCGAAACAATTTTGGTGCTGATAGTTAGATACATCCTTCAGGTTCAATTTACCACCTTAATAAAATCGGACATTTTTTCTATTTTTTATCAATTTTACAAGGGCGCTCCTCGAACAACTTTCCCGCCAACCCATAGAGAATTCGGCTTTTTTTTCTCCCTTCGCTCCGTCCGCGATCACCTGCCCACCCATTGTTTAATGTTAATGCCTGCTCGCGGACGGAGCGACGGGAGGAAAAAAAGCCGAATTCTCTATGGGTTGGCGGGAAAATTGTTCGAGGAGCGCGCTTGTAAAATTGATAAAAAATAGAAAAAATGTCCGATTTTATTCAGTAAAGTGGCAAATTGAACCTGAAGCACAACCAAAATTGTTCGAAATTCCTCCTACTTTTTTTTCAGGAGAAAAACGGAAGTTAATTAAAAAACAACCCTCGTATTAAGAAATAATGGCCTAATAACCTACAAGTGAAAATTTATAGGTCAATTATAAATAATATTGAAAAAGAAGGGAGCCTTGTACCTGGACTTGGAAAGCCCAGTCTCCAGCAGCACTTCCTGCGCGACGAACTTGAGGTAGGCATAGTTGGGTCGGCCCTCCATCAGGTAGTAGAGGTAGGTGAGCTCCTTCCTCAGGCCGTACTGCTCACACAGGCTTTGCAAAGAGAAATGCGGCAGCTCGTTCTGCGATTCTGCAACGACAGAGCCACAGTTGCAATAGGAGGAATTGAGTTGACACAGAGGGCAACGCAAATTAGAATACCGATAATACACACTTGCCTTCAGACCGAAGAGCGTTGGCACTCTGCCATCCAAAGAGTTGAGTTGAATCAAACACCGTATTGCCCTGGTAAGAATTACAATATTAGTTTGCATTTATAGAAGCCCGTTGGTAGTGCTTCGAGCTTCCACGCTACAGCTCCGGGGCTGGGCAAGATTGACTCAGCATTTCGTCCGTTTAGAGGGTCGATAAATGACGACCAATCATGCTTGGGAACTGAACACTGGGGATCTCACGTTAGACTGACCCAGTGGCATATATAGAAATTTATTTCGGGAGGGGCCCAAAATTATTTTTCACCCCCTCCCAAGCAAATTTATAACGTCTAATGTAATTTTTTATATATTTTTAGTTAAAATTTACATCTAATAGAACTTACTATATAATAGAGTTGTTATTAATTTTGTTCCAAGTACCAAAGGGGGGTCCTCCCCCAGAAAATTTTTGAAAATTTGACTCTTAAAACTGGTTTTTAACTAGCTTCGGTACACCAACTCCGAATTTTTTATTTGTACTTTTAGATAGGATTTACATTGGGGTGAACTTAATATAAAAAAAAGTTGAAAATAATAGAGTTCCAAGTAGAAAAGGGGATCTTGGGGTCCTACCCCAGAAAATGTTTGGAAATTTGACCCTAAAAACAGAATCTCTACTCTGTTTTAGTACACCTAGTCCTAATTTTGGACATGGGTGATTTGGGGACCTCCAAATTTTTTGAAATTTGTCCCTAAAAAACAGGGTTTTAGCTTGTTTTGGTACACCAAATCTGGATTTCGGGGGGGGGCCAGGCCCCATTGGCCCGCCTTATTTACGCCACTAGACTGACCACCTAACTGGGACATAAGCTTCGCACCCCAGAGCAGGGGCTCAGTAGATGGTCATCGTAGGCCTTGGCCCACTAGGGCTGTTGCGCCAATGTTTAGTTTTCTAGTTTGCATTTATACAGGGTGCTCATATAATAAAATTAGGGAGGTTTTTTTAGTATTTTGGGAAGGGTCGATCAACGGACCCAAAATGGATCATAACACACCAGGGTTGGCAAAAAACCGGGTTTTTTTAAAAAAACCAAAAAAAACGGGTTTATTTGGTTTTTTTGGTTTAAACCAGGTTTTTTTGGTTTAAACCAGGGGTTCCCAAACTTTTTTGGCCCGTGGACCCCCTGACGATAATTTTTGTACCCCGTGGACCCCCTGTCTTAGGGACCGTTCAAAAAGTAGCTAAAAAATCTTATGTTTTTGATATTTTGAAACCACGCATAAATTCTGTAATTTTTTTCAAGTGTTTTTTCGTGCATTGATAAGCATTTAATTTCACTCATTTTCATGTTTTTTTATCTTTTTTATTTTTGCTATTCATATGATGGTTATACGATATTTTTTTAGGAAATTATAACAATCAAACATTTAAAAAGTTTAAAATAAAAATAAACCTAAACTTTTAATATCACTACATTTCAAGACTTAAAACTTTTAATTTTAACAATAAGTTTTGGTCGCAAGCTTGTCAAAGTTAATGGCTTATGAGTGAGTTATTCATTCACCAAACTATAAAATTTCAGAAATAGTTACAATTAATATATGGCATGTTAACAAACAATATTAATTAAGTTCTACTATGAAAAGAAATCAATTGCCATTAAAATGGTTACACAACATTTTGAAACTAAAAACAAATCTTAACTTTTAATACCATTACATTTCAAGGCACAAAAACTTTTTTTAAGTTTTGATTGAAAACTTGTCAAAGTTAATGGATTATGAGTGAGTTATTCATTCACCAAATCATAAAATTCCAGAAATAATTGTAAAATATATGGCATGTTAACAAACAATATTTAATTAAGTTCAACTATGAAAAGAAATAAAATTATACATTACAGAAATTGAGTTTTAATTTATGAAATTGAAAAAAAATGTGGATCTGAATGGAAATGTTCTGTGGAATTGAAAAAAAAGGTTCTCTCCACTGCGATAAGAGAGAAAGATTCCATCGCCCCTGATCGCGTTGCGAGGACTCTATGATATCCAACTTTTCATATTACAAAAATTTGATGGTAAAAAAGACAAAATTTTTGAAACGCATCAAATTTTTTTCATTTTAATTAAATTTTTCCCATGGATCTATAAAAGTCGCTGTGGACCCCCTAGAAGTCTCTGTGGATCCCCAATTTTCATTTTCATGCCTGTGGACCCCCTGGAAGTCGCTGTGGACCCCTGGGGGTCCATATGGAACACTTTGGGAACCGCTGGTTTAAACCAAGTTTTTTTAGAATTTTTTTTTTATCAGAATAAGTTATTTTAGCATTGATGTTTGAAATTGAGTTGTGAATGAGACATTTATTTCAGGGGTTGTTTATAATTTATAAATGATTTGTATATTTCAATTAATTAATTAAAATTAAATTAATTTGTTTTAAAAATAATTTTTGTTTCTAAAATATTCCAATTTGAATATCTAATATTATTGAAGTGAATAAAAATCAGTGTTAATTTATCTTGGATAAATGGTTGAAATAATCAAATTATTTATCTTAATTATATATGGATTAATTTATGAACTTAAGAAATTTCTTTAGAAAGAGAAAATTTTATTTTTTAAATGAGAAGTAAAAGTGAAATGTAAACAACTAATGTTAATTGAAATTGGATAATTGATAAAGATAATTAATTTGATTAATTATTAAATGGTAAAATAATCAAATTAATTATATGGATTATTTATGAACTTAAGAAATTTCTTTAGAAAGAGAAAATTTAACTTTTTTAATAAATAAAAGGGAAATGTAAGCAACTAATGTTAATTGAAATTGGATAAATGATTGAGATAATTAATCCGATTAAGGAAATTAACGGTTTTTATTAATTTAGTAAAAAAACCCAACTGGTTTTTATCTGTTTATAAACAAACCAACTGGTTTTTAGTTTTTATCATTAAAGAAATCAACGGTTTTTATTAATTTACTAAAAAAACCAACTGGTTTTTATGATTGAGAGATAAGACAAATTGGTTTTATTAATTAATTAAAATCCAAGCCATATTTTATCAGTGAAAAACAGATAACTTTTGTGTTTGTTTAGTTACTCTTTGAAATAATGCTTCATTTTAAAGGAAATTAATAAATGAACTATCTCTTGCAAAATATAATAAGTTTAACTTAAGCATTTAAGGTTAAGTTTAGAGATAATTCAATAATTAAAACCATTAAATTAAAAGATTTCTGATTTTTAATCACCTTAAAATGTCAATTTTTTTATAAATCTGACCTTTTAATTTTGTGCAAAAGATTATACTTAATAACACTTTCTTTAAAAAATCCTGAAAATATTTTATAATTTCTAAAAAAACCAAGTGGTTTTTTTGGTAAAAAAACCATGGTAAAAAAACCATGGTTTAAACCAATGGTTTAAACCAAATGGTTTAAACCGGCCAACCCTGTAACACACCACTGGTAAATAGTATTAGTCTAAAAAAAAGTGTTGACTGCTGGCTCACAACACCCCAAAACACTGAACTTTAAGGGCCGTGGGGATCCTAGTGGTTAAGGCATAGGCTTCGGGATTGGAGGATCCCAGGTTCGATTCCCGACACCGCTAAAGACCCACTGAGTATACGTGGAGTACGTACTCGTTAAATCTGTGGGTCCGAAAGTCCTGTGGTTCGTCATGACGCAGTTTACCACGGATCCAGGTGTCTGGAGACTATTTCCCTCCCCTTCAGATACATGGCAAAATTGTGGAGGTTGCAATATGCCTATATCTCATGAGGCAGATGTCGGACTCCTGCCATTTATGGGCCTCACTTTCTCAGGAACCCCCTTTGCCTTGAATCCTTGTGGAGCTTGGGTATTCCAAGTGGCACACAACAACAACAACTGAACTCTAATCGGCAGGCAAAAGAAATAAAATCTCACCTTTAACAAGCCATAGACAGTGATATCCGGCTGTGCCCGCTCCTCAGGCATCTTGAACAGGAAGTTGAAGAGCAGGGGGGAGTGCTCCCTCACAGCCGAGGGGGGGCAGAGGGTAGAGAGGGACTGAGGGGGCCCCAAGAGCAGAATACCCAGGGCCAGGGGCAACGGAACGTCCCGGATCAGAGTGGCAGGGGAAGCGGAAGACAGGCTGAAAACGTGCTTGGCTGCACTCGTGGCAGCTGCGTAGGCCAGCTGAGGGTCTGATAGAGAGATACAGAGATGGTGATTAAATAGATTTATACATTACAGCTTTTATATAATACAAAAGAGATATCTAATACACACAGTGATGGATCCAGAGGGTGGCACTCTGGAAAGTGCCCCCCCTTGGAGACCCGAAAAGTTTCTTAAAATGAGTAATTACAGGCTAATTTCAAAATTTTTTTTCTGGGGTAGGACCCCCATACTTCCCATTAGTATCAAAATGGGATCTTCAGTGTTTAATTTCAGGGAATCCCCAAAATTTTGACAGTTTAGGTCAAAAAGTAAAGGTAATGGTGTTGAAAAATGCCCCCCTTAGACTCAAAAAAATGAGTTAACACCCTACTTTTACACGTCAAATTTCTATTTTTTTCTGGAGGAGGACCCCCATACCCCCAATGGTGCAACAAGGGGATCTTGTCTGGAAAAGTGCCCCCCTAGGAGCTGTGCTGGATCCGCGCCTGAATACACATCACAAGTTCAGAAAATGCTCCCTGTAGCCCATACTTTCCTGAACAGCTTTAAATATTCTAGAATTATTCAATACAACAAAAAAATCATCTAAACAATTTAGGATAATTTATTGTTGTTGTCATCAAGAGGGCATGGGTGTGGAACCATTTAAGAACTCTAAGACTGAAGTCAGAACTATCTTTTTAATCTCATTTTCCCCCAGTCTAGCAGATTGTTTTTAATTCCAGAAAAACTTATGAAATATCATATTAACAATTAAATATTGAACCACAAATAAAAAAAGAACACAATTACAAGTTCACATAGCCACCTGGGATCTCTTGGTCCATGTAGGTGAATATGTTCTTAAATTTTAAGTTAAAACCGTATCTGCATAAAACAAGCTTATTTCAGGCAAAATGTGAGAGATATGAGGATAAACACCCTTTGAAAGTCGGGTATTTTGTTTATAACTAGTTAGGGGGACACTGAAATCTCCTGTTCTCTCAATTTTGTAAGCCAATGAATTTAAATGGGTTGGTTTACTATTTTGGCAAAAAAATATTTCTTATCTTTCACATCCCAAATGGCTTGATGCACTTTACAGAACTCATATATAACAGAAAAGGATACAAATTACTAATAGTGAGCAATTCAAAATTTTATGTATCATGAGAAGCTTGGAGGAATGTATAAACACGAGTAGATCTTAATCTTAATAAGAATTTACTCAACAAGTAACAGGCTTATCAACACAGCTTGTGTATATCTCAAGAGTCATGCAATAAGTCAAATAAATTAAGAGCAATTAGATAGGTAACAAGATTAAATTATATTCAATAAAATAATTAGATTATGATGCCACAAAAATGCATAGCAAATCTTAGGTGCATTACAAAAAAAATAATAAGATCATCAGGCACCGCAGCCGATTTTTCGTAAAAAAAATAGGAAAAATAGGAGAATTTAAGAAAAAATAGGAGAAAAAAAGGATTATTTTTCTTAAAAAAATAGGAGAAAAAAGGAATATTTTTCTTAAATTTGAGTTAAAATAACCACGGCTAGACTGGATTAACTGTGTTTATATACGGCTTGCGCAATTACGCGAAAAGGTAGGTTCAAGAAACTGGGATCTACGATGTTAGCGCCATCTATCTGTCATTCATGGCATTCCACTGGAAAATAATTATTGGTTGGTTGATTTCATACGATTCAAAGATATGCTTAAAAGGAGCCACAGACGAGCAACTTGGTCATCAACCGGGTTGATTCACAGGGTTGGTAGTATGGTGAAGAATAAAAAAATCATAAATTTCATGATCACGATAATGAATCACAATCATGAAAAATCATAAATTTGTATTTTTATGACTTAGGTAAATGACTAAAAGTGTTCTTAGAACGTAAAAACAAAAATTATACGACAAAAAATATATATAATATAATTATATAATATAAAAAAAATAATACGCCCTCCAATCCTTCCAGAATTTGAAAATATCGTTTTGGAACCTGTGTTAGGATTTTTCTGTGTACTGCTTATTTTGAAGAGCCGAAGCAAACCAACCAACCAACCCTAACGAGCCACTACGCGCGGTACCCCCTCAAGCGGTAAAAACTGGAAACTTCCGGCGCCGTCGGCCGTGCGTCGGCTCTTTTGATCTTTTGGATAGTGGATAAGCCGTATAACCTACGGTCGCGATCAAGTTTAGCCGTGAAATAACACAACAGGGATGCCAACCTGTGCCGACAACCATTTCGTATTGAGTGCTCCCGCGATGCCGCAAAAAATCGATAAATTTTTGCTCTTTTTTCGATTCTTCGCTTATATTTCAAAAACTATAAATTTCTCAAAGATAATTTCAGTTACAAAGTTAAAGTAAACCAAATTTCCTACAAAATTAGCTAGTCAACTTTGATTTTCCGAAGAGTGGTTTTGACGCTAGAGTGCGCTGAAAAACATCGATTTTTTGGCCTTTCCGCAAAAAAAGGAAACGCGCGCTTCTACCCTCTACAAAATGAAAACTATTTAAGTTATTACCAAAAATGTTATACCACATTAAAGAGAATTTAATTTTATATCAATAACGTGCTTTTCATTACCATTTTTTGAGATAATAAAACTGTTGTGGCTCACAGACCAAACGGACTTTTGCGGTTGTTAATCTGCAATCTCAGCTTTATTTCCGGTATATTACTAATAAAATGGATGAATTGGTGACTACGCATACGCATGCTTAAAAAAATTAATTAATGAAATATTGGGTGTTTTAGGCGAAATTTCAATAAATTTTTTAAATTCCTATGTAAAATTATGGAAGTGTTTAATGAACGAATTTTTATGTTTTTTGCATCGCTAAATCCGAATTTGAAGTTTATTTTAATTTGAAAGTTATCTTCACATCAAAAATTGCAAAAAATCTCAATTTTTTTTCGGTTTTTCATCGATTTTCTAAAACAATAATTGTTTTACGAAAAATAGCACGAAACCAAATTAAAGTACGTAAAATTTCCTATAAAATGCACTGGTTCATTTTTATTTTGCAGGGAGCGGTGTACGTTTCATAGCGTTTTGAAATTAAGATATTTTTTTGCTTTTCTACAAAAAAGTAATGAACGATTTTGCCCACTACAGCTCTAAATAAATTCTAGTTACCGACAAATAGCTTATACCAAATGAAAGAACATTTAATTTCCTACAAAATGCACTGCTTTAATTTTAATTTTATAATGAGAGGTATTGACGTTAGAGCGCGCTGAATTAGAGCTGTTTCCCGACTTTACACAAAAACATAAAAATTGCTTTTCTTCAAAATGCTATAAAATGTATAACGCTCCTCGCAAAATAAAAACGAACAAGTGCATCTTATAAGAAATTTTACTTTATTTAATTTGGTTGCATGCTATTTTTCGTAAAATGAATATTTGCTTAGAAAATTGACGAAAAATCGAAAAAAGAGCAAAAATGTGAAATTTTTTGCAATTTTTGAAGTGAAGATGACTTTCAAAATTAAAATAAACTCGAAATTCTGATTTAGCGATGCAAAAAACATATAAATTCGTTTATTAAACACTCCCATAACTTAATATAAGAATTTTTTTAAAAAATTTAAATTCCTCCTAAAACACCCAATATTTCATAAATAAATTTAAAAATTTATTTTTTTAAGCATGCGTAGTCATCAATTCATCCAAAACAACCCATTTTATTGGTAAAGTAATATACCGGAAATAAAGCGCAGATTGCAGATTAACAACCGCAAAAGTCCGTCTGGTCTGAGAGCCGCAACAGTTTTATTATCGATCTTTGCTTCACTCCCTCTCCCCTTCTCAAACAATGATCATGGAAAGCACATTTTTTATAGAAAATTAAATGATCTAATGGTATAAAATTTTTGTTGATAACTTTAATAATTTTCATTTTGTAGAGGGTAGAAGCACGCGTTTTCCTTTTTTTTGCGGAAAGGCCAAGAAATCTATGTTTGTCAGCTTGCTCTAGCGGCCAAACCACTTTTCAGAAAATCAAAGTTGAAGAGCACATTTTGTAGGAAATTTTGTTTACTTTAACTTTGTAATTGAAATTCTCTGCGAGAAATTTATAGTTTTTTAAATATTGGCGAAGAATCGAAAAAAGAGCAAAAAATTATCAATTTTTTGTGATTTTCGGTATGAAGCCGCCCCCCACTTGGGAGCAAACTTCAGATTCGTAATCAGCGCCCTCAAAAACATAAAACCGTCGAAAAAAAAACTTTTATCAGAAATTTTTTGAAAAAACTACCGTTTTCCTGGGCTAAAAACAACGGAGGATAGCTTTGCCTCAACGGGAGAGGAAGCTCCGCGGCGGCCACGCCGGGTCCCGCTAGAAGGAAACGAATCGCTCCATTTCGTAGCCAAAGCGTTGACAACGGACCGATAGTATTGACATCAATCCATACCCACAACAACACATAAACGAAGAAAGTCGATCCCAAGGGTTAAAAAAATAGGAAAAAAAGGATAAAAAAGCTGAAAAAAGGAGGAAAAATAAAATGGACCCTAAAAATAGGAAAAAAGGAGCTAATGTGAAAAAAACAGGAAAAATAGGAAAAACAGGAGCGCTGCGGTGCCTGGATCATTCAATTTTGGAAAAGAGACAATTCAACCATATTACAATTAACATGGAAGCTTCAAATTACCGTTGTGATTTTGAGACCACATGTAGAATGTTTTGGTCAAACTCAGAGCCAGCACGTCACACTCTTGACACAAAGGAGCACTTGGGAGCCTGCACGACAAGGAACAAAACTCTCATTAATAAAACAAGGGGTGTTTAAATAGAACAAAAGAAACTTAAAAGAAAATGCACTAGATAAACTTAGAGCAGAGCATGTGGTTGGAAAAAAACTTGAAAATGCATCAGCTTTATATAGTTCAAAAAGTAAATATTTCTCACGATCTCTGAATTTAAATGTAGAAAAATAATTACTATCTTTTTGTGAATCACCGAGTCCCTTTTATTTACCAAGAATGTGCTTTGTTTGGGCAAAGCTGCAGTTCTAGTTATAAAACACAATATGGAAAAAAGATTAAATTAACATTATCCAAAATTTGTTAGATACATTATTATAAAATTATGAAGTTTATGAACTAACAAAAAACAAAAAAATAGATGATTTAAGAACTTCTTGATAATTGAAAACATAAATATAGGTGATAATGCTGAACACAACCATCATTTTTGTAGATAATTAATCCTTTATAACTAATAACATTTTGTTTCAACAATTTAAAACTAGTCTTCCGATATTAACATCAAACATTTTAATGCACAGAAAAATGACGGCGAACCGAAATTCTACTCACGTGCTGCTGTAGTTCCGCAGCAAAGTGTACAGGAACTGCACCAGATTATGCTTCAAGCAGTAATGGACCAGCATGTGGCAAAGTTCGGCATGCGAGAGGCACGCTTTTTCGTTGTCAAAGGCACCGAGGTCACTCAGGTCACACTGTGCTCTACCCAGGCGGTTCAAGAGGGACGATATGTTTTCCAGTTCCCCTTCGCAGAAGATTCCATACCTTTAAAGTATCAATATGACTCAATTTGAGCAATTGAAAAATTATAATAAATTGAAATATTATTAAGTTCCAAAAACTGCATGTAGTGTTTTAAGAAGGCTTCACACTTAATTTGTGAATAACATTTTTACCAAGTTCAAGTAAGCAAAACTTAGAGTAAGTTGCAGATTGTAATTTTGGCCACTGACAGTAGATTTTAGATAGGAAAAAGGACCTAATAACTGGTAAATAAAACAATATATTTGTACTTCTAGTCATAATATAATATTTCTCAATTTATATAATTATTACAATTCAACACTAAGCATTTTAACACACTCTAACTTGTTATTTTTTTTCAAGAAATCATTTTGTAAAACACATAAATGAGACACTAACAAAAAAATTTACTGAGTTCATTAAATGATTTTAACAGGTTTTTACAAGAGACATTTTCCCTGAAAGATTAGTCAAATTGATTTTTCCTAACACACAATCCCAGGTTTTAAGGATTTTTTTAACCAAAAATTTTTATAACCTTGATTTATTGACCAGAAAGATACTACATACTAATATTTCAGCACTCCTCCTAATATTTTCGTTGTGATTGAACAAACGCAACTTTTAATGAAAATCCTCACCACATCCATCTTGGATACGTTGTTTTTCCAGCATCTCAGTCAAAACAAAGAAAAAGGCAACTTTCAGGTATCTTCAACAAGGAAACTTTTTTTGGCAATATCCATAGATTTTCGCTATACATCCGTAATTTTTACATAATTACTGTATGATTTGGAGAATATGATATTGTAAGCAGCCAAAATATTTTTTACCACTAAAAACTGGGAATTGTAGAGTTTTTTATTTTCGTTATACATTTAGTCAAAAATTTCCGCACAAGTGCCTGAATTTTCCCCAAACATTGTTTGGGGATTCAGACATATTCTGCACCCCTGCTGTACGTATGGTTAAGTCTTTCTTACAGACAGGCAACAAATAAAACTTAAGTTTGCCATCTTACTTGGCAAGTCCATTCAAGAGACTCTCAGACACGTGAAGCGGAGCCTTCTCGGGGATCATATTAACCATTTCTTGGCTGATTGGCAGGCGGTCAAGAGCCGAGAATCCATCTGAGTCCCGGGGGTGGAGGCCCAGCCAGATATCTGCCCAATTCGTCAGGTAAGGAAGGTTTCCGTGCTCGAGGAGGTAGCTCCACACCGATCCCGGATTTATCTCCCACTCTTCATCTAATGAAACTGAAGAAAATTTTTAACAAAATTCAATTAAAAATGTGGAAATTAAACCAAGAGGGGAAATCATGGCTAAACTCTATTGGAATTTCTTTACTATAACTTAGTTTCCTTAGAATGTTATGCTACAAAAATTTCTTTTAGTTGCTTATAAAGAATTCAGCACATAACATAATTATGATACATTCATTCTTTACATTGTTATTTTACTAATGAAATACTATTATATTTATGCAAAGTCTGAAATTTTACACACTGCTGATTTTAGAGTTGAAAATGTTTAACTGCTATTGTAACATAAACATTGTTGTGTGTGCAATCAGTAAACATATTGAATAAATTTAATAACAGTTTTGAAACTCTAAAATATTTTTAAAATTCTTGTTCATGAAGTTTTCATCCATTTCTGCTTCCAAGATATAAATATTTATAAAACCAACACAAAAAAATTGTCAAAAAATTAAAATATTTATTTCAATTTAGTTGGCCATAATAATCAAATAAAATACAAGACATCAGTTTTCAAACACGAGTTCCTTCATTTTACTATGAAGCATTTTTAAATTACAATGTTTTGGCCCTCAAATTTTGAAAGTAAGTTTCAGTCTGGCTTGCAGGATTAGTAAAGTTTACCCTTAAGGTAAAAACTTTGGGAGAACCCTTTTGTACAGAGAGAATCTAACACCTTATATTTTACGGTACTTTAGGATTAGCTAGGCATAAATCTCTCCAATCAGACTGTATTGGGTAAGTTTTATTATTTACACATTAAAATACAACAAAAAATAAAAGAAACACTTCTAGTTTAGGTATTTCAACAGTGTTTCATTTTAATATTTGATTATTTTTAGAGATTTGGCATAAAACTCAACTCTTGTACCAGGCTAATACTCTTGTATCTCAAAGTACCAATTTTCCTTTCAAGAAAAATCGAAAATTTGGCCAAAAACTTGACGACTTCTTCCACAAGTTCCAAACCGCTTCTTATAAACGAAAAGAACCGTATTTTCAAAATATTCTTTACCTTTAGATCCACACAGCTGCAGCAAAGAGAAGTTCTTGAGGTAGTGGGGAGCCAACACTCTCCCCCTTGTGTCCCCGTTCCACGAGGAGAGCCACTCCAGAACGAGGCGGCAGTATGCCCCGCTCTCGCTGTTATCCTGATGGAAGGCTAGAAAATCCCCGACAGGCAGCGGGGGGGCCTTGCTTTCTTCCGCCACTGCGCAAACAACTTCATCCCTGGTGCTGTGGCACAACAAAGCATCGCGTTAAGTCACGATAATGGCACTAAAGCTACAAGTATATCAATGGCATCAGGAGAAAACCTCGTAGAATCGCAGTCGGGATGGATACTGTATTCTAGATTGGCGAGTGTGTGTTTGCGCCAAAGACGCCAATGAGGAATTACTTACAATGAAATTTATTTGCAAGAGATTAATTTTAGTTAAATCAATTCCACTGGGAACACCAGTAATCATCCTGTAACCCTAGAAGCTGTGATGCTTTTTGCTTTGATTTCACCCCTGCATTTAACTAAAACTTTTCTTCACACCTAAAAAGTAAAAGTTCTCTCTTGCTCGTGGTTTGGCAAGCCAGATGGAAGAAAAAATTAGTCTCCGTGTGAGATTGAAACACCTACTTTTTTGCTTTAACAGCTCATTAAAATTCCCCCTCCACCTGTTAACCGCGAAAAATGGTCTTTGGCAAGGAGACGAATCTCGCTCGTACTGTATCTATCCTGACTTCAATTCTACAAAGTTTTCTCCTGATGCCATCTGATACGTTGAGTATTGATAACAAGGAAAGCAGCCAGGTTAGTCAGTTATTTTAA
This sequence comes from Tetragnatha versicolor, assembly GCA_024610705.1. NCBI lineage: Eukaryota > Metazoa > Arthropoda > Arachnida > Araneae > Tetragnathidae > Tetragnatha > Tetragnatha versicolor. Next base: position 66,584,756 of record JANDEH010000004.1, on the reverse strand, counting down.
GACGTTTATTGAAGTCAATGTGCTGCTTATTTTAGTTTAGAAAAAGCTTTATTAAAGTGCAAAAAAAATTCCACACATATTACTCAACCAACAACTTACTGTTTCTCATGCAGGAGCATTTTAGCATGCTCAAACGAGGAACAGGGATAGAGTTTTTCTAACAGAGACAGGAACTTGAGGGACTGCACATCGCTTTGGGAGAGAAGTTTCCGGCTGCAGAGCTCATCCCTCATCAGCTCCCTTACATCTTTCTCGGAGGTAGACTTGAAGACTTCTACTAGTTTGGAGTCGACATCCATTCCCTGGGTAAGATAAGTAATTCTGACTTCAACCCTCTAATGATCACAACCAGAAATAACAATGAAAAATTTATTATTTTGCCTTAGGCAAATAATCCTGTAAAAAATATATTATTTTTCATAATTTTTAAATCAAAATTAAAAAAAATGAAACTGGGGACTAAAAATAAACTTTATAAGTTATAGCTCCTGAAGGTTCAATGGTGCAATAACTTAAAAACATGCTGAAAATTGAAGCTAAATATATATTTGGTGTTGTAGAGGGTCAAATAGACCTACTAAATTCTTTTTTAGTTTTCAGAGTTTCACTTTTACCAAAAAAGAAAGTTTTTTTTTCATCCTTTGTCCTTTAAGAATTAACTGGGCGTATATAAGATTTAACCAACACTTAAAGAAAAATTTCTAACACAAAAGCAAAATCATGTACAAAGTAACACACCTTTTTTAAAGTTTTCAACTTGAAAATTAAGAAGGAAATCATCAGTATTTTAAACAACGATTATTTTTTGGATATTATGTCAATCTATGTTCATACCAAATTTCATCCGAATCGGTCCAGTAGATCTGGAGAAAATACAAATGTTCAATTTCTCTTAATTTTGAACACCAGTGTTTTGAACACCAGTGAATTTGAACACCAGTGAACACACTGCACAAAAAGACAATAAAGTTTCTATTAACTGTTAGCTGTGATACAAGAACCCAATGGTGAGTAGAGCACCATGTAATTTTTAAAGAAAGTTGGCTTACAATGTTTAATAACACATCGAGTGCTTTATCCATGCATCCTTGACGCAGGTTTTGAATAAGCAAGTTTTCTGCAACAAGTTCAAAGTCCGAGTAGGAACCTTTGGTCGAATCTTGCTTGTAGCAAGAGAAGAAGGTTTGGGCCATGGGAATGCAGCCATTCAGAATGGAATCTTCAATCACTTCCTAGGAAAAATAGTTGTGAATAATTTATAAAAAAGGTAGGCAGTAGCACACATTATATTCACTGGTTGAAAAAAATTATTAATTTCAAATTTTTTGGGGAAAAATTGAAACTGGGGACTGAAGCTGAACTCTCTTTTTGAATTACATCACCTGAAAGTTACTACAATAACTTAAGAACATGCTGAAAATTGAAGCAAAACTTATGGTATCATATTTGCTGCTATGAGCAGTAGAGGGATAAAGGAACAAAATAATATTGTTTTAAATCAATTTAAACAGATAAGCAGCACCATAATTTGTTATTTTTTACAAAGAAACTCAAAATATTTTCATAAACTTAGGTTCTTTACAGATTGCTTTACAACCTGAATGAATGAGCAAAGCTTGCTTCATAAGATTACCGACTATATGGGCTGATCTTATATGAGACTAAAGATTAATATAAATTCTTTATTACAATTACTTGTTAATGCCATTGAGAGAAACAACCATTGTGATAAATGAGAAAATTTTTTCACATATTAAGCATGCTGAAAACTTATTTTGAGTCACTATGCACAATAATTTTAATAAAATCTCTGTATTTTTAAAAATTACTACAAGTTATTCTAAAATATCCGATATCCTTTTAATTACCTGTAAATCATTAAAATAAAAAAATTTTTTCCTTTGGAGAAAAATTCTGATTTAAAGATTAAAGATCTCATGAGGGGAGGATTCAGGTTTGAGTTCTGTGAGGAAGAGTTTTAAAACGTCTTCTGCAGCAAAAACTGTGATATTTTTTAAAATGTTGAATGGTAATATACATTTTTCGCCATAAAGCTATACATTTAACCATTTTAAAGTTTCAAATTTACTTTTTATTTAGAAATTATATTTAAATGAACTTTTTTCCAATGAAACTTTTCATTCTGGGGGCTCATGCCCTCATCCCCTGGATCATGTATACTTAGTTGTACCGCTACATTTCAGTCCTAGAGGGGTTTTATTTTTTAGGGCCCATTTTTGTGAAAAATGAAATGTTTTTTTTGTGAAAAAGAAGTTGTTTTTGGGAAAAATTGAAGCGGTGATAGTTAGCAGATCAGTGAGCAAAAGTAAAATTGAATCAAAAACCAAGAAAATCATGAAAAATTAAAATATTTTCTTGCAAATAATCATTAAAGCTAATTTGAATTTTATGAAGGGGCAGCAAAAGGGCCCCAATTTTCGTCAGGATCGACTCCTGCCTAGGAACCCCAAATTTTCCAAAGCAGTGGTTCCCAAAGTGGGTTCTGTGGAACCCTGGGGTTCCACAAAAAATTTAGGGGTACCATGTTCCATGGGGTTAGGGTTCCATGGGTTTAGGGGTTCCATGTGACAAACTTTATTTCATTAAAAAAATAAAAATGGTGTAAAAAAATAAGTGGACAGTGCCGCCCCCTCCTTGGACTCAAAACGGTTTTCAAAATGTGAGTTAAAACCCTACTTTTACCAGTCAAATTTCAAAACCCAGAATTTCAAACTCGAATCCAAAAACCAGAAACGAATTTTCCCCCAGACCTCCCGACGGTACCACAAGGGCAAGGGGATCTTGCTTGATACTTTTTGGAAAATCACCAACATTTTGACATTTTTGCCAAAAGGTAAAGGGGATTTTCTGTAAAAGTGCCCCCCTTTGTGCTGGATTCGCGCCTGGTTTCATTTAATATCGGATATTAAATTTTGAAAAGTCGTCGTTGATTAAACAACATTCAGGGTTCCGCGATCATCAGCAACAAATTTGGGGGTTCCATGACCAAAACAGTTTGGGAACCACTGTTCCAAAGGATTAATCTGTCAGTTTAGAATCAAAAATATCAAGCAAAGGGTACCTCAGGTGACATCTTGTCCCACTTCCTCCACTGCTGCAGGACCTCCTCGCTGTACCTGTGCGCGGGACGGACGGACTCCTCTTCCTCGGACGCGTCTGATCTCGCCCTCTCCCGCAGAAGGCCGCGCATGGCCAGCAGCGCCCTCGAGAAGGTGGAAAGGAAGGCCGCCTTCTCCTCCCCGGCGGACTCCTCTGCAGCATCGATGACGGACATCATCTGGATCACCATGTTCATGCTCACCTGGGAGAGAATGCAAGGAATGGAAGATTTACCTATAAACCCCGATTTAATCTTATATTTCATTGGTCCCATACACTATCTACCAATAAGTATTTGGACACCTAAGCAAATGACTACTGCTGAACCAACGATAGTAAAAGGGTCACGTGAATTTGACAACGCTGGAACTAGTATTTCGGAGGGGAGACGGGTGGAAGTTGAGGGGTAGTTGATCGAAAGAGGAAGAGACAGACATTTGCTTGTATATAGAAGCAAGACCCCAAATATCACCAGTTCTGTAAAAATAACGTGACCCTTTTACTATTGTTGGCTGATCAGTATATCTGCGGTTCTGAGATTGGGACCCTTGGTCCCCATTCATGGTAATCTCAACGCCGATGCCTACTGCACTATTTTGGATGACAATGTGCTTCCTAGGTTGTGGCAGTTTTACGGGGTGGACCCCTGTTACTTCCAGGACGACAATGCCAGCTGTCATGTACCACTAGCCGTCACACAAGAACTTGTGGAAAGTATGCCCTGGAGGGTTCACGCTGTAATTGCCACTTCTGGAGGCTCTACCAACTACTATTGATTATAAATAAAGTTTGTTTTTCTTTTCTATCACAGGTGTCCAAATACTTATTGGTAGATAGTGTATGATTGAATGCTAGAAAACCCCTTATTTAATGTTATCACTCTAAAAATTTAAAGTTTTTCAGCAAGTATGGCACAGTGAAAATTTCCAAAAACATACACTTGCGACAGAAAAAATCCTCTTTCTTAAGTCTTGTCGCACTTGAGCCGTACGAAAGCTCTGTAGAAGTCTTGTAGAATTTCAAAGCTGGTGAAAATTCTCACTCGTTCATGTTCGTTTTATTATAATTTTTGTTTGCATTTTGCCTTAAGGTAACTGACTGGGTTGGGAGGCCTTTTTTAAAAATATTAACGAAATAATTATTTAATTGCTATTTTCTGAGAGCTAATGTTCTAAAATAATGAAAATCATTCAAAAAAGAATTTAAAAAAAATTATTTTTTAAAATATTGAGAAATTTCAATGAAAATAAGGCTAAAATTTCAACTTGCGCCAACAACTCCTGAGAATGTTCTTTTATAGGTACAAAAAAAATTTTTGCAGGATTTTGAGCCTAAGACACTAATCTGTGTCATTATCTACAAAAAATCTGAAATTTTTAAAATAGAAAAGAAATACAGGAACTTGAAATCGAAAAAAGTAAAAATTCATGAAAAAAAACGTTTAAACCAGGTTTACACACTTTAAAAAATACCTTAATTCAAATATTTTTCTTACATTGTAGAAGATAACATGCGTTATATTATAAAGAGTGAAACAAAACAAAAAGCATCAGAATATTTTAAGTAGTTTAAGAGTAATCACTGTTACCGTGATCCAAAGTATACAAAAATGTCATTCTTCAGAAAAAGGCTTTAAAGTTTAAAATTGCATGTTAATCCTCGTATTACCCGGTACTAAAACAGCTGTAACTTATGTTCTAGATTACTCAGAGTTTAAAGTAAGGTAGTTTTGGAAAGCTTATTAAACAGGCTATAAAATAAAACAATAAAACGAAATTTGATATTTTTGGCGAAAATGACGATTTCAACCCAGTCAGGTACCTTAATAGGTATACTATAGTACTACACAGCAACTTAAGTTGAACCTACTACGTCACTAACAAACAAACTAGTTCCCACGGCGGTGTCTGAATTTTGAGTGAAACAAAGAACGCCAATTTTGAAATATGATTATTTCGTTAAACCCGTGTATAAATAGTGTCTTTTAATCACAATTTGCATATCGAAATTCCTCCTATCAACCCAACAGGCTTTGTGTTTACTCACTTTCTCCTTCCGCGTAGTGACGTATTGGGTTCAGGAAACGTTGCTGTGAAGTATAGTGCAAATTTGTTGGGTGCATGAATACTTTCTGGAGTGAATGTATTCAAACCAATTCAAAATCGACCCACCAAAAGCAGATCTTCAGATTGTGCATACCTGAAGCAGCTGCTCGGCATACTGACACGAGTGGGTCTCCTCCATGCTCTTCTTCACGCTGTCCAGCACCACCTCCAGCACTGTCTCCCAGAGGGCGCTCTCCTTCTGCACTTGCTGAGCCCACCTGTCAGAACGAGCACCTCCCCACAGCAGGCAGAAACCTGGGCGGCATGAAGAAAGTCCAAATAAGGTTAATATAACGTAGGTGAAGACTTAAGGTTAAGATGCGAAAAAGGACTCGCGACTTAAAAGACGAACTTAAGATTAAAATACGAAGTCATAGTTGTTACAGCCATCACAGAAATCATTCACATTTTTCTTGAACTAGCTAGATCACAGAATAAATAAAGAAAATGTGTGATGCAGGGATCCCTCACTAAGTTAGATAATCTATTCAGTTCAGTTGTTTTTGTGTTGAGAAAGTTCCTGTTCCAACATTTCATCTTTCAGTTAAGTTTTTTCCTCAATGAGAAGCAGGTAAAAAATGCAGCAGATAGTAATTAATTTTCTACAATTACACTATAACCAAAGATCATTACAATACATAAAAAACAGGTGTATTATATGGTTTATTATCTTAATGCGAATATATTTTAATTGAATATAATTTTTTTGTGGCATTTTCCTTACAAAATACCTGTAGTGTACAAAAACAGGAATTCAGTCTGAATTTCAGATTATCTACAGAATAATTACTTTGGAGTATGAGAACAAAATTGTATAAAAATGAAAATATTAAAAAATAATTAGGCTAATTAAAATTTTTTAAATTATATTTTACAATAGGGTTACCCTATTCATAACTCTAACTCTGTTAAACAGGAGCCCCATACAGTAGAGTAAAAATAGAGGCAGTTAAATTCAAAAAAACATTTTGAGATGAAGAGGAAAAAAAGTGGTTTTTAGATGCCCCTAAAAATAAACATACAAGGTTTTTATAGGGCTTGTACGAACTCTGCTAAATAAATTCTTACAAATGAAGAGAAACAGAAAGACATAGTTGCAGACACAGAGTATAGAGCTTAATAGAGGGTCTATACACATTGGAGGGGGGGCGTTGTTCAGTTGGAAACGCCTCCTGAAGCTGAAACTCAATCGGAAGTGTAGGGAAAAAAGCAGCGCCGATATCCAATCAGATATAAAAGTTCCATATCCAATCAGGAATCACTTTCGCCATTTCGCCTTCTTCCGATTGACAGCTGCCACTTGGACTCTCTGTTAAGCTCTTTATTCTGTGGTTGCAGATGAAAATTATGAACCAAAATACTTCCCAGTGAATGGTAAATGAAAAATATCCAACCATTTCTACAAACCACAAACTTAGAATTCAAATAACGCATCTCCTCACCTTCTGAGAGTGTTTTGAGAAAAAACTGCACAGTGTACAGCTGTCTGTTGCTCAGTCCCAAGGTCAGGACCTTTATGTCCATGTGGATGTTGCTCCAGTTGTTGAGGGCGGAGATAGCCTCCACAGCGCTACTGCTCGGATACACCATCAGCTGAACGGCAAATGAAACAAAGTTTAGAACAGAGGCAAAAGAGGGGATTGTTTCAGAAATTCCATGAGACAAACAAGACATCAGACAGCTTTTGCTTCATTTAAGTACATTATTTTACTTATGTTCTTTGTGTACTTCACGTTCATAAAATTCACAAATGAATTAATGTTATATGAAAACCAGAGATATTTTTAACGCCTCTGAAAGCCTATTTCACGCATTTAAAATCGGATACACCCTTTCAAAAACTAGCCAGGCATATTTTCAAGCATTAAATTTGTAACAAAGGTAAAAAAATACATGACGCCCCACAGAAACCGAATATATAAATACTTTTTTTGTACTCAAATTTGCAATATTAAATAAATATTTCATTTAGAATGTTTAAGTAAAATAAATTATTTTATTTAAAATGTTTAGTATTTCCATTAATACTTAACATATGCTGTAATTGTTAAAAACCAAAATAGTATTCACTCATTTCTTCTATTTCACTTTTCCACATTAAAAAAGAAAGCATTTTTATAAAAAAAAATTGTCTCTATATGCAGTTTATGCTATTTCCGTATTTCACTCCCATCAGACATGGGCATGAGTCACAGTAACCCTTTAATAGTAAAGGCTCTGATTTGGCAAGATTTGATCAATAGACTAAAAGTGACAGCATTTGCGTAAAATCGGAAAACTTACTTCATTGACCAGTTTATCCTGTTCAATATCGTAGAGTAGTAAATACATGCAGCTGTCAGAAAATACCAAAATAGGAAACGGAACTTCTTCAGACCCGCTCTTGATGAGAACAGCAGGATGGGGCAGTCTGTAAAGATAATAAAACTATCTTTCTTATCGATGGTGAAAAATTTAATGTTGAAAGTTTTGAGAGGAAAGTTACACATCCTTAAATTTCCCCTAAGCGTAGCAAGGGGTTATAAAGGCTTGAGTCAACCAGGGGCAACATGGAGCATCCAAAATTAGGTTGAAACACTATTTTTAGGGAAATTTACAAACATTTTCTGGAGAAGATACCCTCTTTAAGTAATATTCAGTATCAAAAAGATGTATAGGCTCTAAAAATTTTTAGGACAGTTGAAGCATGCGCATTAGGGTGTATCGAAAAAAACTTTTTTTCGATTTTGATGACGTAATAGTGCGGAAAAGTTGTCTAAGGTGCCAGAGAGTACCTGTGAATTTTTTCAGAATTTTTGGATAATTTCTTAATGCGCCACATTGGCCCTGAAGTTCCCCATGTTAATCCAATGGGGCGCGCCGCCAAAAAGGCCGAAAATCGGTTTTTCGCCCCTCATTTCTACCCTAATCACACGACGAATGTCCCGTCTCGAGTTATGGACTCTATAAGATGTATGCTACCCGAAAAAACTTGAATAATAACTTAAATCTCTATATTATGTTGATTGTGGGTTCTGATTTGAACGAGGAAATACGCGATTTTCGACGAAATTTGAGCATACAAAAAAACGTAATATAGATATTTAGGCTATTATTCAAATTTTATCGGATAGCCTAGATCATATAGAGTCCATAACTCGAGACGAGACATTCTTCGTGTGATTAGGGTAGAAATGAGGGGTGAAAAACCGATTTTCGGCCTTTTTGGCGGCGCGCCCCATTGGATTAACATGGGGAACTTCAGGGCCAATGTGGCACATTAAGAAATTATCCAAAAATTCTGAAAAAATTCACAGGTACTCTCTGGCACCTTAGACAACTTTTCCGCACTATTACGTCATCAAAATCGAAAAAAGTTTTTTTCGATACACCCTAATGCGCATTAACTAGCTAATTATATTATTGAGCAATACTGGCATCAGCCTTGATGGCTGAGGGGTTAAAGTATGTCTACTAGCCCAGAGGTCCCTGGTTCAAATCCTGGGCACTGCTTTTGTTAAATGTGCTTATATTTAGCTTTTATTGGCAACCCCCTGAGATATAGTGCCTAATTTGGTTCTTACATATTAAGCTGTCGACCGTGACTATGAATCTGAAAACGTTATCGAATCCCATTGACTATCCCATAGCTGTACCACTGAATTTAACAGCTGCTGAACAGTCGACGGTATAACACGCAAGTACCCCAAATCCCTTCCCTTTAAAAATATCGCAATTCTCGAACCTCTCCTCTCATTACACCATACCTCGTAGTGGAGCTTGGCGCCTCGGCATTCAGCGCATGCACGCTCAGAACCGTCCCTCCTTCTGGAGAAGCGTGCAGGGAGCAGAGCTTGTCCCCCGCCAGCAACAACTGCCCCTGCACCACCAGGGGGTGCACAGAGCTCCTCCTGGGGCCCCGTTCCAGCAGGGAGGGGAGGTGCTTGGAGAAGGCGGTGACTGGGGAGGGGGCGGGGCGCTCGGCGCATCGGGCCAATGGCAGCGGGTGGGCGTGGCCGTCGCTCGAGACCAGGACCGCCAGGCTGAGCTGAGAGTTCACAACGAAGTCGCTGACCGGTTTGCTGTTGGCCGCTCTATTGGAGTTGCACTCGATTTCAGACACTTTGGAGTTGGTCAGGAAGGAGTAGACGACTGGACGAGGGTCAAGGAAGTGCGATTTACTGGTAATGGAGGGCTGTAAGCAATCTTAGGGCTCGGGGTCACAAAAAGATATCAAATTTAACATGGTTCCCACTCTTTGAAAACATTGAAAATCAAGGACTTTTCAAGGACCTTGACAACATTTTTCAAGGACCTTTTTTGTAGACATTTAAAAATTAGTCGTATTTCAAGACAAGTTATTTTTCCCGCATACAATTGGAACGAGAGGAGAAGTCGCTCTTCACTGTCAGTTTGTAAAACTGGCCGCAAGTTATGTTCATTAGAGTAGTTTTAAAGAAAATTTCTAGAAAAAAACAAAGAAAGATCTGAAAAAATTAAGTTCGATTAGAGGCTGAGTGAAAATTCAAGGAAAGTCATTTTTCCAGGACCTAGAACGTTTTTCAAGGACTTCCAAGTACCTAAATTTAGCCTTAAAAAATTCAAGGACTTACAAGGACCGTGGGAACCCTGTTTAATGACAGTAAACTTATGACGAAAATGTAATGAAGAAATGTAATTGAAAATTGTAATGTAAGAAATGGCCATCAAGGAACTAAAGTTTGTCTGTGCTTGCTTGTTGGCGGTGGGAAGTGGGGAAATCCAAGTTCGAGTAGGGGTGTGGGAAATCAGGGTAGTTAGCTTGGCTAATTAAGCACCCCATTGGCAAAGGAGAGGGAAGGGAGGTGGCGTACTTCTTGGTGAGAAGTAACCAGTTTGGCACGCTCTCTCCCTACCTATCCAACCCCAGGGAGAGAATGGCCTTCCCCGTTTGGGTTTACCATTACCGCCAAGCGAGCACAGGCAAACTTAAGAATAAGAACTTGATCCCCCCCTTAACCCTTTCAATACAGCGGGACATATGCCATATCTCTCAATAAAGCTTGTAACATCATTGTTGTTGAAACATCTTTATGGGATCGTTTATGTGTCTTCAGAGAGCCATGTTACATCATTGTAAATAATGGAGGAGAAATAAATGTTACTGGAAATGAGGCGAACTAACCTGTTTTTTTTTGCTGTATAGAAAGGGTTGAAGAAAAATACTGCAGAAACTAAAAAGTTAGCTATTTTGAATAACTTCAAAATTGCAGGAAATGTTTGAGACAAAAAAAAACTCCTGCAATCTTAACTGAAGGGTGTAGATCAGACTCAACAATACCAACAATAGTCTGTAGCTGGGTGTGGCCGGCAAGACCTATTAAGGGGGACCTGGAAAAAGTTGCAACCTTCCCCTAAACCTAACCAAAATTTACCCGAAACCTTATGTATTCCACCTATGGAAGCTGGCAGTGGCTTCCCCCGAACCAGGTTCGCAGGCTCGGGCACTTTTTCCAGATCCGTATTAAGGCGTGAGACATTTTAATACATATACAATTCTAAATATTAAAAAGATAGCGAAATGGCTATATCTTTCACATTGTACACCTCTAGGAGCAAAACAACAGTTGTTACACTTTTTCAATTGCAGTTACTACAGCGAAAAGGATACAGAGCTTCGTCCCCTCTTCATTGAGAGCGAGGAGGGAATCTTTGGCGAGCAGGACCTTCCTGCATACTGGACTGTCTTCCCTCAAGTCCACAATGGACGTGACCTGGACGTACTCCTCGGCAGACGGGAAGACCGAGACGACCACCTTGCCATCGAACAAGAAGACCGCTTCTTTGGCCTCGAATTTCAGGATCTCCACTTGTTTTATATCACCGAGGCCTCAAAAAGTACAATGAGAACATGTTTAGATAACGGACTACATCAAGAGGCCATGCTGCACAAAAACTTTTTGTTCAAGATTATAAACAGACGCACCATAACTTTTTACAGACATAAACACCTTCAAAAATTGCAAGACGGAACTTTGAACCATTCCTTTAATAATTTTCCCCAGTCTAGCAATTTTGGCAAAATTGCAGAGAAGTTTATAAAATATACTAGCAATTAAAACAGTCTTTAAGTTAAAACTGTACTATGTGAGTAAAATTGGCTTATTTGAGGACAAAATGCTTGATGTAATTACTGCAATTTTGAATAAATCGTTTTTGCGTTTCGTAATATCCCTGGGGCAGAATTGCAAAAGATGGTACTGTGGCTGCAACACAGTGGTGAGCCGCCATCATCAGCTTGCGGCGCAAGCCTTGTTACTTCATATTTTAAAAATCATTTTTTCATAATTATTATCAGAATCAGCTCTTCAATAGTCAACCTAAATTCTTACAAATAAATTATTTTGATTTATAAATGTCTACTAATTATTTTTAAATTAACCTTCTAAATATTAAATGGGAGTCAATCATTTAATCCCCAAAGTACTAATGGAAAAGTACCAAAAAATGCATTTACCACAAATGTTTCCTAAAGTGACAGAACTTTCCGGTTTACCATACAGTGGATTTCTAACAATACTTCTGGGAGCTTTTTTTATAAGTAAATGAACATGACCAATTATTAATTGGAAGCTTTCCAGTTTGGGTCTGCTTATTGTTTAAACATGATTGAACTAAATCAGTGGTCAAGGAAGTTTTAAGACTAATTTAACCATAAGCAATTCACCTATCATTAAAAAATAATTTTAGAATTTTTTTGAAGGTGCCGTTTTGGTGAGTACCTTTTTTTAGTGAAGGTGCCGATAAAACGGTACCAAAATTGGCCTGCATTAGTCCCTGAAAGCTATAATGGAAACTTACAAAGTAGTTAAAATCTTAACACTTACTTTTTTTAACCTCTTGAAATGACTGGAAAATCGTGTGTACGTCCCATCTAGTCAATTGCTCTTTCTCTAAGCCAGACTCTTTCACAGCTATTGAATACAGGCATATCTCCACTTTGTCATTCACTATTAGAAGCTGAAAACTCTCGTGGCTGTAGTTATCGTCTTGCCAAGCAAAACTATAACAAAAACAATTTTACTAGAATTGGAATTTTAAAAGCAAAATAAGTTTTTAATTTCTTTTCTTGCTTCCAAAAATGAAGATAGGGAAATAATTTACATAGGAAGAAAAAATAAACACACCACAATTTAGATAATAACATATCAAATGTGGAATTAAAAAACTCAAACAGCAGTAGGTACCTAATGGAGTACAATTTCATAAGTTGTGACGTAACAAAGCTAAAATGATCCAACACAATAAAAACCTACACCACTAAAAGAACAGATATTTATTAAAACCTAAAACGAACATGTTAAGACCAGCTAAAAAACCCAACGTGGCCAACACACAGACAGAGGGGGAAAAGGATCGGCGCCCAACAACAACTCCCGGGCCTTATATTCCTTCCAGGAAGGATGACGTAGTCAACGTGATCTTCTTCTTCTCTGAGGCGCAGCCATCCTCTTCTTCTCGCAGGATCGTCACATACTCCCCCTGCATTCAAAAAAAAGAAAACACCTTTTCCTTTTTTGCGTAGAACTGCTCAAGAGGACCAGAAGGGCCAATCTCACCAATGGTCGCATCGGACTCTAAAAGAGAAAGCCAAATCCAAAATTAGTATCTCCAACAAACGCCAAACGAAAACAAAAGGAAGTTACACACTAGACCTGAACCTATTACACCAAACGAAAACAAAAGAAAATGTACACTCTAGACCTGACCCTATTCCCCGACCACCTAAAACTAACTACAACAATACAACCACTAGGCGATCACAAGACAACACCACACAAACTACTTATATACCATAAGCTAAAACTCGTAAAATACAAAGACTTACCAAAACCACAAAGCCTAAAACTCCAAGTCTCCCCCCCGCGAACAAAACACAAATCCCATACCTCAAAAACCAAACTACCGTACCAAAGCAGGACGCAAACCAGCCAGCTTTCTATAGTCCACGCGTGGCCTCACTCGCTGGGATCTTCTAGGTCCAGGACTCTGACCGCGGGACGTCGATGGATCCTCATCTGTAGTACCACGCTCCCTCGGGTGTAAACTTGCCTCCGGTTCCCCGTCCTCCTCCACTGACTCGACCTCGAAGGGGCCCTCCCCCAGAGAAAGAACATCCAAGTCCGTTGACTGTGGATCAACGGAGAGCTCCAATGGAGCATTCGCAGAATCAGGCGAGTCCCGCAGATCGGCTTCCTCCGGTGAAATTAAGTTCTCATCATCAGCAGGGCCCCGTTCTGAAAAAGTTTTCAAATCAACAATATTATGAGAACCAAGCATAGCTCCACCCTCTACCTCCTGCAATTCATAGACCAAGGGAGAAAACTTAACTATAATCCGACAGGGACCCCGCCATCGAGGCATAAACTTTGCTATTCGATGGTGATCTGCACTCGATATTGGCCTCAAACGCAACCAAACCAAATCTCCCACCTCAAACTCCCGGTTATCCCTGTGTTTATCATAGTTACGCTTTTGACGCGTCTGTGCCAGTTTCACCTTTGAATTCACCAAATCTGTCAAAACCCCATATTCGTCAGCCCGAGTCCAGACATCAGCTCCACACATGGCATCCCAGGGGAGGGCTATCTCACGACCCAGGAACAGGCGGGCCGGGGTCTGCCCAGTGGTCTCTGAAGCCGTTGTCCTCAAGGCGAATGCCAGAGCCTCCAAGTGGGTGTCCCATGTGCCATGCCGCTGGCCTACGTAACTTGCAATCATTCTGCCCAATGTTCTATTTACCCTCTCTGTCAGATTAGTTTGGGGATGGTATGGACTGGTAAATTTCCTACGAATACCAAATAACCGGCAAACCTCCTCATAAATTTCTCCAACAAACTGAGGTCCATTATCCGACAACAATGACTTGGGACAGCCAAACCTAGAAAATACATCCCTCATTAAGCACCTAGCAATAGCTGGAGCCGTAGCACGGCGAAGTGGAAACAATTCCACCCATTTCGAATAATAATCCACCAATACCAGACAGAAGACATTACCTCTCTGGGAAACAGGCAAGGGCCCCATCAAATCAACCCCCATCATCTCGCCCGGCGCGGTCACCTCCGTGGACTTAAGCAACCCGTGTTTCCTCTTTTGACTAAATTTAAGACTCTGACATATTCGGCAGGACGCAACAAACCTCCGTATATCTTGCTTCTGACCCGGCCAGTAGGTCCTCTCCCGACACTTCCTATAAGTATTTTTAAAACCGAGATGCCCCGCCACTGGAGGATCGTGAAATTCCGTCATAACCCCAGGCGTTAAACTCTTCGGAATGGCTGTTCTCCAAACATCCACTTTTCGACTCTGGAACTCTAATACTTCCCCGCGTAGTCTATAATGCCCGGAACGACCAATAATCATAGAAGCCCGAGCAGGGTCCACGGGAAGGTCACCATCCGTCAGATAGGATATGATCTCTTGGTAACACGGGTCTAGTTTCTGGTTCTCAGCAATCTCCTCCAAACTGACGCACTGAGCCACCAGCACCATGGCGTCCGGACCCTCAGTCTGCTCGGGAGGCCCAACAGGATTCCGTGATAGAGCATCGGCGGTAACCATCTGCGTTCCCTTCCGTGGTATTATAGTAAAGCTGAACTCTTGCAATTGGATGGCCCACCTAGCCAGTCTACCCTTCAATTCTCTCTTTGTTTGAAGCCAAGCCAACGCAGCGTGATCGGTAAAAACTTGAAACGGGCGGGAAAGGTATATCCGAAGCCGTTCACAAGCCCATACTAAGGCAAGACCCTCTTTCTCTGTTACAGAATAATTCCGCTCCGGTGGCCTGAGGGTACGGCTGGCATAAGCCAAGACCTCATAAGTACCATCCGACTTCCTTTGCCCCAATTCCGCTCCCAAACCCGTATCTGATGCATCTGTGTACAATTCCAGCGCCGAAGTCTCGTCCGGCAATCCGAGCACGGGAGCCCGGGTCAGCAATTCCTTTAGCCGATCAAAAGCAGCCTGCTCCTCCACACCCCAATGCCAACGCTGCCTTTTCTTGGTGAGGGCATACAGCGGGCCAGCTATGTCTGTGTAGTGAGGGATAAAAGCCTTGTGCCAAGAGCACAATCCCAAGAACTGCCTGACCTGACGGACTTTTTGTGGAATCCGAAAGTCCAAAACAGCCCTAACCTTGTCAATCTGCGGCTGCACTCCCTCCCCCGAAAGGTGGTAGCCGAGGAAGTCCAGCTCCGTCCGAAAGAAGTGACATTTTTCGGGTTTCAGAGTCAATCCCGCCCCATGTAGCAGTTCCAGAACTTGGCGAACATCTTCGTGATGCTCCTCAATACTAGATGAGTAAATTACGATGTCGTCTAGGTAACATTCACAAGTCTTCCCCAGAACCGGACGCAAAATACGATGGATCATCCTCTGAAACGTGCCGGGTGCATTTCTCAACCCGAAGGGCATCACCCGGAACTGGTACAATCCCTCAGGAGTAATGAAAGCTGTCTTGGGCCTGTGCTCCGGGGCGATCCTCACCTGCCAGTAGCCCGACTGCAGGTCGAGGGAAGACCAAACTTTGGCCCCACCAACATTGCGCAAGACCACAGGAATCAATGGCAGGGGGTACCGATCTTCACGGGTAACATTGTTCAATAGTCGGTAGTCCACGCAAAACCGCGAGGTCCCATCCCTCTTTGGCACCAAGACCACTGGTGAAGCCCAAGGAGAATCCGAAGGCTCAATGATGCCCGCCTCTAACATTTCGTGCACTTGTTTACGCACTATCTCGGCTTTGTCCCGTGACAACGGGTAAGGATGCCTATACACAGGAGGAGCATCACCCGTCTCAATTCTATGCTCCGTTTCCGCAACCATCCCAGGGCACGTACAAAATAACTCGGGAAATTCTCTAAACACCTTTAGAAGACGCTCACCATGGTCCCCGGCCCTTGTAGCTAGTTCCACCATCTTCTCCTCATCAATGTCTCCCTGCCTAACCGGAGTGCAAGCGGAGATTTCTCTTCTGCCAAAATCTATCCTTACCTCCCAAGCGGCCAGCGCATCGACACCCAGTAATATAGGCACAGGCAAACCCCGAACCACCAGAAGCTCTTGCTCCCTTTTTATACCCTTCCACTCCAAAACGCCGCTTACCACGCCCTCAGCAGAAGTAGACTCCCCATTAATGTTCCAAAGCTCCCGCCGCTCAGCTCTGTAGCTCACCACTCCCGACCTCCTCAATTGGAGGGCCCAAGATTGGCCAATCAAAGAGCGGTCAGCCCCAGTATCCAATCGGGCCCCCAGCGACCGACCCCCAAATTTAACGCAAGGCATCAGAAAGTCAAGGAAAGGGGAAGCAATGCCCCCGAGGACCATCTCCCCCACTCTGGCCTCAGGCTGTTGTTTTCCGGATCACAAAATCTGGCAATATGACCCAATCCACCACACCGATAGCACCGCACTCCAGCTCTACCGAAGCGATGTTCAGCTGACCGCTCGCCGAGTGTCCGCTGCCTCTCAGGTTCCTGCCGGGGTGGTAAAGCCCCAGAATCCACCGGAGCCTCGCCACTATGCTCAGGAGGGGGGGGAAAGAACCGCTTTACATGAATCATAACTTCCCGCACAGACCGAAAATTTATCAGGCTCAGTGGAAGGCGCTGAGCGTCTGCCAACCGCTCGACTAGTGCCTCAGCCACCTCAGACTCCGAGGCATCAGGCCTCCATTCCACATACATATCCCTGAATCTCCAAGCGAATGCCTCAAAATCATCTCCAATTTTGAATCGTGCCCGGAGAAGGCGCTCTGCCCCACTCAATGGTGAACCCGAACAACGGTAGTGTTCCCGCAACCACCGCCTGAACGTAGGCCATGTAAGTTCCTCTGGAGCAAAAGCCATAAATTCGTACCATCTAGCCGCATTTCCACCCAAACTCTCGACGGCCAGCTGCACCGTAGCCCTATCACTCAAGTTTGAGAGAGAAGCCTCTACGTTCACCTTTCGAACAAATTCGTCCACGGACTCCCTCGGAGTACCAGTAAAAGTCAAAGGGGATTTATGCCGCACGGGGCGATCGGGGCTAGCAAGACGATGGGGACTCCCGGGACCATCCTTCCGAAGCGTTGACAAAAAGACGACCAAAAGTGACAAAATACCACCAAGCAACCCGCAAACAACCAACTCGAACATCATAGCAGCAAAAGGTGGCTAAACCCAAAAGTCATAAAATTCCAATCAGCATCGCATCCTGGCTGGCTCGCCAAAGTTCACATGTGACGTAACAAAGCTAAAATGATCCAACACAATAAAAACCTACACCACTAAAAGAACAGATATTTATTAAAACCTAAAACGAACATGTTAAGACCAGCTAAAAAACCCAACGTGGCCAACACACAGACAGAGGGGGAAAAGGATCGGCGCCCAACAACAACTCCCGGGCCTTATATTCCTTCCAGGAAGGATGACGTAGTCAACGTGATCTTCTTCTTCTCTGAGGCGCAGCCATCCTCTTCTTCTCGCAGGATCGTCACAAAGTTCTAAACCTGATGGTGGAAACAGCAACTTACGGTTTCACAATTTCACTTTATTTTCCAACACTGTCTTTTAAAGCTGCCTCATTTCTTACAAGTTATTCCTGCTAATTTATCTTCTATAGTGTTTTTCTAAACATTATTAGAATTGCTAAATTCAAAGAAAAACACAGAGCAGAAAAATAAATTCAGATTTGGAAACAGATTCAAGTCTGAGGAGGCCAAATCTGGGGAAAAGGGGTGTTTTTTGTTCATTTGCCCGAGAACTAGAATTTCCGACACTATTTGCCAGGCCACTCCTGATGAAATATGAGGGGTTAAATGCGTTGATAATTTTTTGTAGCCGGGTGCAAATATCGCCAATTGTGAACCAAACGTGAGCCAAGTCGCCAAGCAAAGCGAATGACAAACACAGTAAATAGTCACCAATTTTACATTATTTGGTGATTTTTTGCTTGCGCCCAGCTAACAGAAAAGTACCAACGTTTTATAGTGGGTGGGGTTGGATCCTAGCAGAGCCCACAACCTTGCAAAAGTTGGCCATAACTCTGCCATCTTTGTAACCCTACTTTAATACACTAAATGGCGTTTGACGCCATCTTATTCTGGTTTGGCGCTTTATTTTGGTTTGTCGCCAAGGGTGTGGGCTCTCCTAGGATTTTACCCCCATGGGTGGTTAAAGCTTACAATATGAGAAATATACAATGCAAATGAAGTAAACAATAAAAGGAAGCAAAGATGGGAAAAAGGATAAAAGTGTATAAATATTTAGCAAACATCACTTGTGATTAATCTATTTCATCATTTGATTATTATTGAACATTTATCTGAAATCCTGGTGTTTGCGCTCAGCTAATCCTAAGGTTCTAATTTATATATCATTTGTCCTACTTGCTTTTTCTCTTTATCAACAGTAAACGCACCCCAACTCAGATATTATATGAATGTTAACAACCGAATTCCGATCAGAACTCAAAAATTTTATAAACACTTATTTTAAAGGAGAATAGTTTCTGGAATCATTTTATTCTGTGCCAAGCGGAGAACTGTTCAGTCCACCACTCGAACAACTTTGAAATGATAAAATTACTTTAACTTACGTTTCTACGCATTCCAATCTTGTATTAATGTTCAGATTATGAGTAGGAAGTATTACCAACTCTTTCTTTTCATTGTGTAAACTCACAAGTCTCAAATTCGTAGTTGTTGACACTGAAACAACTGTGTCTGGGATTTCAGGAAATCGCTTTAGCAACAGTGTCATCAAAGCCATTTTCGTCTTTCTAATAAAAATAATAGTAAATGAACAATATGGCTACATATTGACCCAAAAAGTGACAAAATTTAGTAAAATGACACCATAGAATGAAAATTCAAAAGATTGTTTTGTTTTCATTTTGCTTAGACACATGACTAGTTGAAATCCATTGCCAAACCAAGAAACTCTACATATTTTTAAAAAAAATTAGAAATACACTACGTAAATGCTTTTGAAAATTCATCTGAGATTCTTTGAATTTTTTTTAATTCTTATTTTAATTATTTGTTAAATTTTCAGTGGGTTTTTTTGTGTAATTAAGTGCGAATGGAATTTAGGGTTTTTATACGGCGAAACGAGAGCAAGCGAAGCAAAGAGAACAAGCGCCAGATTTGGCAACTAATTGCTTTCTTAGCGAGCGGAGCGACCGTGCGCCAAGCCAAAACCGCCAACTGCGTTTCTCGACATCGGTCACTAAAACGACGATTTTTTGCCTGAATACTGGTCTAAATAGATCGAAAATGGTTCAAATCGAATGAGAAGAGTTCATACTGGAAAAGGTACGGACAAACAGTACCCAAAACAGTACGAAATTCCAGTTTAAATTCGTTCCTATCCGAATCCGGTCGATTCAAGATCAACTGTTCGTCCTTACAAATAGCGTTTCTGATTCGCTGATCGCAGCTGTCAGTAACTAGAACACGCCCTAAAAAATAGGCGGAGTATTAAATTAATTACTCTATGCTCTGAACTTGCGCCGCGGATTTTTTTAAAACACATTTTAAAAACTTTCCAAAAAATGAGAAAAAAGTCGAATTTTTCTAACTTTAGGCCGTTTTGGGAACGTGTTTATTAATATATTATCTAATCGGTTTAAGACTTTGCACACATTCTTAGGGTACCAAAAGGAGAAAAAAATTGGGGGGTGAAGCAAATGTTTCCCCGACTTTAAAAAAAACCGCCTAAATAAGGGACACCCTAATCCTAATGTGTATTTGTAACAAAATTTTTGTAAAATGCATCAAGTGAAATGCCGATAAGAAGAAAATAGAACATATCAAAGAAATTAATTTGTTTAAACGTTATAGAGAAGATCTCACGTGAGAATTTGAGGGGAGTCAGTCAAGTCAATTTAATCAATTTGGCTTTAACAGGGTGTCCACTTAATTCTAAGCTAAGAATTCCCTGAGTTTTCCAGGACAATTTTTTTGATTTTCCAGGTTCGGTCAAACTAAAGCTTTAAGGCGTTTTTTTTTTAATTTTTGGTGATAAGATGGAACTTTTATTTTCCTTCTATCCATACCATATATTAAATAAACCTGATAAAAAAACTGAAAAAATATCTTCTATAGATTACTATTAATTGGTTGAATGATACATTAATTTTAAATTAGACATTTAATTTAGAGATGTTTTATTCATTGAGAAAAATAAACCGTTTTCTATTTCTCTAGAAAAGCTTCGACCAATTCTGAGACTGAGCAAGAGCTCAAAAGGAATAAAGATTAGTGAAATGACTATACAATTACACTGGCTAGAATGGGTGTACTCCAGGTTTAATTTTTGGGGTGCATTTTTGCGAAATGAAATTATTTTAATGAAAACTGAAGTCAGATTATATTTGATCTTCAAATTATTCTAAAAAATCAAAATTGAGAGATTTTTAATTGATAACACTGGTCAACACTCATTTTGATGGCGGGAATATTAAAGCTGTTTTTGTATATATTTGACCTCCTGATTCCGAATATGACATCCGTTTTTGCTCATCAGCTCTAGTTTTTAAGATATTCGAAAATTAAGTTTTTTTCACTTTTGACCTACCTTTTATACAATATGGTGCTATAAAAATGACATAAAAATATAAAACCTAACCACCCAAGGTTTTTCCTATTCCTTAGGCTCCCAATAGATAGTGTATAAAGTTTCAGCCCCCAAGTTAATTTTAAGGGGTACATATAGGGCCCTAAAGTTGAAAAAAAGTCGAAAAATTGGTCTTTTTTTCAGAATTTTTAAAAAAATATTTCTTAGTTTTCTAATTTGATAAAACTGGCTAATATATGTTTTTTAGAACTTATTTAGACCGCTAAAAATAATTTTACTTGAAAACTGCACCTCTTTAGAGCGATTTTTTAGTTTTAAGGCGAAAATAAGGGTCATTTCGCTCAAAAACGCTTGGTACCAATAATGGTTGTTGAAACGAATAAATTTCAAATTTTTCAGAAGTAAGTCATCAAAAATGATGTCCTTTGATATAAAACTGAAATTTCATATGATACAGATCAGTAAAAAGAGCATTTTTTCCAATTTTTTCAAATTTTAGGGCTTGAAAGTTCGAGAGGAGCTTCTACTGTTTCACTGATCTTTATCATGTGAAATTCAGTTTTACATCAAAGGACATCTTTTTTGATGACTTACTTCTGAAAAATTCGAAATTTATTCGTTTCAACCACCATTATTGGTACCAAGCGTTTTTGAGCGAAATGACCCTAATTCTCGCATTAAAACTAAAAAATCTCTCTAAAGAGGTGCAGTTTTAAAGTAAAATTATTTTTAGCGGTCTAAATAAGTTCTAAAAAACATATATTAGCCAGTTTTATCAAATTAGAAAACTCAAAAATATGTTTTAAAAAATTCTGAAAAAAAGACCAATTTTCGACTTTTTTTCAACTTTAAGGCCCTATAGGTACCCCTTAAAAATAACTTGGGGGCCTGAAACTTTATACACTATCTATTGGGACCCTAAGGAATAGGAAAAGCCTTGGGTGGTTAGGTTTTTTATTTTTAAGTCATTTTTATAGCACCATATTGTATAAAAGGTAGGTCAAAAGTGAAAAAAAATTGATTTTCCAATATCTTAAAAACTAGAGCTGATGAGCAAAAACGGATGCCATATTCGGATTCAGGAGGTCAAATATATACAAAAACAGCTTTAATATTCCCGCCATCAGAAAAAAAGTTTTTTTTGTGGACCAGTGTAATCAGGACCCAAGTAGACGAATGACGTGATTTTTGACGTCATTTTTTCGTCAAAAAATGCCTTAAAATTGACGTCATGTTTTGCGTCGAAATGTCCAACCTTTCGTCGTCATTTTCGACGTCATAAATGACGTGAATTTGACAACATATGTGACGTAAACTTTGACGTGATTTTATGGCGCGATTTTGACGTTATATACGACGTGATCATATTTACGTGATTTGGACGTAATATACGACGTATTAAATTTACGTGATTTTACACGTCATAAATGACGTGAATTTGACGTCATATGTGTCGTGAATTTTGACGGCATTTAGGACGTGATTCAGACGGTATATGTGATCATATTTACGTGATTTTATGACGTTTTTTATACGTGATTCGATAACGTCTTTTTCACGTATTCGGTATGACGTGAATGACCTGTTATTTGTCCTAGACACTGGTTAGGTTAGCCTTCAATAGTTAAAATATGCTAACTTAATTGAAATAATTAATCATATAGGTAAATTGTGTCAATTCATTTGATCGAGTTAGCATATTTTAACCATTATTTGTAAATAACCAGTGCACAGGACAAAACATACCAATCACAAAAAAGTAACCTATTTACAGAATAAATGAACGATTATAGTATTATGTATTAAAAGGATTTTGAAGTTCTACTAAAAATCAACAAAAGGCACCTATAACATGTTTAACCGAATTTCAAATTATTTAGTCATCTTAATTTTTAATGCATTAAATGCTAATGCTTATCCAAAAATATTAATTTTCCAAATTAGAATGTTTTGTATGTTGAAAACACATTTTTAGATAATTAAGAATGAATTAGTTAATTTACACTTGATTTTTATTTGATAGTAGACATAAAAATAACTAAAATGTAAGCAAAACACAGTTTGACTTAATTTTTTTATTTTATTGTTTTAATTTTTTACTGTAACAACCATAAGCTTGAGAGAAAAACATATTAGTAACAATGTAGGACTTGGAAGAAGGCACTTGTCACATAAGCAGATAAACATATTCAAAGCAGCAGGACTTGGTATACATGACATTTCCTACAAGGTAATAAAAAATCAGCTTTACTTAAATTATATCATCTAATAATTTTTAAAAAACTTAATATAAAATAAAAATCACTAAAATTAATGTTGCAGCTAAATTTGAACCAAGTTTGTGGTGAAATACTGTCCATAAGACAATTTTAATTATTATGTCATAAATCTTTTTTACAAATATTTTCATCCTAGACTTATTAGGTATATTCCTCTAATTTTACTTGAGCAGGGGTAGAAGTGACCAAATATAAATATATAGGATTTTTCAAAAAATAAATAGGACGAAAATAAATTTTTAATAGTTTGGTAACAGGACTAAAGACACTTCTGTATCAGTTTTAAGTGTTTGGTATTTAGGCTTATAACCTCAAATTTACTTGTACTTGGCTACAAAAGTTGGCTAAAAGTGTCAAACTATATTGCAACTAAATACTTCCATGAATTTTCAAACTAATGAACTTTGAAAACAAAATTAATGTTTTTAATTTAATAAATACTTTTAGTAAAACCATACTTAATTTAATCCATAATGCAAAAAGTAAAAATGCATGAATGGAAAATCTAAAAAAATGTTTTTTTTTGTTAAAAAACAATTTCCAGCAATTTTAAAATCTAAAAAAATACCCAGAAAATATCTTAAGACTGTTTTCCTGATAAAAAAAACTACTGAAAAATACTTAATATCAAGCGACTTTGCTTTCTTACATAATAGCAAGCAATTTAAGTAGTAAATCTTTTAATATGCTCGCTAAAACGGTCCATATTTTGGACACATGTATTCCAAAACCAAGTTTTAAAGTCGAGAATATCGACATGAGACAAAAATTGCAATTGTGAGAGAATAAAGTTTTTTTTTCTGCCCTCATTGAATCTGAAAAACCACCAAAAGCTCAAAGAATAATTGAATATTCATTAACTTTTAGAAGAAATCTGGGCAGTGATACGATTTTAGGATTTCTGAATGATCAATTTCAAGGATATTGATTTTTGGATTTTTTCTAATTTATTTTTTAATGATATTCAAGACATTTAATTTAAATTTTGAATACTTGAACTCGAAAGTAGGGTCGTTTGATGGAATATAGGATTATTTTTAAAATATAGGATATATAGGATTTATAGGACGCTTTATTCATGTTTTTTGAAAATATAGGAAATATAGGACGACTTCTACCACTGCTAGAACTAAAAGCACTTTTTGCATTAAAAGTTCAGTGGAAGGCCTAATTACTGTTATTTCACTGGTCTTTATAATTTAAACATCAATTTAACAACAAATAGCATCATTTGAGGGAGTTCCTTCAAAGAAATTCGGATTTAATTCATTTCGGCTACCGGTAGTGCATTATAAGCTTTGGGGAGTGCAACGTCCCTAGCACTTATTAATCTTAAATTATAGGGGCTATAGGGTACAGTTAATGCACATAAATATATATAATTCATTTAAATATGTTCTAAAGAACACATTTAAACCAGTTTTATATAAATATCAAAATATTTTTTTAAATTCTGAAAATTGGTAGTTTTTTCGCTTTTTTTTTCAAATTTGGGGCTCTATAGGCACACCCTAGAGTTAACTTATGGGGCTGAAACTATCTTTTGGGACCAAAAGGAATGGGAAAAGCCCTGGGTAGTGAGGTTCTTTGTAAAAAAGTTTTTTTTCCCGGGACACACTAGTGATTGCTATATTAGAAAGTGAAATGAGGTTAGGCGCGCAAGGTTTTTTCCCAATATAAAGAAAATAATGCTATAAAATTAACATTTGGGCAAAAGTTCATCGAATGCAACATCAGGATTTTAAATATTTTAAAAAAAGTCTCAGAATCATAACCCTACTGTATATAAAGTATTCTTAATCACTAGCTTACATTAACAGCCTAGTGTAGAGGTGTGATTAGAGGGGGAACTGTGCACTCCAAAAATAACTCATGTCAGTTAGTATTTAAATTAGTCTTAATCAAAGAAGTCACCAGATAATATAACATTATCCTTTAATATAACTTGACCCTAAGTGTTTTTTAGATTGTAAAACCTTACTGAACCATCTTTTTGGGACCAGATATTTGTCGACACCATGTGAAATTTAGAGGATCTCCTTCAAAATTTCACATTTGGAGGGGAGGAAGGGGTTTCTATATGTGAAATTAATTGACTAGGGGAGGGAAATGCTAAAGTTGTAAAATTTAACACCAAGAACAAACCAAAACAATATTTTTCGGGGGGGGGGTAGCTTAACAGAAACAAACAGCATTTTTGTATAAAAATGTACTAACCAAATAAAACTTAATTTCCCTCAATGCACTTCAGACCTGGCTGGTGGTATACCTGGCAGATTAAGAGTCCTCGACAGCTTCCATCAGCACCTGTAGGAAATAAAAATTTTTTTGACAAAATTACAATAAAGTATATTCAAATAGGAATTAGTTAATTAAGTTAAAAATTCTCAGATTCTGTCCATCCCAGAACCCTAAGAAAAAAGCCCTTGCCACGTTATTCAGAGTTAGTTATAACCCTTAGGATTTTTGTAGTAAGAATATGAAAAGGATTTCAAGATCAAATCTAAATGCAGGGAATCATTAAACAAAGTTGCATCATTCAACACAGTGAATTAACCAAAACCAAAACAATATATTTTTTGGGGATGCAGCTTACAGAAATATACACATTTTTTAATAAAAATGTTCTAACCAAATGAAATTTAACTTTTCTCGATTCACTTCAGACCTGGCTGGTGGTGGTACCTGGCAGTCCTCGACAGCTACCATCAGCACCTATAGGAAATAAAAATTTTGACAAAATCACAATACAAGTATATTCAAATAGGAATTAGTTACTTCAGTCAAAAATTCCAAGCATATGTCCATCACAGAATTGGAAACACAATGGGTGACCAAAACATAGGAATTTTTAACTAAGCTTTAAGACCCAATGTTTATGTAATGTAAATTGGTTCAATTCCTTAAACAATCTTTTTTGGGATAAGATGTTTGTCAACACCATGTGAAAGTTAAGAGACTGTCCTTAAAAATTTCACATTTGGAGGGGAGGAAGGGGGTTTATCAATGTGAAATTAAGTGACATGGGGAGGGAAATACTCAAGTTGTAAAATTCAACACTAAGAACAAACCAAAACAATATTTTTCGGGGGGGGTAGCTTAACAGAAACAAACAACATTTTTATATAAAAATGTACTAACCAAATAAAATTTAACTTCCCTCGATGCACTTCAGACCTGGCTGGTGGTATACCTGGCAGATTAAGAGTCCTCGACAGCTTCCATCAGCACCTGTAGGAAATAAAAATTTTTTGACAAAATTACAATGCAGTATATTCAAATAGGAATTAGTTAATTAAGTTAAAAATTCTCAGATTATGTCCATCCCAGAACCCAAAGAAAAAGGCCCTTGCCACGTTATTCAGTGAGTTATAACCCTTAGGATTTTTGTATTATGAATATATTCAAGATCAAATCTAAATGCAGGGAATCATTAAACAAAGTTGCAACATTCAACACAGTGATTTGAATTAACCAAAACCAAAACAATATATTTTTTGGGGAGGTAGCTTAACAGAAATATAAACAGCATTTTTAAATAAAAATGTACTAACCAAATGAAATTTAACTTCCCTCGATGCACTTCAGACCTGGCTGATGGTATACCTGGCAGTGTGATTTATTAAGAATCCTCGACAGCTTCCATCAGCACCTGCAGGAAATAAAAATTTTTGACAAAATTACAATGCAGTATATTCAAATAGGAATTAGTTAATTAAGTTAAAAATCCTCAGATTATGTCCATCACAGAACCCTAAGAAAAAGGCCCTTGCCACGTTATTCAGTGAGTTATAACCCTTAGGATTTTTGTATTATGAATATATTCAAGATCAAATCTAAATGCAGGGAATCATTAAACAAAGTTGCAACATTCAACACAGTGATTTGAATTAACCAAAACCAAAACAATATATTTTTTGGGGAGGTAGCTTAACAGAAATATAAACAGCATTTTTTAATAAAAATGTACTAACCAAATGAAATTTAACTTCTCTTGATTCACTTCAGACCTGGCTGGTGGTGGTACCTGGCAGTCCTCGACAGCTACCATCAGCATCTATAGGAAATAAAAATTTTGACAAAATCACAATACAGTATATTCAAATAGGAATTAGTTACTCAAGTCAAAAATTCCAAGCATATGTCCATCACAGAACCCTAAGAAAAAGGCCCTTACCATGTTATTCAGTGTTATTTATAGCCCTTAGAATTTTTGTAGTAGGAATATTAAAAAGATGTTATTTAAGATCAATAATAATACCTAAATGCAGAAAATCATTAAACATATGTATGTAATTGGAAACACAATGGGTGACCAAAACATGGGAATTTTTAACTCAGCTTTAAGACCCAATGTTTATGTAATGTAAATTGGTTCAATTCCTTAAACAATCTTTTTTGGGATAAGATGTTTGTCGACACCATGTGAAAGTTAAGACTGTCCTTAAAAATTTCACATTTGGAGGAGAGGAAGGGGGTTTATCAATGTGAAATTAAGTGACCAGGGGAGGAAAATACTAAAGTTGTAAAATTCAACACAATGAATAAACCAAAACAATATCTTGCGGGCAGTGGCGGATCCAGGATTTGGTTTTGGGGGGGGCTAAGAATTTTCATAATCCAATTGAATCTTCTTTGTTAATGGTAAAAAACTAAATAAAAAACTCGCAAAGAGCAACAACGTTGAATGCTCTGGTACGACTTAGTATGGCATCCTTGAGCACTCTTATTTTTCCCTCAGAGAAATTATTGGTATTGTTCCGTGTTATCAGTGCGCTTTTCTCTATGAGCAGCCATTCCTTTCTTCTGTTCATGAATTTCAGGAACCGATTTGAAAACTCCAAATATCCGGCATTTAGCAAATTTTGCTTTGCAGATTCTTAATTGACTTCTGAGTCAGCATACATCACCTATAAAGTAAAGTAAGCCTAATTGTATTATACTTTTGTTGATTTTTTTGTTGATACTTTTGTTGATAATGTTAATTACAATTGATTAATACTATAATTTTTGTAATTCTTTACTTCATGGGTAAATTAGGTACTTATTTATAAATTTGCTTATCTGTCTGTATCACTTAATACTTACTGTATTTCTAGTGTGTATACATATTGTGGGCCCAATGATAAAACCACAAATCTGTATTCATTCGATTCGGAAAACTATTTTGAATTTTAGATACCTAAACAAGTCTTCCAAAATATTTGTTAGTAAAAAGTTAATGTGTATAGTTGATTAAGAGTTGTGTATTCTGACTTACTAAATTTGCACATTCTTGGCTTTGTCATGCTGACACTACATATAATGTTCTGCATTTGACTGCTAATTATCCACCAGATGCAATGTTATCATGTTTGTTTTAATAAATGTTATTCTTTTAAAAAATATCTTTGTAATCACTGTGTCCAATTAGGGGGCGTACAAAAAGTGAGGTCAAAAAGGGGGAGGTGGTCTAGCACTATCTCACCAGAGGTAAGGGGAGTCAATTAAAATCTCACATCAACCTTTAATTTAGAGAACATATGTTTTTCTTTTCTTTTTTAGCACAATTTTAAGAATTATGTGCAGATCATTAGCATTGCAGCAAAATCTCACTAAGGGGGAAGGGGTCCAAATTTTGGGGGGAAACCTCATGTAATTTATGGCTGTCCCCTTATGACTTGACTGTGTGTGTAAAGTTTAATAAAGGGGCTGTACATAAATATCTCACCCCTCCCTGCCCTATATTTGTTACAAATTGTCACACTTCACCATACCCCTTTCTTTTTTTCCCTCATGCTCCTATTGAAAATGTAATTTTATAATATGAACTAAATTTTCTACAAAAAAAACTTGTTTTTGATTTCTAGTGTGTTAGCTCTCAAACAGAATAATATCTTAATGTAATGAAATTGAGAAACATGTTTAAGGCTTGAAGGTAAAATCACATCTTCCTTTATTTTTTGTAATATTACTTCCTTCCTATGCAAAGTAAATTTGCTAGTTCCTTTAGAACTAATCTTTCCAGTCTTGAATAATTGTGGTGCTTGCTATCAAAACCAGCTCATTCCATTTTTGGAAATTTTACAGGAGAGACAAACTTCTCATGTCCACAGTTCTAAAGCTAAAATTTTTTAAAAAATTTTTAGTTGTAGGTATAACCGCCTAGAATTTGATTAGTTTTCGATTCCAGGTGCATTACCCTGGGCGTAATTACACTAATTAGGTTGGAGTGAGCTGATTTTGATGCAAAAACTCGATTTTTCATGCTTTTTTCAGTTTTTTGTTCAATTAAATTGTGTGAAATTAGTTTTTTTTTTCAGTTTACTTGTTAATATTTGTGTCTTTACGAGTTTTAAATATATGACATCCACTTAAATTTTTCAAATCTGAAATTTCACACACACATTTTTTTTGAGATCACAGTTTTCACCTTTTCATCTAATTTTGGGTTGGAATGAGCTGGATTTGAGCTATATCCCTTCATCAGGTTATGAAGGACCCTCTGAACTTTCAAAATATGCAAAAAAAAGTAAAAATATGGAATGAGCTGGTTTTTATAGCAAGCACCTCAATTCTTAAATTATCCTGACATAGGAAAGCTCATTTAATGATGATAAGTTATTATTCATCAAGAACATTAGGTTCTCATATTTAGATATGAAATAAAAAAACTGTTCCAAAGACAATTAAAAAGATTTCCTTCTCCCAAAACCACAATCATGCAAAAAAAAAATATCTAACTTAAATTCTTCCCTTTCTTCTTTGAAAGGAAAAAATAAAAAGAACGATTTATCAGCATCTGAGCCTTTAATAACACTCACAGATAGAAATATTTTTTTGGAATAAAAGAAAAGAATAAAGTTCTTTATCGTCTGTTTGTTTACATTCTGGAACACATGTTTTAAGCATTTAGTCGGAATTGGAACCATGATTCGACTCGTAAAACAAAAAAGAATACTGGGGATTTTTTTACAGCATCATGCAATCTGGTTAGAATGGTTAATGATTTTAGGAAGAAAAAGAATCTTACCTTTGAGGATTTCCAGTTTGGTGATAATACACCCATGCTGTTTTGGTTATTGAAGAAAAATATTTTTTAAATCGTTCAGCTTTCTCTTCAGTTGATAAATCTAATCTCCAAAAAACGACATCTTTAGTTGTTTTTTCATCTACTTTTATGTTTGGATACTTTTTAACTTCGTAAAACGTTGACTCCATAGCCCCCGCAAAAATATCAAATGTTTTATTTTTTTCCTATCAGCGCGTAATGACGAGAAAATATATTAGCAGCGCATGCGTCGGATTAGAGTACAATGGTAACCCCTACGCCTGTCCATTCGCCATCACTCCTCACCTCAGTCGCCAAGGCGCCAAGCAGGGTCTGAATCTTGGTCGGAAACAAATTACGCCACCCGAGGCGAGGAGGAAGAATGTCATAGAGTGCACATGCGGCTCGAAATGTCTTAAATTCAGACGGTGTCACTATTCAGACACTTGACTCAGCTCTTCGATACCACAAAACTTACAATTATAAGTCTGAAATTCAGATGTGTTTTTGGTGTCTGAAATTATATAGGTCAGACACTTATGTGTCTGATAAATAAATGTCCCAAAAGTTTTTTTTACCAGAACTTGAAAGAAAAATAGAACTTTTTAGCCAAAAACGGGTAAAAATATTTGGAAAATTAAACTTAACTTTTTTGCATTTTAAAACTTTTAAGGGATTATTACACTTTTAGACCTTCTTTAAAATTAATTAGTTAAATTAATTTAATGATTTATTTTTCCAATCAAAGGAAATATTCTTATTCAGCACGCCCATGTAAATTTGATTTTTGAAATTTATAAAAAAACTCAAACATCATTTAAAAATATTAAAAAAAAAATTTAAATTAAATTTTTAATCAGCGCCAAATTTAAGACGACATCCAATATGAGCGAGTATATTGTATCATCATTATCTAATGCCGGATAATACCACTTCTCCGACATTATCTTAGCAAATTTCCTTTTTTTTACAACAGGAGTGTCGGGTAACACCGATAGATGTCGGAAAAGACGATTCGATTGATTGGAAGTGTGAAATTTTAAGTACAAAAATACAAAATTTTTACAAAAATTCGTCGTTTTTAACCGCTTTTTTATTCATGTTCGAAGTGGATCAAAAGGTTGCAAAAAGGCCTCAAATTAATGAGATCTAAAAAAATTACATCAAAAGACGTGAAAACTACCAAATGTATGACGCATTAAATATTACGTCATTTTATGTGACGAAAAAATTACGATATGTATGACGTAATAAATTATCACGTCATTTTATATGACAAAAAATGACGTATTAAATATCACGTCATTTTAGCTGACGAAAGTATGACCAAATTTATGACGTACTATATACCACGTCATTTTAGGTGACGAAAAAATGACCAAATCAATGACGTACTAAATATCACGTCATTTTAGGTGACGAAAAAATGACCAAATTAATGACGTACTAAATATCACGTCATTTAAATGACGCAAAAATGACCAAATTCATGACGTGTTTAAAATTACGTCACTTAGACTGACGTAATAATGACCACGTTTATGACGTCGTGCAATTGACGTCATTCCAAGTAACGTAAAATTGACCAAATTATCACCATTCATCAAAATTAGGTCATTCTAGGTGACGTAAATCTGACGTCTAAATGTCGTTTTAAATTGACGTCATTTTTTCTGACTGAAAAAGGACGTCATAGTTGACGTGATTTTTTCCCACTGGACGTCATATGAAAAAATATGACCTGATTTTGACGTGATAAATGACGTCATCCGTCTACTTGGGGAGCCTTCAGTAAAAATTAACTTTAAAAGGCTAATGCTTAAAAAGTATAAAATTATTCAGAAAATTAACTGAGAAAAATTAAAACTTCAATTTTAAGTAAAGGATCCTATTTGTGTATAAAGACTACCTTATAAAGAAATTTCATTATATATTTTCATAAATAAGCTGAAAATCAGGTTATATTTTTTGGAGGAAAAAAACTACCTATCACACACTCACAACCATACTATATAACTATGAAATTATTAAATTTAAATTAATACTTTAAGCAGTAATTCAAATTTTCCAATATAGTTTCTTTCAATTTTTATACTCAAAACAATTTTAATTTGAGCATCAATAAAATAAGACTTCATAAGCATGTCTTTGACTTAAGAATATCTGTCCATGAAAAAGCTCAAGTCCGTTTTCCACAATACACCAAATACCAAATGCGAGAAGCCGCCGATTACGCCCCGTAAAATAGGCTTCTCCTCATCTTTAGGCTGCATGGTAGGAACACCATGAACACGGCTTTCTTCCCTTACTTCCAAAAAAGTCGTTTTTCCGTAATACAGTAAACGAACGAGGAGAAGGCGCCTTTACAGGCCGAGTCGCGCAAACGTATCGCCGTGCCTCGCCGATGCGAGCTAGGATGCCGTTGATTTGACTAATTACCGGAGATGGTAACTCCACAACGTAAAGAAACGCTGGAAAACGTTGAAAAAACTGGCCGCCCGAAATTCTTATGGATTTTCCGTTGGAACGGGCCGGCTTCGTTAACACCCTGAGTTCCACGGATTATGAGCTTTCATTACTTTCGCCCGAAATTCCTATGGATTTGCTGTCGGAACGGGCCGGGTCGGCCTGGAACTGTTAGCGATCGCTAATAGTTCCACGGAGTCTTAACGGTTCTGAGAGAAATAAGTTCCAATGATAGAACTCTTTACGGAAACTAATACGTTCCCGTGGAACTGTTTTGAGTGGATTAGTTATGCTGGGAGGAATTCGCGTAACTGGAATGGAACCGGAACTTGATTAGAACTCTTTTGGAACTTATAACTGGTAAGAACTTTGGAGCTATTTTGGAACTTATAACTAGGTTTATAACTTGGGAACTCTTTGGAACTGGTAAGACAGGGGTCCCCAACCTTTTTGAACCTAAGAGCACATACCAGAATATCGGTCGAATGGCGGGCACCATTTATTTTTTCAAGATAAATTTATAAGTGGTGGACATAGTTAATAATACACACTACATATAAGGCACAAAAAATTTAATTTTAAAAATTAATTTAACATAACGAATAGGTATAATTAGTATTAATATTCTTTTGTAAAATAAATTACTACTAAATTGCTTGCAAAGCATACGAAGTATAAAAATTATTTATAAAATATATAAAATACATTGCATTTCACTGGCCAGCGCTTCATAATTAGGAGATTATGATGAAATTCTTGCCCGCAAGCTATCGTCAAGGTATTACGACAAGGTGGGACGTCAAGCTCTCGTCATCTGTACGTCGTGATCTATATATTTTTATTTTATTATGTTCATTGTCGAAAATGATTCACATAAGTGTGTGGAACCAAAGAACTACTTTATTTTATATGCTGCTCTTTTTAACCCATTAGCGCCCAGTGATCTATTTTTAGATCGCTAAACATAGTGTCATAAATGCTCTCTTAAATAACCTTAAATGAATCGTCTAGTTTCAAAAACAGGTAGATCCATTTTGGCACAGCTTCAGTAAGAGTCGACGTGGTCGCCAAATGGAAGACAAGTTGGCGCTATATCACGGCCGGTCACCCGTTCTGGCCGCTATGTTTTACCACGACTCAAATGATAACACTTAAGTGAGTTACGAAGTATAATTTTGTTCTTATTTTTAAATTAGATAATTACCGGAGATCGAAATATGTATCTCCCGCAACAGGGGCGGATCCAGGATTTTCTTTTGGGGGGGGCACCACTAAAATTTTAGTCCTACCTGGGACACGGC
Source organism: Tetragnatha versicolor (assembly GCA_024610705.1). Lineage (NCBI taxonomy): Eukaryota > Metazoa > Arthropoda > Arachnida > Araneae > Tetragnathidae > Tetragnatha > Tetragnatha versicolor. The sequence goes on along the minus strand of JANDEH010000004.1, from coordinate 66,550,871 downwards.
AGTAACAAAACTTTTGCTTCGGGGGGGGGAATGATTCAACGTTAATTCTAAGGTATCCCAAACGAGTATATTTATGCGTTAAATTTTTTAATCACCTAAAACTAATATACTGTGGTTCTGGGGATCACCCCAGAAAATTTTTGAAAATTTGTCTCTAAAAGTAGTGTTTCAGCTCAATATTTTGAGAACCTTTGGGTTACATCAAAAGAGAACAGCTCCTTTTAACCCACAAAATTTTGATGGAACTAAATTATAAATGGACGTCTAAATTGCTAGGAGGGTTGGGGGGTCTTCCCCGGAAATTTTTTTTGAATAATTTGAAATTTTTTAGAAAACACCCTAAGGAAAGCGGCAGAATTTTCAAAGGAAAAACAATGTTAACAGGCTTCAAGGTTTTGAGGGTTCTCTCCTGAGAACATTTTTGAAATTTTGACTCTAAAAAAGTGCTGTCTTAATTTTGAGACTCTTCAGGTTGCACCCGAAAGGACTTCTCCTTGTAAGTTGCAGAATTCATAAGAGATAAAACAACACATAAATACTGATGTCAAAAAATTACGGACTTGGCTAAAAACTTTCGGATACAGCCCTGACCTAGAAAGCTACGATACCCTCAAAAACTGTTGTTTTAAATTCTACTTTGAAAAATGATATTTACAAATAAATATACAGCATTATTTTCACAGTATTTAAAAGACCCTGGTATAAATAAGAAAATTGGTTAATATTTTCCCACGGGTCATTTTGTAGGATTTTGTATGATTTAAAATAAGGTAAAAACATTTAAAAACACAGTATTTTAATGAAATAAACCTGAAATGTTTAAATCTGACGCCCCCCTAATAAAAAAAATTATAGAATTTAGGGTATAGGGTAGGGTCATTAGTTAATATTAAAAGTAATTTTAAGTATAGTAAACCCAATATTAGTAAACTTAGGCAACAAATTTGTTAAACTCGGGACTTAGTGGCCCCCTAATATACTTCCAAATAAAAATACTTATTCCTACACATTGATATGCCTATAGAACATGTTTTTTCTTCTTTTTTTGTTCACATTCATACGGATAAAATTGATAAGGGGACATCAATAAATTACGTGAGGTGTTTTTTCCAAAATCTGGACCCCCCTCCCCCCTTGGTGAGATTTAGTGAGATTTTGCTGGACCCCCCTCCCCCCACGTGAGATTTACCTACAACGTTTAAAAATAATTTTCTATCCTATTCATTTGCATTTTGTGCTTCACAGCACCAAAAACTTTTCCATGTTTAATGATGTGGGGGTTTATTAATGATCTTTTTCAAAAAAAGGACATTATTCCGCCTAAAAATCGCCACAGTATCTTCTGTGGGTATTATTCCTTTCTCAAACTTGAAAAAAATTGTTTAATTTCAACCTTAAAAAGTTGACGTGAGATATGTTGACGTTGAAGGATTTAGTCACCGACACATTTTTATCACTAACTTAAGCTACTTTCAAGCAGCCCATTTAATGGGCTGCTTAAAAGTAGCTAAAGTTAGTGATAAAAATGTGTTGGTGACCATATCCTTCAACTTCTTTTCAATAGACTTAAGCAGCCCACTTTCGGAGCTTTAAGGGGGTCTGGGGGTCACCCCCAGAAAATTTTTGATTTTAAGCACGAAAAAAGTGCCAATTGCCTGCAAATATGCCTTTTTAAGCAGTGTATTTTTTAGTCCTCTGGGGGGGGCACGTGCCCCCCCTGGATCCGCTACTGTCCCGCAAACATGGCGCCCGGAACGGCTAGCTTATTCGCACATCCCAACGGTTCGGTCCTGACGAGCTTAGTGCGCATGCTCGGGGAGAAAAAAAGGATCTTCTTCGGATAATTGCATTCAATAATGAATCCCCGCTGGTGCAGTGGTAGAGCGCGTGCTTAGCAAGCGGTAGGTCGTGGGTTCGATCTCCGATTTATTGTTTTATTAAAATTTCTAAAAAAACAGCTAAAATAAGTCCACACGCATGCGCACTAAGCTCGTCAGGACCAAACCGTTGGGATGTGTGAAAATGCGAACGGCTACCGGACGTGATATAGCGCCAACTAGTCTTCCATTTGGCGACAGATTCGCGGTCGCCAAATGGTCAACCCTTTTATCAAAGCTGTGTCAAAATGGATCTACCTGTGGTTTTGAAACTAGACGACTCAAATACACTCAACAGTAACGAAACTGCACATATGGCAAGAGAAAACATCCCTCAGTTCTAATATTCTGTGTTTTTTGCATTTGCTTCATTTATTGTGTAATAGAGATGGGCTAAAGTTTGTTTTGTGGTTTCATTTTGCAGTTTTTTCATCTTCATTCGCGTTTTTCAAGAAAACAGTAAATATATACCACTTAAGGAATCCTTTTTAAGTTTTATTTTATCTTAATAGATGTATTGGGATATAATACAGGGTTTGGTCAAAATTAATATATTTAGTGAAAAATAAAGTCCAAATACTGCTGATCTAAAAATAGATCACTGGGCGTTCGGGCGTTCTTTTTTTGTGTGTTGCTTACAATACGATCATTAAGTTTTTCCACTAAAAACTGATAAAATGAGTCTGAGAATACCCCGTAATGTTCAAGATGAAGTCAGCTATTGATTCTCTTAAGAAATGTAATATTATATTATTGCTAATTAAATTTTATAATATATTCTGGTGAATAATTGGAAGGTTGGCCATTATGATTCCTTGCCAATAAAGCACAGTATTGCAACTAGGTATAAAATTATTGGTGTTTATTCACATAAACTTATTTTATACAACACAAGTCGATGCAAGTAGTTTTTAAATATTTCATAGGGGAAATTATAAGACAATTAAAAGTTATCAAGAAGCTATGAAAATCTCAAATTGAGAATTACAATATATATTTTTTTTAATTCCCCCTTATCCAGCGTTTGTAACCTTGAAATTAACGTTATGACAGAGTAAGTAGTTTATTGGAATAGGGTCGGAAAAAAGCTCAAACAAGCAGCAATTTTGAATGTTGCCATGAAAGATCAAGTTACATTTTATTTCATGAATAAATAATTTATGGTAAAACCAATCTACAAAATTTTCAAAAAATTAACCCGATTCATTTTATTTTACTAATTAGTTACAATTTTTTGTCATATTATATGTTTTCTGTAATATACTTATATAAATTTAAAGGTCTTGGTTCAATTTCCCCTTTTCCCCCTATAATTATTTTCATCATAGGCTATTTGTGTATTTAATTTTGGGTAAATTATTTAATTTTATTACTATTTAATTATTTTTTCCACATATTTATGAATAAATAAGCGTTTTTAAAGAGAAATACTAACATTTCTATTTATTTCAGAATTTTTGGGATTTTTTTGAGGTTCAAATAGTACTTAGCTCTGTGACAAAAAATATCCTCCGAACGCCCAGTGATCTATTTTTAGATCAGCATTTTTTATAGAAACTAATGACTGTTTTGAAAAAATTTTTTTATAATATTCATATTGAAGGCAAAATACACCAGATTCATGATTTTTATTCAATTCGCCTCCTAAAAAAATAATTTGGGCGTTAATGGGTTAAGAATGGAAATTTATTTCTATCAACTACATTCCAGAATTTCTCATATCATCTGATAATAGTTTTTAGGATAATGCCATTCTGAAGATCCAAAATTTCTATTCTCGTCTTACTTGAAGAAACTCTGAAATGTATGTTGCTATTTCATTTCTAGAATTTTATGGGATAGTGGAAAACTGAAATATTTTATCGTTGGGCACAAGCAGCGGGCGCACCTAGATCGATAGACGGGCGCCATGGTGCCCGCGGGCATAGGGTTGGGGACCCCTGTGGTAAGATAATAATACTAATAAACCTGGAACGTATAAGCGTTTGTTTCTGTTTAGGCTTCATTGGGAAGGGTATAACTGTTTGTCTGTGAGAATGAGAATTAAATCTGGAAATTCCTTTTAAGTTTCCTGTAGCTTGACCACTGGTCAAGATGCTAAAATTCACTAAAAAAATAAATGTTGGAGTTGCCAATTTATCTTTAGTAATCCTTATAGTTATAACGTGTGTCTTTGGTTCCGACTGACCATTGGTCAGTCCGATCCACATTTTGCAACTTCTGTGCTTTGGCACTGAAGTAGGTCATGTGGGGACTCAAACCAAACGCCTTAAGGCGGGTAACATTTTGGTGTTGACCACTGGTCAATATCTCTTGACCAGTGGTCATTCCACTTTTTCTCACTATATGTAACTTTTTTGACTTTCTCTTTTTGTCTCTTGATTGTTTTGGGGGTCCTGGCCTTTGGTTAACCTCATTTGACCACTGTCCAAGATGACTTAAAATTCATTATAAAATAAATTTAGGAGTTGCTAATTGATATTTTGTAATCCCTATTGTTATAACATGTGTCTTTGGTTATGGTTGACCATTGGTCAGTCCGGTCAACTTTTTTGCTTTGACACTGAAGTAGGTCATGTGGGGTATCAAACCAAACGCCTTGAGACGGGTAACATATTGGTGTTGACCACTGGTCAAGAGATCTTGACCAGTGGTCAATCCATTTTTTCTCACTATATGTAACGTTTCTGACCTTTTCTTTTTGTCTCGTGGTTGTTTTAGGTGTCCCTGACCTTTCGTCAACCCCATTTGACCACTGGTCAATTTTTGAATTTTTTGACTTTATTGCTCCTTTTTGTTTTTGGGACCCTTGCGTTTTTTATATGAACGGTTTTAAAGTTGGAACCGTTTGGAACTGTTAAGGGAACCTAATCCCACCTTGGAACTGTGGAACCGGTTCCACACTTTAACTAATACGTAACATCCCTACATGAATAGCCTATGTTGAAAGTAATAAGTGAAAAAGTGGGAATTGAACCAAGAACTTTAAATTTAAGAAGTGTATATTTGGACGGCCAGTGGCGCATGCGCTGTAGGTCTCGTGATTACGTAGCAGTCTCGGCGCTTAGTGATGGAACCAATGGAACGCTGAGCCGTGGAAATTAGAGTAGAGTTTAGTTGAAAAAAGGCCGTCCAAATATACAGTGCCTTAAATTTTTAAGTATATAATAGAATTAAGATTTCATAAAATTGTGTATTTAAGTTAAATAAATTGCATCAGGTTATTTTTTTGTGAATTTTATGGATTAGTTTTATCCTAAAATAAGGATATTCATGAAATAAAATGTAACTTATTAAGCAACATTCAAAATTGCTGCGTGTTGAAGCTTTTCGCAGGCCTATTCCAATTAACTACTTATCCAATTAACTTACTCTCCTGCCATAACGGCAATTTTAAGGTTGTAAGAGCAGTTTTAGGGCAACTTTAAAAAAAAATTTTACAGTTTTCAATTTGAGATTTTTACATCTCCTCAAAAACCTTTAATTGTCTAATAATTTTACCTATAATGTATTTTAAAACAAATGCTTGCATTGACTTAAGTTGTATCAACAAATAAATGTGAATAAATTTGAGTACATAATACTATTTGCAGTCCTGTGATTTACTAAGTAATCAATCAAGATTGTCTACCTTTCATTCATCCACCAGAAGAAATAGTCCACTGAAAATAGAGTTGAACCTCAAACAAATTGCAATAGAAGGTTTCTCAACGGTTTTCACTTAGAAATAACCTCAATAATAACATACTAAAAATCGGCCAAAATCGGCCGGGGGGAAGTTTAATTTTTTTTCAAATTTTTAAAAAATGGCCGAAAAAAAATTTAAAAAAAAACCAAAACAATAATATAGACATATGATACATGTTTATAGGTTATTTTTGAGTGCTGAAACCGAATATTGCATTTAGTTTGGAAAAAATATTGAAATTTCAATTTTTAAAATTAATTTGAATAATTAGCTATATGAAAAAATTAAAAAACCCCTAAAAACCTAACAAAAACATCCAAAGAGATAAATCCAACGGTTTTCATTTAGAAATGACCTAAATATTAACATACTAAAATTTAAAATTTTTACGAGTTAAAAAAGTTAATTTTTTTTTTTCAAATTTCCATTTTTTTTTGCGAAAAATGCATTTTTTTTTCAAATTAGTGCAAAAAACTTTAGAGGCTTTTGAAAAGGTCATTTTTCGGTGGATATTGTCCACAGATACACTAGCGGAAATAAAAATCCCAACACCAAGAAGGAAAGGAGATATCAAAGTCAAATTTATTTCTATGATTGCACATAGTATCAATGTGAATTGATTAAAAAATCAGCCTTCCTGGATGTTAGGGGACCGAGAAAACCAGGGAGGAGTGTTGTCTCCATAGGTGTCCATTACCGCTGTCACACGTCATGGTATTGAGTGACAGGGGCTTTAAATGACTTTTGAGGGATTGGAGGACCATGTTGCCGCCTCCGGTAGTCCAAATTCATATGGTGCACCAGCGGACGTTGCATACTGGGCTAGGTGATTTCTCCTCATTAACCGGACTTGTTTTGTGGGTGTTGGTTCTAGAGAACGGGTAAGACGGGGTAAAAATGCAACCTAGGGGGTTAAGAAGAACGCTTGGACATTGCATACAACATGTGGTTGTACATGTTTCTCTTGAAATTTGTCCCCAGGAAAGGTCTGAAGGTAAGGGCGGACAACCGGCTAAAAAACCTCAAAGACGCAGCTCTGGTTGGAAGAAGTACTGGTGAATCACACTCAGGAGTTGCAGAAAGGGAATCCAATGCATCCACACTCCGTTACCCTGCATCACCACTCCGTGGAACGATTAGAAAATCATCAGCTGAGTGCGCTCTCTCCATTGTGTCTTCAAACTCATACCCAACCGTCGTGGTGCTCCAAACCGAAGCAGGATTCTCTCATAAACACAATGTCATGAAATTGGGATTTTCATTTCCTTACTTCGTGTACTATTGGAAACAGAAAGGCCCATTTTCAGCTCCTTATTTGTAGACAAAGATGTAAGAAGCTATGCAGACCAAACGGACAATCCGCAGTACTGCAAACGACATCCATCCCACTGCCGCTTGTCCTCAGTAAGATCTACCGGTACTTGGGCCAACCAGAGCTGCTTCATTGAGGTTTTTTAGCCGGTTGTCCGTTCTTACCTCCAGACCTGTCCTGGGGACAAATTTCAAGAGAAAAATGCACAAACACATGCTTTATGCAATGTCCAAGCTTTCTTCTTAACCCCCTATGTTGCATTTTTACCCTGGCCTATCCGTTCGTAAGAACCAACGCTCACAAAACATGTCCGGAGGAAGAGGAGAAATCACCTAGCCCGGTATGCAACGTCCGCTGGTGCACCATATGAATTTGGACTACCCGAGGAGGCAACATGGTCCTCCAATCCCTCAAAAGTCATTTAAATCCCATGTCACTCATACCATGACGTGTGACGCCGGTAATGGACACCTATGGAGACAACACTCCTCCCTGGTTTTCTCGGCCCCCTAATATCGAGGAAGGCTGATTTTTTAAGCATTTCACATTGATACTAAGTGCAATCACAGAAATAAATTTGACTTTGATATCTCCTTTCCTTCTTGGTGTTGGGATTTTTATTTCCGCTAGTGTAGTTATATAATGGAAAACCGGTGGAATTGACCCTCAATGAATTAGTTAATTATTTTATTTAAAATTTTGAAATTGGTAAAATGTAGTACAAATTTCGAAAGAAGTGAAAAAGGTAATACTTTGGCATATTTACATCAGAATTTATTTAATTAACAATAAATTATATTAAGAACACATGATTAACAAATTAATTAATTTTTTTTAAATTAAAAATTTTAAATTTTAATAAATTTTAATATCATAATATAGGCTTGCAATACATGTTTATTGGTTGATTTTTAATCCTATTACATAAAAAAATATTATCATCGCAATAAAAACTGAAATAGACTTAAAAATGTTAATATTAAAAAAATTCTTAATTATATCAAACTAGTCTCAACAACTGGAACAAATAGCAAAAAACCGTTTTTTAAACAGTTTTCATTCAGAAATGGCCTAACTAACAACATACTAGAAATCGGACAAAATCGGACAACGGGAAATTTAATTTTTAATTAAAAAAACTGGCATTCTGGAACAAAAGTATTAAATTTTTTCTAGAGGCATGTAATACATGTTTTTAGGTTAATTTTTGATTCTGATGCTGAAAAATTTAATATTTGATCGACATCAAAATTTTAAAATTGAAAAATGAATTCTTAATTATTTAATTAATTTAAATTTATTCTTAATTTTTTTAACTCTTTTTAAATTTTACTCCAAAAATATTAAATTTTTCAGCATCAGAATAAAAAACTAACCTAAAAACATGTATTACATGCCTCTAGAAAAATTTAATACTTTTGTTCCAGAATGCCAGTTTTTTTTAATTAAAAATTAAATTTCCCATTGTCCGATTTTGTCCGATTTCTAGTATGTTGTTAGTTAGGCCATTTTTGAATGAAAACTGTTTAAAAAACGTTTATTGCAATTTGTTCCAGTTGTTGAGACAAGTTTGATGTAATTAAGAATTTTTTTTAATTTTAAAATTTTTAAGTCTATTTCAGTTTTTATTGCAATGATAATATTTTTTTATGTAATAGGATTAAAAATCAACCTATAAACATGTATTGCAAGCCTATATTATGATATTAAAATTTTAAATTTTTAAAATTTAAAAAAAATTAATTAATTTGTTAATTATGTGTTCTTAATATAATTTATTGTTAATTAAATAAATTCTGATGTAAATATGCCAAAGTATTACCTTTTTCACTTCTTTCGAAATTTATACTTCATTTTACCAATTTCAAAATTTTAAATAAAATAATTAACTAATTCATTGAGGGTCAATTCCACCAATTTTCCATTATATAACTATCTGTGGACAATATCCACCGAAAAATGACCTTTTCAAAAGCCTCTAAAGTTTTTTGCACAAATTTGAAAAAAAATGCATTTTTCGCAAAAAAAAATGGAAATTTGAAAAAAAATTTAACTTCTATAACTCGTAAAAATTTTAAATTTTAGTATGTTAATATTTAGGTCATTTCTAAATGAAAACCGTTGGATTTATCTCTTTGGATGTTTTTGTTAGGTTTTTAGGGGGTTTTTAATTTTTTCATATAGCTAATTATTCAAATTAATTTTAAAAATTGAAATTTCAATATTTTTTCCAAACTAAATGCAATATTCGGTTTCAGCACTCAAAAATAACCTATAAACATGCAACATATGTCTATATTATTGTTTTGGTTTTTTTTTAATTTTTTTTCGGCCATTTTTTAAAAATTTGAAAAAAAATTAAACTTCCCCCGGCCGATTTTTAGTATGTTATTATTGAGGTCATTTCTAAGTGAAAACCGTTGAGAAACCTTCTATTGCAATTTGTTTGAGGTTCGGCCCTATTTTTCGCTATTTTCAGTGGACTAAAATTATAAAATTTAATTATCAATAATATAATGATCAATTTCTTAAGAAAATCAATATTTGTGTCCATCCTGAACATTACTGAGTGAGTAATCTCATATTCATTTTTTACAGTTTATAGTAGAAAAATTTGAATAATCGTATTGTAAGCAACACAGAAAAAATGAACGACCGAACGCCCAGTGATCTATTTTTAGATCAGCAATATTGGGACGCAATTTTTCACTAAATAAATTAGTTTTCACAAAACTCTGCATTTTATCCTAATAGCTACATCAAAAAGATAAAATAAAATCTGAAAAGGATTCAATTGGTTGTATATTTTTATAGTTTTCTCGTAAAACATGAACCAAGATGAAAAAACTGCAACATGAAACCCCGAGACAAAGTTCTGCCCATCACTGTAAAAAAATAAATGTTGCAAACGAAAAAAACACATGATATTATTCTTAAGAAAGGCTTTCTCTTGCCATATGAGCAGTTTTGTTTTTGTGGGGTAAATTTAAGGTAATTTAAAAGACCATTTCTGACATTATGTTTAGCGATCTAAAAATAGATCAATGGGCGTTAATGGGTTAATGTCAAAGTCGAAAATTATTTTTTTCTGCTGCGAGTTCGCCCCCAGCAAAATCTATTTACAGCAGAAACATGATTTTTTGCAGACACATACTCTTGGGTACGAAGTTTTGCACCTCGTCGCCCTTTTTTCGAATTATTTTTGGAGCAATTAACTTCTAAAGTTTAGAATTTTTTTTACCCTTTTTCGGTTTTTTTGTTATAATAGAAAAACTAATCTTATAGTAGAACTATGATATTTTAAACACACATACAATTATTTTTTATAGAAAGATTTGCCTTTCGTTTTTTAAAAAATTCGAATTAGTTTTAGAATTATTAAGATACAAAGTTCCAATGATTTCTTCTCTTTCTGGTCGTTCACTAGAGAAACAGGCAATGATTTTTATGAGTCTGATTTCTTATTCCCGACCATTCACTAGATACACACGTGCACTTTATCAATTTAAAAGTTTTTAATGGCATGTTTTTTTCTCTAAGATGGTTGATGACAATTAGTAGACTTGTTGCTGTACATTTTTAGTAAACATTTCGATTAGATTATTGGTAAGCTAAAAAGGAATATTTTAGTAACATATTTATTTTTGTAGTAATGGTCCAAATTAAGTTATTAATAAGTTAGGGAGATAAAAGGTTTCGATATTAAATGATCATTAACTAAGCAGACAAGTTCCAGGTTTTACTGGTAATTGAGATGAAACAATCGAGCTCTGCTCACTAAGATCGCGAAGTGATCTTCAAAGAACTGCGAAGCAGTTCCGGGGGTTGGTGAGCGATAGCGAGCAGGGGGCAGAGCCCCCTAGTCTTGTAAAAAGAAGTAAAGAAGGTGTTTCTTAATAAACCAAATGAAATTTTTTTTGAAAAACATAATTTCTGTTCAAAATTTTAAAAAAACTCTTCCATCCCATTACAGTTATTTAAAATGTTTATTGTTTTCACCAAGCAAGAAACATTCAAAGTACATCTTTAAAAATTCATTTTAACTTCACTCATTTTTCATAAAAAAAATAACAAGACAGCTAAAATAAGAACTTAAAATAAGACTTAAAAAACATATTGTTTGAAAACTTGTCAATGACAAAACACAGCTTAATTTAAAATAGGTACAGAGCATTACATTGAAGCATAAATTAACCTACAGTTTGTACTGAATGTATAAAAATAGTCTCTTTGAATCAAAGCATGATGATAAAAGTCATTCTGTACAGTTTTCAAAATAAAAACTTACACAGAGAATCTTAAAATTAGACAGTTTACTGATTTAACAATTTCATTGTCATAGTGGTAACAGTTTTCTGCTGTTAAAATTGTTTGTCAGGGTTCATACACACACTTAAGTCTATCTTAGATTTATCCAAGATAGTTAAACTTTAGGGAAATTTTTCAGGAGTAAATTACAAAATAAAAAAATAAGAGGTAATGTGAATAATTATTAACACCTTTATGTACTACTTTACATGTCAAGAGCAGAATTATTGAAATAAAAAGTTTAGAATTTTAAGGATTTAAAAACACTATGACTTTCACCAGATGTTTCATATTAATGAACTTCCTTTTGCATTTAAATTGATGTTTTTCTGGAATTTAAGGGAAAACTCTGTAGAAAAAAAATACAGTAGACTCTGCTTAATGTGATCGATCGGATGTTATTGAAATTGACGGATCCTGGTCATTCTTATTTAATTTAATGCAAAATGTGCCGTTTTATGTGATCGACATTTCACTTATTGTTTTCAAAATTTGGCGAAACACCCTAAAAACATCTTTTCCCCCCTTTAGTTTATTAGTAACATGTGTTTCACACTCTTATTTGAAATTGAAATTTGTTAGAGGCATTTGCTTGCTCTTCCGAGCCGCTTAACCTTCTTCTTCCAAACGCTCGCATTTTCTTTAGGAGTGTATAATTTGCAAAACACAAACTAGGCAATCGTTTTAATTAGGCCTACTACATAGCCGCGATTTTAATACAAAACTCGAGTTAATGTTTTTAAACACTCTAGTACCGAATTGCTTATTTTTATTGATAGAATACTGTACTGTTACCATTCTACTCTGGGAGAAAGGTGATCGCATTAAGCGGAGTCGACTGTAACAATTTTAAGGAGATTTACGGCCGCATTCACCGGTAACTCGACCAGTGGTTAACAGGGAGTCTAACCTCTGATTGGTGGAAAACTAATTTCCCTTCTTCAACAACCAATAAGAAGCTTGACTGTCGTTTACCGCCGGTCAAGTTACGGGTGAATACCGCCGTTAGGGGTTCTCGGGAAACTAAGGCAAATTTCAGGAGGCGTACAAACCCTGAACCGGTACAACTATTTACAATGCGATCTTTGGGTACCGTATCAGAAACTGCTAACGTCAAGGAGGAATCAGTTGTAGGCGGGGGTGGTGTTGTGCAGCGCCACGAAGCTCTTGACGCGGAGCTTCTCCTCGGCCTTGGCGACCGCAAGGGACTCGGTGCGCTCGTACCGCACCAGCAGGTTGGCGGCGTTGCGCTCCACGAACTTGTCGAGGTGCTTGTGGCCGGAGCCGTGCCGCAGACGGTGCAGGGTGAGCTTCTGGCGCAGGCTCTCGCAGGCGCCGATGTATGCCGGCTTCTTGGCCTGCGACACCTTCAGCTCGTAGACGCCGGGCTCCGCGGGAACTTTGGCGCCGGCGTCCGACAGCGGGACCCAGGGCGTGTAGTTGCCTGCAGCGGGGAGAGGAGAGAATTTAAGTTTTCGAGGTTATTTCAGAGTCTGGATACATTTACACCCGTATTGACCATTGCGGATTATTCCCAAGTTGAAGGATTAACGACCAGTCATGGTTGGGCGCTTAAGCCTTCCCAGCTACAAATCCAACCCTCTAATAATGGTTTTGCTTTAATTATCAAAATAATGGTTGATTAACGGGTAATAATAAGAACTACTTTGCGTAAAATCACATCATGCAGAAAGTTTAGAGTTCACGCTCATTGCGATAGATGGCACTTCCACAAAATTATAGTTTGAGAACAATGTATAAAATATTTAGTACGGCTCTTACTTAAGTTTCAAGATTTTCCCCTTTTAACTGTTAATTCCTTTAAATTCTTTCAAAAATAGTCTATTTATAGAGAGGTAAATGACAATTTTAGATGTGTGAGTATTTAAAAAATAATATTGAAATAGTCACATAGAATGTAAGCATTAGATAACCAGTTTTCTAAAAAACTATTTCGAATAAAAAGCAGGAAAACGAGAACACCCGTTCAAGTTTATTACTAATAATACAATGCATTGATATTTTATAATTAGTTTTTTATGAACTGAAATGGGAAAAACTTTGATAACCAAAAATGCTCAGATCAATTATTTCCCCTCAGTGGGGGTTAAACTTTTATGAATATACAAAGAGAGAATAAAATTATTTTGACTTACCTGTGGCAGCAGTGTTATCACCCTCCAAATGATCAGAATCATCACTTTCCTGAGCACCCATTTCTAAAAAAAAAAATAAATAAATAAAACAAATTCAATAATTGGTCTGTTTTTCAATAGAATTTTTTTCAGATGATGAAATTCTTATTTCTATAGTCAGTTGCTTTTTTTTGCTTGAAGAATAATAAATATATATATGTTACAGGCATGTGATTGCTGGAGCAAGGAATTAGCTGAAAATTTTTAGGCAGTTTTTGGATGGTTAATATCATTTTTATACGCGTCATCGACAACTCGATAAACAGCTTTCTAACAATTACTTAATTCTTAAATTAATTTTTGCCTATTAAAAAGTTATATTTTTTCACTACATTATAATGCATATTACAATTTGCAGTAAGCATAAAAACATAAAACTTCAACCCAATATGAAACAAAGAAACAAATTAATTCCCAGGAATGTCTATTTTCTGTATAGTGTCCGATAAATTGACAACAATTTCCCCTTTTTTCAACGTTATGGAAACTTTCTTGTGAAGCCAGTCCCATTTAAACTTATTTCTCACTCCTTTATCGATTTCACGAACTTTAACTTCATCACCTTTTTCAAGAACCAGCATTTTCTTTTGAAAACTTAAGTATTCAATTAAAACTTATTTGCTTTAATATTTTTTGAAAACACTATTCAAAACGGTAATCAAGAACAAATATTACGCAAAAAATATTACCAAATTACAGCATAACAGGTAGTTTAAACAACGCATTACATTACAAGAAATAGAAATCACTTTCGGCGATTCGAAAGCCCCGGTAACTTTCGCATGTGCATCGCTGTCATGACGCAATCAGAACTTGGAGTGCTGCACTTCCAATATCCCCCCCCTTCGCGCAAAAAAATGCATCCCGCCCTCCCCATCACTGAAACCGAAAAACTGGTTCTCGCCGGTTCTCACGCTTACTGAGCTCGCGCCTAGTGACGTCACGTGCCTCAAATCGTGGTCTTGCGTCTCGCTCCGCTTGAAATGAAAATTTTGGGACTTGGAAATCTTTCCGATTTTTCGCGGCTCGGGGCAACGGAAACTTTTCGGAATTCCGCTTTCACTTTAGGAAGAACTTAAAATTTTAGATTAGCGGAATTCCGCGAATCAGTACTTCCAAGATTCACGGATTTCCGCGAATTAGCGGAAAAATCACATTCGTTATTTCATAGAATACCTAGTTATTCTATGGAATAACTGATCTTGTCCGTTAAAGTGTAAAACTATCTTGTATTTCATAGTTTAACTAGTTATTTCATAGAATAACGATTTGCAGCCCGTTAAAGTGTAAAATAATCCATATCATATATCTCCAGTGGCGGCTCGTGATTTAATTTATAGGGTGTTCACACCAATTATATAAAAATTAAGATTTCCATTCATTTAATCCATTTATGTCATAAATGTCACCTTTAAATTCTCTTTTAAAGACCCTATCTTATCCCTCTGTAACTTGGACAATGGTCAGATGAGGTGTTGGTCTCAAGATCTTTTTTTTTCAACTTTTTTTTCCAGCGGCAATTGAGAAAAATACAGATGCTTTAACTCGAAGACGGAGATTTTACTTAAAGGTATCTTTTAAAACACATCCTAAATAATAACAAAAGTATTAAAATATTTTGATGAAAAGATTTAAATTTTATTTAAAGAGTGCTCTTACTAGTACTTTCAAATAGCCGATAAAATCACTTCTATCAGACGTCAAAAAAGAAAGCTGTAGGTACCGCAAAAGTGAAAATAATAATAATTGTTTATTTTACACTTTAACTGTCTTTCATTAGTTAATTTATAGAATACCTAGTTATTTCATAGAATAACTAGTTAAAGTGTCAAATTAATAACATATTACACACTTTAACGGACACGATCAGTTATTCCATGGAATAACTAGGTATTCTATGAAATAACTGCATTATATACTTTAGCGGTAACGTATAAAAAAACTTTACATAATATACCTTACAGGAAAACACAAACTATTGAAAATAATAAGAGCTAAATCTGCATCAGAAAAACAATTTTGCAACAAAAAATAATCTGATAGTAAACAACATTTATAGTAAATAACAGAATACCAAAATTACCTTCAGGAACTAGACTATTTCTGCTGGACATTTTCAACCTTTTGGAGGGCGTGCCACCTAAGTAAGAACAAATTTCTTAAGGCACTTACATCAACTTTTACTTTTCTATAGGCACCTATTTCAGCTTTTACAATAAACAAAAAGTTTAAATCCAACTGGGTTAAACATTTGTCCTAAGAAGCCCATCTGCATATTTATTAACAAAAATCAATAATTTTTTTACAAAAACCCTCAATAAAAGAATTAAAAATTTCCCTTATAAGATTACAATATTATTAAATAAATATTAAAAATGTGTTTAATGATCATATTAAACTAAAACAAGTTTGGGCCAAGCTTCCCTAAATATATTTTTTTAGGATAAAGTGGAAGATTAACAATAAAACATCAGCTCAACACTTTGTGCATTAAAATGCATGTAAAAAATCAAAAAGGTAAATTACAATTTCAAAAATGCCAATAAAAACTTGTAGGTATCGTTGAAACACAATCCCACATGCAAATTCCTAACCAAACCTGCTCTATTTGGAACTCTAACAATAAGTTGTTTATGACACATAAAATAAATATTATTATTGATACCAAATTGACCTTGAATTCAGCCAATATTTTGGTGAGTAAAAAAGATAAGACCCAGAGAGATTGTGCATGATAAATGAATCATCACTTACTAGAAATACTGAGGTCGCCACCGATAGTCTTTCTTTTGGATTTTGGTTTGGGGACTTCAGGGGTGAAACCCAAATCTGAAAAAGCAAGGTGCAGTTTTAAAAAGAGAATATATGCATGTTAAGAAATTTCAAGGGCTTTCACCGAGAGCTTAGAAATGTCGGGTGCAAGCCATGTCTATTTGGGGAAAAGTTTTACATGCAAAGTAGATACATGAGTTGCAAGCAAATACTAGATTACTATGTACCTATCTTGGGTACAAAACTATTCCCCACATAGTATCTTGGTGTCACCTCTTAGCTTTTCACACACTCTAGTTAAATACATACTATAAGGTTCTAGCATTAATGACACATTGATATGAAAAGAAAAATACATCAATAGAATGAAAACAAAAAAAGCTTAAGTGAAAAAGTTAATTTCACTCTAGGATTAAGGTTTCATTAACAAGATGTTAGTTTAAAAGAGGAGCAAAAAGGTTATAGAAAACTGTTATACATAATTAGATATGCAAATAATAACTTAATTTCAAATTTTTAACCAATCATTATTTAAGATTCATTTTCTCTTTTAATTTCAAATAAACTGGTAATTGATACTGTAATATAGAAATGACTTTAATTACTAACGGCCGTATTCACCGGTAACCTGACCGGCAGTCAGGTCAGGAAACCATGGTTACAGCCTCTGATTGGTGGAAAAATAATTCAATATTTTCCTTCCACCAATCAGAGGCTGTAACCATGGTTTCCTGACCTGACCGCCGGTCAGGTTACCGGTGAATACGGCCGTTAATTGTTATTTTTAATCTAAGATTCCAAAAATGGAAGATTAGCCACTTCAGCAGAATTAAAATACCTTGTAAAATCACAGTTTTCCTGCGAGGAGCTGATCTGGTTAGATTTACAACTGGTGAGAATATTTCTGAAAAGAAAACGTTTGAAATGTAACACAAACTAGTTATTTTTTCCACACATACTTTCAGTTTTAAATGTACAGATTATATTGTATTCAGGGTAAGTTCAGAGGTGGCCAGTCTTTTTTGATAAGAGTGCCACTATTTGGAGAACAATTCTGATGGGTGCCACTTCTAATTTTTAATGTTCAACTTTGGATACTTAAAAGTAACATGAATAAATAGATAACAAAGTTTAAATTAAAGTTTAGGTAAATAAAACTGAGTAAAGTGTAAAAAAAGTATAAAATAAAAATGAACAAAATTAAACACTTAATTCTAATTGATTTTAATGCACTGTACTTGCTTCATGGCTTTGAAGTGGAAGTGTAAAGAAAATTGTTACAAAAGTAACACAAACGAAATGAGAGTTCCTATTCAAATTATAATGTGGGGTACACTCAGTGGCGGCTCGTCCATAGGGGCTGCAGCACCCCCAACCAAAATTTCCCGAAATTCCAATTTTTATTTGCTTTACAATATTTAAAAAATTATCTATTTCCCCCTTTAATCTTTGTCCTTTATAATCCTTTTTCAATTAACAATTCACTGCTATGCCGTCTTGCCAACAGATTTCTTTCCGGGTCGATCAGCCCCCGCAGATATACCAATCGTGGTATAAAACCCTAGCTCTATCATATCAAATCAAAATATCAAGAATTTAGCATGCGAATCTGTTAGAAGAAAAGGGGCTGCTTTTCAGCAGCCCCGACCAAAAGAATGATATATTTTTCTCATGAGAGAGCTGTGAGGAATGTGAGGAAGAAGAAAAATAAACGATTTCTACTACTAATAAATCACATTGGCTTTTTAGCTTTTTTCTCACTCCAACACTGTTTTAATTTTTTATTTACAGCTTCTCTTTTTTCTTTTTAACAGAGAGAGAACAAAATATTTTCTAATGTTTCGGCAAGTCAATAAAGATTTATGTTTACTTTTTTAAGCAAAGTTTTTATTTCTTTTTATAACGAACAAATTGAATTCGAAATGTTGATTTTAGTTTCATTTGCTTTTGAGATACTAAATGAAATAGACTTACTCTTAGATTCTTCATATTCGTAATAATCAAATCAGCTAAATATAGGTAAGTGACAGTTTTTGAATGCTTATTAGTGTGAAATCGAAATTTTATGCTGTTCCCATCTTTTCTATTTAATGTTTTCCACGGTTTTGTTTAATAGAAATATAATTTGGCATTATATCGCGTAAAATACGTTGCCAACTGGGTACCACCGGAGAAGCACCCCTTATAATTTTACCTTCGAGCCGCCACTGGGTACACTTTAAAGCTTGAATGAAAAAAGAGGGGTCCTGCATTCACACCAACCCAGTGCTAGGACATGTTCAAAAATGAGTTACATTATTAGTTGATTCACTCGTAACTAGCGATTAAAAACTCAGATGTGTCAACATACCCAAGTCTTCAGTGAGATCTAGTCCATGTGGAAAGTTACTGGTCTTTGGTGACGCTTCAACTAGAAGAGAAGAAACAAACATTTTTTATCATAATTTATACTTTACATCCAAAATGCAATCTAAAAAAAACTTAGAAAACAAGAAATTTTGAAAAATTATTTTTTTTGCTTAGTAAATTTCTAGTCTCTTTTGATTCAATTTTAACACTTACTGTGCAAAATAAATAAACATAATTTATGCCCAAGTCTGATGATTAGCTTAGATACCTAAATTTTCTTCAAAACAAATTAGATCTGTAGTAGCCAGCCTTGCAGCAAAAGTTAATTTAGAACTTACAGGGAAAACATGCATTCTCCGATTACCCAACGAAAGCGCTTTGCAGAAACAAGGAGCTAACAGCTTTTCATTGAAGTTGGCTCGTTGTTAGGGCAATTATACTTTAGAATTGGGGCCTGGGAAATAATGCTTTCCCCCTTACGCGTAACCATAGTTACGCTCTTTGGGCAGCCAATAGTAAGCCTTCTTCGTCATTTTGACGGTGATAGTTGCTATGGTTACCGATCCGGTGGTAGGGGAAGGATTTATTTTCAGGCGCTGTCTACAAAATGAATAGAGTATAGTTTTGTAACTTTTTAGGAGGTATAAATTGTTTATCCCTGTATGAAGTAATGTTTTTCAGAAATTTGTCGTGCAGCACCAGTTTAAAAGTTTGAATTCAATAAATCAAACGATTGGATAATTTCCTACCTGCTTGAGGGGGAGTTGATGCTGGCACAGGTTCAGGAGCTAAAAAAACATTGAATTTCAGTGGTCATAAAGTAGAATAGTACACAACACGATTAAAAAATTTAATTTCCATATTTCAGTTTTTCTTGAACATGTTCGGTACATATAAAACTATGAAATATTGAGGTACTCTTAGTTCCTTTTCTGCATTTTAACCCTCTCAAAACAGTAAAATTTTGAGTTAACTTTCAGAATGCACCGAAAATCCAGCAAACTCCATTCCAAAAAGATAAGAAACATGTTCTGAAAACATTTTGTGAAGGGTTCTTAAACAGACCCATTTTCTTTCTAGCCATGAAAGTAGCCAAACTTTTGTATTATGCAATAATTAGAAAAAACTTATAGTTCTGTGCCCTATTTTGTCATTAAAAAACAAACTTAAGAAAGCTTAAGTATACAAATCCTAATTTGACAGCTAATATTTTCCCCTCGGCATGATTATACAGCAAAAATCCTTCAACTTTTACAGAAAATGTCCACACAAAGTAATACTTTTAAGAGTCAAATGGTTTCTCAAACATAACTTTGTAGTTGTGCAAATTTGTATTACCCCTAAACAACTTCTGAATTACAAAAGATTGAAGTGCATAAGATGAAACTTTTTTGAAACAGCTGTAGTTACCAAAACTTCTACCAATAGAGATGTATCTGTAAGCACTGACCTTTCCCCTCTGGTTAATTTAACTAGCACAAGAGAAATCAATACTATCTAGGACTTAAAATAAACTAGTTTACAAGGATTTCTGTATACAATGAATTTTAGCAGTGAACATTTCTACACTGTAAAATTGACTGAGAAAGGACCAAATTTTATTGAAAAATTTGTGTTAGAAAAAGATTCATTCTGACATCCAAAACACACAAAATAATTCAAATTAAAATGAAAACTTTTCAATAAAGAATCTCATACATACCAGCAGCTCTTCGTCCTCTTTTTCCTGGTGTTTCTCTCACAGGTGTGACAACTAAAAAAATTAAAAATAATTGAAAGACATTCTTGCTTTTGAATTTAATTTTTACCATAATGGAAATATTCTAACTTTTACATAAAACTACTCCAACCCTTTGTTTGTGATACATATTTTGAATCAATAACACAAAAATTTACTTTCATATACCATAGAGTCCCGATTATACTAGTTCATATGTGGACCAAGCCAAGCTAGGATAACCAAAAAAACTTGGTTAAAGCAAACATCATAAATAATATTAAACATAAAGGTTTAATTGCATATTTCAACACACAAAAGTTTTAAGAAGGTCTGCATGCAATTCATGTTGTTACAATAGTTCTTTTATTTTAAAAAGTCATAATTACGAGGTTATTTTACAGTACTTCAATTCCCTTTTTTAGAATAAAAAATTTGATAAGTTTTTCTTAACAGAATGCTAGAAAGAGCAATGTTAAAAAAATCAGCAAGGAGTTGAACATGAAATAAGGTTACCCAAGGACATTCATTTAATGAGTCTTTAAAGAATCCATCAATGTGTTATTAGTTTTTTTTTAACTCAGGGGTCTGTCCTGACTTTTTGTGAAGGGTCCGGTTTTTTAAAAATTGCGAAAATCTACTCATAATTTTGTGAATTTTAGTTAGTGTTAAATTAGTTCTTTTCAGCCAGGAGCCTGTTTTTGTGAAAATAAGCTCACAAATTTGCAGTATTGTGAAAAATAGTGACCATTTAAAGGCCAAAATACTTTGTGAAGGGTCCGTTTTTAAGGTAAAATACGTTGTGAAGGGTCCGTTTTCACAATGAAACATTTTGTGAAGGGTCCGAAAACGGACCCAAATTTCTTCTAAACAGACCCCTGTAACTTGTGCTAAGATTAAGTTTTAGAAAACAAAGGCAGTTTCAGATTTTAATTACCAGAAAAATTAATTGGGTAATTGACATTCTTATTTTATCTTTCTTAAACACGAACAAGTGCTAAAATGTTAAAATGACTTCAATGTGTAAATTACCTTCTTCGGTAGCTGACATCTTAGAACCTCTCTTGGCTTTAACAATGGATCTTGGTGTTACAGGTTCATCTGGAAAAAAAATTGTGGTGGAAGGGTTTTTGAGTTTCAGATAAATTACTCCCAATTCATACTTGCCAAATTTTTTAATCTTACATCCGTAAAACTTTTTGCATAACATTACAAAACTACAACTTGAAGCTTTCCGCATTAACAAGCCCGATGAACATCAACGCAAATTCCAATCTCGGTAAAGTTAATTTTTACGCATTGCAAACGGAATAAGAGAAGAAGCAAACTCTATAACAGAGCGCGCGTCAAGACTCGCCGACGGATCCAAAATAAAAACTTGCAAGAAAGCCAAATTTCACTCAATAAAAGGGCCAAAATTGAGAAAATCGCAAGGACGGATTAGTAGAGGAATCTGGCTTTGAAGTAAAGATATAACTAATTAGAGAAAATCGTTTACGTCGCAAGTGATTTGAGTTTTCACTGATAGTCAAGTGGACAAAAAAGCAAAACCTGTAATATTTTTTAATTATCCGTAAAACTGCAATACTAAAGAAAATCCGTAAATATTACAGACAATCCGTAAAAGTTGGCAAGTATGCTAATTCATAACTTCAAAAGAAAGTAAAATACATAAATATAAACATTCAATTAAATATTTATTGAACAAATCATTTTCAAGAGTTTTTCACATGAAGTTAGTTAACTAGGCAAACAAAATTGTGGTAAAGATTAAGCCAAAGATTAAATAAGAGCTTCCACTGTTGCATCAAAAAATATGGAAAGAAGAAAGATTGATAAAAGAAGGAGAAAGATCACTAAGAGTTAGAAGCTATGTATTGGTTAATCAGACGAGAAACCGAAGAAAACAACCAAATTATTACAGGGCCAGAAACCCTGCAGGGTACTCTGCATGCAAACTTGAGGGAGAAAATGCTACATGGAAGCACTTCTCCGAGTAATTTAACACATACATGTGACACCATTGACAAGGAACAGTCAACGATGCCGAGTTCTGTGTATAGGGGATTTTTTGGCCGCGTTGTTAGTAATCTGTATCATGCCAAGCCTTCCAGTTACCTGTTTTAACCTGAGCGCCTCTTCTTGTTCTAGGTTTTGCTGCTGCGACTTCTGCGAAGAACAAGACAAATACAACTTGAAATAAGACGAATGTGGGTTTTTTTTTAATCCAAATGAGTCTGATTCGTACTCAATTGGTTCAATGTTGAAGAGACAGACAGACAAAAAAATTTCAAGATTATAGTTTTAAACATCAAAAGAAAATGTGTTTTAAATTGGAAACACTTAGCAGGCATGTGATTGCTCAATAAAGAAATTATCTGAAATTTTATAGAAGCATCTAGATAAGTTACAGTGGTATAGAAATTTATTTTGTGAGGAGCCCAAATTCAAATCCCTATCCCATTCAACAGGTTCAATTTAGCTTTTTAATACTCTTTAGATAGGATTCTCATCTTACTGAACTCAATCTCAGAATTTTTTTGAAATTTGACCCTAAAAAACATGGTTTTAAATCGTTTTGGAATACTTTATTTCTGCCCAGGAAACAAAATATTCTGAATTTGTTTCCGCTTTTAATATTAATTCCGCACACAAATGAGTGGAATTCCGATTCTCAACACCTCTAAAATTAGCGGATTTCCGCTAATTAGCAGAAAAATCACATGCCTGACTTGGATTTAACTTGAATGTTACTCGTGAAAAAAACCTAGTAGTAAATCTAAAAACAATGTGTAACTATTTATTAGTCGTAAGTGAAAACTAGGCCAATTAGGAAAATACCTCCTTCTAGACACATTAACAAGGCCAAACAATGATACCTTGGGAAATAAATATATGTTTCCCCCAAAAAGCCTCAAAAGTAAATAAATTATATTTAAATTGATTGACTTTATTTTCCAGTGCATCAATTTAAAAAAAATAAAGATCATGACAGATTGAGACTATCTAAATTTCGATTATGTTTACTACAGTCGAATCCGCTTAATGTGATCACGATTAATGTTATAATCGGATAATGTTATCGAAATCGACAGGTCCCAATCGTTTCTATTTTATTTAATGTAAAAAACATCGTTTAATGTGATTAGGAGTAATCATCACTCCGCTTAATATTATCAAAATCTGTCGATATCCCCTTTCAAACGACCGCTTTTGAGTTTGAGTTTTATTTTAAAGGTCAATTTTTACAAGTAAACATCTGCCTCATGAGAGCATCTGGCACTTCTTTTTTTGAAACTAAGTATGAATAAGAAAAAGAAAACATTCCGCATGTATTGAAAGAAAACGGCAATGGGGGGGGTCGAGTCCATGCCTGTGATTGTTTAAAGAAACCACCAAGATCGACGATTTGCAGATGTTTCTGATAAGAGATTTTGATTTTCCATAATTTTCCCTTGATAACTGGAATTCAGATTATGTAATAAGTAAGTGGTTTATTGGAGTGGAAGATATAATGGAGTAGAAGAAAGAGAGACCTTTCTATACAAATAAAAATACAAAGCAAGCGATTATTTTATTTATAATACTTTAACTACTCATATTTTCCCCGTAAAATTTTACCTTAAAAATAGTGTTTTGAATACAGTTATTACGATTACATGATTTTGATTTTAAAGCAAACTTTGTACTTCCCGTGTTTGCTGCTTTTTGATATGACATCGCTTATTGTTATCGATCGGATAATGTTATCAGTTTAGTCTCGGACAATTGCGATTACATTAAGCGGATTCGACTGTATTAAGATGACCTTAACCCCCCCACACAATTGTAAAAAAAATGTCTCACCTTCTCCTCCACTAATACTGCTATCGCTACTAATTTCCATTTCGTTTTGCACACGAGCGGTAGCTGAAACAAGCGATAAAACAATGTAGCGGAAACGATTTCAGGAACTTAACTTAAACATTACAATGCAAATGAGAATTTAATCAAACATCATACCTTGGGCTTTCTTCGCAGAAGAGGGAGTGGCCGGACCCCTCCTTGCCCCTCGACCGCCTCTGGAAGGGGACTCGAGAACATCTGCTGAAACGACACACATTAAATTAATTAAAGAAATTATTTTTTTTATCCAAGCTCATTATTGGGCAAAATGTTTTTAGGGGCTCCAAGCCCTGTCCTATGCATCGCATGGCATATATCACTCTTCGATTAATTTCAGGGATATTTTTCCTGTATCCTAACAGAGCTGAATTTCTTGTGGATGCTTCAGCTTGGCAGTTTTCACATTTTACTGTGATTACTGAAGATAAACCAACAATTTTTTTTAAGGTAAACTGCGAACCTTCATGGCATAGCTTGCAACACATGTTCTTTTCAAGGAATCCAAGTAGTAATTTTTTGTTAATAATTATATTACCAGATTCCTCACTATCCATAATCAAAGGGGCTTCTTCGCCTAGTTTTTTCTTCGAAGCACTTTGTGGAACTGGAGGTGGAACTGCATTTGCATTCAAATCTACAGCTGACAAATTATCTTTTGCTGCTTCAGTCCTCTTTGTATGCTGATTCCCTCGAAATCGATATTTCTTCACTCGTTTTCCTGACGCTCTTTTCTTAGGAGGATCCATAACTTCAGAAAATAATTTAGAGAAAATAATCAGAACCAAGAAACAACGTTTACGCGTGTAACCATGCGGTTTAAAGTACATATAAACAAGCCTTTCTGAGTTGAGTAAACTACCTCCTTCTTCTAACATAAACAATAATTGAAAACATAATTATAGTTAAAAATTTTAAAATTAACGATTCATCCAGGTAAGTACCTCAAAAATATGGTTGACACGTGCGTTTGTTTACAATTAGGGGGCATTGTTTACAACAGCTATGGAATACACTTTTTGCTATAACTTCATAAATAATTGGAATTTTTTTATGAGGTTTGTTTTAAATGAAGCAAAACTGTATACATAATAACATATATATTTTTTTCAAAAGATCAAATTTTTTGAAGATTTAAGAGTCCTATGACCCCTTAAATGTAGCAATTGTTCAAATATTAAAATGCTTGATAACTGGATGCATTTTAATACCTTTCAACTGGTAAAATAAGGTATAAAATATATTGAAAATTTTAAAAAAGAAATCCTGAAGCTATAACTCCACCCGTGCAAGGCCGGGCATATCAGCTAGTTTAAAATATGAATATTTTTAAATTAAATCCAATGGGTTTTATTAAAACTAATTCAGAACAATCAACTGAAACAGTGTTAAGTGTTTTACAAATGATTGTTATAAGATAAAAAAAAGTGAAACAGAATTGAAAAAGTGAACAATTTCTATGTATTAAATTTAAGTATTTATTCAATTATAAATTTAAAAGAGAAAAGAAAAATATTTCTAAACTAGTAAACAAACCTTTCAGAATTTAGTGGAAAAAAGATTACTGAATGAATGTACAATTTTAAACATGAATACAGTCGCTTCAGACAAAATGTTTGAAACACAAAAACCCTAAGTAAGCAGGAATAAAAATACATTACCATTTAACTTTTCTGCTGCTTCTGAAACTTCATTTTGAAAAGCTTTGATAGCTAAAATGGTAAAAAGAAAATTAAGTTTTTTGTATTATCCATGTCCAAATAGATAAATAATTCAAAAATGGAAAACATTAATTATAATTTTCAGTGGCGGCTCGTCCATAGGGGCTGCGGGGCTGCAGCACCCCCAACCAAAATTCCAATTTTTATTTGCTTTACAATATTTAAAAAATTTTCTATTTCCCCTTTTAATCTTTGTCCTTTATTATCCTTTTTCAATTAATAATTCTCCGCTATGCCGTCTCGCCAACAGATTTCTTTCCGGGTCGATCAGCCCCCGCAGATATACCAATCGTGGTATAAAACCCTAGCTTTATCATATCAAATCAAAATATCAAGAATTAAGCATGCGAATCTATTAGGAGAAAAGGGGCTGCTTTCCAACAGCCCCGACCAAAAGAATGATAGCTTTTTCTCTTGAGAGAGCTGTAAGGAAAAAAAATAAACGTTTTTTACTACTAATAAATCACATTGGCTTTTTAGCTCACTCCAACGCTGTTTAAATTTTTTATTTACAGCTTCTTTTTTTTCTTTTTAACAGAGAGAAAACAAAATATTTTCTGATGTTTCGGCAAGTCAATAAAGATTTATGTTTACTTTTTTAGCCAAGTTTTTATTTCTTTTTATAACGAACAAATTGAATTCAAAATGTTGATTTTAGTTTCATTTGCTTTTGAGATACTAAATGAAATAGACTTCATCTTAGATTCTTCATATTCGTAATAATCAGCTAAATATGGGTAAGAGACAGTTTTTGAATGCTTATTAGTGTGAAATCGAAATTTTATGTTGTTTCCATCTTTTCTATTTGATTTTTTCCACGTTTTTGTTTAATAGAAATATAATTTGGCATTATATCGATTAAAATACGTTGCCAACTTGGTACCACCGGAGCAGCACCCCTTATAATTTTACCTTCGAGCCGCCACTGATAATTTTAAAATATACTGAAAGTGTGTGTGGACTACAATTTCAATAAAATATTGACATTTCTTTTTTACATTCGCAGGTTTTTACAAAACTTTTTTCTTTAGACTTAAAGTTCGACAATCATTCTCCACCTACCAACAGCTTTCCTCAATGAAGTTGTTGCATTGGCAGCGGCCCGTCCTCTCCTTTTTTTGGCGAGAGCTGGTGCTTCCACTAAAGAACAAAGATACAAAACATTATTAATTACTGTCCTACCCCTGTGAGAAAAACTAAACCCCTCACACTGTTGTGCAGGGTTATCACTCAATTTCAGAAATAAATTTCCCAGACTTTTCCAGGTCAATGTAGAAGATTTTTCAGAAAAAGAAACTAGCAATTCACTGCATTTTTCAATAAAAAAGCCTTAAAAAGTATTGAGAATTAGAGTCACAAACCAAAATAATTGCAACACAACAATTAGTCCATCATTAAAATTAATTCATCATTTCTTGTTATGGAAAGGCTGGAACTAAGGGATTTTTGTCCACTGTCAATTATTATTGTATAATATGTCGCATTATTTTTAAGACTTTATACTGATTCAGCAGTCAACAGAAAGACAGCTTGAAAAGAAAACATACCAATTTCAACATCAGAATCATTGTCTTCTTCCTCGACAATCTCAATATTTTCATTGTTTTCAACTAGAAAGAAAATGTTAATATCATTACTTTCATTGTATTTCCCAATACTATCAAAGTAAGGGTACTGCAGAATTCTTATGCACTAACCATATCATACAACTGTTCTAAAATAATTGTGATTTGTGAAAATTTTATTACCTAATAATCTTTTCCATTAAAATATAAGTATATTCAGGACTGTCATCTCTGTTTAAATGTTTTATTAACTAAATTTATTTTTAGTTCTGTTTTATTTAAGAAAAATTTTGACCTCATAAATTAAGACTGCAGAAATGATATATATTAGAATTTTGAAACACTCTACTTTCAACAAGTTTAACTCAAGTCATCTTTATTTTAAAACTAAGGGTCTGCAATATTGGCTTTATTCCTACTTTGTGATTATTTTTTAAACATCTACTGGAATATATTTTCAAAACAATTTATTACTGGGTAGACGGTAGAGTAAGCCAGACATCATGAAGAAACCAAGAATATTTCGTCCATATAGCAGAATATTTGCACAAATCAGATTTTATCCCTATGACTGCAATAAGAAGCTTAAACTATGTAAAAATTTCTCTTAATATTCTAGATGCATTTCATACAGCAGTATTTAACAGTTTATCTTGCGTACACAAAGGAGTGATGGATAAAAGACAAACTCAAGTTAGTACCTTCAGCAAATCTGACGTTGTTTTTTCTGCGACCGGGCCCTGAAAATAACAGCGAAAATTATCAGAACACTTCATAAGTATCTAAAATAGTTCAGTATTTATGTATACTGTACGGTTTACCATGTGTTTAGATAATCTGTAAAATTATAAAATAAGAAAACTTAACATTAATATCATGAAAGCATTTACATTTCACCATTCAGTTACATGGTTCTAATTAATAGTTTATTATTTTCCCCAAGAGTATGTATACAACAGTTACAGTAAATTCATTCATTTAATTTTTAAAATTTGTATATATATTGGGGGAAAGGGATAAACCAATCATCAAAAATGCCTAAATTTATCACACCATCCGTAACATGTGTAATTTCCAGGGGTTGATCCAGACAACAATTGGGGCCCTTTTGCTGCCCCTTCACAAAAATTCCCCTCTTTAAATCTGCCCCTTCACAAAAATAAATTCATAAAAACGCCCCTTTCATGAAATTCAAATTTGCTTTAGAGATAATTTGCAAGAAAACATTCACAAAATATTTGAATTTTTGATGGTTTTCTTGGTTTGTGACTCAATTTTACTTTTAAGCACTGATCTGCTAACTATCACGGCTTCACTTTTTCACAAAAACGATTTCTTTTTCACAAAAAATAATGAAATAGGCCCCAAAATATAAAACCTGGATCTACCCCTGATTTCTGATGGACCATTCAGTAAAATATGACCCAACAACCATTACACAATGCAATTAAAAAATGCTTAGAAGTTTTTTAGTCTAAGTTCCATAGTAATTTAGAAATATCTCTTATCTAGAACAATACAAACAAAAAAAAGTACCTGGAGAGTCTAACTCAGGGAGAGCAGACTGTTTTCTGATGGGTTTAAGAAGAGGTGAAGAGCCAACATCTTAAAATTACAATAAATAAAAATTAGGGTGTTAAAAAGACAACAAAGTCAGAAAAGGTTAAAAATGACCTGCATTTTAACTGTTTTTAAACCTAGAAGTTTTAGAAACATATGCATAATAAAAAAGAGAGGAATCTGAATGCAATCATTGCAACTCTTTTGGTTCAAAATGGATCTATATAGTCAATTTCTACTTTAACAATACTAAGTTTTTCAAATGCAGAATTTACATGCATAAATAACACAGTTAAAGAAGATTGGAGGTGTTGTTGAAAATTAAGATGGAAATTCAGTGATTTAAGAGCAATCAGTCACTTAGCTGTTTAATTCAGCTAAAACTTGTATTCAAACTTACTTCACCAAGTAAAAAAAATCTGATCCCTAAAGTATTTTTTCATACATTTTTATATAAAAGAGACACAACACTGTCCTTGTTTAATATATATTAGGAATATTTCAAGTTTATACCCAATAAATCTATATCCTGCACTATTTAATAAAGGGGCAGTTGAAAAATTGTGTAGATGGAACGAAACATTTACTTGCTTGATTCATTTCTATATAAGATCCAGAAAAAATATTTTGATGAATTTTAAAAATTCTTACTTTGTGGTTCAGATGTACTGCTTTGATTGTCACTCTTGGGTAGAAGGTTGTTAAGAACTAATGGGGAAAATAAAAGTAATGAATCATTCAGTCAAATTAGATAGAAAAAATTATCAAATACGGAACAATGATGATGTTTAATTTATCGGTACAATTCTGTTATGTGTGCCATAAAATAATGCAAAGTTTTTTTGGTTGTCCTCATTATACGGGGGTCTGTCCAGACTTTTTGTGAAGGATCCGTTATTTTTTTTAATTGTGAAAATCCAGGGTTGCCAACCTGAGACAACGCTCATCCGTAATCGCCCCCGCCCGAAAAAAAAAATTACGGCGTGACCCGTGGCTTGCCGACCGACGCCACGCTTTCTGCACATAGAAAAATGGCCCAATCTTTGGATAAGTTTTAGAAAAGTCTTGAAAACGCAAATAATTGGGAAAAGGCCTTTTTTATCCCATGAATCAATCATCCATGTAGATTAGAATATTCCAAGTTCCGATTGATTCCCCCTTCTTATTGCCCCAGAGCGACTAGCGTTATCGTTTTTATTCGCAATTCTAAGTAAAAAAAATATGTATTGTAGGATTGAAGCTAAAAAGAGAGAATTGAGAAGAAAAAAATTAATACATTATAGTAAAAATATAGTTAGCGTAGTTTCCGTAATTTTCTAGCTTTATCCGTTATTACGGAATTCTGGGCCGAAATGCGGAATGATTCCGCAAAATCCGGAATGGTTGCATCTCTGAAAATCTAGTCATAATTTTGTGAGTTTTAGTTAGTGTTAAATTAATTCTTTTCAGCCAGAAGCCTGTTTTTGTGAAAATAAGCTCACAAAATTTGCAGTTTTGTGAAAAATAGTGTCCATTTCAAGATACTTTGTGAAGGGTTCGTTTTTACAATGAAACATTTTGTGAAGGGTCCGAAAACGAACTCAAATTTCTTCTAAAAGACCCCTGAAAATGCCAAGTTTTTTCGGTTTTCCTCATTCTAATAGCATATTTTAACAAGTCAATCAGCATTTTAAGTTAAGTACAGAGGGAGAAAATATTTTTGGGAGAAATAAGAGATTTTCAGCAAAACTAAGTTTGTTAAATTAGGAGTATGCAGTAGGGTGGTCCATTTGTCTATGGAGAAAATTTTTTTTTTGAAAAGTTGAACTCTCACCCTCCAGTTTGGTGACATTATGTGAGTTAATGCCCCTGTTAAAATATTAGATCATTTCAAGGTTATTTAGAGGTAGCTCAAAGACTAAAAGGTAGAAAAGAAGGTAGAAAGAAGCTGTCACTCCTCAATGCAATTTATAATTAATTTAATTAATGCAATTTTATATGAGCATAAACAGGAGCTTCTGTTGAGATAGTAGCAATGAACCAGTGCTTCATTTGTATAAAAGTGCTACAAACAGGTTACACTCTTTTAAAGGCTTCTTCTCTCTTGGTTTTAGTTTAAACTTTAAACTGTTGATGAAACAGCCATGTCTTTAAACAGTTAATAATTATCTACTTTACATGATGGAAGGCACCTAGAGCTCTGAAGTAAATACCTTTAGTTAGAAGGAATTTCGCACAAAAAGATCAATGCTTATTCGAGAAATTATCTTGAGTTTTTGTGTGATTGCTTCTCAAATCAGAGTCAAGAAGGCAAAGTAAATAGCATTTTTTACATGCTCTAGCAGTTTAGCTAGCTGATGTTAATGTCTTTGAGTGGAGGTAGACGTTAGTATTTAGAGTTGGATGAAAAGTTGTTATTTAGAGTTCGAGAAGTTGTTATGCGAGTTCCAGACCAGGAATAATCTTTGTTAAAAACTTAAATTATACATACCTTGTTATGACTAAAACAAATATACATTTTATAAACACATATCATTTCTATATCAGTTGAAATGTAAATTCCTTTACCGAAAACATGCGTTTTTCCATAGACGCTAATGGCTAAAACTTCAAAGCCTTTGAGCTACCTCTAAATAACCTTGAAATGATCTAATATTTTAACAGGGGCATTAACTCACATAATGTCACCAAACTGGAGGGTGAGAGTTCAACTTTTCAAAAAAAATTTTTTTGGACCACCCTAGTATGCAGTACTTAGATTACAAGAGAGATCATCTTTATAGCAATACAATAGAAGGCTACTACTTTCTTAAATATTCACTTACCAGGAATGCTCTTGGCTGTGTCGAGGAGTTTGGGATAGAGCGAAGATACGGGAGTGGGAGAGCTCTGAAGCTTCTTGCGCTCCTTCAAGGAGAGGGACTTCCTGTTGCCTGCAAAGGAAATTTAATTTCAGTTTGAAACCAGTCACTGAACATTAAAAGCTGCTTGCAGTAAAAATTAATAACAGTTAATTATCTTCATGCAGTATATCTACAGGGATAAAAAAGGTCAGTGGTCAGGGTTTCTTCAGGTATTAAAAAAGTAATGATGCTTGAAAGTAAAGTGCTGCCGATTCTGAAACTTTTTATACTCCAGTGAACTGAACTCTCATCTCACAAAAACTATAAGATTACATGAAATTTTTAACAGGGATCCCCGGATGTGGAAAAAGTTGTAACCTTCCCCCAAACCTCATAAAATTTGCCCAAATCTTATGCATTGCTCCTATGGAGCTGGCAGGGGCTTCCCCCGAACCAGGTTTGTAGGTTTGGGCACTTTTTCCACGTCCGGGGTTCCCACACAATTTTAAATTTCCAGTTCGATTTAGAAGATTTCTCGGTGAAAAAAGTAGCAATTCCCGACATTCCTGGAATATTTTTTGCTGTTTTTAATGAATTATATATTTTTAATAAATAATCTATTTTTTACTATCTAGATCCATAATTGAGACTCGAACATTGAAATTCCTTCAATCATTTTCCAGTTTTTGGCAAAAATGAGCAATCTTCCCCTAACTATTCCCTGATAACCCATGGCAACCCAGTTAGAAAATTATTAGCAGAACTCACCGGCAGGTGAAGATACGTCTTCCTTAACCTCTAGCTTCGTGCCAGCCAAGAATATCTCCACATTTTCAACGAAGGTGCTAGTAAGATCTTCCAAGTGGGCCCCCCACTGGCCTTCCATGTCGACTATCATATCCTTTATGTTGACGAAGATGTCCAGCTTCGCCTTGGAGAACTCCATGTGCGCATTCAGCCTCTTGGCACCGGTAGCTGACGAGGCCAACGACTCGGGGTTGCGCAGGAGATCGGTGATTTTGGAGTCCAAGGTGTCGAGGAGGGTCTGAATGTCCCTGTCGAACGCAGCTTTGAAGTCCTCCGCATTTCGCTTGAGCACTAGAAACGGTCTGGAATCTTCACCCTCAGCCATCTGTCAAAAAAGAGGTTATTGCTTAGCTTTACATCGATTGCTATTGATTTTTCAACATTTGTAGGATGACACCTCGTAGGACATCAACTGGAGTAGCCTATATAATGCATAGAGCTGCCAACTTTTCAGAAACAGAAATCGGAACACTATCCACGACCCATTTTGAATAAACGTTTTTAAAGGGGTATAATTATAAAAAGGCTAGTATTTCACAAAACATTTAACTTCATTTTTTAACCAAAAGAGTAACTCACAATTTCAATGATCACTTAAAAATAAGCATGCATATATGAATGAATATCAAGTACCCATACGCTCTATGCAAAGACGATTCTCGCTCGCTGAGCAATTAGAATCGGTCGAAAAGGAAAGATTCACCAAGAAAGGAGTAAAATAATGAAAAATCGGAACTTTTTGGGCTAAAATCTATCGGAAGAAATACGATTTAATCGGAACGGTTGGCAGCTATGTAATGCCACAAAATTTTCAAGAGAAAAAAGCTTACCCCCTTCTTTGTGCACAGCCTTCCTTTTACACTATAGTCTGTGTAAATAAAATGGGCGGCTCGCTACTAGTCATTGCATTTCTATTGGGTTGCCATGTTGACGAACCGCCAATTTTAATTACACTACACAGACTATAAAATTTTTATTGTTTTTGAAGAAAACTTTCTGTAAGCCTAGAAATTAGATGGAAGGAATTGATTCTGTAGAAGATGAGTTTGTTCACACAAAATTTGGCACAGCCACCATGTTTAACCAAGCTCAAATGATGACACACAACCATATAGATCTAACTATTAACATCATTGTTATTGGATCCTAAGATAATAATATTTAGTTGATTATTATTTTAGGATCTAATAATGATGGTATTAATAGTTAAATCTCTATGGTTGTCAGTCATCATTTGAGCTGTGGGTAAACATGGCCGCTGGTAGACTCTTATCGAAGCCGTGCCAAAATTGTTAACAACTGAACTTGAAGGATGTCAAAAATTCTGTACCTAAGATGGTGCAAATCTTGACAATCAAGCTTTATTCACAATGTTTTACAAATTAAAGATTGAAACATTAAAAGCATCACTGCCAGTAAAGATATTTCAGTTGTTATTATTTTGCAATTTT
Source organism: Tetragnatha versicolor (assembly GCA_024610705.1). Classification (NCBI taxonomy): domain Eukaryota; kingdom Metazoa; phylum Arthropoda; class Arachnida; order Araneae; family Tetragnathidae; genus Tetragnatha; species Tetragnatha versicolor. Next base: position 66,516,845 of record JANDEH010000004.1, on the reverse strand, counting down.
TTTTCCAAACTAAGCAGTTCAGTTTCAGCACTCAAAAATAACCTATAAACATGTATCATGTCTAAATTATTGTTTTGTTTTTTTTTTAAATTTTTTTTCGGCCATTTTTAAAAAAATTGAAAAAAATTAAACTTCCGCCCGGCCGATTTTTAGTATGTTATTATTGAGGTCATTTCTAAGTGAAAACCGTTGAGAAACCTTCTATTGCAATTTGTTTGAGGTTCAACTCTATTTTCAGTGGACTATTTTGTGCTAAGTGACAATTAAATAGGGTATCCAAAATTTGAAGCAAAAATATTAATATTAACAGACTGCTCAAGAGCATTGAAAAATCTCATTTACCCGTTTTTCTCAAAAATTGCAAAAAAATAATAATACTCATACCCTTTTATTTTGTACCCAATGGCATTTAAAAAAAGGTTTATAAAAATTTGAAACAAAAACATTAATAATAACAGACAGTGGTGTAGCCAGAGGGGGGATTTGGGGATATATCTCCCCGAAACACAGAAATTTTCCTTTTATGACCATAGGAAAAGGAAACCACTAAAAATACCCCATATCCCTTCCCAAAATATCAATATCCCCCTCCGAAGTTTTTTTGGCTACACCACTGATAACAGACTACTGAAGAGCATAAAAAAACTCATTTTTTCAGGTTTTGCACATAATTTACAAAAATGTCCAGATGAATTATAATAATTTCTTTTTTTTAGAAGCTAATATAAATTAAATTAAATTTTAATTGACATAGTAATAGGTTATCAGTTTCAGTTAATATTGAGATTTTCATAGAAGTTTTGAGTGGACTAAAATAAAATGATTTGGTATATATGTTACGGGCAATGTGATAAATTAGGCATTATTAATAACGGCCTAAGTGGAGGAGGGCAATGTGATAAATTCAATGGTATTTATCACTTGCCCCCTTCACTCTGGGGAATTATTAATAAGGCCCAATTAATCACTTTGCCGTAACATATACACTTAAATAGATCCAAATAATGAAAAATCAGAAAATTTCAAGCCATTTGGTTATTTAGAGCTGAATTGATTGAACAACAAATTATGCGAGGGGCCAAAATGGCCCCTCCCGTCGTTCTAGTGTTAAAACATAATGACATTCCCCTTGTACTGAAATAACACTTAGAAAATCTAATTTAATATAATCTTAAGATTTTCTGCAAAATTCTAAAACTTTCTGCACTTGACATGTGCATCAATATTATCCTCGTCTGTTAACAACCAAGAACAAGCGACACCATAATACACATTCTAACACATGCTGTTTTAAGGATGTTTCTAGCCACTATTTTGATACACAACCCTAAATTACAACTAGTTGGTACAGGAGTAATACAAATAAAACAAGCAAAATCAAAATAAATCGGGTGAAGATTATATTTAAACAAGTGAGCATTCACTGATAACTTTTGGAACATGCTACGCACTGGAAAGCTGTTATCATTGGATAAAGTAGTTCCCTTCAGTAAAAAGGAGGATTCAACCCATCAAAGGGATTAGAAAGCAATCAATAAAAAAGATTCAAATTGATATTAAAGATCGCTGCGGTAAAATATGCTGAAATAGGAAAAAGTAAGAAAGATCAGTTAACACAACAAAAGTTATTCCCGATTCTAGAATATCAGAAATAGAAAACCATACATACTAATGAAATTTAATAGTTTAGAATTTTATCTATCATTTACCTTATCAGATTTATTCAGAAATTGTGGATTAATTGCTCTTTTTTGTTTGTGACGCAATACAAATACAACCGCCTTGCCTTTCAAAAATCAAATCAAATAATAGGACTATGAGTGTTGCCATCACCTACGGTGTAATGTAGGAGGGGTCTTTCAACTTCAACCAAGCAACAAAAGGGATCAACCAAATAAACGTTAGATTAAAGAATCGGGGCCCTTAATTGATATTTAAAGACTAAAAATTACAAAAAAGTTTTAAACTAAAAGGTTGCCTTTAGTATCACATTACCTTGTTACGTTTTACATTTTGAACGGAACAGTCCAGTGAATTTTTATTTTGAAAAAAAAGCACGCGTTCCCAGAAAAAATACATCAGTTCTGAGTTCAGAACATCTTTCTAGTTTTTTTTAATAATTCTTGTTATCAGTGAGAGGAGAAATAAAAAATAATCATACAACACGATGTTAAAAAAATATTCAAGTGTAGATTTAGTTTACAAACTTTTACAATAGATAGCAGCACCACAAATCAATGGAGGGGAGTAACCGAATCCAGTTTAGGGCGTCATCCCGTCCAGTACTATTATTTCCATACTTAAAAAGATTATCAAAAGAGAATTTCTTCTTTTGAATTTTTATATTGCATGTCTTAAGCTTTATCCTTATACCTTGAATCCCACTTACTCTATACTGTAGTCACAGTGGTGAATCCAGAACATTAAATGGAATCCAATTTAAAAAAAACTTTTTAAGTTTGAGTGTCCAGCAGACTAAAAAAATAATCCTGCTACAAATTTCTAAGTTGAAAAATGATGATGATGTGAAGCGGAGTAATAAAATAGAACGAGCTAGCCAGGATTCGAACCTGGAATCTCCTGATCCGTAGTCAGGCGCGTTATCCGTTGCGCCACTAGCCCGTAAATCGCTTTTAAAAATTAAAAAAAAATTATTAAATATGAATAAAATTACTTATTTAAGTCATTGATTGGTTTGATTTAATTTAATATCAGAGAAAAATGGGTCTCTCTTTCAAATTTTTGGTATTGGGTCGTCTTTAAAAAACTGGAATTTTTATTCTTAAACTTTGTGATTTGAAATTCTATTTATCAAGAAAAGGCATGGGGTCGAAACAGATTCAAACAAAATTTTAAAAACCTGAAATTTTTAAAAATTTTTTTAGTTCTTTCAAGAAGTTCAGTTTGTTTAAAAGCCGGAGTCGGTCATCTCGCAGCGAGAGAAAATCAGCTGTCCCACTTAAGCACGTGACTTCGTGACGTCACACGATTCGATTCGAAAACCTTGCTCATGGGCAAACATGGTCGTCTGCTACATCAAAATGTTTCTTTTAACTATTTAATTAACGTTATAAGAGAATCAAATCTAAATTACGTAACTCTGGGAGACTGGAATTGTGATAAAAAACAACACATGTCGATCTTTTGGTATTTCATGGACTTGCATCTTTATTTTTCGTGTGAAATACGCACGATATAATTTTTTTTATCATCGGTCTTGCCTACTTATGTTTACGTCCGACCAACTGGTGGATTAGTGCTTGAAATCTGGGATTGTCTTCGAAATTCGCCGCGGATTTTGCATTGCTGTGGCCGGTGGAAATTAAATGTTCGTATGGATGACAGTAAACTTTTCAAGAATTCGATTTTGGAATAAATTCGATGCCCGTCGTCTTCCGGGTAATAGTTTGGACGTCGGGAAACTGCGAAAGGTAAGAAATTTTTTATTAAAATTATTTAATTTTGTGTTATTATAAAATTCTATTTCGTTTGTTGTTGATAAAACAGTGGTAAATAACCATTGTTTGATAGCACCTTTTATTTAATAAAGAGTAATTTTATAATTATGATTAAGTTAATTTATCATGATTATAAAGTGTTCATAGATTTTTTATGGTAAATTTACGGTTTAGAAATAAATCTTCGCTATCCTATAATAATACACTGTTACTAGTCTGACAGCATGAAAATTCTCTAAATGGTTTTATGTTGAAGACTTAAAATTATTCTATCCATCAGCCTGTGCGCAAAGCGTTTCGTTGTTATGACAACCAATTAAAAATGCGAATTTTTTTATTTGATTAAATGTGAAGCTGAATCCAAACTGTGTGCTATACGACCATACATTATAATTACAATGTGTGAGTAATCACATAAATTTTTTAACCCCTAAATTATTTATATACAGCTGAAATAGTAGTTTTAAAAGTATTCAACATCGATTTTGCTGTTTATTCACATGTTTCTCTATGTTTCAAGCTGTTCTAATAATACAAATATTTCCTAATTTATTTGACATTTGAGGGTATTTTTCCCCTAAATCTGAATGTGTGTTGTTTAAAGAAATAGCAAAAAATGTGCATAAAAGTTTCATAGAAAATTTGAAACTCCCTTGTTCACTTGTATGCTGTGATAAAAGATCAGAGCAGATAACCACTATAAGTGTCAGTGAATATTTTTTGAAAGTAAATAAATGAATTTTGAATGGTTCAAATAATTAATAAGGTTTAATCATGGATTAATGAATTTTTCTATTAAATTAAAACAAATTGGAGTAGATAAATGTGTAATTGGTATTAAAACCTTACTAGACATTTATTTGTAACCGTTCATGCTAAATTAAAATAGGTTAAATGCCTTAAACTTTGCTGTACTACTTAAGTAAAGGAGGGCCAATTTGAGAAATCTTCCTCTCAGAAATTATGAATTGAAGAGCTTGCAGCAATAAGGAGTAGTTCCCCTCCCTAGAGTTATCAATGAAATTTTTATGAATGAAACCATTTAGAGCTCTATGAATGGAGCGTACTCGCCATAGTACTCACAGATGCTTCAATTAAAAATGTAGATGTCGTTGACCGTTAGGGGGAGGAATTCCATAGGAAATTCAGTTTCAGAGGAACTTTTTCCTAAAAAAAAAGAAAAAACTTTAAAAAAAATATTTTGATTTAATTTTGTCTTTACCTAAAAAACACAAAACTACATAAAAACATTGAAAAACTTGCAAATTTATGAACTCTTTCTTTTTTTGAGGCCTGAAAAAGGGCTATTTTTCATGCTAATATCCCCGCGGTTTTCATGAGATTTTTCCCTGGGAGTTTTTCATAAGGGGACATTCATAAATTACGTGAGGTGTTTTTTCCAAAATCTGGACCCCCCCCTCCCCCCTTGGTGAGATTTAGAGATATTTTGCTGGACCCCCCTCCCCCCACCTGAGATTTACCTACAATCTTTAAAAATAATTATTCTCTTTCCTTCTTATATATTCCTTTCTCGTACTTAAAAAAGAAAGAAAATCTTACGTGAGATTTTAATCGACCCCCTCCCTCCTTGGGTCCTTGGTGAGATTTGGTGAGATTTTTCCAAACCCCTCCCCCCTTTTTGACCTCACGTAATTTATGGATGTCTCCTAATGTAGGCATTAGTCTTATTGACATTTTTGCTCTACTTCCTTTAGTTTTTTAATTACTTTTTTTTTATTTTTTTCATTACACCGCTAGGGGTGCTGTAAGTCATCTCAATGGATTTTCAATGGCGAAGTGTCTATTTGGACGGCCCAAACGGCCCGTGGCGCATGCGCTGTAGGTCTCGTGGTTACGTAGCAGTCTTGGCGCTTAGAGATAGAACCAATGGAACGCCGGGCCGTGGAAATTAGAGTAGAGTTTAGTTGAAAAAAGGCCGTCCAAATAGACAGTGCCTTTCAATGGTCACTTACCTAGGGTATATGAGCATACTTGCATCACCTTAGGAAACGTTGGTTCTAAATAAAAGCCGAGAAACGGACTTTTAAAACACACTCTATAATAACCCACTCTGAATTTTGAAAAAAAAACTCAGTTAAATTTTGGAGCACCCATATCCTACTACTATTATAATTGTGAATGTTTGTCTGGATGTTTGTTACTCTTTCACGCAAAAACTACTGAATGGATTTTAATGAAATTCTACCATAATGTAGCTGATACATCAGAATAGGACATGGGCTATAATTTATAAAGAGAAAATCAGTCCTTCATTCTTTTTTTCCCGTTTTTCCTGCTTTTTTCCACTTATTTTTCCGTGTTTGAAAACCTGTTTTACCAGTCATACAACGAGTTAAAAATAAAACATTGTTTCAAATGAGACAGATCACTAGACTTTTTCATTTACTAGATCTTTTAGTTTAGTTTTAAACACTGGTTTTAAATTTGTTAATTTGTTCACTAGACTTACTAATTTACCAGACTTTTTACTATGGTTACAAATTGGTTATTTTATAAAGGCACCAAGATATTAAACATTATCATGAACATCGGGATTGTAAAAAGTGACAAGAACACCGGGATTGGAAAATTAGCGAGAACATCGGGATGGAAAAATTACCGGGTTATAAAAATTACCGAGAACACTGGGATAGGAAATTTACCATAAAGACACCCAGAATACCGGAATATAAAAATTACCGTTAACACTGAGATAGGAAAATTACCGGGAACGCCGGGATTAGAAAAATTACCGTGACCACCGGGATAAGATTACCGGGAACACACTGGGATAGGAAAGAGGTGCCTGGGATACCGGGATGATTTGTAATATTGCTAATTTACAAAATTATAAATGTATTTTAAGAAATATTTAAAAAATTAATTTATTCACCCCACCCGTGCAAGGCCGGGTATAACAGCTAGTTTAACTCATAAAAAACTCACGAAACTTTGATAAATAAAAGCAACTCTCTTGATTTTTAAGAAATGCTTAATTTTGAAATGAAAACAGTACGGTTTTAAAAAACTTTATTAAAAAAATGTTTACTTTGAAAGAACACATTTAACTGTTTAACTGTAAAAAAAAAACTCAATTAAAATTTGGGAAAAAAATCAGTTTGGTTTTTTCAAAGAAAAAAAGACAGGGGTTTTGCGAAACTTTATAAAAACTGTTTCAAAATGAGACAACTACTAAGTCTATAACCTGTTTACTCATATAATGTTTGTCCGTGAGTATATTTGGTACATACGTATTATCCCGTCAACCGTTCCGTGACTGTCAAATTCAGCGGCACATCCATAGAAAAGTCAATAGGTTGTTTACCGTTTTCGGATTCAGCGGTACGGTCGACGGGATAATACGTAAGAACCGTGTATTTTTGCCGTAATCTCCCTTTAAAAATCAACCGATTAAAAATCCACAGCGGTGCTGCAACAGAATTTTTTCGTCTCCTTAGAAAATACAGCTAACAGGAGCAAACAAATTTGTCCGGCTGTTGCAGAGAATTCATCTCTTAATTACAACGAATTAATTGACGTGGCTCGGAAAAATAAATCCTTTTGGATTTCACCATTTTTGAGTCTTTTCAAGAAATAACTTCTCATTCCCAAGAAACTTGTAACCTAGGATTTTTAAAACTGTCTGATTTCTTAGCAGAAAGGAAGTAGTTAAGGATAAATGAGGGCTTCTCAGGATGAAACTGGTTAAGTTCAAAAGTCAGTGGTGTATATAGAAATTGATATCAGCATGGGCCAAAAATTATTTTTCACCCCCTCCGAAGCGAATTATTACGTCCAACGTATTTTTTTGTACGTACATTTTTTGTTAAAAATTACATGTAAAAGAAATTGTTATAAAGAAGTTGTGAGTAATTTAGTTCCAAGGACCGAAGGGGGTCTGGGGGTCCTCCCCCAGAAACATTTTGAAAGTTTGACTGTATAAAAACTGTTTTTTTAACGAGTTTGGTACACCAAGTCCTAATTTCTATACATATTTTTAGATAGGATTTAGATTTAGGTGAACTTAATATAAAAACAAGTTGAAAATAATAAAGTTCCAAGCACAAAAGGGAATCTGGGGGCCCTCCCCAGAAAATTTTTGGAAAATTTTGACCCTTAAAAAAGGATTTCAACTTGGGTTTGGTACACCTAGTCTTAATTTTGGACCAAAATTTTTAAAGTAGGATTAGGATTTTGATGAAGTTTTATCCTAAAAGTTATGAATAATAAAAGTTCGAAGTACAAAGAGGGGTTTGGGGAAAATTTTTGGAAATTTGACCTTAAAAAACAGGGTTTTAGCCTGTTTTGGTACACAAAGTCCGGATTTCGGGGGAGGGGGGGGCAGGGCCCTCTCAAGCTCTCGGCCCCCTTTATGTACGTCACTGCCAAAAGTACAGAATTTGAGAAAAGCATGGAGTTTCCATCAGTTTCAAAATGAGAAAAAACACTTGTTTAAGGGTAAAGTTTCAAAATAATTTCTTAGGGAAGACCTCAAACCCCTTTGAAATTTGTTATGTATGATTCTAATTTTTCCATTGAAAATTCTGTGGTTTACAAGGAGCTGTTCTCTTTGGATGTAATCTAAATGATCTAAAATTGAGCTGAAGAACTACTTTTAAAGGCTAATTTTCAAAATTATTGACCCTCAGATTTCCCATCTTTACTTGGGTTGATTGTAAAATTTTAACATACTGTGCAATACAAAACTCATATATCAATAACATAATTCAATTATCTATATTCGTAGTAAATATATTCGTTAGGGCGTTTCCCTATTACTACTTACTAATTATTATTAATTACTACTTACTAAATGAAACTCCACCTAAAAAAATTTAAAAAATTCCCAAAAGAAATGAACTGTGAAACTGTTGGACATTGAAAAAGGATTTTTTCCAAGTCTTTTTAAATTTTGTGGGGAAATGCCTACAGTTTTTTTCCTTAACGGATAGTATCCAAGAAAATATTTGGTAATTTTGATTTAAAAAAATAGTGGTTCGTCTCTACCCCCTGATTTCAGAAAGTTCCTTTTATTAGGTGACACAATTTTTTCTCAATAAAAAAGAGGACGAAAAAATTTAAGAAAAAAATTACAACGTTAATAAATGAAACATTTTATGAATTCAAACAAAAATACACTAATTATGCTTACATACCTTTTAATTAAACGAGTATTTTTCCATTGAATGAGCCCTCAGTGCCTGTGCCTTGCGAACCAATCAACACTCTGAGCCAATCAATGATGGATTAATTTTGAAATATTGAAAAGGAGGACACTTTTCGAGGGAGGACAGAACCTAGAAAAGAAGGACTGACCTCCCTAAAGGAGGACGTTTGGTCCCCTTATAAACCTTTAAAAGAACTATTTCAACTACGCCATTTCAAAAGCCTCGGTTAAAGGGGGGGGCGGGGGTCCTCTCCCAGAAAAATTTTGAATTATAGCATGCTAAAAAGTATATTCTGGTCTTTTTATGAGGTTAAAGATTCCCCTTTCTGGAACTGTCATTGAGTGTTCTTATTACTTGCGGAACCCTTGAAAATGCTTCACGGAACCCCACGGTTCCGCGGAACCCTGGTTGGGAAACGTTGCGTTAAGGGATACCGACCGGATATACCAGGGGTCGGCAACTGGCGGACCGCGGTCCGCATCCGGACTGTGTGAGGTGATTTCCCGGACCGCCAAAACATTTTGAAAATCATTAATATGTATTTTTACACTACACAAATAAGTTTGAATCGCTCTTTAAAGGTCAAATTTCAAAAAAATTCCTGGGGAAACCTCCAGACCCTCATTTTTAATGTGAAAACTTATAATAATATTGAATTTAACAAATAATTAAGCAGGTAGCGTACTCTAATTACATCTTTGTAAACATATTTCTGTATTTGAAGTACACTAATTAAATTAAAGTAGTACTAATAGTTACCTATTTTTTCTCCGGACCTCGATGAAAATTTTCAAAACTATTTGGACCCCAAATAAAATTACTTGCCGACCTCTGGGATATACCTTTAGAAATAACGTCGAGTCACAGGTCTGAACAAAAGTCTGGACATGAGAGGACATAACGAATTTGAATAAAGGGATGAATCTCGATTCGCGAATTTCGATTATTAAATACACCGAAAGCAAGACCTACATTACATTAATTGAATTCTTCTATACTTATCATCATTATTACACTTAAATACGTTCTAAAACGGACCTGAATGGATGCTCAGGAATACTAATGAGGGGTTCCGATATTCGTAATGAGAAAATTGAGTGTTCCGTAACACCGTAACGAGTCGGAACGTTGTAACTCCATTTCATTACACTTTGTGCTTCTGGTGTTTCCGAAAGTTGCTTGGGTGGCAAGGCAATTTTCTTTGTATGTAAAATACCTATGATCTTTAACTGTAATCTCTATCTCTATTATACTCCTGCTCCAATACTATTAAAAAAATTACCCAATTATAGAAACTGATTTGTGAAATTGATAGAAATTGAAACATGGTTTAATGCAAATGATTGTTCTTAAATGGTAACCAAACTATGTCTATGTACATGGTGCATTCATTTCAGTTTAAGACATTCTAAGTTTAATTTTGATTTAAATGTCACACCTTGTCATGTAGAACTAAAAACAACTGTCATTGTCACATACTCCAATCTGTCTATATCTTAGAAGAGAGTAGTCCTTTAATTAAATAATGCAGGTAGTATACTCATAAGAAAAGGGAAATATGTAGTAGTATTTTGGAATATGTATATTTAAAGAGACGGTATTAGTTTCGATACCTGAAAGCCAATCATATAAAATCTACAGTATAATTTTTGATTCGTTATTTATACCCATGAGAGTTCTTTTTCTTTTTTGATCTGAGCTACTTTCTCCAGAAAGTAAACACCGGGCTAAGATGCCCCCTCCCGAAATTCGGGCTAGGTGTACCCAAACAACTTAAAATCCTTTTGTAGGGTCAAATTTCCAAAACTTTTCTGGGGTTATAACACTTTTGGAAACTCAGAACATTTTTGGAAATTTGACTCCAAAGGTTCTGTCTCTGGTTTTTAACTAGTTTTAGTTTACACTTAGTCCTAATTTTTTGAACATACGTTTTTAGGTAGAGGATTTTGATGAATTTATTTTTTAAAAAAAAGTTTCGAATAATAATAAAGTTCTAAGCAAAAAAGAGAGGTTTGGGGGTCCTCCCTCAGAAAATATTTAAAAATTAGATCCTAAAGTTTTTGAAAAATTGACTTTTAGTACACCACATTGGCGTAACTTGGTGTACCAAAACAGGATAAAACTTTAGGGTCGAATTTCCGAAAATTTTCTAGGGGAGGACCCCCAAACCCCCCTTTGTACTTAAAACTTTATTATTCAAAACTTTTTTAATAAGTTCATCAAAATCCCAATCCTACTTAAAAATTATATGTCCAAAATTAGGACTAGGTATACCAAAACCAAGTAAAACCCTGTTTTAAGGGTCAAATTTCCCGAAAATTTTCTGGAGGAGGACCCCCCAGATTTCCTTTTCTACTTGGAAGTCTATTTTCAATTTTTTTTACATTAAGTTCACCCAAATGCAAATCCTATCTAAAAATACAAATCCAAAGTTCGGATTAGGTGTGTCAAAACTAGGTAAAATCAGTTTTTTAGAGTCAAATTTCCGAAAATTTTACGGGGGAGGACCCCCAGAATCCCCTTAAGTACTTGGAAATAAATTGCTCACAACTTTTTTGATATTAAGTTCTTTTAGAACTTAGACGTAAATTCTAACAAAAAATGTATAAAAGCTACAATGGACGTAATTAATTTGCCTGGGAGGGGGTGAAAAATTATTTTCGGCTGCTCCCAAAATAAATTTCTAGACGCCACTGGTACACTAAGTCCAAATTTCAGGGGGGGGTAGGGGTCCCCGCCAGTGGCGTAGACAGAGGGGGTGTAACGTGTCTTTTCACCCCCCCCAAACCCAAAACTTTTTTCTTTGTGAAATTAAATATTTCAGAATTTCTTTTATTACCCAATTCCCGAAATTCAGATTAGGTACACCAAAATAAGTTAAAAACCAGTTTTTTAGGTTCAAATTTTCAAAATTTTTGTGGGGGAGGACCCCCAGACCCTCGGTACTTGTAACTTTATTATTACTACAACTGTATTTTATATTAAGTTTGTCAAAGTGTAAAAACTCTACCATAAAACCTGTATCCGAAATTCGGATGTTGCGTACCAAAAAAAGTTGAAAAAAAAATGGGATTTTTGACTTAAATTTCCAAAAAATTTCTGGGGGAGGACCCCCAAACCCCTTTTTTAATAGTTGGAGCAATATAATTCCCTACCTTTTCCATATTAAGATCATCAAGAGGATTTAATTGGATTGGGAAAATTCTTAGCCCCCATAAAAAAAACCAAATCCTGGATCCGCCCCTGCTTATATTTATGATTAAGTAAATAAAATGTTCTCATCGACACATTTCATTTATTTATTCTTTCAGTGAGAAAAAAAATAGTGCAATTCAAAACCTTAATTTTTTCTTTCATTTCGATATCATGCACCCCCCAAAAATAATTTCTGGCTACGCCACTGGTCCCCGCACCCCCTCCTATGTACAGTACACCCTTGTGCCCTACTGAAACACCTGTATAATAATAGATATATTAATTGAAAATTAGGAACAACTCTGAAGGGAAAGTTGTTGCACCTCCAGGAAAACTCGTTAATGTGCCCACACCAACATTTAACCTACACGTTTTTCTCACTATAATGGTTTCTCGTTGTTTTGGGCAACGGAGAGGAGCCTGTGTCTGGTGGGTGCTCTAGGCCTTGACTTTCGTCTCAAGGCCAGAAGGCGACCTTAGATGCATTTTCCTTTGGAATGACCGCACCGGAGTCAAACAGTACAAACAGGGTTTAATATACCAGAGACTTATTGTGAAAATTTATACTACATGATTTTGCAAACTCGAAATTAGCCTGGGGTTCTTTTGTCCAGAGTCCTGTTATAGTGAAATTATAGGATCCTAAGTGTAAACTCACAACTCCCCCCAAGCGTCACCTCCAGCCGTGGACCGGTTTCGTCCTTGTTGGGACTCATCAGCACGGCACATGAAGGCAACCCAAGAGAGCGGAGGGCAAGTCTAGCCGACTATAACGGAAAAAGTCCTCTACTCATATTGTCCGCTAACCAGCGTTAATGGTGAAATACTCCTTTCATTTATAGGATCCTGTTTGAAAAGCGTATAATTTATTACAAATAAAAACAAAATTATGATAGAAAAGTTAAATAATAAAAGTTTTTAAAAGTGAAATACGTATATCTATGTAATTATCTTACGTGTTTCTCTCAAATTCGGCTGTTTCTTTTCCCCTGTTGGGGCTAAACATCAGTTCGTTTACAAAATGTGTGGAATGTTTTGGTCTGAGTTTTCCGATTTCCGTAGCTAATGATATATATTTTATGTTCAAATGTGTTAAGAGGGATTAAATGTTACTGTACTTGGTTGGAAAAAACCCTTTCGGAACCAGCGTCTTATCTCGTCTCCTCGCCCCTCCCGACCCAGATCGATAGCCGCTATCATCGAAAGTGTCACAACGCGTCGACATCGCTCCTTTTGACTACTTATGACAAGTCAAAGATTATTGTTTTCGATCTGGGATTCGGTTTGCTTCGTATGAGTTCAGGTACAGTGGCGCGTAAGATATGGGTGAAAAGGGGTTCTGGGGGTTTCGCCACCAGAATTTTTTTTGGAAATTTGACCCCTAAAAACAGTATTTAAACTTATATTTCTAGGGGGGTGGCTCCTCCCCCCAGAGAGAGAGAGGTGAACCTCCCACAGAAAATTCCTGTGATGTATGATGTAATTAATTAATAGTCCCTTTCTTACCACTTTGCGCATTCTATAATTCCAGAACAACTTAATATTTTTGTATAAAAGTATAGGTATTTTTTTTCTCCAAGTCTACACGTGTATACTATCAATTCAATAAATAACCAAATTCCAGGAAAATCCGAGATGGTGATGACACAAGGTGTGATGATTTGACGTGGAATGATCTTACATTAAACCTATTATAAATATGCATACGCATAGGTTAGGATTTAAGGAATAACTTTGGGTCCTCTCTTCTCCCCCCCGGTGCTGAAATCTTCGAATCTCTATATATAAAAATGAATGTTTGTATGTATGTCTGTATGTATGTATGTCCTTTATAGTTTTAAACTTTTCGAACCTACATTAACTATTAAACTATACCACGTTGATCTACTCGCTCCAGGGAAGGTTTCTGAATAAAAATAATTTAAGGGGTAGTTAATAAGGGGTAGTTAACCCCCTAAGAATGCAAAAAATTAGCTTAAAATTATAGAGGTTTTTATACGCTATTTTTACGCAATTCCCGTTTGAAGGGTCCTAACCCTTCCCCAAGGACCCAAATTTGATGGCAATATGCAGCAATGATTTTTGCTAAAAGCGGTTGAGGTGAGAGCGCCCCCAGAGCACCCACGGAAGGGTTCAGTGCCGCACTTAGAGTTTAACTGTGCTGTACTAAAAAAAATTTGAAGCCACTTACTGAATTTCAGCTGATTCTTGTGTAAAATGATCTGCTGAATTCAAATATGACACCCATTTTCCTCCATCACCCTCAGTTTTTATGGGGATGCCCCCTAATTGTTATCCACAGCCGTGCATCTGTTAACATCTTGAAACATGGAATCCTCACTCCCGAAAACCGGTCAGTTTTTAAAGAACTGAAGAGTTTCTACTTAGGATACACCCAAAATATAAGAAAAACATCATCTGTAATCTTTTCAAAATCATCGATATTAATTCCTGAACTCGCGAGCGCCTTCGCGATTCTGGAAGTCTTCCGAATTCTTCCGCGGGGACTTCTGGGAGGCTAACACCTCAACCGCTTTTAGTAAAAATTATTGCTGCATATTGTCATCAAATTTGGGTCCTTGGGGAAGGGTTAGGACCCTTCAAACGGGATTTGCGTAAAAAATAAGAGGAAAAAATAGCGTATAGAAACCGCTATAATTTTTAGCTATTTTTTGTATTTTTAGGGGGGTAATTACCCCTTAACCCTATCCATTTGTTATAAATTTATCATATTTTATTAATTTGAACATTTCTTGTTAACTGGGGAGCAATTTGAAGACTAAAATAATGCTTTTTGACCCTGAAAATCGAGTTTAAAGTTATAAGGTCGTCGAAAAACGTAAAAAGGGGGGGGCTGTTCCCCGAAAATCCTGAGTCAATTGAGAATTTTAATGGTGATTTTCGTATTCAGCGACCCAAAATCTATAAGAATTGACTATTTTCATCAAGGAAAAAATTTTGAAGGTCAAATTTGTAGAACAGTGTTATCGATTGTCGTAGATTGAAGTCGATTGTTGTTGTTTAAAATCCATTGTTGTAGCATAAACATAAAAATGGCTCCTTTATTTAACTATTTCCACATTTGGACTGGCGAAGCCCATCTGTAACACACCAGAATAAATTTTTTAAAATATGGACTGGCGAAGCCCATCTGTAACGCACCAGGTGATATTTGTTAAAAAACTGAAACCCGGGCGAATCCCGGGTCTAGCGCGTCAGCGCTAGTATGTAGTATGTAATAATAATCAAAGTTTCCCATCGAGTAAAACTATGTCCATTCGCTGGCGAACATAGTACTCTTAGCAGACATAGTTTACATTTGAGGACATGGGTTCCTATGAAAATCTTGTTTGGCATGGCATGAACAGACCTGCATGCTGTTAAGTTTGGCACCAACCTTTTTCGAGACCCACTTAGTATTACCGATTACAAAGCCAGTTCGTATAAAACGGAATTTCCGCACTACATTTCCGAACTAACAGGTGTAGTGACCTCCTCCAGGGAGAAAAAAAACCATTAACGATCTATAAATCATCAGATTTAGCTATATCGGATCGGCCTTTTGGTTTGTGGTATAACTCTCGTAATAATAAACTGATGGATGATTCATGCATGTGGAAACCTCTCGCATCTAGTCTACTACTCGCACTATTTGTATTAATTAAGTGTGTGTTGCTTTCTTCCGTTTTCGGAACGACCTTGTCCGCTGAGAAAGTTCGGTCATCGTGACTCACGTTTTACACAATGCCTAGAGAGAGAAAGGGTTGTTTTTTTAAGGTCCGCTTTACACTACGCGTCTTATAGACGCTACTGCAATCAATCTCCATAAAAAAAGCATGGAGAAATCCTAGTCCCCTATCTTGACAGGAATGAAGATTCCTGTAAAGATAGGGGAAGTCTCAGGCTGAGCTCCATGCTTTTTCCCCCTCTTTGATTAATTGCAGTAGCGTCTATAAGACGCGTAGTGTGACGCGGACCTAAGGGCTAAGGGTAGACCGCGTCCTTGACTTATTGGTGGATTGGGAAGAGGGATATTATTAATTACAGAGAAGAACTAGATGAAAGTGTTTCCGAGGTTTTTTTTAACAGTTCATATTATTTTATTATTTAGTAAAAAAAGATTACTTAAGTAGAAAAGGAATGATCAAAATACAGGGTGAACCAAAAGTCCTGCCCTGTTTTTAAAAATTAGTAACAAAAAAAGGTAAAAGTACGCCGTCTGCTACATCCTACTTTAAATAATCGGGAGTTTTTTGACACAAAATTTTGAAAAAGTGTAGTTCTCGATTTTTCTTATAGATGGCAGCACTAAAATTTAATTATTTAAGGATAAAATAATCGTTTTTTCCCTGTGCAACGAATATTATAAAGAGAATCGATTCAAAAATCGAAAGAGTAATCGAATTCGCTTCTTTATTGCAATCTAGCTGATCGAGAGCTACACTTTTTCAAAATTTTGTGTAAAAAAATTCCCGATTATTTAAAGTAGGATGCAGCAGACGGCGTATTTTTTATCTTTTTTTGTTTTTTTGTTATTAATTTTTAAAAACAGGGCAGGACTTTTGGTTCACTCTGTATATCTTAAAGGCTGTACCATCAGGGGCTGATCGAAGTTTGAGTTTTTAGGGGGGGGGCACCACGATTTTTATAAATCATCTTCCGCAGTAATAACTGCGATATTTAAAAAGAAAAAATTTAATGGTAATAATATAACACACATTTTAATATAATTTAAAGAATGGTTTATACATTTTTGGCCATAAAGCTACATATTTAGCCCTTTCAAAGCTTCAAAAAATTAAGATTTATTCAAAAATTACCTTTCGGGGATGCAATTTTTTCCCAATGAACTTTTTTCGTTCTGTGTGGGATGGACCGTGCCCCCGTGCCATCCCCTGGATCCCCTACTGGGCTGTACTCGTTCGATGAAGGATGAAGGTTCGTTTGCCACACAAAAACCAGTTTCACTGCCAAAAAAATGAGGGTGGGGAATCTTAAGATATAAAATTGTATACAAATATTTAATATACTAGGGGGCTCTGCCCCCTGCTCGCTATCGCTCACCAACCCCCGGAACTGCTTCGCAGTTCTTTGAAGATCGCTTCGCGATCTTAGCGAGCAGGGCTCGCTTGTTTCATCTCAACTATCCAGTACAACCTGGAACTTGTCTGCTTATAATCTGTTCATTTAGAATAGGCGCCTGCAACAGCATCAAAAACGCTCAATAATGCTTAATAACGCTTATCAGACAACTTCAGTGACCGATTGTTTCTACAGTATTTTAACTATTTCTGCTTAGGTTGCCTTGTCATTGCAGAAGAAAATTTTTTTGACGATAATTAGAATAATAACTGCTTTTAACACATTACGTCTCAGGTGCTAATCATAAATGAACAGAGTATAGTTAATGATCATTTAATATCGAAACTTTTTGTCTCTCAAACTTTTCAATAATTTAATTCGGATCATTACCACGAAAATATCAAAACAAAGGAAGTAGGGGGCTACCGCCCCCTACTCGCTTACGCTCACCAACCCCCGTAACTGCTATTCAGCACTTTACAGATCGCGAAGCGATCTGTAATATCTGTAATCGATCTTTAGCATCAGAGTAATACAAACTTCCCGAAAATCCTCTTCCTTTCGTCGGCACAAATAGCACTCAAAAAAGCTAAATTATTTATTTCTCTAGTAGTTCAAAAAATATCGAATTATCTTTAAAAGATTATTAACCAAGTCTATACTATATCGCTAGCAAACTTAGAGCAAAAATGTGCACCTCAAAACTTAATTTAAATATCCGTGCTCGCGACAATCTAGTGAACAGGCAAATATAAAATTTAAAAACATTAAACACGTCTGATAAAGACCTACTAAACTATGAAAAAAAATGAAACTTTGATGCTTAATAGTTCCAAAACTAATTAGAATTTTTTAAAAAATTAAACGCCAATCTCTTTCTAAAAAATGAGAGTATAAGTGTTTAAAAAATCATATTGATACCGTGATTAGTTTTCATTTTAGATAGAAAAAAACGAAAAAGTGTCAAAAATTTCAAAAATTAAAAAATTAATTACTCTAAACCAAATTCGAAATTCGAAAAAAGGGCGACGTAGTGCACATCTTCATACTTCAGAGTATTAGGCTGCAAAAAATCATAGCTCTGCTGCCAATAGATTTTGCTGAACTGGATTACGCGGCGAAAAAAGAAAAACTTCAACTTTGACCTTAAAAATACCCCACAACTAATTATCACATGAGTTAGCTTTTTGTTCTAGAATGTGCCCCAAATATTCCTCTACAAACGTTTCAAGTTTCATAAATTTCTATCAAGTAGTTTTTGCGATATAAGAGTTCAAAGAGTTGAAAAATAAAATTTTCTGAAACAGCGGCAGCGGCAGCGGCGGCAGCGGCGGTGACAGTAACTTTTTTTTAATATAGAGAGATACGGGCAATGTCATAAATCGGGCATTATTAATAATGCCCGAAGGGGAGGAGGGCAATGTGATAAATTCAATGACATTTATCAGTGAAATTTATTACTTTGCCCGCCTCCACTCTGGGCATTATTAATGCCCATCTAATCACTTTGCCCGTAACATATATACAGGGTGTCCCATAAATAATAGGTCACACTTCTAGGGGGGATAGAAGACACCTAGACGAGTCAGAATCACATAGGATTTGGGGGTCCCAGACCAAATCCCAGGGAGTTAAAAATGGAGCGACACCCCAAAAAAATTATTGAAAAATTCAATTTGTAGAAGAACTGCTATTGGTAGAAATTTAATTATGGTCTCAAAAGTTGTGGTTTAATATGATTTTAAAAATTATCTCAAAATTTTTAGGTCCCCTTTTGTTTTTAATCTTCATTAACGATCTGTGCAACCTTAAACTATATGGTAAACTGATAAGTTTCGCCGACGACACAGTTTTACTTTACTCAGAAAATTCAATGGAAGACCTTAATTTTGTGATAAATGATGACCTTATGAAAATTCGCGACTTGTTTTTTCATAATGATTTAAATTTAAATGTTGATAAAACTAAATATATGGTATTTTCCCTTACGCAAAACCAAGCAAATAATCTCTCTATAAAATATCATGAAAAATACTGCAATACTCATAGCAATTGCGCCTGTAAACCCTTAGATAACGTATCATCAATAAAATACCTCGGACTGCACATAGACTCAAATTTGAAATGGAAATCCCATACAAAATATATATCAGACAAACTAAGGTATGTACTGTGTAACTTTTATTACCTAAAACAAAAGTTAAATAATAAATTACTAATCAATTTATATTATTATTGGGTTCATCACAACTTAATTACGGTTTAGTTGTGTGGGGAGGAGATTACATGATCAACTTAAAAAGAATTGAGAGGCTGCAAAAAAGATTCCTGAGGTTTTTAAATAATGAAGCGCACTTACACACAAATAATATAAACTACTTCAATTCCTTAAATATACTTCCAATTCGCCATCTTTTTTATTTTAAAATTTGCCTCCATCTCTATCTAAACCCCAACATTTGTCAAAAACGCAATGTCGTAAACCTACGAAGACCTAACATTATTATACTTTGTTCCTAAACCTAATAAATCCATATTCTGTAAAAATTTTTGTTACATAGCCCCTAAGTGTTTTAATAAGTTACCTATACATATTCAAAATAGCCCTTCAAAACATTTATTCAAAAAGCAATTAAATGAATATCTGTTTACTATTGAGGATATTGATGATTTCTTTTGTTCTGTTTAATGTATGACTTATAATTATTTTAAGCACTTTAACTCATAATTATGGCAAAAATATAATTTATTGGCGCCCTGTTTGCCACCATATCCATCTCATGTATGTATTTCCTGTGTTTTTTTCTCCTAGTTTGTATTTTAAATTTTTGTTATACATAATTACGGTCACCTACATGGACCATGAGATCCCAGGTGACTATGTGAACTTGTAAATTTTCTTCTTTTTTTATTTCTTGCTCAATAAAATATGTAGTTAAAAAAAAAGTCTCCACCTTAAAATTTTTTTATTATGAAAAAGTTAAAAAACCACAAAAAAATTTGAAAATTCTGCCCAAACCTCATTTTGTATTTTGAAATCATCTCTTTTGATTTTATAATCTGAAAGATCATAGTTGTAAACCCTTAAGTCCAAAGTTTCACGTAAAAACCATCAATATTAAACGCTTGAGATCCTGTTAAAGTTCGTTTTTTGCGTGCGCGAAGTGGTTTCCTATAGCCGTTTCCAAAACGGCAGTTAGCGGACGCAAAAAACGGACTTAAACCATGCTTTAACAGGATCTCAAGCATTGAATATTGATGGTTTTTACGTGACACTTTGGACTTAAGGGTTTACAACTATGATCTTCCAGATTATAAAATCAAAAGAAAGGATTTCGAAACACAAAATGAGGTTTGGCCAGAATTTTCACATGTTTTTATGGTTTTAACTTTTTTCATAATAAAAAAAATTTTTAGGTGAAGACTTTTGAGATAATTTTAAAGATCATATTGAATCACAATTTTTGAGACCATAATTAAATTTTTACTAATAGCAGTTCTTCTACAAATTGAATATTTCAATAATTTTTTTGAGGTGTAGCTCCATTTTAAACTCCCTGGGATTTGGTCTGGGACCCCCGAATCCTATTAGATTCTGACTCGTCTAGGTGTCTACTATCCCCCCTAGAAGTGTGACCCACTATTTATGGGACACCCTGTATACTTTCGATTTCATCAGTGGTGAGATTTTTTCCATTACATTACAGTAGGAGTAGGGTATGAGAGAAGGAGCAGACTTATCATGCATTTTCCATTAAAATTTTCCGATAAGAAACAGTGGTAACATTAATGATACTTAAATTTCTATATATAGATCTGAATTATTCCTTTTTTTAGAGTGGGAGAGAGGGATTTGTCCTTTAGAACTTTGTGTATTATTTGTGAATGTGGACAGAATGACAACAGGTCTTTTTAGTGATCTGCTATTAAAACAAAATGAGAGGTTCCAGCTGTATGAGAGAATTAATTCTGTAAAACTTTCTTTTCGTAATTATATCTCCTTTTTTAATAACTACCACAAAGCTAGACTTATGCCACTTTTCCCCCCGAAGGAAGCTGCGTATTCGGTTTCGTAATGGAAGATCGGAGAAGAGATGCGACCAGCTGATAGTGTCAGTTCTTCAATAATGAATATTGACGTATTAATTACTTCCAGATGGACGAGGATGATTTTTATAGTCTTCTTCTCCTGTACGGGAGGAAATTAAATTCCACAGATCCGGCACGAGTGTTTTCGTTGTTGAAACTGCATGCTTTCTTCTGTGTAGAATGAAGGGATTTAAGATGTCGATCCAGCACGGCTCCAAGGGGGGGCACTTTTTCAGATCAAGGGGGGGCATATCCCCTTGTGGTGTCTAAGAGGGTTTGGGGGTCCTCCCGAGGAAAAATTTGACGTGAAAAAGTGGGTTTTAACTCATTTTTTGATACGTTTTTGAGACTATAAGGGCGGCACTTTTCAACACTATCACCTTCACTTTTTGACCCAAAATGTCAAAATATTGGGGATTTCCTAAAAATTATCACTGAAGATCCCCTTGTGGTACTAATGGGGGTAGGGGGTCCTCCCCCCCAAAAAAATTTTGGTGCAAGTTCAGAGGTGCGGATGCGCCAAGTTTTTAGCGGTAAAGATGACTAATATGGTAACCCTAACTATTGTTCAGTGAATGATTTGGCTTCTAAATGTGCCGCTAAACAGCCAAAATTCGCCAAGCATCCGCACGCCTGAACTTGCTCCAAAATTTTTAAAGTAGACATGTAAAAGTAGTGTTTTTACTCATTTTGAAAACTTTTTTGGGTTCCCGAGGGGGGGACTGTCCAGAGTGCCACCCCCTGGATCCGAGCCTGTCTATATGACCTAAATTTGCGCTGTGTTGGGCCGTAACCAGACTTTTTCAGAGGGGTTAAGGAAAATGGGAAGTCTAGGGATCCTCTCCCAGATTTTTTTTTGAAATTCTCCTTTAAAAATAGTTTTAGCTCATTTTGAAACATTTTGTGTTGCCCTCAAAGAGCACCGCGCATTGTAAGCGACAGAACTTTCAAGGAAAAACAGCATAGTTTGATAAACGAAAAAAAAAATTTCAAAGGGGGGTCTTGGGGTCCTACTCCAAAAACATTTTTGGATATAACTATGCCACTAAAAGCAGTGTTTTAAATTAATTTTCAGATCCTTTAGGTCCGAAGGAGAAAAACTCCTTGGAAGTCATATAATTTTCAAGAAAAAAACATTTTTTTTCAAATAAAATCAAATTTTATTACAATAAACAAAATGCAATACACTGTAGCAAAAAAGTATATAAAAAAGAAAAACGAGTGAGAAAAAAGGGAAAAAATACATTGATCCATAAATTTTTATCTCAAAGGAGCAACTGCTCGTCCATGGGTTACAGGAATAAATCCTAATCCTATTATAATTGTGAATGTTTGTCTGTATGTTTGTTACTCTTTCACGCAAAAACTACTGAATGGATTTTAATGAAATTTTACAATAATGTAGCTTATACATCAGAATAGGACATGGGCTATAATTTATAAAGAGAAAATCAGTCCTTCATTCTTTTTTCCCATTTTTCATGCTTTTTTTCACTTATTTTTCCGTGTTTGAAAACCGGTTTTACCAGTCATGCAAGCAATAATAAGGAAACTTATACCAGTACAATAATAGTACCAGTGTTGTAGTTACTAGGCAATTTTATTAATTTCTATATAAATAAACACGTTTGTGGCTGTGTGTGTATGCATGTGTGTTCCGCATCTCCTTTTAGACCACACCGAAGGCGTGGACATTTTCTCCATTTCAAGATTTTTTCCCTTTGAAATAAATATATTTACTGAAATATACAATTTTTTTCATGGAAAACGAGTTACAAACAAAACATTGTTTCAAATGAGACAGATCACTAGACTTTTTCATTTACTAAACTTTTTATTGTAGTTTTTAACATTATCAGGAACATCGGGATTGGAAAATTAGCGGGAACATCGGGATAGGAAAATTTACCGGGTTATAAAAATTAACGATAACAACGGGATAGGATATTCACCATAAAGACACCGGGAATACCGGAATACAAAATTACCGGAAACACCGAGATAGGAAAAATTACCGAGAACACCGGTATTAGAAAATTACCGGGAACACCGGGATTGGAAAGAGGCGACTGGGATACCGGGATGATTTGTAATATTGCTAATTTACAAAATTATAAATGTATTTTAAAAATATTTTTAAAAAATTAATTTATACACCCCACCCGTGCAAGGCCGGGTATAACAGCTAGTAGATAATAGATTTCAAAACTTCTAGGGGATGTGTGGGTCATCCTTCCTCAGAAAATGTTTGGAATTTTTAGCCTTAAAAGTAGGATTTTACTCTATATTTTAGACCATTTGGGTTGTACTTAAAAATAATCCGCTCTTTGTAAGTCACACCATTTTCAAAGAAAAAAACACTTCAAAAATTTGTGTCAAAATTTGAAACCCCCTCCTTGAATACGGCCCTGCTGTGTAGGTTTATTTTCTCTCTTTTTGGACTAGGCCGTCTATCCGAAGGCACTTTCCAACCTAGAGGACCGTTCCATTTTTTTCGCGGGTGGGGAAGGTAGATATGTAGTATCGTAGGTTGATCAGATGAGTCTCTTTCAGTGCGCCTGCCCTGGCAGATGCACTATTTTTCATGGTAGATTTTCTTGATGTATTTGAATTAAAAAAATTGTAAATAGAAGTAATATAAACTTTTCATTTTAAAATGAAATAAAATATCAAATCAAAAGTTGTTATAAAACTTAAAAATTAAAATTATTTAGATTTTGTATAACAATATAATAACTCTTTAATTAATAATCTTTTAGGGGCAACTCTGATCTTATATTACTGTTCTATACTTTTGGAAATAAATTTAAAACAAGTTAATGTTATTTTTTCTAAGTTATATAATATAAGAACAATAGATAAAAAAACAAGCAGTTTTTTTAATTATAAATAATCCAACCAATTTTACATACAGCATACGACTAACTAATTAATTTCCATGAATTTTATTAGTTTAATAATTTGGATTTAAATTAATGATTTTATTCATTATTAAAAATCACAATTTAAATCAAAGTGATTTAAATCAAGCAACTCAGAATGCATTTATCAATGAACGCACAAACACAGGCTCCCGAAAAAACGCCAAGTTCCTCATTCTATCTTTCCCCACCCGCGAATAAAATGGAACGGTCCTCTAGGTTGGAAAGTGCCTTCGGATAGACGGCCTAGTCTAGTTCTTTACGGTACTCTTGATTACGATTCACTTCACAAATGTTTTTTCCATGGGAATGTAAATTATTATCATTTCTCTCATTTGAAGGGGAGTCGAAGAAGGATTAGAAGATTTGCATTAATTTGTATTGGATTTTCTGTTTTCCACTTTTATTCCTTGAAAACTAAAAGCATGGTGAATTTTCAACTAGTTTTCCAACCATTTTTCTGAGTGGAAAAAATAAGTATAATAGGGAATCGATATAGGGACGACCTGTAGACAACTTCAGGAGTTCTTCTAGAATGAAAATGGGTCCTTTTTGGGACCCTTCACAAAATTCCAATTCCCAAAAAGGGACCCTTCACAAAATTCTTAAGATCAAAAGTGGTTTGAAAATTGTTTTAAAATGAGTTTTGGAATGGAATTTGCCAAATTTTGTGCGCTTTTCAAAAGTTATGAATGCTGTGGCTGTATACTACAGCCCTTCATTTTCCCAAAATTCCCTTTAACTTGAACCCCTGAACTTGCTGACGCTCTAACTCTACAAACTTAACTTGTTCACAGCTCCCGACACACATTCTTATGCTATAAAGGCCACCACCTGTGGGTATTTTTATCCATCAGGTGGACAAAATGAGTAGTTATGCATTCTTGGTCTTTTCAACGACGCGCGCAATGATATCTTGTCATGAAATCATGTCATCGTATGGTCAAGACACACCCCACCCTTGCCTTGTGATTGCTCCCTCCATGACGACTTAATGAGGGTGGTTCACACCTCTTCTCACAAAGGGGACGACAGCTTCTCGTGTTCGGTAATTGCCGTGTAGTTGCGCTCGAGCTGCTCAGATCGAGAATGGACCAAGTCCGCTGAACTCAGTTTTGTGAGAGAAGAGCCCAAGTCGCGAACTTAGGTTGGAGAAAATGAACCTGGGGCTGATGAAAGATGAGTCTAAATTGAGAATATGGGGTTTATTAGAAGTATTCTCGAAACAAAGCTTTATGCTTCTCAAAACCTTAAAAAAATTTTTTTTCGGAGTAATTTAGCTCTGGAACTTAATTGAACTCTCGACACAATACTGAATAGGTCCCATAAAGAGTTAGATGGTTATATTTATAATTTAACTTTAAATTTTAACAAAACTAGGTAACTACGTTTATTTTAATCTTAAACAAACAATAGTTCATCTAAATATGTATTGAATTCCATTCTTCTTTTTGCAATTCAAGTTTCATCACCTTGAAAACAAAGTTACTCAGTCCTTTTTTAAAACACTGTAGGGGAGAGTGGGGCTATTTCGCACATAGGGCACATTCGGACAGACGGCATTTCCCCTAGTAATTATTAATTTAAAAATCTGAGAAAAATACCAGTAGATGGAAGCATGACTACCACCTCCTGCATGAACTTTCAAAGCTCTGAGCCATTTTGTTGTATACGTACTAGAAATTTGCTAGCCTTAGAAGCAGCAAAGTAAATTTTCTTGTCATTTTGTTGGCGTAAAATATCAATCAAAAATAACTCTCAAGTAGATATTCAGCATTTCATTCAGTAGAGGCACTACTAAAGTAAGTTTCAAGAAAGGTTTTATTTTCCTGCTTTAATTATAAATATCTTGTTGGGACGTGGTAAGCTTGAACTGGTAGATGGGGCACATTCGTACACCAAAAGATGGGGCAGATTCGGACAGTGCGAATGTGCCTCATCTTTCCCATTTTCTATTATGAAAGTGATTTATATGTTTATAAGTGCAGTATATTTAATAACTTGAAGTTTAATTGTTTTTTATTGTAATTGTTTCAAAATTTGGTGATAATAATAACATCTTAAAGAAAGCTTCAGTTTTAAGGAATTAAGACCCAGATTTAAACAATGAAGAAATAAATATCCCTGATAATTATTTAATACCAAGCGACTTGGACTTATGTGATTTTATTCTAGTAGAATTTGCTACTAAAAATTTTTTTATGGTCAAATAGAAAATTTGGAATTGAATGGTGCTTATTTAAAACTAATGATGAAAAACTTTAAAATTAATGACGAAACTTTAATTTTCCCGGTAAGTAATGATTCAACATTCATACAAAAAGATAATATCGTATTTCAAGTTCCCCAACCGTCAGTTTCAGATGTTCATAAGTGAGCTTGGTTTACTTTTCTTTTCGAATGAAACCTGAGAGTTAAAATATTGGTTAAACTTTTTCTAACTAATTATATTATGTGAAGTATGTCAATGTGCAATATAATCTTCATTACTACGGTTGTTTTCCTCATAAAAAACTTAGATGTTCAATATTTTCTGAAGCTGTTGTCTTTTTGTAAAAAAATCTTCATTTTAGAAGAAAAATATGTAAAAGTGCCAAATATTTCGTTTAATTATCCTTACTTTAAAGTACTATAAACTTTTTAGTTTGTAAGAATAATTATTGTATAATTTTTTGCATGTGTACGAATGTGCCCCACACTTGTGCAAAACTGCCCCACTCAAGGGGCACATTCGCACGCAATTTCTCGTTTTTTAGATTGATTATATAGGTTAGAAATTCTAGATGAATGTAACCAGTTATCGTTCTAAAATATCGGGAAAGGTCTTAACTTTCATTTGAATACGAGTTTGTTTTAATATCTCATCTAGATCCAGAGAAATATGCCGAAATGCACTTTTTGTGCAAATGTGCCCCACTCTCCCCTACTTGGGTTTTCTCTTTAATTAATAATTGTATCATAAAAAGTTGTATTATGTTTAGTAATGCGTGCTGAACCCGCTCACATACCCAAATTTTTCGGGCGTGAATCCCGAAACTACCATTTGAAAGGCTAGTTATCTAATTAACACATTTTAAATACAGTAAATTTTTTAAATAAAACTTTTAAGTAATGTTTAAATCAGCGATATTTCTTATCCAGGCAATTTGATTAAACAAGAGGTACAAAAATAGTATCTGATGAAACTGTACATGAACTATCGAGGATAAAAGTTTTAAAATATTCTCCATTATTCAATATCAGACAATCCTCTTTGATGATCTTGTCGTGCCGGTTTTATGAAGCAGTCATTATCCTTCCGGAGATCATGTCAAGCACTGTCCACTCGAGACCCGACTTGCGAGGTACTCGAACGAATGAGGGGCTCTCGAGGCCTTCCCACGCACACTCCTTTTTGCCACCTCCCTCGAGATATCTAAATGTCTGCTGCACGTGGAAATTTAATAACTTAAATCAAGAACTTATAAAAATTTATTTCGGAACTGCCCAAATACTCTAAAAAATTATAACTTATTGGGTCTAAAACTTGCACTAGACTAGAGTTTAAGAAGAAACTTTCAGTTTTGTACCTTATCCCTCAGCCCCTCCCATACAAATTTTAGTAAGGCCCAATGTAGCTTTTGATTACATTTTTAGGTAGAATTTCCAACTTAAGCAACTTAATATATACTAAGAAATGTCGAGTAAGACGAATAAAATTCACAAGTCTAATGAAACTATTGTGTCATTCAGACAGCTAAAGAAATCAATGCAGTCTAATACTTATTAAAGAAAAGGTAAAACATTTGTAACTTAAAAATACTTTATTTTGGCTTAGTTTACAAGACAAAGAGTAAAAAAAGATAATCTAACTTAAATATAAAACTTAATAAAAAAGTACAATGAAATGGCAGTGATTTCTCCAAATTCAAGGGGCTATATCTGCCTAGATGGGGCATATGTTTCTCTAGAACATATTTTAAAACATTTTATAAAAAACACTTTTTATAAATAAACATTTTATTTTTCGGTCAGGACCATACTATCCAACAGGGTATAATGTTCAACTCTTCCCTCGAAATTTCAATGCCTATATAAATATCTACTGTTTTTTTTCCTTAAAAATTTCTGTAATTTACTACGTATGGATGCTCCATCCCAAAAGATTCGAATGTCCGAAAAACCACCTCTTTTGTCAAACTCAGTACTACCGACAAAATTTTAGAACTAAGATTTCAAATACCTCCTTTAGCTGCTTGAAAAAACTAAACTTAACCCTTTTATGTTTTTGTAAAGGAAGATGTCTGGGATGTAATTTTAAAACAACTCCCCTTCTCATTACGGCCGCGGTTCCAGTTATCATGATGAAGTTATCAGTGTAAAACTGAAACATTTCCCAAAGAGTAAAGCCATTGAACTACAATATCAAATTCACAACCTAAAAATCCTCTTCCAACGCAACTGATGGATAAGGGAGTGAATTTAAACGTATTGGTTTAACCTATCTGTAAATATTTCTTCGATATCTTCTGTTGAGAATCCCAAATGAGTCCCAAAAGTCAACGGAACATTGAGATTGATAAGATAGAGGTGTCAACGACGGCTTTATCAATGGAAAAAGCCGATAGGAAAAATAACAGCAATATAGAAAACATGTTTAACGAGGGATTAAAAGCACATCGCAAGTGAAAGTACAAGATGTTAAAATCGATAGTACAACGATGTGTTGAAATGAACCTGATACCGAATCACATAGATTGGAACTATTTATTTACAATTACTTTAATCGAGTATAGTTAAAGTCAGAGGTGTTACAATACCATGAGAGTTAATCTATACCTTCTTTTGTGAAAGACTATATAGTCTTGTTAGAGTCTTGAAGAAGAAGACTATAGAATATAAGAAGACTATTGTCTTGTTATTCTTGAAGAAGACTATAGAATATAAGAAGACTATAGTTTTGTTAGTCTTGAAAAAGACTATAGAATATAAGAAGACTATAGTTTTGTTAGTCTTGAAAAAGACTATAGAATATAAGAGAAGACTATAGTCTAGTTGTTGTCCCATTTAACTTTAAAACTGATATTTTCTCGGAACTGATTTTAGTCTTGAATATCCTTAAAAGTTAAAAATTTATTTTAAACTTTTGAATTAACTTCTTACTTAAAAAGTTTTTTTCAAACAAAAGTTACTAATCAATATCAAATATCAGTTTTTTAATACGATCATTAAAAAAATATTTTAAAAATGCAAACCTATATAATTCGACTGTTTTTAATATGTGCTGTGCTTTATAATGATTCTTAATAAACCCTCAGGTGGACCAGATGCCAGTTACAAATAGGATATTCAGGTATATAAACATTTCCCGAATCTAAAATACTGTGGTAAAAATGAAAGCCCATTAACTCAGGAGGTGAAAAATTAGTCGTTAGAAAGCAAAGCACCGCAAGATTTAAATAACGCGAAACACAGGCGTGTTTTATAATAAGTAATAATTCAAAAAGGTAATGCGCGGAATAACATTATTAACTCGAAGCAATAAAAGCCTTCATCGATTGAAGTAGCTTAATAATTTGATATTATGCAGATAGATGGCAACAACAAGTTGCCCAACCCTAGAAGATCGTTATTAGAGTTCGAGGTGATACTTCTAGTAATGGCCATCAGAGGCCATCACAAAACAAATGTTTTGACAACATTCGTCACACGTCTTATATAAAAATACGCCTTTTGTGGAACACCGGAGCT
Organism: Tetragnatha versicolor; assembly: GCA_024610705.1. Classification (NCBI taxonomy): domain Eukaryota; kingdom Metazoa; phylum Arthropoda; class Arachnida; order Araneae; family Tetragnathidae; genus Tetragnatha; species Tetragnatha versicolor. Next base: position 66,487,202 of record JANDEH010000004.1, on the reverse strand, counting down.
TGATTACAGTCATTAGAGGCATCTTTTCTTACTGCTCGCGCACACACAGTGACATCAGTATTAGGGTTTCAATTACCGGTAACGTATTGGAGCAATTACTGTGAGAACGGAGTCACATTCATTACAATGTTATAGTGGTCGATGGGAAATCTTTTTTTTCTTTTGCATCAGTGGATGTACTATTATCTTCTAATTCACTGTGATGGGGTATTACCTGCGCCGCGGTAGGTTGATCTGTTAAAGAGGTCAAACATAAATTGTCCCACCTAATTGATTGCTTGTCCCCACTCGTGATAGAGCATAGATGTCTGGAATGAATGTCTGGATGATTTGAATCATATACTATATCAATGAGCAATATGATAAATCAATTTAATGAACGATTCATGTAACATTAAGGTCGTGTTTGCATAGGGATGTAGTATGGTTAATTTAGTTATTCATAATCGAATCGTCAATTTGAAAAAAAATATGTGTAAAAAAGTAAATATACATTTTTTTGTATTCAAAACAATCGTCAAGCTTCTTTCCAACCAAGGGTGTCGCGAAAAAACCGTTCAATGCAAAAACCGTTCAGACAAAAACCGTTCAAAAAACAAAACAACTCATAGCTTTACACAACACATGTTATAAATTTGTTTTTTATTGAAGGGTTTTTGTTGAACGGTTTTTGCACTAAACGGTTTTTTCGTATATCCATTAAGGCAGTATAATAAATTCACTGGAGGGAAAAGTAAAAACACTTCTAAATTAAAAAAAAATGCTTTGTATTAGTTAACAGCACAAAGAATAAGGAAAGAAAAACAAATTAACTTAATTTTTAAATTAAATAAAAAAGAAATTAATGGAAATTGTTTTTGCAGAATTCAATGGTTGTTTTCCCCTCTTTACACTCTTGGGTGGGATATACGAAAAAACCGTTCAATGCAAAAACCGTTCTAAAAAATCCTTCAATAAAAAAAAATTTATTACAGTTTATTACAGTTTTGCTACTTTTATCGGTTTCGGTTAGAGGTTAGACCAAATTACTTGGAACCGCTTTTTCGAGTACTTTTTCTAAGTCAAAGAAAAAACTCAAAACCAGTGGAGCGCTCTCAATATTAAGCCCCACCCATATGCAACAAAACTATTGTGGTTACCTCATTACCGTTCCATTTCTGGGACCAATTAACCGCCTAATAGCCTGAACCGACAATTTTCCCCGAAATATTCAGGATATTAATCGCCAAACAAGAGAGATGGGTGATGGAAAACATTATAATGGCGGCGGCCCATGATGTGATTTGTTGTGTCATGTTGATGAGGTATATGTTTTGGAACTCGGAGGGATAATTAATTGGAACGATATTAACTTACGGCCGTCTTGTCCATTAGTTCCGATAATCAACTATTGGGGCTAATTCAAATTTTGATTTATATTTTTTATCGTATTAATCACTTCAAGTTTTATTTTAATATCTACTGGGTTATAAAATAATTAATTCCTCGTTATATCGGTTGTCGATTATATTTTACTTCTCTGGTATCTCATAGGTATAGAAAAGGAATCTTGTTGTCCCGGGGAGTTTTCAATTATTATTGCCGATTTATTACTTTTGTGATTCATCGATTTTCTGAGCAGGGCCCGATTTAGAATATTTGGAATACTTAAGGGAGGGTAGGGTAATAAGATTCAAATAGGGCAATATTAAGAAACATTTCAAAATTCCCCAAGATTCTCTAAAAGTTTATGAAGCTGATTTTTTAACATCATTAAAAGCTTTCTTTGAAAAAAATAACGAATTTTCTTATAAGTAAAAGGGGAAGGGGGTTTTTTGCTTGTTTCTTATTACCCCAACCAAGAGGGGATATAAAGTATGTCTTGAAGATATTATGGTTTTTTTCAGATTTTTAAGCCCACACATCACAAAGCTGCAAATTAAATGTTTCTTATTACCCCAGTGTCTTAGGGGTCATTCATTAATTACGTAAGGATGATTTTGGCAATTTTTGACCCCCCCTCCCCCCATGTAAGGGTACGTAAGATTTTTCAAACCCCTCCCCCCTATTCTTACGTAAGATTCCATTATGTTTTTCAAAACAATAAAATGTTAGAAAACTCTCCTTTTGACGTAAATCAAAGATTTTAATTTTTCAACAGATAAGTAATATTCTTGCTGTCAACTACATATTACTATTATATTATTATCTCTTGATTAGAATAATTGGAATTTGTTTATATTAACTAGGAAAATCTTACGTAAGAATTGGTTTGACCCCCCCACCCCCAAGTAAGGGTATGTAGAGATTTTTCCAACCCCCCCTCCCCCTCGGGACCCTTACGTAATTAATGAATGGCCCCTTACTACCCCACTCTAGAGATCCTATATATGAAAGAGAGACGACAACTTGCTTAAAAGCGTCTCTGCGCATCTAGTTCTGTCCAAAATGCTGTCCAAACTGCATCATGCCGCCGGTCTCGAGTTCAATGCTATACTCAGTTGCAACTTAACTTGAGCCTGTAGAAATATGCTGAGAGCAACCAAAGAAAGAAGTTTCCCACGAGGTGTCTTAATTTTTAATTTTAAGTGAAATTTAGAGCATCAATTTTGAATAATGATTAGTTTTTTAAATCCACGTATATTAAGCATCTTTTCATCCCGATATGCATAAAATGTTCAGTATTAATATTTTTTAAAGTGGCGTAACGCGTAGTAGTACAACTCGCTCTCAAACTCGCCAGCCAATAAGAGCTTCTAGCAACCCAGCAGGCTTTCTGTTTACTCAGATTTTCTTCCATGTGCCCATGACGTCAGGCTCAACTTAAGTTGTATTCGAGTATATAAATCCTATGAAGGGAACCGGCTGTGGCGAACAGAAAACCTTTGGGGGTCAAGAAAAAGTTTTTGAAACTTCTCCCTTAAATTATCGTTATAGCTTATTTTTTTAGACATCCTTGGATTACACCCTTAGAGCACCACTCATTGTAAGTGGTAGAGTTTTAAAGGGAAACAAGTATGGGTATAATAAACAGAAAAATTTTTCAAAGGGGATTTGGAGTTCCACCTCAGAAAAATTTTGGAAAATTTCCCCTAAAAATAGTGTTTTAATTTTTTTAGACCTTCTATGTTAGACAAAAGGAGCATCGCTCCTCGTAAGTCTCAGAACTTTCAAGAAGGCTCCGATCCAAATGTACTCAAATTTCAAAACATGAATATATTACACTCATTTCTGAAAATGTGCATACTCAAAAAATGAAACATCATGAGCTCATTTTTGAGTTCAAGCGCAAAATGCTTCATTTTTGAGTATGCACATTTTCAGATATGAGTATATTCATGTTTTCAAATTTGAGTACATTTGGATCGGAGCCAGTTGGAGTACTTTTTAACTCAGTTTTGAGACTCGTTTTACCAGTGTACGGAGTATAATTTATAAAAGTTTGAAGGGGGTAAGACGGTTCTCCAGAAAAACTTTTGGAATATTAACCCTAAAAATATTGGTTTTACTTCACTGTTAAAAAAATTAGTTCAACCTTTCACCATAAACTGGTTCAAATTTAGCTGCAACCAAGGTTTGGTAACAGGTTTCACCAAGTTTTCGGTTTTTCACTAGTGCAAGCACCAATTTTTGGTATTTTAACTAGTAAAACTTGGTGAAACCTGTTACCAAACCTTGGTTGCAGCTAAATTTGAACCAGTTTATGGTGAAAAGTTGAAAGTTTTTGGTGAAAGGTTGAAAGTTTTTGGTGAAAGGTTGAACTACTTTTTTTAACAGTGTTGATACGGAATGCGATGACAGGTCAACATTAAGACTAATGAATTTTGAATTGGAAAATAAAGTAAACATAAATTGGAAATCATTAAAAACATTTCGTTGCATAAAGATTTCGCCACATCCACGTTGATCGCCAAGCGACCCCTGCTAATCGCTCGACTCTTTCTCAATAAATTACGGGCTGCGTTAATCGTCGCTCTGCAAAACGGTAGAAAACGGACCCGCCCACATTTACATACGGCCGCGGGCCAACTGCCCGCAAAAAACAAAGCGATTTCCAATCAGATCCCGGCACCAGAAGAAACATCAATTGTGCATTGTCCGCACAGGCTATGATTATTCCAAAAACAGGACACTTGTTGTCGGCCTCCCTCAATAATAAACTGGCGTTCGATCCAATTTCTTCCGATTAATCACGCACTAATCCCTTAATATCCGTTCGGAAGGGGTCGGAGCACCCTACTGCTGCCTTCGGTCATTGTTCTACGAAAGGGGGCGTTCGGAATTGGAATCCGATCCTTCGCCACGCCTCGCCGTTCGATTGATGAAACATCGTCGGGTGTCAAGGGACCCTGCATTCCGCCTCAAGGGTGGAGGTCACTTTGAGTTGAGGAGTGGAACCAGTGACCAATCGAGACAGAGTTCTTTTCTGAAAATGAAACACTTCCTCCTGAATAAATGGTCTTTATAGATTTTCACCGAATCCAGTATCGTATCCGGGGTTCGAAATTTATGGAAAACAATTTTTTACTGATATTTTTCTTTGAAAATTATGTGACTTAGAAGGTGTGGTCCCCTCCGGCTGTAACCCAAAAGGGTCTGGAAATGAGTCAAACACATTATTGTTAAAGGTAAAACTTTTCTGGGGAAGACCTCAAGCCCCCCATTGTGATTATGCAATTATTCTTCCTTGAAAAATTTGCCACTTAAAAGGAGCTGTCCTCTTTGGACAGCTCCTTTTAAGTGGCAACCTTTTAAGTTTGAAACCTTAGAGGTCTCAAAATGAGTAAAAACCCTACTTTTACGAGCAGATATTTTTCTATTGTTTACCTAATACAGTACGGTTTTTTTTCTAGAAATTTTTCCACTTTCAACGAGAAGTGTTCTTTGAGTGTAACTATTGCCACCATAGTCACAATGAGACCTTCTTCCGTATCACGGTGATACGGATCACCTCTCAATGATGGTGGCAATTTCTTTCCACCACTTTACTGTATATTTTTTTACAGTGAATCTAAAGGGTCTTAAAATGACATTAACCACTATTTAAAGGAAGAAATCACTATTTATTTGCAGAGTGCAGAGGAGAAGTTCGCATCAAATACTACCTCCCCATCAGGAAGGCCATTCCACTTTTGTCTCCATAGAGTTAGTACAAATATAGAGACAGCTTGGAACATCTGCTCCATTGTTCTAAGCGTGTCGGGTTTTCGTTTCGCTGCCCTGCAAAATCGGTTTTTTTTGCTTTGCCAATTTGGCCTCTAAATCCCTCTTTTGGCGTTTACGGTTTTTTGTGTGATTGCTTTTTTCGATCACTTTATCTCAGTTGTTTCCAACCTGTGGGCCCTATCTAATGTTCTTTTTATTTTTTGAAGGAAAGTTTTAAAAATTTTGCAGCTTTAATAATAAAATATGAATGTTCTAAATCTCATTTTTAGTCGATGCTTCCACCAAAACAATGCTACTCTTGCTACTCGTATCTCCCATCTTTTTTCTGTAATTTTCTTCTTTAGGAAATATATTTCCCCTACACGAAAAACAGGTATTTGATACTATATTTTGTTTAAACTGTCCATACCATTAAATTAAAATACCATTTAAAAATCACCTTTTACTTATATCACTATAAGATTCCCTTAAAGGTATCGCTATAAAATTATTATTCAGAAGAAAAACAACTAATATTAAATGCATGCATTCCTTATGTTTAACTTCATGTCATGTTTATATTTCATACTTCAATTTTTACACTTTAACTTTTTGTTATCTTGATAAACACTTAAGGAAAATTTTTAAACATTATTTAATAGAAAATTAAAAATTTAAACTATTATTTATAACTTGCAAAAAAATTCTTTTATTAAGTGAAAAGTTAAGGAATCAGTTAAGCATTTTACAAAATATTATTTATTAAATACTAGCTGTTATACCCGGCCTTGCACGGGTGGGGTGTATAAATTTATTTTTTAAAATATTTCTTAAAATACATTTATAATTTTGTAAATTAGCAATATTACAAATTATCCCGGTATCCCAGGCGCCTCTTTCCTATCCCAGTGTTCCCGGTAATCTTATCCCGTTGCCCGGTGATCATGGTAATTTTTCTAATCCCGGCTGCGTTCCCGGTAATTTTCCTATCTCAGTGTTTACGGTAATTTTTATATTCCGGTATTCTGGGTGTCTTTATGGTAAATTTCCTATCCCAGTGTTCTCGGTAATTTTTCCTTCCCGATGTTCTCGCTAATTTTCCAATCCCGGTGTTCTTGTCACCTTTTACAATTCCGATGTTTCTGATAATGTTTAATAATATCTTGGTGCCTTTATAAAATAACAAATTTGAAACCGTAGTAAAAAGTCTAGTGAACAAATTAAGAAATTTAAAACCAGTGTTTAAAACTAAAATAAAAGATCTAGTAAATGAAAAAGTCTAGTGATCTGTGTCTCATTTGAAACAATGTTTTATTTTTAACTCGTTGTATGACTGGTAAAACAGGTTTTCAAACACGGAAAAATAAGTGAAAAAAAGCAGGAAAAACGGGAAAAAAAGAATGAAGGACTGATTTTCTCTTTATAAATTATAGCCTATGTGTTATTCTGATGTATAAGTAATGTGACCATTTATTTTCTGACTCAAAACGGGACATTGGTTTATTTAGATTAATTAACAGGTAGTCAATAAAAAACACTTTTTAAAAGTTATTTATTCAGAAAAAGGCAGTTGGCTTAAAAGTTACGAATTAAAAAATATATATACCCGAAACGTATAGTTATATATTTATATTTATCAGAGGAACAAATTTGCTTTAATATAGCTGGTGATTATTTTGGAAAATCATGAAAAATACTTGGAAAAAGAAAATGTTTTATGTTTGCGTGTCAATTTTGGCTCTGGTTAGTGAAAAATAGTCGATTTTTTTAAAATTATGTGTTCAAAAATACAAGAAGTATCCGAAAAAGGCCGTGAATTGCTAGTTTTTTTACCCGAATAATCTAAAAAAATTGATCAGGGAAAAGTCAGGGAATTTTATTTCTAAAATTGAGTGGGAACCCTGATATTCGCCTTAATTATCAACATCGCCTTTAGAACTGAAATTTGTAACTGGGTCTTCTCAGATTATTCCATTCGGGTTACTTTCTGCGATGTAATGCAGTTACAGATTAACGAAAATTCGTCAAAAACTTCTGCATCTTTATTAAGTCAATATATTCCTTTACAATTAAACGGGAATTTTCAGAAAACGGGACAATTTTGCGTCCCAGAGTTCTTTTCGGGGACACCGGGACTCTTAACTCTAAAAAGGGACAGTCCCGTTCAAAACGGGACGTCTGGTCACGTTATGTATAAGCTACATTATGGTAAAATTTCATTAAAATCCATTCAGTAGTTTTTGCGTGAAAGAGTAACAAACATCCGGACAAACATTCACAATTATAATAGTAGTAGGATTATACCAAATGAACTACTAAAACAATATAGGGTATTTTTCAGTTAATTGCCAATCAAATTATTTTTGTATTTAAATTTGTTAATTAAATCAAAATATAATAAGACAAAAATAAGTTTTTATTAAAATATAATAGGTAAACTAAGTTAATTTCTAAGCTATCAGATTCGCTTCAACACTTCTTTCCAGGAATAAGAGAGAAAAGTGTGATAACTTTAAACATAAAAAGCTCATAGTTCACAAAGTTAAAGCCAGATGATGTGGTCCTGTGGTCGAATGTCACAAACCATCACCTGGTGTTAGGAGAGAATTACAGTTGCCCTAGATTCTTTGTGCCTTAGATTGGCGGAAAAATCCATAGATATAAGTTCAAGGAATATTCTGTGTCGTGAATTATTTTAGGTAAGATAATATTTCATTAATACGACTGTTTTAAATTAAACGAACACTGGAAGCAAAATTTCTACTCTTAATTCCTCTATATATATTTTTTCTTATTAGTTTAACAATGTAGTAAGTTGAAAAAGATGATTCGATAGTGGCCATAAATTTTTAAAAATATCGCTTGTTACTTGGAAAGAAAAGATTAACACAGATTACTTTACTGTAAGTTTCCTCCTATCAAAAAATAAAAATAAAGTATTAAAAGAAGATCAGTCTTAAGAATTAAAAACTTAAATAAAAATTTAACAAAATTAAAGCTAATTTAACATTTATGCGTCGAGATGCAGAAGTATTTCAGATAATCATGGCCTTAATAAATCAAAATCAAATCAGTAAGTTATTTCGAATGACCACCGAAAGAAACTACGGCAAAAACGCGCGCCAAGCTCAAACCGCCAAGCTTTGCCAACTTCCAGTTTCTACCTCGGCCACAAAATCAGCAATTTTCTCCCTTAAATATTCTTTAAACGAATTGGAAATGACTCGTATCGAATCAGGAGGGTTCATATTATGTAATGTGAAGCTTTTATTAAAGAAATTCCCCCAGAAACATTTTAAAAATACAGTTTAAAATTGTTTTTCCGAATCCGCGGAATTAAAAAAAATAACAGATAAAAAACTAATTCAAATAGAGTAATTTTTTCTTCACTAAACGATTCGTCATTGGTTTTTCTCTAATGGAAAATTGTCGGTATCATTTTCTCCTGATTTTTCTGTGAGGAAGAGCAGTTTTTATGCCCCAAAATCCACCCGCCTATGGGACTTCCCATGTTAAAAATTTCTTTCTGCCTCGCAAACAGGTCCGACAGTTTTCGACATGCAGGGTTGCTTTACGGAGAAGAGCAAGCTGTCTCTATATTTGTACTAACTCTATGTTTGTCTCCATTAAGATCGCTATCTCGAGTGATTTAATGCGATAGGTACGGCTGAAACGGTCTCCTCTTAATTGCTTGTCATCGGTTAATTAAGACGTTTTATTGCCCTCCCTTTCATCTCTCCGAAGCGCTCTTTCGCTGTTCCTAATGTCATCGTAATAATTCGTCGGTGGTAATTGTTTGACACCACCTCCTTTCTCTCTGCTAGGAAAGGTGGAGGAATTAAGAGAATGAGAGCTGATTTGGGACACATAGAGCGGCAATTTACAACAGTGGTTCCCAAACTTTGCCCTGGGGTACCTTGAAGTCTTTCCAGGGGCGCTGCGAACAAATGAGGTGTTTGCTATCAAAAAACCAGCTCATTCTCCATTTTTGGAAATTTTACAGGAGAGACAAAAAATTTCTCACGTCCGCAGTTCTAAAGCTAATTTTTTTTTCAAATTTTTAATTGTAGGTATAACCGCCTAGAATTTGATTAGATTTTCATTTTCATTCCAGGTGCATTCATTACCTTGGACGTAATTACACTATACTCTGTTCATTTTGAGCTGGCGCTTGAAAATATTTCCTTCCCCCACCACCGATCGGTAACCATAGCAACTATCCTCGTCAAAGTGACGAAGAAGGCTTACTATTGGCTGCTCGAAGAGCGTAACTATGGTTACGCTTCTAGCGAGGGGGAGAGCACTATTTCTCAAGCGCCAATTCTAAATGAATAGAGTATAATTAGGTTGGAATGAGCTAATTTTGATGCAAAAACACGATTTTTCATGCTTTTTTCAGTTTTTTGTTCAATTAAGTTGTGTGATTTAATTGTTTTTTTTTTCAGTTTACCAGTTAATATTTGTGTCTTTACGAGTTTTAAATGAATGACATTCACTGAACTTTTTCAAATGATCTGAAATTTCACAGTTGAGATCACAGTTTTCACCTTTTTATCTAATTTTGGGTAGGAATAAGTTGGATTTGAGCTATATCCCTTCGTCAAGTTTTGAAGGACCCTCTCTAAACTTTCAAAATAAGCAAAGAAGTGGATTTCAGAAAAATATGAAATCAGCTGGTTTAGATAGCAAACACCTCAAATATTCCCATTTCCCATCCTCTGAGAATAACATCCCCTTCCAAAATCTTCAGATGAATTAGTTTTTAAAGTTTTATTTTTCAAAATGTTTAAAGAAGTCTTCCGAATTTTTATTAGAGTATGTTGATGACCCTATAACTTTAAGGGCTCTTTTAAAGACGCCTAAATTTTAACTTAAGGCTTTTTTAAATCCCTTCAATTTCTGAATTGATGGTATTTCTTTGCTCCGATTTATCTCTGCGAAAACTCTTATTAATTGATGCTGTTGTAAGAAGTTTTTAACTAGTGAGAGATAAAATTATCTTGTGCAAATGGAACAAGTTAATTCAACTTCGTTATAGTTCCTTTGTTTATCTCTTTGAGAACTGACGAGGGAATCCATAGATCCTCGAAACAATGTATGATGCTTTCAAAATTTTATTTTATTGTGTAATAAACAACTTAGGAACTTGCTCCTGTTTCAAGTTTTTAATTATTTGAAATTTAAAAAAAACGAGTGTGAAATTTTCAAGTTAGGAGTAGGACTTAATTTATTCGATAGAGTTTTTGAAATAATGGTTAGAAGGGAACCTACAGTTTAGCATCAGTTATACATACCAACCTTTAAAGCACGAAATAATACGTATGTTCAATTTCAATAAAGAAAATAAGCATAAAACCATAAAACGCCAAGAACTCCTGCTTTGTAAGTTAAAAAAAACTAGAATTATTTATTTTCTCACTAATTTTTAGATTATTCAAACGTACACTTCTCTTTAATAATGAATGATTGTTCCAGGGATTATTTTTTTAATAATAGCAAGATGGGACCTTTTGAACAATTTATAGCCTTGTCAACATTATTTCATCATTAACAAATTGACTGTTATTGATGTTTTTAAGGGCTTATTAGGGTCTTGATCGATTGCTCATTGTTACACTGCTTCCAAAAGGGGATCCGATTTGCCATATTTTTATGAATAACTTTTTTATTCTTTCTCCCACGAAAGGTGCCTTTTCTCACATCGTTTCCTTTTTAATGGGAACGGCTCGTTAATACTTGACAGGTGTTAATTAAGGATTGGAGAAATAAAAAAATTTGCGTTCAATAAAAGTGAATGTAAATGCAATTTAAGGTTGAATATTTGATGAAAGGCCGTTAACTTTTTGGGGGTATTGTTTTATAGTTTTCCTAATTCTACATTATAGAACTAAATTTTTATTTTCAAGCTTTTATTTTACCCGGTACAGAGTTGTAATTGAACATTGTATAGAGCAGTTGCTCCCAACTCTAAGAAATCAGCTGACTACTTCTTTTAGCACCTTTATCGTGCATCACTTCTCTTCTCCTTGTATCTATCTACTCTTGAGCACCCTATTGTTCTTGAGCTCATCCCATCAGTTCGACATTCATTTTCTCTTGGGCCTCTTTCTGTTCTTAAGCATATTATATTTGCTACTCAGCCTCCCTTTTATTTTTTTGTGCCTCTCTCCCTCTCTCTATTATTAGGGATCTCTCTTCTGTTCTACTCTTGAGCACCCTTTTGCTCTTGAGCCTCTCTTTTCAGTTCGACATTCATTTTCTCTTGGGCCTATTTTTGTTCTTAAGCATATTTTATTTGTTACTCAGCACCCCTTTTCTTTTTTTGTGCCTCTCTGCTCTCTCTATTACTAGAATAGATATAAATTTTGTAAATACTGTCAACTAAAATTGAAAATTTTGAAATTTTACTCTGTACTAGCGCTTTAATACTAAAATAGAAATCATTCAAGTACAAAAATATATATTTAATTACTCTATTACTAGGGATCTCTCTTCTGTTCTACTCTTGAGCACACTTTTGCTCTTGAGCCTATCTTCCGTTCAAAAGCCATTTTCTCTTGAGCCTCTGCTACTGCAATCAATCTCCATAAAAAAAGCATAGAGAAAGCCTAGTCCCCTTTCTTGACAGGAATGAAGATTCCTGTCAGTGAAGGAATGAAGATTCCTTCAGGAATGTCAGGATGTCAGGAATGAAGATTCCTTCAGGATCCTTCAGGATGTCAGGAATGAAGATTCACTTGCCTGGCAGTGTCCGGTTGCTGTCATCTCACGAAAAGTTGTCTACTACATCACCCCTCGAGTCTCCTTCTTTCTCCCCTCCTCTTCAGAAGGATCTTAACGACTTGCGCGTCGTTTTTCAGCGAGTGTGGCCGGAACCTTACGATACCATGTCCACAATAACTTAAATACTAATCCAATACCGGTCAAGCCAAGCCTCTGTCCCAGCAGAACACACATCACACGCCGCACCACAACAACTCTTCGTCTCCCAAAAACCATCGATAAAAATCGGTGACCCCTTATCGATAATCGGCCGGCTCCCCAATTACTGTAATCGAAAAGGCATCGCTTTTTATTTGCGCGGTCACGTACGGTATAACCATCGGCGTGATTTTGGAATTAGGGATCCCGCACAGCTATTACATCGGGCTGTTAGGAGGAAGAGTGGTCCAAGTCCTATGGGGCTACAGTCCTTCTTAAAAGCATGCGGGGACTTCGGTGGTGGACCCTGGGGGCACACTGGAAACTTTGGGGGGAAAGTTGTCCCTGATGGCTTTGGAAACGTGATTTCCCTTATAAAAATGGAAATTTCTTCAAAAGTTGGGGAGCATTGCCCCCCTACAAGCCCCTTTAATCCGCCCATGCTTAGCACGGATGCAGAATATGTCCGATCCGGCGATCTAGGATCGGGGGAAATTTTAGTCATATGGGGAAATTTTGTGGAAAAGTATAGTACTATTAAATACAATTTCAGTTCAGTAATGAAAATAGAGAGAAGTGGCGATTTTCACCTTTACCACAGATCTTTAAGGTTCCCTATCGTTTTGCGTTTCCAATCGTGTAGGTAAACATGAATCGTTTTTTTATAATCTTTATCACTATTTAAAATTTTGGGGAAATTTTGTATTGATTGGGGGAAATCTTGGAAGTAAAACATTTTCTGCATCCTTGCTTAAAAGTCCTTAACCCCTTTAGCGTCCATGGTAGCAAATATGCTACCATAAGTTTAGCTTCAGCACGTTTTTAAGTTATTTCAGCAAAATAGAAAGAAAGAAGAAAGTACATTTTGAAAGATCGAAATTTTGTATTTCCATTCATTCAAAAAATATACTTTTTTTCATTACTTTTCCCCTTACTCCACAGTCACTTTCAAGTGTGTTACACTACACATAGTCTGAAAAACATTTTACATTCTTCAAAGATTTTGACAAGGTTATGAACGTGATCCCACATTGAGATCAGTGTGGACTTAAGCCCCTTTCATTCTCAGCAGCGCATTAGAGCTGTTCAGAAGAAGAGTGGCATGAATCCTCTTAAGCTTTTTTATGAATTAAAGGTTTTTTCTAACAGCGCTTGTGGTGTTTGTATAGATATAGAGAAGGCATTTTCAGGGCAATTTAAATGAACTTTTGACTTAGACTACTACCACACGAAAACGATTTGAACCCAAAAATAGAAGATTGGGACTTAGGCCACTCTTCCCCTGAGCACCTTATTGTGATGAATGGGAGGGGAGGAGGTATCCATTTGTACCAATCGACCTGCTTCTAATTGAATCGAATGTTTCTCGGATGGGACTGTTATTACCATTCTGAGCGGAGTGGTTAAATAGTTAGGGTGGTGAGCTAGAGCTATAGAGAGTTGTTGGGGAACACTGCTTTCTTTGTGAGTTAACAGATTAGCCAACTGCCTAATAGGAACTGAGGGATGTTCTTAATTGAAGTTGGAATTCATCTCATCTTCATTTGTTTTTCTTTAGTTCGGGTAGAGGTTGGGAAACTATTAAGTCAGATGTGCCGCAAGATTTTCTATAGAAATTTGTTTGGGAAGCCACAAACCGTTTTTTCAAAACCTTATAATTTTATGAGTTCGAGTGAATGAAAAAGCTTAAAATTTCAAAAAGCTTTAGCTTCACAGAGCCCGCAAGGTTTTTATACTTTGATAACAATGCGCATGCTCTTAATTTTTGCTGTTTTTTGGAAATTTTAATAATATATCATCTGGGGATAGAACCCAGGAACTGCCGCATGCTACGCAGGCATCCTACCACTGCTCAAGCGGGGATTCAGTAACTATAAAACTTATTAGTTATTACATGTTACTTCTTTGTGCCGCATGCGCATTATATCAAAGCACGATCAAAGTATGAAAACCATGCTGGCTTGGTGAATAAGCCTTTAAAACAGTGAATCTGAAGATCCGTTAAATCCTGTAATTCCCAGTGTGACGTCAGATACTTTGATAACAATGCGCATGAGTGTGGACTTGATTTTTGCTGTTTTTGGAAATTTTAATAAAATAACATTAACTGATGGGGTTTGAACCCGCGAACTGCTGCATGCTATGCAGGCACGCTACCACTGCTCCAGCGCGGATTCAGTAACTGTAAAACTTATTACAACATGGTCTTTGTTTGTGACTGTGAAGGTATTTGCTCTGACGTCACTCTGGGAATTACAGGCTTTAACGGATTGTGGCCTGACGAATAAGCCTTTAAAACAGTGAATCTGAACGTTATTAAACAAGGGGTTACAGTTAGAAATTTAGCGTATATTATGAAGAAAAAATGTAAGAATAGCAAATCACACCTGTTTAATAAAAAACAAGTGAGAATCCTTTTGAAAGTCAAATTCGGAAAAACTCCTGATCATTATTCCCTGATCATTATTCATTTTGATCATTATTCCCGTTACCTCCTGGTTTTTGTAATTTATTTATACTCCTGAAAAACTCCTTATTAATTTTTCTACGATAGATAGAGGTTAGAATTTCACTATGTTAGATTTAATAACGAATAAGGCAGTGGTTATCCATTGAAAAAAAAATAAGTTGCATTATTGGGAATAAAGAGGGTAGAAGAGAGCGTGGTCAAACGGGTCGAACGACGCGGGACGACCCAGCAGCAATTTGCAAACGACCTTGCGGCGGCGCCTCTCACTTTCATTTATTTCTCCTTTCGCGTTGATGATCTGTTTTCATTCTCCCCCCTTTCATCTGTGGCAGCATCGCGTGCAAGTCTCGTGCCTTTGTTCCTCGAGAGACGTTCCCGGTTGCACAAAAGGGCCCGGGTGACAGCACGCGCTGATGCGAATTGCATCGCGGGTCGTTGATCCGACATCATCACAGGGATGCGGACTGCTACAGCAAGGTGCATCATGATCAAGACGAGGAACTGAATTATTATGGTGAATTGTGTGTGTAGTAATGTGAATAATTTTATCTTAAAAATATAGCAGTAACAATTGGGTCATCAAGTTCTAAAACCTGTATAATTGAAGAAAAAGTATATATCGCTACCACTAGCGGCCTTATTGACCAGTGGGTTAACTAGCGGCTATAAAGAAAAGGAGTTTTTTGCTGAGAGGCCGTTCAAATATTACGTAAGCACTTTTTGGGTCATTTTTAACCCCCTTCCTCCCTTGTCAGCAAAGATAAGCAAACCTCAAACCCCCTCCCCAGCATAGTTACGTAAGAAACTGCCGGACCCCTCCCCCGAAATTTTGACATCCCTGTTAGTAAGTACTGTTTTTTTCTTGAAAACTAGGTGACAACGGCCGTATTCACCGGTAACCTGACCGGCGCGGCGGTCTGGTCAGGAAACCATGGTTACAGCCTCTGATTGGTGGAAGGAAAATATTGAATTATTTTTCCACCAATCAGAGGCTGTAACCATGGTTTCCTGACCTGACCGCCGGCCAGGTTACCGATGAATACGGCCGTTATACGCAAGGAGCTGTCCTTTTCGGGTGTAACCCTAAGGGTTCAAAAATGCGTCGAAACACTTCTCTTCGGGGTTAAAATTTCAATATGTTTGGGGGGTCCATCCCCAGAAAAAAGTGCTTACGCCAGATTTCCTAATTCACTTTTTGTTAAATTTATTTTTGGTTGAGTTTTGAAATTATTTATGCAAGAAACAAGATATTTTCGAAAATGCAGTACCTTACGTAAACATCACACCCTCCACCTTGTTAGAAAAAATAAGCAAAGAGCAAACCCCCTCCCCCCTTAGGTTCTTTCTTTCGTAATATATAAATGGCCCCTGACCCTGATTGTTGTGGGATTCTTCTATAACCGATGGTTAACCGCTGGTCAGGTAGCAGTGAATCAGGCTGCAGCGCCCTTAGCGGCGAAATAAAAAAGTTAATTAAAAAACGAAAGGAGATGGAGCAAAAACATCAGTGAGAGTATTGTTGCCTATATTATGAAGAACTGGCTGGAAAAAATTTTTCATGAAAATACGTGAATATTTGCGAAGATATTTGCATGTGAAAGATCACTTCATCAGGGCTCAAAAAATAAAAAGTTGGGATAAAAAAGAAAATTTGCAATTTTTCAGTGTTGTTGTGTAGTTTTGTGTTTCTTTCAGTTTAATAAATACAAAATTTAATCAAAAAATACAAAAACAAAATTGCACATTTGCGCACTTTTTCTTTTTTTGGGGCCTAAAAAATTGCTATTTTTCACATGCTAATATATCTCCTCGAATATTCACTACATTTTCATGAATTTTCCTTACAGGAGCAACAATACTCTTATTTATTATTTTATCATTCAGGAGATAATAAAACGTTTAAAAAATCCCTTAAGCCTTTTATTTACCGACGGTACTTACAAGTACCGCCAACTTTAAAATTACATAGAATAACCATCCTTGCGAATATATTGACGATAATTTGCAGGAACACTCTTTCAGTTATCCTCTTCCAGGATAAAAAGCAGCGAAGGTTCTATGATGAGTATTTTAGCGGAAAATGCCAATAAATTTAACTGAAGTTGTAAGTTCAGCTGCCATTTCGATCGGATTCACATGATTGTCATTTTTGTTCCCGCTAAAAAGTAGTTATAAAGTCAAAAGTTAAGTGTATTATTTTTTAAGACTTATTACTGCGATAAAAAAGCTATGTTTTTCTTGTATTGTGAGAATATTTTAGCACTCCGTGTACTGACAGTACCCAAAAGTATCAATTTAAGTAATTGGCTCTAGCGGATTCAATTTTCCAAAGATGATTATTTTATTTATGTATATCCCTTAATTTTCAATTTAGTGACTCAAAAAAAGTATTTGCACGAAAAAAATTGCAGCGAATCTCATAATGCGGTAAATAAAGGGTTAAATCAAGCACTTCTAAAGAAGGGTACATGCGCCACTGGAGTGTTAGCTTACTCGGTCGTCCTTGGTCCTCGGTCTTGCAATCTTGCATCTGTTACCCAGCTTTAAACAAGCCAACTATTACAATCTTATTTATTACTCCTGGGTCCGCGAGGGCTTGTTCGATCGAATAACAATTCCCTTCTCGTCACGTGATGATTGAATAAGTGGAACCAAAACTCGTTAATTGGAAGGGTGCCATTGACACCAGTCCGCGTGCAAACATCAAAGAGGGGACCCACCGTGTAATTAGGGCCCTAGAGAGATGTATGATGGCTCAACAACATGTGAAAAGGGTTCAACCTCATTAAGGAGCAGGGGTGCCGAAAAAATGGGAACGCTGGGCGTCGGCGCTAGCCATTGGTCGCCCGGTGTCAATCGAGGGTTGTCTTTTTGCGAGGTTGGCCCTTGGGGATGTGCGCGTGAATCAATCACCAACAAAAAGTGTTTAAAACCGCTCTGAGTTGGCAAGTAGCTGATCGAAGAGAGATTTATAGTTCTTTCGACATTCTGACCCAATTATGATGCTGGTTTAATTCTCTTGTCTCTTTTTTTTAAATGTTCTTTTTTTTCCATTGTATTTGAGCGAGTGTCCATCGTATGCATATAGCGACATAGATTCTGTTTAGTAAGGAAGTTTGGTTGTGTTTTCAGTTCTTTTGAATTGTAATTAGTGGTTGGAATTAATAGGTGAAGGGAGCTTTGGGTGCTGTGGTGTTGCCAGTAAAGGTTTAGGTAGGGTATTTTGGGGAATAATGGTTTGTGTCAGGGTTGGCTGGATTGGACCCAATTGGGTTGGACCCAATGGGTTTTTCAAAAAAACCCATGTGAAAAAACCCACATTTTGGATCCATTTTTGGGTTTTTTCAAGAAAAATCAAGATTTTGGCAGTTCTTTCAAAATTTATTGGGTTTTTTTTCAAATTTTAGGATATTTTTAAAATTTTGATGTTTTTTTTTCAAAATTTAAACTAGGTTTTAAAAATTAAATGGTGTTTTTTCAATTTCAGGGAGTTTTTTTAAAGTTAAATAGGTTCTTTCATTATTCAGTGGATTTTTTCATTAGTGAATGGTTTTTTCAAAATTTAGGACATTTAAAGTTCAAACTAGATATAAAAAATAAAGAATATTTTTTTAAAAATTTCAGTGGGTTTTTTCAAAGTTTAATAGATTTTTTCAATATTGAATGGGTTTTTTCAAAGTTAAGGATATTTTTTAAATTTTAGTGGGTTTTTTCAAAGTATAAAAACTTTGAAAAAAAACCACGTAACAGTGGAAAAACTGACATAATTTAGACAGAATACATTTAACATAGAAAGAACTTACTAAATTTTGAAAAAACCCAGTTTATATGTTTTTTTCATGGTTTTATTGAAAAAACCCAACCCACTTGGGTTTTTTCAAAAAAACCCAGGTTTTTGCCAACCCTGGTTTGTGTTCTGCCTTTTCATCGGCAATGGGAAAGGAAAATTCCGTGTATGTGTCTGTAGGAATATATTCGCAGAAATTCTATCTTGGCCCCAGTAGCGGATCCAGGAGAGTGGAAAGGGTCACGTGCCCCCAGATGATGGATAAAAGTTTGTTGGATAAAATAACTACTAAAGATAATTTCTAGATACAATCGTAATTTTGAAGCTTTAATGTTTATATTTTAATGATGTGCAACTATATGCACAAAAAATTATATTATCCTTCAATGTTTTCAAAAACATCGCAGTTTTTGCAGCTAAACCCCCCCAGAAATCAAACCTGGATCTGCCCACCCCCAAACCTGGATCCCCCCTTTGTTCTGATTGGACAACGAGAGAAGCCATTGTCCATTTTCACAAAATGTGGGACTCATAATTGAATCGTCAGTTTGAAGAAGGTGTTTTTGTGAGGTAACTCAAGAGAGAAAAAGCGGACTGTATAATTAAGTAAGTTTATTGCAACATTAGAGCGTGCCTAGTGCACGACCGCTCGGCATGAGCAGGAAAGTAAATCTTGTATACAAACAACAACACAGCAAAAACCTCCGCTAGGGGCGGAGAGGGAGAAGCCGGTCCCCCGAGTAGTGGGGAGCCAGCGAGGAAGGAATTGCGGGAGCGAACATCCTGGCCCCCGTTGAAACATTGCAAATTTTCAACATAAATTAGTACAATGTAAATTAAGTTAAATGAAGCACTTAAATACTACTAAGCAAAGTAAATAAAATAAAATACAAAGTCATGCACAATATGATTCAAAAATAAAGAAGTAAGGCAGATGTCAAAGTTTTTAACAGAAGCAGCAGAAACGAGGAGAAAACATATATTAGTAATTGTTCGTCACAATGTTTCAGTTCGCTTACGAGCTTGCCAGCGCCTGCGTCTTCTATTTCCCAAAGGGAAGATATGAATTTTTTCCAATTTTTCAAATCCTCTCGAGTGTAAGCAGAAATTGGAGTCTGGATTATCAAAATACGATCCAGCCATCACAAAGCCAAATTTCGACTCTACCAGTTTAAAGGAGGAGTCTTGAAGCTTTATTTGGCTGGGCCCGATAATATCGAAGAAGAATTCGCTTCCAAGCAAGCATGAAATTTCGCTTGGTATGTTGAAGTCTGGATCGGCTAGTACACATCCAAAAGGAATTCTCAGGTTGGAAACATCAATTTCCTTCGACGGATGCAACTGTATAATTTCAGGGATGACAAAAAAGTTGGAGTTAAAGGAGTAGGACTGATCCGAATTCGAGATGTCAGCATTCACCACGGAAGAAATGCGGGAAGCGCGGTTGTTCAGTCCCAGCACAGTAGTATCGGATTTCTTCCTTTTCAACCCCAAAACATCAACAGCCGCATCGGTGAGAAACGAGTTTTCACTCCCACTGTCCAAAAGACACTTCAAGGGGGTTCGCTTTCCACCCCCACTGGAGACGAAAACGATAGCAGTGTTCAAGACACCGCGAGAGGAGCGTTTCCCTGATGACATGAAGGTCAATGACTGCGCATCGTCACCCGTTCGGGGAGCCAGGGGATCGGGTCCGTTTCGGGGAACAGGAGGAGAGTTCTGATTGTCGCAAAGGAGACAGTTGTGGTAGGCGTCTTTTTCCAGCGCTTCGCATAAGAAGCAACTGAATTTACTGGAGCAGTTGGTTTGATGAGCATAGCTTAAACACCGTTCACAAATTTGGTGATTTCTGACAAGCTCCCTTCTTTGTTGCAGAGGAAGATTTTTAAAGGCGTCACACTTGTAGAGAGGATGGGAGTTGTAACAATTCTTCATTACACACTTCTTCACTTCCTTGCTCTTCGATAGGAAAACTTTGGGAGGGCTGTAAGCTCTAGGGGGTTTGTTTAAGGAGTAGTAGTTTTGATGTTTTACGTCAGGAAAGTCCTGTTTTCCCACAGCTTCTAACTGCGAGCAACGAATTTCAACAAAGCAAAGAAACTGCTTCAATCTAGGCACTTCTGTAGACTTAAGACTTAACTGGAACTGTTTCTGAGTTTCTTTATCCAATTTTGAGTTCAAAATATGTAAGAAAATGGCATCGGAAAGGTTATTGCTGTCCATATTCATGTTATTTAACGCACGAATATTGCTACGAACTGAGTCAATCATGGATCGTAACAACACAGGGTCTTCAGAATTTATCTTTTTTATATTTAGAATTTCTGTGATATGGATATTAACTAAGGCCCTTTTGTTTTCAAACCTTGACTCAAGGGCATTCCATAGAGAATCAAAAGTATCCTGTTCACTTTGAATACGAGCTGCCTCATTTTTTAATGAGCTGCGAAGATAGCACAGCTTTTGGTCGTCATCCAAACAGGGATTTTTTCCAACGACATTAAAAAACTGTTTTTTAAATATTTCAAAGTCTTGAAATTTGCCACTGAATGTGGGCAGAGGTAGGTCAGGAAGTTTAATCGGCATACTGATTTTAGAAGAGGAGTTAGCCTTAAATTTGTTTATCAATAGCTGGAGCCTTACCTCTAAGGTCTGAGCTTGCTCTTCCAAATCGATGGTCATATCCAGATCTTTTTGTAAGTCCACATCATCCGGAAGTTTGGAATACGATAAGAGAAGATCTGCACATCCGGAAGTTATATCCTTCAGATTCGACAGCTTGATGTTTAATGTAACGAAATTAGCTTCGTCATTATCATGTTCGTTTAGGTGAAAGTCATTTACAAATTTTTCTAGCTTCTTTAGCTTTGTTAGCAGCGTGCCTCTCTGCCTATTTAATTGAGCTAAAGACATCTTCTACTGGTTTTTGCTCCGGTCTTAAAGGACCAATGTTTTTGTGAGGTAACTCAAGAGAGAAAAAGCGGACTGTATAATTAAGTAAGTTTATTGCAACATTAGAGCGTGCCTAGTGCACGACCGCTCGGCATGAGCAGGAAAGTAAATCTTGTATACAAACAACAACACAGCAAAAACCTCCGCTAGGGGCGGAGAGGGAGAAGCCGGTCCCCCGAGTAGTGGGGAGCCAGCGAGGAAGGAATTGCGGGAGCGAACAGAAGGGAAAAAGTCCTAAAAATGACAAATTGACTTTTTGTGCTCAAAACAATCTCCAAGCTTTGCTCTACACATGGGTGAAAAGAGGGGGAAAATAACTACTCCCTATAGGGAGATATCCCCCCTTGAAGTTGTGAAATCGATGTCCATTCATTGTATTTTTCAAGTTAATTTGGAGTTAAAGTTAATTTGTCTTTCTTTTCCTATTCTTTGAGCTGTAAACTAAGTTAAAATGAAATTTTCTTTTAATGTAAAATTTTTTCAAACTTTTTTTTTGCAGGGAATGTTTAACTCCATTCATATTCACTCACTCCATTGATACTGCTCTAATAACTCAGTTTCACTATAATTTTGAATTTTATTTGTCTTATTCCTTTTATTTCACCCTTTTGTGGTGTAAACTAAGGAGAAATATAATTTAAATGTGAATTGAAGGGTTTTTTAAGATTTTTTCATCAGAAAAATTTCATAAGGTCGAAGAAGGGAATAAGTCCATCAGCTTATTTTGACTGTAAAATATTTTTGAATATACTTATATTTGTTTCGATGGTTGCTCTGTTTTCTAAATAGGGTTGAGAATTTCGAGTAAAAATTTGGTGGTTATACAAGGAAAATTCTATTACTTATACAGTTTTTTCGATTTTCTCAAAACTTGGTTTTTGGACTTATTCCTTTCTTCAAACTGACGATTCAATTGTAACTTTAAAGAGATAAAATTACATTTGTCAAAAAAAAAATGGATCTGCTGACATCAATCTCCGAGCTTGTCGTTTTCCTGAAATTCATTAAGAAAACTACGAAGATAAATAAGAAAAACCACTTGTTACGGGGAATCCTCCGAAGTCATTTCGGTAATCCATTGCCCACGTGTGCCCATAACGACCCAATTACTCCAACGGAGAAAATACGACACCTGATTTTACCGACATCCAGCCACCCTGTGGCGCAAAAACAACCACTTTCCTACACGATCCAAGAACCCCATTTTAAAGGTCCCAACCCCCCTTTCTCTCTGCACGCGAGCCGCTAAGAATGAAAGTGGAGTAAAGTCCATGTACACTGCAATGAGGT
This sequence comes from Tetragnatha versicolor, assembly GCA_024610705.1. Classification (NCBI taxonomy): domain Eukaryota; kingdom Metazoa; phylum Arthropoda; class Arachnida; order Araneae; family Tetragnathidae; genus Tetragnatha; species Tetragnatha versicolor. Next base: position 66,464,658 of record JANDEH010000004.1, on the reverse strand, counting down.
ATTTGCATGAGTGAGGGATTTGCTTGATTTTATACTTTTTCGATACATTATGGTTTGAAACTCCCAAATTTCTGATTTTTAAGTTTAAAAATGTGTTTTAAATTATCTAAAATTCAATTTTATTTTTGGCAAAACGTCAGAAAAGTCACGTTATCAGAAAACGGGCTTCTATTGGATGTGACGTCACAGCGCATGAAAACCATTGTGTTTGCTGCTTTTACGTGATTATTATTATGAACGACATTATTATGAAAATTCTACCATACAAGACAACAACTTAAGTTGAATCTCCTACGTCACTAACAAAGTAGTTCCCATCGAGGTGTCTGAATTTTGTTTGAAACAAAGAACGTCAATTTTAAAATAGGATTATTTCGTTAAACCCATGTATAAATAGTGTATTTTTATCACAATTCCCGTATCGAAATTCCTCCTATCAACCCAACAGGCTTTGTGTTTACTCACTTTTTCCTTCCGCGTAGTGACGTATTGGGTTCAGGAAACGTTGCTGTGAAGTATAAGAGTTCACTTTAAGCGTGAAAAAAAACTTTGGTCCCCCTTACCAAGTTTATTCTAAACTTTTTATTGGTGGCTGAACTTGTCTTGTGACATAGAGGAGGGAGGGGTCAAATACGTTTAAAAAAAGTGTGCACATTTATGGATGCCCCTTCATTCGTACTAATCTCGAATATTTTCCTTTTGGACTTACGCCGTTGTCTCTCTGACCAGTCGACATAACTCCACTGCCCACGTTCGTTGCGCGCATCGTATAAATACTCGGTATCTAAATTACTGCGATGAGATGTCCACATTCTCTTAATGAGTGTCCGAGTTAAATAGGCTCGTCTTATGAAGAAACGCATTACGTACTAGGAAAGGGATTGAAACAAGGGGAAGTTGTGCTAGGATTTTTATTTGTATAGAGGGGAATAATTGAACCGTCAGTTTGAAAAAAAAAGAAGAAAAAATCGGAAATTCACTTTTTTGCTAAATAAAAGAATCTCAAATGCTTTATAGGCGTACCGATGGGGGGTTATTGGAGATGTAACCCCCCATTCCCATTGCATCTTCGGTTTCTAAAACAAGTAGGTTGAACTGAAAAATTTTCCCTTAAAAATTTTGCGGTTTACAAGGAACCGTTCTTTTCGGATATAACTCAAACAGCCTCAAAATGAGCTAAAACACTACTTTAAGAACACTACTAGTACTTCCGATTCACCACATTTTTACAATACCACGACTTTTAGGTTCCTGTTAGTACTACACACATTAAGATCTGCCAAATTTATAGGGACAAACTTTTAATTCAAGCCGTTAGGGCTGGCATTGCATAAGGTTAAAAGGCAATCATAGCGACAAGCAATAAAGAAGTTTATGGATGACCCCTATTAAAAGAAGAAAAAGCCGCCGCGCCGATTGGGTCAAGGGGGGAATGGGAGGGTCTGTGCGGGCGTTGACAGCTTGTTTTCGCACTCCCTTTTTTATTTTTTGGAGCTATGATGAAGAAGTTTGTGCGAGGTATTTAAATAGGAAGTGATAGTCTTTTTCTCCTTGAAAAAAAATTTTAAAACTAATCCTCATCTTATTACAGTCGAGTCCGCTTAATGTGATCGCAATTGTCCGAGACTAAACTGATAACATTATCCGATCGATAACAATAAGCGATCTCGTATCAAAAAACAGCAAACAAACTAGATTGTTTGCTTTAAAATCAAAATTATGTAATCGTAATTCAAAACTCTATTTTTGCGCTCCATTATATCCTTCAACTCCAATAAACCACTTATTTATTACATTCCAGTTAACAAGGGAAAATCAAAATATCTTATCAGAAACATCTGCAAAGCGTGGATCTTGGTGTTTCTTTAACCCAGGTATGGGCAACCTTTTCGAGTCCACGGGCCGGACTCCAAGATTATAATGACGTGGAGGGCCATAGAGTAGATAATAGGTAATATTTGTTAAGTAAAAATTGAATCGTTTAGTTGTGTATATGTTACCGCTAAAGTTGATAATTAGTTATTCTGAAGAATACCTAGGTAAACTTAAGATTAACTGATTTCTGTCGTTAATGTGCGGATTTTTGAGTTTTTCGCATTTTACCTAGGGAATCTACACTATAACGGCCTCTTGATAGTTAAAGTTCAAAATAGCTTGTTTCGTTCAATACTTTCTGTTAAAATGTTGAGGTGCTTACTGCGCCATGCGCTTACCCCTGCGCAGTTGGGTTTCAATACGTAGTTTGTTGTCATATTTGGTGTTTTGATTTCAAATTTAGTGCGTAGCACTGGTAGTTGTCATGTTGAATGTTAAAACAAAATAATACAAGCAAGTAAGTAATGTAAATTTACATGATTAAGTACAGTATATTACTACTAAAACGGGTATTTTGAAACAATTGTGTTGAAGCTCCGACTTCAGAGTGACAGAGATTTCTTTTAACGAAAGCAAATGTCCCAGCTGTTGAAATATCTTTTCAACAAACGTTAATTCAACAATCGCTGGAACCTGGGCAAGGGTTTAATATATGTAATCGATCGCGAATCCTAGCAATAGTTCAGGGCAGGCTGCCAGCCGATTACACCGCGCTTTCATTAAGATTTGCTAGTTTAAGTGCTCATTGAAATACGCTGTCAAATCGAGATCGAAAACCACAATTTATACAAATCTCAGTTGGTACTTTAATATTCTATTATTATTGTTTTTATATTCTAGTTTTAAAATTGCTATTTCATTACTATTTTTGTGGGATTTGCGTGTTTTGTGTAATATGAAAAAAGTACCGATCCCCCTTTTTTGATTCGTCATTGTTACTGTTTACCCCCAAAACGAGTTTGGTTATAGTTAGGGCAGGGGGGTTTGGGGGGGCGGCAGCCCCCCCAACCTCCTTAAACTTTTTATAAAATAAAATAAAATTTTGTACTTTAACGGATCACCCTCGTTAATATGTAAAATAACTGATTACAGGTAGTATGCAGATTAACGAGTGTCTAGTCGGTAGGGTGCAGAATACCTAGGTAATTTCAAGATTACCTAGGTAATCTTAGAAATTGAAAAAAAATTCGCTCTTTAACGGATCACCCTCGTTAATCTGCAAATTACCTAGGTTATCTGTAAATTAACTGATTTCCGGACTTTAACTGTAACATATATATTTATGAAGTTTAGTACTGTTGTTGTTGTCGTGTGCCACTTGGTACTACCCAAGCTCCACAAGGATTCAAGGCAAAGGGGGTGCGGCTCCTGAGAAACTGAGGCCCATAAATGGCATGAGTCCGACTTCTGCCTCATGAGATGATAGATGCTGCCACTATCTATCGCCACCTCCACAATTTTGCCATGTATCTGAAGGGGAGGGAAATAGTCTCCAGACACCTGGACCCATGGTAAACTGCGCCATGACGGACCACAGGACTTTCGGACCCACAGATTTAACGAGCACGTACTCCGCATATACTCAGTGGGTCTTTAGCGGTGTCGGGAATCGAACACTGGACCCTCCGATCCCGAAGCCGATGCCTTAACCACTAGGCTCCCCACAGCCCCATGAAGTTCAGTACTAAAGTTAAAAATTAATCTGGACTAGAATAATATTATCTAGATTACATACAACAATTTAATGTTAAAGTTACAAAAATCTGGACTGGAAAATCTAGAAAAATCTGGAGTACTTTAGTTTGAACCTGAGTTACAAGATTGTCAACATTGGGATCTCACTTACACAGGCGCAGAGTTTTGTCCAGATTTTCCTCCGTAAGCCTGGTTCGATACTTCGATTTATTAATTTTCATTCTGGAAAAGAACTGTTCACATTTACATGTACTTCCATGAAATCACTGGGCTTTACGTCTTCAAATTTTGATTTTAAATGCCAGTCTTCCTGAAGCTCGATCAACTCCATTTGCAGGTGTATCGGAGCTTCATCGACGTTACTTTTCAAGGGAGATGGGAAAAGGTTGAACAAGCTATCTACGTTTTTAAAATCGGAAAATCAACCGTCGGCGATCGTCCGTCGGGAAGTAACAACTCTCCCACGCTTATAGACACCTCCCAAGAACAAAATATAGTTGTACAGCACGTTTTAACTGCTAAAATTGAGTTCCTTTCAGGGGAAACTTCTGTATCCCCTCTTTCGCTCTTGTTAACGAAAACAGAGTGATTTTTTAGTACAATTTTTAAAATGTTCCGCGGGCCGGACCAAATGACGAGGCGGGCCGGATCCGGCCCGCGGGCCGTAGGTTGCCCATCGTTGCTTTAACCAATCACAAGTACAGATTCAGACCTCCCCTATAACCGTTTTATTTCAATATAATACTATGCGGAATGTTTTTTTTCTTACTCATACTGAGTTTCAGAAAAAGTGCCAGATTTTCTCATGGAGCAGATATTTACTTGTAAAAATTGCCCTTCAAAATGAAACTCGAACTCAAAGGCGGTCGTTTTAAAGGGGATATGGACAAATTTTGATAATATTAAGCGGAGTGATGATTCATAGTTGATCACATTAAACGATGTATTTTACATTAAATTAAATAGGAATGATCGGGACCTGTCGATTTCGATAACATTATCCGATTGATAATATTAACCGTGATCACATTAAGCGGATTCGACTGTATATTGCAAGCTTAAGTGCCAGAATAAATTCGTTTTTTTATTGTTTTTAAGTTTTCTCGACTTATTATTCGTCTCTCAAATTTTGTAGTATAAGGAGGTCTTGCCCTTTTTTTTCAACGTCATCTAAAAAAAGCCTTCGTTCATGACCAGAAGCATGGCTTGAAGGTAAGAGAAACTCAAAATTGTGCCGTGCGAGGACTACTATGGCCATCCCAAATCGGAACTGTAACTTTTGGTGTCTGTCGTCCTTCAAGAGCGATCCCCGAAGTATCCCATCCGACCCCAATTTATGTTTTTTTACCTCGCAGAAAGGAGAGGGGTCATCCAGAACTATCTTATATTTCATCAATAACAAATCAAAGATAATCAATCGGGCGGATCCAGGATTTGGCTTTGGGGGGCTAAGAATTTTCATAATCCAATTGAATCTTGTTTATGATCTCAAGATGGAAAAGGTTGTGAATTATCCTGCTCCAACTACTAAAAGGGGGTCTGGGGTAATTTTGTAAATTTAAGTAAAAAAATCCCATTTTTTCAACTCGTTTTGGTTACGTCTCATCCGAATTTCGGATTATAGATTTTATGGTAGAATTTTTGCATTTTGACGAACTTAACGAAAATTAGAGTTGCAATAATAGAGCCTAAGTACCAAGGGGGTTCTGGGGGTCCTCCCCAGAAAATTTTTGAATATTTGACCTTAACCCACTGACAGATAAGCTCTGAAAGTGCTGTGTTACCGAAATCGCTCCTAACTTCTGTTGTAACCTCTTCTTTCCCCCCTGGGATTGTCAGATCTCTCCCTTTAGTGCCAACCATGGTGATCGCCAAGGAAGAAAACGTGAAAATTGAGTCAATAGTATTTCTCCCCTATCTCCAGGCGCCTGCCCCTTTTGTTACTTATCGTTCACTGTCTGGACACATGTTGGGGTTGGGGATTTTGCCGATAAGGTTGTGAATGGTTTAGGCGGACAGTGGAAGGGAATCTGGGCTTCGTTTCGCTCACATCCTTGAAAGAAACTCCATGAGAATAATTTGTCTGCGCTATTAGTTTTCAGCATTACGTATTTTTTTAGTAGCAGTTAGATTTTCAAGAAATTATTGCACTCAGATCCAAATTTTCTTCGGTTTTCCTGGCAGGAAATTCAAGCTCTAAAATGTATCTGCAAAATTAAAGTAGCTTTAATTAGATGGAAATTGTTGCTACTCGATATCATTAAGTTTTGTACCGATAAGAATTTTTTCAAATTTTGTTCTCTATTCCAACGTTTAGTAATTGAATGAGGTAAAGGACAAGTAAATAATAATAATAATAATAATAATAATAATAATAATAATAAATAAAGATACTAATAAATCTGAATTCCAAAATTCAATATTTTGTTGAAAATCAATGACATTCGGAATGCATTTTTAAGTTAAACCAAATAAAAATTATTTATGGTAGTCGATTAGTTTAACACAATAAACCTCGATGAATGTTAAAATTCTTTCTGAGAATTTTTGAATCAATCAGTGTTACTACCCGATGTAAGTCATTCCGTGATTGCGGATTTTTATACTAATAATTAGCTGAATTTCCTGGTCTAGAACGGGTGGATTATATTAATTCCTTTTTTTAAGTTATCTCGACCGATTTTTCGCCTCACCCATAACCCTGGTGTCCCGGTACTTTTCTGTATCTCAGTTTTCCCAATAATTTTCCTGTCTTGCTGTTCTTGCGGTGTGTTTTCATATCCCTGTTCCCGATAATTTTCTTATCCCGATGTTCCAGGTACCTTTTCATCCCGGTATTAGCGGTGCCATTTTTTTCATCCCAGTTCCAAGAGTGATATCTCATTCCATCCTGAAATTTTTTGTATATAAAACATTTATTCTTTCTTAGTGTTAAAAACAATCCAATCGAAATAATCTCAGTCATTTGAAAATCCAATGTTTTCGTGAATTTTTCCCGCTGTCCTTCCCAAAATTCCACGAAAATTCAATTTCAAAGTAAAATAAGTTTTAAAAAAATCTCGATAAAAATCTAGTAAAAAACTATTGAAATCCTTTTTTTTCCTTTGAAACTACCTTGAAAATTCAAAAAGGATTGTTGTCAATAATGTAAATCTAGTGAATGTATAAGTCTAGTAACCATTAGAGTGAATCGAAAAAACATTTTTTTATTTTTATGATGCATTAGTGCGGTTAAGTTGCTTATGGTGGCAGAGAGTACCAGTGATTTTTTTTTCAGAATTTTGTGATAATATCAATAAATTGAAGTGCCACATTGGCTCTAAAGGTTCCCTATGTTATCCTATGGAGCGCGCAAGCCAAAAAGGCCTAAAATTGGTTTTCGCCCCTCATTCCTACTCTAATCACACGACAAATGTCTTCACTCGAGTTATGAACTCTATAGGATGTATTCTACCCGACAAAAAAAAAGAAATATCTTTGTCAAGTTGATAATTGGCTCAAACTTGAACGAGAAAGGCCGCAATTTTCGAATGGTCTGGAGGAAGCCCCTTTTATGTAAAATTTACTATAAAAAGAAGTAGGGTCCAAACATAAATATAAAATAATATTTTTAAAACTTATAGAAGTATCACCACACCTTGTAAGGATCTGTTAAATATTTTCAACATGACTCGGTGCACGAAATATCACCTCACAAATTTTTTACTCATTCGGACACTTCTGCCCGTTTGCATATGTATTGCTATATAGAACAAACTATATGCAAAAAGGCAAAAGGCTAAGGAAGGCATTTTGGGAATATTTCTTTCACCAAGTCATGTTGAAAATAGATCGCCAGCTCTGTGTATAGTAATAACACAGTAGTGTATAAACAAATTCGAGACAATAAAAAATTATATTTGGGATGGAATAATAATAAAATAAGTTTTTAGAGAGCAGTCTTTTTATCTCTAACTCAAAAGACACAGCTCTTAGCCTAATTAATTTTAAAAGGTAGGTAAGTTTTTCAGGCAATGAAAACCACTAATTTTTATTGATCAGCTGTCTTTTTGATATAATCTATTTGAATAAGGAGGTAAGCGTTTTCTAAAGTTTTTCCTAGCAATGAAAATCTTGTACCTGTAAGAATCAGAAATTTTCCTTACTAAGCACGTATTTTTATCAATTATTTGTGGTATCTAGGCATATGATGCCCGTCTAAGGAACAAATTTTAGTACTTTTTACGAATCATGACAATTTTTCGAAGAAAAATTGAAACATTTATCATAGTACTTATATTTCGTGTCTTTTATATTATGAGCGCTTCAAATTTTCGAAGCGCTAAATTTATTTAAAAAATTGGCCTGGTATTCATGAACAACACTAAAATATAGTCTAGAGAAGTATCACAAGCCTACATTAAAAAATGTAAAAGTTGTAATTTGTTAAAAAAAGTATTTTTTATGCTTTTGTATTTTATTAAATTTTATAAGTATAAATTAGGCAATTAATTTCTGAAAGATAAAATCTAACAATCAAGTTAAAACGGTTAATGTGATATATCAAAATGCTCATTTTTATAAGTATATAAATAACTATTTAATGAATCAATTTTGATTTGTTTATGCTACACAACTTTACATAGACCAATAACCAGTAGAATATTTTGCAACTATAATGAAAGATAAATGCCTCAAACAATTACAATGGGAATTTTTTTCAAAAGTAGATTTTCAACCCTATTGGAAATTTTTTTTCTGGTATTAAATAAACCGGTATGAATTATACTGGATCCAGTATAAATGATACTGGAACCAGTATGAATGATACTGGAACCAGTATGAATATGAATGACACTGGAACCAGTATAAATGATCCTGGATCCAGTATAGTTCATACTGGTTTATGGAATACCAGAAAAAAATTTTCCAATAGGGAAGGTACCTCCCATTGAAAATTATAAATATTTACTCTCCGTTATCTTTATAAAAAATTTTTGTATGTTTGTGTAGCCCCTTTCTAAACGAAAACTGTTGGCCTTTGCAGGGGTTTTTTTGTGGTTTTGGGATAATTTTTTCGATTATCTAATTTATGAATTCATATATTTAAACACTAAATTGGTTTATTTTTAGTTAGCATTCGTATTTAGCCCGGTAATACAGCTGTATACTTGCATCATAAGTCTTAATCTCAATAATTCGATTTTTAGTCTTTTCGCGGAGTTAAATTTTGTCTAAACCATAGGAGTGCAATGCAAAAGCTGTTTTAATAATGTGCTGATAAATGATCACTCAATCAAGAATATGTGGTAAAAAAATATTTTATGAACATATTTTCATTAAAATTGAAGCAATTAATTATTTTACAAATTTACGTAAACTGTCAGGAAACAACATTCAATGGCAAAACGGAGATCCTTATTGATTACCTCAACCATAAATTGGAATAGAAAAATATACTTTTTATGTCTATACACATTTTCTGTGAAAATGTGCTTTACTTTCTCAATTTGTTACAAAATACGAGGCCTTAAAAACCAAAAGGGGTCATTTTCGGATTCTGATAAAATTTTCAGTTAAAAATAATTATTTAAATTTGCTTTTTTTTTCTTGAAAATTTGCCTTATTATTTATTTTAATTGTCAAGAGGTTAAGTCCTATGATAAAACGGATGTTAGTTAAATTTTTCAGCACAAAAAATATATGAAATGATTTTATAGAAAAATTTGAATTAAAAATTTTACTACAATGAGTCCATTTTCGAAATTTTTATGCATTTCCCAACAAAAAAAATATATTTCCAAGAAAAAATGGAGATAATTTTCGGATTCAGCGCACCTAAAATCATTTTGTTCAGGGGAAATTACCCAAACATCTACAGTGTAACAACCTCAGATTTTCTAGATTGTTTTCTTGATAAAATAAAACAATAGTTTCACCCTTTTTAAAATTATATAAATTGTTAAAATCAATTTTCAGTCATTCACTACACTTCGTACTACTTCAAGTAGAAATACACAAACGAATTTTGTCCCATCTCTTCACCAGGTTCAAAACTTGCTGGGGCAAGAAACAACCCACTTCACTGTTATCACCGGAAATGTATCCGCGCTGAACATTCTTTTCATGGACTGACCCCCTGCTTCCCCCCTCAAAGAGCGGTCTTGGTGAAGGTCAGGTGTCAGGGAGAGGAGGCCTGTGCCCGCCAACGACGCCGTCTAGTAGCCAAATGGGGGGAAAGGGACTGTTTTTTGTGTCTCGTGTAAACACGGTTCGATCGAAAGCAGTCGGCATCTCTTCGTCGTGTTTAGACGACGCTATCGGTCAGGGGGTTAAACTAACCAGGGGGTTTAACTCATTTTGGTGCATAAAATGCCATACTATATAGTGTAAAACTTTACCTTTTGGGGGGAAAAAGCCTCCTAGCCCCCCTTTACCCACTAGTGTAATCATTTATTGATTTTATTATATATATAATTGATAATCATAATACTAACTAATTAATAAACAAAATTGCTAAAAACTATCTGTATTAATTAGAAAACCAAGTGTGATTTTTAAGATTCGATTCATGCTGGAATCGATTCCTTCGGGGAATCGATTTCTTTGAATCGATTCCAAATCACTCGCTTCCGGTTTGATTCGCGAATCGATTCCTTCTTATAAAATGTTCAGAGAGAACCCAACCATACTTTTATCTCTTTAAAATATCTTGACTTGGTGCACTTTCCCTCGGAACTCTGATGGAGAAAGAGGGAGATCGGGATCTAACAAATGATGGTCGTGCTCCACAGGTGGTTGTTGGGCTCTCCTCGACCATTAACCCTTATCGCCCATCAACCCTTTAATTTAATCAGCCGATCGCTTGGAACGCTCTGGGTTTCCGATCAACTCTTGGAGATCCAAACAAAACCTACAGCATTAAAGTAATAGGGTGTGTTACCATGGAGATGTAACCAGGCTTTTATTACTGGGGGAAATAGTTGATTCAACATTAGGCTCGGAACACACTAACGATTTCAAATCACGTGACCCTTAAAAAAAGTTAAGATTCTTATTAAGATGAGGGGACTAGCATGGATAAGTAAATAAATTTGGCCTTACAGGATGAAAATTGGACGAATTTGGAACATTGGGAAGTGGGACTTACAAGTCCCGTCGGGACATAAAGGGTTTAAAGATAGATCACTTACACATACCTCAAACATAGAAATTTAATTATGGTGCACTTAATTAAAAGATTGTTTAGTAAATGTGAATCCCTAGTACGGTAAAATTATAGGATCTGAGAAAAATTTGGATTTTCGTTTGAGAGAAATAAATTTTCTTTTATTTATTTAATTTACCTATTTTACAATCAACAAATATAGTAAAAAAATTAAAAGAAAAAAATGTTTCAACTCATTTTGAAACCCTTTGGATTGTGCCCCCAAAAAGCACCGCTTTATTGTAAGAGGCAGAATTTTCAACGAAAAACAGTACAACAAATTAAACTGCGTATAAACTTTTAACAATTTGCTTCAAAATATTTTTATGCTTGTAAATTTAACAAGGTTTGTCATTCATTTCTTCCTAAAACCAAGTAGATGTCATTCTCCTTACATTCTATTAACATTCAATGAATTACAAAATATGCATGAAGTAATATTTTACAATCCTCTTTCATTAAAAGTAAATATAAGGAAGCCATTCCCACCACTAGAGTCAGATAGCGACCTCCCAAGATGCACTGCGTTATCAGAGCAAATCTCATCATACAGATTGCCGCTTCTCGAATTATGCGTAACAATATAATTCACACCTTCAAACGATAGAAAAAAAGGACCAACTAATATGGACGGAATATACCTAGTTAATACTGCCTAATATGAATGAGTAAACCAACTATTTATAATGCAATTTGATTCATACCCCTCCTCATAAGCATCTGTGTTTATCTACGAAGAGAAGGGTTGAAGATATGTGAGCTGGTTAGAATGAAAGTGGTGTAAGTCCAACGAACGTAGTTTTGCGTTATTGAAGGTTTTTCTATTAACGGCGCCTGTTGTTTTTATGGAGAAGGCATTTTTAAGCGGCTCTTAGTGGCAAGTCAGACCTAGCGACCATAAGCCGTGACAGCAATCAATCAAAGAGCAAGGAATTCTTTGACAATCTAGTGACAATCAAAGAGCATGGAGTTCAGCCTGAGACTCCCCCTATCTTGACAATAATCTTCATTCCTGTCAAGATAGGGGACTAGGCTTTCTCCATACTTTTTTATGGAGATTGATTGCTGTAGCGACTATAAGCCGCGCAGAGTGTTTCGAGCCTTAGGTCGTTTATTGAGCTTTTGACTTATTTGTCGACTACCTTACTATACTCTCTGTTTATTTAGAATAGGCCACTGAAAAATAGTGCTTTCCCCCTCGATAGAAGCGTAACCATAGGTCAGCGCAAACTTTTATGGTACCAACGACGAAGATCCCCACCGGGCAGTGGATATATCCCCTATCTTTTTGCGTGAGCATTCGGGGGAGATGATAATCGCTGTGTAGGAGGAGAACTCTTTTGTTCGCTGATTGACGGTCGTTGGTATCATAAAAGTTTGCGCTGACCCATAGTTTTACTCTCTTCGTCGAAAGTTGCCATGGTTACTGAATCGATACGGTGAGAGAAATAAATATTTTCAGCGGCCTATTCAAAATGAATAGAGTATAAGTGAAGGACCTTAAAAGAAACAAAAATCTTGTAATCAAATTTTGTATTTTTGAACTTATTCCACTTTCATCCTGAGCATATAATCTAGGGAAGACTTTTTTGGATTAAAACGGAAGCCTTGCGGTTGTCTCTCCTATTAAGAAAACCTCCCGGATGTGCTGTTACGACCGTCTCGCTCGTTGTTCTCTGATGCATTCGGGTCTCTATTGGGAGGAATTCCCTGCCATTGAATGATGAAATTTTTAGTCATATGCGGATGTTGAGCGTTTCCACCTACTTCACTTTTTAATGCAGTAGATCCTGTGATGTATCAAACCCTCACGAGACCTACAATATATAGGGTCGTTTATACCAAAGAACAACAAAGAAATATGAAATAGGATTGAAAAATGTGGAATGAGACGGCCAGCTCATTACTCATTTCGCGATAGTTTGCAGCTCTACTGGCTGCAAAGAAAGAAAGTTTTAAAAATATTAAAAAGTTAGAAAAACGTTTGTAAAAATATAATAACAAACGCCCTGAAAAACAGTTCATGAAAATATCTTTAAATATCCGAAGGGATATTTGAGAGTGAAGGTTGATCTTTTCCATTGAAAAGAAAGGAAAATTTTCTCATGGTTGAAAGTTAAATAAATGAAGACAAATTTATATTAAATTTCCAAATATTTTCTGTGGGACGACCTCCAGAAACCCTTTTTGTAATTGGACCTTTATACAGTTCATCAGAATGCAAATCCTACCAAAAATATATATCTGAAATTAGGACTAAGGTGTATCAAAACAAATTAAAAACTGTTTTTTAGAGTCAAATTTCCAAAAAACAAATTCTGGGGGAAGACTCATAAGACCCCCTTTGCTATTGGAACTTTACTATTCGCAACTTTTCTTATAATTACGTTCTTTAAAATGTGCAAATTTCATCTAAAATAATCATATGATCATATGATACTTTTTCATCATATGAAACAGTACGTTGAACCCATTAAGTAGATGGAAGGAATATAATTTTTGGCCCCTCCTGAGATAAATTTATGTATGCGCCATTGCATGTTGTTGCAAGCTCTCGGTCTATGACTGGACTCATCAATTCCTTACAGTCTAGTGTCTACATTGTTATCCAAATCATCATCTAAAGACAGTGAGTCTGAAACACATCCTTGTCGCGATTGGTTTTTTCACTCTTCCGACATTCGGAAAAAGAATATTTTGTCACCTGTCGCTCCCCACATTGAGACGAATCTTTCATCCTCTGCATCCGATGATCATTATTATCATCCTTTTCTTTTTATTTTGCATAATAATTACCGGGTATACATCAACATTAATATTGAATGTATTGTTACTTAGTGTAAGGGATTCTTGTTACTGTGACATCTCCATATATGCAGTGATTTTGGGGTTAAGATGTTACTTTACAAAAAAGCAAGTAGAAATGCAAGTAAATTGCCACTTTCATCTTGACATCTTTGTTAACTTTCTACTTTCTCGTCAAGTTTTGTCAACCGCGGGATAAATTTCATTAGATGTAAATGTAATACTTTTAATGTAGTTACAACTACTTTTTTCCAATTTAATGTTTGAATTGTTTGTTAACACTGTTTACTTTTATCATATCCTTTCGAGGAGGGTTAAATATACAAGCCATGAACTATTACATCTTGAGTATTGTTTTATAGGTGAATTTTACAGTAGCAGTAGGTAATAAATTGAGAAAAGTTTTGGTTGTTTTTTCTGGGTGGTGCAATTACGTTTCTCCAGATTTTAAAGTTTTTAATTTCTACTCCCCCCGTAAATAACCTGTTTTTCTGACCGCCTCTATTGGATTTAATTAAAATAATGCTAAACAAAAAAATTATATTCTAATAATAATAAATATATTTAAAAAAATTTCTCTTGAAAGGGATTGTATATTTACTTCATTATTACATTTACCATTGGCTTTGTTTTTTGCTTGTTTGTGTGTGAATTGTTTACTAATGGTAATACAGATTATTGCTTCAAATCGGAACGTATCATCTTGGCCGTATTGCTTTCCATTTGATGGATGGTCAATCTTACTTCACCACCACTGCAAGGGCCAAAGGGTCGACGTCAGGGTTTCGCAAGGTGCACCCTTCATTCCCCGGTGACCCGTTCGAAAGTGGGCCACCCCGCGTCCGACCAATTAGCGTCCGAGGGAGGCTGACCACCGCGCCGGCCAATCGCCGGCCGCCTGGGTGTCGCTCGCGAGTGACCGCGTGTAGTAAACGAGGTCGATAGTTTTTGTTCGAATTTGAATGCCGATTGGAGGGGAACTTCGCCCCTCGCGGTGCGTTGCGAAACTCGTTCAAAGGTCATCGGTCCCCTCCCACTTCTATCGGGTTTAGTTGCACGTATCCTTCTTGTTTTTTACCGTTGTTTTTTTGTTAGCATTGCGCAGATGAGACCGTTTTCTGTGTGTTTAGATTGTCCATACCTATTGATTGTCTATTAGACAGTCTAATTGTATCGGGTGGGTGCCCCGTGCGTCGAGAATACACCTCTTGATTTGCGTATTTTTTTGTTGTAGGTGAAGACGCTTGGTTTTTTGAAAAGTCATCGGTGACGGTGACAGTTGTGTATGTGTTGGACTGTGACTTTTAATTGACTTGTGTGTCGTGCGATCGTAAATGAGAAGGATGGACTCTTATTGGATAACCCGTGTGGGATTGTTGCTCAAATGAGGAATTAAAGGTAAGTACCTTTTTAAAGTACTTAAAATAAGAATGGTTTTATGCCTGAAGAGATGGTATTTCTCTCACGTATTAGTTTGAAATTACATTAAATAAGTTGTGGGGAAAAACCTTCTTTTTTCGATGCTAGGTTTATGAATCTGAAATCATTAAAGTACAACCTTAAAAGAAGAAATATTTTCTGCAAAATAGGAGGTATTATAGCAAAACTTAAAGAAATGTAAATCTTTTTTTCGGCAATATTTTCCATCATTTCTTTAGACTCAGCCAGAGAAAAAAAATATTAAACATTGTTTGATAAAACGATTCATTGTTTATTATTGACTTTGTTTCAATAGAAAAAACTAATTTTTTCTAATTCTGGAAACAAGGCTTCAATCTTTTCTTACCAATAAGGAAGTTGCAAGTGTCAGATTTTCAAAAACAAACAAGTGTTCCGCATGGTTTTTTGTATGGTAAAATGAAATATCTAGTCAGTTTTTCAAAAAAATGTACAGGTAATTAAATATTTTAATTTAAAAGTCGAGAAAAAAACTCGTGACTGAAAACGTTTATTGTTTAAACTATAAGATGACGTCAACAATAATACCATCAACTCCATTTCTTTACAACAATGTTTAGTATAAGATGACGTCACATCCAAACTCTTGGCGTTTTCGCGCGCTTTTAAAAAGGGGATTTTTGTTAATTTTTTTGACAATCAAAAAATTCCTCGATCGGCCTCAAATTTTGGGTAGTTGCTTATTTTTGCAAGAGGAATCGATTAAAAAAATATAAAAAAATCATGCAACTTCCTCATTCTTACAATTCACTTCTTACATATACAATACACGAATTTCATTTTATTTGGATCATGATAACAGTTTTGTAGGACAACCCGTTCTACATATTTGTGTCATTATTTTTGTTAAGATAGACATTCTCACCAATAGATGATAGCCTTATGAGATATATTTATTTGTAGTTATACTCCGAAAAGATAAATTTTTTTAATGTAAATAATTCAAGAAAACCTAAGCAATATCTGTTTACGATATGAAGGCATTTTCATAGTCTGTATATACTAATTATTTTTCCCATTTCAAATAAGTTAAAAGTCCCCTGATATCTGTAAACACATGCATTAAAAAATTCATTCAAAATAACACATTTTTTCGCGTGTTTCTATGATATTAATTCAATTGTAAACCAAAGAGCACAAAAACAACCTTGTCCGTTCCCCTTAGTAAAACTATGATTGAAACAGGCGATAAAAATATCAACTCATTTTTTTACTTCGGGGTGTCTTCAAAACTCAAATAACATCTAATTACAACTAGGTCTTTAAGTAGTCGGAATTAGTTTATTAAACCATTTCGTTCATTAGACGTCAGTCCTTTGACTCGCACGTTCAGCTTATTCAAAACTCCAAATTAATTCGTCTCGATTGAATCGGAACGGTCTACTAATGAATAGACTGGACAAAGTGTCACGCTGTGATTGGACATTTGGATTTCCATTTAAAAGTGTCGCGTCAAACAAGAACTTGCGTGTAATACAACTTGGAGGAATGCGGACTCATAATTGATGTTTCGTTTGCAAAAACAGTAATTTATTTTGATATTGAAACGAAGTCGTTATATTTATTTATTTAATTTCATACAAAAAGGGTTCCTTTTATGTGACAGAGTAGTAAAAACTAGGGCTGTAGTTGATCAAAACATATTTAGGACTTAAATTTGTTACCTTTGTTTTTTATTCACTATTTCTTTGTCAAAAAGCATGTGTTATGCTGGCATCCAATCTCAACATCACAAAAGCTGCGGTGAACAAAACATATTTAGGGGAACTTACCTATTTCTTAACTTTAGTGAAAAACCCGTGTGTTATATAGGGGTAAATATTTTGGGGGCATCCAATCTCCCCATCACAAAAGCTGAGGATGTACAAAATGCACATATTAAGGGGTTCTGAACTTTTTTAACTTTGTTTTTTAATCACTTTTTTTTGTCAAAAACCATTTGTTATCTGTTATAGAGGTAAATATTTTGGGACACATCCAATCTCAACATAACAAAATCTGGAGCTGAAGATGAACAAAAAATATTTAGAGGAACTTGCATTTCTTAACTTTTAGTGAAAAATCAATGTGTTATAAAGGGTAAATATTTTGGGGGCATCCAATCTCACCAACTAAAAAACTGAGGATGTAGTTGGACAAAACATATTAAGGGAGTCCTTAACTTTGTTACCGTTGTTTTTTATTCACTTTTTTGTCAAAAACCATGTGTTATCTGTTATAGAGGTAAATATTTTGGGGCACCCAGTCTCAACACTGAATAAGAAAAAGAAAACTAAGAAAAAGATAAGACACAGAAAACTGATAAAACAAAAGAACCACACTCAAGTGTAGAAAAGTTAACTTAATTAATCTTTGAAAATTTATAGAGAAAAACATTGATTTTGTTTAAGTTATGGAACTATCCTAATAAAAACTGTTGGTTTGTTCTGAAATGATATGTATGTTTAATTTTCACAGTTCCCTCAGAACTTTGAAAGTTAGTATTTATTGTTCCCCAATTTATTATTTAATAAATAGATTTTTGTAGTTAAATATTTTTAAAAATATACATTATCAACTTCCTAGTTTTCTTTTATCATGGTCTCCATGAAAAGGATAGTAATTTGAGATCGTGAGACAAACATGCTTGTTTAAAAAATAACGACGACCTCCCACCGAGTCACAATGGGACCTCACTCCGATGATATGGTGGCAATTTTTTCCTACCACTTTATTGTGTTCCATATTTTTTTACAGTGTGTCTCTTTGGGGAGAGGTTCACACTCTTAAAACGAGTCTCAAAACTGAGTAAAAAGTGCTCAAACTGGCTCCGATTCAAATGTACTCAAATTTGAAAACATGAATATACTCTTTTCTGAAAATGTGCATTCTCAAAAAAAATGAATCAATATGAGCTCATTTATGAGTTCAAGCTCAAGATGTTTAATTTTTGAGTAGGGTGGGTTGTGGTAAAATGGGTCAATTTTGGGTACTTTCACATTATAAGTTTTATTTCATCAAAACTATTACTTTTTAATGATTTCTTTCAATTGGATCTTGACATTACAATCCTTCAGAACATTTTCATCTAATTTTATCAAATATTTTTTAGTTATAAGTTTGTTAAACTTAGCATCAAAAGTAATGACCTATTTTACCCCAACGTGGGGTAAAATTGGGTCTCATCGCAAAAAGATGTCAAAAATATATTTATTACTAAATATACATGAAAATAAGAAAAAAGGCAATCGGCTAAGCCGTTTTATATGAAGCAATCTGTTTTAAGTTGTACTTAAACGAAATTGTAAAGCGTCCGAAGTGAACATAGTTCAAATGTAGCAATTAAAATACTTCATTTGGAGAAAAAAATAAACTTGTTTGACAGTTCAATGTATATTTGAAGGAAATAAGTTAAAAACATTGTTTTTACTTAATACAAAAGGCCTCCTAACTATGACCCATTTTACCCCAAGTACAAAATATTGTTATAAAAGATAAAATATTTTATATTTTTCTAAGCTGATTGGCTTGAAATGTCTCTCAGACTTTCCTTTATGGAAAAATATTATTAAAGTTTGCTGTAATTTATTACAATATATAGATATTTGGAAGTTGGTAAACCCTGTTTTTTCAACAACACCATTTACCGTTCAAATTAAGTATTTTTTCAGTTCTCAAATTCATAAATCTAAATTTTTGACACTCGGAAAATGTTGCCAACAGATAAAAGATTATAATACAAAAAGATTGGTGAAAACAATTCAATTTAAATTTGATTTATATCGAGTTAATTAAACTGACCCATTTTACCCCATGCATGACCCAACTTTACCCCAACCCACCCCCACCCTATGCACATTTTTAGAAATGAGTATATTCATGTTTTCAAATTTGAGTACATTTGGATCGGAGTCAGTTTGAGTACTTTTTACTCAGTTTTGAGACTGTCGTTTTAAGAGTGCATTGAAATGTGACAACTTGCAAATAATGGGGTATAAACACGTATAAAAATCCCTGACGTTTTTTGGGAATGGCCCCTGAACAAATTTCTGTTAAAACCATCTCTTTTAAGAAGCAATTTATTCTTTAATCAAAATGAAAAGAAAGGATTATGCTCTACCAGAAACAAAATATCTATATAATATTCCTCACAGAAGCATCACGAGAAAACAAACATCCCACATACACAGCACAACAGTGATAAATCCAGCAGCCCAATTCCATCATCAGAGTAGGGTTAATCAATTATTATGCGAGAGGCTAATCCTTCCGCTTACGTGAGCGGACCCTCAGCGGTGCGTGGGTCCGCCGGTGACAAATCGAAGGGATAATTGTCGGGCAGTAGAAAGGTTTTTTTTATTTTTCTCTCCTCGGAGGAGGTGTTCTTTGATGATGAATCTGTTTGGTTTGTGCGAAGTGGTTGTGTTGGGAGTTGGCGACTGCTGTTTGCTTGTCATTTTTAGATTAGTTGTATCATTTTGGTTGACAGGTTTGTCATCGGTTTTGGATTGAGTGCGAATTTAAAATTGGAGTTTTGATATATTAAGAATAGTGTTTCGGCACTGTAGTTAACTAGAAATAGTTGCAACAGTATTGTAGTTTAACTACTTTTGGTTTATACTAGTTTTTTTTTAAAAAAACTACTAGTTAAATATTTTTATCAAATACACAGGGTGATCGGAAAGTACGTGGACAAACTTTGCAGGTGGGTAGAAGGGACCTGGACATGCATATTTCGAATAGAAAACACACACACACTTGCTTTTTGGGTGGGTTACATTCAAGCTTTTGACACTTTTCGTTCGCTCTCTTGCGGCTCACAAGTGCGTTTGAGACACTTTCTTTTATGATTGCGTCTTTGGTTTGGTCTCCTTTAATTTTTGTCCAAGAGTTTTGATTGAATCATTAAAACAATCAGATACAATGTATTACTGCAAGAAAATATATACACAAATGAAAATAAAATCATCTGGCGAAATTTGAGCAGAAACCAAAATTCACTTGTTCATAGCTCTGGGTCAGGCCATATATTAATTCATTCAACGAGAAAGTTTCGAATCAATGTGTCGGACATTACTAGACCTGTCATCTTGTTCCCTTTGCCCAACTCTTTTGTCCTTATCTCCTCTGCTCTCTACTTGAATGTCTTCAAAAAAACATCAGGTTTTCATTTTTTAAACATTAGAAAAGCGATTACACATTTAAAAATAATCCCGAAAGATCACACCTTGACGTGGGTCTGGCGTTATTCCTAACACCCAAACGTATCATTTTAGCCCGCGAAATAACTATAACTACTATTACATGCTGAATGCAACCTGTTCCGCAGACGCTGTCAAAATCGTTTCAGACGACAAGGATAATCGCTACTGAGCCTTTCGGAAGGACAGTGACATAAGTCTAAGCTCTAATTGGAGGTGTTCTGTGTTGTTCAGTTGCTCTCTTAACTAAAAGATTAATTTTTGAAATTTCGTCTCAAACAACTTAGACGACCATTTGTATTCACGAAATTTCTTTAAAAAAACTATTTCACCCGGTTTAATCAACTTCCGGAATGTCTACTTATCTGATTACTAGTTGACACAGCTCATTTAAAATCTATAAATAATATTTCGAATTAGTAATTTGAATTTTCTGATAATTTTATTATTTAATAAATATAAATTTATGATGTTTTTGTCTTAAATTTCGTTGTGAATTTAAGATGTTTTGAAATAAAATTTATCAGTGAGGCAAGACGTCATTTTAAGATGGAGAAATGAATGGGAGAAGCAGACATTCCGGAAGTTAAATTAACTTGATAACCTGGTGAAATGGTGTGTTTTTTTATAGGAATTTCGTGAATAGGGCCTTCTGTGAAAATAAATCAAATAAGTGATACTTGTATTTTAAAAGTATAAAGAAAAAAAATTGAAGTTATAATTTACAAAAAGCCAGTATCTTTTAAACATTATATGTGATCGTTTTCTCTATTATTCTGTTGTTTATGATTAATCTCAATTTTGTGAGAAATAACAGCTCCTTTTAGTTAATATTTTGGACTGTATAAGATCGAACCAGATAGGTCCCCACGTCAGTGGTCGTAACTTAGTCTGAATTACAGTTCAAGTAGACTGCTTTTCTATAAAGTGTAATACTTATGGACTTATGCCAGTATCCTTCTAAGGGGAGTAAATTAATAACCCGCATTGCTACTCTATGTAAATCCCGTTTTCTTGCTGCAGCGAACAGCGTCCTTTTGTACGTATACACACAGCTTCCGAATTTTTGTTCGTGTCCCTTAGCTGTTTGTCCTCTTGCTGATGGATCTGGCTTCAACTGTTTTGTGCACGTGCCCTTTTTTTGACTGGCATCTGAAAATTAATTTCGAAGAATTCACTTAGGGAATGGAAATGACTGTTTTGAGAGATTGGTGTTTTTGGTTTGGTTAAGTATTGAAGAATGGTATTCGGCCTCTTTTTCATTATCATTTTGCCCAATAACTTGGGTGTTATTGAATGATATACTATAAACAAAAAGAAATGGTGGTAAGAATGTACGATTGTTTTTGTTCTTTTTGGAAAATACTTTAACACCATTTATATAAATCAAAAGACTTTTCCAGTTCCATAGTATAATTAAAAAATTTTTTTTTCGTTCCCTGGTTTTAACCATAATTTCGCCTCCTGCTGTCATTTGAGAGTATTCTGAATGGAATAATTTCCCATTTCTAATCAAAATGTATTTCTTTTGAAAAACTACTGACACTTAGATTTGTATATTTTTTCCACAGAGACGTCTCTGTGGGCACGATTTCATTTTACCTTTAGCTTTTCACTGATAACGTCCATCGAATTTAACCCTACAATGCATGATTTTTTAAATTCACTTGAAAATCATTTATGTGACTTCTATTATGGTGTACATTAGTAAAAAAATACTAAAAAAATTAAATTTAATTTTTTTCTACTTTTTATTGGCAAAAAACTTTGTCCTTGTGAAATTAATTTGTGTCTCTTGTGAAATTAATTGTGAAGTGAAATAAAACCAAATGCTCTAAAAATATAAAAAAACAACTTATCTTTTCAAAACATTTTTTGTTCAAGCTGAAATTTTTTTTTATTTTAATTTATATGGTCCTTTTATTTTGGCGTTTTCTGTGTCTTGACTTTCGTTTCACTAGCTACTAACAAATGTCTCAAAATAGTACCCCTGCTGTGATCTACTGGCGATCTAAAGTGCTAATACAATGAAATGTTATATCTATTGTACTTATTGCATGGTGTTGCCGTTTGGAAATGAAAGTTCGAGTAGGAAAATGGGGAAAAATGTCGTGTTGCCAAATGGCATCAGTATGCACTGTAGGGTTAAGCTAAAAACGTTTATCGTTCGACCACGACTTGCCAGCCCGAATTAAATTTGCAGTGATAGCTTACGTGTTACCATTACGTATTACTATACTTCACGTATTGCTACGCATACCAAAATTTCACAGCAACGTTTCCTGAACCCAGTACGTCACTACGCGGAAGGAGAAAGTGAGTTAACACAACGGCTGTTGGGTTGATAGGAGGAATTTCGATACGCGTATTGTGATAAAAAGACACTATTTATACATGGGTTTAACGAAATAATCATATTTTAAGGTTGTCGTTCTTCGTTTCACTCGAAATTAAGACACCAGACACCGCGATGGGAACTACTACTTTGTTAGTGACGTAGTAGGTTCAACTTAAAAAGTTGCTGTCTAGTATAGTGACTGTGACACCTATTTTATAGTGTTGCTACACCTCCCTATGCTACGTTATTTTCAAATCCCTGTTCGCGTTTGTGTTCAAAGTGGTGGACAATCTTGAATTTCTTCCTTTGTTCCCGTCGAAATCTTTCTCTCTCTCGTTGTACGGAAATGGAAACTGATAATTACTATAAAAAGGATTTCCTCGCCTTCCGCTTTGCAAAATGTGTTTGTTATAAAAATAGATATTCTTCATTCATATTGTTTTTAAGTCTGAAACTCACTTATTATGTGACAAAATGCCGGAGCTCAATTTTTAACAAATAAGTATTTTAAAGTTTTATTTCATCACTCGAAGTTTAATTTCATTTAAAGTAGCAAGTAAATGTTTCCTAGAGTTCAAATACAAATATCCTTTTAATGGATCCAAACGGCTAAATAAGGAAGCTAAAAAATAAACGAAAATTAATTCATTATCAGATTTATGTGTGGAGTGCCATAATAAAAGCACAGAAAAAATCATGGAACTATCTGTAATATTTGTAGAGACTGTATAAGAGAGTGACTTTAAGACTGATTCATGATAATTGTTAAGCTTTAATTAAAAATATACAGACATGTTATTACTTACAAATTACTCAAAACTTTTTGCTCCAGAACATTAATAATTTTTTTAATAAATCCAAATTTTATTACTATTTTTAAATAATTACCGAATTTAGAAAAGGGAACTTAAATTAATCATGTATTAGAGTCAGTTCATCACATTGTTGCATTGATTCACTTATAGTCCAATCTCCAACAAGATATTTGCCGAATTATTCCGTGTCATGAAAAGGGAGTATTTCCACGAATTTAAGAAAAACAAATATCCGGTTATATAAGGTTTCTTTTTAATATTTATATTTAAGTTTCAATTCGTCATCATTACAAAGAAATGTAGTCATCATCTGACTTAACCCCTTCGGACCTGGTGTGCGGTATACCGGACATCAACTTTAAACCTAGTTATTTTCTTCAAAATCACTCGAAATCCAGAAATTTTTTTTCCAGTTGATACTCTACATTCATATTATTATCTCTGAAGCAGTAAATTTGTATTTCCCGGTTGGAAACAACCCATTAGCCGATGTTTTGATAACCATGTCTTCAACTCCCCCTTCGGACCTGGTGTGCGGTATACCGGACATCAACTTTAAACCTAGTTATTTTCTTCAAAATAACTCGAAATCCAGAAAAAATTTTTCATTTGATACTCTACATTCATATTATTATCTTAGAAGCAGTAAATTTGTATTTCCTGGTTGGCAACAACCTATTATATAGCCGATGAATTTGAAAACCACCGGACGGTCTGTAATTTCTTTAAATATTAAGCTAGGAACTTGAAAATTTTAAATTAAGATATTTACCACCATACTATACTGTGTACCAAAGGAAAAAATTTTCACATAAAAATTTCATAATTCCGACTGAAGGGGTTCTTTGACCACGGTCACCCTGAGCGCAGTATCAGGTGTAACAACAGGATGATCTTATCGGGCAGTGGATATCTACCCCACTCTTTTGTTCGCTAATTGACCTCACCTAACCACACAAAGAGATCGGGGAGATACTCCTGATCCTGCGTTCAGGGTGACCGTACCCTTTGCCAACTTCAACGGGTCTTATTGTCCACTTTCTGCGAATCCGTTACCTGCCCTTCCCACCTTCAAAGATCAATTGCTCCATCGGCTCCGTTCTGGAGGAGGAGACTCCCATTCTCTTTTCTCAAGCACCCCTCCTTATCCAATGATGTTAGTTGTCAGACATTCGTGGCACTTTTGGGTGGTTCCGGGTAACCATTTTTCTGAAATTGAGGATAATCAAAAGAACTTGCACACTAATAAATTTCAAGGATCCTCAAAAAGTGTAGGGCCAACTTCTATAAAAGATTTAAGCAAAATTTGCTTCAAGTATAATTAGTTTTCATTGTTGAAATTATAAATTTCAGTTTTAAAAAACTGAATTTAACATGTTGATTAACATTTATTATTCTGTATACTTTACTTTAAAAAAAAGAAAATTATTGTAACTGAAAGAAATTTGTTGGCTTATTTTCTGTTAAATATAAGTGAATAGAAAATAAAGGATTGCTTTGAAATTAAAATTTTGTCAACTAGCTGACACAAAATGGTTGTGTTCGCTATTGGTGTGTGGCTACCTGCTCTTCATGAAAATGACCATCCGTGATCATGGCATGGTACAACAGTAAGGTTTTCAACCGTGTATATTACGTGTTTTATTATTGTAGAAAAAAATCACATACTCTTTAAGTTAAAGTTTATTTTTATACGGCTTTAATAGTTTGATATACATTACTTTAAAGTTCTATTAGTTTTTTACGGCTTAATTTCAAAATATTATTTCTTTATTTTCTCCAAAAGTGAGTTCTTGCTTTAAAGCTACAAGAAAAAGTACCCTGTTTGAAGGATATGTTCCAGAGATTAATTGAAATTTGGAATTAAAAAATATATAACTTTTTTATGAATTTATTTAGAACTGATCTGAATTCTATAATTGTTTGGACAAAAATCTCAACGGTCTTCAACCATCATCAGAAGCTAGTAGAAAAATGGATGTTGTTCATAAGTGTTGTAGAAGTAGTAATTCTCGTTTTTTCCGAGTGTCATTGGCACTCCCGTCTGTAGCACCCCTTCCTCATATGTATGCAAGGGATGTTGTTATAATAAAAGCGCGGACCCAATGTATAAACTTTGTAGTAGTAATTTGTAATTGTTTCGATAAAAGATTGAGTACATCGTGTGTCATCGGCACTGCCCATTATGAGGGTAGCAATTACCGGATTGGAAGTTCCGGATCCGAAAATTGCCGAACGGGAGCCAGGGGTGCGCACGTGACTTTTCTTGTTGCTTTAAGACAAGCTATAAAATGTGTTTTACACAGCCTGCTAAAGAAGCTATTTGCGGATTCAATTATTTTTATTCAAAAGTGCGCTCTTGATTTTTTCCATTGACTTATAATAAACATTACTTTAAAGCTGTGTGGAAAGTTATCTTATTAATATGTAAGGAAAATAAACAATTTGTTATTCCCCTATTTTTTGATAGAACAAAAGCTTTGCAATAACTTCTTAAAGTTTACATTAGAAATTAAGTTATATTCCTAGTCGTTTGTCTACTATTTATAACAGTAGAAACTTTTTTAATGCTTCAGTCCATCAACTTTTTTATTTTGTCCAATCTTTAGGTGTTGAATACTTTTGGAAAAAAAAACTTTTTTTAAGTGATTTGAATAGTTTATTTCCCATAGAAGTTGGTCACAATATTTTTGAAACGGGATGTAATTCCACTTTTTTTTCTCAGGGCTAGATGTGTTCTAACAAGTTGGACTTGAGTATGTAACACTGCAAAAAATTTTTGCCACTTTCCTTGGAAAAACTGGACAGCTGATGGGTTGCCCATTTTCCCAAGTAATGTTCCTGGAAAATAACAGGAACGTTTCGGCAAAATACTAGTAGCATACTGGTATTTTTTATTATTATCGTAACGTTCCCTGTTTTTTTCCCGGAACATTTCTTGGAATTTTTTAAAACTAGTTTTAGTTCGCATCTAGGAGTTAACTAAGTTAACTAGTTTAGTCCACCTTATCTAGTCTGAATTTGGGTATACATTTTTAGGTAAGATTTGCATTTTGATGAAGTTAATAAAAAAAGTAACAACATTAAGAGTTTTGAGTACGGAAGGGGATCTGGGGTCAACCCTCAAAAAAGTTTTAGAAATTTGATTCTACAAAACAGGGTTTTAACTTGTTTTTGTACTTAATCTTATTTTTGGGGGCAGGGCCCCCTCTTCCCTGGCACAGTTCATCAAATGGTATTAATACAATATCGATTTTCCCCCTTAAACCCCACCTTTTGAGTGGTAAAGGATTGAGAGTCAAACGTTCCTTCCTGTGATTTACGACACCTTTGCGTTCGAGCAGGTAGGTGTGGTCGGGAATGCCGCTAATTGCTCCCGCGACACCCGGCGCTGGCTGCCAATCACGAGGCGAATTAATGGGCCTCCTCATCCCTCGGGGTGCGTAACACGGGGAGTAATGAGGTTGGGATTAATAGGTGCTCGTTGGTTCTGTTTGGTTTTTGCGGATGTGGCCGAACGGTTAGCGTTCTTGACTACCATACTGTACAAAAATATTGGACGTTACACCATAAACGGTGGAAAGAAATTGGCTCCATATATTGAGAAATGTTTCTCAAACTTATTGTGTAACGTTACATTGTGTTACACTGCAGATTAGAGGGACGTTACACCATAAGTGGTGGAAAGAAATTACCACCATATATTGAGAAATGTTTCTCAAACTTATTGAGTAACGTTACATAGTATTACACCGCAGCTTAGAGGGACCTTACACCATAAGGGGTTGAAAGAAATTGCCGCCATATATTAAGTAATGTTTCTCAAACTTATTGAGTAACGTTACATAGTATTACAACGCAGCTATACTATAGACAACAGCTTAAGTTGAACCTACTACGTCACTAACAAAGTAGTTCCCATCGCTGTGTGTGAATTTTGAGTGAAACAAAGAACGTAAATTTTAAAATATGATTATTTCATTAAACCCATGTATAATATAAATAGTGTCTTTTTTATCACAATTTGCGTATCGAAATTCCTCCCATCAACCCAACAGGCTTTGTGTTTACTCTCTTTCTCCTTCCACGTATTGACGTACTGGGTTTAGGAAACGTTGCTGTGAAGTATATAGAGGGACCCTACACCCTGCTTAGAGGGACGTTACACCGCAGCTTTGTGGAACTGTTATTATTTTATTTATTTTGTGTTATTTCTATTTTTAGTTATTTATTGTGTGCTTTTACCTCAGTTTGGGAAACGTGAGCGGTTTTGTATGGTTTTCACGGATGTTATGGCCCAAACGGTTAGCGTACTCGACTACCATACCAGTGTGGTGGACTTAAGCTTTCGAAGCCCCAGTGGCGGAGCGGAAGAGCATCAGGCTGGGAATTTTTAAAAATATTTTAAACTTAAATCTACATTTTTAAAGCGGTTAATATTACAGCATAAAATGTTAAAAATAATATAAATCACTTACTTTGTCTCAAATTTGCTTAGACTAGCTACTTTTATTAGCTTATAATGTGAAAAAAAATTCCATTTAATGGGCCAAGTTACCCTTTTCACGGTAGTATGAAGGAATGTAAGAATGAACGAATGTACATTACTATATACTAACCCATTGTTAATACGATATCATACAGTCTTTTCTATGCAGAAACTTAGACCCTGTGGAAGAAAAAATATAAAGATCTGTATTAAAACAAATACTTTATAGTACCTATTATTTCGAAATATTATTCTAAAAAATGTATTGGCTCATTCCATGTCAAATCACCTAAATAAAAAAGTTACTGTGAACAAATTTAGTTCCTCTTTAACAAATAAGTTTGTAATATTTACTTCAACTAACAAGAAGAGAACTTGTTCTAAATTATATAAAAAAAATCAAGCCTAAGGTTTTAGAAGTACCTTATGAGAAAAACTTAAGTGCACAGAAAGTTTATCTTTTCATTCCTCTGATAGAATAGAATTAAGGATTGGCGAACTAATTTTGATGGATTTTGCCAGAAATCCCAATCACATTGACACTTAATTGCTGTTCGTGTATCTCCTCGTTTTACTGTTTGACTGATCAGTATTTTCACTCTTCTTTGTTAAAACATGAAGTGTGCCATCTATAGATTGAGACGGATGAGATTTTCATTATTGTGATCAGACTATCTTTTAATGTAATATTGAAAGACTGATAGGAAACATTCCATCATACACCATGTTAATAAAGAGAAGACTGTATTATTAGGGGGTTGACTAATAACGTGTTTAGAAAACAAATGGATCCTCTAACAGAAGATAATTACAGATTATAAAGATTATTTTATAGTTTAAAATTAAACCTTTTCCATCTTTTAGTGATTTTTTTGAATTATTAAAAAATAGAACAAATAAGGGAGTAGGAATTTGGAAAATGCGAATATTTTTTCTTTCTATCAGTAAAAAAATAAAAATTTCAATGCAGTTTATGTATTTAAATTTAAAGAGAAAACAAATATCGTTTTCAAAAGGCCTAATTTAAAAAAAAGTTTGTAAAACACCTGTTATGTTATGTTTGTAAACCACCTGTTATGTTCAAACACTTGTTATGTTATGTTTGTAAACCACCTGTTATGTTCAAACACTTGTTATGTTATGTTTGTAAACCACCTGTTATGTTCAAACAATTGTTATGTTATGTTTGTAAACCACCAAACTATGTTCTATAACTATTATAAGGGGGTTGTGTACATTTACTAAAAACATTCTGACATTTCAACTTCAAATTATTTTTTGTGGTGATGGAGATGCATCAAGCTACATAACATAGCTTAAAAACGACACCAATTCTAAGCAGCCTCTTAAATACTTATGAAAAATGCGAACACACACACACACTAAAGAGAAAAAAAATGTCAATATGTAGGTATAGAAAAGATCTTTTTCCATTCAGGAAAGGAATGATCCTGGGGTGATCGTGACCGATAATTACCTACTAATCACCTCGGTGCCAATCACCCAGAGGCAGCAACACCTCGAAGATTGTTCTACCAAGGGTGGTCAACCTTTCAATAGTTGGAACGAATTTCTTTCGAGGGGAAACGTAATTTATGACGATTTTATATAATGCTTATTTTGCTCATCTTGATACATATACAACCAAGAGCTAAAGTATACATTTATAATAGAAATTACAATTTGCTGGGCCGTAAAGCTGTATAGCAGTGGTGCCCAACCTACGGCCCCCGGGCCAAATGTGGCCCGCGGACTCGCTAAATCTTAAAAACATTCAGCATCAGGTAAAATTTTTTTCTTTACTTCTCTGTTTTGGTTTTCTCTAGATACGGGGAATTTGCCATTGAATGAATATTTTTCAGTATCACTTAGCCATTTGAATTCAGTTTATAAGGATCTTTTTAGAACCAAACTTCGAAAAGATGTCCGATCGTAAAAAGTTGAAGATTCACTCGGAATGCCGAAACTTTCAAGAAAAGAAGACAAATTCATATTTCTTCATTCAGCGAGAAAATAAACCGTTGTGGAGATAGTATAGCGCTTAAAGAACACAATATCAAGAGAAATTACTAAACGAAACAGATAATCATCTTAATTCAGTTTTAAGGATAAGTGTTACAAATTTGGAGCCGAATTTACAAGAACTAGTATCCTCCAAACAGATGCAAACTTCTCATTGAAAACGTGTATGTAATTTTTCTTCATGTTTAGAAAAATCCTTAAAAGTGTTTTATGTGGCCCGCGAGATAAATCTTCAAAAGCAAATTGGCCCTCGGGGAAAAAAAGGTTGGGCACCACTGCTGTATAGCATTGAGTGAAAGCTGCTGATTTAAAATCCGGATTTTCTGCTTATATCAGATTAGTTGATTGGATTTTAACACTGTGTTTCTCTTTTTTGAAAGATACGCATTATATTTCTAATTAAGCTTTGTATTCCTCTAACCTGCCATTTTTCCAACTGGTAAAAACTAAATTACTGAAAATATAATGTGTTCGTATAGTCCGACCTCCCGCCACGAGAAAACTTTTGACAATATTTTGTCGGATGTTATAAGGAAACTAATTTTTCCACTCAATTTTGGGGGTGATGATAATTTATAAACGCTGACAAAAAAAACATTTTGTGCAACAACATGTGTGTTGCTATCATAGAGTTGAACCTCCCTTTTCAGAATTTTGTTATTACTATCCTTATAGGGTCTGGAGAATCTGTGACATTTAATTATAATAAGATTTAATTCATTTTTATTATATTCTGAAGTACTGAACTGAAGTGACTCTAACTTTAATTTCAAGTGATTCTAAAGAGAAAAAAAAGCTTAATTCTTTATTTTACTATTTTAATATTCTCTACTTTTATTTCATTCTATTATAAACATATTTTAATTCTAATTCAGCTATTTATTAATATAATTTTCTCTAAGTCTATATATTCAATTAATTCTCTGAACTGTTTAATTCCATAATATGATGTGTCCTGTCCATCTTTCAAGACTGGCATACTTTCAAGTAAGACTGTTTCAGTGTGGATTCTAAGAGAGAAAGAACTAGCCAGGCTGTGTAACTTATTTTATTGTGAATATATATCTTTCAAATAGAACCAGTCCTGTGTTTAAATTCAGTCTTTTTTAGGGGCTATAAAAGCTGCCTATAGAGGGGTAGATAGTTTTTCCCTCTTACAATCATCTATAGAGGAAAACTTGGAGATTTTTTTAGCTCAAAAGGTAAATTTGCCTTTTCTTAGACTTATCCCCTTTTACACTCTTAAAACGACATTCTCAAAACTGAGTAAAAATTACTCAAACTGGCTCCGAATCATATTTACTGAAATTTGAAAACATAAATGAATATACTCATTTTTGAAAGTGTGCATACTCAAAAATGAAACATCTCGAGCTTGATTCATGAGAATGCCATGCACTAACTCAAAAATAAGCTCATGATGTTTCATTTTTGAGTATGCACATTTTCAGAAATGAGTATATTCATTCATGTTTTCAAATTTCAGTAAATTTTGATTCGGAGCCAATTTGAGTAATTTTTTTACTCAGTTTTGAGACTGTCGTTTTAATAGTGTAAATTGACGAATTACTTGGTAAATTTAAAAAAATTCTGAACCCGGTCACTTAACGAAGACTTAGATTCAGCTAGAAAATGGCCCCAGCGTATTTGTATATGTTCCAGAGCTCCAAGTTTATTCACTGTCGCTGCATTCATTGCGGTTCCACTGATGGGATAAAGCGGTCATCTGAGTATATAAATAAATTAGGCGCCTCTATGAGGTGCAAGATGGATGGAGCGGTGCTGAGGCTAATTCTATTGGGTTTCGAGGTGTGGCCGCGAGTAATCGGCGTTCGAAGGAATTACCTTTCTTTCTTTTTCTTATATTACTTACATAACTTTGAGTGTTTTTCGCCGCGATGAAGAAGTACGTGACAGTGACGGATGGATTTTCGCCCATTGAAAACTCGGGAGTAATAATGTTAATATTAATGAATGATAATAATTAATTAGGGAGAGAGGGGAGGGGGAATTTTCTCGGTATGAGGTGCAGAGTTTGTTGTTTGGCAGACTGTTATCGGATATATTCTTGTACGTTTTCTTAATGAAAAGTTTTGGTTTGTTTTGTGCGGTTCGATGCCCTTATAGAGGTTTTAAGTACTCAAAATAAAGAGGAATGGATAATTGCAGTCAAATTTTTTGTAATCTTAATGTGTTCAGAATGGCTTAAAACCTCCAAAAAACATTTTAATTTACCTTTCAAAGCCTTAAATTTTAATTTATTTTCAATTGAAAATAGCTTCTTTTCTGTCTGAGCTGAAACAGCTTGTGACGTTAAATGTGCCTTGCTCCCTCTTGTTGTTATCATCCCGCTTTTTTGAAAGACTGGAAAAACTGAGCTCCAGTTTTTTTTACAGCCTATAGTGTTTCGATGAAAACGGTGTTTCCCACATTTCCAAAAGACACATGTGACGTCACATTGCTAGGAGCTTTCTGTATTAAAATATGTCATAATTACCTTAAAAAAGTTTGTGGGAAAAGACAAGCGTATTTTTGGAATCAGGAGAGAATTTTTAATAAATTAAAATTGAATATATTTAGAATTTAAGAGATGCTGCAATTCTCCATTCCTAGGAGATATGTTCAGATTCAGCTTATTTGACGTGATTATGGCTTTATTCTTGATAAAAGAACCAGTGTCGTTCCTTTAGTTACTTTTAAAATACTTCACTATAAATTTATCAGGACTGGTAAACGAATTTAAACTAAAATTGAAATTTGTGATTTCTATATATATTGCTCATTCTAGAACAGTACTCAAATCTCCATGGCATTTTAATTTTGTTCCAGAGAGAAATTAACTGCAATTTCGACATTAGGTTTTATTTCGGAAGTACATTAAACTACAAAAGGAGCCAGTGAAGCCTTTCGATTGATTGCTCTTCGTACTTTTGAGTTGATGAATAAAAGCAACGCGTTTCTATACAGTGCTGAATTTAAGGAAGCTTTCGCAATTTTTGTACGGTCCTCGATTAAAAACAAAAAAAAGTGCCGACCTCCCTCTTTATATACACACAAATTGAAAAGGAATCACTTCTCTCCAATAGTCTTAATCGATTAGTATAGTGATCCTTCACTCAGGTAGATCCTCCTCCTATCACTTTGAAGAAGGACCGACTTCCGAGTTTTTCACGGTCATCAATTAACTCGACGAAACGTCGTCGGCGCATATTATTTATCACGCCGAGTTGTCCCCTCATTCCAATGATGCAAATGCCTGATGCGTCTTCTTTTTTTTATCCCCTCTTCTTCTCAAGTTACTCTCTGATGATCAATTCAATGATACTCTTTTATTTTTTGTTAGCTTCATCTTGTAATGAGTATAGCGGACGGAGTTAGGAATTACGGTCATTTATCCAGTAAATGGGGCATTAATGAAATATCATATCCGATTAATGTGTGACATTAAGCGTCGGTGAGTATGACTATTATAGCGTAATGAGGTGAATAACATGTGTTCTAATACGCGGGGAGTGTGTTTCCACTTGCACATTACTTATATTTTTAACTGTGTAGTAATTACATTTAAATTTCAATGCAATATCAAAATACCACCACTTTGTAATAGAGCATGCAGTATTTTTTTTCTAATTTTTTCCCCTCAAAGGGGTGCATTTAGTGGGGGGAAGGGAGTTATTTCCCTCTCCCTATTATTTCAAGAATGTTTTTTTCCATATAAAATAGCCAACAGGTTTAGCAACCCCTTTTTCCAAGTGCCTATGGTCTGACTTTTGAGAGGGCACTAGAAATTTAAAATTTTTCTTTCCTGTAAACATTTAAATTGATATAAATGCTTTTTTTATTAATTTTGAAGAGTGTTGTGTGATTTTTTGCCACGATAACACCTTTGACACCATTTCATTTCAACTCAAATATTTTTGAGGTTTGACTCTAAACTGGACTTTGACTGAGAATTGACTAATAACACTAGTCGACAGTGGTTTCCTAACAACAACCAAATTACTATTTTTGTAACTAATTCATATAGTTATTCAAATATCTGCAAGTAAAAAAGTTCCACCACGTCCCATATTTGTGTAAAAATTTTTTTCGATTTTCTGCTTTTTTTCATAATTTTTGCGTTTTAACCGTCATTTTTGTCCAATAGCAACCCTGCAATCCCATTCAATTAATTTATTTCTAGTATCTCAGTATGTAGACATTATTCTCAGTATGTAGACATTATTTTAAAAGTGTGGCTATGTTTTTGTACTGCAGTTCATTTTGAAAAATGACGAGTTTTCAGAGTAGATTTTGCAAATTTATACCCAATACGTTTTGCAAAATTTGGGTACGGTTTAAATTACAATTCAACGGTAATATTTAACAAAAAAGGTGGGAAAAGGTTTTTCCCATTGATTTGGGTCCAAATAAGTGGCTAAAATGAAATCTGGGCTTCTCAGGTTTGTTGCAGAAGTTAGAATGTGGATCTTTTTAAGTGCGTAAGAGTTAACAGTAGTTCTATGCAAATTACTATCCATAAAGTATGGGGAGGGCATTCAAATTATCTTGGTTATTTAATATCAATGATAAATACCGAAAAAACACTTCAAAATGTATTTAAAAGGACTTTTTTGCCATTAAGTGAAGGCAAACACAAAGTCAGTATGAACCTCTGATTAAAAAAGGATTCACGACCTTGCTTTTGAAGGAAAATTTAATAAAAACTCATTACCAGCTTGGAAATGGATTTTAGGAGAGTGGTAGGATAAGTTTTAGAAAAAGGGACCGATAAAAATGTTTTAATCCCAATAGAAGGTTCTGTTTTAGTCTTACCAAGCCATAGAACGTTGAACATCACTCAAAAATCATATTTTACATCCACGTTTGAATTTATTTTCGGAAAATCTCACTGTATTCAATCATAAACAATGGTATATATTCCCTTAGGACATTGACTCGATGCATAGGTCATTGAGAAATAGCAATTTTGGGCTACAGCTCTTGGTTCATTAAAAGAGGAGATTTGACGCCACCTAAGAAGCAAAAAGTGATAAAATTGCATCGTATTTAATGAATGTTTAATGGTTTTTAGTTTTATATTATCTGAAACATGTATATAATCTCAATTATGATAGTATTTTATGCTAAAATACTGAGATAAACTGTTAAAAAACGAGTGGTTTCAACGCTTTTTTCCTTTCTTACAGTATTGGTGCTATATTTGTAACAAAAAAACTGTACGTGCTGCAGCTTTTTCACAACTATTTCTGAATTCTACACCCTCAAATTAGTCGGAAATACCTAATCTCATTTTTGTTAGGGAAAAAAAGTTTAAATTTGTCGACTAGTGTAATTGAATCGTTAGTTTGAAACTGGGAATGGACCCAAAAAAATGACAAATTGACTATTGCTAAAGAAACTCAAAGCTTCGCTCTACACATGAGAGGAAAAGGGAAAATGACCACCGAAATCAAAGTTAGTTCAGTGTATTTTTTAATTTAAAGTTGACTTGTCTTTCTTTTTTATTCTCTGTGTGCTACAAAACCAATGAAGAATTTTAGTTGAAATTTGATAAGTTTAAAATAGAGAATAAGTCCATCAACTTTCTTTTTTCAACAATTCAATATTTAAAAAAAAATACTTTTATCATTTTTTGATGATTGTTACCTACTTTATTCTAATTAGGGTCCTGAATATCCAATAAATATTTGGTGTTTTTGCAACGAATCAATTCCATTACTTATTATCCATTCCTATACTTATTATTCCATTACTTTTATCAATTTTCTTTTAGTAATAGATTTTCTGATATTCCTTTTTTTTTCCGACTGACGATTCAATTGAGAAGTTTTATGTAAACAAAATATTAAACTTTCTCTTGGAAGGCGAAAATAACGAGGGTGCAAAATGACGCTGTGAGAAGTACAGTTCTTCAACCCTTTTTCTGGGGGAGAGGGTCCGTTCCACCCACCCCTGATCTGTCCCCACGGTGTCCCTCCCTTAGTAAGTTCGCCTATGCATCAAAATAGCGATTAACGTGTTTGCGGTAAAACCAAAACAGCCTTTAACACAGATAGATCATCATCACACACATAAAAATCAATTTACTGTGGGAGAAAATCGATATAATCAATAAACATCGATTTTCATCACCTTCGACACAAGAAAATTATCGCCTATTCATCATAAAAGTGTACCACAATAAAAAAAAGTCGCCAAATCAATTTCGGGGTAATCTTGGACGCCAAATATTGATTGTGGCAATGGGCCCGAGACAAAGCCGCAATCGGAGTAATGACGGGTCTCGCCAAAAAGCTGTCGCCGCTAATCATAGTATTCCGGCGGCATGCCGTAATTGAATTGTGCCCCGGAATTTATTGTCTTCGATCACTGAAATCATGTTTGTTTGTTCGAAATTGGCACTTGCGTCATATCAACACTATCATGGGGAAAGGTGTCGGCACGTGTTTGACCAGAAGTGGATCTTTGTTATAGACTTCTGGGGGCACCGGTGTTTAAATGGAATATTTGTAGCTTTTAATTCGAATGAATTCTTGCAGTTTTTATAATTGAATCGTCCAAAAAATGTCAGATTGGCATTTGAGCTGAAAATAATTTCCAAGCTTTGCTCTACTTAAGAGTAGAAAGTGGGAAAAAAATAACTAGTACTCCGTAAAAGGCAGATACAGTGGGCCCTCGCATATTCGCGGATTTCGATCTCAAAGTTTTTTTTTAGCAATGAAACTTGCATATTTGGGAGAAAAGATGTAATTGTTCGATTCCGGTATTTATTATGTAAAACCCTTTTGAAAAATGTAATTTCTTCTACTAAGCAAGTTTTCTAACTTAGTAACCCTTTTGGTACTTACTTCAAATAATTTACAATTATTTACAGTAATTTACAGTTAAAACTACTTTTTGCATCAACCATTTTTATTAGTTTTATATAATAAATGATGGAATAGAACCATTTATATCTGATAAATTATCATATATGCCCGTTTTAAAACTGGGTTCGTTATTCGCATATTCGCGGCATATTTTGGAACAAAACTACCACGAATAACGAGAGAACACTATAGCCTATAGCCCTTTGAATTTCGCGAAATCGATGTATATTCAATGTGATTTTTCTATTTTATTTCGAGTTTAATTTATCAAAACAATTTTTGTTTAATTAAAGAGTGTTTTTAAATAATTTTATCCAATGAAGGTGTTTGACTCCATTGGTATCAATGCAACTGCAACATCAAAATCACAAGACTGATACGAACCTGGTGATATCCCTAGCCTTTAACCATCCCGGTGGATTTAAGTTCTCCCCTCATAATATTCTTCTTATGTATTGAATATGATTGTGATTTTTGGATAACTTTATATAGAGGATAGCATTAACTATGAGAATGAGCGTAAAGTGGACTGTTATTAAATCTCCATATTTGTGGCACTTCTAAAGCAGAGCAAGCCTATTGCATTCGAAAATGAACGAATCTCCGACTTCATTCTCTTGCTCTCTTTTAAGCATTTATACTTTTTTTTCCCGGGACCGTCCAGTGAAAGGCCGACTTGTTTTCCAAAAAGGTTCGAAAAAGCGCGTGGGAGGCTCTAATGGAGTGACATACAGAAGATATTTTGGACTCGTGAAAGTTCACAGCGACAGAGAGACCAATAAACAAAGAAGAAAACTTGAGAGCTGTTGTTATGAAAATCGGGTTATCATTTCACTGCAATTTTTACCCTGCTGTTTTTCACTCGTCAACAAAATTGAACTTTTTTTCTAGCCCAAGAACGAAAAAGGGGCGATCCTAATATCGAACTTCTTCCGCTGAATTCTATTCTTCTCCCTCCCCCACAGTGTTTTTGCGACACGTATTTTAATCTTGAAAAAAATGTATTTCAATTATGAACCTGATAGTATCCGACCAACTTGAAGTGTAAAAGATGAAATCATCAGTACAGTTCCATTAAAGAGGAAAATTTACCTTCTAAAAGCAGATAGGAATTAAGAAATTTAATTTACTGTAGTAAATATCAATAAAAAGTATCATAATAATCAAATATATCATTTATAATTTTATTTGTTATCCTTGAGAACAGTTAGTAAATACTACTAAGCAATATTTAAAATATTGAATTGTGCAAAATCTGTGGGTGATAAAAAAATTTTGGTTGCAGATTTTTAAATCGGCGTAAAAAGTTACTCTAAAAACTATGAAAGTATCTTGGGCTAAACCCTTGTTTATAAGTATTATTTATTTCCTTCTTGGCTAAAAATAAAAATGATTTATTATTTAAGAATTTCTTCATAAAAATATCAGGGGAAATTTTAGTCATATGGGGAAATATTGTGGAGAAGTATAGTACTATTAAATTCAATTTCAGTTCAGTAATGAAAATAGAAGTGGCGATTTTCACCTTTACCACAGTTTCCCGATCGTTTTGCGTTTCCAATCGTTACTTGTAGGTAAACATGAATCGTTTTTTTATAATCTTTATCACTATTTAAAATTTTGGGGAAATTTTGTATTGATTGGGGGAAATCTTGGAAGTAAAACATTTTCTGCATCCTTGCATTTTTGTATAAGAATATTTAAGAATTACTTTATTATGTCCTTACTTCTCTAGTGTCACAAGGAGGGTGACTTTCAGAGGCCTCCTTCTGCAAATTGTGATCTCAAACACATTTGAAACTATAAAATTAAACCCGCGAATTTCGTATATAGGATCTTCTTTATATTCTTTATAAACCATTTTACCCGTCATTACTATTTTATCTCTTCTTCAGTAGCAAACCCAAACGTGAAGCTAATCTTAAGAGTACTTTTTTAAAAGCTAAATTCCGATGTGGTTTAAAACTAAATGAAATGCAGATTCAAGAGAGAGGCAACCTTAACCTTTCTTTTAAAGAAACCAAGAATGACCCATAAAAGCCTACCTCAATCAATCAGAATTACCGAAATAATTTTCTCACCAGCGTATATAATTAAGCGATACCTTATTCCTTATTACGAAACGTCGCTTTGAACTCATTATACCAACTTCTTTTAAAAACTTCATTATTACGGGCACCGAATGGTCGAGTTAAAAGTGGAAGATAGTTTAATTAAATCCGCGTTTTATTTTAATTAAAGTTGTTTGTGAGTCGAAATTAGTTACCAGCATTAACTCAGATTTTTCTGAAACGAGTTGGAGGTATTTTGGCTTTTAATTGAGCTGGTTAGAATGAAAGCGGTGTAAGTCCAACGAACGTAGTTTTGTGTTATATTGAAGGTTTTCGCTGACGTCGCCTGTGTTAATTTTACGGAGAAGGTATTTTTAGGCAGCTTTTACTGGCCTAAAATTAGAATTGAGCCAAAAAAAAAATCCAAAATCTATGCTTTTCTCAAATTTTGTATTTAGAGACTTATACCGCTTTCATTCCCAGCAGCTCAATCTAAAATACAACACTTGTGAAAATAAAAGATTTTGATTATTGAAAATCATTGATGGGGTTGTAAACGCATATCTTCAAAATTTTTAGATTTTTTATCACAAGTTTTTTTTAATGAGGAAGTTGCATGATTTTTTTATTTCTAATCGATTCCTCTTGCAAAAATAAGCAACTACCCAAAATTTGAGGCCGATCAAGAAATTTTTTGATTGCCAAAAAAATTAACAAAAATCCCCTTTTTAAAAGCGCGCGAAAACGCCAAGAGTTTGGATGTGACGTCATCTTATACTAAACATTGTTGTAAAGCAATGGAGTTGATGGTATTATTGTTGGCGTCATCTTATAGTTTAAACAATAAACGTTTTCAGTCACGTGTTTTTTTCTCGACTTTTAAATTAAAATATTTAATTACCTGTACATTTTTTTGAAAAACTGACTAGATATTTCATTTTACCATACAAAAAAACCATACGGAACACTTGTTTGTTTTTGAAAATCTGACACATGCACCTTCCTTATTACCGAATGTACCGAAATGTAGTGAAAATTTGAACCATGTTTTCAGTGCTTTCAAGCACCGAAAACGTGGTTCAAATTTTCGCTACATTTCGTTTGCAACTAATTTGAACCGCTTATAGGTGAAACAGCCCGACCTTTCACCACACAACTGGTGAAAGGTTGTAACTGTTTTTTTAACTGTGTAGTTTCGTAAAAAATAATGATGGAGTTATATAATTTCCCCCATCCAGATATGGTCTCACAAAGTAACAAAGCATTTAAAATAATCCTTCTGCATCAACCTCAATACTATTTCTTACACAAATAACACGATTTTTGCATAAAGATTTGGTCAGTAAATCCGATCACTTTTCTCATGCAAAACCATATATTATCATAACAAATGATGAATGGACCGTATCTGCTTCCAAAAAACTGGGAGCCGAAAACTTGGCGCCCGAAACATTTTAAATCTTCAAAAGCTTTTTCCGTAATTAGGAAGCTTAACACCGTGTAAAAGGTAGCACGACATAGGTGTGCGCGCGTGAAC
The DNA here is from genome assembly GCA_024610705.1 of Tetragnatha versicolor. Taxonomy (NCBI): domain Eukaryota; kingdom Metazoa; phylum Arthropoda; class Arachnida; order Araneae; family Tetragnathidae; genus Tetragnatha; species Tetragnatha versicolor. Next base: position 66,424,335 of record JANDEH010000004.1, on the reverse strand, counting down.
GAACAAAGAATAACGTAAATCAAGTCAACTGCCCACTCGTCCCCATTTTAGCCTTCGAAGAGAACGACTTAAAATACGTTTTGTTGGCTTACGAAGACTAAAAGCGTAATATAGGTGGTGACTCAAAAACTTTTTTTAATAATAAAAATTGAGATTTAAAACCCATTTTGTCTGCTGCCCACTCGAACGATTTAGAACTCTTTATAGTAGAAAGCTTGGAAAATTGTCTTTATTGATCGAAAGCTTTTATCCCGTCTTTTTTTGCCGTGTTGTAAAACCCTGAGTAAAGTAATGGACTGGACTACTGGAGTATTTCGCTAATCTGTTTTGAAACTACGTTGAAACTTATCATCAAAAGTTCCCTGCAGGGCTGTATCCCAAGAGGGGTTCACCACCCTCGAAATTTCCACTTCTATTTTTCTGTCTTTTTTCTTAAAAGAATGGAGTTCCCTTAGTGTAATGGCATTTAGAAAAATGATGATCGGGGAAGGAATTTTCAATGATCATACAGATACCCTTATTTGTTCAAAAAACTGTATGATCATTGAAAATTCTTTCCCTGATCATCATTTTTCTAAATACCATTACACTAAGGGAACTGTAAGAGATTCTCTTAACTTCTTTGGCTAAAAGATTAATATTGCACGTTTTAAAACTCCCCCCACGGTTTAGCAAGTGGTCCAATTTCTATAAAATTTATGGTGTAACCTCACGCAATAAATTTATTCATTCTATTATGCTTTGTTTCGTTACACGGGCCTTGGCAAAACACCCTTTTCTAACGCTCTCGCACTACATTAGGTGCTAGCTCTTTAACCTTCCTACCCCTTTGGGGTCTTTTTCGACCCCAGACGCACTTTGACGCTTGATATCTCCCATGCATTTTTGTTTTGACAATTTCCGATGCTACTATTCCTTAATTACGCAAAGTTTTACAATGGGTAAAAATTTTGGAGTTATTATTCCATTTTTAAGTGTCTTGGGAGAAATAGTCACATATTCCCCCTCTGGGGTCTTCTGAGACCCCAGCCATGAATGGCGGTAAAACAGTATCAAATAAAGTTTAGTATTTTATTTTTTGTTGTATTATAGATAAAAAAAGGTTTGCATGTTTGTTTAGAACGTTTGGAGAAATATTAGAAAGATATTTTCGTAGAAATTGTCATTTTTTTTACAAAAAGAAGATTGCGGCTAAATACATTGAATCACTCGCTATTTCTTAAATTTTTTATTCACATTCTAAGAAAAATATGCTATTTATAGAAATCTTTTGAGTATCTAACAGTTGCAGCAAAAAAAACTCAGACAACTGTCGCCATTACTTCCTGTTGAACACATTCTTTACAAAAACAATATAAATTCATGGTTGATTGTAAATAGGTTTTTATATTCAGTCTTCTTTGAAAAATAAGAATGCTTTCAAATATTTATGAGTGTTTACGGAAGTCCAGAATGGGATTTCGAAGAATTATCAAGAAAAAAACCAATTTTATGTTAAAACTTACATAAGCAAGCGAGATACTGATTTCACTAAGAAATCTGAACCGATCATTTTTTTTTGTATTATTTCAATTTTAAAAAGAAGAATCCAAACTTTACATGTTTCATAATACTAAATAAATTAATCTGGGGTGACAGGTAGCTGATAATGCAGAATAGAGAATCTATGCAGCTTCATAAATCGTTTAAAATAAACTACTAAATTCTACCCGTGCAAGACCGGGTATATCAACTAGTATGCTTTAAACAGTGTGATTATAAATATTTTAAGTAAAACAACTTCAATGTAGTTCATTTCTGTAATTTAATTCTTGTTTGAAGGTCCAGATGTTATAAAAAACGTGTATCAAAAGAAACCCAATTAAGCCGTAATAAGACGAAAAAAATGAGAAAAATACCAAAAAAATTGGATAAATTATTCTGAAGCATCTTTCTAGAAATAAAAAATGACAATTCTTCTCCATTTAAGGAATTTTTAACCTTTATTAGAGTCATAGGCATGTTTTACGCATGGGGTCCTCAGAGACCCCACGAGGGGAATATGTGACTATTTTTTCAAGAGGGTAGGAAGGTTAACGGTGCGGCTGCGCCCCCCATTCCTATTCGAAATATGCTTGTCTAGGTCCCCTTTACCTCCCCACCATATATTGATGATGGATTCTGAATCACCCTGTACAAAAGCTAATAAAATGATGATTAGTAAAAGTTACTTTTATGAATTTTTAAAACTTAAGGTAAAAAGGAATACATATAATAACAAATCCATCTTGGCCCCAAGATATATTTCCAACAACGGAGATACATTTTTTAAAAGTTGTCATTCAAGTCAATATCTTTAGGGTAGATAATGCCTACAAATATGAAACTGAACATAGTGAATAACCAGTTGACAGGTCCCCAATTGAAAATAATGTTTTAAATCAACATTGATGACTTCCAAATTAAATAAGAGGGTAATTTATGCACGTATTGATGGTCCATTCAATAATTATCTTTCAATTGACTTATTGATTGATGAACCTTTCTTCGTTGATTGTCCTACAGCCACGTCACTTTCTTTTTTCAGCGTCATCATCAGTGTTAACTGTTAATTGGGCTTCGTTAGCTTGATTGTTGATTAACCTAATTTGACTATGAGTGGAGTGTTTAGTAGGAAATGCTTTAGCTTCACCGCAATGAGGTATTTGCATGAGTGAGGAATTTGCTTGATTTTATAGTTTTTAGATACATTATGGTTTAAAAATCCCAAATTTCTGATTTTTAAGTTCAAAAATGTGTTTTAAATAATTTAAAATTCAATTTTATTTTTGCCAAAACGTCAGAAAAGTCACGTTATCAGAAAACGGGCTTCTATTGGATATGACGTCACAGCGCATGAAAACCATTGTGTTTAGTGTTTTCACGTGATCAGAAAACTGGCTTCTATTGGATGTGACCTCACAGCGCATGATTTGTGATTCGAAAGTGTTTTCGCGCCCAAACAAAAAACGAAATTTAAAAAATTTATATCCCAGAAACTAGGCTGCAAAAATACTTGATGTAAACGTCATTCTTCAAGGTTTTTTATCTACTATTTTAATAAAATTTAATCTCAAAACGTGAGAATACCTCATTGTGTTTACTTGAGTTTTTTTCTAAGTCGGAATTCGACATTATTTGACTAGGGGTTACTAAAAAATTTTCAGATTAATATTTATAATAATCCTATTTTGGGACACCCTGTTGTAGAAGAAGCTTCATAAAGTTCCTCGGGAAAAACCCCCATCAGTTTAGGTGTGGTTCTACGGAGAAATATAGTGACATCAGACCTTTACATCAGTAATACCCATTCGTAAACGCACTATAAATGCGCTTATGAGCCCAGAACAAACAGCTTTAGAACTTCATTGTTTGTTTCTTGCACATAAATTCTCCTTCTTGTAAACAAAGCAGTTACATAAACCTCTCACAACAACTAAGATGGACCGATATGTAGGAATTTTATGGCACACAGAAATGCGATTTTAACGGCTCCATGTTGCATCAGGTGTCGCTATCTCTGCTCTGCATCTGGCATTCTCCTCCGAACTCAATAGATCCGTTTGGTACTTTTTTTTTCGAATGGTCATCGTGGGTCAAGATCAAACGGTGGTTTGTTTTTCTCGAAGGGCTGGGTCACACTTTCTTGGCGCAAAATAGAAAATTGTGTCTTGATTTCTAGAATTGATCGAACTGTAATGTGCCGTTTATCGATTGAAGTGGCTTGTCTGAAACTCTGTGGTTTTTGGAGAGATTTGAGATTGTTTTTTTATAGGGTGTGTCTTTTCAGCTTTTTGTGATGGTAACTGTTAGCTTTTGTACTTTATGTTTGACCTAAAATGTGGTTTATTTTATAGAGATTCCTTCATCAGGGTCAGGTGTAAAAAAAACCTCATGCAGTAATTTAATTTGGACTAGATCCTCCAAATAGCAGTTATTTTACTGTAAAGTTTTATTTCATCAATCAAATCTCAATATAGACGAGTATGTTCCCAGCAGGTAGGTATACAAAGGGGTTATAGAGTCACAATTATTCTTATTTATTTCATTAGTTTCATTTTATCTATCATTTCTAAACTAATGGTTCTAGGTAAAAGCTGTTAGTTCCAATATATTATGAAGGACCTAAAATTCAACTTTTTAAGAGCTGAATCCTTTAATCAACTGAAATAAATGTTGACGATAAAGAATGGTAAATGGCTTTGAACTTACCCTACGAATTATTTTAAATCTTCTTAACTAAGTATAAATGACATTAACAGAGAGAACCCTTCTAAATATCAGTTATTCATCAAAAAATACTTCTGTTGCAAACGTATGGAAAATTTGGATAGTAGTAACTATCAATCAAGTGTGGTAAATATAACAAAATAGAAACATGTTTATTAAAGTGTTATAGAGACTGAAAACTTATCTTTTGTCTTATCAAACCCCGACACAATTTGTAGTTTTTTAAAAAAAATTTTATCCTTAGTACAAAAAAATGTGTTCGATTTGAAAAACTATTTAACGCACAAAAACCTCCATTTCACTCTCTCTCAAAATTCACATTAATTTAGACTTAAGACGTAAAATCCATTCAAATTTGAATTCAAATTTGAGTGATTGTAGCACAAATCTCTCAAATTTGAATTTCCAATAGTCGGCATGTGTTGAAAGTACGCCCCATACCGTTCAATATGAACTTTCATGTCATAGGTTTTTTTTCACATTTTCAAACGGTATATTTTTATAATCAAAACAACTGCCCTCTTTACTTTTCGTGAAAAACAATAGGAAAACAGCCCGTCCATCAAAGGGGATATAATAGAGGTCACACTCACGACAGCTATACGAATTCATAAACTTGCCAATCAACCTGTTGCATTTTCAATATCTCCTCCAAATTGAAATGAAACTCAAAATAAGAAGAATGTATCGATCATCGTCTCTGCCTCACCTTCCCTTCATGTAAGATCGAATTTCGGAACAATGTTCACTTCCATCACCCTGGATGACACCCAGCAGGGAGAGAGAGTGGTTGCGGGTTAATTAACTTAACTGTACCCGGAAGAATGACCTCGGGTGGATGGGTGCCGCCGCAGTTCTAATGCTATTAGACCTTCTTATTATGTGGAATGGTACCTAACGAATAGAATCGTCGGTTTGACGTTGAATCGTCAGTTTGGAAAAGGGAATATGTCCAAGAAATAAGAAATTGACTTATTAAGCTCAAAGCAATTCTACAAGCTTTGCTCCACACATGAGTAGAAAGAGGAAAAAATACACCTCATAGGCAGCTATAGCCCCTTCAATTTTACAAACTCGATGCTTTTTTTATTTAATTTGTCTTTATTTTCTTATTCCTTGTGCTGTAAACTAAGCATAAACAAAATTTGTAAACTCACAACTCTCAAGCGTCACTTCCAACCGTGGACCGGTTTCGTCTTTGATAGGACTCATCAGCACGGTATAGGATGGTAACGCAAGAGAGCGGAGGGCAAGTACTAGCCTAGCCGACTGTAACCCTATAACTGAAAAAGTGGTGACCATTGATTAGTCCTCCACTCATCTGCTGGAATGACTTGAACAGATTTAATTCCAGAAAGGCAAGGTAAATGAAAGGAGAATTTCACCATTTATCGCTAAATTCTCCTTTCATTTACCTTGCCTTTGTGAAATTAAATCTGTCCTAGGAATGCCATTGTCATTCCAGCAGATGAGTCTCTTGCATTACCATCCTATACCGTGCTGATGAGTCCTAACAAAGTCGAAACCGGTCCACGGTTGGAGGTGACGCTTGAGAGTTGTGAGTTTACACTTATTGTCCGTTTAACCAGCGATAAATGGTGAAATTCTCCTTTCAAAAACAAAATTTGTTTTAAATTTGAAATTTTTTTACGATTTTTTTCCAGTGAATACATTAAGGTTCGTTCATATTAACTTTCCACATCGATACTGCTTTGATGATTCAGTTTCATAAAATTTTGATTTTTATTTGTCTACTTAGTCTTTCTTTTTTTTCATTTTCATACTCTGAACTTAGCAGAAAAATGTCATTTAATTGACAAATTAAATAGTTAGATTTCTTTTCATAGCTGAAATTGGAAAGTGGGAAAAATAATAAGAGTTCAGCAATAGAGTCTATGGTAATTCCCTTGTAAAAAAAAGGCATAACGGTCTGGGAGTGCTCGTTCTGTCTTCTATTATATTCTCTCTACTATCTCTTGCAATATCTCTCTGGCCAAATGAGGAAAGATGCTTCCGCCCGTAGGAGAGTTCTCTTGATGCAAGAGATGCGATCTCGCACTTAAATAGGAGGAGTAGCCACGCTTATCGACAAAGGGATCACTCTCGCTAATTAAATGATAATAACGGGGGATGCTAGGGGCTTTCCGTAGGTAGTACTCCACAGGGGGCCTCTAGAAATTACGTCAAAATAGTTTCGTGATATATGCACCTTACTTAATTTCTCTCTTCTTCTCTCTTCCTGCTTTCTGTCCCTTTCTTCTTTTCTTTTCTCTCACTTCTGTTTTCTATTCCACAGTTTTCTTCTCTTTGGGGACATCCATAAATTACGTGAGGACAAAAAGGGGGGACGGGTTTGGAAAAATCTCACCAAATCTCACCAAGGGGGGATGGGGAGTCGATTAAAATCTCACGTCAACTTTTTAAGTTAGAAATAATACTGATTTTTTTAAGTATGAGACAGGGATCATACCATCAGATAAGATACTGTGGTGATTTTTAGGCGGAATAATGTCCTTTTCCCCACATCATTAATAATGTCAAAGTTTTAGGAGCAATGAAGCACAAAATGCAAACGAATAGGATAGAAAATTATTTTAAAGGTTGTAGATAAATCTCACGTGGGGGGAGGGGGGTCCAGCAAAATCTCACCAAGGGGGGAGGGGGGTCCAGATTTTGGAAAAAACACCTCACGTAATTTATGGATGTCCCCTTAGGGATTTATGGATGTCCCTACATTATGGAATTATGGATGTCCCCTACAGGGTGTTTCAAAAGTCCGTTTCGCGGCTTTTATTTGCTTTTTAATACTTCAGCTCCTTACCTTCTTAATCTATTCCTAGATTTAATTGGGCCAATTTTAACTCTACCCTAAATCGACCAACGAATCTAAACTCTTGTATTATAATAAGTTTTTTAGCATTCTAATATAATAATTGTGTATCGGATTTCATCTTTTCCCCAGCCATATCAAAGGAGTTTTAAAGAGACAACTCTGCAAAAAAAAAAAAGAAAAAAAAATCGTTTGCCACGCGAGTGCGTTTAACCTTTGGAGCGGAGGGAACTCCACCCTTATCGAACGAAGGAGACAGCGGGGAGATTGATAGTGTCACAATTGACGCTTATCGGACACTCTCATATGCCACTACTGCTACCGGCTACTTGAGATTGATCACCATGCAGAGACATATCATGAAATAGTCAGTGTTTTTCAAACTCCTTTTATAAATTTCAAAACAGTATAAAAAATGAGTGCCGAATTATTTTTTTTCAGTGGTGTGAAGAAGTTGAGTGATTAATTCCCAAATCTAATATTGCCAATTTAAAAAGTACAACTGCAGATGCAATATTGATACAGTAGAACTCCAATTATCCAAATTAATTGGGACCGGACCCCATTCGGAAAACAAAAATTAGGATAATTGGACTACATAGTTCTTAGCTATACTCTATTAATTTTGAACTGACGCCTGAATAATAGTGCTTTCCCCCTCGCTAGAAGCGTAACCATGGCTACGCTCTTCGCGTGGCCAATAGTAAGCCTTCTTTGTCGCTGGGAAGTTGATAATTGCCATGGTTACGGATTCGGTGGTGGGGGAAAGAAATATTCTCGGGCGCCAGCTCAAAATGAACAGAGTATAGCCGTTACTTGGTTTTAAAGTATGGACAACCAAGCATCTGAGCTAAGATCTTAGATTTTACACAAAGAATTGGACCCGAAATAGGGTTTTCCATGAAGAACTTTTCTATTATGAGATTCTTCTTTATAAATTAAATAGTGCTGGTATCCGAGGTAACTGTTTGAGTTGGTTTCGTTCATTCATATTAAACCGGAAACAAAGAGTTAATGTTAACAACATTTTTAGTCCGTTTATTGCCTCAAAGAAAGGTGTTCCTCAAGGTTCACGGCTAGGTCCTCTGTTATTTAATATATATATCAACGATTTTTGTAAGCTAAATCTACTGGGTAAAATCTTAACTTTCGCAGATGACACAATTATTTTATATTCTGCTATAGATCGTATGACCAACTAGAAAATTTAATTAATCAGGATCTATTAATAATTTACAATTGGTTCGCAAGTAATGAACTAAAAATAAATGTGAACAAAACTAGTTACATAATATTTTCCTTACAGTCCACTTTTCATGAAGATCTTAAATTATACTTTTGCGATTGTGAAAATAAACAGTGTGAAAATCATTTTATCAAATACACTCCAACAATAAAATATTTGGGTATTTTGTTTAATAAAAACTGGAAATTCAAAGATCATATAAATTCAATAGGTAGTAAGTTAAGATACATTTTGTTCAGGTTTTATCACCTAAAAAAATATATTAACTCTGATTTACTTTTGAGAATATATTTTGCTTGGGTTCAATCTCGTATACAATATGGAATTTTGATTTGGGGTGGTGACTTTTATTCAAATATCAAGCCTTTGCTTACTATACAAAAGAAACTTTTAAGTTACTTTCCTCTTAATAATCTTTTAAATGCACGTCAGTTATATGTTCTCAATTGCCTTATTTTTCTGAAGAAATATCCTGGCTATGCCACGATAAACCAAAATTTTTCCTATAACCTTCGAAATCATAACTACTATAATATACCTATTCCTCACAAAGAAATATACAAAAAACACTTCCAATATCTTTCTGTCACTTTTTTTAATAAACTTCCAAGCGAAATTCAATCTCAAACTAACATTAAATACTTTAAGAAATTGTGCATTGCATATATTTTGAGTCTAAATAGCATTGAGTCCTTATTCTAATTTTGTCAGGTTTAAATATCATCATTTATTCATTTTTTCTCTATAAACATAGAAATTGCCAGCCAAGCCTTTTTGTTTTATTTTTTTATTTTTTTGTTCTTGTATTTACAATTAATTTTTAAGTGTCTAGTGTTAAAAAAACAACTTCTTCCACCATAAACCAAATCGATTTTTTATTTTTGATCTTACCTTTAACAAAGATATTCCATGACCCCATGGACGAGCGGTAGCTCCTTTGGGAAATGTATGTATTCGATCAACTGCGTTTGTATTTTTTCTGTTCTGTTCTTTTGTTTGTCCAATAAAAAAAAAATAAAAACACTTGAAAACGGCATCTTTTAACTATTTGTTTGCTGCTGTCTTCCTTAATTTTCAAGTTTTTTCATTGAAGTTTTTTTTTATTTTATGATTAAATTTTGCCTTCATTCAACTAAAAAAAGCCAAAACTACACAACAACTTTGAAAAATTTGCAAATTTACGATTTTTTTTTCTTTTTTGAGGTGTGAAAGAGTGCTATTTTCACATGCTAATATCCCCATGAATATTCACGATATTTTCATGAAATTTTTTTCAGTGAGTTCTTCATAACGTTGGCAACAATACTCTCACTGAGGTTTTTGCTCTATCTCCTTTAGTTTTTAAAATAATGTTTCTAACTTTTTATTTTGCCGCTAGGGGCGCTGTAAGTCATCCCAATGGATTCTCCATGGTCCCTTAACTAGGGTTAGCCCTTACTTCCATCCATGACCCTAGGACACGTTGGTTCCAAATAAAAGCCGCGAAACGGACTTTTGAAACACCAAACACCCTGTATATTTTGTCTCCAGCAACACTTTAACCATACAACATAACCACAAGCGAAACGCTTTTGATTTGAAGTGTACATTATTGTGTTTATACTAAGTGTTGCAAAAGAGTTCCACGCATTTAAGTGTTTTTAATTTCATTAATTTGGGGGCAAAAAAGTTTATTAAACAATCTAAATATTTTGGAGTGGAGCGTTTTGCAGAGAGAACCTGAAAATCTAAATACAGTCAAGTCCGCTTAATGTGATCGCAATTGTCTGAGACTAAACTGATAACATTATCCGATCGATAACAATATAAAAGCGATCTCATATAAAAAAAACAGCAAACAGTGTTACTAGATTGTTTGCTTTAAAATAAAAATCATGTAATCGTAATAAATGTATTTAGAACTCTATTTTTAAACTAGGAAACATTTTAAGGGGAAAATATAAGAGTAGTTCAATTAATAAAATTAAAATAATCGTTTACTGTGTATTTTTATAGAAAAGGTCTCTTTTTTACGCTCTATTATATCCTTCCACTCAATAAACCACTTATTTATTACGTAATCTGAATTTCATTAAACAAGGGAAAATCAAAATCTGATAACTGATAATCTGATCAGAAACATCTGATAATATACGGAATAGTTAATTTTTCTTACCCATTACTGAATTTCAGAAAAAAGAAGCGCCAGATGTTCTCATGGAGAAGATTTTTACTTGTAAAAATTGACATTCAAAATGGAACTCGAACCCTAAAGCGGTCGTTTTAAAGGGGATATGGACAAATTTTGATAATATTAAGCGGATTGATGATTCATAGTTGATCACATTAAACGATGTATTTTACATTAAATTAAATAGGAATGATCGGGACCTGTCGATTCCGATAACATTACCCGATTGATAACATTAACCGTGATCACATTAAGCGGATTCGACTGTATTACAAAACGGATGCTTTTTGCTTTGTATATAGAGATTGATGAAGGAAGATATGGGCGGTGCCCCTCGTATATCGGGAAGTCGGAGCCCATTTTCATTAAAGCGATGGGTTCGATGATAGCGCTCGTCTTGTAGTAAAGGAATTGTTTAATGGTCTGAAGCACAGGCGCCGCTGACTCCGAGTCTCAGACAATTAAATGATCGTTCATTTTTTTCTCGTGAAGTTTGACATAGTGAAATGCTAATGAGATCGTGCGAACGTTGTATATAAAGTCGGTTTCTCCCCCGGCTACATTCGGAATGCCCCACTCTATCGGCCAACCTGTTGTTCATCATTGTAACTTAACGGGTTCTTCAAAATTCTGGAAGTTTTTCCTCACTCTCTGGGTCATATTCACCCCTACACAGTGCAAACTCAATTAATTTATTCTAGAGAAATTATGAACATAAAGTTAGAAAATGATTTTAGCTAATCTCTCTTGCTTTTTCTATAGTTTGAGAAATTGACAAGAAAATTAACATTTTGAAGACCTTTTTATTTACACTATCTTTAAAATTGAGGGAGATTTTTTAAAAACCTTTTATATAAAATAGCTCGAAAAGTTTCATGTATAAATATACCTACAAAATGAATAAAATAGATAGTTGCATATTAACATTATTCAAAGTATGAACTGGAATATTTGAAGAGTTAATCTGATACTCCTTTAATTTTTATTTTCTGCTAGAATATTCTTTTTTACAACAGGATTTTTTTTTAATTTTAGAGTTTTTTTTACATACTTAAGTAAGTAATTCAGTAATTGTAAACTCAATATTATCTCCTTGGAATACTGGAAAATTTAAAAAAAATTCACAAGAAATAGCCTTTTGTTTTTACAGGTGTAAAACTTAAAATTGGACAATTTTCTGAAGAGCTTTATTTCTTTAAAAAGTTTTAATATTAACGTGTATCAAATTTGTAAACTTTTAAAGACTTGAAACTTTTTAAGATGTGCAAAAATATGGCATCTTTGGACTATGGAACAAACGATTATACTTGTTGATGCTTATTTGTGTAATGATAGTTTAACTCAGTTTTAAATACTATCTTATGCTAACTAAAGAAGTTAATCATTCAAAAACTATTATTATCGCTTTATCTTTTTATTGACATTTTTTTACAAAATTGGTGTATACAAAGGTCCTGTAGATTACATCATCATGTGAAATAAGCAAAAGTGGGGATTAGTGACTGAACCCCCTCTTATGGGTTGGTTTCGCAGGGTGGCCACACACACAGAAAACTTATTTTAAAAAATCCCTGACAATCTTGTACGATTTCCCCTGATATTTTAAAATATAGTAAGTTATAAACATTTTAGAAAAAGGGATAATAACTAGAAATCGGTAAAGGGGTGGAAAAAAAGTGGCGCAAGTTCAGACGTGCGGATGCTTGGCGAATTTTGGCTGTTTAGCGGCACATTTAGAAGCCAAATCATTCACTTAACATTAGTTAGGGTTACCATATTAGTCATCTTTAACGCTAAAAACTTGGCGCATCCGCACCTATGAACTTGCGCCAAAAAAGTAATATAAATGAGGTTAATGAAAGGAGAATTTCACCATTTATTGCTGGTTAAGCGGACAATAGGTGTAATCTCACAACTCTCACCTCCAACGGTGGACCGGTTTCGTCCTTGTTAGGACTCTCAGCACGGTATAGGATGGTAACGCAAGAGAGCGGAGGGCAAGTACTAGTCTAGCCGACTATAACTGAAAAAGTGGTGACCATTGATTAGTCCTCCACTCATCTGCTGGAATGACAATGGCATTCCTAGGACAGATTAAATTCCAGAACGGCAAGGTAAATGAAAGGAGAATTTCTCCTCATTTATTGCTGGTTAAGCGGACAATAGGTGTAATCTTCTTTTATAGTCGGCTAAACTAGTACTTGCCCTCCGCTCTCTTGTGTCACCATCCTATACCGTGCTGATGAGTCCTAACAAGGACGAAACCGGTCCACGGTTGGAGGTGACGCTTGAGAGTTGTTAGATTACACCTATAAATGAGGTTATTTCCAGACTTTAATCACAGATAGACCCTCAGAAGCCTTTTCGAACGTTAGCAACCCCACACTAGTTTGCATCCACCGAATTTTCCCTGACAATTCCAGGTTTTTTAAGGATTTCCATCAGGTCGGTGTGGCTCTCCTGTAACCTTATGCAGTTTTTGAGGAACTTAGGCAGGTGCAAGTCATCGACTCCCGTCGGCAGTTGGTAACTCTCTTTCAAGCGTTCCCTCGTAACCCGCACGCACAGTTGGAACAGCGAGGGCTGAACCACCTGATCGCAGTCAGTCGGATGTATGCGGCACTCCTCGTAGACTTGGATCATTCCGTCCATCTCCCCGCGAGACGCGCCCACCAAGCACACCTTCTCCAGATTCTTCCTGACGATGCTGGGCGGTTGGGACGGCAGAGAGAGCGAGTGAAATAGCTTCCGGAAAATCCGGACGAACCCCGGCATCTTGGCGATGTCGGCACGCATGCCGTAGAATGAGGCGAGGAAGCACGCCAGCAACCTGTTGGAGCTGAAAAAGAAATATAGTTTTAGATTAGTAAAAGAGAAATACCTATTTATAGCCAGGGCCGTAACCCGACTTTAGTTTCGAGGGGGGGGCATTACTCGACATTTTTTCTGCGGTATCTCCTTCAGAATACTAAATTTTAACAGAAAGAAGAAAATAACATTATAAAAATTGATGTCAAAATTTCGGGGGGCCTTGGATACGGCCCTGCTGTGGCTGTATGTTACTGGTAAAATAATTAATCGGGCATTATTAATAATGCAAAGTGAGGCGGGTAGTGTGATAAATTAAATGACATTTATCAATGACTAGTAAGTACTTATCACTTGGCCTGAAATACGCGGGCAATATTAAAATGCCCAGATTTATCACAATGCCCGTAACATATATATTAATATCTTTTTGTAACTAGTGATGGGCAGGTATCGATACCAAATACTTAAGTACTCGATACCTATAGGTATCGAGTGTATTCGATACCCACAAAAGTATCGATACTTTATTGACATATTTCGTTTTAAATTTTTCAATGAAGTAATCTTTATAATACCTACTGTAGATCAAACGCAGCCTGTTTCCGTTTTCATTTTGCAATGCTCAAACCCAAGTCGTTATCATCCGCGAGAGAAATTTGACGCGGCTAGGTTTTTCCCCCGCCAAATCCTTCGCCTCTATCCACCTCCAGGCCCGTAGCTACGGGGCTTTTTGATGGATCGCTTTCAGTTTTTTTGAATATTAGTCTGATTATGGATAGGCCCTGAAAAAATTGTCCCTTCAGGTTCATTTCCCGACATTGAAAAAAAGTACTCGATACCTAAAAGTACTCGATACCTATAAGTATTCGATACCAAAGTATTCGATACCTAAAATTATCGATTTTGCCCATCACTATTTGTAACAAACTTCCAAACATGGTCCAATAAAAAAAATTGTTTTTTTATTTCGAAATTGAGTGGCTCTGATCAAAACCATGAAGAAATATAGTTATGGACAGTAACTAACATTATACGCAGGCTTCATTACATTATTTTATAGCTTTATTAAGTTCATTTAGAAGAACTAATATCTTGTTAGGTATTTATTAAAATAAAAATAATTCGGAAATGAGAGAAAGAGAAAGTAATTTTAAAAAGCACTGAAAAATTGAAAAATTTCCCCATAACTATAGTCTGTGTAATTAAAATAATCTTTTTGAAAAAAATAATTGCATATTTGTTTAAAAGTTTGTACTTCTACCATGATTAGTTTTTCTTTTATAACGAAAAAAGTGTTCGATTATTTCATTGGCTGCTGCGACACAAGTTAGATTCAATAATGACAATCCGGTTGTGGGCTTGGCGTGATGTGGGAAAAAATAAGACTGGTGGAAACCATGGCAACGCCCAGGGGAAAGGTGTGGAGACTGGGGAAATCACGTGATTTTTCAACCGCCGATTCTAATTACTCAGCACAGACTATAGGAACTTAATAACTGAGAAGGTAGTAATGAATTGTTACTTACGAAATGAAGTTCCTTTGTACGATGATTTCGAATCCATAGTCAATAAACAACGACAGCAAGTCAAACCTCCCTTCTGAAACATAGAAAGTAACAATAATTTGATTCAAGGAATATTTACCGTGCCTCATGTTCCAGAAGGAAAATTTTGTTTGGTTCGCCACTTTCAGCATGAATTCCAAATGTTTTGCGTCAGGTACATCTCCAAACAACACAATCCTACTATGCTTATCAACACAAAATAAGTCCCACAGTTTCTTCACCAGGTATGGGTGTTCCATTCTTTTCTTAAAGATTCCTTTTAGTATAAAGGGATAGATGCGATCAAACACGTTACGGACGTTCGGAAAATAGTCGTCGAAGTTGATTTCTCTCCATACCTCGAAACCGCAGAGCGTGGCTATGTTGAGGAAACGGACTGCCGATTCTCCCGATTCCAAGTACACGAAAGAAACTTTTTTGAGGAAGAAGGAATGGAACAAATTCCATCCCGTGCGGTCCACTTTCTCGTTTCTTGCAAAAAAGTAGAGGGTGTCCATTTTTCTGTCGCATCCGACGCAAGAGTCGTCAAGTTGGAACCGTCGACGGTCTTTCCTGATTTTGTAGATACCTACAGTGCCTAATTGGGGATCGTGATGATGAGGAAACAGCTGCTCAAAATGAATTTTGAAAATATTTTCGTCAGCCACGGCCAAATCTAAGTACTGTAGCGTCCAACGTTCATCATGAACGAAGAGGCTGAACCTATACGATGGAAGACTTCTGTAATTAACTGTCCACAAATGGTCCATGGTTGATTTGTGCCGCGAAAAAATAGCCAGAGGACGAAAAACAGGTAACACGTGTTCGGAACGTGGCACTGGCACTGTCCAGAGCCAAGATAACAGATCCAGGGGTGGTCCCGCGCACGACACGATCCCTTCAATCGGTCAATCGCATTGGAAGGATAGAATCGATCCCTGAATCGATTTCTGCTTCTTGGATCATTCGATTCCATGCTTCAGTAGATTCAAAAGGGGTGGATTCGGAGGGTATATTTTGTTTACCTTTGTTGTGTATGCAAGCCATTGTGTCGCTTCGACCCTCGTTGACCCCGGAAACGCGGTTGGTGGGGGGGGGTTCCCAGATTGATTCCTTAGCTCTTTTTTGGCAGCTAGGATAGGAGTTTCGCAGAGTGTGAACGATCATTCTCTTTATTCCTAATGAATCATCAAACAACCGAACTTAAAATGTGCTGCTGAATAATTAGTTTCATCTTCCTACATTTTTTGGGACAGGTACCACTCCACAGAAATTTTTTGACGACCATTTACTGTTTTTTCCCCTAAATTTTCTTACAAGGAGCGGTGCTCTTCGGTTGAAACCCAAAGGTTCTCAAAATGAGCTAAATAAAAAACTCGTTGTAAAGATCAAATTTCCAAATAATTTCTTCTAGGGGAGGACCCCCAAACCCCCTTTCCAGTTTGGAAATTCCAAGAAAACGCTTTTTTCTTTGGTGGCATTTGTCTTTGAACTTAAGAAATAAATATTTTTTCCATTATAAAGGAAACTTTAAATCGAACCAGATATTAAAAAGTGGTACCAAATCATAATTATCATGTGATAGTGATTTATCTACGAGGAATGGGAAAATAATAATTATCTCAATAATAATTATCTCACTTCATTACGCAAAGTTATTGATATTCAATAATAAATTTTTCCCACTGGACGAAAATCCTTGCTACACAAAATAATAATAATAATAATAATAATAATAATAATAATAATAATAATAATAATAATAATAATAATAATAATAATAATAATAATAATAATAATAATAATAATGTACAAAGTAAAATTAACATAAATATTTAAACACATAAAGACTACATAAACCACCACTTAGCTACACACTTGCTTTATGTAATATTAAACGAAGTACTATGCATCCAAAATTGCGTATAATTGGACAGCTACACAGGATGTCCAAAAAATGAAACTCATTTTGAAAATAAAAAACTAAAAAAATGTATAGTTTTTTGCACCTTTGTTCTACTAAGACCAAAGAATTTTTTCCCAAAACTTTTATATTAGTTCCAAAATTTTCACTAGAAGACAGCGCGGATACAAATAAAATGTTATTCGCGGTTCTGGGAAGATATAGGAATCGCGCGATCTAGAGCTGGCTTTGAATCTGTTTGACAACTGCACACAATCAGGGGCGTTCTTTCTTTGTAAGGTATCTGAGGAATCTTGTATTGTGGAAGGCATGTTTTAGGGTTGCTCTAATAAGGCAGGCGCGGATTCAAGGGGTGGAAACTCTGGACAGTATCCCCCCTTGGACCCAGAAATGTTCTCAAAATGAGTTAAAACCCTACTTTTACAAGTCAAATTTCAAAAAAAAATTTCTGGGAGAGGACCCCCATACCCCCCAGCGGCACCACAAAGAGCTCTTGCATGATACTTTTTATAAAATCCCCAACATTGCTGAGGTGATGACTTCTCCGTCCATTACACGAAAGGGAAATTCCGAGAAACCCCCTGGTTTGTGGTTGCCCTATTGTGTAATGGATGGAGAAGACATCGCCTCAGCAATAAAATTCCTGCTTTACCTCATACAATAAATTTTTTCATTCTATTATGTGTTGTTTCGTTACCCGGGCCTTGGCAAAACGTCCTTTTGTAACGCTCTCGCAGTACATTAGTTCTAGATCTTTAACGGTGCGACTGCGCCCCCCCAGGGGCGTCATTTCAGTTTTTGGTTGGGGGGTAAGAATTTTTTTAAGTGGGCCTGGCCCCCCCGCCTTAACTATACTTTTTTGGGGGGGGTTACCGCAACTTCATTTTAAGGTATCCCCTAACGAGCAAATTAATATACGAGCACTAAGGGGCCGTTCAAATATTACGTAAGCACTTTTTTGGTCATTTTTAACCCCCCCTCCCCCCTTGTCAGCAAAGGTAAGCAAACCTCAACCCCCCACCATAATTACGTAAGAAACTGCCGGACCCCCCCGAAATTTTGACATCCCTATTAGTAAGTACTGTTTTTTTCCTTGAAAATTAGGTGACTCGTACAAGGAGCTGTCCTTTTTGGGTGTAACCCTAAGGGTTCAAAAATGAGTCGAAACACTACTTTTCGGGGTTACAATTTCAAAATGTTAGGGTGGTCCATCTCCAGAAAGAAGTGCTTACGTCAGATTTCCTAATTCAATTTTTTGTTACATTTATTTTTGGTTGAATTTTGAAATGAGGAAGTTGCATGATTTTTTTTTATTTTTTAATCGATTCCTCTTGCAAAAATAAGCAACTACCCAAAATTTGAGGCTGATCGAGAAATTTTTTGATTTCCAAAAAAATTAACAAAAATCCCCTTTTTAAAAGCGCGCGAAAACGCCAAGAGTTTGGATGTGACGTCATCTTATATTAAACATTGTTGTAAAGCAATGGAGTTGATGGTATCATTGTTGACATCATCTTATAGTTTAAACAATAAACGTTTTCAGTCACGTGTTTTTTTCTCGACTTTTAAATTAAAATATTTAATTACCTGTATATTTTTTTGAAAAACTGACTAGATACGTATTTCATTTTACCATACAAAAAACCATACGGAACACTTGTTTGTTTTTGAAAATCTGACACATGCAACTTCCTTATTATTTATGCAAGAAACAAGAGATTTTTGAAAATGCACCATCTTACGTAAGCATCACTCAGATCCCCCTCCCCCCTTGTCAGCAAAAATAAGCAAACAGCAAACCCCCCTCCCCCCTTAGGTGCTTACATAATATTTGAACGGCCCCTAAAAAGTAGTATTTGAATGATATTAATTATAATGCCAAAATTTGACGTGAGAAAAATTTTAAAATTTGCCTCTTAAAGTAGTGTTTTAACTCATTTTTTGAGACCCTTTGAGCTATCATTCAAGAAGAACAGTTTCTTGTAAACCACATAATTTTCTTGGGAAAAAAGTTGTTAAAAGACGTCTAAGTTTTAAAGGGGGCTAAGGATTCTCCCCCGAATTTTTTTTTTGAAAATTAGCCTTTAAAACTAGTGTTTTATCTCTTTCTCAAACTTTTTGAGGAGCCTCTAAAGGGAAAAGCTTTTTATAAGTGGCAGAATTTTCAAGGTAAAAATACTATATATAACCGATGTAAAAATTTTAGAGGGGGGTCCTTCCCCGGAAATTTTTTTGAAATTTACCATTTAAACAAGTTTTATCTCTTTTTTCAAACTTTTTGGGACCTCCTAAATAGAAAAGCTTCTTGTAAGTGGCATAATATTCTAAAGGGAAAAACACTATAACCGACAGTAGAATGTTTTTGGGGGGAGCTGGGGATCCTCCCCCATAAAATTTTTTGAAATTACCCCTCTAGATTAGTGTTTTATCTCATTTTCAAATTCTTTGGGGAGCACTAAAATTTAAAAGCTCTTGCAAGCAGCAGAATTTTCCAGTGGGAAAACACTAAATAACAGACAATGAATTGAATTGAATTGAATACATCTCTTCCTCCCGAATTTCCTCCCGATGGTTCTGAAGGTGCCTGACTATTCCCTGATTCCCAGTGTACTGAGATTTCCGACTCTGCTAAACAGTGTTCTTTTATTGAGAGTGTAATCGATCATACCAATACTACTGCTTTAACTATATATTATCAAAATGTCAGAGGTCTACGAACAAAAACTGAGGATTTGTTTATTTCTATTCTTTCTGAAGATTACGATATTGTTTGTTTTACTGAGACATGGTTAAATAGTGAGATTTTAAATAGTGAGATTTTCGATGAAAGATATGATGTTTTTAGAAAGGACCGTGAATATGATGAATCTGGTGTTAGCCGTGGGGGTGGAGTTCTGATTGCTGTGAAATGTTCGTTGAATGCAAGAAATGTTTTAATACCTAATACAGGTGAATCAGTATGGGTCAAATTTCTTTTAAATGGTTTTATTTGTACTTATATTTGTTGTGTATATTTTTGTCCCAATGATAACTATACACATTTTAACAAGTTTTATGATCTCATTGACAAACATTTTTCAAGTGTTCAAAATTTGATTGTTGTTGGTGATTTTAATCTCCCTTCTATTAATTGGAAGGACATGGACAGAATTGGTAACTCAAGTTTGGTGCATGATTTTCTATGTTTTCTCCACCTGCATAAGCTTAAACAGTACAATAACATTGAAAACCATATGGGTAGAATTCTTGATTTGGCTTTAATTAAATTTCAAAACCTTGGTGTAGCTATCACTCAGCCTGTGCAATCTTTGATTCCTGAAGATAACTATCATCCTGCTTTACAGATAAATATAAATAAAAATACTTGTTACAAGAGCAAAACAAAACCTAAGTCTGAGCATAATAATATTCCCACCAATATTACTCATAGGGCCTATAATTATAAAAAAGCTAACTTTAACTTGCTTTATCATCTTTTTATGCTGGTCGATTGGAATTTCTTGAATGAATATACCTGTATAAATTCTGCTGTGCAAATGTTTTATAATGTTATCTATTCTATTATGGATCAATGTATACCTAAAACTAGTTTTGTTAAAAAGAAATACCCTTCATGGTTTACAAAGAATATTATTGACAATATTAAACTGAAAAATATTCTCTTAAAAAAACTGAAAAATTCTGGTAATCAGACTGACCTGGAACTTTATAAATCTGTACGTAAAAAGATTAAAATTGAAATTCGAAACGCTCGTAAATCTTATATTGATTCCGTTGAAGATTCGTTGAAGTCACAACCTGCTTCCTTTTGGTCCTATTATAGAAACATTAATCGTCCCAAAGAAAATAATATAATGTATAGTGGGGGTATTGAATTAACCAGTGATACTGAAGTTGCTCAAGCTTTTAAAACCTATTTTTCTAGTGTTTACTCAACAAGCTATTATAACCAAGAACAATATGATCATTCAGATCTTTGTGCTAACTCAATTGATTTAGTTAACATCGAATCTATTTCACATGTTGAAGTTGAAAATGCTATAAATGGTTTGAGGGGTTCGTGTTCAGTGGGTCTGGATTGTATTCCTTCTTTTATAATTAAGGCAAATATAAATAGTTTTATTTACCCACTGCTTATTTTATTCAATCTATCTTTAAAATCTATGATATTTCCTGATATGTGGAAAACTTCAAAAATTATACCTGTATACAAAAAAGGAGATAGGTCTGATATAAAAAATTACAGACCTATTGCAATTATATCTGGTTTTGCTAAAATTTTTGAATCCATAATTTGTCATAAAATTACTGTTCAGACTTCTCAAATTATATCAGCTGCCCAGCATGGTTTCATCAAAAAAAGATCAACCGCTAGTAACCTAATGTGTTTAAATATTGATATTTCAAATGCCTTAAAATTAAATAAACAATTGGATGTCATTTATACTGATTTCGCAAAGGCTTTTGATTCTATTAATTTTGAGATCTTGTTACTTAAGTTATTTAAAATTGGTTTTAGTAAAAGTTTAATAAATTTTTTGCGTACATATATCACTCAGAGGTCTCTTTGTGTTA
Source organism: Tetragnatha versicolor (assembly GCA_024610705.1). Classification (NCBI taxonomy): domain Eukaryota; kingdom Metazoa; phylum Arthropoda; class Arachnida; order Araneae; family Tetragnathidae; genus Tetragnatha; species Tetragnatha versicolor. The sequence goes on along the minus strand of JANDEH010000004.1, from coordinate 66,402,987 downwards.
AATATAATTACGCCTTTTCTGATTGCTTTTTTGGTACTTTACCTCAGGGATCTGTTCTAGGGCCCCTTCTATTTATTTTATTTGTAAATGATCTTTCTGATATTTTTGGGTCTTGTTTATTATTTGCTGATGATCTAAAAATTTACCGTTGTATTTCTACTGAACAAGATTGTGAAATTTTACAGATTGAACTTGAAAATTTGTATGAATGGTGTACCAAAAATAGGCTTTATCTAAATATTGACAAGTGCTTTATTGTTTCCTTCACTAGAAAACTAAATCCTCTCATTAGAAATTATAGTATTAATAATAAGCCTCTCATTCGGAAAAATAGCATCAAAGATCTGGGTATTATTTATGATTGTGATTTCAGTTTTAATTCACATATCCTTCAAATATCCAAAAACGCTCACAAAAAATTAGGTTTGCTCAAAAGAACTACTATGCAATTTTGTAATGTGTCTGTACTTATATGTCTATTTAATACTTTAATTCGTTCTATGCTTGAATACAACTGTGTCATTTGGAGTCCTTCTACGAAAAATCTCAAGTATGCTATTGAAAAAATTCAAAACAAATTTCTACGCTATATTCATTACAAATCTAATAATATTGAATATCCATCTAACGCTTTGGCCAGGCTGAATTTTAATTTGTGCTCTTTAGAATGCAATAGAACAATATCCATATTTAAATTTTTTTATAACCTATTTAATAACAAAATTGATTGTCCTGTTTTACTTCAGGAATTTAATTTTCATGTCCCCATATACAACTCACGTACTAAATTTGTATTTAAAGTTCCTCTATTTACGAAAAATTACTTAAAACATCAACCCATGGTAGAATTCATAAATTTTTTAAATACTTTACCAGAATGTGATTTATTTTTTCATAATTTCTCTTTTTTTAAATCTATTATTATTTCTAAATATCCTTAGTTCTATTTAAATGTTTGTCTTTTTTATGTTGTATGTATTGTTGTAGGTATTGTATATATTGTCCTTTATACTGTAGTATTTTGTCCTTTGTACTGTCATTTAATTGGATATTTTCTGTTTGACAGTTAAATAAATAAATAAATAAAACTTTTAGAGGGGTGCTGGGGATCCTCCCCCAGAAAAGTTTTTGAAATATGACCCTTAAAATCAGTCGTTAAACTCATTTTGAGAGTTTTTGGGTTACATCCAAAGCTCCTTGTGGAAGTTAAAGAATTTTCAAGGAACTTGCAGCTATTTTTCACATAGCAGTGGAAATCTTGGGGGGGGGCGGTTGCCCCCCCTTCCCCCTAAATGACGCCCATGGCTCCCCATTCCTATTCAAAATATGCTTGTCTAAGGTCTCCTCTTCCTTTCATTGCCCAAAAATTTTTCTTTCTTCCGTCTAGTAAAATTTTTGGGTCCAAAATCTCGGCGCAAGCGATAAAGTCGCCAATAATGATGCAACCAGCGCCAAAGGGAATATCACCGTTTGTTTCTGTTTCGGAAGGTCACGTGTGAGCTGTCGCCAAACAATCTGCTTGGCGAGATTTGCGCCGGTATTCTGGAAGAGTACCAATTTTTGGAAAAACTGAAATGGCGCCCCTGCTGCTAACATAAATGGTGTCTCTTAAAAGCAAGGATAAGTTTTGTTTCTTTTCATATTTCTGTTCATTCGACCTTGTCTCAGAAAGAACACTTTTCTTGTTGATTCCTATTAAAATTGACAATCGAGCAACTGTAATCAAATTATAGTCTTTGTGCTAACATCTCTTCCATTAACTCCTGATGACAATGACGATGTCTCTTATTTTGAGCATTTTTGTGTGTCATTCATTCTATCTCGAGAGGAAAAGTGAGCGAATGATTTATCTCTGAGGGAATTGCTCAGAATGACAGTGGATTAAGTCCCCCCAAAGTCAGTTTTAAGTACTCGAAAAATTTTTGTTTCGTCATGTTTGTTGTTTTTATTAAAAAAAACTATCTATTGCATTTATTATATAGGCAATATTATTATACAACATTATATTTATTATAATAGGCAAGAGTTGTTTAAATTTTACCCACTGAAAAAAATCAAGGATCTCAAAAAAAATACATATTTGTGTCGTTAAATTAAAAAAGTGAGTAGGTACTAATTCCAAAAACCAAGTCATGATTAAATAGAAAAAAACCCTCAAAAGTAATGGCCTTTTCATTGTACTGTACATAACAACCAAATTTTTACTACATATTCAGGGCCCTATTTAGAATAATAATCATAGAAAAAAAATATTGCTGTACTGTTGATAAAATTGATGGACTGTGTTCATTATTAATATAAAGACTGACAAAAATTAGAAATTAAAAAGTTTTATGAAGCTGAGTAAATTATGATGAGTATAGTAGGTAAATTTCAATGGATATAAAAAGGTAAAAGAACGCTTTTAAACTAAAGAACAAATTTTGTTTTAGCTTAGTTTTCAGCACAACGAATAAAAAAAGAAAAACAAATTAATTTAAATTTGAAGTTAAATACAAAATATGCAATGACTTAGATTTTGCTAATTTTAAGGGGCTATATCTGCCTATAAGGGGTGGATATTTTTCTCTTCCCACTAATGGAAGCTAGATGATTTTTTAAGGAAAACAAAGTCAAATTTCGCAATTTTTTGGACTTATTCCCTTTTTTTGAATTAACAATTCATTTGTTTCAAAATTCGGTACTTTTTGGACTTAGACCACTCTTGTTCTCTAAGCAATCTTAACTGCTTCCTCCGCTTGACGCCTCATTCCCGGATCTGTTAACGTGACAAAAATAGTTTTCCAACAATGGGGATAAATCAAAGCGATTTCTGTTATAAAGATTGAATTTGATTTTTTTCTTCTTAGGTGGTTAGGTTTGTTGCTAAGAGCGGTCACTTTACTGTTGAAAGACATTTTGTTAAAAGAAATGTCTTTATAAAAGGGATTTTTCATAAATTAGGTAAATGCGTGGTAGATCATTTTGATTTTATTTAATTTTCACACATTGTCATCTAATGTAATAAAAGTAAGTGTTTGTGTGTGTAAAGTGTGTTTGTTAGTCTTTTATGCAAATCCTCAGTTTTCACCCGATCTACACCAAACGCGGTATACATACGTAAAAAAATACAAAGAAAACATAGGCCATGTTTCGAAAACTTTAAATGGCACCTTGACCCTCTTTTGACCCTTTTTATGTAATTTTGCTGAAATAGCGTTATTTCTCCTCAAGAAAATAGGGATAGATTTGTTATGGACTGAGAAGTCAATATCTTACACCTTTTATTAGCTCCGAAGTTACCTAACCACTGGTTCCCAAAGTGGGCGGTACCGTCCCCTAGGGGGCGATGAAGAATTCCTGGGGGGGGCGGTGATAAGTTGAAAGGAAGGGGGCGTTATTGGAGTAAAAGGGGGCGTTTTGACTATATTTAAACTCTTGATTAATATAATTTTTATGGGAAAAACATTGAAAAATCCATGTTAAAGTAGCTTAAAATCCCTTTTTAACAAAAAAAAAATCAAAATTTTCCTGGGGGAGGACCCCCAGACCCCCCTTATATCTAAGGATTGAGATAAGGGGCCATTCATTAATTACGTAAGGATGATTTTGGCAATTTTTGACCCCCCTCCCCCCATATAAGGGTACGTAAGACTTTTCAAACCCCTCCCCCCTGTTCTTACGTAAGATTCCATTATGTTTTTCAAAACAATAAAATGTTAGAAAACTCTCCGTTTGACGTAAATCAAAGATTTTTATTTTTCAACAGATAAATAATATTCTTGCTGTTAATTACATATTACTATTCTTTTATATGATTATCTCTTGATTAGAATAATTGAAATTTGTTTATATTAACTAGGAAAATCTTACGTAAGAATTGGTTTGACCCCCCCCACCCCCCAAGTAAGGTTATGTAGAGATTTTTCCAACCCCCCCTCCCCCTCGGGACCCTTACATAATTAATGAATGGCCCCTAATTACATTCAGAGAATAAGGTAAAGAATTATTTTTGAAATCAAAGCTTTTAAAAAGGTTGAGTCTTAAAAAAGTTGGAATTGTTACCTATATATAATAATTTCAAATTAAATTTCGAGGTGCATAAAAAACTTAACTTTTGAATACTGTCCATATACTAGCTTTTAAATATTTTATTTTCTTTGGTTGTAATTTGAAGTAGTGTTTTTATTACAAAATGTTTTTAAAAAATATATAAAATATAAGCAAATTAGAGGCAAAATTTTTTAATTGGGCGGTGAAAAACTTTCTTCTTAAAAAGGGGGGCGGTTGTCCCAAAAAGTTTGGGTATCTATGGAACCCTTTCAATCCTAAGCCACCAAAGAATAACATACATAGAAACTTCGGTAATCCACCGTAAAATCCTTTGGAATTTGGGGCGGCTAGGTCTGAGAGGGTTAAGCATGTTTCTAAAAAATTGCCGAGGTCTTTTTTTTTCGTGTTTGTCACCCATCTCTCTTCGCATTCCCTGATAAAAGGTGATTGGATACTCTGGTCGAGGAAGAGGAGTTCGTTAACTATCGCTTTCTGGGGAATCAACGAACGAAATTAACGAGGGAAAAGAGATATCCCTGGACGAAATTGAAGATTGGGAATTGTGTAAGGCGGATTCCAGGAACGTCCGATCTGAAAAACAGCTGGGAGTAGTGATAAATCGGAATGAGAATGCGGTTATCTTGAGGGGTAGTACTCAAATTACGTAAAGGTGATGAAGATTGATTCGTAGAAGACTAGTACGTCAACACTAGGGTTATGATTCTGAGACTTTTTTAAAAATATTAAAAAGCCTGATGTTGCATTCGATGAACTTTTGCCCATATGTTAATTTTATAGCATTATTTTCTTTATATTGAGAAAAAACCTTGCGCGCCTAACCTCATTTCACTTTCTAATATAGCAATCACTAGTGTGTCTCGGGAAAAAAACTTTTTTACAATAAACCTCGCTACCCAGGGCTTTTCCCATTCCTTTTGGTCCCAAAAGATAGTGTGTGAAGTTTCAGCCCTATAAGTTAACTCTAGGTTGTGCCTATAGAGCCCCAAATTTGAAAAAAAAGCGAAAAAAACTACCAATTTTCAGATTTTAAAAAATATTTTGATATTTATATAAAACTGGTTTAAATGTGTTCTTTAGAACATATTTAAATGAATTATATGTATATTTATGTGAATTAACTAAATTGTGCCCTATAGCCCCTATAATTTAAGATTAATAAGTGCTAGGGATGTTGCACTCCCCACACCCTCTTCACAAAGCTTATAATGCACTACCGGTAGACGAAATGAATTAAATCCGAATTTCTTCGAAGGAACTCCCTCAAATGATGCCCTTTGTTGTTAAATTGATGTTTAAATTAAAAAGACCAGTGAAATAACAGTAATTAGGCCTTCCACTGAACTTTTAATGCAAAAAGTTCTTTTCTGCAAAAATGCTTGTTTCTAGCTGATCAAATCCTAAATTTTCTCAAAAAGAGGGATATAATACTTTTTAAGATCAAAAACCTTGAAATACCTTTCTAAACCATTATAGATTTCATTTTTATTAGTAGATTTTAACTTTAATCCATACAGATTGGAAACGACATGAACTTCTCCTATACCAGGAATAAAAATAAATTTTATCGTATGAAATTATGAAAATTACCTCTTTTTAACGTATTAGGGAAAAAATTTAATTGAAATCTTCTTTCTTCAAAATATGAACAAAAATTTACAAATATTAAACAATTTTCTTTACTTTAATAAAGAGATCCCATTTCTCTTCTGATACAGAAATAACCCAAGTCAATTCCGATCTGTTTGATTTAAAATTGAGTTCTAAGCAAAAATGAAGCTTATAATGATATTTGAAAGTTTTTGAACTGAAAAATACAATAACCATCTTTTTCAGAATAAATTTTGTATTTGATCAGCTAGAAACAAGCATTTTCGAAGGAAAGCATTTTTTACATTAATACTTCAGTAGAAGACCTAATTACTGTTATTACTTAACTGGCCTTTATATTTAAAACATCAATGTAACACCAAATGGGATCATTTGAGGGAGTTCTTTTGAAGAAAATTGGAATTTAATTACTTTCGACCACTGTTGTGCATTATAAGCTTTGACGAGCGCAACGTCCCTTAGTAGTACCTTTTACTCTTAAATTATAGACACTATAGGTACAGTTAATAACCTTAAATAAATATAAACCATCTTAAATGTCCTAAATAACACATTTGAACAAGTTTTATATCAATTTAAATATCAAAACATACATTTTTAAAAATTCTGAAAATTGCTAATTTTTCCAATTTTTTCTTAATTTGGGGCTCCATAGGCAAACCCTAGAGTCAACTTAGGGGGCTGAAACTTCACACACTATCATTTGGGTCCAAAAGGAATAGGAAAAGCTATTTTACAAATCTATGATTTATGTAACAATCAGTTTCAAAGAAGATATTATTAACTGCCTTTTAGTGCTTCAGCCATATAAAAATCTTATTAGGCGCGCAAGCTTTTTTCACAGTTTTCAAAAATAAAAGTTATTTTCGAGAGTTATGGGCCAATACTCATCATTTGCCACCACAGGCTTTTAAATCTGAAAAAAATCATAACCCTAGTCAACACTATTAGCTTGAAAGAAAAAATGATGGTGGAAGTCTAACGGCCGTATTCACCGGTAACCTGACCGGCGGTCAGGTCAGGAAACCATGGTTACAGCCTCTGATTGGTGGAAGTAAAATATTGAATTATTTTTCCACCAATCAGAGACTGTAACCATGGTTTCCTGACCTGACCGCCGGTCAGGTTACCGGTGAATACGGCCGTAAAAGATTCTTCATAGTTAAATAATTTATGATGTAAAATAAAGGAGAAAACCTGTTGATTTAGGCAAGAAATACTTCATACAAAAATTACCAGAAAACCTAGAAAATCCTTGTAATTTGTGAAGTGAGAACCCTGGTGAGAGTGAATGAGGTATTCTCACGTTTTGAGATTAAATTTTATTAAAATAGTAGGTAAAAAACCATGAAGAATGACGTTTACATCAAGTATTTTCGTAGCCTAGTTTCTGAGGTATAAATTTTTGAAATTTCGTTTTTTGGTTTGGGCGCGAAAACACTTTCAAATCACAAATCATGCGCTGTGAGGTCACATCCAATAGAAGCCCGTTTTCTGATCACGTGAAAACAGAAAACACAATGGTTTTCATGCGCTGTGACGTCACATCCAATAGAAGCCCGTTTTCTGATAACGTGACTTTTCTGACGTTTTGGCAAAAATAAAATTGAATTTTAAATTATTTAAAACACATTTTTGAACTAAAATCAGAAATTTGGGAATTTTAGACCATAATGTATCGAAAAAGTATAAAATCAAGCAAATCCCTCACTCATGCAAATACCTCATTCAGAGTGATTCAAAATTCATAGGCGAAAATGATAGGGATTAGTGACCGATTCAAAGAAACAAATTAGTTTAAATCAATATTATGTTCCTCGATAGGGTGATCCCACAAGCAATTCTGAGGTGCTATGGCGTGGACAAAATTTGCGATGAAAAATGGGTTACTGTGGACAAGGAGATAGTTGGGAATAAATATTCCATCTCCAATTATATCAAGCTATAAATAACAATTCCTGGGAAAAAAATTTTAAGCGTTTTATCCTAAAGAAACTGTCATCAAAATCCGACAGAGTGAAAAAGTTATAGGAGCATTTTGAAAACGTTCACTTTTAAGTACCGCAAAATGTGTGATGTATAGTCTGACAGCCACGAGAAAAACTTTTGACGTTGTGACAATATTGTGGGGGTTGTTATGGGAATTCAATTTCGGCAATCAGCGCTGAAAAAACGTTTTTGTACCAAATTTGTGTGTCCATAATTGAATCTTCAGTTTGAAGAAGGGAATAAGTCCAAAAAAGGAAAAATTGACTTTTTGTGCTCAAAACAATCTCTGAACTTTGCTCTACACATGGGTGAAAAGAGGGGGAATAACTAACCCCTATAGGGAAATATCGCCCCTTGAAGTTGTGAAATCGATGTACATTTATTGTATTTTTTAAGTTACTTTGGAATTATAGTTAATTTGTCTTTCTTTTTATATTCTTTGTACTGTAAACTAAGTTAGAATAAAATTTTCTCTTAATTAAAATTTTCTTCAAACTTTTTTTATGCAGGGAATGTTTGACTCCATTCATATATTCACTCACTCCGTTGATACTGCTTTAATAACTCAGTTTCACTAAAATTTTGAATTTTATTTGTCTTATTCTTTTAATTTCACCTTTTTGTGGTCTAAACTAAGGAGAAATATAATTTAAATGTGAATTTAAGGGTTTTTCAAAAGATTTTTTCATCAGAAAAATTTCAAAAGGTGGAAGAAAGGAATAAGTCCATCAACTTATTTTGACTGTAAAACATTTTGAATATACTTATATTTGTTTTGATGATTGCTCTGTCTTCTAAATAGGGTTCTGAACTTTCAGTAAACATTTGGTGGAAAAACAATGAAAATCCCATTACTTATAGAGTTTTTTCTTCGAATTTCTCAAAACTTGTTTTTTGGACTTATTCCCTGACGACTCAATCTAGATTTGAACTACTTTCTAAAGTGTCTATTTCTTTGTCAAAAATTTTCACTTGGCGGTCGGGCTATACAACGACTTGTACGTTTATGTCCGACCCCCGAATCCCCACTAATTCGACGTGATCAAGTGCGGAACGATTAGGGCGATTATCGGCGCAAATATTTGCGACCGAGCGGCGATTAACTGACGATTTCATTCGATCTCGACAACACGGGCGACACCAACTTCTTCAGATTGATGATGGGCGGCGTTCGATTATCGGGTGTCGAACGCGTGTTCTGAATGTTTCGAACGAGCTAATTACTTCGCTCTGGGTGGCTGGGAGAAATAGTTATAAAAAGGATTAACGCTCTGTCTCTCTCTGATCGAGGAAGAAAACATGACGTTAGGGAATGCCGGTTTGATGATCTGGGAATGCGAAATGATACGTTGTATTTCAAACGTTGTATTTTTGGTTGGTGGTGCAAATTAATGTGCCTAATTGAAGCTGTGTGCGGTAAGCTATATACTCTGTTCATTTAGAATAGGCGCCTGAGGCGTAATGTATTAGAAGCAGTTACTATTGTAATTATCATCGAAAAATTTTCTTGTGCATTGACAAGGCATCAGCCTAAACAGAAGTAGTTAAAATACTGCAAAAGAATCGGTCACTGATGTTGCATGATGAGCGTTATTAGACGTTTTTGAGCCTTTTTGATCCTGTTTCAGGCGCCTATTCTAAATGAACAGACTATAGTCAATTTGTAGTTCGATGGATTTTCCCGAAGTGAATGATGTAATTGTAAGTTGGGTGGCTTAGGACAAAACCCACCACTACAGAATGTGGTACAGTGTTCCCTCGTTATTCGCGGTGGTTACGTTCCAAAATATACCGTTAATAAAACGAACCCAGTTTTAAAACACGCATACGTGATAATATAGCAGATTTAATGGTTCGATTCCGTCATTTATTACATAAAACTGGTTCATGCAAAAAGTAGATTTAACTGTAAATTACTGTAAATAATTTGTAGTATATACCAAAAGGTTTACTAGGTAGAAAACTTGCTTAGTAGAAGAAGTTACATTTTTCAAAATGGTTCCTGCCTCCTTATATTGAGAGATGTTACACCACGATACGGAGGGACCTTCCACCAGACTCGGAGGGAGGTCTCTCCGCTGAGTGGGATCTCAATGTATGGAGGCAATTTCTTTCCACCACTTTTTGTGTAAAGTGACATATTTTTTTACAGTGTACAAAAACGAATTCATCCCTTTACTAAATTTAATAAAACGTATTTCTTATGACACGTACGTATGACAAAAAAAGTTTTTTCATTATTCTGTCAAAATGCGTACTTAACACAAAAAGTTGTGGATTGAAACTGCCTCCTTACATTGAGAGATGTTACACCACTATACGGAGGGACCCTCCACCCAGACTCGGAGGGAGGTCTCAATGTATGTGGAGTGGGATCTCAATGTATGGAGACAATTTCTTTCTACCACTTTTCCAAGTAAGAATTCCCTCCGAGTCTAGGTGGAAGGTCCCTCCGTATAGTGGTGTAATATCTCTCAATGTAGGGAGGCAATTTCTTTCCACCACTTTTTGTGTAAGGTCCAAGTCAGACCTAGCGTCTATAAGACGCTACTGCAATTAATCAAAGAGGGAAAAAAGCATGGAGTTCAGCCTGAGACTCCCCCTATTTTGACAGGAATCTTCATTTCTGTCAAGATAGGGGGACTAGGCTTTCTCCATGCTTTTTTATGGAGATTGATTGCAATAGCGTCTATAAGACGCGTAGTGTGTTTTGCACCTCAAGTGCCATATTTTTTTACAGTGTACAAAAACGAATTCATATTCCTTTACTAAATTTAATAAAACTTATTTGTTCACATGACAAAAAAAGTTTTTTTATTATTCTGTCAAAATGCGTACTTAACACTTGGGTCGACATTTAGCTCCCTTAAGAGAGTTATAAATAGAGAAGTCGCAGCTCGGGCAACACGGTATTTAAGATATAAACCTGATGGTTTTTTACGAGCGCTCTGCTAACGACGTATTTTACTGCCACTCTTTCGTTAAACAAAAAAATCTTTTTATAACGCCGTTGACCCGAGTCAACACAGAGCGGCTTCAGAAAGAACGAAAGGAAAGAAAACCCTTTCGTTTTCCTCAGCCGTAAAATTGATTCGTAAAGCGTTATGACGAGTCGGACAAAAAAAAAGGCCGTAAATAACGTGACACGTCCGGAAAAAGTAATGAAGTGTCTCGTTTGTGAAGTGTGTTTTAAGGAGAGTTTCTTTACCCTTTTTTTCACTTCCTTAGTTTAGAATCTGCTTAGTTTAAGGCTTTGGATTTGAAGCAACTTCCCGTGAAGTCAGAGAGGTTATGACAGTACTGGGTGATGTGCGTACTAATATGCAATGCTATAGTTAGAAAAAAATACTCGCCTTTATTTTTATTTTTTTACTTTTTCTGGCAAAAACCACCTACTTACTATTTTAGCATTGGTACTAAACTAAACATAGTATTTATTTAACCATGCACGTACCATGTTTTGTAAGTAATACTATGTACAGAACATACTAAACTGTGTGCACTATCTATGTACTATTATATTAATATATACTTTAACTACTTCTAATGGTAAAATAAGAAAACTTAAAAATGAAAAAAAAATGAGGATAAAAAGCACCAAGATCTATTAAAAAAATTACCCTATATCTATATCTACCATATATAGTAGTAATAGCACATATTTAAAAAATTATTATTTATAATACTAGGGAGCTACCGCCCCCTGCTCGCTATCGCTCGCCAACCCCCGTTAACTGCTGACGCAGGGCCTTTCGGATCGCTTCGCAATCCCCACAAAACCCTGCTCACTAAAATTATTTATTTATAAAACATTCGTTATAACAATTGGTAGAAAAAACGTCAACCAACTTTCCAGAAGCACACTCTCTTAAAAGTTAGAATATTTATTGGTTAAATTATCAATAATTTAATCAACACGTTTTCCTTGAAAATATCCATCAAGTCTGCTCGTGCTATTGTTATTCAATATTTACAAAAACGTTCAGCAATGAATCTGTTAAATTTAATATAGTACCTAGTAACTCGTCAAAATATCTAGTGTTTTATCATTCAAGTTTTAGTTTTGAAACAGACTTTTTAAACAATACGATTTAAGCTATTAAAAATATTAAGAGACAAAATCTACATTGCACTCAATGTTTACAAGCAATTAATTTTGGTGTGTGAAATTCTATACTTGAATAGTAGATCTGTGAGTTTCTGGAAAACTCTTATCAGTCTTTTAAAAATATTTTATTTAGAAAGTACATATTTTGAAGCGCATTTTTAAAGCGTGAAAGGAATTATTTTCATCATTAAGGAATAGCGTCGGTTGGTCATTGTGATTGGAGGTATAATAAATTGTACGACAGTTTCTTGCTGTTAACTGCAACCTTATCCGTTATCCAGAAAAATGGAAATATCTTAGAATTGAGAATTTTTTTAGAAATTCTAAAGGCACTTTGCACATCCTCAAAAGAATCCGAACAGTTTGATACCAAAAACATGTTATACGGATCAGTAACTAAAAAGCCTTTCTCTGGAAACCATTTACAAAAACTTTTTTTTAGAATAGAGAGATTAGTGGAGATATACTATTTGAACTATTCTATGTCTTGTTAAAGTCCATAATTTCTTAGATTCTTTTATAATTATGGTGACGGTAGAGGCACTAGCCAAGCTGTTAACCTTTGAAAACCTACTACCCTAAAAAATAAACTCCATATGAGTGTAGAAAACCAAGAACTTCGCTTGTATTTAATTTTCGTCGACACTGATGTTGCCCAAGGATTCGATGTGTGTCACTCGATAGCTTCTCGCCTGTCTTCTTCCGGCATCAAACGTACAAGTGACAGCGCTAGGGGGGGCTGTCAGTTAAGCTGCTCTGAGAGAAAGTGGAATAAGTCCACCAAACTTAATTTGGCGAGATTTTATATTAAGTTTTCCGTCTTGTTTCTTTGTGGAAGCCATTATTTTGACGCTGCTCCTATATATAATTGAAATTTCCACTTTGACAACTGTCCACACACACGAAACAAAGAATCTAAAAAAGAAAACCAAATGGATGTTGATCTCTAATTTTCCGATTCTTGACTTACCCTACTGTCATTCTGAGAATCTTCTAATCGAAGCAGTCAATCCAACACTTTTAGAGCGACGCTGATCAAAAGATATATAAAAGTTTGTTTACCTTGTCGGAGGTCTTCAATACGAGGTTTCGGATTTCTCTGTAGTTTTCATGTTTTGATGAAACTCTTTTGTCGGTGTGTTTGGTGACATGCCCGATAGGGTTTCAATTAACCCTCCTGTTTCTGGAACTAGTAAATAGACTATTATTATTGGATACACAGGTGTCTCGATCAGAGATATTGTATCAATTGGATTTGGGTTCACCATTCGAATTGATTTGGTCTTGATTAGTTCTGAATGTGATATTGAATAAAATTTTTTTGGAATAATGAAGGTCATTAATAATAATGCCTCTTTCATGCACTTGTTGAATTTAATGTTGGTTGGTTGGTTGATTGGTAATTTTTCCACTGGTCTATACACTGACTGCGCCCTTGCTTTTACCATGTTTCCTTTCTTTCGCTTTTTTAAAATTTATTGATGTTGTTTATGAATTCTAATAGGGCTTTTGCTTTTTCCTTTCCCTGGTCTTCGAAAGATGTTAGCCGATTGAATGATGATAATGGGATACATCCCATTGAATTTAATGTTAGAAGATAGTGTTTTGAATAGTTGCATTCCTCTTTCTTCACTCATTCATAGCCTTTATAATTTTATCTTTCTTCTTTCATTCTCTCTCTCATCCATATTTCATTTTTTTCTCACTTTCATAATAATTCACTTTCATATTTATTTGTCATTATCTTTCTTTCATGATTTTTACTTTTTTCATTTGCTTTCTTTATTTATCATTCTTCTCTCTTTCCCAGTTTTCTTTCATTCTATTTTTATCCCTTTCATTTTCCACTAACTTTCTTCATTTTCTCTTTTTTTCACATTTCCTCCATCTCTTCAATTCCTTCACTTCTCTTTCCTTTCTTTATCCTCTCGTTCCCTTTTTCCTCTCTTTTTTTCTCTCTCTCTCTCATACTTTATTTCTTTCCTCCGTTTCTTCCCCCCTTTCTCTTTAAGACTTCTAAAGAATAAAACTGAAATGACGCTTCTCACTTCACATCTTCCTATCAATTAATAAATTCACCTTTAAAAAAAACCCAGAGAACTAGCTTTCCATTCCGATTCATAAAAACCAAATAAAACGGCGACCAACTAACCGGAAAGCGGCGCCGGACGATGGAAATTACCGCAATCGTATCGGAATGATGAATGGAAAATGAGCCCTTATCTCGCGCGTTCCATTTTTTAAAATCCCTCCTCGCCCGGGCACTCCCCTCCGCTAAGTACCCCCCGACCTTGATTGAAGGGGCGAGGTCCCGACCATAACCAAGATTAATTCGCGATCGCTGAGTGCCAAGTTGCGCGCATAACGCGATACCTTTCGCTCTGACAGGTGGCATCAGGGGCTACTAACTTCCCTGTGATGGATGAAACGGGCTGTCGCCGGCGAATACAACATTCGGAATGCTGTGCCATTTTGTTTTTAAAGCCTATCAATTATAAGGAATGTGTAATTTTTATTTGGACGAATGTTTGATTTCTCTCTGTTTCACTCGTATAGGAATTTTAAGAGTTCTAACTTGTCAAAACTTTTATTCACTGAAAAAGCTTTAATAACACTTTTGTTATAACAAATTATAACGAATGAAGAATTAACAACAAAATAACATCTTTTAGTTTGTGCTGTTTGCTAGAACACTTTATTTTAACTTAACACAACTGTGGTTGTGATAGTGCTCTTGATAAGTTTTAAAAGTGTTAGTATCTTGAAATGTATTCTTAACTTTAGATTGAAACACTACAAGAACACATTTTTTGTCTTTGTTAAAGATTTTTTTAGCAACACTTTATACAAAAGATAGTTTTCTGGATGGCAACAATTTTTAAACATATTCACAGAGAGAACACTATCATAATTACCAAAACAATAAAATATAATGTGTTCTATGGTTCTATCTAAGAATCTGAATCATTCTTTTGGAGAATTTTTTATTTTATTTAGAAATCTTTTGTAAACGAAAAACCAATCAATAAAATATGTTCTATTGAAGAATCTGATTCATTCTTTTGTAGAATTTTTATTGTATTAAGAAATCATTTGTAAAAGAAAAACTAATCAATAAAATATAATGTGTTCTATCTAAGAATCTGATTCATTCTTTTGCAGAATTTTTATTGTATGTATTAAGAAATCATTTGTAAAAGAAAAACTAATCAATAAAATAAGTTCTATCTAAAGAATCTGATTCATTCTTTTGCAGAATTTTTTTATTTTATTAATCATTTGTAAAAGAAAAACTAATCAAACTTTAAGTTTGATCACTTTTTCTTTCTATTTAAACCTTGAAATGATACAAGATTCTTATTTTGCAACCAGCTATTTTTCTCCTAAGAAATCTTTTCTCTGAATACACTAAGAAACTATCAAGTTGTGGGTTAAGTTTTTCTATTCATTAAGTAGTTTCCAACAAGTACATTCCATGACCAACGCATATTTTAGTAATTTCTACAAATTCATTTCCTTTAAGAAAAAAATCTATCTGGTACGTTTCTCTATAATTAATTGCAAATGTCTTTTATCCGAACATACAAATTTTTTTTAGTAACATCGAATTACCTTTTTCCCTTATGGCCTCCGATAAATAATAGATCCATCGGAAGAACATTCTCCGATAAATAAAGCACAGGGGTTGGGCTACACGTGGGCAGAAGAGAAAATTGCGTCGAGAATGGGAGGGTGACAATATGCAGAGATGAAATTGCTTTGACATTCCTATATCCGCTCCATTACTCTTTATCTATCGGGAGTGATTTTGTTCAGAAATGCTTTTTTTTGGTAATTGATGTGTTCATAAGGAATCGGTAAATCGACTCTGTGTAGATGAGATAGAAAGAGGCCGATTATGGGAGTATTCATGGGAGTATATAATGATGGGAGTATTCATTAATGAAGATTATATTTGGGAAAGAAAATTGCATTTAATGTGAGATCATTCGAGTGGGATCATTAATTTAAAGCTGGTAATAATCCATCTGGAGGATTACACTGAAAACACTCCGCACAAAATTAACACATTTGAGAGCTATGAAGATTACAAGAAAGAAAACTATGAAATGAAATGATATTCAACTGGGTAGAGTTTTTGTACTAATCTTAGAAGATTTCGTTCGGTTTGTTGGTTGGAGGAGTTTCACGGGATTTTGCATTAGACAAAAGGTCAACGCTTCTTCCACAGGTTTCCTTTCAAATTTCATACACCACAACTTTCAAAGTTGTTTTTTTACCTCGGATGCCACCACCTATATCGCCAACTGCACAATTTTGCCATATCTCTTAAGGGGAGTGAATTAGTCTCCAGACGACCTGGATCCATGGTAAACTGCGCACCATGACCGACCGGAGTTCATGCTCCCTAAATCTGTGGGTCCGAAAGTCGCGATTCACTAGCCGTATCTGCATGACAATAATTCCCTTTAGTCTGTTCATTTAGAATGGGCGCCTGAGACAAAATGTATTAGAAGCAGTTACTATTGTAATTATCATCGAAGAAATTTTCTTGTGAAATGATAAGGCAGCCTAAACAATAAAGAATCAGTCACTGACCTTTAATGATGAGCGTTATTTGGCGTTATTGAGCGTTTTTGATCCTGTTTTAGGCTCCAATTCAAAATGAACAGACTATAGTCCTGCTCTCCAAATACTCTTTGGCATCCCACTGAAATGTAAAAACGTGTTACATAGGGGCAGTGGCGGATCCAGGGGATGGCAGTCTGGAAAGTGCCCCCCCCGTGAGACCCAAAAAGGTTCTCAAAATGAGTAAAACCCCAACTTTTACAGGTCTAATTTAAATTTTTTTTTTTCTGGGGGAGGACCCCCATACCCCCCATTAGTATCAAAATGGGGTATTCAGTGTTTATTTATAGGAAATCTCAAAAATTTCAAAATTTTTGGTCAAAAAGTAAAAGTAATAGTTTTGAAAAGTGCTCCCCTTAGACTTAAAACGTTTCTAAAAATGAGTTAAAACCCTACTTTTACACGTCAAATTTAAATTTTTTTCTGGGGGAGGACCCCCATACCCCCAATGGTGCCACAAGGGGATCTTGTATGGAAAAGTGCCCCCCTTGGAGCCGTGCTGGATTCGAGCCTGCAGGAGATGGTTGTATTCAGGCTCGTGCTGGGTACCTTCAGAGGGCGGTGGACAAAGGGTGTAAGGGCGCAACCACATAAATGATTATTAAACCTAAAAAGTTTTTTTTAAAGAATAACGGCATTTTAAAAATTACAAAGCAATACTGCTACTTTTGTTTTTTATTGTTGTTATTTCAACATTTGATTTTTGTTTAAAAAAGAGTATTTTAGCTCATTTTGAGCCCCTCCCATGTGGATGATTTCACCAAAAACTCTTGTACCACTCCTTTTAAGTCAAAATACTCAAGAGAAACAGTACATAAATAAATAAGAAATTTAAAAGGGGATATGGGGGTCCTCCCCCAGAAAAATTTTAGAATTTTTACTCTTAAAAGTAGTGTTTAGACTCATTTTGAGACCCTTTTAGTTACATCCGAAGGAAAAAATGGAAAGAAAATACAGCTTAAAAATATGTCAGAATTTCATGGATTTCTAAAAAAATCTCCCGGAATTTACATTTTCAAGGTAATTATTATTTTGACTAAGGGCAGGCCTTGGTCAAGAAGCCCTAGGTGCGTGGGCAGTCGTCAAAATTTGGGCGAAGCTTTTAAAATAGCTTGCTTGCATAAAAAAGGGCGCCTTGCAAACACCCCCTGTCTTCCCCTAATTTTTTTCAATTAGGGTGCCCTAATGGAAAACTAATTCTTTTTGAAGTAAGAGGGTCTCCATTTGACAGTTTAAATGAAAGCGCCCAGCGCCCTAGCAATTTCAACGTGTTTAACTAACGGATTCGGTGCCTTGAATATAATCAACTTTACCTTGTTATTTCAGAGTTAATCTTCAAACAAAAGCGCCCTAAAAATAAAAATTCATAACGAAATTTGATGGTAAGGTAAAAATGGGGAGGCTTAAAAAACTTTTAGATGTCTTCGTGCTTCAGACTTGATGAACCAAGAATGAATTGTAAAACCACTATTGGTTAAGTTTGGTAAAAAAAGGAACCCATAAAAACATTGAGAAGTTTACGAGTAAATTACTGTAGAAAAGTCTCTTTAAAAGGGCGCCTGAGCAAAGGGCGCAGGGGGACACGTCCCCCTGTCCCCCCTGGCCAGCACGGGCCTGGTTGTATTAAAAACCCTGAAAGTCTTTTTGAATAGCTTCTGATCTTTCTTCTGCGGCACCCAATCATGTCACTTTCCTATAGCTGTCTCAATATTGGTCAGTTCTCGAAATACATAATCTCTAAATTACCTAATTTTGTTCCACATTCGACGCAGCAATCACCCAGGCACCCCGAGTGACCCACTTCATTGGAACGGAACACCCATCATCCAGCCGCAGATCAAAGGGAGATTTTTCGTGACTGCAGGGCACACCGCCAAACCAGAAAAAGAGTTTTTTCTCTTTCTTCTATCGCTGTTGTTATTATTATATTATTTCGGTTTCAATAAATGATGGACCGTAATTAGTTCTCGAACTGGGGTAAGGGGCCATTCATTAATTACGTAAGGATGATTTTGGCAATTTTTGACCCCCCCTCCCCCATGTAAGGGTACGTAAGATTTTTCAAACCCCTCCCCCCTATTCTTACGTAAGATTCCATTATGTTTTTCAAAACAATAAATTGTTAGAAAACTCTCCGTTTGACGTAAATCAAAGATTTTTATTTTTCAACAGATAAGTATGTAATATTCTTGCTGTCAACTACATATTACTATTATATTATCTCTTGTTTAGAATAATTGGAATTTGTTTATATTAACTAGGAAAATCTTACGTAAGAATTGGTTTGACCCCCCCCACCCCCAAGTAAGGGTATGTAGAGATTTTTCCAACCCCCCCTCCCCCTCGGGACCCTTACGTAATTAATGAATGACCCCTAAGGCTTAAGTAATAACAACACCGAGAGGCGGTTTTATTTTCGCAAAATATTTCTGAAGCTTCCGTGAGCGTCAGCCATCAGAGGAAATGATGGTTTTGTTTGGTATTTATTATTATTTGGACTTTACCGTGTAGAATTAAAAAGAAAACATACTTTTTTATGGAATGTATTTAGTTGAAACAGTTCTACCGATTTGTGAATTGATTTCTCCACTATACTCTATTCATTTTGAATTGGCGCCTGAGTACCACTGAATCGGTAACCATGGCAACTATCAACGTTAAAGTAGCGAAGAAGGCTTACTATTGGCTGCGCAAAGAGCGTAACCATGGTTACGCTTTTACCGAGGGGGAAAGCACTACTTTTCAGCCGCCTATTCAAAATGAACAGAGTATAGTAGTATTCATTACTAGTATTTTTGTGTCAAAATAACTCCGTGATTGAGTGACACTCACGATTGCTGTGTCTTCTGGAATTGTTGTAAGAGTAAAGAAGATGCACGTTTTCAACCTATTTTTACGCATTAAAAGATTGGATAATCTGTTTAATTAGCATTGAAAACCATTTTTTTAATTTAGATTAGCAATTCAAAATTTTAAGGCCAGAAAATTAACTGTTTGAAAGCCCTATTAGTTTTGCATGTGTTCTAACATTTGTTATGGACATTATTAAAATCCGTCTATTTTTTAATGACCATAAATCAAATTGTCTTCTTTGTTCAATTAAAAACAGTTAGACACTATTATTGCTATTAATTAGTCAAATATAGATCAGGTCCATTACATGATATATGGTCCCAATCCAAATTTAATTTAGGATCCTTAAGTAACCCAAACATTATTTAATAAAATTAAGGCTATGTTTTTTTAAATTACGAACTTTTTTATACAATAGTATGGACTTCGAAGTCTAAAAAAAAATTCTGAATTTTTCAATCTTTTTGAATTGTTTTCGTGTCGCCTGTTAAAACGCTGACTTCGAAGACTTCTTAGGGGGCATCCATAAATTACGTGAGGTCAAAAAGGGGGGGAGGGGTTTGGAAAAATCTCACCAAATCTCACCAAGGGGGGAGGGGGGTCGGTGAAAAACTCACGTCAACTTTTTAAGTTCGAAATTAAACGATTTTTTTTAAGTTTGAGAAAGGAATAATACCCACAGATAAGATACTGTGGTGATTTTTAGGCGGAATAATGTTCTTTTCCTCAAAATGCAAACGAATTGGATAGAAAATTATTTTTAAAGGTTGTAGGTAAATCTCACTTGGGGGGGGAGGGGGGGTCCAGCAAAATCTCACTAAATCTCACCAAGGGGGGAGGGGGGGTCCAGATTTTGGAAAAAACACCTCACGTAATTTATGGATGACCCCTTATAAAATATTTTTTATTTTCATGATTTTCGAAGTCTTCTTACTTGGAGGGATCGCACGCCTACTCAAATTCCAAAAAAAACTCCTGAAATGTTTCTTTATTTTTCTGAAATCCTTTAAACCCCCTGAAAATTTTATTTTTCTCCTAAATTTTCCCTCCTGAAAATCATCAATCCAAGAGTGAAAGGAAGTTTTAAAAACAATTTGGAAAAAGTGTGATTGCTTTTATCTATATAAAATTCTGTTAAAAAGTGAAACTTTAACCTCTTTCGCAATTCCTTGTATTCCATACTACAATCTGATCGCAACATGTAAAGACTAAAAGATTGATCCTTATTCCCGTTACCTCCTGATTTTTTTTTGTTATTTACTCCTGAAAAACTTTCCTTAAAGATTCCTGAATTTCACTATGTTAGATAGAGTATGGACCCTGAAGGGGAGAGTGGTAAATGGTCAACAATGAGACACTGTACACAATGAGACAAAATTTCTTGCAGTTTTGAATCTGGCTGCACAACATTTGTATTCCTATGGCAACATGAGAAATAGAATCTTCAAATTGTCATTCTATTTTGGTTTGTGTGGCGCCATTTTTCGTAATCCTATTTACAAAAGACTGTTTTCAGGTAAGAAAAGTAAATTCCACTAAAAGTAAATTCCACTATTAGTTTTTATAACTTTATATTTTTTCATACAATAGTTAAAAAAATTGGTAGTTTCATGATATACCTTAGCATTTAAGGAACAAATCAATGAATAATAATAATAATAATAATAATAATAATAATAATAATAATAATAATAATAATAATAATAATAATAACCCCTATTCCTATAACTGCCAAGATGGCTTTTGTTTAACTTCTACCTATCGTCTCTACTACTCTACTATACCTATCGACAAATTTAATGTATGTGGAAATATATTTTTATAGATCAAAATATAAGTATTTTTATAAACTGTATATCCTTAAATAGTAAGTATAATAACGTGTTCATCCAAAAATATTTTTAGAAAAATGTTAGCTATTAGAGTGTTGAAGCTAAAAAAAATAAAATGAAATTTTTGTCTCATTGTTGACCACTCTCCCCTACTTGTGAAATCCTTTCGTTACATGATCCTGCACATGCATAACATCTTCGATTTCAAAACAACACTATAAAAACCCCCATCATTAATCACACGTATAAACCAGGTACAATGACTCGCTTGAGTCACCTCATCGACCTAGCCCTTTGTGTATCCCTCTCCATAAATATAAATAAGTGTAATTGCGAAAGGGTTGAATTCGAATGCGCGACCGGAGCCCAAATTACTCTCATTCATTTCCATAGCAGGATGAATAAGATGGTTTCGTTAGAGGGCGGCTTTTAATAAATCAATGTGGTTTACCAACAGTCTTTGGTTGCAGGTTTTGTATCACAATGTGATGTTATGGAAACGTGATTGAGACATCAAGGAATCCCCAACTGTCCTTTATTTAAGGGGGTCCGGATCACAATTTTCTAAAAACTTTACTAATTAAATTAGAATTTTGAAATTTTTTATACTGATCAACCATCTAACAACTAAGCAAAATCACATCAGAAAAGTATTCAAAAAGGCTTTAAAAAAATTAAAAATTGAAATTTCATTAAAAAAGTGGGGTCATTTAAAATTGATATAACTCAAAATATTATTGATAAATTTTCAAATTTTTTTCACTAAATCAAACAGAAACATATTATCTGGGTCAAGACATTTTAAGAAATATTGATTTTTTGAAAAAATATGAACTGTTAAGTAAAAAATTCTTGAAATTTTTATGCAACTTTTAAAAAAATTCATATTTAAAAAAGTATATAAAATTTTTAAATTTCCCTTGATCAAATTAAAGTAAAGTGTTTAAAAAGTATGTATTTCAACTCTTAACCTTGAACGGTTCTTGACTTATATCAATTTAAAGATGAGAAACAGTGAAAAAACACATCATAGAGAAAACCGGATTTGAATGTTGAAAATATAATGCTTGATATACCAAAGCAGCCGGCAACAAATTATTGTAACTCCAGTTCTATATATTTATGATAGAAACATAGTTCAAGCATCATTTTAAGCAGAAAAAACAGGGTTCCTTTTTGAAAGAAAAAAACTTTTTTTGAAAATCTCACGATTTTTGTGTCCCAGACCCCCTTAAGAAGTATATTCCCTGTTCTATCGTTTGTTATAACATGAAGAATCGTTTTATTAAAGTAAGAATAGTTTTTTTTTATTTTCAGTAAAATTAATTTTGTTACGAGCATAAAAAATGAATCTTCAGTTTGAAAATGGAAATAGTTCAAGAACTAAGTTTTGAGAAAATTGATTAAAAAACTGAGGTGTTGGCTACAACAACGGGATAACTCCAGCAAGTTTTATTGGAGTGTTGCTGCAAGCATTTCAATCGAATTTTCATGGTACTATAATCACCAAAATTTTTAGTGGAATCTCTGGACCTTATTGAGAATACAGATCAATCATCGAAAAAAAAGTTATATTCAAAAATAGTATACGCGTACAGTTGAAAAAAGTTGACGAACTTATTCACTTTTTCATCTTAGAAAAATTTCATCTGAAAAAAAATCTTAAAATCCACTTAAATTGACCATTAAATTACACACCTGCTTAGTTCACTGCAAAAAAAAGTGAGAAATAATAGAAAGACCAAGAACAGATAATATTAAAAAGTACTGTTACGGTGTTACGAAACTTAGTTATTATAAGGCAGTTTAATGAATCAATAGTAATGGAGTCTCCATTATTCACTGGATAAAAAAGGTTAAAACTTTTTTATTAAAACAAATTTGTTTTGGCTTAAGTTACTGCACAAAGCATAGAAAAAAGAAATACAAGTTAACTTAAATTTCAAGTTTAATCAAAGATACAATGAAGTAACATTGATTCCCCCAAATTCAAAGGAAAATTATCTGCCTAAATAGGGGGAGTTATTTCCCTCCCCCCCTTCCCACTCACGGGCAGGACCTTGGCGATTTTCTAGAGCAAAAAAGTCATTTTGCAAATTTTTTACTTATTCTCTTTTGAATTTGACAATTTGATTGTGAATGATACACGAGTGGGGTAGTACATACTTGGGAAAATGGATGATAGCTTCTGTCTGTACTGTATACGAGGTGAATTGGTGAAACTAAGCGAGTTTTTATTACTGTTTTTGTTCTCAATAGGAATATACATGGGATAAATGTCTTCCAACCAACGGGTACGTCCATTAAAATAAAAGCACCTATGTCACAAGAACACAGGGGTGATATTTTGATAAACTTGTTTGCGAACTAAAAAGAAACAAAAACACGTTAATAGTTGACATTAACTTGATAGTGTGTATAAACTTATGTATCAAATAGCATTTTAAGTTGTTGCCATCAGAAGTGCATAATATAAATTTTCTTTTCAGGCGATGTTAGACAACCAAGATGTTGAGAAAGTTTTCCTACATCATATGGTTTGCCTAGGCCCAGAGCATTGGAATAATAGGTAAGTTGAAATTAATTCTAAAAATAAAAAAATAGGTACATCAGCGTAACTTCAGGTTATCTTGGGAGTTCATAACATCTTCGTTATATGTGAGGATGGTTGACGAGCAAATATAATTTCAAACGAAAGACGAATTGGTGAAAATGTAATATTCTAATAAATAGGTAATGTATTATGTTATTGAGTTGTAGTGGTTACCTAAACAATAACACTAGCAGCAGTTTAAGAAAAATTCAGTAAACAAGCTACAAAAACCTCACCTACACGGTCAATTACCCAATCCTGTTTTCTATAGGAGCTGTTTAGGATGAAAAGGGTGTAAGTCTAAAAATACGAAAATTGAGATAATTTCAGATTTAGATTTCTTTTAAGGTGACCTAGTTTAAGGTTCTTCGAGTAAGGTAGTCGACTAGGTAAAAAATCAACGCAAGATCCGTAAGCGCCGCCTAAAAAATGCCTTCTCCGTAGGAACAACACATGCGCCGTTGGAGAAAAACCTTTGATTACTCAAAACTACATTCAGTGGACTTATACCACTTTCATTCTAACAAGCTTTCTAAATCTTCTAAAGAATCGTGATATTGCTTAAAATCCGTTTCTTTGACAAGAATCATCAAGCAGATATACAAAAATAAAGCTAACTCGCCTAGTTGTAGCTATGGACAGATTCTTTGATTGTTTTTAATCATATCTCAGTGAGTTTGTAACGTGAGAAAATTAGGAAAACTCTCAGCAACCCAATACGGGTAAAGCCTGTCTTTTTTTCTCGCATCCGCAAACAATGCGATCATATCCATCAAAACGAGGCCCTTTTTGCGCGGGTTTATTGGAGACGAACGTGCCTATTGGGATCGAAGCGGCCTCTCACGTCTTTTAAAACGTTATTAAACTTTTTAATGGAATGTGTGGAATCGTGATATTCGCCCTAAGCCACAGAGAAGAAACGGAATCTTGTATAGATGAACTAGCACAAAAAAGGGAGAAGTGTTAAGCGTCAGTTGGAAGAAGGGAATAAGTCCTATCAAACCCAAGTTTTGAGAAAATCGAAGAAAACTGTATAAGTAATGGAATTTTCATTGTATAACCACTAAATTTTTATCGGGAGTTCAGAACCCTTTTTAGAAAGCTGAGCAATCATCAAAACAAATACAAGTATGTTCAAAAATATTTTACAGTCAAAATAAGTTGATGGACTTATTCACTTTTCCACCTTATGAAATTTTTCTGATGAAAAAATTTAAAAAAAAAACCTTAAATTCACATTTAATTATATATCTCCTTAGTTTACACCACAAAAAGGTGAAATAAAAAGGATAAGATAAATAAAATTCAAAATTATAGTGAAACTGAGTTATTAAAGCAGTATCAATGGACTGAGAGAGTATAAATGGAGTCAAACATTCCCTGCATAAAAAAAGTTAAAAAAATTAAAATTAAGAGAAAATTTTATTTTAACTTGGTTTACAGCACAAAGAATATGAAAAGAAAGGCAAATTAACTTTAATTCAAAATTAACTTAAAAAATACAATGAATGGACAATGGACATCGATTTCACAACTTCAAGGGGCGATATCTCCCTAAAGAGGTTAGTTATTTCCCCCCTCTTTTCACCCATGTGTAGAGCAAAGCTTGGAAATTGTTTTGAGCACAAAAAGTCAATTTGTCATTATCGTGAGAAAGTGGTAGTAATTATGATTAAGAAAAAACATTTCAAGGAAAGAACTGATCACTACTAAAAAATAACTCTCGTTCAATTGTGACGATATTTGTTAGTTCAAAAACTGTACTTCTGCGAGTCCTACGAGAGGATATGAGGGTCTTCCCTCTGGTTTTTGAGGGGACTCACCATTTTGCCGTGACGTTCTCGTAGACGGGATCCGCGATGATTCCTTGCTCACTCACCCCGAGGATAGGGTCATGGAGCACCAAGTCCCAGTATGGTCGCAGCTGCTGAATCCGAGAAGGCCGCCCGGCCTAATCGGTAGAAGGGGAATGTCCGTCCACAGCCAACGGAAGGCTTAGCACACTCCGTGTGAGACATGGTGTCTCAGCCATCATGTCCGTCAAAGTCCTCGGGATCGAAAAATAGCCATTGATAGTAAAATACTCAGCTGTGGAGGTGTGGGAGTGGTAGAAGAGAGCGAGAGATTCAAATTGAACTTTCCATTATTTATTGCTTTCACGATGCAGTGTGATTATGAAATACAGACATACGACTTAACTAGCGACCCACAGCGCAACAAAAAAAAATCACCAAGCCTACTCACACGATGAACGCCGGAGCGTTTCGAGAAAACGGGGAAGTCCCGACTGCAAAACAAAATTCGAAAGTCGAAAAAGAAGAAGTCGTTCGTTCGAGAAACGCCAAACCTTTTATAGGGCAAAGTTGCCAGCCTGATGTCACCCACAAACGTGATCCTAATTGGCTGACTAGTACAACCACAGTCGCAGTTACGCGGGGAGAGACAGAGTTGGCGCGCTTATCGCCTTAACGGTGAAAGTCCGAACGCGATGGGTGAAACATGGCTTTCTATGGAGGGGAAGAGCTAAGTGATAGGAAAAGAACGCACTCGGCGGTAAAACCGGTCCGCCAATCGAGGGAAGCGTAGTGCCAACGAATATTCAATCGCCAAAGCAAGTTTGAACAACGAAGGAGACGGGAAAAAGTGAGAGCGTGATGACTCAGGGTTAAGGCATTTACAGGAGCCAGGAGGAACTAGTCGATCTCATGGGGATTTGTATTGGGAGGCCTAGCAATTATCGGTTCGTACGGCAGGGAAGAGAAATATGTGGGAGAAACGTCTGGCCAAGGCGGTTTCTCACCACATATTCTCCCAACAGCCGGAGATTTTGAAAAAAAAAATCCAAAACGAAAAGTTAGGAAAAAAAAATCTTGAAGGGAAGCCAAAAGGTGGATGTGAAAAAAAAAAAACAAAGGGGTTTACAGGACAACCAGATAACAAAAAACAGATTTGCCTAACAAGAGGAAATATCAACAGAGTTAAGCTCTTAATCCGAGTGCAACTACATGACAGGGAGTAAGGGGCGGTTCTCGAGACGATTTCAATATTATACTTGTGGGTCGCTTTTACAAAAGAGAAAAAGAATACAAACTTCGATGTCATGGCATCGGGAAATCTTGATAAGAGGGAACATCAACCTCTGAAGTTGTCGACAACATAATAATAAAAACAAATTGGGGCATGCCAAAAAAATACAAAAGACGTCATACAGATTGCTAAGTTCAATTAGCAAAAAAATAATGGTTACGAATGATTATTAAATTTTAAAGATGGAACCATTATACATAAGTAGTTTAAGAACTACAATTTAGCTAAGCACAAAAATAAGAAAGCTACCTTAAGGATATAGGTATCAATTTAAGAGGTTAAGCATTGAGGAATTGAAGATACCACTACACACATATAAAATAAGAAGGTTCAATGGGAAAAAAAATTTTGGCCATTGTAAGACCATATGAAAACAGTAATGAGTATTAAGTTCATTTAGGTGACTCGTGAAACATTATTGGTACATTACATGTGGATAAGACCTATGAGCTCGGTTAGGATATCCAACAGTAGGGCAAAAAAAGGGGTGCCTGTCACTATACCATACTAATAACAAGTGTGAATTACAATTAAGGGTCAAAAGACCAGACAAGTTACACAGATAGCGATTATCATTAGAGATTTAAGTTCCATATAGGGGAACAAAGATTAATGGGGTAGTATAGATAGATTATAGAGTTGTGCCAAGTCCAATTTTGGACATTAGGTTAAGTTAGACAAATATATGTACACCAAAAATTGCAATTTAGAATTAGGTGTAGGTTAAAAAAACATTTACGGAGAAACTAAAGGAACATATAGACCATGTGAACTAAAAACACAAAGTACGAAATTATAATCTGAGGGTCATATGTGGGGAGTGTCAACATCACAGAATGCAGGGGCACATAAGGGAATCATGGGGAGACCAGCTCAAACCAAGACGCCAATCTTGTGATCATCAAGGGCAAATGTACCCAAACATTCCTAATGACAACACATAACCATACATGATGTCAAATACAGCATTAACTATTAAGTGACGAATTTGATTCATCCGATGCAACATTATAATAACAGGTATGAGTGACGACAAGCAAAAAATAAAACACCAATTTGAAACAATTAATCGAACTTATAGAACCAAAAATACTAAACTTAAGTGTAGATAGAGTAGCTAAATTGTGCTAGCCAGTTTTCTGGGATATATACGCACATAAAACAAAGGAAACACAAAACATATAGTAGTACCATTTGGTATTGGTACAAAAATTATAGTCAAAATCGAGGTGTGTCCTACATAGGTAATGAGAGCATTAAAAAAGACATCAAACAAGATATCAACTGAATCTATTTTGTTTAAGATTCGTTACTCAGGAACAGGGTTCCTTATAGAGTTCATATGCACATTAATGCTCATAAGATCATGGTAGTGCGTACCAACAAGACAACACATCACATAAATTTACCATTGGTTTTTTGTTTATGTAACCAAGGAAGATGTGAAAACATAAGTATAGGTTCTGGGACCTAAAGTTGTGTTGTTAAAAAAAATATAGGACACATAAAATAAGTCATCCAGATAGATGAGAATAAAAGGACAGAAAAGGGTTCAAGTCAGGTAAGTTCAAATAAAATGGGAACTGACAGAATGGGATCTGACAGAAAAGGTTTGAACAGAATGGGTTCAGGAACAACTCACAATCCCAAGTAGACATTATAGACTAAAGTCTATAAACAAACAGTACCTATTTCAAAACAATTATCTTCGAGGACGAAGATTATAAGTTCTACTGGGATTAGAAGGAACAGGGTCAGGATCGACAGGAAGAAGGTACTCTCTACGTGGGGTGACTCTTATGATTCTATCGAAATGCACTTTCAGTGCTTTCTGAGGAAGATCAGGTGTTCTGTTAATGGTACATAGAACAGAGGAATTGATATCAGTTATTTTGAAAGGACCATCAAAACTGGGTTTAAACTTGTCTCTCGATTTGAGATATACAGTATCTCCAATTTTGAAATTACGTTGAGAAGCCTTGTCTAGTTGTTTTTGATAGTAGGAGGACTTTACTTCATTAGAATTTAACTTGGCTTCAGTATAGATTTTGTCAATGGTTCTCAAGGTGTCAACTATTGAGGACGCTTGAGAAAGATTGTCAATATCAACATGTGAAAAGGTATCAGTTAAAACAGAAAGTTCTCTACCAAAATGAATTAGATTAGGAGAGAAACCAGTTGCTCTATGCCTGGAGGCATTGTACATACTCTGGTGTACCTTTATAGCATCATGAAAAATATAACCCTGCTCTAAAAGTGAACCTATGGTAGATTTTATAGAGGAATTTATACGTTCGCTTTTACCATTTGCCTGTGGTCTACCAGAGGAAGTATGACACAAACGAATTCCAAGGGAAGTATTGAATTTTTCAAAAACCTCTGACGTGAATTGTGCACCCAGGTCAGTTAAAATTATCGAAGGACGACCATGCGTGGATATATACTGCAGTAAGGCAGTTATTACAGATTTGGAAGTGATGTTTGAAAGGGGGTATAGTTCAAAATGCCTGGAGAAATTATCAAGAACAGTGAGAATATACTGATGGTTAGAAAAAGGTCCGACTAGGTCCATGGATACAACTGAACCAGGTCTCTCAGGGGACATTGTAGGTTGGAAAGGTGCAGGAGGTATACGATGAGGTTTGTTACGAATACAAATTTCACAAGAAGATACAAAGTTTTGTGTATCTGCGTAAATTCCCTTCCAATAATATTTGGAAGCAATGAAATCATAGGTTTTTGCAATGCCAAAGTGGGAAAAGTGTGCTATTTTTAAAATTTTGGGCCGAATAGATTTGGGAATTACGATTAAATTCCGAGAAGAATTAGGTTCTTCCTGCTTAGTAAACATCAGCAGTCGAGTATTAGCATCAATAAAAAAATTCTCCTGGGCAGGAAGTCTATTAAGTAGACGATTATAAATTAGTGATAAGTCTACATCAGCTAGTTGAGCTTTTAAGATTGTTTTACAAGAGATTTCATTTTCAGGATCAGGAGTGTCATTATCAAGATGAGAGATAATATAGCACATTTCATGACTAACATCTATGTTGGAAGTATCCAAATGATTAATTTCCTGTACTGGAAGGGGATTTTGACAAGATAGAATTGAAGGATCAGACAATATATCATCCTGAGGAGGTGATTCATGTAAACGAGAAAAGTAATCAGGGAGAACATTTTCCTTTCCTGGAATATGTTTAAAGGTAAAAGAATACTCACTGAGGAGTAAAAGCCATCGCGTTGTGATGTCGGCTGGAGATGTTACTTTCTTATAATGAAGAAGAGGTTTGCTGTCGGAAAGAATTACAAAAGGACGTGCATATAGATAGAATTTGAAAGATTCGACACCTTTGACAATTGCCATTAACTCTTGCTTGATGGCAGGATACTTGGATTCAGCAGGAGAAAGAGATTTTGAAAAATACGATATCGGATGTAATTGACCATCAAATTCCTGCATCAACACAGCGGCAATCGCTCGTTTCGACGCGTCTGTGTTGAGGAGGAACTGTTTGGAAAAATCCGGTTGGCGAACAAAAGGACGTTGAAAGAAAATGGCCTGAAGCTTTTGAAAAGATGTTTGACATTCATCATTCCAGGTAAAAGACACAGAAGGAGAAGACACACGAGTCAAGGGTTGGATAAGATCAGCATAATTGGGGATGAGATGCCTATAAAAACCACAGAGACCGACAAAACGTTTTACCTGTTTCTTTGTGTGAGGGGTGGGGAAAGAGTTTATTTTTACTACATTAGCCTCAATAGGAGAAATTACATGTTTATCTATGTGGAATCCCAAGAAGTTAATTTTTTGCTGGTGAAAATTGCACTTAGCTGCAGATAAGGTCAAATTGTGAGCTTCAAAGATAGTCAGTACAGAATTAAGTTTATCACAAGATTCCTGAAGAGAATTAGAGCAGATGATTATGTCATCTTGGTAAGCATAGGTGCCTGGTACACTTTCTAAGATCTTGTCCATTAACGCTTGAAAAATGGATGCAGCCGTTTTTAAACCAAAAGGAAGACGATTGAGGCAATAAGTGCCGAAAGGGGTAGTTATAGCTAATTTGTCTCTATATTGTTTAGGAAGATCCACTTGCATATATGCTTGCTGCATATCTAAGGTAGTAAAATGATTGAACTGAGCTATATTTGCTATGATAGTTTGAATCTTAGGTAAGGGGTAAGAATTATGCAGAATAATGGCGTTTATGAGTCGAAGATCTAAAGCAAGACGGTACTTCTGGATACCAAAGCTATCAGGTTTCTTTTTAACTAATAACATAGGAGATGACCACTCAGAGACATCTCTAGTCATGAGTCCAGCTTCAACCATTTCATCCAGTTGGTTTTTGGCTGAGTCAATGAGGGCAGCAGGGATAGGGAAAGGAAGGGTTTTTATTGGGTAATCAGATGTGAAAGTGAGACGCGGGACAATAGCGTCTGTATGACCCATAGACTTTAGAGATTTAGAAAACGCTTGGGCATGTTGAGAAAGGACCTTTAAGAGGTCATTTTTCTCAACATCCCCAAGGTGGGAAAGATCAAAATCATCTACACTGAATTCTGAGTTTCTTAACTGTTGAATTAAAGGGGATGCAACAATTGCATTTACAGAATGCTTTTCACCCTCTGGTATCTCCTGTATGTGATCAATATGAGCAACACGGCCAACAATATAGTTCTTATTCAAAAGTAATTTTTCGTTTGAGTTATTGTGCATTAATATATAAAAGGAAACGAATTCAGGGAGGTTTTTGTTAGGTATACTCTGCTTTGAAATATCAATTATTGAATCATATGACACGACACTGGGTTGATGGAGAGCATACTCAAAAAGGAAAACAGAACCCAGATCTTTTGCTGGAGATCTTACTAAGGCATACTTGCTCTCATTTGGGTCAAGTGTTACACGTTGAGACAATTGTACCAAATGGTTTTTATTCTCTAAATGGTCAGACAAGATGGCATTTGTCACAGATAGGGGTTGACTATTGGTTAGAGCAAAAGGAATTTCAAGATCGTCAATTTTGAAATTTCGAGATGAAAGTTGTATGCTCATTTTGTTCTTTAACATGAAATCGACACCCAAAATACCGTGAAATTTACTATTAGGAGAGAGATTAATGACGAAAAAGTGATGTTTGAAAAAAAGAGTGGATATCTTAAAAGATATTTCCACACATGCCTTGAAGGCGACAACCGAATTCACCGTGGAAATAGTTACCTTTCTAGAAAGAAATCTGCACGTTACCATAGGTTTTATAAAATTGAAAAAAGCCTCAGAGATTAGGGAGATGGAAGAACCAGTGTCACATAAGAAAACACCAAGATTATTTTTGAAAGATAAAGATATATGAGGTAGGTCTTCACTGGAAGATTGAACCGACAGTATACATTCCGAAGGGAATAGATCAGCATTATGAGAAATATCAGGTTGAAAAGAGGTTTGAGTAGAGGTTTCTTGGACCGGTACATTAACACAATGATCAAAATCACTAAAGAAGGTCTGAGAAGATTTTGATATTTTATATGAATTTTGATTAGATTTTGAGAGATTAAATTTATAGGTTTGGTCATTTATGCCGACACCATTTTGATAAGAACTACAATCCAAAGAGTCGTAAAGACTATATTTAGAAAAAGGTACAGGTATGCTGTTTCGAGTGGGGTCGTAAATGGGGACAGGACAATTTGATGCCTGAGGAAAGTATCGAGCACCATGGGCATCATACAAGGGACTCGTGATTAGTTTGGGTGATAGTTATTGTTTTGATAGTTATTGGGACGTTGTCTGGGGTAAGGATTTTGACGCCTTTGGGGATTTTGGGAGGAACCTTGCCTTTGGTTATTGAGGGACCTCTTATATCTAAAGCAATCTTTCATGACGTGACCAAGAATGCCACAATAATGACACTTGGGTCGAGACCTTGGCCTGGCATTTACAGTCGGGTGCCTAGATTGACTACTATCTTTCTGATGGGAAGGGCCAGGTTTTAGAAAGGCGTTAGGGACCCTATTGGACTTTAATTCCTCTATGGAGGAACGTAGAGAGTGAAGCTCTTCCTGAATAGAGGAAGGTTGGGGCAGGGGTGTTATTGAATTCAATACCTCATTTTGGATGGTTAATTGCTGCAGTTCATCAGCCCTTTTAACAGCCATTTGAAAGTCTGTGATGCCTGCTTCGTACAATTTTAGTCTCAGATCAGATGGTAAGATGGACATTAATTTAACGAACTGTATTGAGTTTAAGGCAGAAGGGTCTTTAATGTCAGAATGGACACGTTGGACCAAAACACTTATTCTGTGTGCTAAATTCCTAACAGATTCTGCTGGGAGCATCTGAATAGTATTTAAAGAATGAAGAGCGGATGCAGCAGAAGAGGTCACAAAAAATTTGCCTAGTTCCGACAAGAGAAGATCAGGCTCTAAGATCTCCTTAAGGGAGGGGGACTCTATGTAATATTTTAACGCAGCCCCAGAAAGTTTGGACTTTAGAAATGCGAGTGCCTGAGGGGTTGACCACTTATTTATGTCCACGAGGTTTTGGAATTGTTCCTTGAAGAATTCAAAAACTGACGGGTCACCGTCAAAAGGAGTGATAGACAGTATGAAAGTACTTTGTGGGTTGACGCTAGTTTTTCCCATGTTTGATAGCAAAAAGGTTTAAAGAGGAAACGAGAGAAAAAAATTCTTAAAACAGGAATCACGAAAAATGATACACTTATATAGGGATAACAAAACTGGCATCAAATGGCGATGGTAGCAACATGGCCAAGGGACTTCAACTTAGGGAGGGTGTGTGTGTTAGGCTTAGGGATTACAATGGCCAGATTGCTCCATGCCATTCTGACGCAGAAATTTAGATGGTACCAACATGTCATCAAAATAAGATATCATGAACATACACCAATAATTTTGTGAAAATTAAAAAACAATATATGCAATGGTACCAACACACAAATAATCAACTCAGGTATAGAAAAAACAAAAAAACTCAGGTAATGAAGAATTCCCTAGAATATTCAGTCAAAATATAATAATGTATAAACTGACAAAATTTATCACTAAACATGGGAAGGATTGGTCCAGATACCATAAAGAAAAAATATCAATAAATAATTCTTTTTTTTTTTTGAGTTACTAAGACAGGTATTAGTTCCAAAAAATGCATTTGATGACCAGAAATTTGGACTGAACATTAAAAGGACTGGTCACTGCACCAATTTTTATCGTGAGAAAGTGGTAGTAATTATGATTAAGAAAAAACATTTCAAGGAAAGAACTGATCACTACTAAAAAATAACTCTCGTTCAATTGTGACGATATTTGTTAGTTCAAAAACTGTACTTCTGCGAGTCCTACGAGAGGATATGAGGGTCTTCCCTCTGGTTTTTGAGGGGACTCACCATTTTGCCGTGACGTTCTCGTAGACGGGATCCGCGATGATTCCTTGCTCACTCACCCCGAGGATAGGGTCATGGAGCACCAAGTCCCAGTATGGTCGCAGCTGCTGAATCCGAGAAGGCCGCCCGGCCTAATCGGTAGAAGGGGAATGTCCGTCCACAGCCAACGGAAGGCTTAGCACACTCCGTGTGAGACATGGTGTCTCAGCCATCATGTCCGTCAAAGTCCTCGGGATCGAAAAATAGCCATTGATAGTAAAATACTCAGCTGTGGAGGTGTGGGAGTGGTAGAAGAGAGCGAGAGATTCAAATTGAACTTTCCATTATTTATTGCTTTCACGATGCAGTGTGATTATGAAATACAGACATACGACTTAACTAGCGACCCACAGCGCAACAAAAAAAAATCACCAAGCCTACTCACACGATGAACGCCGGAGCGTTTCGAGAAAACGGGGAAGTCCCGACTGCAAAACAAAATTCGAAAGTCGAAAAAGAAGAAGTCGTTCGTTCGAGAAACGCCAAACCTTTTATAGGGCAAAGTTGCCAGCCTGATGTCACCCACAAACGTGATCCTAATTGGCTGACTAGTACAACCACAGTCGCAGTTACGCGGGGAGAGACAGAGTTGGCGCGCTTATCGCCTTAACGGTGAAAGTCCGAACGCGATGGGTGAAACATGGCTTTCTATGGAGGGGAAGAGCTAAGTGATAGGAAAAGAACGCACTCGGCGGTAAAACCGGTCCGCCAATCGAGGGAAGCGTAGTGCCAACGAATATTCAATCGCCAAAGCAAGTTTGAACAACGAAGGAGACGGGAAAAAGTGAGAGCGTGATGACTCAGGGTTAAGGCATTTACAGGAGCCAGGAGGAACTAGTCGATCTCATGGGGATTTGTATTGGGAGGCCTAGCAATTATCGGTTCGTACGGCAGGGAAGAGAAATATGTGGGAGAAACGTCTGGCCAAGGCGGTTTCTCACCACAGTCATTTTTTGTACTTATTCCCTTCTTCAAACTGACGATTCAACTGGTATGAGGAAATTTTTGAATAGCCTCTAGTTTACTTAATATAACCCCCATTTTATAGTGTAAAATATTTTCAAGAAATTTACGGTTACAATTTAGTTCAGTTGGTCGTACTTCTCGTTTTTCTGACTCATACCTTAAGCTACGAACGATTTCGATTAATAATAGTATAACAGTCCTCTTCAAGTTACGTGATGGGAAAAAAGTTGGATTGCCGTTTAGTTTGGCGGCTCCGACTGTGTTCGCGGGCCATTACCGTGATGGATCGTGAGGTGATCGTGGTTATGGGAAGAAAAATGACATCAGAGGGGTTGAAAGCGAGGCGGTGTTCGAATCGCCGATTTTCGAATTCAATTGGAGACTCCCAAATGGATGCCACTTCCTCTCGTTGATAGCAGAGGGATCGTCTGAGAGCGAGAATGGCTTAAGTCTTCGGAATTCAGTTTCAAGCATTGTTTGTTTGAATTTGATAATTGAAGGGCTTGGTGGATGAAGGGGCTATGTTACAAGGACTGTCCGAAAAGTAACGAGACTGAATTCCAGTCCGAATTTGAGAATTCAGTCTCGTTACTTTTGGGACAGGCCTTGTAACATTGGGCCCTTCATCCTCCAAACCCTTCAATGAGGTATTTGCATAGCATGAGTGATGAGGGATTTGCTCAATTTTATACTTTTTTGATACATTATGGTTTGAAACTCCCAAATTTCTGATTTTTAAGTTCAAAAATGTGTTTTAAATAATCTAAAATTCAATTTTATTTTTGCCAAAACGTCAGAAAAGTCACGTTATGAGAAAACGGGCCTCTATTGGATGTGACATCACAGCGCATGAAAACCATTGTGTTTGCTGCTTTCACGTGATCAGAAAACGGGCTTCTATTGGGTGTGACCTCACAGCGCATGATTTGTGATTCGAAAGTGTTTTATCGCCCAAACAAAAAACGAAATTTCAAAAATTTATATCTCAGAATCTAGGCTACGAAAATACTTGATGTAAACGTCATTCTTCATGGTTTTTTATACACTATTTTAATAAAATTTAATCTCATATTGTGAGAATACATCATTAGGGAGACGGAAAAAAAAGCTCAAAATCTCAAATCGAAGTTTTTATTTGCCAACTTTTAAAAACAGGCAGCGTTTTTCGTCCAACACGAATCATCGTTTAGGGATCAGAAAAGCAAAAAAAGCGCCTCCTATAATCATTACTGGTGATTATAATTTTTAATTATTTTCCTTGATGTTTATTTTCTGGGTAATATTTTTGATACGCTCTCGTCGTGATCCTTATTGGTGTACTACACATAATTTTCGTTGGCCCTCTTTGTTTTTTATTTTCTCGACTTAAAGTGTTCATTTCAATTTTGTCAAGTCTCGATTACATAGGGGACATCCATAAATTACGTCAGGTCAAAAAGGGGGAGGAGGGGTTTGGAAAAATCTCACCAAGGGGGGAGGGGGAGTCGATTAAAATCTCACGTCAACTTTTTAAGTTAGAAATTAAACGATTTTTTTAAGTATGAGAAAGGAATAATACCCACAGATAAGATACTGTGGTGATTTTTAGGTGGAATAATGTCTTTTTCCCTCACATCATTAATAATGGAAAAGTTTTAGGTGCTGTGAAGCACAGAATGCAAACGAATAGGATAGAAAATTACTTTGAAAGGTTGTAGGTAAATCTCACGTGGGGGGAGGGGGGTCCAGATTTTGGAAAAAACACCTCACGTAATTTATGGATGTCCCCATATGTGATTGCCTTTTCAATAACTTAGATAGATTGTCTTTATTAAAGCTGGATTTAATATACTCTGCATTAAGCTTTAAGAAATTTATAGACTTTAGAACTGTGTTTCCCAACCTTAGTGTTTCTAAATTTTTTTTGCACCCATGTCTTTTTTTTGTCATCGTCAGAATCATTCTTGGAAAGTAAATAAAACCTGGTGGTCCATGCCCCACCTGATTGCAATTTGGTTAAATATTTTCAAATCGCTCCCATAAAAAATCTTATTGCCCAACGGTAGGGCCTTATTTTTTTGACTTAATCCATTTTCATGCTGAGCAAGCTCAACCGGTTTGGGATGTTTGAAGCACGCTCCTCTTCCGGTCGATTACATCTCTTGGGTCTTTTTTACTCGTAAAGGGAGGTTACAGGGGTGTTTCTTATAGAAATCCGTTTATTGCTGCTGCTGATGATGATGGTGTTTTTATACGGTTAAATTTCTCCTAGCAGAAACGCGGAGAGAAACAGAGATAAGTTACGAACATTTTCTTTTTATCTTTTGAAAATTCTGCAGTAAATATGATATTTTGCCTATTTAAGAATTTCTCAAATCATCGAATTTATAAAAAATCTGTGTCACAAACTTTCTAAAAGTGATAGGGGAAATTAAAAAGTTAGAAAGTTTCATTCTGAGTTCTCTTGTCTTCTCTGATTCTTTTGTTTTCCCCTGAGTTTGAAAGCAAGTTTCATCCGGGGATTCAATTGCTCTTCTTCCTTTTCGCTAAGGATTTTAAGAGATATTCATCCTGAGCTTCTTTATTCCTTCTTACGCATCTTCCCTCAGTATCAAAAGAAAGTTTCATCCCGAGATTCAATTGCTCTTTTGCATCCTCTCTTAAGGATTGTAGGAGAGATTCATCCTCAGCTTCTCTTGCTCTTTTACGCTTTCACTCAGTATCAAAAAAAAGTTTCTTCCTGATATTCCATTGCTCTTTTGCATCCTCTCTTAAGGATTTTAGGACAGGTTCATCCTGAGCTTCTTTTCCTCTTACGCATCTTCCCTCAATATAAGTTTCATCCTGAGATTCAATTGCTCTTTTGCATCCTCTCTTAAGGATTGTAGGAGAGATTCATCCTCAGCTTCTCTTGCTCTTTTACGCTTTCACTCAGTATCAAAAAAAAAGTTTCTTCCTGATATTCCATTGCTCTTTTGCATCCTCTCTTAAGGATTTTAGGACAGGTTCATCCTGAGCTTCTTTTCCTCTTACGCATCTTCCCTCAATATAAGTTTCATCCTGAGATTGAATTGCTCTTTTGCATCCTCTCTTAAGGATTGTAGGAGGGATTCATCCTCAGCTTCTCTTGCTCTTTTATGTTTTCACTCAGAATCGTAGGAAAGTTTCATCCTGGGATTCAATTATTGTTCTTCTTCATTCTCTCTAAAGATCGTAAGAGATATTCATCTTCAGCTTCTCTTGCTCTTTCGCATCATCTCACAAAATCGAAGGAAAGTTTTATCCTGAGATTCAGTTACTCTTCATCTTCTTTTAAGATTGTAGGAAAGTTTCATTCGTGGACCGATTCTCTTGCTCTTTCGCTTTATTCTAATACTACGTTCACACAGGAAGAGTTAAACTAGTTTAAGTGCCAATCTAGTTCAAGTAAAGTACGTGTGAACGATACTAGTTCACAGATTAAATTAGATTTAAACTAGTTTAGCAAAGATAAACTGTCTTAACTTTAAGATAGTTCCCCAAACTATCTTAAATCCGAATATAGTTTAAATTCATCGTGGCACCATCTACTAAGAGGGAAAAACTAACAAACTATTTTTTATTTGATATCACCTCACCACGTAAAGGAAATATATATTTGAAATTAAATACATTTTCATAATGGAATTGGACAAAACAAGCAAAAAAATTCGTATTCTGCAAATATAGTGCGAAGTAAAAACTTTTAAGTGGAGTGTTTAGGCTTTGAGACGAGCTCTTGGACGGCTGCTATTTTTTTACTCGTAGTGCCATCTGGGCTTAATATAGTTGTAGTGTGAACGGGTAAAAATGAGATAGTGTAAGTTAAGATATCTTAACTTCTCTCCTCTTTTCATGTGTGAGCGTAGAAGGAGGATAAGAAGAATTTTGATCAAAGTCAATGAGGAAGTTGCATGATTTTTTTTATTTTTTTAATCGATTCCTCTTGCAAAAATAAGCAACTACCCAAAATTTGAGGCCGATCAAGAAATTTTTTGATTGCCAAAAAAATTAACAAAAATCCCCTTTTTAAAAGCGCGCGAAAACGCCAAGAGTTAGGATGTGACGTCATCTTATACTAAACATTGTTGTAAAGCAATGGAGTTGATGGTATTATTGTTGACGTCATCTTATAGTTTAAAAACAATAAACGTTTTCAGTCACGTGTTTTTTTTCTCGACTTTTAAATTTAAATAATTAATTACTTGTACATTTTTTGAAATATTTACTAGATATTTCATTTTACCATACAAAAAACCATACGGAACACTTGTTTGTTTTTGAAAATCTGACACATGCAACTTCCTTATTGTTAAAAGTATACGAAGTTTAAAAAGACAAAGGCTAAAAAATTGACACCATTTTTGTCCTTGACATTTCCATCAATGTATAATTGACAGTCAACTGTATTTGAAAGGAAAGTGTTTATGGAAACCTAATATTTGATTGAAACAAAATTAAGTGTTATAAACACAATAAGACCAATAAGTAAAAAAAGAATATTAACATTTTTTTTTATTTGTTTGTTCTTATTCTTGTTGATTGGATGGAGACATTTGCTGACTCTTTACAGTCGCTTCGTCTTCTTTTTTTATTGCTTCAATAAAAAATCAAATTATTTAATAGGAAATGATTATCATAGTCATTACCGTAACTTTTAGGAGTGTTTTGATGTAGAAAAGACCATCCCTCATTAACCCCATAATTGACGTATCTGTTTGCTTCTGGAACGTTTCTTTTTGCGAAGGGATTGCCATCCGAATAAAATCCCTTCGTGATGTCTTCATTAGTTGGTGTGCCTCCCATGGTGCCCAGATCATTAATGCCAAGAGAGCAAGCGCTTAGAGGCAGAGATTGAAGGCCTCCTACCGCGCAGGCGCCAATTTCCGTAATTGTTGCAGGCGGAATCGGTAATGTTTTAA
Source organism: Tetragnatha versicolor (assembly GCA_024610705.1). Classification (NCBI taxonomy): domain Eukaryota; kingdom Metazoa; phylum Arthropoda; class Arachnida; order Araneae; family Tetragnathidae; genus Tetragnatha; species Tetragnatha versicolor. The sequence goes on along the minus strand of JANDEH010000004.1, from coordinate 66,362,902 downwards.
AAGGGGGTAATTGAATCGTCATTTCCATCAGCTTAAACATTTATTATTTCTTCGGGGATGGGGAGTCAAATATACCTTAGGAAAAAAGGTACAGGTACTATAGGGGAGAGTGTTGTACCTGTGGACAAAAATCACGTTTGGATTTTTCCAAGACAGGTAAAATCACTTTTTGACCATTTAAAGTGCCCAACCTATAGTCCTAACCTTTGTGAGTAGGGGGATATTTTTTATTAGCTAAAATCTTGAAAATTGTATTTTTAATTAATAATAACTTGAAAAAATTTGTGTCCATAGGTACAACAACGTGCTCTCCCTATGGATAGACCCAGTTGTACCTGTGGACACCCTTAAAAAGGGAATGTTAAGTTGAAAAAAAGCTAAAAATGAACATTTTTACTAATGCATTACCTTTTTATAACATATTTCAAGCCTTTTTAAAATTGGAAATAGATTTTTTAAAGTAATGTAGTTTTAGATCGTAAATGATCATTAAAACGAAGTTGAATGATAAAAGTCTTGATTTTTTACCAAAACACATAAATCACATGTGATTTTCAGATCAAAATTTAAGGTAATAGTTTCATCAATCATGCTGATTGATCTGATCACTTCACTGATCCAAAAAAAAACAATTAGATTGACACTTTGTTGTGCAAGCATTTGGTGGTAACTTCCGCAAATCTTCTTCAGTGATAAATTTTAAGTTTTTTGTGATCACCATACTTAAATGCGACAGGGTGCTTAAGATTTTACACCATATTTTACACTAAATGCCAAGTAGAATCAAAAATTTAAAAAAGTAGTTAAGATCACAAAATATTTGATTTTTTATCTTAAAATCACTTGAAAATAATCACCGACAAATAGATAACATTTTAGAATTAATTTAACATCCATTAAAATGTATTCACTCTAAAGAAACTTGATTCAAAAACGCCAATTAGCTACAGACACCCACAAGAACGTGTCCGTAGGTACAACACTTATGGTGTCCGAAGGTACAACATCAGGTGTTTTTGCATTCAAAATTCTATAAAAAATAAAAGAATTGAGATCTGACGATTTCTAATATCATAACTAAAAAGTCAAAATCTTGGGGATTCATCCCATATATCCCATTTTATCATATCATAGTTATAGGGGAAGAGAAGAATTAATGCAGTGATGCACTAAAAAAAACTTTGAGCATCTAAAAACAGTATTTTTATTATAGAAAATTTAAATAATATTTTAAAGAGCTGATTTCACGTTAGCAACTAGATAGCATCTGTTTACATTCAAAATCGACCCCAAATTCAAATTTGTATTTTTTCCCGAATTTTAAAATGAGGTGGCTGAAGGTACAACCGTCCTTAGGTACAACACTCTCCCCTATAATTTGAAGGCCTAATACTATATTTGTGGGAAATCTCAAGTAAGACAACGAAGTTGGGAGAATAAACATATATTATATTGAAGAGGACTATTTACAAAGGTTAATATTACATGAGATAAAGGGCGCGTCTTAAGGCAAGCGCACACTCTTTAAACGATTGTATCAAAATTGAGTAAAAAGTACTCAAAAAGGCTCTGATCCAATAAGTACTCAAATTTGAATACATAAATATACTCATTTCTGAAAATGTGCATACTCAAAAATGAAACATCTTAAGCTTGAACTCAAAAATGAGCTCACGATGTTTCATTTTGAGTATGCACATTTCAGAATGAGTACATTCATGTATTCAAATTTGAGTACTTATTGGATCGGAGCCTTTTTGAGTACTTTTTACTCAATTTTGATACAATCGTTTTAAGAGTGCATCTCGCTTGTCTGCTCTTCTCGTTAGTCCAGCATCATCTCCCGGGGAGAGCGCACGGCAGCAGCAGTACAGGAGCAGAGTGTCCTGGTGGCGCCCTCTGGAGGTTGGCTGGGCACCACATATTTGAATCTCATGAATTATGAGAATTGTTTTCACACCTATCTTCAAATATATCGTTGTATCAATGATCTGCGTATATTCCTTCAGAATTCTTAATGCAAGGTGCCTATATTCTTTGAACGCCTTCTATCATCAAAGAGGTGTCTAGGTATAAGTAAGTGGTTATACCCTGATCCAGCGACTTTTCTGAGGACAGAATAGTATAAAAACCATCAATACTCCTAAGGTAACAACAATATAACCTCTAAAATTTGTGCTAAGATGGTTTTGAAGCACAGAACCCTAAAAAATGTGCAGAGATAGACAGAACAGATCTAAAAGGTTTAGAAAGGGGCTACCATTAGAAGGGTAAAGATTCACTGTATAACTCTTTCAGTCCTAGCCGCTGCAAATTTTTCTTAGGATGCAATGACCATCTTGAACGATCTTGGACACGCCATACTGCACTTTGATAAAGCCACTGTTAAATTTTTTTAGCGTTTCGGGATAACCAGCTCTGTCAGTCATTCTCTATTACGACAGAAGAAAAAAAATATTTTCTTCTTTTCGGGTTCTATCAAAGTACAGAATGGCTATTATACGCGTCTTGGACAGAAATAGATGAAACAAATCCTGAAAATATTTTTTAGCCAATTTTTTTCAGTGAAATATTTCATGTGTTTATAAATAAGTGAAATAAAAAAAATGTGTATGGATAAAAAGAGAAATCATGCTTATACTCCATAAATATTGTTATTATTCAATATTTAAAAAGATATCATTCAGACTTTGAGAAAGTTGTTTCAAAAATATCTTTGTACCCCCTCCGAAAAACAGTCATATCTGGATCCGCCCGCACAGATATCATAATATTCTTTGTTGTTTCTCAGTGTAGGAAGTTGTTCAGAAACTTGTACCCCTCAAAACACCAAAAATAAAAAAAGAGATGTCAACTCTCGTATTCTTTCAATATCGGAATAAGAATGAGCATTAACGTTTGCGGGAGAGTCTTTCAATCACGCGTTGCGTAGTAAAGCAAACCCACTTCACTGGAGTAAAAAAAGCAAGTTGCTTCTATTTGCTTTCGATAAGGTGTTGTGGCTCCAGGGTGTTCGACAGGCGCGTGGGCCGTCCGAAAAGTGTGGACTTGGATACCAACTAACTGCTCCGGTGAAATCGCGGAAGTGACTTTTGGACCGTTATTTTTGTTTGGTGGTGACCGGAGCACACAAAATCTGTTGTTTAACCCCTCCGTCGGGCGCAATGTGCCAAAACGCACCATTGAAAGAACCACAATTTTCTACCCTTTAAACAGGTGTCCAAAAAATTAAGGATAGTTTGCAACTTAATGAATAATGGTAACAAAACACAGATCTATATTATTGACATTAATGTCAGAATCTTCTGGGAGGGGGATTATAGTGCTGTCCTTTAAAAAAAACCCACTCCAAATTGTACCCTAAAAAACTCATCGAGATATTTTAAATAAATAATTGAAATAATTTTAAATTCTCATGTGCCCTGTCTTTGTATGTCATTAAGAGTGGCCGGAACGTAAAAGCAAGTCAAAGAACCGTTTATTTACTTAGTTTTTTGAATAAATAGAAAATGTCGATTTTGGGCTAAAAATATGATTTAGTTATGCAGATTTTGATGCTGTAAAAATATATGTTATGAAGACTTTAAAGCATTTTTCACGTGATTTTGTGTTATCCCGTTATTATGAAAATAAAATACTAAAATTTCAGCTCTGTCCGACAATTAGGGACCTTACGGCAGTCTTTGAAATGAGGGGTGAAAAAACCCATAGGGTGCCTAAAAAAACCCACTTTTCCTTTTGTAATAAATGATAAAATAAATAAAAAATTATGCAAAATATTAAATATTATTCATGAAATACAACTAATTATGCAAACAGAATAGTTGTTCCAGTAATTCTCGACTTTTTTTCAGTATTTTTGATAAAAACTCAATGATACCAAAAACAGCCATTTTTCATGAAAATATAGCATTTTTCCGAGTTTTATACGAAAATGGGTTTAGAGAGTTAATAGTTGTGGGTTTAAAATAAAATATCAATGCCAATTACCGTTTTTAAGCTTTTTTATAAAAGTTATATTTATTATTTGTATTAAATAGGTCGTTTTCATCAAAATACAACAATAAAAACGTTATTGTCGTAGTGTTTTGAGTAGAAAAACTGATCACAGTTTTAATTTTAAAAATAATTTGTAATAAACTTGGTTTTAGCTATCTTAACTATTCTCTTTTCTATCAAAACAAACCTTTCAATCATATTTTTTCTTAATTTTTTGAGTATTTTCAAGTGTGGGTTTTTTTTTAGGGTACACTGGTTTTTTTTAGGAAAATTGGGTTTTTTTGGATTCTCACTTAATCGTTTGCCAATTTGTAACGGAGAGTTGGAATTAAAAATACTAAGCACTAAAATGTAGGGGAGGGTGAGCCGTTACAACACAATTTTGTTTGATTTAATTATCATATTTTTTAAGCTTTTAATGAAAGAAATATGAAAAAGTGTTTTTTTTTAAAGGACAGCACTGCCCTACTATGATCATGGGCGGATTTAGGTGGTGAACCCTGGGGAGGGGGCAAGCTGTTCCTGATGTCTTTGTTTGGAAACATGATTATTCCCTATAAAAATGGAATTTTCTTAAAAACTTAATCCGCCCATGCCTATGATCAAGTTACTCTAACCATAATTTAAGGGGGTACAGTGGACATCCATTTATAATGGAGTTCTAGATACATTTGAGTCACTAACCCAAGCGTCCTTGTCAGATGTATTAAGCAAAAATGTTCCACTTATTTGTAAAGAACATAGTTTATTTCTTAAATTCACACATTCTATTTTTCCTATTTGTGCTGGTTCTGTTTTTCAAAGAAAAAAATTTAATTTACGAATTAAATTTTTACTAACCTTTACCGTGATGAAATTTGATACTCTGCTGAATATTTTGATGGAGTTAAATTTTTTCTCGATTGCGATTTTTCTTTACTCTTTAAATATATAGGTTTTTTTTCTCTACTTTCAAGTTGTTTTTCTTTTTAAGGTTTTCTACCTCATATCAATTGAAATAATAATCTGTTAGTAAGTTACTGATTATTCACGTATATAAAATGAATTTGAAGTTGTTAAAACATTGTAAGGTCTACATATAGGAATTTTTGCCCTTAAAAGTAGGGTTTTGACTTATTTTAAGACCCTTTGGTTTACACCCAAAGAGGAACGCTCCTTGTGAATCACATAATTTTCTTGGAAAATAACAGAACAAAAATTGATTGTAGGGGTTCCTCCCTAGATAAGGTTCTGAAAAACACCCCAACCGCAATATTAAAACGATCGGGGCCCCGTTCGTCACTTCAATTTCCAACCAATTAAGACCCTTCTGGTCGAGCTCTCCGGTGACCTCTTCACTGAATGGGGCCGGTTGTAAGAGTTGTAGCGCGTAGGAAGGTAGGTTTCCATTCATTCATGTTGATGCTGGCCGTAACCGCACTTGCGGCACGTAACGCAAATAATATGATCATCAGTCCAGATGTGTAGGAATACTTGGATACTTCGCGTGTGACATGATAGTGTCATCACTTGACCCACTTTTTCGGAAGATCGGCATGGATACTATTGATTTATCAGGTGAGCCCAAAATATTATTATGGTTTTGATTTTTTTAAACTATTCAAATGAGCGCGTTGATAAGGTGTTATCAAGATTTTGTTTGCACTTGAAACTTTTTTTTGGGTATTTTAAATGCGGTTTAGTTTGCTTGAGTATTGTTAGCTTTGACTTGAATGCTTCGATTTGATATGATTTATCAGACGTTTCTGAAAATCAAGATAGAAATATACCCCACTTGCCGTATTTTAAAAGTAGGTTTTCAAATGTTATTTTGAAAAAGTTCTTTTCTTTACAAAATTATCAACCATTGAAATCGTTCAATTTTGTATTTTCTGGGTTCACGACACATTCACATTTAAAGTAATTATAGTAAAGATTTTTCTTGACTTTTTCTTTCTTTAACAGATAAATATTTATATTAATCTGTCTTTTAATTCTGTATGTTTGGGTTGTGTAAATATTCCATTGTTTGGTGGTATCACTATTTTATATGAGTAAATGATTGCTGCAAAGTAATATTTAAGAAATAATTTAATTTTATTTTGTTGTGATCTTAGTTTCTATTTAGAATTGGATTGTTGATAACCTCTTAAACCCTAGACGTATATAACATTCAAAATTTTTATATTTAAATTAAATTAATTCCTTTATAGTTTTTCTTTTATTACCCAGTGCACTTAAAGAAATTTTTCTTAAATAATCTTATTGAAATATAAATAATGAATAAAAAACCTTTTTATGAAATACGTATGATACTATTTCAGGAATCGAAAAATATGAAGTGATGACCATTATTATGTAAAACCTACATCCTTTAAATTGTAAAAGACTAAAGTATTCAACATTGAATGCATTTCCTGGTTGTATTTTTATTTATGGTCAAAATCATTGAATATTTTTTTCTTACTTTCCTTACTCAAAAAAATTTTCTTCGCTTATTGTATTTTACGTGCAGGAATCAGATGCTTTTCTTTGAATCGAACGTCTATATAATCCTGCTTGTTATGAAATCAAATCACGGTAATTATTATTGAGAATAAGACTGATGTCAATACATTTTTTTTCGTATGTAAATGTCATAATATACCTTAGCATAAGTGAAATTTATAATTATGAAAAGTGGTAAACGTGTTTTATCTGTACAACAAGCCATTGATCAGTCCGATCATTTGCATTAACCATTTGCATGTGGAGCCTGTTATTAGGCTTGTTTTCCTTCTGGAATCAACACTTGCTTTCTTTTGTGGTCCAAATCGACATGTTTTATTGCTGCGAGCGAGTGTATATAGAGATCACTGCTCAAACACGTTCATTCTTAAGTTTATCAATTACAGCTTCTTTTGAAGATTTCGCCCTGTAAATTGGTCACGTCAGCCTAAAGGTTATGTAAAGAATATTCCGCCTTTTTGAATAACATTTGGTTTTTACATTTGGTATAACTGGTCGATCGTGCTTTTATGTGGTATTTTTTTTCATTAATTTTTTTGTAGTCCCGAAATAGCTTTGGTGAAAAATTTAAACACGATATCACAATGCTTTAGTTTTGTTTGAAATTGAGATGTTTGAAGCAACAGTGAGCTAATTTCAGCAGCTTTAGGGGGCAGTAAACTGCTAATACATGTGTTGTTGGATTCCAGTATAATGGAGGTTTTTATTAGGTAAACTGCTCTGAAAACTATGTTATATCTTCCTTATAAAATCCCTGAGAAATAAATTGGTTTGGGTGTGAAGATTTCTTTGATAATTTTCTCTTACATTACAAACAAAGAAAATTATATCTACCAAATACGAATGAAATCGTAAGTCCTAGAAAAAATTTGTTAGATTCAAAATTAGATTAATTTGACAATTTCCTCTTTTTTACTACTATTTATGAAAAAACTACCACTTCAAAACTAATAACGAATTATATAAACTCCGGAAAAAAAGTAGTTATTTTTGTGAAAAATTTTAAAAAACTATATTATTTTGATCAATATTACAATTCCCCAATCAGTTCATAACTTTCGAATTCAACCCCGCATGAATATTTCGCGTTTCTATCACACCTGTTGAAGACGAACATTCATCCTTATACTATCTCCTTTCTCCCCGGGAGCTCTTCTTACATCAGCTTCCGTTCTGAAACAATCGGAAGGGGCTGAGTGTGTGGTTCGTTTGCGGTGGGGCCCTATCGCCCCCTCCTCTCACCAGAGATGTTCTTTTGAACGTTCCATTTCTCGCTTTTATCGTTTGCTCCGTTTCCTGTTGCGTAGGTGTTGTGTTTGTTGCGTTCCTCTCTGTGTGCAGTGGCCACCTGTTGGCTGCTGTGGTGTCAAAAAGACGCTATCTCCGATTTAGTGGAGTGCAGGGGCGAAATCAGAAGGGGGATTGGGGGATATATCCCCCCCGAAACTCAGAAATTTACCTTATTTGACCATATAGAAAAAGATTAAATTTAATATCCATATCCCCTCCCGAAACTCCAATATCCCCCTTCGAAATTTCTTTCTGGCTAGTTATAGATGCAAAAGTTTGATGAACTACTTGCTAAAGTTCAATATTTTGTTTTATTTTTTAGGTGAGTTGCATTTTTGAGTTGCATTTGTAAGTAGTTATTAATATTAATTTAAATTTTTATCAAGCAGGTGTGTTTTATTTCATTTGTTTTATAACAAACGACTTTTGATAGTTATTTCCTGTTATTAAAATCTTAAATTTTATAATACGATATTATTAGGGATTCCGTAAAATTTGAAGATTGTAACAAGTGTTCCATGAGGGTGAAAAGGTTGGAAACGCTGATCTAATCTAAAAGATTAAATCATTATCAGGCCTAAAGCTAGATTTTTGCACCGGAAGACGACCCAAAATTATATATATTCCTCTAAGCCCCTCTTATGCGTATTTAATAGGTTTAATGAACTTTTCAAATACATTTTTAGATGAGTTCGTATTTTGATGAATTTATAATATGAAACTTCTGATTGATTGAGTTAAAAGTAGGAAAGGCGTTTTTGTGGGTCCTCCCCCAGAAGTTTTTGAATATTTTACCCTATAAACAACAGGGTTTTTTTAACTCGTTATGGTGCCCCAAGTCAGAATTTCGGAGGAGGGGTAAAAACGCGGTGAGAACAAAAACTTAAGAAATGTGATAAACAGAGTTTTTCGGATTCGATTTTTGAAATAAAAATTTTTAAATAAAATAATTTTTTGTGTTTAACTTTGAAAACAGATGGGATCAAGTCGCGTCAAAAAAATCCAGCTATTTACCACGTTCTAAATTAAACACCTCGTCGGACAATCAGAACTAAAACCATGTTAGAAATTCCTCTCAACGTATTTTTTCTTCACGCTTTTTAATCAGCCACCTCTTCACCCAGAGAAGAAAGTATCCATCTCCATCAGGTTCGATAAACCAAGAAAACCTTGCCCTTAATTGACATTTAGAACGGAAACGCACCTGAAAAAAAACGCAACAACGAAACAGAAAAATAAAAATGTTCCACCAACCTCACCTCTTCATTCTTTGATATCGCCTGGAGGTGGTACTCTTTCACTTCGCCCCCGCAAAAAAACTGAGATTCATATCTGTGTTCTTTTTTTTCGCTCCTTGGCTTCTCCCATTATTGTTATCTGGCATTGCATAGCCGTCGATTGAAGTGTTGGAGAGAATAGTGGCGTATGTTCCAAAATATGAAATTTGACGTAAGCATGAGTTTTTTCAGTTTGAATTTAGGTTAGTGGTTCTCGAAGTGGTCCGAAAACAATTAGTGGTTCGAGGGGGTCGTTGAGAGTGGTCCGCGAAGGGGTGAATGACAGATTTAAAATTAGTTATAAAAAAGAAAAAAAAGGAGATAAATTTGTCCAAAAATTCTGAAGAGTAAAGGGATCATGGAGATCAGAAATAGGCTTAAAGGGATGCTAGATGGTATGCAGATGTCTGAAGGCAAAGATATGCGCGAAGAGCAAAATAGATACTCAAGAGGAGAAAGGGATGCTGAAGAGCAAAAAGTGGCTCAAGGGAAAGAGATGTTGGAGAACAGAAAGAGACTGGAGGCCATAGGGATGCTTAAAACAATAAAAAGCTCAAGTGTAAGAGATGCTGAGGATATAATCTATTCATTTTGAATTGGCGCCTGAGTACATTTCCTCTCCCACCACTGAATCGGTATAACCATGGCAACTATCAACGCCAAAGTGGCGAAGAAGGCTTACTATTGGCTGCGCAAAGAGCGTAACCATGGTTACGCTTTTACCGAGGGGGAAAGCACTATTTCTCAGGCGCCTATTCAAAATGAACAGAGTATAAGATGCAGATGCATGGTCGCGAATGTTAATACTTGATGCCGAGTGGCCCCATAGTGTCTTTTACTTGGTAATCACCTGTTTTAGAATCTTCTGATGATAGTTGGCGAAAAATCAAAAATACAGCCAGACCGCCAATCCGATAAGCACAGTGAAATAAAAATTCTTCCGTTTTACCCTTGAAACTAAGGTAGGTGATGGACTTACACCAATGTCCTTCCAAACAGCTCAATTGCTCCAACAGTAGTTGAGAATGAGAAAAAAATTATTAATATAATAATCAAAAGTAAAATATGACAATGGGAGAAGAGGTAGCGTAGGAGAAGTCGGCTTTGCAAGGTCGGCTGTTTTTTGCGAAGGTGGCGTTTTCGCTCTGGTTTTGCGATTTTACGGCGGTTATTTCACTGTCTCTGTAATGGTTTCATTAATAGAGCCGAGAATGTCTCAGTAAAAATTTTATGGCGTTATAATCCCTGCTGATATCTTAATTGAATTTTCCCTTTTTTTCCCTTTTCTATTTCCCGATTTTTTCCCCTACAGTATCCAATAGTTTTGACTTTGGCGTTTAATGTTTTTTTTATTTATTACAATTCGATCTTAAATAGTTACTTGTAAATGAAAGAAGAATTTCACCATTATCCGCTGGTTAGCGGACAATAAGTGTAAAATCACAACTATCAAGCGTTGCCTCCAACCGCGGACCAGTTTCGTCCTTGTTAGGACTCTTCAGCACGGTATAGGAAGGGGTCCACGGTTGGAGGCGACGCTTGAGAGTTGTGAGTTTACACTTATAGTTACTTGTGTTGATTTAAAGATGCGACTTAGGTTTAATATTTCAAATCAAATCACTTGTTTTAATATTGTGCTCTATTGAATACAGGTTATTTTCTAGCATGGGAAAAATGCAATGATTTTTATTTTCTCTAAAAGATCTGTAAAATATTGTGCGTTTGTAAATGCAATATCAGGATTTTTAACCTTATAGAAATGGAAATAATCCTTTTTTAAACCACTGTAAGTAATTAAAAAATCATTTGAATTGCAATTAAAAAAAGAGAATGCTGGAACTCTAGCAATCTTTAAAAATAAAGTCCGACTTTAAGAATAGTCCGACTATCAATAGGGGGGGCGTGAATAAATGAATAATGCACTTCACAGGACGCTTAGTACCTTCGATGGGACATTTTCCTTGACATTGAAATATCGCAATTCTTCTTAATCCTTTTCATCTAAAAGCTTCCATTAGTTCAAAAGTTAAAGCTATACATGGAATTGTAACTGGATACTACGTTTATTCTTTAAGAATCATTTAAATTATCTGAAATTTAAACTTAATTCTTGTTACTAGAGAATTAATATCAAAACAAACTTAACGCTTTGATATAAGTTGATCATTCACTTATTACATTACGCCATGACTATTTAACTTGAAATATTTTTACTGGAAATTTTTATAGGAGCTGGTCATACCCCTACAAGTTAACATCATAGGCGGATTTAGAAGTTAAATAATGCCGGACATGCTATGGACTTTTGGGAAGGGTTCCGCTTAGGGGGTAAGGAAGACAGAGCTGTTTTGGTGGAGACACTTTTTGGAAGCCCTCCCTGTGAAAAATGGTTGTAGCCAGACTTTCGTTTCGAAAGAGGTTTTGAAACTTTGATGCAACTAATGCAAAGGTTTTCTGGAAGTAGCCCCAAACAAAAAAGGGGGTCTGAGGACTCTCCCCTGAAAAAGTTTAGTAATTTGACCCTAAAAATGTGCGAACAATTGGTAAAAATTTGAGTTCATTTTTGGACACAAGGTACTCTTTAGGTGACACTCGAGGTTATACTCTTTTGGTATTCTTTAAAAAATTTTCGAGGAAAAAATAGTTTATAAATATAGTCTTAAGAGTTGTAAGAGAAGGGTCGAGCTCCTAAACCCCCTAAGATAAGCCCATGTGGGGCATCCTCCTTTTTAATTTTGATTCCCCTTTGACGTAGGACTACCACACTCTAGTGCTAGTGAACCGATTTTTAAATATTTTACTTTTTAAAAGAGTTAGTTAAAATTAAATTAAAACAAATTGTTCGGGATTTAGGGGGCAACATCACACCCCTGGCCACGCCCTTGTATTTGAGGGAACAAAACGTTGATTGTAAACTCACAACTTTCAAGCGTCGCCTCCAACCGTGGACCGGTTTCGTCCTCGTTAGGACTCATCAGCACGGTATAGGAAGGCAACGCAAGAGAGCGGAGGGTAAGTACTAATCTAGGCGACTATAACTGGAAAAGTGGTGACCATTGATTAGTTCTCCACTCATCTTCTGGAATGACATTGGCATCCCTAGAACATATTTAATTCCAGAAAGGCAAGGTAAATGAAAGGAGTATTTCACCATTTATCGCTGGTTAAGCGGACAATAAGTGTAAACTCACAACTCCCAAGCGTCGCCTCCAACCGTGGACCGGTTTCGTCCACTTTTTCAGTTATAGTCGGCTAGACTAGTACTTGCCCTCCGCTCTCTTGCGTTAACCTTCCTATACCTTGCTGATGAGTCCTAACAAGGACGAAACCGGTCCACGGTTGGAGACGACGCTTGAGAGTTGTGAGTTTACACTTATTGTCCGCTTAACCAGCGATAAATGGTGAAATTCTCCTTTCAAAGAGTTGATTGACATGATGGATCAATCTTCTTCAGGCACAGTTGTAAAAACCGAAGCCACTGAGTGCTTAACCGTGTACCAACCGCGATCCTAAAATTAGCCCAAGTAGAGCACTGTTTTCTTCTGAAGTAATAGTGTCCAGTGGACGCCGTGTGATGTCGTCACAAGAGAAGCGAAAGGGCTTTCCTCTTCCGCCTCCTCTGTCCCGCGGCCGACCTTGTGTAGGCGACCTACCCTATACCTGCCGCAACAGATGGGACGCCCACGGGACTTGTCTCTTTCACCCCCTTCCCCCCTCTTCACTGGTCTTTATTAATTTTCTACGCGTTACCCTTGTTACACTAGTGTCCGAAACTCGTGACGTTTTCTCCGCTAAAGGTTATTAGTTTTAGGATTTATAGGTAGGGGAGAGTGGTCAACTATGAGACAAAAATTTTATTTAATTTTTTAGCTTCAACACTATATATATAATATATATCTATCTATAAAAATATATTTCCACATACATTAAATTTGTCTCATTGTACCCCATATATGGGGTACAATGAGACGATAGGTAGTAGAAGTTAAACAAAAGATATCTTGGCAGTTATAGGAATAGGGGTTATTATAATACATTGATTTGTTCCTTAAATGCTAAGGTAAATCATGAAACTACCAATTTTTTTCAACTGTTGTATGAAAAAAATTATAAAGTTATAAAAACTAATAATGGAATTTACTTTTCTTACCTGAAAACAGTCTTTTGTAAATAGGATTACGAAAAATGGCGCCACACAAACCAAAATAGAATGAAAATTTTAAGATTCTATTTCTCATGTTACCATAGGAATACAAATGTTGTGCAGCCAGATTCAAAACTACAAGACATTTTGTCTCATTGTGTACATTGTCTCATTGTTGACCACTCTCCCTACAGTTTTTATGTCGTGAGGAAGTTGATATTTATTAACACCTACTTGCTGAAAATTTATTATTGAAGTGAAAACATTTAAATTAAATCATTAGTGAGCAAGAAAAACGGAGTATGTTAGTATTATTTATGCAGATAAATCCTGTGCTCCCAATCCCTCCTGTCCTGGGTTGGAAGCGAGCATAGGGCAGAACTCCCTATTAGAAAAAAAGTTTTCTTGTTGCTTTCCTCCTCCGAAATATGTTTCTTGTTCTGACCGAAAATAATCACAGCACCAACTCAAATAATCATAACTTTAGCTGCTTCAAAACCTCGTAAATCTCACCATCCTGTGTCTTTCCTCCTCTCTGCCCCACCCTATATACTCCCCTTTTATTCAAATGTAATATCTTGTTGCACTTCGCTTTGCTAATCACCATATCGCTCCTCAGGTGAACTCATATAACAAAACAACTAATGCATCTCCAGGGGTCAGTCAAGGGGTCGACTACACCGTAGAGTTAGGTATAGAGTGTGCCTCAAACGTTCGTTTCTGTAGACAGAGGCCATCAACTTTTGACACTATGACTGTATCCTGGTGACTGTTTCTCCGTTTGAGGTTTTCATAACTGATTTCAGGAAACCATAGTCAACACATTGGGGTTCTTTGTCTTTGGAATTGAATCTTCAGATTTAAAAAGGAACTACATCCAATTTCTAACCAGTTTTGTGTGTAAATCGAAAATACAGTACATCTGACGGATTCAACCCTGAGAAAAGCACTCTTGAGCAGTATAATACACTCATTGTGCCATAAAAAATAGCGCACCAGGAAGATAAAGAGATATTAAAGCCAAATTTATTTCCATGATTACTTATAGTATGAAGGTTATTTGATAAAACATTCAGCCTTCCTCGATGTTAGGGGGCCGAGAAAATCGGCAAAAAGTGTTGACTCCATAGGTGTTCATAACTGCCTCCACAGGCCATGATATTGGGGGAGAGGGGATCTAAATGGACTTTTGGGGATTGGAGGACCATGCTGCCTCCCCACGTAGTCAAATTTCCTCTGGTGCCTCCGCGGACGTTGCATGCTTTTCCTCAAGACCGGACTTTTTTGTGAGCATTGGTTCTAGAGAACGGGAAGGCTGAGGTAAAAATGCAACATAGGGGCTAAGAAGAAAGCTTGGACATTGCGTGCAACATGTGTTTGTTTATTTTTCTCTTGAAACTTGTCCGCAGGCCAGGCTTGAAGGTAAGAACGGACAACCAGCTCCAAAACCTCAACCGTTCAGCTCTGGTTGGTCAATGTACCGGTAAATCATACTGAGGAGATGCAGCAGTGGAAGGGATGTCGTTTGCAGTACTGTGGATTGCGCGTTTGGTCCGCATAGCTTCGTACATCTTTGTCTGTAAACATGGGACTGACCATTGACCTTTCTATTTCAAATAGTGCACCAAATAAGGGAATTATCACCTCAATTGTATGAAATTGTGCTTATGAGAGAATCCTGCTTCGTTCTGCAGCACCACGATGGTTGGATATGAGTTCGAAGACGCATGGAGAGAGCGCGCTCAGCTGTGGATTTTCTAATCATCACACGGAGTGGTGATTCAAGGTAACGGAGTGGTGGTGCATTGAATCCCATTTCTGCAACTCCTAAGTATGATTTACCAGTAAATTTACCGACCAGACGTGCACCGTTGAGATTTTGTAGCTGTTGTCCGTCCTTACCTTCAAGCCTGGCCTGCGGACAAGTTTCAAGATAAAAATACACAAACACGTGTTGCACGCAATGTCCAAGCTTTCTTCTTAGCCCCTTATGTTGCATACTTACCCCAGCCTTCCCGTTCTCTAGAACCAATGCTCACAAAAAAGTCCGGTCTTGAAGAAAAGCATGCAACGTCTGGTATGCAACGTCCGCGGGGGCACCAGATGAAATTTGACTACGTGGGGAGACAGCATGGTCCTCCAATCTCCAACAGCCCATTTAGAGCCCCTATCACTCAATATCATGGCCTGTGGTGGCGGTTATGGACACCTATGGAGTCAACACTTTTTACCGATTTTCTCGGCCCCCTAACACCGAGGAAGGCTGAATTTTTTATCAACTAACCTTCATACTATGGGTAATCATGGAAATAAATTTGGCTTTGATATCACTTTTTCTTCTTGGTGCGCTATTTTTTATGGCAATGAGTGTATTTTATGAAATTTAATAATTAATAGAATAATTTACTATTTTTAAATATTTCTTCCTCTGAACTAAGGACGTTTTGAATGCCCTAAAAAATCTTCGTTTTTGTCCATATTTTTCTCGTTTGGTGCGAAACTTGGTCAGAAAAGCGGGACGGGAACGAAAAAGGAGAACATTTGGGCGGGGGACATTCAACCAGCGGCAGCGGGACAGACACGCAAAAAGCGAGACTGTACCGACTGTGTACGTCTAGTGACCCTCCTACAATAAAGTCCACAGAAAGTTTGTTTCCCAAATTCACCAAGATTTTCCACTCACCACGATGGGTTACCATGGAAATGTGCGCTCTATTCATAATACGTGCACGGTCTACACCCACACCAGAAAGTGGGGCGCCCGCCCGAGGGCAGGACCATCCCCAATCACAGCTGGTGTGCGATGTCGAACACGGTTTTTTTCTTGCTCTTTGTCTTTCGAATTAGCGTAATTAGTTTCGCATAATGCGATTCCGAGAGTATAGGGTCACTCGCGGGGCAGCGATGAAAATTAAATCGAGCTGTTTTGGATATATACGTTCTGGAACACGTTTGAAGTGAGGCGGGATCATCAATTCTGTCTCCTTCGACTTTGGAAGTGTTTAATCTTAATGTGGAAGGGTTATGGTGCCTTTAGTAGTAATTTTGTTGAGATTTTTTTAATCCTATCTATCTGTTAGAGGACTGATGTGTCTCAAATTGTGAGTCCCGATTCAGTATTTGGTAGGCTTTTACCATATAGTCCTGATTTTTTAGTACTGTCTGGGGTTTCATATATTTAATATTTGCGATGCAATTTTATAAAAACATTGTTGTGATTAAAATGTTTGCTATTGCGCTGTTTTGCTTTTTCGTACGTTCGTATTAATTCTGAACTTACTTGTTGTTAACTTTGTGATAAAATTTAGTCAAACAAATAAAATGAATTAAAAAGCACAAATGAAAAAAATCATATTTCTGTTTTATACTTATTTTAAGTTACGTTTTTCATCGTTTTGCATCTATTAAGTAATTTCACAAATATGTCCTGGACTGGACCCAAGAAAATATGGTAAACCTTATTTTTGGTGGGTGGCGACAAGATTTTACGCGATGTCTAAAAAATTGGGAACGCCTCCTCTAATAGATTGTAAAATATTCCAAACTTCATCAAAACCTAGATAACTCGTTTAAAATTTTCCTTAAGAATTCATTAATTTGACTATCAAATCAACTAGATTGCCTTACCTCAGTTTGTCGTTTACTATTCTACATTATGTTTCAAATTTGCTATAAATAAGTTTGATTTTAAAAGAGCAGGATATTTTTTATGGCTATCCTATTAATAGATTGAGTAAAACAACAAATCTAAAATGTGATCCTATTTGTAAAAATGTATCTTCTTATCTTAGGCTTATCTGTGTGGTCACAGCAGTCATAGATCCAGACTGTAAAGAACTCAATCTGTCCTGAAACAATTGAGACACAATGAGCTGTTTCGAATGGCAATGGTGTAAACCACGACGAGATCTAACCATGAATATAGGTTTCTTTACAATATACGTTGTTTGATATTTAAGTTGGCCAACAGTTCAATAAAACTGGCCTGTAGGTGTGACCCCCAGATTTGCTTTCTGCATACAGGACCACCACGGGTTTCGTTGCAAAAGGGGCCATCCATAAATTACGTGAGGTGTTTTTTCCAAAATCTGGACCCCCCCTCCCCCCTTGGTGAGATTTAGTGAGATTTTGCTGGACCCCCTCTCCCCCACGTGAGATTTACCTACAACCTTTAAAAATAATTTCGTTTACATTTTGTGCTTAATATAAAGAAAATCTTATAATTTCTAACTTATAAAGTTGACGTGAGATTTTAATCGACCCCCCTCCCCCCTTGGTGAGATTTGGTGAGATTTTTCCAAACCCCTCCCCCCCTTTTTGACCTCACGTAATTTATGGATGTCCCCAAAAGCCCTTCACATACCTAAAACTGACTAAGTCAAGTAGACTTGCACCGCTCTCTCTCCAATAACGATTGCGACTTACGGCCCTTCCCCTCTCATTAGAGAAGCAACTGTGTCATCAATTACGATTTGTGCGCAGCAGATGTCCCTGTGTCCATCACAGTCTCTTTGAAAAAAATGTCACGGCTATGGGAAAGTGCTAAGAAGTCCTAATGCTGATGCTGGGCAAATGGACATTGCGTGAATGTCACAAGGGGTGTTTGCAGAGTGTTTCGTCTAGTTTTTTTACAATAATGTTCCCATTCTTGACATTGTTACCCCAAAACTAAATTTAATGATTCGTTTAATTGAAATTCATTTCAAAGCTCTGAAGTGTTTTACACCAGAATATAAAGTTTTATATTTTTTAAAGTTAAATCACTCAAATGTGAAGAAAATTGGATTCATGAAGAGCGCAGAAAACACAATTTAAGTCTCAGCTATCCTCTATCTCTATACTTTCTTACGTTGTCCATCGTCGCACTGGGTTGATTCGACTAGTTACGTCCGTCTCATTAGCAGACGATATTTACACCCCCTCCTCTCATCTTGTTTCAGAGAAGAACATGCTCTTTATTATTATTCGATTGGACGGAACAATCTGATCGATGATGAAAGACCATCGATGTACGATCTCTTAATTGAATGTATATTATGTCATCGGCGAGACGTAGTAGTGTTTTAAATATAGCCGTCGGTGGGAACATGAGGCATTAAGAAGGAAGGAAAAACAGCATTGTGCAACTTAAGCCTATAATAAAAAGTCATATTAAAAAGGGGGTTTAAATTTCGAAAAGGTTTTCAGGAGGTGGACCACACAACCCCGCGGTCTCCCAGTTTACTATACAAACTTATTACACTAAGTACGTCAAGATTACAATCTTACCTGTATGAATGTTCTAAAGGGTCAAGTTAGAATTTGTTTCTCAAAAGTGGGTCGCGATGTTAAAAAGTTTGAGAACCCCTGACCTAGATTAAGATTGTATTCGAAAAATAAAATTTTAAAATCTCACTAAATCTCCTAGTTATTTTACATTTAATCGTTACTTTTTTACAATAATGCTCCCTTTCTTGATAGTCCAAGAGCTGGCTACATGAAAGTTCAACCGGAAAAACGTATTTCTGAAAATTATACATTTTGAAGCACCCTTCTAGGGAAGTAAAATTCTGTTGGTCAGCCGGTGCAAAGCGGTTGCGTTATCGAATGGCAGTTAATCGAAAATCGAATTTTCGGCCTTTTCTCATAAATTGTGAAATAACAACCAAACGATGAGATTTTCGAATAAACATATATTTAAATATTTTGTTACTGAATAAATTGGCTACATTTTAAGCCAAAATTTATTTGTGTAGCTCAATTAGTTGCTAAGATATTTAACTTCAAAGTTCTTGAATTTTTCAACTTTTTCTCTTTGTCCAACAATGAAATTTCCTCAAAACGCATTGTTGTAACCGAAAAAACTGGAATTTTAAAGTCGAATATTCCAAAAACTACTCAACCGATCTAAGTAAACTTGGACTTTAAATGTAGGTCATCTACTCAATAAAACATGTAATTACATTTATGCTCTAAAATCCTACCGTTTGGTTTAAATTGAACCAAGAAAAATGAATAAATGCCGAAATTAAGCAAACATACGTTGCTCCAAACAATTTAGTAAGAAAACGGTAAAATATTCAATCATTCATTGATTTGCATATTTTTATTGAATAGATGACCTACAATTAAAGCCCTAGTTTACTTAGATCGGTTGAGTAGTTTTTGGAATATTCGACTTTAAAATTCCAGTTTTTTCAGTTACAACAATGCGTTTTGAGGAAATTTCATTGTTGGACAGAGAAAAAGTTGAAAAATTCAAGAACTTTGAAGTTAAATATCTTAGCAACTAATTGAGCTACAAAAATAAATTTTGGCTTAAAATGTAGCCAATTTATTCAGTAACAAAACATTTAAATATATGTTTATTGGAAAATCTCATCGTTTGGTTGTTATTTCACAATTTATGAGAAAAGGCCGAAAATTCGATTTTCGATTAACTTCCATTCGATAACGCAACCGCTTTGCACCGGCTGACCAACAGAATTTTACTTCCCTAGAAGGGTGCTTCAAAATATATAATTTTCAGAAATACGTTTTTCCGGTTGAACTTTCATGTAGCCAGCTAGCTCTTGGACTATGACATTTGTTACCTAAACTCTCAATTAATTCACTAGTCTAATTGAAATCTGTTTCAAATCTGTCACCTAATAAGCAAATATGATCTACAAAAATTATATTACATGAATGCAAACTCTGTTCTATTCCTATTTCCTTTCATAATTAGTTGACTAGGATAAAAAAATCATAGTTCCAATAACAATAATAAAATTGCAGTTATGTAATATCAATGAATTGTAGAAGACAGAGAATGACCCGTTTCACTTGGCGAAGGCAATACCCATTTGCTCTTCATTTGAATAATGACCGTTAAATGGTGTTCGCGGTATATACTGGGAAAAATTACATCTCAGATGGATTTATTGCTTTTTTGTTGTCAATCCTTTGCGAGACAAAAGATAATAATACCGTAGTCCGAATATAATAATGAAAATATATACCTTAAAAGGTGCCAACTAACTATTTTTATAAATTATAATATCATTTGAGTATTAAAATTTAATCATTCTAAAAAACGGGAATGAACTATGAAATATTCTAAAAAACGGGAATGTTCTATAGGGTGTCTCAAAAAAAACTTTTTTCGAAAAACCTCGCTCCCCAGGGCTTTTCCCATTCCTTTTGGTCCCAAAAGATAGTGTGTAAAATTTCAGCCCCCTAAGTTAACTCTAGGGTTTGCCTGTAGAGCCCCAAAGTTTGAAAAAAGTGGAAAAAATGACCAATTTTCAGAATTTTTAAAAATTATATTTTAAGATTGATACTGCGATAAAACTGGTTCAAATGTGTCATTTAGGACTTATTTAGATGGAATACATTTAATTATGTGTATTAACTGCACCCTATAGCCCTTATAATTTAAGATTAAAACGTACTACTTAAGGACGTTGCACTCGCCAAAGCTTATAATGCACTACAGGTGGACGAAATGAATTAAATTTGAATTTCTTCGAAGGAACTCCCTCAAATGATGTCATTTGGTGCTAAATTGATATTATAAATTTTAAAAACCCTTGAAATAACAATAATGAGGTCTTCCACTGAGCTTTTAATGTAAAAAGTGATTTTCTTCAAAATTTCTCTTTTCCAGCTGATCAAACCCAAAATTTATATTAAAAATGATGGTTGTTGTACTTTTTTAGATACCAAACATTGAAATCTTTATAGGGGTTTCATTTTTAAGAAGTAGAATTAAATTTTAAACCGCACAGATCGGAAATGACATGGAACATTCCTATACCAGATGTGAAAATTGATTTTCTTTTTCAAAGTCAGGAAAATAGTTTAATGCTTGTGAATCTTGGTTGAAATGTTAAAGAAAGCAGTTTTTAATTAAAATTTTCCCCTAATACGTTAAAAGGAAGTAATTTTCCAAACTTATCGATTTTAACGTCTGGTATAGGAAATATCCATGTCATTTCTGATCTGTGCGGTTTAAAATTTAGTTCTACTTTTTAAAAATGAAACCCCCATAAAGTTTTAAATGTTTGGTATCTAAAAAAGTACAACAACCATCATTTTTAATATAAATTTTGGGTTTGATAAGCTGGAAAAGAGAAATTTTGAAGAAAATCACTTTTTAAATTAAAAGCTCAGTGGAAGACCTCATTATTGTTATTTCAAGGGTTTTTATAATTTATAATATCAATTTAGCATCAAATGGCATCATTTGAGGGAGTTCCTTCGAAGAAATTCAAATTTAATTCATTTCGTCCACCGGTAGTGCATTATAAGCTTTGGCGAGTGCAACGTCCTTAAGTAGTACGCTTTAATCTTAAATTATAGGGGCTATATAGGGTGCAGTTAATACACATAAATAAATATATTCCATCTAAATAAGTCCTAAATGACACATTTGAACCAGTTTTATCGCAGTATCAATCTGAAAATATAATTTTTAAAAATTCTGAAAATAGGTCATTTTTTCCACTTTTTTCAAACTTAGGGGCTCTACAGGCAAACCCTAGAGTTAACTTTGGGGGCTGAAACTTTATACGCTATCTTTTGGGACCAAAAGGAATGGGAAAAGCCCTGGGGAGCGAGGTTTTTCGAAAAAAAGTTTTTTTTGAGACACCATAATGTTCTATGAACACTCTTTGAGTTGAACTTAACGTATTAAAGTAAACGTATCTCTTGAATGAAAACTATAGGAAGTTATTTCAGGATAAAAAGCTGTAATTTTATTATTTGTAAAACTTTAACCTATATATTTATACCATTCGATTGTTAAACTAAAATTGAATCGTCAGTTTGAAGAAGGGAATAAGTCCAAAAAATGACAAACTGACTTTTTGTGCTCAAAACAATCTCCAAGCTTAGCTCTACACTTGGGTGAAAAGAGAGGAAAATAATTAAACCCTATAGGGGGATATCACCCCTTGAAGTTGTAAAATCGATGTCCATTCATTGTATTTTTTTAAGTTAATTTGGAATTAAAGTTAATTTGTCTTTCTTTTCATATTCTTTATGCTGTAAACTAAGTTACAATAAAATTTTCTCTTAATTTTAATTTTTTTTCAAGCTTTTTTTTGCAGGGAATTTTTGACTCCATTCATATTCACTCACTCCAATGATACTGCTTTAATAACTCAGTTTCACTATAATTTTGAATTTTATTCGTCTTATTCTTTTTATTTCACCCTTTTGTGGTGTAAACTAAGGAGAAATATAATTTAAAGGTTTTTTTTAAAGATTTTTCATCAGAAAAATTTCCTAAGGTGGAAGAAGGGAATAAGTCCATTATCTTATATTCACTGTAAAATATTTTTAATTATACTTATATTTTTTTGATGATTGCTCTGTTTTGTAAATAAGGTTCTGAACTTTCTGTAAAAATTTGGTGGTTATACAATGAAAATTCCAATACTTATACAGTTTTTTTCGATTTTCTCAAAACTTGGTTTTTGGACTTATTCCCTTCTTCAAACTGACGATTCAATTTGTCTTCACAGCTTAAAAGGATTTCCTCACTTACTTAAATTGTAATTTAGATGTATTGAATTTTTTCTCGCGGTTGTATATACTTATTAAAAATTATCTTTTTAACTCTATCATTGATAGATGGGAATGCAACTTTAACTTAGCATTCTTAACAATTTAAAATATCTAACATTTAAAGTTTAAAATCGATGCATGTTTTAATACAGTTTTTTAAGAGTGGATATAAATCGCATTTATTTTTTATTATCATTTGCAAAAAATCTTAATTAATCTGTAAGATACTTAATTAATTATTCATTGAATTATCTAGTTGAAGATAAAAACAGTTTCTTAACTAATAAAGTGCTGAATCTGGCCCTGTTTTCTCAAACCTTTTATTACGTCGACACGCGATACGGTTTGCCCTACTTTCTTGTTTTGAGAAACAGGACATTATGGAACATCGAGCAATATTGTGGTTTCAGGACAACAGGGGACCATTATAGCGACGAAAAAACAGTCCTTGACACGTTTTGAAACGGACCAGGAGTTCCGTTATTAAATCCTTAACTCAGAGTATCTAATAAATATCTAATTAATGCTATGAGTAAAAAATTTAACTAGGCGTACGTAAGAATGATTTTCATCATCCGCTATTAAGATAAATTTTACACCAGGATTACTTAATTTTATTTTAGTATTAAAAGCGACAAAAAATTTGGGAAATTCACTATGTTTTTTATGCGTATATTAAAATCTCTCTTTTGGGAGTTAATATAACAAGAACCAAAAATGACTGGTGATTTCGAATAAAAAATACGAACTAGGCAGTAAACAATTATTAGGAAACAATAAAAATATTTTTAATTTCCAATTAAATACTTCAAAGCTGAACTTTTCTGAAATCGAAATTCCACATATAACTAGTTATTGTGGAGATCTTTCTGATAAAGAAAAGCAGGCAATTTTCTTTTCGGATTTTTAGCACCATAACTACAACTATCTGATGATGAAAACACTAAAACGTGAATACCCTGTTGACTATAAAAAAGATCGCGGCTTTCCAAAATAGATAATTGCTAAGAAATGGGAAAACTGATTGGTTTCCAAACTTTTTAGAACTAGATTTCAACCATCCGAAATCAATTAGTTTCGGTATTAGTCAAAGAGTGCTTATTCACAATAGAATTGAGTGAAATCTCTATTATGTAATTGGGTAGTTTCCTATCAGTTCATTCAATTATAATTTCAGCAGACGTGTTGACTTGCTTTTTTATCAATCAATGAATGTCTTGCTTAATATGATGTAATATTTCTTTTTTTGAAAACTCGTTCATTGCTCATAATCTTATGTTGATTAGAAATTCTTCTTCTGCACCTCTTCGAAATTTTGTGATGGTTTCTTTTTTTTAAGAATATTTAACTTATTACTTAAACTTAAAACTTTTCTATAAGATTTTGGGGTTTATTTGACTTGGTTTTTACTATGCTACAAGAACCACTTCCCCCATCACTGCTAATTTTTATTTAGAACTGTTTGAAGGGTCTCGCAGTATTAGAAATAAAGTAAGGTAAAAAATACAAAAAAATTGATTAAATATTTGCTTCAATATGTAAGATCTCAATGGGGAACAGGGCTGAATCAAAGGAGGGTTGAGGTTCAACCACCCTGAAATTTAGACGTAAATTTTTATACTGTTTTCTTTTCACTGAAAATTCTGCAACTTACAAGGAGCAATCCTCTTCGGTTGTAACTAAAAGCGTCTCAAAATAAGTAAAAACATTTTTTTTAGAGATAAAAAGTTTTTTTAACCAATGGACGGGTACTGGATTTATATCATCCTTTACCACTAAATTGCCCTAAGAGGTACCTACTCAGAGTTACCTAGTGGGCACCTGTGGACAGGTACCACGGAGGATAGGTACTGCTTCCCACGCCACACACACATTCGCTCACTCAATCTCTTTTTACAGGAGGCCCACATTCATTCATTCATCACACAAAGACTGGCACTAACATCCATGTGAAGTGGGGATTCGAACCCCCCGACGTACGGTTTCGCAGTCAGATGCCCTTAACCAATATAGTAACCACTATAGTCTGGTCATTTAGAATAGGCGCCTGAAAAAGGATCAAAAACGCCTAATATAACGCTCATCACGCAACTTCAGTGACCGATTCTTTTGGAGTATTTTAACTATATACTTCTGTTTAGACTGCCTTGTCATTGCACAAGAAAAATTTTTCGATGATAATTACAGTAAACTGCTTCTAACAAATTACGCCTCAGGGGCCTATTCTAAATGAACAGAGTATGGGCCAGTCCGTCAGTCGGCGCGAATAGAAAAATAATTTTACTTTTGTTTATCGACAACGAAGAAAAAAAAACTTTCAAAACATTTCCGAATTAAAGAAGCGTCCATTTATCATGTGGAGAGTGCAGACACCCGACACCGAGGGCGCTGTCATCGGCGGATTGATGGGGTGAGCGCTAATGAGCGGGACGGTCCGGGAATCTTAAGTGGGTCCTTCCTTGTTTGCGATGAGGGAGGACACTTGTATATTAGCATTAGCATCGCTAACGATGACGCAAGAGAATTTGTGTTCGTTGACCAGTTAGTCTTTTCCTTCGAGTAGGTTTGAGTCAAGCCGATTTTTTTGACGTGTGGGCCTGGGCATATTCCGTTTCTTTCTATTCTAGACAGCAACTCAAGTTGCACCTACTACGTCACTAACAAACAAAGTACAAAGTAGTTCTCATCGAGGTGTCTGAATTTCGAGTTAAACAAAGTACGTCAATTTTAAAATATGATTATTTCGTTAAACCCATGTATAAATAGTGTATTTTCATCACGATTCGCGTATCGAATTTCCTCCTATCAACCCAACAGGCTTTGGGTTTACTCACTTTCTCCTTCCGCGTAGTGACGTACTGGGTTCAGAAAACGTTGCTGTGAAGTATGGTAGCAGTTAAGTAAACTTGCTGTATTAGGTTTGAGGCTGTGCTACTAGAGATATTTTGTCGTAACAGAATTTTTTGGGGGACCCTTCTAAATAAAGTGTGGACATGAAGATAAAATTTTTTTTAAGGCGCGCACACTCAGTGCCTAATGGCAGAAGTCCGAGTCCGACGTAAAGTGTGATTATCTTTCGGGTGGATGTATGATACACATCCATCCGAACATTGTATATGAAAATCATCCCTTCTCCTTTGGTCATCCCTTCATACTCCTCCTCTTCTTCTCTCTCATCTTCATCCCTCTCATTATCTCCATTTCATGTTTTGTTTTCATCCTCCTCAATACCTTTATTCCCCCTCTTCATCCTTCTCATACCTTTTACTTACTCATCTTCATTCTTCCCATTCTCTTCATCCAAATCCTCTTTATTTCTCTCATCTCCTCTTCACCCTTTTCATTCACTCCCTGTCATCTTCCTGGTCCTCTCATCCTCGTTACCGCTCTTATCGTTATCAAATATATTTTCTTTGTCCTCCTTTCATCTTCATCCCTCTCATCCTATTTTTCATCCTCGAGTTTCTAGTGGTTTTACCGTTTCTCAAATACCAACTCAAAAGTGATTTCACTTTTCTAAATAAATTATCTTTAACACACGTTACGAGTTCGGCTAAGAGTGTCTAATTTTTTTTCTGAAATGGAAAGGAAATCCTATTTATGAACTTTTTGTATCTTTTGTGAACTTTTACTGCCTGAATTCGTCAGTTGTAACGCTTTTCCTTCACTTAATTAATGTCATTATTGCACAAAAACAAAAATTATCTACCTTCTAAAAATTAGTTCTACCTTGGTCATTTATTCTTGGAAATGTGGGAACCCAAAATCATAAAGTCAGAAAAAGGGCGACGGGCCACATGCGGCCTACTGTTAAGATCTGCCTCATAGAAACGATTTCTTGAGGTAAAATAAGTCCGTTCCATGGCTCCTCGTGTTATACTCTGTTCATTTTGAACTGGCGCCCGAAAATATTTCCGAATCAGTAACCATGGCAACTATCAACTTCACATCGACGAAGAAGGCTTACTATTGGCCTCGCGAAGAGCGTATCCATGGTTACGCTTCTAGCGGGGGGAAAGCACTTCAGGCGCCAGTTCAAAATGAATAGAGTATAGGCCAGCTCAAAGTAGTCTTAATTAACCAGTATATGAATACGAATTAAACCAATCCCGCTGATTGATACCGTTAGAACGTGAGGCTTATTTGGAATGCACAGCACAGCAAGCAAGGTGGCCGATGATAGATCAGGCTGAAACAAAAGAAATGGGCTTTTCAAAAGAATAAGGAACTGAGATAGTTTTTTTTTCGAAAGAAAGTTTTAACAGAGCAGAGTTAATTAAGTGTTAGGCTTCTGTCTAATTTAAAATGGATGCATTTGAACTTTCAATCATTACGCAGAATGTTCCTTCACTTTTGTGTTTGTCCATAGCTCTGTTGTGTTGAATAGTTTAGTTGTAATTAATTGTTTGAGTATCCGTTGTATATCTTTATTCACTATGCACATGATTATTTTAGTTTTTGAAACTTTGAAATTTTTAATAGCATAAATCTTAGCTTAGTATAAAAATGTGGGTTGGTTGAATGCAATCGGATTGGATTGAATAAAACTTATTTTTTCATGACTTTTTCCAATAGTTTAAAAAGTTTAAAAAATGAAAGTTATTTTAATACAAAAACACAATATGTTCTTTGATTTTGACTCTCTATGTGCCTAAAATATTTTACAAAGATAAGTTTGAAGAACTATGTTTGATTTAATTAGAAGCTAACAAATCATATTTTCTGTCACAATTTATAATTGTCTTCTGCAATGCAAAACAAATAACTATATTTGTTTTGCATTTAAAAAGACAATCAGAAGAAAGAGATAATTGTTTGTGATACCGTATAACTGTGTGTTACTTGTTATCAAACTACTTCTTTTGCTTTTTATAATGAAGTTCTGTTAGAAATTAAGCAAGAGTTATCCAAACTACCGAAGGTTTTATTTAAAAAATTTGGCGCAAGTTTAGAACTGCTGATGCGCCAAGTTTTTAGGGATAAAAATCAATATATAGTAACCCCAACTAATGTTAAATGAATTATGTGGCTTCTAAATATGGCGCCAAATAGCCAAAACTCGCCAACCATCAGCAGTTCTAAACTTGCGCCAAAAATTTTCCCGGTTTCTCTCTTCACCCTACACATCGCATTTCATTTTCCCATACCTCACGGGGAACAGTTTTATTAACCTCAACTGCTCCAGTTCCTCGTCTCCCTATAAAAACAAACGCATCATAAGTTATGCAACATAAACCTCTTAATAGCTCGCTTTCGATTCATGGCAGCGAGCAGCGTGCATAGAGTTAGGAAAGAAGAATAGAGGAGGAATCGGGTCCGATTTCAACGGAAGCGAGCGATTCCATGACTGCCTAGCATGTCAAAGTTATGAGTTACGAGATTTCACGCTATTTGGCGAGGTTATCGCGCTGTTTGGCACGGCGCGGCGCTCAGAATATATATTTTTTGTTGCCTTATAAGTTTCGTATTTTTGTATCAATGCTATCGTATTTTTTACAGTTAAAATATAAATAAGTGATAGCTTCTGTTTTTAAAGGTTACATTTTATTTAAGTAATTTTAATTCCAGTATCTGTTATCTGAAACCATAAATGAAATTAACACTACTCTATATCCTATTCTAATTCACAACGATAAAGCACACGCAATATTTAAAGGAAAGCAATTTTAAATTGATGAATACAAAAATTAAAGTAAACTGTTACTTTAAGTGGTTAGAAAGATTTAAAAAATAGTTAATTAATTTTGCTTTTATATAGAAGTGCATAAATTGTGTAATTTGAATAGCGAATTACATCCGAAAACATACAGGGAAGAAGTTTATGGATATGTGAAGTGAATTATCACTTTGAAATTTGATGGTCTACTTTTTACCTTATTTAACTTGGAGACTCATCCCCTTTCTCATTAAAGCTCGTTAACCCCCTCTACTTATCACTTCGCGATCTTAGCAAACAATGTTGCAATAACCGAAAAGGCACCGAAAAGCTTGAAACTTCAAAATTTAAATACCCAAAAACTAATAGGAAAAAGAGTGGCGGTAATCTTCATTCATAAGAGTGTGTGGCTTCAAAATAATATTTTTCTGAAAATAGGGGGGTCTTATGCCATAAAACCCCAACCAACCAATCTGCTGATTACAGTTTTTTTAATGGCAAACTCGCAACTGAAAAAATATTTTCGAATTAAACATTTGATGGCTTTTGAACTAGTAAATTAAAAATTAAATTAATAAGATAACATTCTACTGATTAGGTTTTGTGTTATGAAATTTCAAGGATATCAAAGCGACATTTTTTTAAACAGTCCCAGTGATGGAGACATTAATTATTATTACATTATTTTATTGAGGTATTAAAATTCTAAAAGAAGTACCCAAATCTTGTACAAATATCCATAATAATATTATTAACAATATTGTTACAAAAATTACATAAA
This sequence comes from Tetragnatha versicolor, assembly GCA_024610705.1. Classification (NCBI taxonomy): domain Eukaryota; kingdom Metazoa; phylum Arthropoda; class Arachnida; order Araneae; family Tetragnathidae; genus Tetragnatha; species Tetragnatha versicolor. The sequence goes on along the minus strand of JANDEH010000004.1, from coordinate 66,333,737 downwards.
TGTAAATATTGGTAACTTATTTTGATACATTTAGCATTAATGTAGCAGCAATCTAAAAATAGTCTTTACAATATGGCAAAAAAAATCCACAGAAACTTTAAAAAATCACAATTATTTAGAAACTGCATCTCAATAATTGGAATATGCATTTATATTATTCCTTAATAATTATTGGAAATTATTTTCTTGAATTCTTGAGAAAGAGGCAAAATAATAAAAAATAATAACGCGCTAAAATTAAACCCGCACCAACACAAAACAAGCGCCAAGCTCGATCGCCAACGGCCGCCAAAGCTCATTTCATGACTTAACTTCGTAAAAAACAATTTTCAACCAGAAATATTGATTTGAATGACTCAAAAACACATCCAATCTAATCACAAATCTTCATTTTATAATACTAGAAGTAATTTAACTGAAATTCTGTCAAATTTAATCGAATATAGCTCATGAAAGTCGAACGAACTCGGCGCGAAGTTTTTTAAAATCCCATTCATAAAAATGTTTCGGAGATATTATAAAGTTTTAAGCTCAGAATAATTAGTCTTTTCCTTCTACATCATAAACAGGTGTTTTTTTCTTTTTCCGATCATTTTCTATGAGTTATTACGATTTTTCACCTTCGAAATCGACGCGTCTATGGGAGCTCCTATGTTAAAGAATTCTTTTTGCCTAGCATTGATCTTTGGAACACAGGGTTGCCGTCCATGCCGTCTCTATTATTCTTATACCTCTATGGCAGCGTGCGGGCGTCTCGTTTCCATCATGCCGATGATGCAATTCAAATAATAATATGAAATCTGCATAATCTGATATTGTGGAGGCGGCAAGCTCTTTCTTACAAGAATGTGTCATCAGAGAGTCGGATTTATCTTTTGCAAGAAGAATTTCGTTTTGGCGACTCAAAATATTTCTCATGAAAATGGTTTCGAAACGGGTTAATTCTGGAAATCCTATGGATTGAGTCTGTGGCGGATCCAGGATTTTGAAGGGGCTAAGAATTTTCAAAATCATATTGAATCTTTTCAACGAATAGAATTTTAAAAAAAAGTTTGTTAATAATCGTGTTGTACTTACCTAAAAGGAGGTCTGAGGTATTGGCGTCGCCGGCTCCTGAAAAAGGAGGAGGGGGCGACTCAAGGATTTGGAATTCTTCAACAGAGAGATTTTACAAAACCATAATTATCTACCCCTTAAAAAATCTTTTATTTCACCAAAGCATCACGCAGTGATTTTAATGTGGCTTTGTGAATTAATTTGTTAACTTTCACTTCAAGTTTTTTGGAATTGCTTTTAACTTTCAACCAAGAAGGGGGGTCTGGGGGTCCTTCCCCCATAAAATTTTTGCAAATTTGAACCTAAAAAAGCTGGTTTTTAACTTGTTTTGGTGTACCTAATTCCGAATTTCGGGAATTGGGGAATAAAAGAAATTCGGAAATATTTAATTTCATAAAGAAAAAAGTTTGGGGGTGCAAAAGACCTGTTGCTCCTCCTCTGTCTACGCCACTGTTAAGAGGGTTAACACATTTCATGTCATTTAAAAATGATGTTGTTCATTATAGTCCGTCCAGAGTATCGTCACTATGTGACCACCACCATATTAAATATTGACAAATCCATTCCCTTTGATTCAATTTTCCATTAACCAGCAATCTTTGAATCTGCATGCCGATGAAGCCATTGAGATCAATAGAGTTCCTTTAAGATAACAACCGCATAAAGAATTTCCAATTTTCTCCCTCAGATAATAACACCGTTTTACCGCACAACCGTAAATAATAAAAAGGTTCGTGGACATTTATTCATAATAGATTTCTCCCATGTGTATAAAATGTGGATCACCCATGGCCCGTGGCGACATCTGGTATAGTGCACTCGGAAGAAACTCTTTGCCATTGGTTAATAATTCCAGGCTTTCATCCGCGTTGCCATCCATCAACAAATTATACCTGATGGATGACCGCTCGCTCATAATTATAATGTTGTGTTTTGGAATTCGCGATTTGTAATATTTATCTCCTTCGATACTACTAGAATAGACGTGCGGCAGTTATCGATATGTGAAGAGATGAATTTGGGTGTTGTGTATAATTTTTTTGGGGGATATCCACAAATTATAGAATTCCCTATTGAAAACACTATGGTAATTTTTTTTCTAACCCTTCCAAGTGCAGTCGTGGCAGGGCCGGGTCGTTTCCAAGGGAAGTTAAAAGTTCAACCCCTCCCCCGAAATTATGACATCCATCAAATTATGACATCTTAGAAAATTTGGGACTTACAAGGAATGGTCCTCTTCGGGTGCATGGGCGCCCATACATAAGGGCAGAGGGGGGCCCGGGCCCCCCCCTGGAATCCGAAAAATTTACATAAAATCTTCATTTAACCATAATACATAATTTTTATTCAGCATTCTATTTTATATTTTCTGCTATATCAATACTTTATTATGATTTTAAGCTAATTCAAAAGCAATATGAAAATTTTTTCTAACATTTCATACACTGAAACATTGCCATATCCGCCACCCCAGTAACAAAATATAGGAATCCTGAATTCTACTCATATCATGAAAAATCATGGGTAACAATTCTATTAGGTTGCTGCCCAAAAGTGTTCCAAATAAGCTAAATCTCTACTCTTAAAAGTATAATTTAAAAAATTTTCAATGGGAGGACCCCCAGACCCCCTCTTTTTAGTATCGACTAGGTATATTGTGAACAAGTAGATTTCTGCATTAAGTGTAAAAATATTAAAAACTATAATTAGAAGGTGTTAAAAAATACTACGCACAATACATGAGTGAAACAAACTTCTATAACTTTGAACCAAACCCTCCTCCCCTCGAAACCAAAAAAAATGTCTGACTGAAAACCTAAAATTTTTCTTGGGCCCCCCCTTGAGTTTTAACATATGGGCGCCCCTGTTCGGGTGCAATAACTAAAGTGTCTCTAAATGAGTTAAAATACTACTTTTTGGACACATTTGCAAAATGCTTCTTTCTAGAGCAGTGTTTCCCAACGTGGGGCGTACGCCCCACCGGGGGCAATATGATTCTTTTGGGGGGCAATTGGAAAGTTTTTTCACCAAATTGTCCCCCTGGTGGGGCATGGACAACCAGATTTTATTCATTTTCAAAGAACAATTTTGGAAAAAAAATTATGTGGGGGGGGGCACAGAAAATTTAGAAAGGCTTTAGTGGGGCATGAAGCGAAAAAAGTTGGGAACCTCTGTTCTAGGGCAGTGCTCCCCAACCTTTTTACCGCCACGGACCGGTCAACGTTCGATAATTTTACCGCAGCCCGCTGGGGGGGGCGTTGATTGTTTGCAATCTAGATTATTTTGATTTATTAATTTTAAATTAAATTGTATTTAAACATGCTTTCAAAATAAAATACAGTTACACCAAAAAATATATATTATGTTTTTAATTTGGAGTATAAACCTAGGAATTTAAATTCCTTTTCAATGAAATGGTCGGCCCGCGGCCCGGTACTATCCACGGACCGGGGGTTGAGGACCACTGTTCTAGAGGAAGACGACCAAGCCCCCTCGAAATTTTGCCTTTCCCTATAAAACTTCCACAGGGAATTTTAAAACTTCCCATGCCCGCTTATAAAATCCCTTGCTCGTTAGTGGTGCATTTTCCACCCCCCTCATTCCTGTGTAATTCTAAGTCGTATAGTTGTATCATACCCCTCCTAAAAGTTATAAAAAAATTATCTGAAACCCCCTGTATTATTATTATTTTTTTTTTATTTAAAATACAAAGCACCTGGGCCCATAGGGCCCTTATCTTTGATTAACAATTAAAAAACAACTTATAAATACAATTGAGAAGGTATGTGAAATACAATTCAAAGGACAACTTAAAATACAATTGGACATAAGTAAAACAATTAAAGCAACTTAAAATTGAATATAAGGTATGTCTAAAAGCACAATTAAAACAGCAGAAATACAATTTAAAAAATCTTTTAAAATCAAGGCAAGAGAAAATATATATATATACATATATTTATTTAAAATCAACTCTTTAAGAGGCAGATTTTATAAGGAGCGGGCAGGTCACTATAGTGACCATTTTTGATTTTGATGAAATTTTTATGATGGATACTTCTAATGATTTTAGAATACCCCTATTTTTTCTTTTTCCCAAAAAAAAATTTTTTCGGCCTAAAAAAATGGTCGCGACCCGGTATTTTTTTCGAATCGACATATCTTTGTACAACATTTTCTCAGTGCATTGAGGGTCAACCAAAGTAATTCTTGCGGTAACAACATGTCCTTAGATAGCTTAATCAAATTCTTTTGTGAATTTCATGGTTCACCTTCCCTGCAAACTGGAAGGGTTCGCCAAACTTTGTCGAAAAAAATGAAAAAATGCCAAATTCGAGCCTTTATTGACCCCAGCATTGAGGGTCAATCACAGTTTTGAGGGTTAAAGTGTGTAGTACTGCTCAGTATTAACTTAATCAGCCCATTGGTTGTATGGTTAACCCTCATGGCAGCAGAAAAATGGCTACTTTCGTAGCTATCAAAACAAAAAGAGGTCATTTTGGTGACCCCGTATTTCAGAGCATTGAGGGTCAATCAATAATTCGAAATATACGTTTCTTAGTACAATACCTCTACTTTAAGAATCAGTTGACAAACCTATGGCGTCTCGATCTGTGATCACGTGAGATTAATTTTTGTAACTTAAAAAATGGAAAAAAGGTCATTTTGGGGACCCTGTATTTCAGAGCATTGAGGGTCAATGACGAACTGGAAATATGCATTTCATAGTATGAGACCTACCCTTTAAGAAAAAATTGACAGAATTATGGAGTCTTGACCTGCTATCACGTGAGATTTATTTTTGTGACTACAAAAACGGAAAAAGGGTAATTTTTGGGATCCTGTATTTCAGAGCAATGAGGGTCAATGACGAACTGGAAATATGCATTTCGCAGTATGAGACCTACCCTTTTCTGCTACCCTTTTAGTGTTTCCCAATCCCCCTTTAGTGTTCCCCATCGGGGGGCAATAAGTTTTTCTAGGGGGGGTCAATTTGAAAACTTTTAACCAAATTGTCACCTTGTGGGGCATGGACAACCAGATTTTATACACTTTCAAAGATTTTTGAAAAAAAAAATGAAGTGGGGGCATAGACAATTTAGAAAGGCTTAGCTGGGCCACAGACGGAAAAAGGTTGGGAAACATTGCTCTACTGTAATTTTTTCTTTTATCATCTGCAAATCTAAGGTTCATTTATATTTTTATTTTATTTCAGTATTTCGGTATTGAAGCTGTTGGGGAAATCAAAAAGATAATTTCAAAGATTAAAGAAGATGAAATAACTTGGGAGAAATAACCTTTTTTTTTGTTTATTTTTGTTAAAACTTATTCTTTGAAATATTTTACTGTTTTATATGTTTAAGGCTAATGTTTTTCAAATTGTCTTAAATCACTGCTCAAATAAAAATTTAATCTCATTATATGGTTTATTTTTTGGTGGTATTTCCTTTGGAAGACCAAATGTAATTTGAAAATAATTTTTGAAAACAACCTACAAAGCTAATTGTAAGCATCACATATTTTATGTGTTCGCTATGTAGAAAAGTAAGTCTTAGGCGTGCCCGCTGGGCAAAATACCAAAGTTCTGTCAATTGTCTCTTAAAAGGGTAGGTCTCATACTGCGAAATGCATATTTCCAGTTCGTCATTGACCCTCATTGCTTTGAAATACAGGATCCCAAAAATTACCCTTTTTCCGTTTTTGTAGTCACAAAAATAAATCTCACGTGATAGCAGGTCAAGACTCCATAATTCTGTCAATTGTTTCTTAAAGGGTAGGTCTCATACTACGAAATGCATATTTCCAGTTCGTCATTGACCTTCAATGCTCTGAAATACAGGGTCCCCAAAATGACCTTTTTTCCATTTTTTAAGTTACAAAAATCAATCTCACGTGATCACAGATTGAGACGCCATAGGTTTGTCAACTGATTCTTAAAGTAGAGGTATTGTACTAAGAAACGTATATTTCGAATTATTGATTGACCCTCAATGCTCTGAAATACGGGGTCACCAAAATGACCTCTTTTTGTTTTGATAGCTACGAAAGTTGCCATTTTTCTGCTGCCATGAGGGTTAACCATACAACCAATGGGCTGATTAAGTTAATACTGAGCAGTACTACACACTTTAACCCTCAAAACTGTGATTGACCCTCAATGCTGGGGTCAATAAAGGCTCGAATTTGGCATTTTTTCATTTTTTCGACAAAGTTTGGCGAACCCTTCCAGTTTGCAGGGAAGGTGAACCATGAAATTCACAAAAGAATTTGATTAAGCTATCTAAGGACATGTTGTTACCGCAAGAATTACTTTGGTTGACCCTCAATGCACTGAGAAAATAATGTACAAAGATATGTCGATTCGAAAAAAATACCGGGTCGCGACCAACTTTGAGAATTTTTGTAGGCCGAAAAATTTTTTTTTCGGGAAAAAGAAAAAATAGGGGTATTCTAAAATCATTAGAAGTATCCATCATAAAAATTTCATCAAAATCAAAAATGGTCACAATAATGACCCCCGCATTTCTGCCCGCTCCTTATAAAATCTGCCTCTTAATTAAATTTAAAAATCTCACACCTGGTTCAAAACGTCTGTGCATAAGAGACCTCGTTCAATATAGCTCGAGGTCTCCTCCAGTTTTTAGGTATGGTTGCATCGTACCGGGCCATGCCTTGAACTATTTTATTGCTGTTATCTATTTTTTGAAAGAATTTTATAGCTATTTTAATAAAATGATCCTTGATAGGTGTTAATTTAAGGCTTCTAAGTATTATATGGTTTCTGTAATAAAAGGGACTATTTGTCATTAGTCTCGCTATTTTAGTTTGAAGTATCTCTAATTTTTTAAAGTGGGTTTTGACGGCACAGCCCCATACGACGCAGGCGTAGCTGATTATTGGTCTGAGTAGTGATTTGTAAATGAGCAACTTATTATTTAGGGATAAAACTGAGTCCCTGGCAATTAGGGGATACAATAAATTTTGAGACACCAGGAACTTTCGCCTAATGGTAGAGATATGCGCGGAGAACGACAGTTTGGAATCCATTATTAATATACGGTAAAGCAGAACCAAATTAAGAGGGGATTTATAATATTAGAAACTAGAAGATTTCCAACACGTTTTTAATGAATTTTTTTTTCTAAAAATTCCTTTTTTCTTCTTCGAAAGTTCTTGTTTTCAAATGTAGAATTAATTTGCTCAACAATTCCAGGCAACAGCAAATTTTAATGGGGATGAAAACAACATGCAGTTACGTTTACGTACCAAGTGCAGTGATGCAATATGGAAACAACCCCCTATGGAACAAAACTCTTGTATTCAAAAATAGATCAATTAATTATCATTTTCAGGATATCGTTTAATTGGGCCTTGTTCGTCGTAACACGGGAATTGTGACATCGAAACTATTTTTATGGAACGGTCAAATAAACGCAGCCTCCTCACACCCGTTTTTTTGAAAGGACGGAACAACACACTTGGGACGGATTCTATTCGAATAAGGTTGATCGAGTGCTTCTGGTCGAATAAAATAATGAGCGTGTTCTCGCTGTGTGTTCCGATGTGTAATTGAACTGATTTGAGATACGAATGCGAGAAAATTGGTTCGGACTTGTGTGGAAACGAATTTGTATTTGCAACATATTTATGTAATCGAGTGTTCAGAAGTCATCTCTTATAGATAGAGAAGATGATGTGTTTGGAGTAACTAATTGAAAGGGTTTCTTTTAATTGTTGGGATTTTTTTCTTTGTGTTTTGGTGCTTTGCTGGTTCTAGTTTTAAGCTTGAGCTTGATTTTCAAAAAGATTTTTAGAGAAATTATATGGATGAAGTGTGTCTCTTTATATTTCATCTTTTTTTGGATATATTTTCCTCGTATATTTGTAATTTGCATGAAAAGTACTGCTAGGATACAGCCCACAAAAAGGGTAATACAATTCTGCGACGAAATACTATATAGATTTAAAATTAAGGTCTAGGATTTGATTTAAAATATACCGAAATATGAGAATCGGATAGTTAAAATTAAGTTGTCAGTTTGATAAAGAGAATAATCACCAAAACATAGTTTTGGAAAAAAAAACCGAAAAAAAAAACTGCGTTGGAATTTGTTTCCATTACCACTAAATTTTTGCAGGAAATTCAGGGCCCTATTTAGAATGCAGAACAATCATCGAAAAATATAAGTATACATTAAAAAATATTGTTCAGTTGATAAAAGTTGATGAGATGAACTTATTTCCTTTTTCAAATTTAAGAAATTTCAGTTGAAAAAAATCTTAAAAACATCTTATATTCCCAATTAAATTATATTTCTGCTTAGTTCACCGCAAAAAAAGTGATAAATAGAAAGATTAAATAAATAGAAATAGACAGAACAACCCATATTAAAAAGTTATTACGGGACATCCATAAATTACGTGAGGTCAAAAAGGGAGGGAGGGGTTTGGAAAAATCTCACCAAATCTCACCAAGGGGGGAAGGGGGGGGTCGATTAAAATCTCACGTCAACTTTTTAAGTTAGAAATTTTACGATTTTCTTTGTTTTTTAAGTGTGATTTTTATAATAAAGAAAACCTGATGATAACATTATGTGAGGCCCCTAGTTTCAAAACCGGACATATCCATTTTGACACAGCTTTGATAAAAGAGTCGACCATTTGATGACCGCGAATCGGTCGCCAAATGGAAGACTAGTTGCCGCTATATCACGGCCGGTCTCCTTTCCGGCCGCCATGTTTTACCACGACTCAAATAAAGATTAACCCAAGTAAAAGGATGCTATAACAAGTTTTTACGATTTCAGTATATCCCGCTGGATCTACGGTATGGCGCACGCTCTGCATGCGGGAGATACATATTTCAATCCCCGGTAACTGTTAACTTAAAAATAAGAACAAAATTATATTTCGTAACGCACTTAAGTATTTTCATTTGAGTCGGTGTAAAACATGGCGGCCGGAACGGGCGACCAGCATGATACCGTAATATTCCATTTGGCGACCGCGTCGACTCTTACCGAAGCTGTGCCAAAATGGATATGTCCGGTTTTGAAACTAGGGGCCTCCCACATCATTAACAATGCAAAAGTTTTAGGTGCTGTGAAGCACAAAATGCAAACGAATAGGATAGAAAATTATTTTTAAAAGTTGTAGGTAAATCTCACGTGGGGGGAGGGGGTGTCCAGAAAAATCTCACTAAATCTCACCAAGGGGGTCCAAATTTTGAAAAAAAAAACACCTCACGTAATTTATGGATGTCCCCTTATGAAAAACGGATTCATTGAGGCAGTCATGGATTTCAATAGAGTATCAAAGGAGAAAACTTTCACTGAATCATAAAGGTAACGAAAATGAACACTTTTGAATTAAAAACAAAGGTACTCGTATTGACGCCACCGCAGCTACAGATTTGGTGTTAAAAATCTTATAATCTAACCTAATAATTATAATAATAAAAATCTTATGAAAACCTTATCGAATCTTATCAAGTAGTTTTAGTTGGTGGTATAGCATTCTTTATTCCAATTCTCTCCTCAACCATTGATGCATTGGGTGGAGTGTGTTGACACCGTCCAGTCTGCTAAAATATTTGTTTCTTCCAGGAAGGCACGCGCCTCTCGGTTTTGTCTTACTTAGAGAAGTGTTTATCACTTGTTATATACGAAGACTAAATAACTTTCGCAACAGAATTTCCACGAAGCGTGTGTCAGGGGTAATTTTCGACGGTCGGAAATGCACTCCGTGGAATGTTTTGCTTTGCGGTTGAGTTGAGTGGCAGTCCCGAACTCAGAGCTTAATTTACTTCGAACGGTTTAAAAGAAGCGGCTAAAAATGTCGCAAAAAGAATTCCTATTTCTTCTGGTAAAAATGAGTACTATTTGAAACAATAAAAAAGGTATTCATAAATTTGACTACATTAAAAAGCAACCAACACCTGATGATTTAACAAAGAAATCTGGACAGCGAACAAATGACCTCATAACTTTTACAGAAAAATCATGTTTTTACACAGACTGTCTTTGTGTTCTACAGATTATCCTTGTAGGAATTTTGTTAACTGATATGAACTGTTTCTGTATAGTCTTGTCTGTATAACAGAATTTCCATGCACAAATTACACCGATTCTTCTGTAGCATATATGTGCACATGATTTCTTTTTTTTTGAAACGAACATGTTTTTTCTGAGTATACAAGTAGGAGACGAATCGGACAGATATGGGTGGGAGTCCAACTCATTTTGGTGAACCCATTAAGCTTAAAACATTTATTAATTAATATTTATCAGGTGCTTGTTAGGCAGCAATGAGCTATAACTACTCCAGTTGTATATATACTACTGCTGATAGGGGGAGATGGTTTCAAAACATGCTTAGGGGCCGTTCAATTATTACATTAGCATCTTAGGGGGTTTGCTCTTTGCTTATCTTTCCCGACAAAGGGGAAAGAGGGATGCTTACGTAAGGTGATATACACACACTGCATTTTTGAAAATTTCTTGTTTCTTGCATGAATAATTTCAAAATTTAATCAAAAATAAATTTATTTTTAAATTTAAAAAAAGAACAAAGAAGAGTTGGACAGTTTTCTTACGTAATTATTAGGGGAGTTTGCTTTTTGCTTATCTTTACTGACAAGGGTGGGTCAAAAATGAACAAAACTACATGCTTACGTAATATTTGAACGGGCCCTTATCCGAGTTTTCAAAAGAAGCACCCAAAACGCTTTAGTTAGGGTGAACTAAAAGATGTGAAGGGATTTCACGGAGGAAACGCAACTATACTAATTGACTTCGATTAAACGTTGCATAATGAGCATTTCTTACCAATTTTCCCTGAAAACGAGTGACGCTAATCCTTTAGGGATTTATTGGTCTCGAAACTGTTTCCTCTTCGGAAAACGGGGTCATCGCTGTGTGCTTTGGATGTCACTCTGCTCTGGACGAACGTTTGGCTCGTTTTTTTACGACTTGAAGCCATTAGCTTTGCTGTGTAAATTTAAATTACGCAGTAATAGTTTAACCCTTTTTGCAGTGAAGAAATTTTTAAAGGGCAACGGTTTCATTTTGCACGTAAAATGTTAAATGGGTTCTGTATAACTTCGATATTCTATTATGGAAAAATATTTCAATGTACTGTTTCTTTAAAATTCTCCATACCACTGATGTAATTGTATATTTATTTCACTTCTTTCCCTCTTCGAAGTACGAATGATCCTCCTAGAAAGCGTTTTTAAAAACATATCACCCATTTTTTCCAATCCCCATTTCCAGCTGTAACCAAATCATGGCAAAGCAGTGGTTCTCAAACTATTTTGATCGTGGAATTCCAAAATTTGTTACCGATGTGATCGCCGAACCCTGAATATTTTTTAATCAACGACTTTTCAAAATTTAATACATATGATATTAAATGAAACCAGGTGCAGATCCAGCACGGGTCCAGGGGGGCACTTTTCCGGACAATCCCTTTACTTTTTGGCTCAAATGCCAAATTCTTGGGGATTTTCTAAAAGTATCACGCAAAATCCCCTTCTAGTACCGCTGGGGGTATGGGGTCCTCCCCCAGAAAAATTTTGAAATTAGACTTGTAAAAGTAGAGTTTTAACTCATTTTAAGAAGCTTTTTGGGGCCAAGGGGAGAATGTTCTTGACCATAACCTTTATCTTTTGACAAAAAATGTCAAAATGTTAGGGATTTTCCAAAAAGTATCGCACAAGATCCCCTTGTTATACCGTGGGGGGTCTGGGAATTCTCCCCCTGAAAAATATTTTGAAATTCGACTGGTAAAAGTAAGGTTTTTACTCATTTTGAGAACATTTTTGGGTAAAAGGGGGCGGCGCTGTCCATTCTTATTTCACCATTCTAATTTTTTTTAATGAAATAAAGTTTGTCCCATGGGAACCCCTAAATTTCTTCGCGGAACCCATTTTGGGAACCACTGTGGTAGAGGATATAGGGTTCCAAGACTTTTTTTTCATACTGGAAAGTTATCTTTTATATTTTTACTTATTTGGGGCTATTCTGCTTTTTTATTACTGCTTGTTAAGTTTATAGTTATTTGAGTTACTGCTATTTTTAGAGAGAAGCATTTACATAAGTACCTGCCGTTTGCTTCTGGTGACACTGTTCACAGTGTCACTAAAAATCATCATTTAAAGTCACTAGTGTCCTTAAACTGCTAAAATCACCCGTCACTTCGTGGATAGTTAGCCCGAAGACCTTATTAATGTGCTGTCTCATTAGCATGCTAATGTGGCTACTAGAGACGCAGTGTGCGAACTAATTCGTGCTCGAATTATATGTGAATGCTTTGTACGAATTTGTAGGGCCGAATTATGACTTCTCAGATTATCGAGTGCAATTTGGATCGATTTATTACTTTAATGCTGATAAATCGATCGGGAAAGCTTGCATGACGATACAAATTGGTAATTTGCTTAAGCCTTTTTTGTTTTGATGTCAATTAGGGAGAATTAATATAGAGCGTTTTCTCGTTTTTTTTTTACTTTGAATACCTTCCAGACTTCTTTTGATAGAAGAATCTTTGGATGTTCTGGTTTGCACTAGTATATTGCAAAGGTTAAATTAATAGCGAAAAAGCACTTGAGCTCTAATATTTTTCAGAATAATAAATCTTCATTTAACCTTCCTACCCTCTTGAAAAAATAGTCACATATTCCCCTCGTGGGGTCTCTGAGGACCCCATGCGTAAAACATGCCTATGACTCTAATAAAGGTTAAAAATTCCTTAAATGGAGAAGAATTGTCATTTTTTATTTCTAGAAAGATGCTTCAGAATAATTTATCCAATTTTTTTGGTATTTTTCTCATTTTTTTCGTCTTATTACGGCTTAATTGGGTTTCTTTTGATACACGTTTTTTATAACATCTGGACCTTCAAACAAGAATTAAATTACAGAAATGAACTACATTGAAGTTGTTTTACTTAAAATATTTATAATCACACTGTTTAAAGCATACTAGTTGATATACCCGGTCTTGCACGGGTAGAATTTAGTAGTTTATTTTAAACGATTTATGAAGCTGCATAGATTCTCTATTCTGCATTATCAGCTACCTGTCACCCCAGATTAATTTATTTAGTATTATGAAACATGTAAAGTTTGGATTCTTCTTTTTGAAATTGAAATAATACAAAAAAAATGATCGGTTCAGATTTCTTAGTGAAATCAGTATCTCGCTTGCTTATGTAAGTTTTAACATAAAATTGGTTTTTTTCTTGATAATTCTTCGAAATCACATTCTGGACTTCCGTAAACACCCATAAATATTTGAAAGCATTCTTATTTTTCAAAGAAGACTGAATATAAAAACCTATTTACAATCAACCATGAATTTATATTGTTTTTGTAAAGAATGTGTTCAACAGGAAGTAATGGCGACAGTTGTCTGAATTTTTTTTGCTGCAACTGTTAGATACTCAAAAGATTTCTATAAATAGCATATTTTTCTTAGAATGTGAATAAAAAATTTAAGAAATAGCGAGTGATTCAATGTATTTAGCCGCAATCTTCTTTTTGTAAAAAAATGACAATTTCTACGAAAATATCTTTCTAATATTTCTCCAAACGTTCTAAACAAACATGCAAACCTTTTTTTATCTATAATACAACAAAAAATAAAATACTAAACTTTATTTGATACTGTTTTACCGCCATTCATGGCTGGGGTCTCAGAAGACCCCAGAGGGGGAATATGTGACTATTTCTCCCAAGACACTTAAAAATGGAATAATAACTCCAAAATTTTTACCCATTGTAAAACTTTGCGTAATTAAGGAATAGTAGCATCGGAAATTGTCAAAACAAAAATGCATGGGAGATATCAAGCGTCAAAGTGCGTCTGGGGTCGAAAAAGACCCCAAAGGGGTAGGAAGGTTTAAAATTTTATGACACAATTCTCCCTAAATTCGTCCCTTCCTGTGTAAGCAAAACGTTAAAGGGAATAAGGAAGTTGCATGTGTCAGATTTTCATAAACATTGAAGTGTTCCGTATAGTTTTTTGTATTGTAAAATAAAATATCCAGTCAATTTTTCAAGTAATTAAATATTTAAATTTAAAAGTCGAGAAAAACATGTGACTGAAAACGCTTAAGTGAAAACACCGTACGATGACGTCATCAATCATACCATCAACTCTGCTTCTTTCCAACAATGGTCACCGTACGATGACGTCACATATCCCAAACTCTTTGCGTTTTAGCGGGCTTTGAAAAAGGGGATTTTTGTTAATTTTTTTGCTATCAAAAAATTTCTCGATCGGCCTCAAATTTTGGGTAGTTGCTTATTTTTGCATCACAAGAATGCATTAAAAAATATAAAAAATTATGCAACTTCCTCATTGCTATTACAAAAAGCTTAACTAACAAAAAATTCATTTCATAAAAGCTTTCAACGAGCCAGTATTATTCCCGTTTTCAATCAACCCAAATTGAATGTCATCCTCGCAGTCGAGTACCGTTCGTCTTGTCAAATCAGCGTCCTCCCTGTCACCCTTTCAAAGTGCTCTCTCTGGCCTTAGGCCTTGGGCTCTTTTATCTGGGGTTGACACTCACTCATCCTAATCACTTTCTCTGCTGCAAATGGTTTGCTGTCTCAACAGAGGGGCCGTTCAAATATTACGTAAGCATTTTTTTGGTCATTCCCTTCTCAGCAAAGATAAGGGAACCGCACCCCCATCATAATTACGTAAGAAACTGCCGGACCCCCCCCCCCGAAATTTTGACATCCCTTTTTTTAAGTACTGTTTTTTTTCTCCTTGAAAATTAGGTGACTTATACAAGGAGATGTCCTTTTTGGGTGTTACCTTAAGGGTTCAAAAATAAATCGAACCACTACTTTTCGGGGTTAAAATTTCAAAATGTTTGGGGGTCCATCCCCAGAAAAAGTGCATACGTAATATTTGAACGGCCCCTATGTACTTACAGCTTTTTCTTTGAAAATTCTGTGACTTACAATGAGTGGTCCTTTTTCAGTGTACCCTTAAAACGGGGGGTGACACTTGCACTTTGTTTGTAAATTTCAATTTTTTCAAGTTTTTATGAAAAAAAATGAAAAATTAATATTTTTTTCGAAAACCTCATCAAACTTTATATGAGCATGAACAGCGTGAAATTCTCCTTAAAACGAGGGGTGGAGGTATAGCTTTCAGAAGGCTGAGAACCAGTGCTCTCTAACGTATAATTTGTGAATGACCCCTAATCACTTTCTTTTGAAATAGTTTTAATGTCTCAAAAGAGAACTTATATTCGCGAGGGTATTTCTATTGGAACTCGTTTTGAATTGTGAACTTTTGTTTGATTTGGTCTGTCCGAATGCAAATCAGTATGTTGGTCTGATTATGTCACTGTTGTTCTTTGCCGAGGACATGAAAAGGTGGCGCATATTCCTTTAGGCTCTGTCCATTGGGACTCTTTAATTAGTAAAGCAGTAATTAATTTAACAGGTAGAATGAAAATATTACGAATCTCAAAAAGTAACCTGTCAAAATGAGAGAGAAATATCCGTAGATTTAATAGGGTGATTCCAAGTCGTAGGTATTTTTTTTTATTTAAATGAAAAGTTCAGTAAATAACACATCAAAATATTGACATGATTCTTCTTTGGCAAATATTAATGTGGTAGTATTATTAAGGGATGGTCATATTTAGAGACATTTTTGTCGACATAGGCTTTTGTTTTGAGGTAATGATATACCTCATCACCCCATATCATAATTTATAGGTTGTGGACAAAGTGATAAACCGGGCATTATTTATTAATAATGCTTGA
This sequence comes from Tetragnatha versicolor, assembly GCA_024610705.1. Classification (NCBI taxonomy): domain Eukaryota; kingdom Metazoa; phylum Arthropoda; class Arachnida; order Araneae; family Tetragnathidae; genus Tetragnatha; species Tetragnatha versicolor. Next base: position 66,317,887 of record JANDEH010000004.1, on the reverse strand, counting down.
GAGTTAGGTGGGCAATACATTCAAAGGTATTTATCAATGAGTATTTATCACTCTGCCCGAAATACGCCGGCATTATTAATAATTCCCATATTTGAATCGGTGAGTGCAGAAACCACTTCAGTCAAAAAAATCCGAAAACTCGTTTTCAATGAAAATGAGCGTAAAAAGGCAAGATGCGTGTTGGGTGCAAAAACTACGTTATATAGTCTGTTGAGTAGTTCCGTAAATACAGGCCGTTTGTTTCGAGTGTTGAGTGTGAAACTTCAAAGTTTTTTATGATGAACTATTTACCTGGCCAACCAATGAACATGACAATGATACTATCGTCGAGAATGATCTATTTTAAGAGCGTTTCAGTTTGTTATATTCCTGTCTTATGACTTTGAAATACTGTAACTTCATTTCTCATGTAATATGGAAAAATATACATTTGTAAATTTTTTGTGAAATTAATTAAAATTAATATTATTAACTAAAATCGTAACAAAATTAATAACAAATACAAACTTTTAACGAATGGTTATCTTTTTCCAAGTTTCCTACTGTCTGTAAAAAACAGTTGAGTGCAGAAACAGCATTAGTCAAAATCATAGTTTTAATTCTCCTGAGCCTAATTTATGTGGAAATTAGGTAATTTTTTTATAACAGCAACATAAAAGCATGTTATGACAAAGGAAAAAAATTCTCAAATATTTAAAAATTTGGAGGAGTTATTACGTTTTTTCTCCCTCCTGAAAAACTTGAAATTTGTGACTGACGTTGTTTCTGCACCCACGGATTCATTTATCACATTGACAGTAACATCATCATTTGTCATAATAGCTTAACCCTTTATTTACCGACGGTACTTGTAAGTACCACTGGCTCAAGTTTAGAACTGCTGATGTTTGGCTAGTTTTGGCTCTTTGGCGCCATTTAGAAGCCATATAATTCACTTAACATTAGTTGGGTAACTATAGTGATTTTTATCGCTAAAAACTTGGTGCATCAGCAGTACTAAACTTGCACCGAAAATAATTTGGTAAAAAAGGGTTAATGCCATTCTGGAATTCATTCATTGTAGATACAAGCGTGAAAAAATTCCCGAGCTTTTGTTCGTAAATCCTAATTATAAAAGAAATTCCAGCCCTAATACTCATTATAAATTGTTTGTATGTATTATGTTAAACATGATTTAAAATTTTTAAATAAATAGACTGGAATCAACTGTAAAAAGCTACAGCACTTTAATACAAGAGGATAACTCTTCATTGACGGCTTAATAGAAGTATTCAGAATGCTAACGTGATTTTTTATTGCTAACGTGATTTTTATCTGTGTCTCATTTACTAATAGAAGTTTTACAGTACCCTTACTAGACAGCAACTTAAGTTGAACCTACTACGCCACTAACAAAGTAGTTCCCATTGCGGTGTCTGAATTTCGAGTTAAACAAAGAACGTCAATTTTAAAATATGATTATTTCGTTAAACCCATGTATAAATAGTGTCTTTTTTATCACAATTCGCGTATCGAAATTCCTCCTATCAACCCAACATGCTTTGTGTTTACTCACTTTCTCCTTCCGCGTAGTGACGTACTGGGTTCACACGTGGGTTCTGACGTACTTGCTGTGAAGTCAAGTATAGCTAATTTCGTTTTAAAAGTCATTACGTGTCCATATCTGTTCACAAATCATGTGATGTTGTTGTTGCATGCCCCCATGGTCAGCAGTGCTAGACCAGGTCCATGACATTAAATACCCTTAAAAAGTCCAACACCGTCAATCATGTGATCACATCGTTTACTAGTGTAACTGATCTCTTATTGTGCTCTATTCCTTAAGAAAAGCTTTTAATGAATGAAAAGAAAAAATATGGAATATGCCAAACACCTACTTACAACTAAATATTAATGCATGGAAACTATTAAATTGAATTAAAAAGAGTGGAAGCATAAAAGAACACGTCAAATGTCTTTTTTTATTGATATAGTTGTCCATCAAGGAATCTTTCATTCTATAAAATCTGTCATCTTGTTCTTTCCGCCCATCATATCAACTGCGAATAAGCTACAATCGCACTCTAATGTGCGTCTTTTTTAGTTGTGTTCAAAACCCCAGCTACAAACGTGACTTGATATGCCATATTCACCTGTGGGCGTTTCACAGTAGCCCAGACAGTGTGATTTTCCTATTGAAAAGACCTTTGCCAGTTGTTGGAATACGTGTTAACAAATCAAGAGATCACTTCGTGACTTGTACTCAACTGATCTCTATGGGAATTCGGTAGCTGCTCTTTATATCTTACTTAGCGAAAGGTCGCGGGACCCGTATGGAGTCACTCGGCGAAAAGTCAAACGTGACTGGTGGTGATGGACCATCTTCTCTGAAAGGTCGGATCACGAGTTGTGTGAAGTGACGTTGACGAATGGTGATTTTTGTTGTAATGTTTCCAAGGCATTTGTTGTAATTGGAATTGGCCGTATACAAGGGGGGGTTAGGGGTTTCAACCCCTCCCGAAATGTTGACATAAATTTTTATAGTGATTTCATTTCTTGAAAATTCTGGAACTTACCAATAACAATCCTCTTTGGGTGTTATGCAAAGGGTCTCAAAACGAGTTTAAAAAAACTACTTTTAGACGGTCAAATTTCAAGAAATTTTCTGGAGTAGAACCCCCAAACCATATCCGTTCAAAGATATCTGTTATGCAGTGTTATGCAGTCCCTTAAAAATTCTGCGCTATACTAGGAGCGGATACCTTTGGTATGTTCCCTGAAGAGATATGAGAATGAGATAAAACGATAAAACACTAGTTTAAAGAGGCAAGTAACAAAACTTTTTCTGGATGAGGACCCCAGTACCCCCTGAAAAAATTACGTATATTTATAAGTTTTTCCCTTGAAAATTTTGTGGTTTACAATAAGGAGCTGTTTTCTTTCGGTGAAACCCAAAGTGGATCAAAATGAGCTAAAACACTAGGGGAAAATTTTAAAAAAATCTTAGGTTGACCCCCAGACCCTATTTTTTTTACCCGAAGCTCTCATTGAAAAATATTGACATTGCGGTTCAACATAATTCAAATATGAAAAGAAGAGTTCTTCACCAGTACCTCTGGTTAGATGATTGTGTGAGAATAGAGATAGTTCTCCGATATAGTTGGCTAGACTAAAAGCTCTCCCTCCGCGTTGCCTTCCTATGCCGTGCTGATGAGTCCTAACAAGGACGAAACCGGTCCATGGCTGGAGGTGACGCTTGAGAGCTGTAATTTTCTCATAATTCAAATACTTCTTTCAAGTGTGATCCTAAAACTTAACGTATTGAGGATCTCGTTCGGCGATACGACAAATAACGTTTACTCAACCCCCCCCCCCCCAAAAAAAGCAACTCCAAACGACTTTCTCGAAAATACTTTTTCCCACAAACGTTTTTCTACAGAAGTAGTGAACTACCCTGCTCCCTGTAAAAAATTTCCCCCAAAAAATATTTTCGGGATCGTTCTGGGTTCGAACTAGCTCCATCAAGGGAAGGTATAGGAGGTTATGCATACGTATAACAACTGTTTGTTGTTTACTATTATTAAGATCCCGTTAGTGGCAACCTTTCTGGAAGGCGATAGCTTGACGGATATGCAGAGGGGATTCGAACTGTGACACCTCGAGCGAAGTGTCGCGCACAAACGACCTCTTGTGATGCACCGAAATGCCTCGTTTTGCGAAAAAATGGGCCGCGCAAGAAAGACCTCTTTGAGGTTTAAAAAAACCCGAATGAAAGATCACCCTTGAAAAATGAGTCAGCTCTTCTGAGGTGTCACACCTAAATGTTTCTATTTGCTTCTGTACTAAAATATATAACTTTTTAGAAGGTGACTCTGTTATACTAGAGAAGCGGCCTTATTCTATCTAGACCGTGGTAGATGGGGATTTTCATTTGGAAACCGTATGTGTACAGAAACTCGTGTATGAAACGATTTGTCGGCAGCGTATGGTTTTGTACCGGTTGTCAAAATTGATTGTGTTTGCAGTTTATTTTACATACGCGGAAGCTTTCTTGCTATTTTACTTTGTACACAGGGGCTGCAGATGTTTCAGTAACGTTTGTAATTTTTTTAGATTTTTTTTTATATAAATGCAACACTTGTCTAACGAGAAAGATTTTAACTGTTTCTTCCGTTTTATTGTTATTATTTATTTCAATTACACTGTTCTACACTGAAAAAATTTCCTTGATGAAAATAGTCATTTCTTATAGATTTTGGGTCGCTGAATACGAAAATCACCATTAAAATTCTCAATTGACTCAGGATTTTCGGGGAACAGCCCCTCCCCCTTTTCACGTTTTTTAACGACTTTATAACTTTGAACTCGATTTTCAGGGTTAAAAAGCATTGCTTTAATCTTCAAATTGCCCCCCAGGGGACAAGAAATGTTCAAATTAATAAAATATGATAAATTTATAACAAATGGATAGGTTTAAGGGGTAGTTAACCCCCTAAGAATGCAAAAAATTAGCTAAAATTTATAGAGGTTTTTATACGCTATTTTTTCCTCCTATTTTTTACGCAATTCCCGTTTGAAGGGTCCTAACCCTTCCCCAAGGACCCAAATTTGATGGTAATATGCAGCAATGATTTTAGCTAAAAGCGGTTGAGGTGAGAGCGCCCCCAGACCACCCACGGAAGGGTTCAATGCCGCACTTAGAGTTTAACTGCGCTGTACAAAAAAACATTTGAAGCCACTTACTGAATTTCAGCTGATTCTTGTGTAAAATGATCTGCTGAATTCAAATATGACACCCATTTTCCTCCATCACCCTCAGTTTTTAAGGGGATGCCCCCTAATTGTTATCCACAGCCGTGCATCTGTTAACATCTTGAAACATGGAATCCTCACTCCCGAAAACCGGTCAGTTTTTAAAGAACTGAAGAGTTTCTACTTAGGATACACCCAAAATATAAGAAAAACATCATTTGTAATCTTTTCAAAATCATCGATATTAATTCCTGAACTCGCGAGCGCCTTCGCGATTCTGGAAGTCTTCCGAACTCTTCCGCGGGGACTTCTGGGAGGCTAACACCTCAACCGCTTTTAGTAAAAATTATTGTTGCATATTGTCATCAAATTTGGGTCCTTGGGGAAGGGTTAGGACCCTTCAAAGGGGATTTGCGTAAAAAATAAGAGGAAAAAATAGCGTATAGAAACCTCTATAATTTTTAGCTATTTTTTTGTATTTTTAGGGGGGTAATTACCCCTTAACCCTATCCATTTGTTATAAATTTATCATATTTTATTAATTTGAACATTTATTGTAAACTAGGGAGCAATTTGAAGACTAAAATAATGCTTTTTGACCCTGAAAATCGAGTTTAAAGTTATAAGGTCGTCGAAAAACGTAAAAAGGGGGAGGGGCTGTTCCCCGAAAATCCTGAGTCAATTGAGAATTTTAATGGTGATTTTCGTATTCAGCGACCCAAAATCTATAAGAATTGACTATTTTCATCAAGGAAAAAATTTTGAAGGTCAAATTTGTAGAACAGTGTTATATATCACACACATATTCAGGCTATTTCACATAAGGGGTCATCCGTAAATTACGTGAGGTGTTTTTTCCAAAATCTGGACCCCCCCCCTCCCCCTTGGTGAGATTTAGTGAGATTTTGCTGGACCCCCCCTCCCCCCCACGTGAGATTTACCTATAACTTTTTAAAAATAATTTGCAGTATCTTATCCTTTCTCATACATAAAATAAAAGAAAATCGTATAATTTCTAACTTAAAAAGTTGACGTGAGATTTTAATCAACCCCCCCTCCCCCCTTGGTGAGGTTTGGTGAGATTTTTCCAAACCCCTCCCCCCCCTTTTTGACCTCACGTAATTTATGGATGCCCCCTAAACACAATTTTTTCTGCATCACCATCTCCTATTTCTTAAAATTTGCTATACTCATGTTCCATTGATATAGGGTGGGGCAAAAAGATAAACAGTCTCAAAAATAATTTAAACCAAACTTCGATTTTTCTTACATCCCCTTAAAATAGTATATAAAAGCTAAATATTATTCATTAATTAGATGCGTATTGAGTTGTATTTAATTGCTTTTGTATTGAGTTGTATTAATTGAGTTGTATTTGATTGCTTCATACTTACAAATAGTACATTGTTACAATGCACTATGGTCCGAGCTAATGTATAGATCAGTGTTTCCCAACCTTTTTCGGTCCATGCCCCACCAAAGCCTTTCGAAATTTTTCATGCCCCCCCCGGTCTCAGTGGCATATATAGAAATATATTTTGAAAGGGAGCCAAAATTATTTCTTAGCCCCTCCCTCCTATGTATATTTAATAAGTCTAATGAAGGTTTTCAGAACATATTTTTAGCTAGAATTTGAATGCTAAAGAACTAAATAAAGTTATGAGTAATTCAGTTCTATGTACGAAAGGGGGTTTGGGGGTCCTCCCCCAGCAAATTTTTGGAAATTTGACTCAAGGAAGCAGGTTTTTTAACTAGTTTGGTACCCCTAGTTGAGAAATTTTGGTTATAAATTTTTAGGTAAAGGCCCATTCACACTATTTCACTTTCACTGTTCATCGCAGTGATTCATCGCAGTGAAAGACTAGTTCAGTGAACAGCTTTGTTTGCACTTTCACTCTTCATCAGACTCGTTCACTTTCATCGGTTGTTTACACTTACCAGGTTACTAGATACCATGTACAGACTTTGTTACCATGGCAACCTATTACATTTACTTAAACAAAAAATACTTTTTTATGACCATTATAAGTTTTTTTAAATGTATCATCAAAGAAAAAAGATCCTTCTTCTCAAATCAGGTATAGATGTAACATCCCAATGTTTAATTAGGGAACAACAAGATCTATTAGAACACTTTCAACCCAATGATCCACGCCGTTGGTTGGTAAAACTATACATTTCAAGGAGAGAAACCCACGGAGCTTCCTCAACACTTTTTGAGGAATGGTGCGAAGAAACTCCTGAGGAATACGAAAATCATTTACGAATGACAAGGGATCAATTTTCATATTTGCTGGATAACGTAACTCCTCTTATTCAAAAACAAGATACTTAGTTTAGGAAGCCCCTGGAAGCCAAGGTAAAATTGGAGATGACATTACGTGATCTAGCAACAGGGGATACCCCTGGCACACTGAAAGCTCTTTACCGAGTCCCCAGGAATTCTTTTTCGGTGTTTCTACCAAAAGCATTGTGCAATATCCTTTTTCACGGAGATTAGATTTTTTATAATCCCTGGAATTAGTATTCCAAAGGTATTATTGACTTCTATAAGAGTTTAAAAAAGGAATCACGTGAGATTCTTGCCACTTAAACGCCATTCTACAGCAAAGAAGATATTTCGTTCGTTATCATTCAATAAATAAATAGAATTATGATCGTTTAAAAAGTTGATTTCTTTTGATTTTAGCAAATCAAACTATTTTTTAAAAATAAATACTTTTTTAATCATATTTTAAACTATTATATTTAAAAACTAATGTTAAGCCGGTATAACATCAATAGTATAACTTTAATTTTTAAAAATTACACTTTTCCTTGTTTGTCCATTTTATATAGAATTTAACATAATGACAATTAATAAAAATGATCTGTTAAATTTATTTTAACTGTTTTTATTCATCAGCAATTGACCGAATTTATTGAAACAACAAAATGAAACGGCAGCGAACTAAAAACTTGGAAATTCTAAACAGAATAAGGAAATCGAAAAAATAAATTTTATATGTGATTTATAATTCAATGGACATTGCCGCCTCCACACATACGCGGGAGTACGAATCAGAATAACAACAAAGCATGTGTAAGCGGACCATTCGCGTTCAAAAGAACTTCTGCACCTGGCTTCACGAATGCATTCGCCTACATTCGCTCCAGAGGCGGTTTTTTGGGCACGAGTCAAAGAGTCAGAAGCGAACACGAACTATCCATTTACACATTCGTTGTTTCAACAACCTAACAGTGGCGTATATAAGGGGGAGGCCGAGGGGCCTTGCCCCCTTCATAATCCAGACTTGGCGTATCAAAACAAGCTAAAACCCTGTTTTAGGGACAAATTTCCAAAAAAATTCTGGGGGAGGACCCTCAAACCCCCTTTTCTGATTGGAATTTTATTATTACAAATATTTTTATAGTAAGTTCATCAAAATCCTAATCCTACTTAAAAAATATATGGCCAAAATTAGGACTAGGTGTACCAAAACCGAGTAAAAATCCTGTTTTCAGAGTCAAATTTCCAAAAATTTCCTGAGGGAGGACCCCCAGATCTCCTTTTTTATTTAGAACTCTATTATTTTCAACTTGTTTTTATACAAATACAAATTAAGTCGACCAACTACAGGCAAGCGCCCAAGGTTTGTCCGGTCCATTTAACTCATTAAGTTCCCCCAAATGTAAATCCCAAAATCAAAACACATGTATCTAATGAATCTTTAAAAATAAAAAAGTTTTCTAAGAAAATTAAGTCATTATCATACCACAAGCTAGATTTCTCACCGTAGAGGCGACCTAAAATTACCCCTAAGCCCCCTTATGCAACATTAATAGGTTTAATGTACCTTTTCAATACATTTTTAGGTAGGATTCTCATTTTTCTGATTTTTGAAATGATTGTGAGTAGTAAGTTAAAATTTCTTAAAGGGGGAGGTCTGGGGCCCCTTGCCCAGAACATTCTTCGAAATTTGACCCTGAAAAACAGGCTTTTAACTCATTTTGGTAACCCTAGTCCGAATTTCAGGGAGGAGGATCTTGGATATTTTGAGTACACAATATATTAGTAATATTTTTCTAGATACAAAGATATCCTCTGGCCTGATGAGCTGTAGTTTGGAGACCCCTGACTATCTTCATTTTTTGAAATCTCTAAATAATGGTACTCATTGGTTAATTGTAAAGAGCATCCTTACAACACCTCCATTTCGATAACGTATGTTCGTGGAGAACTGCGAATATGTAAGCAAGCAGTACCCGCTGTTCTTTAAAAACAAAATAAATCCAATTAAAATATTCGGCGAATATTCGGCACTCGCATTCGCGCGTATGTGTGGAGCCGGAGTTTAAAATATTTCCTTTTAATTATTAAAATTAATATTTTTAAAAAGCAATCTTTAATAATGTTAAGAATATTTGTTCCGAAAATTAAAAAGCGAAATACAAATTGAAAAAGGGAATAAAATGAACTAAAGGTGATCTAGAACTGTAGTTAAGATTTATTCGAAGCAAAAAAAAGCATTATTCTGTCACAATCGGGGGCACAGCTCTTAAAATTTCTATAGATAGTTTTATTAAATAGATATTCTTGCAGAGGAATTCATCCGTAGAATTTAATCTAATTCAATAATTTAATTTAATAGTAAAGTTACAAAACATTAAAATTTCGTAAAAAAATTAATTTTACACCTTTATTTTCTAGAAAAATTTGTTAAATTTAAAGAAACATTTTTCATTATTTATACGCAATTTCCGTTAAGCAAAAAAAATATTGCGTTTGGTAGGATTCGATCGCACAACCTCTGTATCTACAAGTCAACGTGCTAACCATCAAGCTATAAAAACCCACAATAGTTAGAATAAAATAATAAATATAAAATATGGTCAAGGAAATGTAGTACCAAGAATTTAGATTAATTTTTAGGTTTTAAGAATTACTAAAACTATTTCCTTTTTGCATATACATTGATTTCCAAAACATTTAAATACATCGTTTAGAAGGATGCATATTTTAATTATCTTATTTATAAAATAATTTTTCTATCTCGGAAGATATACACGTTAAAAAACCGCTTTACTGCGGATTTTAATTGCTGTGATTTAAGAAGCTTTAAAATTTTAATTCACTTTTATACAATTTTAAAACAATTTTTTTCTTGAATAACCACACTTTAACACTGAAAAAAAGCTTCTAAAGTCTCAAAATTAAATTATCACATTTTTCTTAGGCGTAAGAATACACTGGATGAGTTCATCGGTGAAAGGTCCAGTGATTGTTTCATCTTTCATCTTTCATTTTCACTTCTGATGAAAACGACATTCCCACCCTTTCACTTTGGGTGTTTCATCGATAATGAACAGTGAAAGTGAAACAGTGTGAATGGGCCTTAAGATTTGTATTTTGATGAACCTAATGTAAAAAAGTTTCAAATATAAGCGGTCTAAAAACAAAGAGATCTTGGGACATTCCCCAGAAAAGGTTTGGAAATTAGACTCTAAAAACAGGGTTTCAACTTGGTTTTGATACATATTGGTCCAGATTTTAGACATACATTCTCAGATGGGATAATAGGATCAGATTTTGATAAGCTTCTTTTAAAAAATTTTTTTTTTAATTTTCCCCCTGGATTGGCCTGTGGCGTGGTTAGCCATCACTATCAGTCGAGTCGTTTGTGGGCACAGAAGAGTAATCAAACGCCATGCTTAGTTTAACAAAAACTTAACGTTTATTAAAAACTTAACACAACATTTAAAAAAGTTAGTAAAGATACAAAGGTAAAGGTGCGTGTGTGGTGGTACAATTTCTGTTGCTATTTATAATGACATTTCTATAACGATTAAGATTAAAACAAGTTAAAATCTGCATGTAATAAAGGTTTAAAAGTTCTATTGTAAAAAAGGTAAAGAGTTCGTTTTCAAGTAAGGTAGAGAGTTCGATGCCCACAGGCCCCACCTGGGGGGCAATTTGGTTGAAAATTTTCAAATTGCCCCCCTAGAAAATGATATTGCCCCCCGGTGGGGCGTGCGCCCCACGTTGGGAAACACTGGTATAGATCGTAAATATGAAGCCCGAGCTGCACCGAATTTGTGCAGGAGTGTTTATTCTACCTGACTACACAACCAAAGGGTTAATTTTCAAAGACAAAAAAAGCCCTATTAATGTGTTTTAAAGTGTTTGTTTTTGGGTGGAGCGTTGCAAGTAATATTTTTTTAGCTATCAGACCAGTATTTCGTTTTTCCTATCGGCTGATCTCAGTCATCATCTTCCTTGAAATCTCCAACTGAAGTTGCGTTTCTGAACTGAGGCACGAGGCAAAATTCGGCAATGCAGCATAAAAATCTATCCCACTGCAGGTGAAATACGAAATGCGCCAAACTGTTCGTAGGGTTGGGCAACTCAATCTTTTTTGGCAGGTTTTTCGTTCCGATTTACAAATCAGATCAAAATGTGTAAAACAAGTAGTTTATTAAATCCCATTTAATTATTTTTTTTATTAATTTATGGTTGTAATTAGAATTAAGGGGCAATTAAAATATTACGTAAGAGTGTTTTGGGTCATTTTTGACCCCCCTCCCCCTTGTCAGCAAATATAAGCTAACCCCAACCCTCTTAATAATAACGTAAGAAAACTGTCCAACCCCCTCTAAAAAAACTCAAAATGGTTGAAGAAATTTTTTCCTAAATAATTTAAAAAGTAAGTAATTAATTTTTGTAAAATTGACTTTTGGTTGAATTTTGAAATTATTTATGCAAGAGAGATTCGAAAAGGTAACATCTTACACATAAACATTATTCTTACATCCCTCCCCCTTTGTCAGGAAAAATAAGCAAAGAGCAAACCCCTCCCCCCCTCAGGTGCTTACGTAACGTTTGAACGGCCTCTAAAGCTTTGTGTTACCGTTAATGCGCATAATTTGGTAATGTACGGATTACCTACACTGTAAAAAAAAACTGTAGAAAAACAGAAATTTTCAATAACAATGACTTTTTGTTTACAGAGATATTCTGTCATGTAACATTCCCACCGCACTTCTATTTATTTTATGTAAAAAAACAGCTTTTTTTTAGTTTTTTAGCTTATCTGTACTTTAACAGAAACTTACTGCATCGAAAAGCAATACAGCTATTGGCAACATTATACTGAATCTTCTTTGGAGCAGTGGTAGCGTGCGCGCTTAGCATGCGGTAGGTCTTGGGTTCTATCCCTGGATATTAATTGATTAAAATTTTTTAAAAACTCAACTAAAATAAGTCCACACGCATGCGCACAAGCAGAAAATTACTGAGAGGCAACTGAAAAATCTGTAGCTCACTTGACAGAAAGTTCCTTTTTACAGCATTTACCTGTAGGTTACAGCTTTTTTCTGTTTACAGGATTTTTCGACTTAGAAATTTTTTCTGGCAACTTTTGCTGCCAGAAATTTTCTGTTTTTTTTGCAGGATTATTTTTTACAGTGTAGGTGAAGTATGAAATATTTCGTACTTTACCTTAGGTAATTCGCATTTTACCTTAGTTAATCTGCACATTACCGAATTATGCACATTAACTGTAACACTTTGGAATAACTGGGGGAAGTGACCAGTGGTCAAGAGTAACATAATATGAAGCATAACCCAGAAAAAAAATGAGCAAAATTTCTTCAAAAAAGTGAAGGGAATTTGGACACTTTGTCTGCAGTTTTATTTAGAAACTCTGCAGTTTTCTTTAAAAACTTAACAGTTTTTTTATTAGACCGCTTAGATGACTTTAGATTGTATTCAAAACTTCTGTAAAAAACTGCAGACTTACGCGTTGAAATCCAATTGCTACAAAATAACTATAGACTTCTTTGAGAAAACTGAACTTTTGACGCTTTTTTGAAGGTATTTCGGACATGTATTTTTTGCTGGGAACTGACCAGGACAGATCTACAGTGAACTAGGAAGTGAAGAGATACTCAGTAAGCCAAGAGAGATACCTGTTGTTAAAGGGTAGCATGGACTGACCAAGACATATCACTGGTGTACCAGAGAGTGATTAGATACCGTTCCAACTAAGAAAAGAGGAAAATAACCAGTGGTCAAGGTTAAAAAAGAAATACCCATTCCAATGTAATCAACACAGTTCGGAACTGACCAGAGATGTACTTCGTACTTTATAGTCTATGTAATTTTAATCGGCAGTTCACTACTAGTCATTTCCCATTGCATTTCTATTGCGTTGCCTGCCATGGTGACGAGCCGCCTATTCTATTTATACATGGAGTATAAAACTATTTGAATGCTGTTTCTCGCGAAATCAACTAAAACTCGCCAAATAAGACTATTTTGGCGCGTTTTCTATTTCACCATACAGAGGGATGCTCTTTTATGTGATGCCCTCAGCATTGGAGATAGGAGGTGTTTGAACTCTGACATTGACCCACAAACGCATCAACTCGATAATCACGGCTTTTAGCTGTCTTATCGCAATGATGAGAGAGAAGAGAGCCACCTCACACTTTCGCTTTAAATAAATAAGGAAAAAAATAAACTCCAGAGAGAGGAAGTGTTATCATGACCTTCACCTTCTTAAACTAATGCTAAATAACTGCAGAAGGTAAAATTTTAAAGTTGCGACCTTTTGTTTCCGTCTTAATTATAAGCTAATTGAATTTTATAGCACAACAAGGAAATAATTTTACTAATTTGTTTTGAATAATAAATTCTTGTTACTTCAACATTATGTTTTCATTCCTAATTTTCGCAGATCTACTGTTCTTTGAATACTGGGAGCGACGCGACTGTGTCACTATATTGTTCGAAACTTTTCCAGTAGCAGTGGCGTGAATAAAAATTTTTTTATGGAGGAGCCCAAAATTATTCCTCACAGTCCCTCCAATGCATGCATATTTAATAGGTCCAATGTAGCTTTTCAGTACATTTTTATACTCTGTTCATTTAGAATTGGAGCCTGAGAAATAGTGCTTTCCCCCACGCTATTAGCGTAACTATAGTTACGCTCTTCGCGCAGTCAATAGTAAGCCTTCTTCGTCACTTTGACGAGGATAGTTGCTATGGTTACCGATCGGTGGTGGGGAAGGAAATATTTTCAGGCGCCAGTTCAAAATGAACAGAGTATAGGTAAAACTTGCGTCATAGAAAACTTATTATAAAAAAGTTATGAGAAATTAAAGTTCCAACTACAAAAGGGGGGTCTGGGGGTCTTCCTCAATAGCATGTTTAGAAATTTGACTCTAAAAAACGATTTTTAACTAGTTTTGGAACACCTAGTTCGAATTTTGGATATACATTTTTAGGTAGACTTTGTATTTTGGATGAACTTATAATTAAATATAGTTCCATAACAGTTCCAAGTACTGAAGCAGGGGGGGTTTGAGGGTCCCCAAGAAAAGTTTTGGAAATTTTACCTTAAAAACAGGGTTTTAACTTGTTTTGGTGCACCAAAGTGCAAATTTCGGGGGGGCTCTCCCCTCCTTATATAAGCCCCTGAACTCCCCTTTATTCCCTACAAATGATGGTAGAAGTACTATACTAAGTCTTATAACTGGGAGGGAACCAATGGCAGGACCAGATACAAAATAGATGAGGAGAGCGATAGGAAGTTTTCGATCGTTTTCGCTAAGACGATGACGTCCCGGTCGCATCGAGTGGCTGCATGTATATCCGCCCTCATCCAAAAAATTTCCCTACTGCGATGATGGATGCTGGCATCGCCGCCATCTTCAATTTCGGAAACTCACGCACTCTAATAAAACGCCACAGGAACTCTTTAGCCCGGCTTGCTAATTCGGCGTTTTCTGCGCGGTCGCAGTTAAACCGAATTAACGGCGGCATTTCTTACTCGCAGGCGTTGGGAATGGTTGGGAGTCATTAAACCGGCAGAGTTTTTATTCGGGATATAATTAGAGGAGCTGTGGAGTCGCAATGCGAAGTGTGCGCTTTGAACGTGTGCTCCAGTTGTGGAAAGCGTGGTCATCAGTGGGAATAGCGTTTTTTTTGAGATTTCAAAGGCAGAAACACACCACTTATTTTATGAGACCGCTGATATGTCTTTAGAATGTATTCAATACTGCTGTAAAAAAAACTGCATACTTACGACGTGCTGAAACGCTTAAACCTTAAACCCTTTCAATACTGCAAGGGAATCGAAAACTTTTGCACTTGTTTGAGCTCCTGGGGGCAACTGCGATGAGATATCCATTAGATCATGATGTGTTTGGAGGCACAAAGGAGCATTTTATTCTGTCCCTTGAAGTTTTTCAGCAACTGGGACATAATGTTGCCTCAGTCGTAATTTCAAAAATTTTCCACAGTGGGACAGCATATGTCCCAGCCGGTGCGAAAGGGCTACAGTCCTATAGCTACAAAAATCTAGACTTCTTTGAGAAAACTTGCCAAAAAGGTTCTAAAGAATGAAGAAATGCTCTGGTCTCAGTGGTGAAGTGATGCTAAAGAGCAGAGAGGCCCAAGAGCAAAAAGAGAGAGGCAGAGATACTGAGAAAGTGAGAGAAAGAAAGAGCGTCAAAAGGCAAAAGAAAGAGAAAGATAATGGAAACTGAGAGACAAGTAGAATGAGCAAGAGAGAAAGAGAAGAGAAATGGAGACAGTGAGAAAAATCACGAGTTGAACTCTCAATGAATGCTATGGATGCTTTTTGCCACTCTCTGTTTTGTCACCGAGGGTCATCCGGTCGTAGTTCTCTCTATAAACACTACGTCTACGACGGAGAGCGTAGCGAGGCTGTTTTTGAAATCGGGAGCAGGAAGCGACTGTCATGCCTCTTTTTTCTCCGTTTTTTCTTCTCTTTTCTCTTTCTACTGTTGTTGTTGTTGTTCTGGCCCTCTTTCTTATGCAAGTGAGGTAATTCATCGAGACGGGAGGTGTCTAGATGGGAGAATTCACTTTTTGGCAGGTTTTAGAAGAAAAAAAGAACGGTTGTACTCTCTTGGCAATGCGAGAAGCGACTGTGCATGTTGAAACTTGGAACATTTTGGAAAACAAATGAGACATGAGGCTCAAAACAACTGGATCCTATTACCAAAGGTTTCCTTCTTACACTGTAAAAAATAATCCTGCAAAAAAACAGAAAATTTCTGGCAGCAAAAGTTGCCAGAAAAAATTTGTAAGTCGAAAAATCCTGTAAACAGAAAAAAGCTGTAACCTACAGGTAAATGCTGTAAAAAGGAACTTTCTGTCAAGTGAGCTACAGATTTTCTGTTGCCTCTCAGTAATTTTCTGCTTGTGCGCATGCATGTGGACTTATTTTAGTTGATTTTTTTTTAATTTTAATCAATTAACATCCGGGGATAGAACCCAACCGCATGCTAAGCGCGCACGCTACCACTGCTCCAAAGAAGATTCAGTATAATGTTGCCAATAGCTGTATTGGTTTTCGATGCAGTAAGTTTCTGTTTAAGTACAGATAAGCTAAAAAACTAAAAAAAGCTGTTTTTTTACATAAAATAAATAGAAGTGCGGTGGGAATGTTACATGACAGAATATCTCTGTAAACATAAAGTCATTGTTATTGAAAATTTCTGTTTTTCTACAGTTTTTTTTACAGTGTACTGAAAATTGAGAAAATTGTCTTCTCATCTTCTAACAGGAATAATATAAATCTAGGCGGTTCTCTCTCAAGTTTCTACATAAACTCCAAACACTCCTCACACAAAAAAACACGTTATAAACACGTTTAAGAACACTATTTTATTCTTAAATCAAATAAACTCCAATTAGGTTGTGTTATTGTTAGATAAAAGTTCTACCATAGAGCACTTAATCACCTTACTGTGTTTTGATAGTGTATGAAAAGTGTTCTAAAAATGGGGCTTTAAAATATGTTAAGAATCTAAAAATGTTCATGAAATTGGATTACAACACTATAAGGGAGAATACATTTTCTGTTTCTAGCAACACTTATACAACATCATCTTTTTCCCACGCAACACTTTTCCTCACGATTCAATAGACACACTTTGGATCAAAAGTGTTCATTATTATAGTGTTACCATTGTGTTTATGTTGCAAAAGTGCTTCATTCGCAGTTTATCTTTTTCTCACACAATACTATCCCAACATAATTAAAATACAATCGAGAGGCAATCCAAGCACATTTGGTTAGAAGCGTCCATTATAGTGTTTACTTAGCGTTGTGAAAGTGTTACACGCATTAGCAGTGTATCTTTTTCTCTTACAACACTATCTCAACAAAATCAAAATACAATCTGAATACAATCAAAGCACATTTGGTTAGAAGTGTTCTTTATAGTGTTTACTTAGCGTTGTGAAAGTGTTACACGCATTAGCAGTGTATCTTTTTCTCTTACAACACTTTCTCAACAAAATCAAAATACAATCTGAATACAATCAAAGCACATTTGGTTAGAAGTGTTCATTACAGTGTTTACTTAGCGTTGTGAAAGTGTTACACGCATTAGCAGTTTATCTTTTTCTCACACAACGCTATCCCAACATAATAAAAATACAATAGCGATACATTCAAAGCACATTTGGTTAAAAGTGTTCATTATATTATAGTGAGCGTTGCAAAAGTGTTACACGCACTTGCAGCGTATCAAATATTCGAGTGAAGTTTGAACCGTTGAATGTTTCCAATATTTGTCGAAACGTTGAACTCTTGTTTTCAACGGGTTGTTTGCTACAACTATACTGCCGTCCTAAGCGAAATGTACACAAACGAGTTTTCTTAAAACTTCGTTTTCTTTCTCCCTTGGCGCGTTTTTAAATTGGCGAGAATGTATCTTAGACCAGTGCAGAAGCCTTTGAAAATGGTGAAAAAAGAAAAAAAATAATAGTAGGATGAAACACATTGGAAAAGGAAGAGAATATAACAAAAAAGAAAGGAAAAATAAATTACGGCCGATCTGAGGTCGGGAAAAGGAAGGGGGGGTAAAAAGGGTTTTTTTTCGAATAAAAAACGGTTTATCTCGATTTCCGGCAAAACTACAAGTCCTATGGAAAAAATTCAAATTGCAAAGTTGTAGGTAATAAAAAGATTAACAACCTTGCATTCACACTTTTTTCACATAACCTCAAAATTTATGTGAAAAACTCAAATAATAAAGTTTTTGGTTTTTTATTTTTATCTTTTACAAAAAAAATTTTTTTTTCACGAAATTCGGTGAAAACGTACCTTTTGATGTCCCAAATACACCTTAATTTTTTTTATTTAAAATACTTATTTTTTCTCCTTATTTTGGCTTGATATCGAAAAAGCACCCTAATTTTCATTCGAAAAATCTCACGTCAAAATATCTGCTTTTTTAAAAAAGTTGGTGGGCTTTTTGTTCGTTGAAATCTCTACTTTCTGATGGTGTAAAGAAATATATACACCACTATGGTAAATATTCTCAGAAAATGCAAAGACACGAAAAAACCCGAATCCGAAAATTTTTTAAAATCAGTATGTACAATTTTGAGCTAGGGTAAACGCACCAGTACCAGGGCAGTTAAGGAAGATTTTGCATTCAATTTGATGTAACTCCTAGAAAATACAATCAAATGTCCGGCTACTACCACCTAATTAAATACCTAAAATTATCCTTAATAACATGTATGTTTTTAAAAATTATTTTAATAAACATTAAGCCACTAAATTTTACAATTTATGAATTTACTCCCATTGCACCAGTATCCGTCCATATATAAATATTTTTTATTATGTTAGAGCTGATTGGTACAGATTAAAATACAGGTAGTATTTACCTTGCTAAGTATTATGAGGTTTATAAGTGCTTCAAAAGTATGAGAGAGTTTAATGAGAAGTCAGTTTTAAGTTTAGTTTTTGGTGATAATCCAGGCTCGTACTAAATCTTTTGATGGTGAATGATAAACTAAAGTTGATAAAGTTAGTGGAATGGTTCATACCTTTTAAGTTTGGAAGTCCATTCTTAGGAAGCGTTGATGGAAAGATGTCTTGGCAAGTTGTTAAAAAAATCCAAAGTAACATATCAATCTCTTATTTATTTCAGATGAATTCAAACACACATGGAAACGGTACCACCGCAGGAAACTTCACAATAAATTGTACACTTTTCAAAAGTAAATTTTTAACAATTATCTTAAAGTAACTCAGCCTGCACGTGTATTTTTATGAACGATGTTGGTCACTTCTCTGCATCTCATGGACGGCTACTGGTGCAATGGGAGTAAATTCATAAATTGTAAAATTTAGTGGCTTAATGTTTATTAAAATAATTTTTAAAAACATACATGTTATTAAGGATAATTTTAGGTATTTAATTAGGTGGTAGTAGCCGGACATTTGATTGTATTTTCTAGGAGTTACATCAAATTGAATGCAAAATCTTCCTTAACTGCCCTGGTACAGGTGCGTTTACCCTAGCTCAAAATTGTACATACTGATTTTAAAAAAATTTCGGATTCGGGTTTTTTCATGTCTTTGCATTTTCTGAGAATATTTACCATAGTGGTGTATATATTTCTTTACACCATCAGAAAGTAGAGATTTCAACGAACAAAAAGCCCACCAACTTTTTTAAAAAAGCAGATATTTTGACGTGAGATTTTTCGAATGAAAATTAGGGTGCTTTTTCGATATCAAGCCAAAATAAGGAGAAAAAATAAGTATTTTAAATAAAAAAAATTAAGGTGTATTTGGGACATCAAAAGGTACGTTTTTACCAAATTTCGTGAAAAAAAATTGTTTTTTTAAAAGATAAAAATAAAAAACCAAAAACTTTATTATTTGAGTTTTTCACATAAATTTTGAGGTTATGTGAAAAAAGTGTGAATGCAAGGTTGTAGATCTTTTTATTACCTACAACTTTGCAATTTGAATTTTTTCCATAGGACTTGTAGTTTTGCCGGAAATTGAGATAAACCGTTTTTTATTCAAAAAAACCCCCTTTTTACCCCCCCTTCCTTTTCCCGACCTCAGATCGGCCGTAATTTATTTTTCCTTTCTTTTTTGTTATATTCTCTTCCTTTTCCAATGTGTTTCATCCTACTATTATTTTTTTTTGTTTCAAAAATTATCTACCCTGGACTATCTCGCTACTTCCAAGCCACTAGAATGGTTGCCAAGATCATGAAAAAACTCCTTAAATATAAGAATTGAAAGCAAACTGATATTTTTGTAAGATTGAAATTAACATCAATTTAAATTGAAAATAATATTTAAGCTAAAACGGAATATTTTTAAACATATTGTTTTAAGAACATATAATATATCAATGTTATTATTACATCTGGAATATGCGACTCGCTCGAGTTTGCAGCTGAAATGCTAATAATTTGTAATTGTGTAATTGAACCCTGCTTGCCAATTAGCAATATTTGCGCATTGCGGACCCTAACGCAACCCAACGCTGCAACTGATAACAGAGGTTTTTTTGGGCTTAGCTAATATTTGATCTTTAAAGGAGGGTCATCCGCATAGAATTAAAAATCCGCCAAATACTCTTTTGGAGAGATTTTTCTCATAGTAAATCTGTGAGAAATTGCGTTTGTATACACAATCGCTTAGGACGGCAGTATAAGGAACCGTCATCCCCCCTAACTTGCCAACATCAGCAGATTTCCCGAAGATTCGCTGGAACACCACCCAGTCGTCATCCCGTCAATCCACCAGGAAAAAAAAACTTCGCCAATGACGTAACTCGTCGTAACGAGTCCTTTTGGAAAAGTGGATACTACCTCTCTCTGCAGGAAAAAAAAACATCAGTGTGTCACGTCGCTACCACTGAAGGTGTTGACTGTGACGGAAGAGGTTTGAAAACAAAAAGACGACGAAAAAACACAACACAAGAGAGAAAAAAACTGTCTCTTGAGACGGGGGCGACGCGAATAATGTGAACAAGGGTTAACAACCTCTTCAGAGGGGCTGGCACGACCATAGAGAAGGTCAGCAATTACGAGAAGGTTATTAAGGACAAACTTTTTTCTTCTTCTTCTGTGTTTTGCAATTGCGCGGAAAAGTTGTTTGAGGGGGGTCTTCTACTGGCTTATCGCGGGAG
The DNA here is from genome assembly GCA_024610705.1 of Tetragnatha versicolor. Taxonomy (NCBI): domain Eukaryota; kingdom Metazoa; phylum Arthropoda; class Arachnida; order Araneae; family Tetragnathidae; genus Tetragnatha; species Tetragnatha versicolor. The sequence continues at coordinate 66,297,187 of JANDEH010000004.1, read as the reverse complement.
TTCGTTTTTCAGTCCATCCGTCACCGTTGTCAGGACACCGGGTTGTGTCGCGAAGAATCCGAAGCGGTTACCTTTGTCGTGATGGAAGAATTTTGTGTTTTGCCAGATCTGATGATGGTGATTGCGGAGATTTTTCAGTCAGAAGTGTATATTTGGACGGCCCAAACGGCCCGTGGCGCATGCGCTGTAGGTCTCGTGGTTACGTAGCAGTCTCGGCGCTTAGTGATGGAACCAATGGAACGCCGGGCCGTGGAAATTAGAGTAGAGTTTAGTTAGGCCGTCCAAATATACAGTGCCTTTTCAGTCGGGGAAAGTTAGATGGTGGGTGGGGGGGATGAGAGGACTGATTGGACTTTCTTGGTTCAGGTTCCCTTGATCCCTTGTGTCAGCAAGGTGTTCGGTTCGGTTCTGGGAGTTGCAAAACTGTTTCGAAGAAGTTACAGTCATACCCGCCTTTCTGCCAACTGATAAAGGGAACTTATGAGTTACTTAACTCACTGTTGAAAACCGCAGTGTGAACTCTTAACCAATGTCCAACACATCCAAAAAGCATATTTACAATGCAAACAGCGGTACTATTCCAGAATCCCGGCGCGAGGGATAAAGTCGCCAATAATGATGCAACCGCCGGTAACCCTTGATTCTGTTTCGGAAGGTCATGTGTGAGATGTCGCCAAAAAATCTGCTTGGCGAGATTTGCACCGGTATTCTAGAAGAGTAACCAAATAGCTTCTTTACTATGTTCATTTTGAACTGGCGCCCGAAAGTATTTCCTTACCCACCACCGAATCAGTAACCATGGCAGCTATCAACTTCACAGCGACGAAGAAGGCTTACGATTGGCCGCGCGAAGAGCGTAGCCATGGTTACGCTTCTAGCGAGGGGGAAATATATTCTCCAGGCGCCATCAGTTCAAAATGAATAGAGTATAGGAAGGTCCCAGAAAGATTTGTGATGGTCAAGGGAAGAAATCCACAAAACTTTTCAGAATATTCTATTTTATAAACGATTAAAAATACGTTCTCGATACAATCAGGAATCCTCTCCTCGTTCCAAGTTCACACCTTTAATTAGATGTTGGGAAGTTGCTTTTCCAATATTGCACTTGGTGCAAACAGGGAAGGTCCTAATAACATTGGACGTCTGAAATTGGGGTTTTTAGACGTCCACGGACGTCCTCCACATCCGGAGGTGTATTTACGGGCGTCCGGCTGGGGCTGAGGTACCGACAGGCTTCTAGCGGGGCTTCCGGCGGCCGTAAATACCGGGCCGTTAACGCCACGGCGGCTCAAGCCGAGTGTTGCCGTAAGCCCTCGCGCGAGTGTCACTCCGTGGACGAGCGTTTCCGCTGTTTGTGCAACGGGCGAGTCGTAAAGATGCGACGACAACTCGTCAGAGCTGTTGTGCTGATGTTTTCCTCAGTGATTTTGTCGGGAGTGCTTTGATTTTACGTGCGCTTTGGGAAAATACACACAAATACTATTTTGTTTATATTTCTTTGACATTCATTTTGATTTCTCTTTTCCTCATTCCCTTTTTCTCCTTTATCAATTATCTTTATTCAATAATTCCTTGTTATCTTTCTTTCCCATCTCTATATTTCATCCTCATTGTCCTATCATTTTATCTTACCCTCCCTTATTTTCTCTCTTGTTGTATTACTTCTCTATATCTTTCTTTTAGTAACTAATCATTACTACTATAATATACCTATTCCTCACAAAGAAATATACAAAAAACACTTCCAATATCTTTCTTTCACTTTTTTTAATAAACTTCCAAGAGAAGTTCAATCTCAAACTAACATTAAATACTTTAAGAAATTGTGCATTGCATATATTTTGAATCTAAATAGCATTGAGTCCTTATTCTTATTTTGTCAGGTTTAAAAATCACCATTTATTCATTTTTTTTCTCTATAAACTTAGAAATTTGCCAGCCAAGCCATTTTGTTTTCCTTTTCTTATTTTTTTTGTTCTTGTATTTACAATTCTTCTTTAAGTGTCTAGTGTTAAAGCAAAACAACTTCTTCCACTATAAACCAAATCGATTTTTTTATCTTACTTTTAACAAAGATATTCTGTGACCCCATGGACGAGCGGTAGCTCCTTTGGGATATTCATGTACTGGATCACTTGTATTTTTTTCTGTTCTGTTCTTGTTTGTTTAATAAAAAAAATAATAAAAAAAATTATTATTTTCCTTACTTTTCTATACAACCTCTCCTATATCTAACTGCTTCATCCCCTTCCTGCTTTCTCTATCTACCTCTTCGTTTCTAATTTTCTCTCTTACTTTTAGAGTTTTAGAGTATTTGTACATTCTCTTTATCACTTCACACATTCACTCTTTTTTATATAATCTCACCATCTCATCTCTTTCTTCTATTAACATTACCTCTTTTCTCTATTTATGTTTATCTTCTTCTGTTTCTTCCCTTTCATCCACTCATCTTTCTCACCTTTTCTCCCTCATTTCTCTAATTATTCATCCCTCTCTCTCCTCTTTCGACATGGCTCTCTAATTTTTAAATTTTACCCTTTAATCCCCTTTTAACCATTTTTTAATTTTATCCTTAATTTCTGATTTTTAATTTTTTAATACCAAAAACTCCCTTTTTGGTAATTTTAGCCAATCTTGTTTATTATTTCCATACATTAGTAACCTGAAAAGAACTGGGGTTTCCTCTTGTAATTGTTTGACCCCGAAAAGGCACTTTGATTAATGTCAATCCCTACAATAATATTTATACTATAAGGCTAAGCGCGCACTAAGAGACTTCTGTCTCGGCGACTTAAAACACTAGTCACTCGAGAGCAATGCATTTCTATGAGGAAATTCTTGGCCTAGTGATCTTGGTCTCGTCGCCATGTGCGCGCACTCTAGCTTCTTGCAATAGCCAGGGAAGCAATTTTGTCTTTGTCTCCGAGAGCAATTTTGTCTTTGTCTCCTAGTGCGCGCTTAGCCTAAAGGTTATTTCAAAAGTACGTTTCACTGCTTTTATTTTGATCCAATGTCTCCTATAGGAGGATCATGGGATTATTGGGAATTTTGAACGTAAACAAACACAACGATATTTCATCATAAGTTTTCTTTTGCTAGGGACTCTTTTGACAAGTTTTATTTTGATATAAATTCACTGAAAGATCATTCTGCAACTTAAATTCTTTTTAATAATGAAGTAATTTAGCAAATTAGTTAAAAAGAACATTTTAATTCCCCGTCTAAATACAATTTTGTTTTCTGCAAGTCGAAAAGCGTAATCAAGGATGATATTTTAAACATAATCAAACACTATTAATTGATAGTTCTTTCTTTCTTTAAACTATTTAGATTGTTTCAGGAGCTTTATAATATATTACATCGCTTACTTCTCTTTTTAGCTTATACCGAAATCCAAATCTTAGAATTAAAATTAACCTTATAGAGGACATAAGAAAAGAATCAAAATTCTACACTTCACTCTAAAATCTAGAAAATAAAAGTACCTTCATATTTGAGAAAATGTTAGAATTTCAATGTAAATCATGAATTGAGTTGTTCTTTTCTGAAAATTTCCGGGAATATTCAAAATTCCCATCCCAAAAAACCGGGTTTATTCCCGGGAATTTTTTCCAGCCTTTACCTACCGAACACCACCCACATCGGTCTCCAATACAAGCAAAACAAGCGTCGGCGGCCGGGGAAACAACGCTATCGGTTTTGAGAGAGAGAAAAAAGAGCAAAAGCACAAAATCGCAGCCTTTTCTCTTCTCTTTAGTACTGCATAAATCTAAGTTTAACCGCTCAAAAAAGGAGGGAGCGTCAGATTAATGAGTGCTCCCTTATGGCGCTCGTGACAGAGGAGCGACAAGGTCCCCACCCTGACTACAACGTCTATTACCTCCTCTGTCAGCCACCCCCCTGCGCCTGGCCCCTAATAGAGCTCCTCACGCTTCTCTCTCCCTCACTTCTATCAAAACACAATGGGCTTATTTTAACTGAACATGCCAATTTTTTCTCTTCCACTTTCTCTCTCTGTGTGTGTGAATCGTTAATTCAAAAAAGGTTCAAAATGTCGAAAATTGACTTTCTCTGCTCGAAAACTTTGCTCTACACGTAATTGAGAGAAGGGGGGAAATAACTGAACCCTAAAAGCAGATATGGCCCCTTGAATTGGGAGAAATTAAGTGATTTTTTTAGTAAAGGAGGCATTGCCCCCCCAAGGTTGTTGTTGTTGTCGTGTGCCACTTGGAATACCCAAGCTCCACAAGGATTCTTAGGCAAAGGGGGGCCCATAAATGGCAGGAGTCCGACTTCTGCCTCATGAGATGATAGATGCTGCCACTATCTATCGCCACCTCCACAATTTTGCCATGTATCTGAAGGAAAGGGAAATAGTCTCCAGACACCTGGACCCAAGGTAAACTGCGCCATGACCGACCTCAGGACTTTCGGACCCACAGATTTAACGAGCACGTACTCCGCCTACTCGATGGGTCTTCAGCGGTGTCGGGAATCGAACCCGGAACCCTCCGATCCCAAGGCCGATGCCTTAACCACTAGGCTCCCCACGGCCTGCCCCCCCAAGGTTTTCACTGTTATGTGAAATAGCTGCAAGTCCCTTGAAAAATTTTGTAGTTTTCATAAAGAGCATAGGGTGTAATCAAACAATTAAAATGCCGCTTGATAGAAGTTCCATATCCAATCAGGAATCACTTTTGCAATTCGCCTGGGTGCTAGTGAAATTAAATTAGGAAATTTAAGTCTAAAAAGCAGATTTTCATCAACTCGTTTTGGTACACCTAATCCGGATTTCGGGGGGCATACACTTTCAATAATTTCATTTCCCTTTTGGTTAGATTTTTGCATTTTGACGAACATTTTACAATAATGTTGTAAATAATAGAGTCCCAAGTTCCAAAGGGGGTCTGGGGGTCCTCCCCCAGCATATTTCTTGAAATTTGACTCTATAAACAGGATTTTAACTCGTTTTGGAGTCCCTTTTTCCTTTTTTTCCTCCCCCGAGTTCCCATATCCCTCTTTCTCACTGTTAGTGCTTATTCCTATTAGGGGGGTTAAAGCAACCCGAAGAGTCCAAAATTAAGTTCCAAAATTTTCAAGGAACGACTGTAATAATAGATTTCAAAATTTCAAGGGGGGTTGGGGTTCTCTCCAAGAAAAAAATTTGAATTTTGAGCCTCAAAAGTAGGGGTTTTATGCACACATTTTAAGACGAATTTTTTATGGATCAACAGTAAGTTAAAAATTGACTTCGAAATTTCGGAGAGAGGGTTTGAACCCCCAAGCCCCCTTAATTAGATACGGCCCTGAGGGCATGTAGTATACGTAGTTTATTTCCTGGATGTACTATGACAGTCCCCCCCAGTCGTCATCTTGGCACGACCAATCCATCGGATTTTTTTCGGTCATGCCACCGGCTTTCCATTCAACAAGAGAAGGAACGGAACAAAAAAAGTGGGTCAGAAGTAACGAGCGAAAAATTATTCCGAGGGTTCCGCGAAGTTTTCACAAAGTTTCCGACGCTGAATGATAAAGGCACGTGCTTCTCTTTCTAAAAGAGAGAGAAGAAATAAATACCTTACCGCAGTGCGGAGTATGCTAAACCAGGGGTCGGCAACTGGCGGACCGCGGTCCGCATCCGGACCGCGTGAAGTTATTTCCTGGACCGCCATACCATTTTGAAAATAATTTATTTGTACTTTTACGGAACAAATATTAGCTCTGACATGCTTTTTAAGGGTCTAATTTGAAAAAATTTCCTGGGGGAAACCCCCAGACCCCCAGTTAAATGTTAAAACTTCTAATCATATTAAATTTAACTATTTTATTTAGCAGGTAGCATATTCAAATTACATCTTTGTAAAAATTTATGTGCAACTGAAGATAACAATTTAAACTAGTAATAGTGGCCTATTTTTTCTCCGGACCCAGACGAAAAATTTTCAAAATTATTTGGACCCCGAGTAAAATTACTTGCCGACCCCTGTGCTAAACGAACAGGAGGAGGATGAGAAAAAAGCTGGGAGATCGGAGGTTTTTTTTTAAAGCGAAAAATGGGAGCGCTTTCTGGGGACTAATTAACCGAAAAGAAAATAATCTGAGGACCCGGAAGAGAAGTTAGCGATGCCGAGGAAGAAAAAAAAAGTTGTAAACTGCCAATAGTGGCGATGATATAGTTTTGTCTGTCGTGAGTTTCTTATGTAGTAGGGTTTAGAGCAGGAAAGCAGCAACCTTTTGGGAAAGAGTGCCACTATTTGAGAAACAAAATATAGGCGCGTCGTTGCTACTTTTTCCAATTTATGGTGATAAAGTGCTATTTTCACATGCTAATATCTCCTCGAATACTTACGATATTTTCATGAAATTTTTTCCAGTGAGTTTTTTATAATTTCAGCAACAACATATTCAGATTGAGGTTTTTGCTCTTTCTCCTTTATAGTTTTAATAATTTTTTAACTTTCTTATTTCGCCGCCAGGCGCAATTTTTTTCTTCTGATTACAGGTATCAACAAATATTTAATTTTAAAGCACATGAATGAAATTCTTTATGATAGGGAAAGGACAGATACCAGCTGCGCCGTCTATTTATAAACAACGGTAAAATTTTTGTTATCGGTTTCCATGGAAACTATTTGTTCCCTCTAATTCTACAAGTAACTTTTTTTATTTTAAGCGTCTGCTGATCTTTCACGTTTCCTTCGAAAGAAGCATTTTTGTTGGAAACCTCTAGAATGCAAACAAACAATGAAAGATACGGTTTTTGCGTCTCTTAACTGCTCCGAGATTCTGTGGTAGCTCGTCCATCACTCGCGGTCTAAGCACAACGAGGCAGATAGGGATCAAACCTCTATGACGGGAGAAACCCGCATTGTTAGCTTCCCTGCTCAACCGCTATATTTCGCTCCCTGTGTTGTTTCTTTTGAAGAATACCTCCGTGCTACAAATTGGATAACACATAAATTTTTGCACTCAAAATATAATATTCAGTTTCAAAACCTAATTGGTTGAATTTAAAAAAAAATGACTGACATATTTTGAAAACTAGTGAGTTAATTTCCAAAACAATAAACCCCAGTACCCATTAAACCCTATACCCACCACCATCAAAAAACACTAAATTTGAAATACAAAATAAATTTAATGAAATAACTTTTCATATGATTTAGAGACGTAGTAATCAATTAAATTACAGAGCTATCATAATATCTGAAAGAGATTTATATAAAAAATAGTAAAACTTTTTCTATTTGGGTTTGAAGATACTGCAGAACCAACAATAGTCAAAATGCGCAGCCTTACCACATTGCATGCAACGACAGTGTAACACATGGATTTCTTTTTCGTTTGGAAACCATAACTTAATTATTTTATTTCTAATTAACTTCTAGTATAGTTTTTTACGTAAATCTCTATTTTAAGAATAACTTCTTTATTTTCTACATAGCAAATTTGCTTTCGAACAGTTAGAATGATTCCGTCACTTTACTCAATGAGAATACAAATCACGTTTAAACAACAAAGAAAAATTGTCAGCTCATTATGTAACGTAAAACGTAAATTATATTTTTATATCCATTCGGCTCACTTGATTGAGTGCCAACTTTCGTGTCGCAATAATAATTCATTAGTCCCATAATAGTATATTCAAATCACGGTAGTAGGGTGCTTTAAAACATTTTTGTCAAAAATTAAGGAAGTGTCTGGAACTATTATTAAGTGCTTAAAATCATCGATAAATATTGATTTGAAAATTCCATTTGGAAATTTATATTATCTACCATTCCTGCATAATTTGCACATCTCTTTAATAACGAAAAAGGTTAGGTAGTATTTGTATTTCACACTTGTGACTCTTTAAGAATGGTTAGAATTTTACTGCTTAAGTTTCTGTTTTCTTTGAGGCTCATTAACTGTTACTCAATTTTATAAAATGTCTGATGATTTATTTTCTCTTTTAGGTACCTTTATGGATAATCGCCATGAGAGAACATCCCAACGAATATATCTGCGCCTGGTGAGTACGTAATGATTTTTGCTTTAAAAATAAATGCTACATTATTATATTTTCAGTTACATCTGTTATATAATCTTTTCATTCAACGAAAGTCTTTCGCATTTGACTGACAAAGCATAAATATCGGAAGTTTCTTACCGCATGGAATAGTTTTGAAAAATCTTATACAGTGCAACTTCGATAACTCGATCGTCTTTAATTCAAGAAGTCGTTGATTCGAAATGTTCTCTTTGCCCCCCCCATTGAATTACCTAACAATAAATCAAAATTAAAAATTTTGAGTTTTTTAAACCCTCAAATCGTTATGAAATTTTGGCCTAAATCGTTAAAACATTGTCATCGGAATGACAAGATCGATACTATTCTAAAAGTAAAACTAACTTTAAGAATAGTATCGATCTTTTCCCCCCAATAAGATACGTTAACCAAGAACGAGAACGATTAAGAACTCATCTTCTGGATGTAGTAATTAGATTTGTGTGTAAATTTTTCTAATGAATGCTCGTGAAATTATTTGAGTAAATCATGCATCAAGAGCAATATTTGATGATAGTAGAATAGAAAAGTGCAATAAAAACAATTGGTATAACCATGTTTCAACCATTTAGTGGGTATTAAAAGTTCAAAGAGGTAACTTCTATATCTAAGTTCAACTGTATAACAAACATAATGTTGCCTTTTATTTTGATTGGTAGATTTAGTATTAGTTTCTATATAATTACACTTCAATTTCGGGGTTGAATTTTTCTTAAACAAAGTTTACCTCTGCGTATTCATGCATACTTTTGAATCAATTATAAACAAATGAATGCTTAACACAGCATAGAAAGCGTGAATAATACGGTTTAACTTTCGAGTAACGTATAGTAATTCCCTTAGAAAAATGTCATAATAACCCTTTTAAGGTTGCTGTCAGCTGGTTTCGATTAGGTAAATATAATTTCCTTAGTAGTATCTATGTATATTTTTAAGCTCGCCAAATTAACCGCTCCGTGTTTACATCTGAAAATATCTCAAAAATTATAACGTTGTGAGCCCGATGCATCTAAATGAGATCAAACCCATTCGCGAGACATCAACGCTGATGCTCTTTATAATAAGTTGGCGCGAGTTTTTACATAGATTTATAACTGGCGTAATTGAACGCGATTTTGAAATGCGAATTGCTTGTTGGTCATTCATCACTCTCATAACTGTAATTACTTCGTCTCTTCTGTACGCGCGCGTCGCCCCTTAATCCCATATATGCCTCTTATTAATCTTCATTTACATATCAAACCGATAAACAACCATTGTGGTGTGGCGTGACGTTTTATTTTCTAATATCAGAGCGTATAGGGGTGCTATGTGTAGAGGGAACTTCGCTGCGTTTTAAAGTGGCAAGGTAGAAGTTAATTCTCTCTCCCCCTGGAATTGTATATGCGTCGAAGGATAGGCAATTTTTTACATACATAATAGTATATCGACAGCCACGTTGCAAAAGCCTGTAAGTGCAAAACCTCAAAGTTTTCAGGAGACGAAAAAAACTGCATGTGTTGATCAGTCCATTTCCAAACACATTAACAATGGGTTTGATGATTTAAGCACATTTTAAAATAACGCTATATACTCACGTTTTTCTGAGGACGACACGGCTTCCCCTCAGCGTCACTGCAGCTTACAGAGTTTTGCTTGGTGATTGGGAGGTTCCCAACTTACAGGTTATTACAAATCGTCATGGAGAAGTTATGAAGCGTCTTTGGCCGATTTTGGTGGCAATGAGATGTGCGCAACGCCATCTTTAACAAGTACAACTAAAAACCCTATTTTCGCCAAAAAAATGTTCTTACATGCTTTTGCAACGTTGCTGTCGATATAATACGAGTAAAAAATTTTGAACCATTCAAGTTGAAACATTTCCCATTCATGATGTTCCTTTTTTGCAATGCTGAAAAACACCGTTGGTGTTGGGAATACCGATTGTGAATTAGCATATCTTTTGTTTGTTGCAACCAAACGAGATTATATCCCAATAGCATTGAAATTTTCCAATATTGACTGAAGAAAGTGACCAAAACTGCTTCATACCCCCACTTAAAATGCCTGTATTGTATTACTCTCATAGAATATGAGTGTGAGAGTGCATTTGGGTAGCCCATTAAGGTTTCCTTTTTCTTTTCTTCCATTTCCTCTCCTTTTCGAGTTTGATTTATTTATGTTGTGTAAATCTCCTGTTTAGAACAAAATAAGTAAATAAAAATATGCCTATTTTTGGTGATTGAATCGACAGTTTAAAAAAGATAATAAGTCCGAAAATGGCACAAGGATACAATTGTACAAAAAAAAAGAATATTCAAGCTTCGCTCTACATATGAGTGGGAAGATGGAAAAATAACTAAGCCCCTAGAAATAGGTAATACCTAACTCCATTGTATTTGTTTATTAATTTTGAAGTAAGTCTTCATTTTTATGTTTTAAACTAAACCAAAATAGAATTTGCTTTTAATTCAAGAATGTTTTTTACCTTTTTTTTATTCCTTAAATATTTGACTATATTGATACTCCCTTTTTTATGTTCATTAAATGGCCTAAATGAGTCAATTTCATAATATTTTTGAATTTCATTTTTCTTAAGATTTCTATTTCTCACTTTTGTGCTGAGAATTTGTAGCAGCAAAATAATTTATTTGTTGATTTGAGGGGTTTTTATTATTTTTTCCTACTAGAATTCCATAAGGGGTCATTCATAAATTACGTGAGGTGTTTTTTCCAAAATCTGGACCCCCCCTCCCCCCTTGGTGAGATTTAATGAGATTTTTCTTGACCCCCCCTCCCCCCCACGTGAGATTTACCTACAACTTTTAAAAATTATTTTCTCTAAATTATTTGCATTTTGTGCTTCATAGCACCTAATTAAGTTATAATTAAGTTAAAAAAAGTTAACGTGAGATTTTAATCGACCCCCCCTCCCCCCTTGGTGAGATTTGGTGAGATTTTTCCAGACCCCTCCCCCCCCTTTTTGACCTCACGTAATTTATGGATGACCCCTAAAGTTGTAAACTTCGATGATTGTTCTGTATTCTAAATAAGGTCCTTAACTTCCAATACAGTTTTTTTTTCAATTTTCCTGGTTCAATTTTTTCAATTTCCTGGTTTTTGGACTTATTCCCATTTTTAAAATGACGATTCATTTATGGTGGTTAATGAAACTTTTGGGAGTAAGATCTGTCCTCTCTATACGGATATTTTCTGTTTGATTAGTTAGTCTGAAATTATTTCCACCGTCACTACTATGACGTTCAAACCACCCCCTATATGCATTATGACCCTACGACGCAGTGTTTTAAATTGAGTACTTAACAGGTTGTTTGGACAGGGAATGGGGCTGTCCAAGCTGTCTACCTCTTTTGCATGACAGCTGCTTTAATCGAAGGCTCGTCAAGGATCAACTCCCCCCTCTTGTATTCGTGTTAATTTTTTCAAGAGCAGTCATCTCTAGAAGCTACGACGAAGACGACTGTTCTAGAGCAGTCGTCTCTAGAGCAGTCTCTTTAGTCTTAGTAGAATTACTATTACGGACTACTTCTACCTTATAAGTAGACTTATAATAAGAAACTTAAACCACACACACACACACACACACACACACACACACACACACACACACACACACACACACACACACACACACACACACACACACACACACACACACACACACACACACACACACACACACACACACACACACACACACACACACACACACACACACACACACACACACACACACACACACACACACACACACACACACACACACACACACACACACACACACACACACACACACACACACACACACACACACACACACACACACACACACACACACACACACACACACACACACAGAAACATATATAAACACAATGATTTACTATAAATGCGTTTTTTGAAATTAAGTACTATTATTTAAGATTACTATTAATAATTTTCTATTAATGTTATTTTTTGCATCGAAACAAATTAATATGTGATTTAAAAGTGAATGCCTCTCAAAGAAGACCTAATGAAATCTATAAAATACCTCATTTTCTAAAGAAATATTTGGGAAAAATTTTTACTATTTAGCACTTAAAATTTATAACTTTTTGCCTCTTTATCTCCAAATTTATTTGGAGTCCTTCTACGAATAATCTCAAGTATGCTATTGAAAAAATTCAAAACAAATTTCTACGCTATATTCATTACAAATCTAATAATATTGAATATCCATCTAACGCTTTGGCCAGGCTGAATTTTAATTTGTGCTCTTTAGAATGCAATAGAACAATATCCATATTTAAATTTTTTTATAACCTATTTAATAACAAAATTGATTGTCCTGTTTTACTTCAGGAATTTAATTTTCATGTCCCCATATACAACTCACGTACTAAATTTGTATTTAAAGTTCCTCTATTTACGAAAAATTACTTAAAATATCAACCCATGGTAGAATTCATAAATTTTTTAAATACTTTACCAGAATGTGATTTATTTTTTCATAATTTCTCTTTTTTTTAAATCTATTATTATTTCTAAATATTCTTAGTTCTATTTAAATGTTTGTCTTTTTTATGTTGTATGTATTGTTGTAGGTATTGTATATATTGTCCTTTATACTGTAGTATTTTGTCCTTTGTACTGTCATTAAATTGGATATTTTCTGTTTGACAGTTAAATAAATAAATAAATTATAGATAAATATTCTACTTTTAAAGGAGAACTTTTTAATTTCATTATAAACTTGGACGACATAGAATGTTATTTTCAGATATAAAACGAAGCAAATCAATAACTTATCTAACTAGACTTTTGCCAATTTGTTCCTTAATTATTACCTATTCTTTAATTTCCGGTTCTGAAATTATGCTTTAAACTATAAAATGTTTTTATTTATTTATTTAAATGTATATATTTTTTAGAATTGAAAATTATGTCTTTTTATTATTATTATTATTATTATTATTATTATTATTATTATTATTATTATTATTATTATTATTATTATTATTTTAATTTTTTTGTGTATACTCCCCTTCATAGTGTTTTTTATGTATTCGTTTAACTCTTTGTTAAATTTTATTTATTGAATTAAATTAAATTTATCAGTCACCTGAACGGGACTTTGTCCCCTTGGTGATGAATATGTTCTTCTCCGAAAATCTTTGCAATTATTTATTTCATGTCGATAAAGCTATTAAATATTATCCTTTGGCAAAAAAATTACTATACTTAATTAATGAACCTAATGGATACTTCTATCAAACACCTAAGGTTGTACTCTGCTTTATTTTGATGTTAACTTTCTTGTATATCACTTATGGTATCAAGAATGTGCAATACAACACTGTTCAGTGAAATGTGTGCTTCATTATTTTAACTTTACGTCAATCAACCGTTACAGAAATCAAATTAAAAATAACATAAGACATTTTACTCCTGAATTCCTCCTTTGCAGTAAAATTTCTGATCTCGGTCTAAAACTCCTTCACCCATTTTAGCTGAACTTTTAAGTACTCCTCATCATCCATCATTATTTATGTTTTTAAATGTCATTAGAATAATTCCTGATATATAATTCCCTATTCCAGAGTTTCTCAAACTGTGGGTCGCGACCCACTGGTGAGTCGCCAGTCAGTTTTTGGTGGGTCGCGAGAAGATTTTTAGTTTTTTTGAATATGAAGTATCTTTTTATAATTTTTACAAACGTGTTATTGACTTTTAAATTATCAAACTATTATTTGAACTTTAGAAATTTATTACATTACAATATAATAAAAAGAATAAAAATTTGAGGAAAAACTACACTATTTGGTGTCGAACGGAAAAGGCAATTAATGTAATTACGTTTCATGTGTGTCACTTTAATGTGCCGATAATGCAAATATAGTTGGTTATTCAAATAAGATTTGAAAAAAATATTCAGTGTTACTGTCCATCCACACCACGGGGGAGCAATGCAAATTTTAAGAATTTTCTTAAAAAATGATGCAACTGCAGTTTAAAAAAAACTTTGCTAAAAAACTCATTGCTAAAAAAAACAAGTTAAGACGATGTTTTTAAGGGTGAAATTTTAAAATTTTCTCTAGGGGAGGACCCCCAGACCCTCTTTTTATTGTGGGGATCATTGTTTGCCCACAATTAAACTATTGCATACGCACAAATTCAAATATTTACTTTTAAATTTCTAAAAAGTTAATTTCTCTTCTTTCTAATACGTGCATGTAATAATTTATTGTTGTAACTAAATAGTTGGTGAACACCCCCCAGTCAGAGAACTTAAAATTCTGTGGGAAGGCATGAGATAATAATCTCAGTTCAGTTAATTATAATTAACTGAAGTCGGTGGTCGGTGGGTCACGTTAGATTTTGTTTCTCAAAAGTGGGTCGCGATGTTAAAAAGTTTGAGAACCCCTGCCCTATTCAATTGAAAAGTTACTGGCATCTCAAATTGTTTTTACCTTTAAACTTTTTATGAATAGCGTATGGACTACGCTCGACTACGGGCTTCACGCCCGCATCTTTTAAACCTTTTAAATAAACTTCATATTTTAATATTGGTTGGGGAAACCGACATAACTTTTAATTTTAAATATATTTTAACTATTGATCTTGTGTTTGGCACGGAATGTCCGATATAGGGACCTTGCGCCATAAAACCCAAAACAACCAACAAACCAACCAATCAACTCTAACACTGGTCTTTTTCACCTGTTTCATAGAAATGATTTTTTACCTTCTTTTGGATTTGCAAGTATTCCTGCTTTCCTATTTATTATAACTATCCTCAAATAATGATCTCTTAAATACATCCTAAACGCACACAGCGTGATGGAACACCAACGAAGGTAGATCAAAAACATTCTAACCTGCAGTTCAAACAGCACGCGTGGGGCCAAAGCACTACCAAGCCGAATCTTTGACCCTTCGTGTTGTATCTAGGCACCCTTCCTGGTTGAACCACTTTGTTCCCTGGAGGTATCCATTCCATCTATTGATTAACTGCAACCGAATCGAGAATTTTATTGCCGAAATAACGGGTTTGCTGATCGTCTTCTTGTGATTTTGTGTTCCATCGTTGGATTTCTTTCTTTTATATATATAGTTTTTTTGTGTTCAGTCTTGCTTGAGAGAGTTAATTTAGATGAATAAAATGCATTATTTTTATAGAGTTAAGGGGTCGTTAACTAATTAATTAGTAGCTCATTTATAGCTGTATATTGTGGGGAAAATTTTACGAGAGTATTTTGTGAAGAATTAATGCTCGGGAGCTATCAAGTTTAGGCTAACCCTTCAAGGGTGTACCCTAAATTCCTCCTAAATTCATCCCCGCTTTTTGCGAAACAGTCCCGTTTTTTGCCTTTAAGTCCCACCTAATTATCCCGCTTTTCCAATGAAGTCTTGCCAATTTCCCGTTGAATAAGTTCAATCTAATTAAAAATAATGAATAAAATCAGTTTTTAAAACACTTTAGTCTGTCACACAGCCTGTTTAGAGTTTTTTAACCTAAGTTCCCGGTGAGTTTGAAGATAAGTTCTTTTGTATTGTCTGTTTTTTTTAAATTATGTAGCGTAACGAGTACCAGTTCCAAATCTAAAATTTTCAAAAATGAGTTCAAATTATATTTCCTAAGGGTAAAAATTATAAATTTTTCAGGGGGAGGGCCCCTTGACTCTCCTTTTTTTACAAGAGTCTGAAGGTAACCCATCAATCTAAATACAAGGATTGACATACTCTATTTTCGATCTAAAAATACTAAATTTACCCAATTATACTCTGTGGAGGAATTAGTTTCAAAACTACCAACTCATTTCCCCTGAAACAAAAATATACTTTTGGAGTGATTTTTGTCAAATTTATTTAATATTTTATAAATAAAATAATTACCCATAAAAAGACCTTACTTAATAGTGATAGTAATGTGACCTGATTTTTATTTTGAAATATCAGGTTCCATCACTTATTCCAAATGTCCCTTATTTCCAATGTTGAAATTTTTGACTTATTCCACTGTCACTCAAACTAAGCAATTCGCTTGGAACTGATGTACTGACGGACTCAGAAACATGTATTTTCCTTCAATTATTCCGTTTACTCTATTTGAAGTTCAGAATGCAAAAAATTACACCTTTCTTTTCTTATTTATGAGCGGCAGAATCTTCGTTTTGAAAAATAACGCTTTTCGCGAAGAATCGTGCCTTTGCAGTTACCCGGCACGATATACGATTTAATTAATTTTCTTTTCGTTATTCGGTATCTATAGCAACATGAATGAGAGGCATCGCTCAATTTGCGCAGTTTATCAAATGTATTGTAAACAAAGAAATTATGCACTGACTCAGTTGTGTGTGACATCTTATCATTTTTTTCGTATTACTTGTAAGCTTGCTGTGCAATCATGGTTTATCAATCTTGAAAAGCGTATTTCTCCTTCCATTGGATCTGT
The DNA here is from genome assembly GCA_024610705.1 of Tetragnatha versicolor. NCBI lineage: Eukaryota > Metazoa > Arthropoda > Arachnida > Araneae > Tetragnathidae > Tetragnatha > Tetragnatha versicolor. The sequence goes on along the minus strand of JANDEH010000004.1, from coordinate 66,280,697 downwards.
GATTGAATTTTACTTGATCTTTGCGGAACGAAGAGGGGTAGTATGCGTTATAGTATGTCAAAAAAACGCTTTTTATATTTTTTTGAATAAAAAGTTTCAGCTTGATGCTATATAACTTTTATCCTGCTTTTGTCATACGCTCCGAAATAAAAATTTCGTCCAGTTTCCCTTTTTGAATGCATGTCAATACCAGAAAGAGTTAATTATTCGAGTCGAAAATTTTTATACATTTTTTTTGAAGCCACAAACATACTTAAATTATTAGCAAACAGATTTTAAGTAACTGATTTTTACATAATTATGTCCTTATTTTATAAGGGGCCCTTCAAATATTACGTAAACACTTTTTTGGTCATTTTTAACCCTCCTCCCCTCTTGTCAGCAAAGATAAGCAAACCTCAACCCCCTCCCCCCCGAAATTTTGACATCCCTTTTAGTAAGTACTGTTTTTTTCTCCTTGAAAATTAGGTGACTTATACGCAAGGAGCTGTCCTTTTTGGGTGTAACCCTAAGGGTTCAAAAATGAGTCAAAACACTACTTTTCGGGGTTAAATTTCAAAATGTTTGGAGGGTCCATCCCCAGAAAAAGGTGCTTACGTCCGATTTCCTAATTCAATTTTTTAAATTTATTTTGGTTGATTTTTGAAATTATTTATGCAAGAAACAAGATATTTTCGAAAATGCAGTATCATCTTACGTAAGCATCACTCATATCCCTCCTTTTTAGAAAAAATAAGCAAATAGCGAACCCCTCTCCCCCTTAGGTGCTTACGTAATATTTGAACGGCCCCTAATTTAAAAAATTCAATCAATGTCATAAAATTTAAGAAAACAGACCTAATATTTCTCACATTTCAGGGCTTTTTAATTAAGAACCCTTTGAAATCAACACATTCCAAACGTTTCGTTTTGGAACTCGTTCCGATTCTCTCTCCCCCAACCGATGTCGGCAGAACCGCTGATGCAGACGACTCCTCTTCTAATTGGTCCCCAGAAATAGAGCCCATTTCTCAGTGTCGATGCGTTAATTAGGGGAGGGTCGACGACCCAAAGCACCCCCTGCGCCGAAGTGCTAATCGTCCGTTCAGCACGGGAAATCTCGTTAGTCGTCTCCTCCCTCCTCTGACAAACGATATAGAAGGGAGGGTGCGAACTAGGGAAAATGACTGCAAACAGGGAATTTTAAATAAATAATTGAAAAAAAAAACATTTACTGTGTAAAAAAATATGAAACGTTACACAATAAAGTGGTGGAAAGTAATTACCACCATATCATCGAGAGATGTTACACCATGACACAGAGGGAGGTCACATGGTGGAATGACCTCCCACCTAGTCACATTGGGACCTCCCTCCGATGATAAGGTGGCAATTTTTTCCCACCACTTTATTGTACTATTACGTTCCATTTTTTTACATTGAAGTTCTATTATGTTATTGTCTTATAGATGTTCATGTTCTTTTTAACTAATTTGCTAAATTACTTCATTATTAATAAAAATTTCAATTGCAGAATGGTCTTTTAGTAAATTTATATAAAAAAACTGTCTTAAACTCCTCAAAAGAGCACCTAAAGTAAATGAAAACTGATGGTGAAATATCATTGTGTTTGTTTACGTTCAAAATTCCCCATATTCCCCCAAAATTCCCGTTTTATTCCCAAAAATCCCGGGTTTTTTCCCACCTTCCAAAAAATGTGGGAATTTTACATCTCTACTTGGAGAAGAAGTTCGTACAATGAATTCTGAATCACCTTGTAAGTGTATTTTTGGCATGACAAAATGAGAAATGGTTCCTGAGATGAACTAGGGGATGTGAGTGGAATGGAATATCTTGGTAATAAGGTAAAGGTGGGATTGGGTGTTGTTTTCTTACTTTTCTTTTTTGTGGTTGATATTTTACTTTGTGAGGAGATTTTTCCGGTGAGAGAATGTTGACTCTCATTTATGAGGAAAGACGGGATTTGTGTTTAGTCTGTTCTGTCGTGGAAGGATCTTGTGTTTTTGTAAAAAAGTTCAATTGATAATTATTATACCTGAGGTGTGTGTGTGTGTGTGTGTGTGTGTGTGTGTGTGTGTGTGTGTGTGTGTGTGTGTGTGTGTGTGTGTGTGTGTGTGTGTGTGTGTGTGTGTGTGTGTGTGTGTGTGTGTGTGTGTGTGTGTGTGTGTGTGTGTGTGTGTGTGTGTGTGTGTGTGTGTGTGTGTGTGTGTGTGTGTGTGTGTGTGTGTGTGTGTGTGTGTGTGTGTGTGTGTGTGTGTGTGTGTGTGTGTGTGTGTAAAATATTATTGAAAAGATCTTTTCTGTGTGGAATGTTTGAAAAGGTTGTAGGAATAATTCTTTTAAGGACTTTCTTGATTAAGCTCTGCACTCTTAAAACCACAGTCTCAAAACTGAGTAAAAAAGTACTCTAACTGGCTCCGATTCAAATGTACTCAAATTTGAAAATACTCATTTCTGAAAATGTGCATACTCAAAAATGAAACATCTTAAGCTTGAACTCAAAAATGAGCTCACGATGTTTCATTTTTGAGTATGCACATTTCAGAATGAGTATATTCATGTATTCAAATTTGAGTACTTATTGGATCGGAGCCTTTTTGAGTACTTTTTATTCAATTTTGATACAATCGTTTTAAGAGTGTAATGATTAAAATTGGATCAACATCGATTAACAGCGTAATGTCCTATTGCTTTTCCGTAACACTATTACTTAAGATGCTCAACTTCCAAATAATAAAACATGAGAGAGGAGTGCCCTAATGGTGTTTGAGCTCACCATAAAACCGACCGCCTTCTTCATTACCTCCAATTAACCGGACGGCGAATTAAGCATCAGGCCCTGCGTGACTCCCGATTAAGCGGAAAATCACGAGGAGCGAATAATTAAGGGCCTGTTCGGCTGCCCCAATGATCACTAAATCATTACATCTGATGTTTACATCGAGTTATTTTTGGAGGAGGTAAGTTTATGAGATGTTTTATTTGTGGCATCGAAATAGCAGATCCCCCTCTCGGTGGTTGAAGAGATTTTGAAGTAATGACTGAGGAAATAACGTATGAGGTCAAAAGAAAAACTGATTGAAATATTAGTTGATGTTAAACAGTCTTAAAAAATTTTAAACAATGGAAATTTACTCCTTGCGGAAGTGTTTTACAAACTGTGCCTTGCGAGCTCAATTGCAAATATTCACAACTTAAATTTTGTTGTGTCAGCAAGAATTGGTGTTTCATAGAAATTACTCTAAAATTTACTAACAGTATTAATTTAATAATTTATATAGCTGTCCTGAGATTGTATTATATTTTAACGAATATCATAGCTGCTTTACTCCATGCTAATTTAAGAACTTCTTGAACTGAAAATTTATTAGCAATATTATTAAATAATTTATAGCTCTAGAGACCCTTCGTGTATTACAATGAATACAAAGGGAATTTATAGCTGTCCCGATTATATTGCGACGAATATCAAAGCTCTGTTTATCTCCATGCTGATTAGAAACACTTAACAATTTCAATTAAAACTTTCAACAGTTGCAGAAGTTCCAAACATTCAGTATTCAGAGTTGTTTTCTTAACGTATATACAGAATCTTTTTAATTGCGAGGAGTTTGGGGGGGGAGCGACTTCCAATCTGGCAGGCTGTCTCTGCCTCTGTTTTCCTACCTATCCGTCCTCCCCCGAACGGCACATGACATCCCGAGGAGCAATAAATCAACATTCAGCGGCGGTCTAGATTTTTCGTTTTATATTTGTATCAACAGTATTCTTAGTGTGGGGAGAGGAGGTGCAGAGTCGTCAGGATGTAGAGAGTGCATCGGGCCGGTAGCCTTGCGTGGCAATACGGATAGTGGCAAGGAGATATATGGTTAATAATGGTTTATTTATGGTTAATATGGTTTAAATCTCATCAATGAATGCAGCTCGAAACAGTTCTAGAAATGATCCTTAGAGGGAATTGCCTCTTTTTTCAAGTCTTTTCATTTATCTTATAGTTAAGTTCCACGTAGATATGGACGGTGTCAACCGGTCACTAGTCACACCTCGCCGTTTAACTTCCGCTTTAAGCGGAAAACACCGATTACTAGTTGATCGGATCGCGTATTTAAAATTTTAAATAAAAGTAAATTATAATTCGGATTAGTAATTTGAGTTTTCTGATAACTAATAAATATAAATTTATGTTTTTTGTCTTAAATTTCGTTGTAAGTTTAAGATGCTTTGAAATAAAATTTATCAGTGAGGCAAGACGTCACCTTAATATGGAGAAACAAACCCTACAATTTATGCATTTCAGCAATGCAATCGGAGTTTCCATAGAGATGTAAAGGCTGGAAAAAACCGGGTTTATTCCCGGGAATAAACCCGGTTTTTTGGGATGGGAATTTTGAATATTCCCATTTCGGAGATTTTAGAGTGAAATTTTGGGAATTATGATTCTTTAGCTTTTTGTAAAGGGTAAGTGATTTCAAGTATTTTTCATATGTCATAATACTATAATTTGTATAAATTTAAGGTTAATTTTAATTCTAAGACTTGGATTTCGGTTTAAGCTAAAAACAGAAGTAAGCGATATATTATAAACCTCCTGAAATAATATAAATAGTTTATAATAGAAAGAACTATCAATTACTAGTGTTTGATCATGTTTAAAATTGTCTTAAACTCCTCAAAAGTCCTAGAAAATGAAAACTGATGGTGAAATATCGTTGTGTTTGTTTAGGGTCAAAATTCCCAATATTCCCCTAAAATTCCCGGTTTATTCCCAAAAATCCCGGGTTTTTTCCCGCCTCCCAAAAAATGTGGGAATTTTACATCTCTTTCCATCGGTAAGTTACTTCCGGTTGACACCGTCCACAGTAAAAAGAACTTCTAGCGCTTTCTGTCAACAAAATATCTCTACGGGGGCGAGGTGTAGTAGATTTTTTTCTCCATCTCTCTTCGGATGATTGTTGATTATTTTTCTTTGGGGTCGCTTCGCAGAAACCCCGAAGTGGAACTGCAACAATTCTTGTTTGCTAGTTTGATGAGATGATCCCTACCTGGAAGCTGGGAACCACCGTGCCAAAACGATTTCGTTTTTTTTTCTCTAGGGTGTTTTTTTTGCGCCTTCCATAATGTAGGTCAGACGGAAATCGCTTGTTTGGGATTGTTTTCCGGGTTTTCCTAAGAGATGAAGTTTGTAGCTTCTCCCCCTTTGCGATAGGACAAATTAGACAGTGTTTAAGAACCCCTTTTAACTACGTTAGTGTTGCGTGGGAAAAAGAAAGTGTTGTTAAAGTGTTCATAAAATATTTCAGAATCAGAGAATGTGAACGAAAAATTTCATGACTGTGAAAAGTTTTTTGATTTTAAAATTATCAAAATTATATCTGGGTACTGAAAAAAAATCGAGGTTAAGTACATTTACATCGTTTGGGTAAACGTCATTATTTTTAAAAAATCGATACTTTTAGCTATCGATACTTTTAAGCAGGGCTCGATTTCAGCCGGAACGCCGTTCCGGAACCTCTTTTTCGTAATTATTAATATCTAAATATTATTAATTATTAATAACATAATTATTAATATCGTAATTATTAATATCTAAATTAATATTCTATTTCAGGGGTCTCCTAACTACCGCTCGCGAGACCCTTTCATTAGGCCCACGGATATACCTTTCTATGTACGAAAAAAAATCTTAAAATGAATTAAAACCCTGTTTTTATTGTAAAATTTCCAGTATTTTTCTGGGGGAGGACCCACAGACCCCCCTTTTTGTACTTAGAATTCAACTAATCACATTTATTTTCTGATTAAGTTAAAAACAAAAATATTTAAAAAGGCATATTTCAAATTTAAAAAAATCTTTAAATGCATTTTTATCTTTTTGCAAATAACAATAATTGTGATTTAATTGTAAGGTTGTTACTTAATTGTTCTTTCTTTTAAAACATAATTGTGAACCTCCATTAAAATTACTCTTCCTAATCTAGTACAAACAACACATTTGAATTTATTTTTTAAATTTAAATTTGAAAATTAAATGCTAAAGTTTTTGTATTAAAAAGTATTCGCTTTTTCAGTTTTGAGACCAATAATTGTACCGTTCCGGTACCTCTTTTTTTAGAAATCGAGCCCTGCTTTTAAGTATCGAGTATTTTCAGGTATCGAATACTTTTAAGCACTCTTTTGAAATTAAGTACAAATATGGTTTAAAAAGTTCAATAATTTTACTTACTAACTGAAAGTGCATACAATTCTTAAAGGAACATGAACAACCCTTGTGCTAGAGGCAATCAATAAAGAACTAAAAAATTAATGGGGGAATTTAAAAATACAAAAATACCCAAGGCTAATAAAAATTTAAAAAAGAAGCATCGATACCATATACACCTTAAAATTCGATACGTTGGGTGAAGTGGGGCACATGACTTGCGGAAAAAGAGTTTTTGAGCTGGAAAATGAGAACAGGCTGCGTTAAATCAACAGAAGATATAATTAAGATAATTTCATTAAATTTTTAAAAAGAATTCTTCAATAAAATATCGATACTTTTAAGTATCGAATACTTAAGTATTTGGTATCGATACCTGCCAATCCCTTATTATTTCCTAAAATTACCCAATCTTTTTTCTACAGTTGCATATGTTGAGTGAAACTCTTATAGTTATGTCCAGTGCTAGAAGTGCGGCCCCCACTTTTCATAAAAATACTCATCCGTCCCCTCACTTTTATTTCTACTAAAATCCATCCCCTCACTTCTAAAATCCTTCCTTCCATTAAAAAAATCTAGAAAATGTTACTCTATTAATATTTCTTTTGTTAGTAACCTGCTTTAAAAAATAGGGTTTTCACAAGTTAAATGATAATTTTAGTTCTTTCTGATTATAGACTATATTAAAACTAAATTTATTGCATTGAATCATAGATAACCTGGTAATTATAAATTATACATGATTAGTTAGTCAATTTAGAAAAAACATTTGACATCTTGCATTCAACAAGGGTTGATCCAGTTAATACATCCAAGGTTTACAAAAGCTACATTTTTCATCTCAAAATAAAAATTTTTTGAAGTAGAAGTATCTTTAATTTAATTACTTTAAGTAAAATTTAAGCAGTGATTTAATTAAGTTCTTTAAATGCTTGTAAGGTAGAAAATTTAAGGATCACATCCTACTTTCAGAATAAGAAAATGCATGAATAAGACGTGTGTACTTGATAAAATTAAGATGAACATGAAAATTTTCAAAAAGGGGGAAAGGCAATCTTGGGGGGGGAATCGGGTTTAGCCATCCCCCCACTTTTGTTTGACCCTATGTCGCCAAACACTACCCGGTAAGGTCTTGAAAATGCGCTACGTCGTAAACTCTTATTTGCTTTCCCGCTATAAGGCAACCCTCGCAGTGAAAGGAGTTTTACAGGTGCTGATCTTCCTCTTAATCAACCATGAAGGGTTTTATAGTTGCGTGTTATGTACGGCACTTTTTTTTAAATGTTTTAATTTAAAAAATCTTTATATTTTTACAATGCTTCTTAAACGTCCTTTTTTATTTTTAAATGGTATATGTTGGTCGCAACTCCTAAAAACAGACCCACTTCTCTGAAAGTTATAATTAAGTATAAAAATTAAATCTTGATTATATATATTATTTTATTGTATTTTCTATATTTTAACCATCTACTGTTCATGGTATCAAATATTCTACCATAAGTTTATGTTCAATTTTCAGCATGTTTTTAAGTGGTTAAGAGTAGTGTTGAACAAAATCGATATTTTTAGGTATTGAGTATTTTCTGGTATCGAATACTTTTTAGCACTTTTTTGAAGTTAAGTAAAATATGGCTTCAAAAATTCAATAATTTTACTTGCGAACAGAAAGTACTTACAATTCTCAACGGATCCACAATATACATAAACCACCCTTGTGCTATCTATAAAAAACTAAAAATTAATGAAGAGGGGAATTTAAAAATACAAAACACCCAAAGATGAAGGATTTTTGATACCAAAAGTAATCGCATCGAAAAAAAGAATCGATATAAGCTATATCTCTGGCGATAGACCTCTAGAGTCGATACTTTGGGTGAAGTGGGACATACGACTCAATGCGGAAAATGAGTTTTTTTTATAAAGTAAGAGGCTGCGTTAAATCAACGGCAGATACAATTAAGTTAATTTCATTGAAAAAAAGTTTAAAAGAATTTGTCAATAAAGTATCGATACTTATAGGTATCGAATACTTAAGTTCTTGTTATCGATACCTGCCCCTCACTTGGCGCAAGTTCAGAGGTGCGGATGCGCCAAGTTTTTAGCGGTAAAGATGACTAATATGGTAACCCTAACTAATGTTAAGTGAATGAAATTCGCCAAGCATCCGCACGTCTGAACTTGCTCCCCTCACTTACTAGTTAAGAGAGACTTGGGTGGGAAGGAAAGTTCCCTCAAAAAATAGAGAAGGAAGCGACTTAAAAAAACCCGTGTAAACCACTACTGCAGTCGAGCGAGGGATCACGTAACCTCGCGCGTAATTTACAAGGCACGGGCCTGTTCTGAGTCGTTTCACACACATAAACCACCATCTCTACAATTACCGCTGAGTCCTCCGATTTTCTCTAAAAAGAAAAAAAGGTTCTTCTCTATTTTTATGTACTGCGACTCCCTCCCTCTCTTCCGTGATTAATAATAATAATGTGTCAAAACATTCCCCTCGACTATTGAGAAGGGCTCCCTTCGGATTTATTGGATCCGAGGGATCACCGCAGTAGAGGTATTGGGTTTAGAGTGAACTTTGCTGCGTTTCGACGTGGAAGGTGTATCATTATGAATGGGACAAACTTCTATGGGAGGTAGGGTACATCGTAAGGATTCATAATTGCATAAGAACACATGTCGCTGATGGGGTTCTAAATATTTCTGAAGGAGTCGATTCCGGAACCGAATCAGAATCGAATACCTTGAAATCGATACCAAGGAATCGAACCCTTGAAGGAATCGATTCCAACAGGAATTGAATCTTATGAATCGTACTTAATTTTCTAATTAATGCTGATAATTATTAACAATTTTGTTCTCTAATTAATTTGTATTTTGCAGCAGGAATCGAATCTTGGGAATCGTACTTAATTTTCTAATTAATGCTGATAATTATAAAATTTTTTTTTCACTAATTAATTAGTATTTTGCAGCAGGAATCGAATCTTAGGAATCGTACTTAATTTTCTAATTAATGCTGATAATTATTAACAATTTCGTTCACTAATTAATTAGTATTTTGCAGCAGGAATCGAATCTTATGAATCATACTTAATTTTCTAATTAATACTGATAATTATTAACAATTTTGTTCACTAATTAATTAGTATTTTGCAGCAGGAATCGAATCTTATGAATCGTACTTAATTTTCTAATTAATGCTGATAACTATTAAATTTTTTTTTCACTAATTAATTAGTATTTTGCAGCAGGAATCGAATCTTATGAATCGTACTTAATTTTCTAATTAATGCTGATAATTATTAACAGTTTTGTTCACTAATTAATTAGTATTTTGCAGCAGGAATCGAATCTTGGGAATCGTACTTAATTTTCTAATTAATGCTGATAATTATTAACAATTTTGTTCACTAATTAGTTAGTATTTTGCAGCAGGAATCGAATCTTATGAATCGTACTTAATTTTCTAATTAATGCTGATAATTATTAACAGTTTTGTTCACTAATTAATTAGTATTTTGTAGCAGGAATCGAATCTTAGGAATCGTACTTAATTTTCTAATTAATATAGAATATGGATAATTAATAATATTGCTCACTAATTGATTAATATGTTGCTGATTATATTAGTAATAATTCCTAATTATCTTTGATTTGTGATTGAAATAGATAAGTTCGATTCTTCTTTTTCGATACTGGCCATAAGGAATCGATTCCAGGTCGAAAAGATCGAATGATTTTTTTAGATCCCTAATGGTCCCAGACGTCATCTCAAGGGGCTATAAGGGGTATTAAAACTGCCCATGGGAGCCATGCTTACTTCGTCAAGCAAGTCAAGATCGTTTCGATTGTCCTCCATCATAATCGCAATACTTTCTTTTCATTAAACAATTCGCGATCGCATAAGAACTGATCTTATAATTTGAATGTGTTTAATGTTTAGAATTAATTTCTCATCCATATTAGACCCCTGCTTCTTTAAAATCAATGAGTATTTCACTTAATTCACCATCAAGATACCATTTGGCCCAAGCTAACCCAACCTAAGTTCAATAATGAGAAAGTTGCATTATTTTTTTAATAGATTCTTCATGCAAAAATAAGCAATTACTCAAAATTTGAGGCCGATCGAGAAATTTTTTGATTGCAAAAAAATTATCAAAACATTGTTGGAAAGCAACGCAGTTGATGGTATGATTGTTGACGTCATCGTACGTTTTAAACAATAAACGTCTTCAGTCACATGTTTTTTCTCGACTTTTAAATTAAAATATTTAAAATTACTCTAGCTTGGTGTGCGGAACAGAGGAGTTCAAAGATTCTTCTATATTCGGATGACTCTACGGATGATGCTGTCTTCGAGAGCGGGTCGCGCGTCGTTCGTCAGGCGACGTTTGGAGTCAAAACAAAAAGAAGGTTTTTTGAGGGGGAGGGATTTTTTTTTAACCCAAATAGGAAAGAGAAGAATGTAAATGGCGAGAGGAAACGAGCTCCGAAATTCTCGTTAACTAACTTTTTATTTCGTCGCAGTGCCGTGTTCAGAATGAAAGTGGTGTAAGTCCAAAAACACACAATTCGAGAAAAGTATGGATTTGGATTTCTTCTATGTTCCTTTACCTGTGGTGGTAATCGCCTAAGTCAAAAATGTTTGACCCGGAAGATGCCTAAAAAGTGCCGCTCCATAGGAACAACACAGGCGCCGCATTAGGAAAAACCTTCGATTACTCAAAACTATGTTCAGTAGACTTATGCAACCTTAATTGTGACGAGCTCTTATATGAAGGACCAGGCGGAAAATTCTGAAAATCTGTTCCTATTCCTAGGAAAAATAACAGTATTCTAAAGGAATATTACAATCCATGAGATCTTGGAATGATTCCGTGTGTTTTTCATCTTTTTTCGGCAAAAGTTTTCAAATTTCAGTTAATAATTCATAATTCTTGTATACAGTTTTCCTTGAAGAATATTTCTGAATATTTCATAACAAATTCAAATTGGGTGGACACAATAGTATAGAGCAGAGTTTCTCAAACTGTGGGTCGCGACCCACTGGTGGGTCGCCAGTCAGTTTTTGGTGGGTCGCGAGAAGATTTTTAATTTTTCTGAATAAGAAGTATCTTTTTATAATTTTTACAAACGTGCTATTGACTTTTGAATTATCAAACTATTATTTCAACTTTTGAAATTTATCAAATTACCATATAGTAAACAGAATAAAAATTTGAGGAAAAACTACACTAATTGGTGTCGAACGGACAAGGCTATTAATGTAAATACGTACTATATGTGTGTCACTTTAATGCACCAATAATGCAAATCTAGTTGGTTATAAAAAAATATTTGAAAAAAATATTCAGTGTTTCTCCCCATCCACACCGGGGGGAAAGAAGCAAATTTTAAGAATTTTCTTAGGAAATGATGCAACTGCAATTTATCCCATATTACTAAAAAACAATTTAAAACCCTGTTTTTAAGGGTCAAATTTTAAAATTTTCTCTGGGGGGACCCCCAGACCCCCCCTTTTATTGTGGGGATCATTGTTACCCCACAATTAAACAATTTTATGCGCTCAAATTAAAATGTAACTAAATTGTTGGTGGATACCCCCAGTCAGAGAAGTTAAAATTCTGTGGGGGGGCATGAGATAATTGTCTCAGTTCAGTTAATTATAATTAGCTGAAGTCGGTGGGTCGCGTTAGATTTTGTTTCTCAAAAGTGGGTCGCGATGTTAAAAAGTTTGAGAACCCCTGGTATAGAGCATAGTGAAAATTGTGTTATGAATTTAATGGAATTTTAAATAGCTTTTAAACCGTAGCTACATAATAACTTTTTACGAATAAAATTTAAAATTACATTGAAAAACATACAAAACTACATCTATAATCTTTTTTCTCGTTTTAACTGTTCCAAAGATTTAGTTACCTAATAGCTAAAAATAGTTTAAAAACGCAACGTTAGACAAGAACATGCGAACCCGTTTTGTCTTAACTTGATTTTAATCTATGAAAAAGCTCACAATAAACCACATCTTCTATAGGTCAAGTTGAAGGCCGCTGATCCCGATAAGCAAGCATCGGTTGCATCAGTCTTCACGCGGGTGTAAAAAATTAGACACGGAAGCTATTTTCCCCCTTCCTTTCATTTTCAACTATGTACTGATAGATAAACTGTCGACGGCGATGTTATTATGTTAGATCTGTCATCGATCGAACTTATTTATTAAAACACATATTAGATGTTTTTAAAAGTTTCATTTGATAATTTCCGAGAGGTTCCTGTAACATGCGTTGATTGCTGTTCGTTAAGCGATATGATGGAAGGGCGATAGGGATGGAAAACTAGTTGCTAGGAGTAATGTGGTAAGATTTTTCAATCTAAAGCAATAGGTGGTTCCCAAACTATTTTGGTCGTGGAACCCCCAAATGTGTTGCCAATCATCGCGGAACCCTGAATATTTTTTATTCAATGACTTTACAAAACTTAACATCTGATATCAAATGAAACCAGGCGCGGATCTAGCACGGGTCCAAGGGGGCACTTTTCCAGACAATCACCTTAACCTTTGGCAAAAATGTGAAATTCTTGGGGATTTTCTAAAAGTATCACGCAAGATCCTCTGTGCACCGTGGCGGGGATCTGGGTGTCCTCCCCAGAAAAAATTTTGAAATTCGCCTGGTAAAAGTAGGGTTTTAACTCATTTTGAGAACCTTTTCGGTCCATGGGCAGGGGCACTGTCCATTCTTAATTTTTTTACGCCATTCTTATTTTTTAATGAAATAAAGTAAGTCACATGGAACCCCTAAATTTTTTCGTGGAACCCCAGGGTTCCACAGAACCCACTTTGGGAACCACTGATCTAAAGATCAGGACGTTTCACTGACGAAGGTGAAGGTGTACTGATTTTTTTTCAGAGTTTAAATAATTCGACAGTAGCGAATCCAGGATTTTTGTCTAGGAGGCTAAGGTACCAAACAATGTGTGTATTTAAGTGTAAACTCACAACTCTCAAGCATCGCCTCCGACCGTGGACCGGTTTCGTTCTTGTTAGGACTCATCAGCACGGTATAGGAAGGTAACGCAAGAGAGACTATAACTGAAAAAGTGGTGACCATTGATTAATACTTGTCCTCCGCCCTCTTGCGTTGCCTTCCTATACCGTGCTGATGAGTCCTAACAAGGACGAAACTGGTCCACAGTTGGAGGCGACGCTTGAGAGTTGTGAGTTTACACTTATTGTCCGCTTAACTGGCGATAATTGTGAAATTCTCCTTTCAATGTGTGTATTTCCTTGACTTTCACGAGTTAAAAGGATATTTAGTTTTCAAACTTTCAAAAAGGGAAAAATTATTGAGGGATTTGTTCTAAAATTGTACTGTATTTTTGTACAATTTTTTTATTTGAGGGGGATGTAGCCCTATTTCTCCTCTCTCTGGATTCACCTTTGGCTATAGCAGTAAAACTTGGTCTAATATATTTCTCGTCTCTTGGAATCTTCTTTATATTGATGGATAGTACTTAATGGTGTTCAAATACAAGCCAAGAGTCAACATACTTTAGTTATAATTCCCTAGTTAGTCCCTGAAGAGATATTGATATAGTATTCCACATCAAATAGAGACTCTCTTAGATACAAATTATATTTTGTGTTTTCTCTGTATGTTCTTGTTTTTGAAGAATTCAGAATATCACTCATCAATTTCTCTAACCCCGTCAGCTGAAAACTATCCAAGGCTATAAATAGCTTTAAACTAAGTGCTTCCAGACGTATTCACCCGTTTGAAATGATCCACCCCGACTTTCTGAAACTTTAACCGCGATCGTTAAAAAGCGAAGGATCTCCCTCTACAATCTCAAAGCAGAGGGAGAAAACCGTGCATGTGTTTTTTCTAGAGAGAGCTTTGATTAGGACGACCATGCGTGGCAATATGATGGGTGGCAAAGAGAAGTCCATGACATGGGAAAAGAGTAAGCGTGATGAGAAACAGAGAGGCTTAAGAGCAAGATACTAACTGAAGAGAAGGATACTAAGGATAAAGAAGTTCAGAAAGATATGCTGAAGAGCAAAGTTAAATTAAGATGCAGAAAGGATCAAGGACAAAAGAAACCTCCTGTGGGATGAGGAATAGCAGGGATAGACTCCCCAAAGAGCAAAATGATAGTAAGAAGCATAGATGCTGAGGAGTATATTGATACCAGAGATAGGATCAAAGGGGAAAAATATGCTAAGGAGCAAAGTGATAAGAAGCAGAGAGGCTCAAGAGCAAAGAGAAGCTTAGGAGATACTCGAGAACAAAAAAAAGAGGATCAGAGGAGAAGCTCAGACTCAAGGGAAAAGAAAACGCATGCTAAGAAGCAGAGAGGCTCCAGAGCAATGAAATTCTAAGAAACACAAAGGCTTAAGAGCAAATTGATGCAGAAGAGCAAATATATGTTAAAATGCAAAGAGGTTCAAGGACAAAAGGATGCCGAAGAGAAGTGGGAGGAGGAATAGACTCCCCAAAGAGCAAAGTAACGCCAAGAAGCAGTGATTCTGAGGAGAAAACTGATGCTACAAAGCAGAGAGGCTCAAGAGCATTCTATGTAGCAGAAATAATTAAGAGAAAATGAATTACATGAAGCAGTGAGGGGACTATAAAATGCTAACTGGCAGAGAGGCTCAAGTGTAAATAGATGATGAGGAGCTAAAAGAAGGAAAGAAGTTAAGAGAAATCTTCTAAGCTCTAACGATTCAATTATAATTGCCCAGTGAGAACTAGTCAAAAAAATGCCTACTCCTTACGAGCATCACAGATACCTTTACTGTAAACCCTCCATTCTTCAATAGTGGTATTGTTCCTTCAGACTTACGCCACTTTCACTCTTAGTAGGTTGGAAGGGCTCCCAATGCGTAATGCCTCTACGCAGTGGGAAAACGGATAATGTCGTGCACATCAAACGTCCAAATGTAACGGATGCGGCCTTTGGCAACGGTTCGCTAATCTAACTCGACTTGACGCGAGAGAGAGAGGTCAGCCAAGAGTTGGGAATAAACAGCCCTACTGTCACTCAACCAACGGTTTAAACGCAGTTAAACGCACTGGTTTAAACTTTTGGGAATCTTTAAAATTGAATATCGATTCAATTTATATATCGATATATCAAAAATATCGATTCACATTTTCAGGCTTTCAAATGATGCTGGAGAGAGTTTAAAATTATTCCGATTGGATCTTGAGATTCAAATCATGTCGCAAACGCAATTAGTCTTGTTTTCTATATTATTCACTTAAACGGAAAATCACTGCCTTAATAATATTATTTAATTGTTTTTCTTGAAAAAAATTTATGTATATTTTTTAAATTTATAGACCTGAAGAAATAGAGATTATCCACTTGGTGTTGTCTAGCTAGAGATACTATTAAGATATCCGTGCCAGCCGTCATACATGGGTACAAATAAAAGTGAATAAGAATGAATATCTGTGTGTATAATACTTAAGAACCGTATACGGAAAGGTCGAGAGATGTTGAATAGCAGGAATAAGCTGAAGACCAAATGTAAACTTAGGATGAAAGGGATGCTAAGAAGCAGAGAGGCTCAAATGCAAAAAGATGAGACTCAAGAGAAAAGATATATACTAAGGAGCAAAGGGATGGTAAGATTCAAAGTAGAGAGGATCAAGAGACAAGATTTTATCTTGATCAATAAAATTTTATCTTCTTCTTCTTAGCATACCTTTGCTCTTCAGCAGCTTTTTAGCCATTTAGTATTATTTTACTCTTTACCATCACTTTGCTCTTGAGGATC
This sequence comes from Tetragnatha versicolor, assembly GCA_024610705.1. NCBI lineage: Eukaryota > Metazoa > Arthropoda > Arachnida > Araneae > Tetragnathidae > Tetragnatha > Tetragnatha versicolor. Next base: position 66,264,708 of record JANDEH010000004.1, on the reverse strand, counting down.
TCTTTAATCTTAGCCCCGCGCCACACTACAGCGTCTCGAAACGCCCGAAGTCGTAAATCAGATAGGGGAGAAAGCATGGACTTCAGCCTGATACTCCCCCTATCTTGACAGGAATCTTCATTCCTGTCAAGATAGGGGACTAGGCTTTCTCCATGCTTTTTTTTATGGATATTAATTGCAGTAGCGACCATAAGCCGCCCAGTGTGTCGCAAGGCTTACCATCCCTTTGCTCCTCAGCATCTCCTTTTCTTGAGTCTTTCTTCCCCTTAACTGTAAAGAGAGGCCCAGGAACAAATATTTAGTGAGGAGCAAAGACATGATTAGGGGAAGAAAGTCTCAAGAAAAGGAGAAGGAGATGCTGGGGAGCAAAGAGGTGATAAGATTCAGAGAGGTTCAAAAGAAAGAGATGCTGAAGAGCAAAGGGATGGTAAGATTAAAGAAATCCTGAAGAGCAAAGTGACGGTAAAGAGTAAAATAATACTAAAGAGTTGCTGAAGAGCAAAGGTATGTTAAGAATTAAAGAGGTGAAGGTTGTAAGGGTTGTCCGTGAATGATGATACTTAAGGCTAAGTCGTTTGCTAATTCCTTCGAGTTGGAAACCACTGGTATAAACGTATTCGTTGTTTCTGATTAATTTTTTCTGTTAAAGTAGTTTTTAGCATTTTCCGACTTGTAGTAAGAGCTGTATCTCTTTGGTGACCTGTCACCGCCAGAAATTGACGCGACCGAGACAAGTGTCGAGAATTAACCGCCGACAAGACAAAAAACACTTGTTTTTTTCCCTTCTCTTCTTGAGAGAAAGACCGAGAGAGTTTCTCGTGAATGATTCGGGCACCTTCCAAAAAGACTTTTTCTATTCGATGACGCTTGTTTATCACTCGGAGAGGGTCCGGAAATCCGGCGTCAACAAGGTGGAATCCCGGAGGTGGTGGCAATTTCGAGAGGTGCCCAGCACCCTTTAGAAGAACATTGCGTAGGTTTTTAGCAGCAGGTGAGGAGGAAAAAATCTCTACGGCCGCACGTGTCGCTTAAAAAAGCGACTCGGAAGCTATATTCTGACGCCGCCCTCAGTAAACAGTAAAAATTGTCTTCCGATGTGGTTCCGAGGCGTTTAAAGAAGTGCCAAAAAGCGGCAAAATTAACTCGTGAATCACTGGAAGAAGAGTTTTAGGATTCGTTTTCGTCTTTTTATCTCATCCTTCCTTTGCGAATTTACTCGGCTTTTCAACGACGCTGTCGGAAAAATTCGCTTTTTCTTTACACCCGATAGATTTCACCCTACCTTGTTATTTCAGTTATAGTGTTGTAAAGTTCTAGTCAATTCATTTCGTGGCTTTGACTTGAAAAAGATGCTATATGCTAGAAAGGAAAGCAATTTAAAAAAAAAAGAATGCCCGTTACACAATAAAGAGGTAAGAAATGGCCACCATATCATCGGAGGGAGATCCCACTATGACTCAATGGGAGGTCATCCAACTGTGAAAAATGATGGCAAATTCTTTCCACTACTTTATTGTGTAGCGTTTCGTATTTTTTTTACAGTGTGTGTTCTTTTTACTCTGTCGTGCCACATTGTAGCCATCCCTGGTTGAACCAAAGTTAAAAACGACTATATACACTGTGGCGATTGGGTTTTGTTAGAAAATAATATACCAAGGTTGACAAAATTTCATCACATTGGTTTATGTGTAGTGAAAATATTTGAAACTGGAATTTGACCATAGCGATCTTGTACTATATCTACAAAGCCAACTAAACAACTTCAAAATTAAACATTTCATTTCAATAACAGTCAACTCCTCTAATCACTTTTAAAGAGTGCTATAGTTATCATTATTCCAGACTTAATCTCACGAAATAAAAAGTGTTCCTGCGAATGATGTTGTAAAATTTCTTAGAATCATAACTAATATCGAGATTGATAACGAAGCATTTTTTGAAAAATCCTTCCTAAAGATAGAGATTTGGCTAAAGGTGAAATTATGAAATAAACGAATAACATTAATTTATGTATTGCAAAAGAGATACTATCAAAATAATTTGCATTAGTTATCTGTGCGATGTTACTATGCGCCCTGAACGTAAACAAATGTCTTGAACTTTTCTGATATAATGGTCGGATATTTTCGACCTGTTCCCTCGGACCCAAATTTATTTCAGATATTATTTTAAGAAGATTATTTTGTTTTCTCTTTTTTTCTTATTTCTGTCATCTCGTGTCCACTAATTTTTAAGCACTATGAAAATTCCTTGATTTTTTTCTCACTCCTTAAAAACTCCGTTAACTTTTTTAAACTTCAAAAATATAAAACTAAATTTCGTTGTTACAGAATAAAATATAATTCACTTCAAGCTGATCTGATCCAAACCTTAAAAAACCCTTTGTACTATCAACTATTTTATGAATTTACAATAAATCTGAGACTTTTAGAATAACAGCACTAAATTTTGAAGCACTTATTTTTAATCAGAATTATGTTGCACTTATTTGACCCTTTATTTTTCGTAATCTTGCAAATTTGTTAAGATTTTTAATCTTGGTTTAGACTTAAAAGGAGTTTGATACTTACGTATTATACCGTCGACCGTTCAGAAGCCGTTAAATTCAGCGGCACAGCTCTACGATAGTCAATAGGATTTGGTAACGTTTTCGGATTCAGCGGCACGGTCGACGGCATAATACGTAAGAACCAGTAGTTTTTATACGGTAGATATTCAGACTCCTTGAAAATTTTGAAAACACTGCTTGAAAACTCCTTTTATACATATAAATGAAGACAAATTTTAAGTAAAAATTAAAAATTTGCAAACCTTTTCTTTCCCTTATAGGCATGGGCGCGTAGCCAGGGTTCAACTTAGGGGGGGCAAGGAGAGGGTCGATTTTTTTTATGTTTGTGGAGAACGAATTTAAAGCCCCGTGAGAGAGGGCCGTCAAGTTTCAATGAGGGGTCTGGATGTCCTTCCCCAGAAAATATCGGAAATTTGCCCCCTAAGAACAGTAAACTGCTTTTTGGTACGCGTAAACCGAAATTTGGACTTACATTTTTAGGTAGAATTTTGATTTTAATGAAGTTATTTAAAAAAAGTGTGAATAATAAAGGTTTAAATACTACAGGGGGGTCAGGGGATCCCCCCCAGAAAATTTTTTTAAATTTGACCCTAAAATACTGGGTTTTAACTAACTAAAAGTAAAGTAAAAGTTAATTATTCGAGACTTAGGGGGTGGGCAGCTGCCCCTCCCTTCCCCCCCTTGGTTACGCCCATGCCCTTAGACTAATGTCCTCAAATATTGGAGTTTTTCAATGTGGTAATATTGCTAACAAATTTCTAACTGAAGTTTTTATTCATTTCCTTTTCTTTTTTAATTTATTTTTTAACTTTCTTTTTTTCACCACGAGGGGAGCTTTAAGTCATCTCTGCGGATTCTCCATGGTCTACCATTCTACCATTCTCCATGGTCTCCATGATTCTACCTGGGAAACTTAGGCGTACACCTTACATTCAGGACCCTTGGCACGTTGGTTCCGAATAAAAGACGTGAAACGGACTTTTGAATTACCTTGTACTCTAAAGAGGTTACCTACCTTTATGGAAGGGCTAGTGGCCTTCTTCAAATAAATGCCATCAAATTAAAGGCAAGATTTTCGAATATATCATATCACCAATATCAGTCCCCAAGCGATATCATCTTCGTGAATCCCCTCCTAAACTCATAGAGCGATTCAGTCATCCCCGATCCATCACCTTTCGGTTATTTTGGCCGAAGTGCGGCCTTCCCTTCTGTTTATGCAAGCGCTCCCTAAAATTGGAACCATTACTAATTAAGAGATCACGTGCTCCTACCTGTGCCAAGGGTTTGTTTATTCTGCCTTCTGATGCCCTACATTCGAATGCTGCATGCAGGTGTGAGCGCCGACTGTGCAGAAGGGATTGGAAAGGCTGTACCTCTACCCTACACTGTCCATGAATCACTTTTGCAACACGAAATAAACAGGATAATGTAACACAATAATCAACACTTTTGCACAAAAGCGTTTCGCGATTGTGTTGTGTGAGAAAAAGATAGTGTTGTTATAAAGTGTTGTTAGAGACAGAAAATGTGTTCTTACGGTGGTGCCATCCAAATTAATGTAAGAAAACTTTCGGATTCTTCTTAACATATTTTACAACACTTATGAAACTTATTAACCCAATAATCAACACTTTTACACAAAAGCGTTTTGCGATTGTGTTGTGTGAGAAAAAGATAGTGTTGTTATAAAGTGTTGTTATAGAGACAGAAAATGTGTTCTTACGACGGTGTTGCGATCCGAATGTAAGAAAACTTTAGGATTATTCTTAACATATTTTACAACACTTATGAAACTTATTAACCCAATAATCAACACTTTTACACAAAAGCGTTTTGCGATTGTGTTGTGTGAGAAAAAGATAGTGTTGTTATAAAGTGTTGTTATAGAGACAGAAAATGTGTTCTTACGACGGTGTTGCGATCCGAATGTAAGAAAACTTTAGGATTATTCTTAACATATTTTACAACACTTATGAAACTTATTAACCCAATAATCAACACTTTTACACAAAAGCGTTTTGCGATTGTGTTGTGTGAGAAAAAGATAGTGTTGTTATAAAGTGTTGTTATAGAGACAGAAAATGTGTTCTTACGACGGTGTTGCGATCCGAATGTAAGAAAACTTTAGGATTATTCTTAACATATTTTACAACACTTATGAAACTTATTAACCCAATAATCAACACTTTTACACAAAAGCGTTTTGCGATTGTGTTGTGTGAGAAAAAGATAGTGTTGTTATAAAGTGTTGTTATAGAGACAGAAAATGTGTTCTTACGACGGTGTTGCGATCCGAATGTAAGAAAACTTTAGGATTATTCTTAACATATTTTACAACACTTATGAAACTTATTAACCCAATAATCAACACTTTTGCACAAAAGCGTTTCGGTTGTGTTGTGTGAGAAAAATATAGTGTTGTTATAAAGTGTTGTTAGAGACAGAAAATGTGTTCTTACGACGGTGTTGCGATCCGAATGTAAGAATACTTTAGGATTATTCTAAACTTATTTTACAACATTTATCAAACATATTCAGAATATATAACCCTGCTACACAAAAAGGTGTTAAAGTGTTTTACCTAACAAAACACCCTATCGAAGTGTTTTTAATTTGCTCAAAAAATAGCGTTCTTAAAAAGTGTATTATTGTGTAGAATGTAGAGTGTTTGCAATGTTTCAATAAGGAATGTTTCTTTTATAATGATCATGATCCGAATCTTGAAGTTTTCTTTGATGGGTTTGAAATTGTTTCGGACAATGTGTATTAAAATAATAAAATTTTACGGCAAAAATGTACTATTAAGTTATGATTTTTGGCTAAAAATCTATACCTATTTCCAAGAATTTTTATTTAGTCTAATTATTTGTACATACCAACTAAACAAAAACCGTTTCTTTTTTTTGCACCTAGTCATTTATTTGGTGTGCATTAATAATTTGACAGCCTTTTAACTATTGCATAGGAGAGATCACAATATAATACATAACTTGTTCGAAACTTGTGTATTTTTCTTATTCAGTATACTGATACACTAATACTCCTTATAAAACAAAGGATCTATTCGATAGGTTGGTGTTACAATAAGATCCTAAGAATGATAAAAGAAAGTTTTCGAAGGATACCGACATCTTACATTGAATTAAGCCTAGGTTTTGTTAAAAACATGGGATAGCAGGTTAGTAAGAAGGTTGAAAAAATCAAACGGAAGAAAAACAGGATTTTTCCCGAAATATTTTTTCAAGTTCTCAATAAGGATATTCTCTAAAAGTTATAAAAGCTATCTCTAGGTCAAAACAAATAAAAAAGATCCATGAAATCAATTCACGTTAAGGTCGCAAGTTCATCAAGTCATCGCGGACACAAATCTGGGTTCCTAAGCACCCCCAAATCACTCTGCTCCGAGACGACATTCGCTTTGTTTTACAACCTTCCGAGGAAATTAAGGATCTGCCGCGGGAACTCGTCGCTTCTGTAAACACAATACATTAGCGCGTGGAATGTCGACCATTACTACACCCACACTCACCCAGAGGTTAACATCAGCTACCGAAAACTACCATCATCACTCCCTCTTGCAGGCAATATCTGGGGATAATTGGGACGTAAATCCCTCTGGAGCACTGGAAATTTAGAGTGTCATCTTTTGGCACTATTTAGACGACCTTGTGTAACTTTTGCCTTATTGGTGTCATGTAATTGAGCTTTTAAGATCTTTTCAAGAAATAAAAACAAGAAAGATTACACAACATTAGATCGTACGGAAAGGTTTTGTTGTTAACAATTGAATCGTCAGTTTGAAGAAGGGAATAAGTCCAAAAAATGACAAATTGACTTTTTGTGCTCAAAACAATCTCCAAGCTTTTCTCTACACCTGGGTGAAAAGGGGGAAAATAACTAACCCCTATAGGAAGATATCGCCCCTTAAAGTTGTGAAATCGATGTCCATTCAGTTCATTGTATTCTTTAATTTAATTTGGAATTAAAGTTAATCTGTCTTTCTTTTCATATTCTTTGTGCTGTAAAATAAGTTAAAAAATATTTTTCTCTTAATTAAAATTTTTTTTCAAACTTTTTTAATGACTCCATTCATGTTCACTCACTCCATTGATACTGCTTTAATAACTCAGTTTCACTATAATTTTGAATTTTATTTGTCTTATCCTTTTTATTTCACCCTTTTGTGGTGTAAACTAAGGAGAAATATAATTTAAATGTGAATTTAAGGGTTTTTTAAAGATTTTTAATCAGAAAAATTTCATAAGGTGGAAAAAGGGAATAAGTCCATCAACGTATTTTGACTGTAAATGATTTTAGAATGTACTGAAGTTGTTTTGATGATTGCTCTGTTTCCTCAATAGGGTTCTGAACTTCCAGTAAAAATTTAGTGGTTATACAATGAAAATTCCATTACTTATACGTTTTTTTTTCGATTTTCTCAAAACTTGGTTTTCGGACCTAATTATCTTCTTTCAACTGAAGATTCAGTTGATAATGTGGTATACAACTTGTATTTCTCATTATTCCAATACCAAATTACATACATTTAACCAAATTAGATTTGTTTTATTTTTACATAATAAGAACTCAAAACGTAGTCATACTTTAAAATGTTGATAATTCCAAAAGGGAAAATTACCCCCTGATGGCATAATTTAAAATTGAGTTTTGACATGACCTCTTAATAAATTGCCTGCTTTATTATTTTACGACTTAAAATAATAAATGATACATGATTCATTCATAATATTCATAATTTTCTTATAGTGAAAAAAGTGACGTCATTAGTTGTGATGTCAAAAACTGTGGGACGTTTTGATTCCGTCACATGAAATTATGTTGTGAGGCCTTCTATTAAAAGAGACACGTGCTCTGTAAAATTCACATGAGAGTCTGGGGGCCACCTCTGTGTGTCGCCGTTGCCAGAATGCAGAAGACAAACTCCTCTGCGGCCAAAGACAATACCATTCTTCCCTTTCGTTCGCGACGAAGGGGTATTCAGAAAAAAAAACAGCGGACAAGTGATAAATTTCGAATGCCTAAAAATAGAGTAGTGACTGAGAGGATCTGGCAACGGAGCAGAAAAGGTATACTGCATATGTTAACCGCGACGAAAGTATGAAATGGGGTATTCTATGGACAATAGGGTGTATCGAAAAAAACTTTTTTTCGATTTTGATGACGCATTAGTGCGGAAAAGTTGTCTAAGGTAGCAGAGAGTAAATGTGAATTTTTTTAGAATTTTCGGATAATATCTTAAGGTGCCACATTGGTCCTGAAGGTTCCCACGTTAATCCTATGGAGCGCGCAGCCAAAAAGGCCGAAAATTGGTTTTTCGCCCCTCGCTCCTATTCTAATCACATGACAAATGTCTTCCCTCGAGTTATGGGTCCTCTAGGGGTGTATGCTACCCGAAAAAACTTGAAGAACAGCCTAAATATCTGTATTATGTTGATTGTGAGCTCTATTTTGAACAAGAAAATACGCGATTTTCGACGAAATTTGAGCCCACAAAAAAACGTAATATAACGCTTTAGGCTATAATTCAAGTTTTTTCGAGTAGCATACATCCTAAAGAGTCCATAACTTGAGGGAAGACATTTGTCGTATGATTAGGGTAGAAATAAGGGGCGAAAAACTAATTTTTGAACTTTTTGGCTGCTTGCTCCATAGGATTAACATGGGAACCTTCAAGACCCATGTGGCACCTTAAGATATTATCCGAAAATTCTGAAAAAATTCACATTTACTCTGTGCCACCTTAGACAACTTTTCCGCACTAATGCGTCATCAAAATCGAAAAAAAATTTTCGATACACCGTAATGGACAAGTATGAAAAAAAAATAAGTAAAAAAAAGATTTTTTAAAAAACGCTTTTATTGAAGTGTTCTAAAAGGTCAAAAATAATTTTTTCGGTTTGACAAATAATTTATTGGGAAGTAGAAAATAACTTTTTGGTAAGTAAAAAAACTGATTTTCTAATCACTAAAAATAAAAGCGTGGGCGCTAGTAATTTTTAATATTTTTTGAATTTAATTTTTTTTACAGGACAGTGACACTAACATCCTTGCCAAACGGGGATTCGAACCCCAGACGTACGGCTTTGCATCAGTCAGATGCTCTAACGACCAGGCCATTACGTCGGCATTTATGTATAATTTTATATAAATAAAAATACCTAACAGAGAATTTAAAGTGAATTCACTCAAAACTCATGAATGAGAAATTTGTAAATCTAACGTCATAGAACATAGAATAAAGAAGTTAGAATATAAAGTGAATTAAGAATGACTAGCGCCCACGCTTTTATTTTTAGTGATTAGAAAATCAGTTTTTTTACTTACCAAAAAGTTATTTTCTACTTCCCAATAAATTATTTGTCAAACCGAAAAAATTATTTTTGACCTTTTAGAACAACACTTCAATAAAAGCGTTTTTTAAAAAATCTTTTTTTTACTTATTTTATTTTCTACTTTTTAGTCATGGTACTTTTTAACAAAAACTCACAAGAAAAAATGTATTTATTTCAACCATATTTAATGTTATGTTATGATGGAATTTTAGTTTCATGTATAACAAAAAATTTTCACATATCTGACAAAGTAGAACAATCCTCTGACGACTCAGCAGGACAATCAAACTCCAAAGTTAATTTTAAAATCTATTTAATTTTGCTGGGTACGTTATAATAACAGAGCTGAGCAAGAAAAATGCCTCGCACAAAGAATATATTCCTCGCATCCGCTCAATCACCGATGAAATCCATCGATATCAAAAAGATTCACAATAAAAAGAAAGCATTCAATAAAATAAAAAAAAACAATCGTAAGAAACTCAGAATTAGTGTGTATCAAGGAGCAAACAGTGCCATCCAGTCTTTTCAGTAGTCAATAAATTATAAAAGAACATATTTTTCTTCTCGGCGATTTTCGGCGATATTTTCGGCGATTTCTCGCTCTTCTGGCGATTTCTTTCTCGCGGTTATTATCTTAAATCGCTAATTATCTTAATTGTTAATTGGAAGGTAAAAAATCACGTTTTGAAGATTAAATATTGTAGTTATAACTTAGTATATTATCTTACAGGTTTTGGGAGCCATTGGCTTCACGGAATGTCTCAAATATGAATTAAAAGGATAACTAAAAACACTCGTTAATTACCTAAATTACGGAGGTTTTGACTAGTTGATGATTGAATATTGCATTGTCATCGAGTTTCCACCACGGTGCAAAGTTTCAGAACTTTATATCGTTTGGAAGTGCCGGAAATATTATGTACAAGCATCCAGAAAGAAAAAAGTGATTATTCGTCTATAATTATCGTAATTACTGGGCAATTCTCGTTTTGACTTTTGAATATGATGAAGTTATGCCTTATAAACAATTGTGCACGGTTTAGGGAGAATAGCCCCTTGGGAAAGGTATCAAATTCTGGTTTTTCTGTTAATTAAAAATACTCGTTAATTAACTTAATCCTTTGGTTGTTTGACTAGATAATGGTTGGATATTAGAGTGTCATGAGGGTTACACCGATGTGTAAAGTTTCGGGGCCCTGACATATCGGGAAGTGCCCGAAAATCGAGTTTTAAAATTCCACGCGTAAAACGCCGCCAAAAGCAAGTAGAATAAAAGCGTTTAATAATTGACTGAGGGTGGGTTGGGGACCGTAACCGTAGTGAAAGTGGAAAACTATTTATGTTTTGAAACTTTTTTTTACTTTATTTATTTTTATATTTTTTTTCAATCGACAAACAAAGGGGCCGTTCAAATATTACGTAAGCAACTAAGGGGGAGGGGGTTTGTTCTTTACTTATTTTTCCTGACAAGCGGGGAGGGGGATATGAGTGACTTACGTAAGATACTGCATTTTCGAAAATATCTCGTTTCTTGCATAAATTATTTCTTTCAAAACTCAACCAAAAATAAATCTAACTAAAAATTGAATCTGATGTAAGCACTTTTTCTGGGGATGGACCCCCAAACATTTTGAAACCCCGAAAACTAGTGTTTCGACTCATTTTTGAACCCTTAGGGTCACACCCTAAAAGGACAGCTCCTTGTATTAAGCTATGTATTAAGTCACCTAATTTTCAGGGAGAAAAAAACAATACTTACTAAAAGGGATGTCAAAATTTCGGGGGTGGGGGGTGTCAGGCAGTTTCTTACGTAATTATGGTGGGGGGTAGGTTTGCTGATCTTTGTTAAAAAGGGAGAGGAGGGTTAAAAAGGACCAAAAAAGTGCAAACGTAATATTTGAACGGCCCCAAAGTAAAAATAAATTTTTACTCTGTGGCAGTGAATGGGGGGAAAATTAGTTAAAACTTTTTTTCTTTCTTCATTTATTAATTTTAGTTTTTTTTACAATCGTCAAAGTAAGGGGCCGTTCAAATATTACGTAAGCACCTAAGGGGGGGAGGGGGTTTGCTCTTTGCTTATTTTTCCTGACAAGGGGGAGGGGGATGTGAGTGATGCTTACGTAAGATACTGCATTTTCGAAAATATCTTGTATCTTGCATAAATAATTTCAAAAATATATTTTAGAAAAAATTTAATTACGAAATCTGACGTAAGCACTTTTTTCTGGGGATGGACCCCAAAAATTTTGAAATTTTAACCCCAAAAAGTTGTGTTTCGACTCACTTCTGAACCCTTACGGCTACTCATAAATAGGACAGCCCCTTGAAGTCACCTAATTTTTAAGGAGAAAAAACAGTACTACTAAAAGGGGTGGCAAAATTTGGGGGGGGTCCGGCACTTTCTTACGTAGTTATGGTGGGGGGGTTTGAGGTTTGCTGATCTTTGCTGACAAGGGGGAGGGGGGTTAAAAATGACCAAATTTGAATGGCCCCTAAAGAAAAGAAATTTTTACATCACCCGGGATCGTTACACACAAGGCCGTCTATCCGAAGGCATCTACCAACCTAGAGGACCGTTCCATTTTATTCGCGGGTGGGGAAGGATAGAATGAGGAACTTAGCGTTTTTTCGGGTGTTTGTGCGTTCATTGAAAATTGCATTCAGAGTTGCTTGATTTAAATCACTTTGATTTAAATTGTGATTTTAATAACGAATAAAATCATTAATTTAAATCAAAATTATTAAGCAAATAAAATTCATGGAAATTCATTAGTTGTAAGCTGTATGTAAAATTGGTTGTATGTAAAATTTGTAAAATATGCTGTATGTAAAATTTATAATTAAAAAAACTGCTGGTTTTTTATCTATTGTTCTTATATTATATAACTTAAGAAAAAATAGCATTAACTTGTATTAAATTTATTTCCAAAAGTATAGAACAGTAAATACATTATGAGATCAGAGTTGCCCCCAAAAGATTATTTATCAAAGAGTTATTATATCGTTATACAAAACCTAAATAATTTTAATTTTTAAGTGTTATAACAATTTTTGATTTGATATTTTATTTCATTTTAATATGAAACGTTTATATTACTTCCATTTACAATTTTTTTTAAATTCAAATACTTAATTCAAATATATCAAGAAAATATACCATAAAAAATAGTGCATCTGGCAGGGCACGCGCACTGAAAGAGACTCATTTCATCAACCAAAGATACTACGTATCTACCTTCCCCACCAGCGAATAAAATGGAACGGTCCTCTAGGTTGGTAGGTGTCTTCAGATAGACGGCCTAGTTCGTTACACCACCTAGATTTTCATGTTTCTCTCTTTTTTAGTAATTTTTTCTCTCTTATAGCTCCTTACCTTTCTCTCGTTATCTCTCAGTCTCTCCTATCTCCATCGCGTTCTCTATTTCCCTATCTTGCTCTGTATATTTCTCTCATGTTCTCCATGCTTCATTTTGCCCTATGTTCCTCTTATATACTCGTTATTTTTTATTTCTACCTTTTGTATCCTTTTCCTGTTCTCAATCGTTCTCTCCTATTCACTTTTTTCTCTATTATGAAAATGAACGATCGGAGCGGAAAAAATATAAAAAGGGTTGTGTCCGAAAACCGCAGACTCTTCCTCAGAAAAGAATAAGGAGAGTTATTTTGAGGGATCTCTATTTTCGTCATAGACGTTTCAGAAGTTAAATATTGACTTTTTAAAAGAGGGAAACTGCAAATCGCTCTTCCACATGTAGGCATTTCAATGGGATTTTTTATTCCTGGAAATCCTCTTCATTTTTTTTCGACCGGGAAAAATCCGGAATTCGTGAGCTTAACCCGGAATATCGGAATATTTTTAATAATACCTCTGTTATACTTCGTGTTAATAGAATGGATAATTGCAGTCAAATTTTTTTAATCTTAATGTGTTCAGAATGGCCTAAAACCTCCAAAAAATGTTTTCATTTGCTTTTCAAAGCCCTAAATTTTCAGTTATTTTCAATTAAAAACAGCCTCTTTTGTGTCTGAGCTGAAACAGTTTGTGACGTGAAATGTGCTTTGTTCCCGCTTGTTGCTATAATCCCGCTTTGAAACAATGAGCACTAGTTTTTTACAGACTAAGTCACTAGTGCATCGATGAATACGCTGTTTCCCACATTTCCACTAGCACATGTGACGTCACATTGTTAGGAGCTTTCTGTATTAAAATATGTCATAATTACCTTAAAAAAAGTTTGTTGGAAAAGACAATCGTATTTTTGGAATCAGGAGATAATTTTTAATAAATTAAAATTGAATATTTAGAATTTTAAGAGATGCTGCAATGAGGAAGTTGAATGATTTTTTAAATTTTTTTAATCGATTCTTCTTGTAAAAATAAGCAACTACCCAAAATGTGAGGCCGATCGAAAAATTTTTGGATTGTCAAAAAAATTTACGAATATCCCCTTTTTAAAAGCGCACAAAACGCCAAGAGTTTGGGATGTGACGTCATCTTACGATAAGCATTGTTGTAACGAAATGCAGTTGATTGTATGATTGTTGATGTCATAATACGATTCAAACAATAAACGTTTTCAGTCACGTGTTTTTTCTCGACTTCTAATAAAATATTTAATTACCTGTACATTTTTTTTGAAAAATTGACTAGATATTTCATTTTACCATACAAAAAGCCATACGGAACACTTGTTTGTTTTTGAAAATCTGACGCATGCAACTTCCTTATTCTCCATTAGCGGCTCTTCACATCATGGCAACGCAATAGAAATACAATGAGGAATGACTAGTATTTACAGTACTAGTATTTTATAGTACCTAGTTATATCCATATCTCTCTATTCTAAAAAAAGTTTTTGGTGAACGGTTTCCAGAGAAAGGCTTTTTAATTACTGAACCGAATGACACATATATGGTATCAAAATGTCCGGATTCTTTCCGGATTTCCGAGTAGGCCCTTCGATTTTTCAAAAAAATTCTCAATTTTAAAATATTTCCATCTTTTTAGATAACGGATAAGGTCGCAGTTACAAAGCAAATACTGTCAATCTAATTTTTATGCATCCAATCACAACGACCGATTGGCGCTATATTTTAAGATGAAACATGTTTTTTCACCATTTAAAAAGTACTTTCTTGGTGAAATATCACTCTAAGACTGATAAAAACATATTCTAAAAACTTACATGTACGCCATTTCATACTAAAATTTCCCCATTTTTGTTCAATGTTTATAATTTTTAGTCTGATTTTATCGAAATTGATTGTAAACATAGTGATATTTTGTCTCTTTTTATTTTCAATTGCTTAAACGGTATTGTTTAACAAGTCTGGGTAACAAAAATATGAATGAAATATGAACACTAGGCACATTATACTAACGAGTTACTTTAAAATAATGGTTTTTGTTTGGTCCGAATAATGACAAACAATTAGAATTAGGGGACGGATTAGCCTGGTTGGTTTACACGCTGCCCACCACGCTAGCAGCCTGCGCGCTGTACCGTCGTCGGTTCGATTCCGGCCTAGCCCTGGGTGTATTTTCTCTCTCTCTATGTGTCAGTAAAAATTCTATTTGTGTTGTCTTATTTGACGAGGGTTTATAAGCGGATCCTTGAGATCAAGCACACAGACCTGAAAATGTATGTCTCCAAACAAACAAACAAACAATTAGAATTAGTTATTTTTATAATCATAGATTAAAAATAATTAAGATGAATATTTTTAAAAACATTTCGTTTCTATTTTTGATAAGTTCGAGTTAATATATATACAAACTTTTAAGGGAGATTTATTTATGGAGGGGATTTGGTGAAGTATTTTTGGAAAGTTGGTTGACGTTTTTTCTGTAAATTGTTTAATTGTTTTATAAAGTGTATAAAGTTTAGCGAGTTGGAATTTGTAGGAATTGCGAAGCAATTCCAAAAGGTCTTGCGTCAGCAGTTAACGGGGGTTGGCGAGCGATAGCGAGCAGGGGGCGGTAGCTCCCTAGTGAATTAAAAAAAACTGTTGCTTCTTAAAATTTTTTGAAAAATTCAATATTTTGTTAAAAATTCACTCAAATAGTTTTGCCTAATTTTATAAAAACAATACATAATTACTAGGGATGTTACGTATTAGTTAAAGTGTGGAACCGGTTCCACAGTTCCAGTTCCAAGGTGGGATTAGGTTCCCTTAACAGTTCCAGTTCCAAACGGTTCCAACTTTAAAACCGTTCATATAAAAAACGCAAGGGTCCCAAAGACAAAAAGGAGCAATAAAGTCAAAAAATTCAAAAATTGACCAGTGGTCAAATGGGGTTGAGGAAAGGTCAGGGACGCCTAAAACAACCACGAGACAAAAAGAAAAGGTCAGAAACGTTACATGTAGCGAGAAAAAATGGATTGACCACTGGTCAAGAGATCTTGACCAGTGGTCAACACCAATATGTTACCCGTCTCAAGGCGTTTGGTTTGATACCCCACATGACCTACTTCAGTGCCAAAGTAAAGAAGTTACAAAAAGTTGACCGGACTGACCAATGGTCAACCATAACCAAAGACACATGTTATAACGATAGGGATTACAAAATATCAATTAGCAACTCCTAAATTTATTTTATAATGAATTTTAGTCATCTTGGACAGTGGTCAAATGAGGTTGACCAAAGGCCAGGACCCCCAAAACAATCAAGAGACAAAAAGAGAAAGTCAGAAAAGTTACATATAGTGAGAAAAAGTGGAATGACCACTGGTCAAGAGATATTGACCAGTGGTCAACACCAAAATGTTACCCGCCTCAAGGCGTTTGGTTTGAGCCCCCATATGACCTACTTCAGTGCCAAAGCACAGAAGTTGCAAAATGAGGATCGGACTGACCAATGGTCAGTCGGAACCAAAGACACACGTTATATCAATAAGGATTACAAAAGATAAATTGGCAACTCCAACATTTAGTTTAAAGTGAATTTTAGTCATCTTGACCAGTGGTCAAGCTACAGGAAACTTAAAATGAATTTCCAGATTTAATTCTCATTCTCACAGACAGACAGTTATACCCTTCCCAACGAAGCCCAAACAGAAACAAACGCTTATACGTTCCAGTTCCAGGTTTATTAGTATTATTATCTTACCAGTTCCAAAGAGTTCCCAAGTTCTAAACCTAGTTATAAGTTCCAAAATAGCTCCAAAGTTCTTACCAGTTATAAGTTCCAAAAGAAGTTCTAATCAAGTTCCGGTTCCATTCCAGTTACGCGAATTCCTCCCAGCATAACTAATCCACTCGAAACAAGTTCCACGAGAACGTATTAGTTTCCGTAAAGAGTTCTGTCACTGGAACTTATTTCTCTCAGAACCGTTAGCGATCGCTAACAGTTCCACGCCGACCCGGCCCATTCCGACAGCAAATCCATAGGAATTTCGGGCGGCAGTAATGAAAGCTCATAATCCGTGGAACTCAGGGTGTTCACGAAGCCGGCCCCGTTCCAACGGAAAATCCATAACAATTTCGGGCGGCAGGGATAAAAGCTATCAACTGCTTTGGAGCTTTCTGGTTGGTCCAGGCGGCTGTCAGTCATTCGTTTTTTCTTCAGCTGCTTCTCGCCCATATTCTCGCCGAAGGCCGAAGGAGGCAGATGTCTTTCTTTTTTATTTACTTTCCCTCGTTGCGTTTTTTCAGTGAGATAAGAGCATATTTGTTTTGAAAAGGGATTGATTAATTATAGATTCAGTTTGGGCAGATGTGTTCTATGGTGCGAATAGATTGTTGCGTTTTTGCCTCGCTGCGTTTTTTTGCTATAGAATATATCTGCGGTAGCGGTTTGCGGGCATTGCTTATCTTTTCGTTTGGAAATCGCCTCTTTATTTGAGGCGTTCTCGTTCAATGTTGGATAGGATTGCAGAGAAATTTTTATTTGTTATTGATTTTTATCGGTTCCAGGGTGGAACCGTTAAGCGGTTCTTCGTGGAACCGGTTCTGACGGTTCCATGCTGGGATTAGGTTCCATGGAACTGTTCCAGTGGAACCGTAACATCCCTAATAATTACATACGAAATGTTTTTCTAAAATTAAATCATTGGATTCTAACTATAGGTTGTGGATAAAGTTGGCAGCTACGTATTAAGAAAAAGGCGCTATTGTGGAAAAATGACCGGGGTTAGCCAATAATCATGCTTCAGGCGCGTAACTAGACTTTTGTTGAAGGTTGAAAGTTATTTTCTAAAACAAATTCATTATAAAAACTGCGTATAGCTTTTGTCATCTAACAAGTAGTTATCAAAATGCGGCTGTAAAAACTGAAATATTTCATACTTTTTAAAAAACAGTAATAACATTTGGAAGATTCTTGCCTATTGCACAGATATTTCTTAATGCCCTTACAACAGCAATTATAGCCTGTATTTGGACTTTCCCGATAACTAAAAGCGTGTTGCAATTATGTAGTTTTTCTTTTGATATCAGCGTTTGAAAATATTTTTTAGTCGTTCTAGAATGTATTCGTTTTTATGTTATCACTCTTTATTAATAAGATGGAATGCATCTTTTGACAAAAAGCGTGACACTTCTCGCAAAGAAAAGTAATCCAAATGTCGTAAAAACTTTTAAGAAAATGTTATCGATGAATAAATTAATAACCCATCAACTATAACAACTTCCTTAACTACCTCCAATATAGAAGAAAACGAGTCGGGTCAAACTGTTTTCTGATAAGTGAAGAGTAATTTTGAGAAATATGCGACATCCATTTTGGAAAGTTCTGAAAACTAATTAAGTCAAATTAAGACATTAGAGTGACATAATTCATAGAATTTTGACTTCAGAAAGTAGAAATGAACATTTCAATGTGACAGCCGTTGACAGGAAAGGGTGAAGTTAAAAACTTGTACTTGAAACTTGTAAAGCAATTATGGATTGATTCCAATTAAAATTTTATTTCTTTAACCGTCTCTGTCAGGCTTTGAATACAAACTGATGTTTTTGGCTTAATATTAAGTTGTACTAAATCATTATCACGATAAATATATTAGAGTGCACTGCATGTTGCATAAGGCAAAAGAAAAGCATATAATAATTATTTTTGTAAAATAACAGAAATTAAAACTATGAAAAGAGAAACAAGCTTTTTATAGATGAATTTAAAAATGGAAGTGATAAAAATCAGTAATATATTAAGAATAGTTTGGCAAAGATATGTTTGGATAGGGGTTACAACGCTGAGTTATTATGTTTCAACAATGAACAAAAATACAAAAATGTCTGGTAATTAACGCTTCACATATGTATCACATTAATTTATCACCATATTGTCTTACAAGTTTAAAACTAATTATAAAGAATTAAAAATAATAATTTTTAAAACTTTATTATCAATGAAATTATATTTTGCTGGAATCACAGAGATTGTTTATAATTTTTTTATAATTCTAAAAGATCTTATCTTCACCACACGGATTTACGATAAGGGAGCCAAAAAATATTTTTAGCTGCATATTTTTTCAAGTTTTGCAGTTCATTCATAATATGCTCCGTTAAACTCTATCTCATTTCAAACAGATTTAATCTATAGGTGAGAAAGATTCATAGCTAAACAAATTTGTGTCCCCGTTTTGTGCTTTGGATTCCTATGATGTCCTCTTATCTCCTTGATCAAAGTATACAATGAGACAGTTAATTCATTAGTTGTGAGGATATTTTAATTAATTATCGTGAATCTGTATTGAAAAGGAAGAAAAGCTGCACAAGAGTGCAAAATGTTAATCCCATCTCATATCTATATACTTTTATGAGTAAGGCATAAGTAATAAGTATATAGATGGCCTGATTTAAGTTTCCATCGTCAGTTTAAGAAAAGGGAATCAGTTCAAAAAATGGAAAATTGACTTTTTGTTCTCAATAAGTCCCGTGTATTTGGAGAAATCAATATCCATTCATTCGTTGTATTTTACTTAATTTGAAATTTAAGTTATTTTGTCTTTCTTTTCTTATTTTAATTTACTTCTGTAAAACTAGTCAATATAAAATTTACTTTTTATTAAAATTGTTTTCACTTTTTTTATCCAGTGAATGTTTGACTCCATTGATATTGTCTTAATGACTCCGTTTCATGATAGCAATAACTTTAAATTTTATTTTCTTAGTTTTTATAATTTTCTTTTTTGTCCTGAGAACCTTATCTGAGAGGCACCGGCCGATAACAGGCCTCATCACCACCCCAATAATCCCTGATGAGAGGGGGTGATGAAAAAAAAATGGATCCCCAACACACACGGAAAGAAAAAAAAATTCTTAAATATCCCCACCCTTCCAAAATAGATTGTTTACAGCAGGTAGCCCAACGTAAATAATATGTTTGTTACGAGAGCGGATTACCGTATTTTTAGTTATTATTATTATTTATTTTTACCCACTTGAGAGAAGCATCCAGGAAGTCATTTGGGCCGGGGGACTCTTTTTTTTTTTCGTCTCTTCTTTTCTCCCTTTTTATTTTGGTGAGCCTCCCCTCAGCTGAGGTGGAGCTTTTTTTCTTTTGACCAGGACTCGTCGCTAACTCATTTTGACGCGCTTTTTATTCCTCCTCTTTTTTTGCTCTCTTTCTATTTATTTGTTTCTTCTGTTCCTCAGGGGCTATTCACTAATTACGTTAATCTATTTTAACGGAGATCATTCACTCCCTCCTCTATATAGGGATTTAAAAAAATAATTTGGTTCGATTCCCACCTGGAATCGATTCCTTAGGGCCATATCGAAAAATTAGAATTGAGCTTATCTATTTTTATTAAAAATCAAGGGTAATTGTTAATTTAACTAATGGACAGTAAAATATTAATAAATTATCAAGTACTAATTAGTGAAAAAATTGTTTACTTTTCCGTATTAATTAGAAAATTAAGTACGATTCCTGCTGAAATCGATTCCTTCAAGGGTTCGATTCCGAAATCGATACCTTCGGAAATATTAAAACCCTCCCCTTCCCCCTAGTGATGAGTTTTAAGAGTTACACAGTGATCCTTTCCCTCAATGTGTTGTTAACCCAAATTTTGACTATTCTAATTTCATTTTGCTGTTTTTTGTTCCCTTGAAGATGAGTAATTGTTCTTATAATCTGCTAAATAAAAAAATGGTGTGGTCTTACTCATCTTATCCCTTTGTTATGTTATGGTAAAGCAAGGTTAACAGTAAAATGGTAAAGCAAGGGGACACAGAGGGACTAGATTTCAATACGGGTAACAGAACAAGGGGTCACAATTTCAAATTGAATAAAGGAAAATTTAAGACGGATTGTAGAAAGCATTATTTTTTTAATAGGGTAGTGGATAGATGGATTGCGTTGCCTGAAACAATTGTAAATTCAAGTGGAGTAAACGAGTTCAAGAGGAAAATTGACAGATACTGGGATTCCGGTAGTTTGAGTTAAAAAGACTGGACCAACCTTGCTAGGCTTACGCCTGTAGTTGGTCGACTTAATTTGTATTTGTATTTGTATGTATTGATTCATCTATATTAACTATAATAAATTAATTCTGTAATTAACTAGAACCTTCGAATATTGGGTGAGTTGTTGAGTGAATTGTTGATCTTTATGTATATTCCTTTAATGTTATTGCTAAAAAAGAAAAAAAAGTTTGCAAAATTTTAAGTTTTTTAGTGTTATTATATAGTTTTGTGGGTTTTTTTAGTTTGATAAAATTAAAAAGTCTTTGGGAATTTTTTTCTTTTTTAGGCCTGAAAAAGTGCTATTTTCGCATACCAATATTTCATTATTTTTTTTGGGTGAGTTGTTCATAACGTTGGCAACAATACTGTTATCGAGGTATTACTCTGTATCTGTACTGGTAAACGCTTCAATAAGGTACTAATCATAATTCCTTCTATGAAACTAAGCGATTAAAAAAACAACATGTTATATAAATTTCATACGCTTATATAGCCCCCTACAATTTTCGAATTTCCAGACGCCCCCTCACCTGCACCCCATTGGAACAAATAAAGGCGTCGGTGATGAGAGAACGGATTTAAAAACGGCCGGCACGCGTTAAAGGATTTGGAGCGCGGCTCCGGGGGGTGAAGACACCATTTTTTTATTCTGGGACAAAAAAAATGTCTCACCTGTGGGTTCAAAACCCGTGCGCTAGATCTGTCTCTGTCTTTTTTTCGAATCGTAAAAAAGGGAGACAATCACCCTTCTTGTGCTCGTGTTGGGGGATCGTGTTCTGACCGTTCTATTATAATGTTTCGTGACGAAACGGCCAGGGACGAGTTGAGCCCGGAATAAACAAACACCCAACAAGGACTGTGTGTCAGGTGATGATTGCTTTATTTAGAACTGTGAGATTATTTTTTTTCGTGGCGAATGAAATATTTTTGGTGAACTATACAGGGGGTATAGGAAAATCGCTTTAAA
Organism: Tetragnatha versicolor; assembly: GCA_024610705.1. NCBI lineage: Eukaryota > Metazoa > Arthropoda > Arachnida > Araneae > Tetragnathidae > Tetragnatha > Tetragnatha versicolor. The sequence continues at coordinate 66,243,401 of JANDEH010000004.1, read as the reverse complement.
CTGAAAACACTTGCGAACGGAGAGAGCTACAACTATGCAAGTGAGGTAACGATATTATACAACATCCCCCCATTGACAATTTTCGAAAGTTGGCCATTAAAAATCAAAAACAAAAAGAAATAGAGCAAAAACATCATTAAGAAAGTTGTTGGCAAACCATAAAAGACACACCAGGTAAAAATTCCTGAAAATATCCTAAATATTCAAGGAGATACTCTTAGCATGGGAAAATAACCCTCTTTCAGGCCTTCAAAAAGAAAAAGATGTAGTAGAAAATAAGTGGAACATTGTGGCAGTTGGAATATGTAGCATAAACAATTTATTTTTATAACTATAGAGGAGAGGAGGGTATTATGGAACACCCTTTATATATTTAAGAATAACTCTATTAGTTTTTAATAAAACTCCACCGAATCATTTTAAGTACATACTATAACTAATGATAATGAAGGGCCAATGGTCCAATAAATTAGCATTTATTTTTTTTAAATCAAAAAATATACTTTAAGAAAAAGCTACAAATGGAGGGTAATATGGAACAGTCGGGTAATATGGAACAGTTGGATTTACAGCTATTGAAAACTAATTAGACCTTAGAGAACATAGTTAATCTTAACTATAAAAACATATTTAACAATTTACGTTCAAATTTCAAATTGTTTTGTTCATGAGTCTATTTACAATAGTCACAAACATAATCGTCTTTTTCTGACCCTTTGCTTATGGAATGTTCCATAATACCCGACAGGCCATCTTGTACTATGAACCAGGGTTGGCAAAAAACCGGGTTTTTTTTAAAAAAAACCAAAAAAACCGGGTTTATTTGGTTTTTTTGGTGTAAACCAGGTTTTTTTGGTTTAAACCAAGTTTTTTAGAATTTTTTTTATCAGAATAAGTTATTTTAGCATTGATGTTTGAAATTGAGTTGTAAATGAGACATTTATTTCAGGGGTTGTTTATAATTGATAAATGATTTGTATATTTCAATTAATTAATTAAAATTAAATTAATTTGTTTTAAAAATAACTTTTGTTTCTAAATTATTCCAATTTGAATATCTAATATTATTGTAGTGAATAAAAATCAGTGTTAATTTATCTTGGATAAATGGTTGAAATAACGGTTTTTATTAATTTAGTAAAAAAACCAACTGGTTTTTATGACTGACAAATAAGACAAATTGGTTTTATTAATTAATTAAAATCCAAGCCATATTTTATCAGTGAAAAACAGATAACTTTTGTGTATGTTTAGTTACTCTTTGAAATAATGCTTCATTTTAAAGGAAATTAATAAATGAACTATCTCTTGCAAAATATAATAAGTTTAACTTAAGCATTTAAGATTAAGTTTAGAGAGAATTCAATAATTAAAACCATTAAATTAAAATATTTCTGATTTTTAATCACCTTAGAATGTCAATTTTTTTATAAGTCTGACCTTTTAATTTTGTGCAAAAGATTATACTTAATAACACTTTCTTTAAAAAATCCTGAAAATATTTTATAATTTCTAAAAAAACCAAAAAAATCATGGTAAAAAAACCATGGTTTAAACCAAATGGTTTAAACCGGCCAACCCTGCTATGAACCCTTTTACTAACCGATAAAACATGGATTCCTAAAAAACAACTGCAGTATAAGAAACTACTGATATTTTAGTGTACATTATGCTTAACAACAAAATCAAAGTCTCATAGTTACTGGTAGGTTAAAAGGTTTGAACATTTACCGTCAAAAACTCCTAAAACACACTTTGCTTTGTTGCGACTGATCAGACAATAACAAGAAGCTAAACTCTTTGTGCACTGCATCATGGAGGATTTCTTAAGACTTTTGTGGCATTGCCACGTGATTTCTGCACGAGGGGGAGCAGAAACTCAGGTGTTCCATATTACCCGACTATTCCATAATACCCTCTTCTCCTCTACTTATTTTAAAGCCACTAATAATTTAAAGAATCCATGAATCATTAGGGTGGTTACAAAAAATCAACTTTTGAAATTCTTAGGTCTTACCCCCCTAAAATGTGCCAATAGGCTAAAAAATGAGATTGGCCAAGTTTCAGCTCAATCCGATAATATTAACCCGTGCCTCATCGGGGTCAAAGTTCAGAAAAACAGAGATTTTTAACAAAAAATCGTAGTTTTCGCCCCATAAAACTGGAACCATTTATCCCAGAAACCTGGTTAGGGTGTCATTTGATAGAGAATTTTATACACTAAAACTCTGAAGTTACGGAATTTTATTTGCTAAAACGGATGGGGCGCTATTTAGCATTTTCATAGTGAAGGTCCGTGAAAAAGCGACTTGATTGCTAGAAACCTAGAACATTGCAATGTGACAAAAAACTTCATCCTCCGGGTTTTTTCTATTACTTTTGGTCCCAATAGATAGTAAATCAGTTTTTAAATCCCCTAAGGGAATTCTAGGGTATAATTTCAAACACCCTAGTCTCTCTATATTAAAAAAAAGTTACTGTCACCGCCGCTGCCGCCGCTGCCGCTGTTTCAGAAAATTTAATTTTTCAACTCTTTGAACTCTCATATCGCAAAAACTACTTGATAGAAATTTATGAAATTTGAAATATTTGTAGAGGAATATTTGGGGCACATTCTAGAACAAAAAGCTAACTGATGTGATAATTAGTTCTGGGGTATTTTTAAGGTCAAAGTTGAAGTTTTTCTTTTTTCGCCGCGTAATCCAGTTCAGCGAAATCTATTAGCAGCAGAACTATGATTTTTTGCAGCTTAATACTCTGAAGTATGAAGATGTGCACTACGTCGCCCTTTTTTCGAATTTCGAATTTGGTTTAGAGTAATTAATTTTTTAATTTTCGAAATTTTTGACACTTTTTCGGTTTTTTCTATCTAAAATGAAAACTAATCACGGGGTCAATATGATTTTTTAAACACTTATATTTTTAATTTTTAGAAAGAGATTGGCGTTTAATTCTTTAAAAAATTCTAATTAGTTTTGGAATTATTAAGCGTCAAAGTTTAATTTTTTTCATAGTTTTAGTAGGTCTTTATCAGACGTGTTTAATGTTTTTAAATTTTATATTTGCCTGTTCACTAGATTGTCGCGAGCACGGATATTGAAATTTAAAAGTTTTGAGGTGCACAATTTTGCTCTAAGTTTGCTAGCGATATAGTATAGACTTGGTTAATAATATTTTAAAGAAATAAATAATTTAACTTTATTGAGTGTTATTTGTGCCGATGAAAGGAAGAGAATTTTCGGGAAGTTTGTTTTACTCTACTAAAGATCGATTGTTGACTTACAGATCGCTTCGCGATCTGTAAAGAGCTGCATGGCAATTACGGGGGTTGGTGAGCGTAAGCGAGCAGGGGGCGGTAGCCCTCTATCCATTAAATTATTGATAACTTAAAAAGGAATATTTCAGTAAGAGTTTTATTTTGATATTTTCGTGGTAATGATCCCAATTAAATTATTGAAAAGTTTGAGAGATAAAAAGTTTCGATATTAAATGATCATTAACTATAACCTGTTCATTTAGAATTAGCGCCTGAGACGTAATGTATTAGAAGCGTAATTATTCCAATTATCGGCGAAAAAAATTTTCTTCTGCAATGACAAGCAGCCTAAGCAGAAGTACTGAAAATACTGTAAAAACAATCGGTCACTGAAGTTGTCTGATGAGGGTTATTAAGCCTTATTAAGCGTTTTTGATCCTGTTTCAGACGCCTTTTCTGAAAGAACAGACTATAAGCAGACAAGTTCCAGGTTGTACTGGATAGTTGAGATGAAAAAAGCGAGCTCCGCTCGCTAAGATCTAAGATAAGATCTAAGATAAGAAGTTTGAAAAAAAGGAAAAATATATATATTTTAAAAATTTTTATACACGCATTTTGGGACTGATAATGTGATAAAGGTGGTCCAAATACATTATTAAGAGCTTAATTAGATAGAATACCGATGGTATAGAGCCTTAACCTTTCCCTATAACCCCTATAATCTAAGCGAAAGAAGCGCGACTGCGAGGTTTTGCTAAACAAAGGCTTTAATACCCATTAAAGTGATAAACAGAGCTAAATTACAAGTTTTTCCCAAAAACCTCTAAAGAGATGTCATTTGGTGTCAGAGATGATGTTTGAGATTATATATGTGGGTAAAATTATAATAATAGCGTCCTTCCGACTCTAAATGTTAAAAAAAATCCTACCAAAGTTACATGTTTTCAGCTATAAGTGATCTTTGAAAATTGTATAAATTGATTTATTTTAATGTACCTCGAAATTCATTTGCCTATCATTCAAGGAAAACTACTTTCTTGAAAAGTATAATAATGTTTCATTATATGTTTGATCTATAATCTATAATTCCTTAATATTTTGTTCTTTATTCGTCAATTTTTTTACACCTGTGTGAAAGGAGACAAATATCATGTAAGAAAATGAAATATTAAAAAACATTTTCAATTTCACGGTTAATGTTTCTATGCTTTTCATAATTAATTTTTCTAAGAAACCATTAACAAGATTTCTCGGAAAAATACTGAGACACTCCAACAGTATATTCTCTGAAGTTTTCATTGGATTTTTTATAAGGGCAACCAAGTTACTGTCCTAAACCTAAAGATAGATAAACTCAATTTAAAGAAAATCATGATAATTATCCAAAAACTTTTTAGACTATTTTTAAAAATTTACTTGGTAAAATTTTCGTTCTTCTCACCCACGTCCAATACACAGAAAGAAAATTTTTGAAATCATTTGCTTATCATACCTTTCAAAAAAGTTCATTTTCTTTGAATGATAGGCAAATGAATATTGTGGTATTTTAAAATAAATAAATTTATACATTTTTCTAAGATCACTTTTAGCTGAAAACATGTAACTTTGGTAGAAATAGTATTTATTTATTATTTTGAGTCGTAAGGACGCTATTATTATAATTTTACCCACATACATAATCTCAAGCATCATTTCTGACACCGAATGACATATCTCTAGAGGTTTTTGGGAAAAATTTGTAATTTAGCTCTGTTTATCACTTTAATGAGTATTAAAGCCTTTGTTTAGCAAAACCTCACAGTCGCGCTTCTTTCGCTTAGATTATAGGGGTTATAGGGAAAAGTTAAGGCCCTATACCATCGGTATTCTATCTAATTAAGCTTTTAATAATGTATTTGGACCAACTTTATCACATTATCAGTCCCAAAATGCGTGTATAAAAATTTTAAAAATATATATTTTTTTCCTTTTTTTCAAACACTAGGGGGTTTGAAATTATACCCTAGAATTCACTTAGGGAATTTAAAAACTGATTTACTATCTATTGGGACCAAAAGTAATAGAAAAAACCCGGAGGATAAAGTTTTTTGTCACATTGTAATGTTCTAGGTTTCTAGCAATCAAGTCGCTTTTTCACGGACCTTCACTATGAAAATGCTAAATAGTGCCCCATCCGTTTTAGAAAATAAAATTCCGTAACTTCAGAGTTTAAGTGTATAAAATTCTCTATCAAATGACACCCTAACCAGGATTCTGGGATAAATGGTTCCAGTTCTATGGGGCGAAAACTACGATTTTTTGTTAAAAATCGCTGTTTTTCTGAACTTTGACCTCGATGAGGCACGGGTTAATATTATCGGATTGAGCTGAAACTTGGCCAATTTCATTTTTTAGCCTATTGGCACATTTTAGGGGGGTAAGACCTAAAGGAAGTTGAAAAAAAATTTTCGCCATGTAACTTGTGACCACCCTAATGAATCATGTATTACCCATTTTTTCATTGTTTTTACATTTCAAACTTCTTTAAATACCTCGTAAGTGACCGGAAAACCATTGACATTTTACGAATTCTTTGAGAAACAAACTCAGAGCAAATCTGCAGCATGAGTCAGTGAAGTACTAGAAGAATCTACGAGTCTAAACAAAGCTTGGGAAAGATCCCTACTTTACTATTACAAAGAGAGCGGCTTGACTAAGGCTTTAACCATACATCAGGGAGCATTAATTCTTTTGAGTACTGAGGATATTTTTAGCCTTCCGTTTCAGACGGTGCAATCGGCATGAGCTTATTACTACGAGGGTGTTCTTGGAATGACGTCTCCTTTTTTATTAAGCCACCTGGGGGTTGAGTTTGTAAGACATAAAGTTTTTTTGTGGTTGTGCTTTAAACAAACTTTTAAACTGGAATGAAAATATTATAGAGTTTTAATAGAAGTCTATGAATTACCTAAATTTAAGGCTAACATGCACGTGAAGTTGAACCAGTTTGGAACCATTGCCAAAGGATCGCATGAAATTCCCACTGGATATGGATATAATATATAAACGATTTAAATGAAAATGGTTTACATAATAATGAATAATAATGGCTTTAATAAGAATATTCTAAAAAGACATTTCATAATTCCATGATAAATTAGGGTACGTATAATTTTATTTAATGGATCACATAATAAAATTTCAGCTGAAAAAGTTTTGAATTAAAATTTGAATTATATTTCTGCTTAGTTCAAGGCACAAAAGTGGGAATTAGGAAGACTAAAACACACGAAATTTTGAAAGTTGAAAACCGAGTCACATTAAGGCAGTTTATTAAATATCTAATGTGAATCCAACATTAATTGGATAACAAAAGGTAAACACACTTTTCAATTAAAAATAAATTCTGTTTTGGATTACGTACTTTACATCACAAAAAATAGAAAAAAAGACAAATTAACTTAAATTAAAAATTTAAGTAAAAAATACTTTGAATGGACACATATTTCGCCGAATTCAAGGGGTTATATCTGCTATAGATACAGTACAACGAATGATATACAGGGTGTCCCAAAAAAGACTGACAATTTTTAAAAATCAATTACTTATAACTCAAAAACTAAAAAAGATATAAATACGCGTTTTTTTGCATTCTACACCTAAGACTCCCAGAAGTAAGATGTATCAAACCGCGTATTTTTATCTTTTTTAGTTTTCGAGTTATTAGTTATGGATTTTTAAAATGTGTCAGTCTTTTTTGGGGGAGACACCCTGTACATGGTGGTTATACAACAAAAATTCCATTTCTTAAACAGTTTTTCCCCCGATTTTCCCAAAACTTAGTTTTTGGACTTATTACTTTTTTCAAACGATTAAATCTAATCTGTCTTGAACACTATACAAGAATTTCCCCTAATCATCCCTAACGAGTATATTCCCCACCCTTTTCCACTTTCTTTCTAATTACTTTCAAAAGGGAGAGAGAAGGGGTGTTCCAAAGAGTAAGAGAGCAAGATGTCACACCCCTCCCGCTACCGTGAACCCCACGAGATGTTTTCGCTCTGATTGTCGAAGGCGCTGCCGTTGCTATTTCTGGGCTCCCCTCTCTCTATCTTCAAAAGAGTTGAGCCTCTCTCTCTAGTGATGGATTGAGTTCGTGTCGGTGGGGGGGGGTCCAAAAGGTTGACTGAAGGTGCGAACTCCGGTAGCATTATCGGTTTTTTTTGCTCAAAAATCCATCTGAAAATCGAGTAATTTCATTTGTGACGATTTGTTCCGTTAAGTCTTTCCAAGGGATCCTCGAACTCTGCTGCAAATATTCAATTAGTTTTATGATCTACGGGGCGATTCAAAATTCATCATCAGTATTTGGTGGGGAGGTAGAGGGGACCTAGACAAGCATATTTCGAATAGGAATGGGGGCGCAGCCGCACCGTTAAAGAGCTACACTGTAAAAAATAATCCTGCAAAAAAACAGAAAATTTCTGGCAGCAAAAGTTGCCAGAAAAAATCTGTAGGTTGAAAAATCCTGTAAACAGAAAAAAGCTGTTACCTACAGGTAAATGCTGTAAAAAGAAACTTTCTGTCAAGTGAGCCAAAGATTTTTCTGTTGCCTCTCAGTAATTTTCTGCTAATGCGCATGCACTTATTTTAGTAGAGTTATTTTAATTTTAATTAATTGATATCCGGGGATAGAACCCGCGACCTACCGCATGCTAAGCACGCACGCTACCACTGAACCAAAGAAGATTCAGTACAACGTTGCCAATAGCTGTATTGGTTTTCGATGCAGTAAGTTTCTGTTTAAGTACAGATAAGCTAAACAACTAGGTAAAAGCTGTTATTTTACATAAAATAAATAGAAGTGCGGTGGGAATGTTACATGACAGAATATCTCTGTAAACATAAAGTCACTGTTATTGAAAATTTCTGTTTTTCTACAGTTTTTTTTACAGTGTAGGACCTAATGCAGTGCGATAGCGTTACAAAAGAATGTTTTGCTAAGGCCCGTGTAACGAAATAAAACATAATAGAATGAAAAAAAAAATATTGCAAGAGGTAAAGCAGTATCCGTACTTTTTACACCATAAAGTGATAGAAATTGGACTCCTTGCTAAACCGCGGTGTGAGTTTTAAAACGTGCAATAATTAATCTTTTAGCCAAAGAATGGAGAAAAATGATGATCGGGGAAGGAATTTTCAATGATCATGCAAGTTTATTTTAAACAAATAAAGGTCTCTCAGGGTGATTCAGAAAACTGTTTGATCATTGAAAATTCCTTCCCCGATCATCATTCCTATTCGAAATATGCTTGTTTAGGTCCCCTCTACCTCCCCACCAAATATTGATGAGGCCATGTAATCCAAAAAATCACTTCATATACTACTGATTTTTTTGTTTCATTTTTCAAAATTTCAAAAATAATTCTGGAGTTTAATTTTTATGGAAGAGAGCTGGTTATCATATAATTTTGAAACAGTGTAGTTTTCAAAAAATTATCACCACTTATTACAGAAATAGTGTCATTTTTTTTCATATACACCATCTGATTTATCTCTTTGTTTAAAAAACTCGGTATTCAAAAACGTAAACACTTTTAATAAATTTTAAACATTGAGAGGAAAGTTTTTTTTAATTTATGTACAAATTCCAACCAATTTTCCTATCATTCAATGCAAATTTTATGCAAAATGTTTTTTAGAAGGGTTAATTAATATTATTTAAACACAATTATTGATAAAAAAAAGTTTTCCTAAATTGGAAGATACTATTAGAAAGTTTTTACATTTACATTTAATTTAAAACAATGGAAATAAATCATTTTATAAGGGTGCCATTCAAGAAAGTCACCAGGGGCGCCGCGAGTTGAAAAACTTAGAGGACCATTTGTTTTATGCATCAAAAGTAGGACGTTCAAGCATGCATTGTGAAAAAAGGGTTGACTTAATCCTTTTTACTCCTAAGCCGCTCGAGATTACCATTGAGTTCTATAGAAAATTTGGGGCATCTAGGACTGAAAAGGTTATTGTTCCAACTGTGGTAGCTTTAAATGTTAAATCCAAGGAATTAGAGCTTTGCTTAGGGCGCAACATGGCATAAAGTTATTAACGTTATTTTAGGCCATTTTGAGTTATGTTTTATCAATCTGCATTCAAAATTTTAAAGCGAATACGTCTAATAACCTTTTAAAGGAAATCTTCGCAGTATTTTCCCCAAAAAGTGTGAACACTATTAGGTGAAAACCAATTTTACACGAACGAAGAAAGTTTTTTTTCACAAATACAAAGTTAATTACTCCCCCACGGCTGTAGAAAAAACAAGGCTTCCGCACTCATAATCCAAAAATGTCTTCTGCAGGCGCAAGATAATTAATTTTCTCTACAAGTGCTATCTCTTCTGATCTTTATCATTTTGGTGAGAATTCCACTTTTACTGAGGAACTCAACGCGTTCCGTATTAGATTTAACTAACTCCCGATTCTACGCTTCTTGAATGACACAGAATAAAAACTTTCCGTACATTCCCCAGTTTCTTTATTTTTAGTCTGTAGATACAGGTTTATTTTACTCCTCCTTCAAAAAATTAATTATAGTTCAGGTTTAACAGTAAAAACCACCGCATATAATATATACAAGAATAATAATAATAATAATAATAATAATAATAATAATAATAATAATAATAATAATAATAATAATAATAATAATAATAATAATAATAATAATAATAATAAGCTTTATTATCACATAATGCATATGTACAGAAAATTAGATACATATTCGTCACCAAGGGGACTTTGTCCCGTTCAGGTGACAGATAAATTTGAATATAAATAAGGCAATAGGGTAAATTTTAACTTAATGAAAATAAATTTAAGATAAATATACATAAAAACACACACACACTGAAAAGCAATAGGAACTAAAAAAAAACCTTAAAAATTAAAAACAAGGTTACAAAATTTATAGTCGTACATTAGAAAAACAAAAAAAAAATTTTTAAATTAAAATTAAATAGCTGAAGGCATAATTTTAAATTTGAAAATTGAATAAAAATAAAAAGAAATAACATAGATTTAATATTAAACAGAGTTGGCAAAAGTCTGGTTATTAAAGTTATGGTTGCTTCGTTTTAAATTTGAAAATAATGGTCTATGTCGTCCAAATTTATTATGAAGTTAAATAGTTCACGTTTAAATGTTGAATACGTCTTTATGTTTTGAAGATAAGAAGGCACATGGTTATAGATTTTAGGTCCTAAAAAGAAGAAATGCTTCCGAAATATTTCTTTAGAAAAACGAGGAATTTTATAAATTTCATTAGGTCTTCTTTGAGATACATTTAATTTTAATTCACATATTGATTTGTTTCGGTACAAAAAAAGTGCTACACGGAATAAAAAGTCATACTTAAAAGGTAGTAAGTTCAGATTTCTAAAACTATAAGCATGTGAATGATAGGGATTTAAAATTTTGAAACACTTGTTCTGGATCGAAATTAGTGGTAGTAAATTATATTTATAATCACCTCCCCAAATAATAATGCCATAATTTAACAGTGAGTAGAACCAAGAATAATAAAGTGTTTTTAAAAAACTTGCATCTATTTTATTTTTTAAGTGGTGAAATTTAACTAACACAAAACGTAATTTTTTACTTAATTCATTTACATGAGTTTTCCACTTTAAGTTAGAGTCAATATGTAAACCTAGGTATTTAATTGTAGAGACTGATTTCAGAACGGGGCACTGACAGTTAGAATTATTTTTATTGCAATTGGAGGAATGAAATTTAATATTAAGATTTGTTTCAGACTGTATTAAGTTGAAATAAATATATTTTGTTTTATTTAAATTTAGGCAAAGATCATTCGCAGTAAACCATTTTCTTATTTCAGTCAGATCAGATTCTATTTGTAACAGAAGAGCATTAATATCAGAGCATGAATATAACAAGACAGAATCATCGGCATATGTTAACATTTTGCCATATAGCTGTAGTTTACACAAATCATTTATAAAAATAAGAAATAACAAAGGACCTAAAATTGAACCTTGAGGAACGCCACGGTTTGAAATTTCATAATTACTGAAATTATTTTGAATTTTAACACGCTGTTCTCTATTTGATAAATATGTATTGAACCAATTTAGAATATTTCCACGAAAACCAGCAAAATCTAATTTTTTTATTAGTAAATTATGATTGACATTATCAAATGCCTTTGATATATCCAGGAAGATCGCTACTGTTTTTTTATTACTGTCTATACTATTATAGATGAATTTTGAAAATTGCAAAAGTGCACTTTCGGTATTTTTCCCCTTAATAAAACCGTATTGATTGTCCGCAAAAAAATTTATTTTATGTAAATAATCGTACATTCTATTTGAAAGAGATTTTTCAATAATTTTAGCAAAAGTGGGAAGAATTGAAATAGGTCTATAATTTGAAAAGGAAGATTTATCCCCAGACTTGAAAATAGGGGTTATGGTAGCTTTTTTCAGTGATTGGGGAAATTCAGCTTTGGTGATTGAGGTATTTACAAAACTAGTGATAAAAGAAATATTATGATTTAGCAATATTTTTATTAGTTTTACATTTATCCCATCATAATCATAGCTGTCTAATTTAGTGAAAGCATTAATTAAATTTAACATTTCAGAGTTACTGTATTCAAAGTAAACAAAAGAGTTAATGTTTGGAGACATATAATTTTCAAGTCTAGTTATATTGGGATTTGAGTAATTTTGGTTTAAGCTCTTAAAGAAGTTATTAAATTGCATAACCGAGTAAGGGTTATTGAAACAATCGGGTAAGGTACTAGGCTTATTTTGTTTACCAATTATGTAGTTTACAAGATCCCATTTTTGTTTAGCAGAGTTACAATTCAAAAATTTGTCTTTAAAGTAGTCTGATTTAGCAGCTTTAATTGTTTGTTTTAATTCGGCAACTACACTTCGATAAGCGGTTGTATAAATAATATCACTAGGATACCTTTTCATTTTCCTAAACAACTTTTCTTTTCTACGAATTAAAATCATAATACTATTTGTAATCCAATTACTTTTAGGTTTTTTTAACAATCTGATTGGGTTTTTGAAATTATTTTTAATGTTAGTTAGCTTAAAAACGAAAGATTGATATTGCTGATCAAGAGAGTCCTGTTCTTTCCAGTCATACTTGTATGTGTTTAAATATTCATAAAGTTTCTTAAAATTTATGGTAAATTTGGGTACATCATAATCAGGTTTGGGTACTTCTTTTTCCGTATTATCTAATCTGCATAAAGTAATATAATGATCAGTAATGTCTGTAGTATAAATTCCTGATGTAACTAAATATTTATTTGTTTTAACAAAAATGTGATCAATACAGGTAGCATTTGCTCTAATTCTAGTAGGCTTATTGATAAAGTTATGAAAACCAAATTCAGATAAAAAATTTAAGTATTCATGAGTGATATAGTTATCCATGAAAATATCTATATTTAGATCACCCATGATAATTACATTTGAGTCTTTTATATTCGACAGTATAGTTTTTAATTCGGAATTAAAATAGTCTATTGTATATTCATGAGATCGATAAATAGATAAAATAGTGAGATTCAATAGTTTACAATGTACTAAAATAGCTTCAGCAGATATAAAACTTAAAGATAAATTAGAAAAATTTAGACTTTTTTTGGTATATACAACAATACCTCCAGATCTGTTGTTATTTCTGCAACAAAAATAGGAATCAAACCCGTCAATTGAGTAAAAATTAATTTCATTCTCATAGATCCAAATCTCAGACAAAATTAGAACATAAAATGAATCAATATAATTTGAAATTAGAGAAATTAAGCTATCAAAATTGGCACGTAAACTTCTAATGTTCAGATGTAAAAAGATACACTTACATGTTGATGATTGGATGGTTAAGAATTTCTCGAGATCATCCAGATTATCAAGTGTTTTACATTCAGCAATAGGATCAAAATCAAACTGTTGGTGGTTGAACATTAAAATCATCTATTGATTTAATTCTTAAAATTCTGGATGTCTCGTCTTTTCTAATAAAAATTTTACCATCGCGTGTCCAGCAGAACTTGTAATTATTTTCTTTCTTGTAATTTCGTGCATGATAGAAAAGTGTTTTTAGTTCAGGCAAAACAATGTTTTGTTAGAAAAATTATTTATTACTGTATCATCAATTAATATAGTTTTATAGTTTTATTGATAATACAAAGTGATCAGAAAGCGGTTGAAAACTCGGCATAGTGCAATTAAGTAAAAAAAAATAATTTTTGAAATTGGTGACAACCTAAATTTTATATATTAGAGTCCTTTGAAGGTCCAATGAGGAAGTTGCATGATTTTTTTTAATTTTTTTAATCGATTCTTCTTGCAAAAATAAGCAACTACTCAAAATTTGAGGCCGATCGAGAAATTTTTTGATAGCAAAAAAAATTAACAAAAATCCCCTTTTTAAAGGCGCGCGAAAACGCCAAGAGTTTGGATGTGACGTCATCTTATACTAAACATTGTTGTAAAGCAATGGAGTTGATGGTATCATTGTTGACGTCATCTTATAGTTTAAACAATAAACGTTTTCAGTCACGTGTTTTTTTCTCGACTTTTAAATTAAAATATTTAATTACCTGTACATTTTTTTGAAAAACTGACTAGATATTTCATTTTACCATACAAAAAACCATACGGAACACTTGTTTGTTTTTGAAAATCTGACAAATGCAACTTCCTTATTATTGCCGCAATCTGCAATAACCTGAAAACATGCTAAAAATTAGTTTGACTCCAAGTCGCATATTTACTTATGGTAACATATTTGCCACCATGGCCAGTAGAGTTAGGGTTCTAAATTTTACGAAGGAATCGATATCGGAATCGAATACCTTGGAATCGATACCAAGGAATCGAACCCTTGAAGGAATCGATTCCAGCAGGAATCGAATCTTAGGAATCGTACTTAATTTTCTAATTAAAACAGAAAATTAAACAATTTTTTTCACTAATTATTATTTTGATAATTAATACTTTACTGGTTATTAGTTAAATTGATAATTATCCTTGATTTGTATTAGAAATAGATAATTTGGATTTTTGGATTTTCCGATACTGCCCCTAAGGAATCGATTCCAGGTTGAAATCGAACCTCAGGAATCGATTCAGGAATCAAATTGAACGATTATTCAGATCCCTAAGTAAAGGGTTTAAACAAGACCCTCTATATAAAGGCCTCCCAACTCGGCTGTGCAACGTCATAACTTTCACTCATCTTTGACGTCACTCCATAGACTTAACATGGCAATTTTCACTCACGTTTGACGTCATCATCCGGAGTTGGGTGGCCATGTATATAGAGGGTCTTGTTTAAACACCCTATGTTTCGGTTGTTTGCAGCGACGAAGGGGGAAAAAGATTCGTTCCATGTATCCATGTTATTCTTCCATTGAACCCTAAACTCTAAATTTACAGCTGGCAACCTACGGGCATTTATCTCGAGTCTTAAACGAAAATCTATCGTCTCTGAAACCGCAATGCTTCCAACATTCTTTTTTCCTGTTTGTTCTTGGGGCTCTCTAGAAAAATACCTTTGGAACAAAAAGACTTGCTAATATAATGCATCAGGGGACGCCCGCCGGGTATCAATCAGGCTCAACTGTCTCATTCATTTTGACGAACCAATTAATGGGAGATTTCAATTTTTTTCCCCTAACCCTTCCCCCATGATCCATCTTGCCTTTTTGGAGTTACCAGATAGCAGCTGTATTTCCCGTAGAGTGATTATATGGAGACAGTGCTTTGGAAAACATCCCAAAGTGCTCCAGCATTTTGAGTGGCGAAAAGAAGTCAGTGACATGAGAAACTTTCATTGATGGATAGATTTGGAGTACTTTTTTTCTTTCCTCTCCTTTTCCTCTCTCTTCTCCAATTCTCTCTCCACTTTTTATTTTCTCTCTCATCTTTTCTCCTTCTCTGCTTATCTCTCATATCATACTCTTTTTCAACTATCTCTACTCACTTTGTCCTTCTCTCTTTCCACCTCTTTATATACGTCTACTCTCTTTTTTTCCCCTTATCTCTCTCATCTCCATATCTCTTTCTCAACTCTTTCTACTATCTCATATCTTTTTTATTTCCCATTTCTCCTTTTTCTCTCTCTCTCTAGTCTCTACTATATTTTTATCTATTTACTCTCTTCCTTCTTGCCTATCTTTTCTTCTTTCCACCTCTTTTTATACTCTCTCCGTTTTCTCTCGTTCTCTCATCTTGTTATCTCTCATCTCCTTCTCTCTCTCTCAACTCTACACTATCTTGCTTTCTCTACTCTCTTTTATTTCCTCTCTTTCCCTTTTCTCTACTCCATTATTATCTATTATTCTCTACATTCTCTCATCTTATCTCTCTTTTCTCTTCTTCTCACTCATCTTCTTTCGCGTTTTCTTCCTCTCTCTCATATTCACTCCTTTTTTCTCTCTTCCTCTCTCTTCCCTATTTCTTCTCTCTCTTTTCCCTATTTCTTCTCTCTCTCTTTTCCCTCTTTCTACTATCTCTCTCTTCTCTCTCCCTCTCCATCTTTTCCCTCTTTCTTCTCTTTCTACTCTCTCTCTCTCTACCTTTCCCCTCTTTCTACTATCTCCCTCTCTCTCTCTCCCTCTCTTTCTTTTCCCTCTTTCTACTATCTCCCTCTATCTCTCCCTCTCTATCTTTTCCCTCTTTCTACTATATCCCTCTCTCTCTCCCTCTCTATCTTTTCCCTCTTTCAACTATCTCCCTCTCTCTCTCCCTCTCTATCTTTCCCCTCTTTCTACTATCTCCCTCTCTCTCTCCCTCTCTATCTTTTCCCTCTTTCTACTATCTCCCTCTCTCTCTCCCTCTCTATCTTTCCCCTCTTTCTACTATCTCCCTCTCTCTCTCCCTCTCTATATTTTCCCTCTTTCTACTATCTCCCTCTCTCTCCCTCTCTATATTTTCCCTCTTTCTACTATCTCCCTCTCTCTCTATTTTCCCCCTTTCTTCTCTTTCTACTATCTCTCTCCATCTCTCTCTTTTTCCTCTATCTCCTCTTTCTACTATCTCTCTCTTCAATCCGCCTCTTTTTATGTAACCTCTTAGACCATAAAGATAATGGTCGTCATCCTGTTAAATCGTGAAACTTGTCGTACCCATCCATTTGCTCAAACTGTCCACCCTAACGTCCCCGAAACTCGTTCGATGTTCCCTCTGTACATTATCTCCTCACGCCTCGCTAAGTGTGACTTCAACAGGTCCAGGCGACCCGGTAGGTAATTACACAGCATTAGCCTTTTAATCGCTTTTTCTCCATCATCCAGGTGAGGGAATTAACGAGCTATTAGATAGTTCGAACTAATTGGAAACGACCCCCCGGGGGCGCTCGAACCTCACTGATGAGTTTTCCGGTGCCCCCGCGCATGAATCAACATGTTTCTTTTTCATTGCGGTTGCGCTTAGGGATGATGAATGGGATGCTTATACTTGGAATGGGGTGACAGTGAAAAAGTTGCAAATTTGAGAAAAGTTTGGATTTATTTAGATCAGATATTCCTTTTCGTTCGTCCGCGGACCACTAACAGTCGATATGACGAAAACCATCTATTTCTCGAAAATATATTTCTTCCCTAGACACTTTAGTTATTCCTTTAATGTCAATAATCATTCTTACGGCAAAGACTTTTTGTTAATACATTTGATTTAATTATTTCCAAATCCCCTAAATCCAAAATAGGTTCAACAACACAGGTGCTGTTATACTAGACAGCAACGTTAGTTGACCCCACTACGTCACTAACAAACAAAGTAGTTCCCATCGCGGTGTCTGAATTTCGAGTGAAGTGTCTTTTTTATCTCGATTTGCGTACCGAAACTCCTCCTAGCAGCCCAAAATGATTTGTGTTTACCCACTTTCTCCGTTCCGCGTAGTGACGTTCTGGGTTCAGGAAACGTTGCTGTCGAGTATAGAGAAATGTCGAGCATAGAGAAATGTCGAGCATAGAGAAATGTCGAGTATAGGTTGGAGGTGACGCATGAGAGCTGGAGTTTTCTCACATATTCCTCTAACCAGAGGTAGTGATGAAGTACTCCCTCTTCATACCTGTCCTTTTGGGAATTAAATCTGTTCTAGGGAATGCGCAGTTCATTCCGGCAGATAGTGGAGGAATAATCAATGGTCATCACTTTTTCCGTTATAGTCGGCTAGACTAAAAGCTCTCCCTCCGCTCTCTTGCGTTACCTTCCTATACCGTGCTGATGAGCCCTAACAAGGGCGAAACCGGTCCACGGTTGGAGGTGACGCTTGAGAGCTGGAGTTTTCTCACGAGTATAGAGAAAACCTACAATTACTCAAAACTACATTCAGTGGACTTATGCCACTTTCATTCTAACCAGATCATTATTGAAAAGTTCGTTAAGGCTAAAGAAAGCTGACTCCCCTTCATCCTTTTCGAAATTGCCAATGTTGGCCGATTTTGTATAACTCAAAGTAGTAAAAGGATGGCAAAACTCTAAAAATGTATTTTCAAGTGATATACTGAGCTTGTAAAGAAGATGTCGTTAGGGTTAAGCGACGACAGTCTTCTGATTTACTATCGTCGTAAAAAGTGTAAAAAACCAAACTTAATGTCTAGGTTTCGCTACCGAAATAGTGCGAATTCAAAAGTAGCTCCCGGATTGTTTACCGAAGCGATTTTAAAACAGCCCTTTAGGTAGGTAAAACGGTCAGCCTTGAGCAAGTCTAGGAGTTATTGCCACAGTGTTGAAATGTCATAACGGTTCTTAAGACCTCTGTTACTTTGTTTAAAGGTTAAGTTTAAAAGAGCTTTGGTGGATTGGTTTGAATAAGGAAAGTCGAAATTCTAACTTAAAAAAAATTAAAACTAACTTAAAGAAAAATAAAAGAAAGAGAAAATTTAAAAAAAAACATGTTACATGCTAATTATTTCAATTAAATTCGTTTTTTAGAATGAACATTTGACATGGGGGCCCTTACTGTTCCGAATTTTCTAAATAGGGTCCTGTATAAGGACTCGAGAAAACACCGATTGCAGAAAGCTTGTGAAAGTTAGCTGACTTAATACCATCGTTGTTGTTGTTTCTAATGCCACTTGTAATATCCAAGCTCCATCCGCAACCCTAGTAGCACAATTCATACAAAATGTGTCAATTTTAAGTGTCTGCAACTAGAAGTAAACGAAATTGGGCCGTAAATGACGAGAATTGGACGAATCTTGAACGCTTTCGCTGCTTGGGAAAGCGTACTGGATTAAGTGACCCCATGAACGACTTAAACCTTGGATGATAGATGCCGCCACCATCTACCGCCACCTCAACAATTTTGTCATGTCTCCGAAGGGGAGGGATATATACTCTGTTCATTTTGAACTGGCGCTTGAAAATATTTCCTTCCCCCACCACTGATCGGTAACCATAGCAACTATCCTCGTCAAAGTGACGAAGGAGGCTTACTATTGGCTGCGCAAAGAGCGTAACTATGGTTACGCTTCTGGCTTGGGGGAAAGCACTATTTCTCAAGCGCCAATTTTAAATGAATAGAGTTTAGTCTCCAGAGGACCTGGTCCCATGGTAAACTGCTCCACGACCGAGATTTAACGAGCACGTACTCCGCATATACTCGGCCGTGTCTTTAGCGGTGTCGGGAATCGAACCGATCCCGATGACTTAGCCACTAGGCTGGCTCCCCACGGCCTAAATAACACTGTGAAAATGATGGCATTGATTAATTTAAATCTTGAGACACTGTGTTTAAAAGTTTGAATGAAGAGCCGTCACAGAGGGGTTGGGGAGCGCCCCACCTGGCCGGGCGTCAGGGAGTTGGCCGGGCGCCCTCTGGCACCCTGCCCCGAACGGGTTTTGAAGGTCAGTTTTTCTCTCTTTTTTTCTCTTTCTCTATCTCCCGAGGTTTTATTTTAGCCTCTCTCCTGATGCCTCTGCTCGCTTGTGATGGACTGCTACCTTCCTATAGGGAGGGTATACTCTGCGATGTATTTGAAAAGCGAATTGAATATAGAACATAGAATAGGTCATTGATCTCAAAACTGATCGGACATAGATTGTTAGAGTTGACCACTTGGCATTGATGATGGAACTGATTATTACTATTGATGAGAAAACTGATCTGACCGTTTGTCATTGATGATAAAAACTATAATTCATCATTAATGGAAAAACTGATCATTTGTCGTTGATGATAGAATAGATCGTTTATCATATTGATGATAGAATTGATCGTTTATAATATTGATGATAGAATTGATCGTTTATCATATTGATGATAGAATTGATCGTTTATCATATTGATGATAGAATTGATCGTTTATCATATTGATGATAGAATTGATCGTTTATCATATTGATGATAGAATTGATCGTTTATCATATTGATGATAGAATTGATCGTTTATCATATTGATGATAGAATTGATCCTTTATTATTAATTGATGAGAAATATGATCATTTGTCATTGATGATAGATATGACCATTTGTCATTGATTATAGAATTGATCATTTATCATTGATGATAGATATAACCATTTGTCATTGATTATAGGAATGAACTGATTGATGAGAACTGATTATTACTATTGATGAGAAAACTGATCTGACCGTTTGTCATTGATGATAGAAATAATAATTCATCATTGATGGAAAAGCTGATCATTTGTCGTTGATGATAGAATTGATCGTTTATCATATTGATGATAGAATTGATCCTTTATTATTTATTGATGAGAAATATGATCATTTGGCATTGATGATAGATATGACCATTTGTCATTGATTATAGAATTGATCATTTATCATTGATTATAGAATTGATCAATTATCATTGATGATAGATATGACCATTTGTCATTGATTATACAATTGATCATTTATCATTGATGATAGATATGACCATTTGTCATTGATTATACAATTGATCATTTATCATTGAGGATAGATATGAACATTTATCATTGATTATAGAATCGATCATTTATCATTGATTATAGAATTGATCATTTATCATTGATTATAGAATTGATCATTTATCATTGATGATAAATATGACCATTTGTCATTGATTATAGAATTGATTATTTATTTTTGATGAGAAAACTGATTTATCATTGATGATAGCATTTATCATTTGTCATTGATTACAGAATTAATCAATGACCATTGGCTGTTCTTTTTATCATGCTATTGACTTTATATGATTGATTAAATAATTGATTATCAGTCATTGATCGCAATTTATTATAGAATCATAGAAATAATCATTGAACTTAGAATTGATTGTAAATAATTGACCATAGAATTGATTATAAGTCATAGAAATAATTTTAAAAATTGATAAATTTTTAGTGGAAAAAACTTTCTTGGATGTTTTAGTTGATACAGCATAATTTTCGCATCCACTTTTTTTTTCACTTTATATTTATTATTTATTGTTATTTGGAAATGGTTTACTTCTTTTTAGTTTAAGACGTGAACAAGTAAAAAAAATCCAGTTAGGAGAAAATTTTGCCCCTTGAATTTGGCACAAAATCAATGTTTAAACATTGTATTTACTTTAATTTAATTGGAAATATATATTAATTTGCCTTTCTTTTCTTGTTATCGGTGCTATTATAAACAAAGCCAAAACAAATTTTGTTTTTAATTCCATACATATGAATTAAACTGCCTAAATGACTCGGTTTCTTAAATTTTATTTGTCTCTCAGTTTTTCTATTTCTAACTTTTGTGCTTTTATCTATGCATAAATATAATATATTAGTCGATTTAAGTGGTTTATAAGTTTTTTTCCAGCTGAAATTTCGGTAATTTTCCATTATACCGGCGCAAATCTCGCCAGGCACTTTTTGGCGACAGCACACAGTCGCCGGAAGAAATCACACGGAGAAACTTCAGTTGGCTTTGCATCATTATTTGCGACTTCATCGCCTTCGCCGGCATAATGGAAAAGTACCGAAATTTCACTAGTTTGAAAAAGGGGGTCCACCAACTTTTTTTTCGAAAATATTTTGAATATACTTAATATTTTTTCAATGATATTTCCATATTCCAAAAAGGGTAATGCATTTTCTTAAAAATTTGGTTTAACTGTACTAAAAATAAAACTACATCAAAACGTTATTAATTTTTGTTGCGTTTTTAAGGGTAGTTAATAAGGGGTCATCCATAAATTACGGGAGGTGTTTTTTCCAAAATCTGTACCCCCCTCCCCCTTGGTGAGATTTAATAAGATTTTGCTGGACCCCCCTCCCCCCACGTGAGATTTACCTACAACCTTTAAAAATAATTTTCTATCCTATTCGTTTGCATTTTGTGCTTCACAGCACCTGAAACTTTTCCATTATTAATGATGTGGGGGAAGAGGACATCATTCCACCTACAAATCACCACAGTACCTCATCTGTGGGTATTATTCCTTTCTCATACTTAAACAAATCATTAATTTCTAACTTAAAAAGTTGACGTGAGATTTTAATCGACCCCCCTCCCCCCTTGGTGAGATTTGGTGAGATTTTTCCAAACCTCTCCCCCCCTTTTTGACCTCACGTAATTTATGGATGTACCCTAATGGGCTATGTCTTTTATATCCTGTCCGCGGTGGTCCACGAATGATGTAATTTTGGCCTAGGTGATGCGTGTACTAGTGATGGGCAAAATCGATAATTTTAGGTATCGAATACTTTGGTATCGAATACATATAGGTATCGAATACTTTGGTATCGAATACTTATAGGTATCGAGTACTTTTAGGTATCGAGTACTTTTTTTCAATGTCGGGAAATGAACCTGAAGGGACAATTTTTTTAGGGCCTATCCATAATCAGACTAATATTCAAAAAACTGAAAGCGATCCATCAAAAAGCCCCGTAGCTACGGGCCTGGAGGTGGATAGAGGCGAAGGATTTGGAGGGGGAAAAACCTAGCCGCGTCAAATTTCTCTCGCGGATGATTAACGACTTGGGTTTGAGCGTTGCAAAATGAAAACGGAAACAGGGTGCGTTTGATCTACAGTAGGTATTATAAAGATTACTTCATTGAAAAATTTAAAACGAAATATGTCAATAAAGTATCGATACTTTTGTGGGTATCGAATACACTCGATACCTATACTGCCGTCCTAAGCGAAAGTGTACACTAACGCAATTTCTCACAGATTTACTTTGAGAAAAATCTCGCCAAAAGAGCATTTGGTGGATTTTCAATTCTATGCGGCAACCTGCTTACGATATCAGACCGCCAAGATTAGCATTGAAACTAGCTCGTTTCACAGCAGCCAATGAAAAATTATAGCACTTTTTTCGTTATAAAAGAAAAACTAATCATGGTAGAAGTACAGTATTTTAAACACATATAGAATTATTTTTTACAAAAATATTGTCGTTTCGTTTTTTAAAAAAATCGAATTAGTTTTTGAATTATTAAGATTTAAAGTTTTAATTTTTCCCTTTTTAAGTTTAACAATGGATAGCAGCAACCCTTTAACAACGCCAAAACCACCAACAAAACGAGCAGAATGAACGACTAAGCTGCGTGAATTTCCCAACCATTCTAATAGAAGTAGCGAGATACATTCTCGCCAATTCAAAAACGCGCCAAGGGAGAAAGGAAATGAAGTTTTAAGAAAACTCGTTAACGTACATTTCGCTTAGGACGGCAGTATAGGTATCGAGTACTTAAGTATTTGGTATCGATACCTGCCCATCACTAGCGTGTACCTCTCCATGTTTGAAACCACTGCTTAAGATAAGAGTATGCCCTTCTTATTTAAAAAAAACAGTGAGCGAAATATACGATCGTTCTTGCATAAGGGAGTCATGGAACTGCGCGTGTTATTTTCTTTCACACTTTTAGTTTTCTCCCTTTTGGAAAAATTAAACAAAAAACATCACGCTCTGGTATTTTCCTTGGCATATTCTCTCTCTCAGCTCTGTGAAATGATTTATTTCATTTGACTTTTATTTTATACAAAAATAAATAAAACGGGGGCTGTGAGAAAATAAAGTGGCGTGGAATTTTTCCACGTAGCGTCATTTACATCGTGATTTACCATCAAAAGAACTGTTAGAGTACTTCTCAGAAATGTTTGTTGTTTTTTTTTCTGTGGAGGAAAAAATTGGCAGAACCTGAACTGCCCAGCCAAAAAATTATAACCCTTAATATTTCCGCTAGAGGGCGTTTAAAGTTGTCTCATTAAATAGGGTATGGTCACTACCATACCTAGACCCACTTTCATGACTTTATCTTCAGGGGTGAAAACTTAAAGGGTGTGGACAGTTATCTTGAGACTCCCTGTAAAAAGATGACATGTTTGTACTACTATGAAATTACGGATGATAAACCTCTAACCTTTCCTCTTTTAGCAATCAGTTTTACTTGACAAATTTAGAGTCCAATTTTTAAGAAATTTTATGAAACTTCTCTTAAAAATAATGTTTTAGCGTCTTGTGTATAACATTAATCTAGATCCCTTCTATACCCCTTGCTACCCCATAGGGAAGTTTTCCAGAAACTTCTTTTCATCATATAAGATGGCCGTAACAAGGATTTTTAATTATTTAAAAAGATTCCCTATGTTTAAGTAACATGCCATTTTGTAATTGAGATAATTTCAATTATACTCTGTTCCTTTTGAACTAGCGCTTGAAAATATTTCCTTCCCCCACCACCGATCGGTAACCATAGAAACTATCCTCGTCAAAGTGACGAAGAAGGCTTACTATTGGCTGCTCGAAGAGCGTAACTATAGTTACGCTTCTAGCTTGAGGGAAAGCACTATTTCTCAAGCGCCAATTCTAAATGAATAGAGTATAATTTCATCTGTAATTTAAATGAGTGTAACTCGCTATCTTTAAAAATATTTACTTTTGCAACTGTTATATTTAATCCAAAAACCGCAACTGCACTGCACATGCTTAAAACTTACCACAAGTTGCCGTAAACTAAGACACAAAGCATTCTTTTCGGTACATTTACACCAGACCACAGCAAAAACAGTTTTTATTAATTTTCTTTTTCTCTAGCATTATGCAAACTAATAATGTAAAGTGAATATAGTTTAATTCCAACCTTATTAGAGGTACAAAAGTTTTATCTGATGAACCGACTTTTTCTGAGTTATATGTAATATGTGAAAAGTTGGTTTCGGGCGTTAGTTCTCGGCGTTCGCCTCTTCTATACCCTCCAAGAGAGAATGTATTCAACTCATAGAAACAAGCCGATTTACAACAAGATCGTTCAGGAAGAAACCTCCTCACTTTCTGAAGAGTCATCTCCACCCTTTTAGATAGGGATGATGCCCCTGGACTTAAAATCTCTTTCGGAGCTTATCGTGTAGGGAGGGATAGGAAAACCAGACTCAAGGTTTTCACTGTGCGATGTATTAAGATATCTGTTTTCTCCCTCATGTTCTTGATAGAGGGTCTTTTGGGACTCAGGCGATAAGGGCATAAGATGCCTCTTGGGCGGACCGATTAACGAACCAGTTTTTTTTATTTACAATTTAACTCCGTTTTGCTGTGGACTCGATGTTTCGTCGATTTATGTTTGAAAATCCTATTTTTGTATATGTTTTGTGTGTCTGATTTATTTTCTTTTCGACTGTGTACTAGATGCATACGTGCATACTTTAAATTAAAAAGCATGGAGTGTTTTCAGGTGACGTCACGACTATTTATTTTCTTCCTTGCTGTAAGTCAAACAGTCTGTTGCTAAGGCCGTTGCTAGGTGCGGCGGTATCTGTTGCTGTTATGTGATTGCAAATGCTCCAATAGAAGCATTCCATGACCAGTTATTTTCTTTTAACTGTTAACTGTTCTAAATCAAATAATCTGTTGCTAAGGCCGCTGCTAGGTCCGAGTCATGTGATTGAAAATGCTCTATCTTAAATGAGTGATTTTTTTCTCTAAGTTGGTTGATGATGATTAGTAGACTCGCTAGATAAATTCTTTTGAAAAACATTTCGATTAAGTTATTGACAAGCTAGAAAAGTAATACTTCAGCAATAGTTTGGTTCCGGATAAAAATATATATTTTTAAGCCAGAGAGGTAAGTTTAGATATTAATAAGGGGCATTAATATAGCCAGCGAGTCTCAGTTGCATCATCTTCATCTTCTTCTTTAAGTGTCTTTCTTTTCTGTTGGAAAACCTCAGCATCTTCATCCCCTCTATATCTCGCTCATTCAAACTTCCATTGCCCAATATACCAGGACCAGTCCCCCTCAGCTGATCTTATCTGAATGCTGACATCCTCTGTGGTCCCGCTGACCCCACACCGCTAATTGCCAGAGAGTGTGGAGAGGAGGGGAGGGAGAGGACGCGATGTTCTATTCCTGGATCATCCCTCTGCTCCCGCTCTTCCCTCTCTTGCCTCATTCCGCCGCGCGAGCTCTTCCTGCGCGTGCCACGCTCTCTCTCTCTCACTCTCTCTCCACCGCTGTACAACGAGGGCTGTACCTGTGTGTGTTTGTGTCAAGGGACTGTACATGTCTGTGTGTGTTCCAAATATAAAGGACCTTGCTGTTTGTCCAATCTGTGTAGAAGATCTGTGTAAAGGACTGTTTTTCTGTGTTTTGCCGACTGTAGATATTGGTGAATCCACGTATGGGGTTGAAATATAAAGGGAAATAATTGGCCGTACTGTGTTTGCTATCGTCTGTAGAAGATTCAACCTGTAAAGGACTGTTTGTGTGTTTTGCCATTTGTAGATATTGGTCAATCCACCAACCAATAGAGTTGAAGGAACTAGGTTTACTGTTTGTTCCTGTAGAAGATTTAACGTATAAAGGGGACTAGAGACATCTGACAAGCCACGGAGTACCATACAGATGTATTAGGGACTGTATTGTTTCCTCAACTTCTTGCCGTCCGTAGATCTATCACAATCCACATAGAAGAATAGGCGCAGAATAACTGTAATTTTCGTCAACGCTGTGCTATCGTCACATAGTTATGTTTTTGAGTAATATATTGATGATAGAAACAACCTATTAGAGGACTGTTTGAGTGTTCGTTTTGGTAACTGTGAAGAGGGTAGTGGAACTGGACAAACTAGAATATGTGCTTGGTTATTTCATGTTGAAATCATTCATGTTGGATATGGCTGCTGTTTGGATGTACTGTAGAAACAACGAAAAAGAC
Organism: Tetragnatha versicolor; assembly: GCA_024610705.1. Classification (NCBI taxonomy): domain Eukaryota; kingdom Metazoa; phylum Arthropoda; class Arachnida; order Araneae; family Tetragnathidae; genus Tetragnatha; species Tetragnatha versicolor. Next base: position 66,216,978 of record JANDEH010000004.1, on the reverse strand, counting down.
ACAAACTAAATGTACATCAAGGGACTTGAACATATTGCAATACATAGCATGTGTTATTGTATCATTTTCCCTCTACGTTTTGCTCAATTTATGTGTTCAGTTTAATCGTTGTGGTGTTCTGATTTCTCAATTCTGTCAATCAACGACAGAAAAAAAGTAGTGTCATTGAAATTTCGATCACGTGGTTCTAGGAAACGGACGAAGCCGCAAAATCGAAGATCGTTTGTTCTTGAGAAGCATCCCGGAAGTGGCATCTCCTCCCCGCCAACAATCCAATCGAACGAAATACCAGACGAGACGATGGTTTTCCAGGCCCCTTCGACCAGCATCAGAGTTATGGAGAGTGATGCGATCTTCTGTGTCGTTTGTTGGTCAATCGTGAACTAGCTCGTTTGGCGATGTCGTAGAGACCTTAGGAAAAAATCGATTCACATTCCTCATTGCGTTCGGACCAAAGAGCGGCGTGACATTTCCCCCGGTGTTGTTGTTGTTGTGGAGTTGAGTTGTCGTTGATGCTGGTGGACCGCGAGGCGTCGGCCATGTTGGACTGTGAGGACGGAGCGAAACAAGCCGATTGTAAACACTGCCAAGGTAGGGCTATTTTGGTTTCTTCCCTGTGAGTAAGTTTGCTGCTACCTGCACTGTTTCATGTGGTGTCGCGAAAATTCCGGTCAATGTAAAAAGCCTGTCAGTAAATTCCGGTAAAAAAATTTATAGTTTTACCCATGTTATAAATTATTGTTTTCTATTGACCGGAATTTTCATATAACCGTTTCTTGTAGAAAACTCACTTCAAATGCGGAGTGAAATACTTTTGCCAAAAATGAACACTTCTATACTCAAAAGCGTTTCGATTGTGTTGCGATTATGTTGCAAATGTGTTGTGTTAGAGTAGGAAAGTGTTGTAAATGTAAAATTCCAGCGTCAGAAAATGTGTTCTTATTTAATGTTTCGATCCAAATTTAAGAACAATTTTAGATTCTAAACACATTTCATTCTAAACATTTATCTTAACATTAAAACATTCTTTTTAGATTCTAAACATTTATCAAACATATTCAGAACATTTATCACAACATTTATCAGAACATTTATCACAAAATACATTTGCATGAAATACATTTGCAACACTAATGTAAACACAATAATGAACACTTCTACTCAAAAGCGTTTCGATTGTGTTGCGAATGTGTTGTGTAAGAGTAGTATAGTGTTGGTAAAAGTGTTATATAAAAATTCCAGCGTAGTAAATGTGTTCTTATAGTGTTTCGATTCAAATTTTAGAACACTTTCAGATTCTAAACACATTTCAAACATTTATAGAACATTTTATACTAGATAGGAACTTAAGTTGAACCTACTACGTCACTAACATAGTAGTTCCCATAGCGGTGTTTGAATTTCGAGTGAAACGAAGAACGTTAAATTTAAAATATGATTATTTCGTTAAATCCATGCATAAATAGTGTCTTTTTATAACAATTCGCGTATCGAAACTCCTCCTATCAACCCATTGACGTACTGGGTTCTGGAAACGTTGCTGTGAAGTATAAGAAATCATTATCACAACACAATAAGTTGTTAGAGTTGTCTACTTGACAACACAACAAATGTGTTGATTAGAGGACAAAAAAGTGCCCTTAAGTATAAGTTTGTTTTTGTGTGGAGCGTTTGAAGTGTGTGTCGTCAAAAGAGTACCATAAAGGGAACTAACTACAAAGGGGACATCTAAAAGGATAAAAATATTTAGGTTATTGAACACAACCCATAATGAAAGGACAATGTTTTCAGATGTGTAGAAAAAGTCAACACGCATCTGGTAACCAGTGTTCTGAACTTCATGTGGTCAGGTGGTAGCGGTAGCTCCTTATAGTTTGTTCATTTAGAATAGGCAGGTGAGACGTAATGTACTAGAAGCAGTTACCATTGTAATTCTCATCGAAACATTTAGGGGACATCCATACATTACGTGAGGTCGAAAAGGGGGGAGGAGTTTGGAAAAATCTCACCAAGGGGAGAGGGAGGGTCAATTAAAATCTCACGTCAACTTTTTAAATTAGAAATTATACGATTTTCTTTTTTAAGAGAAAGGAATAATACCCACAGATATGATACTGTGGTGATTTTTAGGCGGAATAATATCCTTTTCCCCCACATCATTACTGATGGAAAAATTTTAGATGCTGTGAAGCATAAAATGCAAACGAATAGGATAGAAAATTATTTTTAAAGGTTGTAGGTAAATCTCACGTAGGGGGGAGGGGGGATCCAACAAAATCTCACTAAATCTCACCTAGGGGGGAGGAGGGGTCCAGATTTTGGAAAAAAAACACCTCACGTAATTTATGGATGACCCCTTATATTGTGCAAGTTACCATAGCCTAAACTGAAGTGGTTACCAGATGTCCTTAAAGTGATTTTCTATAGTACCGTTATTTTGGCCTCCGATTTAAAATAAAATATTTTTTTATAATTTTTTCTCTGAAGCAATGAAAGACTTATTTAAAAAATTTCTTGCGTGGTAGATGAATAAATAACACATTTTACGGAACCATTACTAAATTTTCCTATTGCGTAAAATAGTCTTGATATTTTTCTCTGTTGTTATACGCAATATGTAAAGCAACACTTGCCTAACGTATGTTACTTACTATCGTTTACTTGTCTATACTATATATCTAACACTTCAAAATTCAAATGTAACATTTCTTCCGTTTTGAAAGAAAGTACGAAGCTTACACCATATTGTCAATTCTGATTGAAACTAAAATTTAAGAATCGATACCTTAAAAGGTTGTTGTTATTTAAATGATACGTACTTACTTATTATAATTATCAGAACAGTTGTTACTAATTTGGGTGGAATTTGAAAAGGTTTGCATTTTTGTAAAGATTATATATACATTAATTTTCACATCTTTAGGAAATAAGCAATTTTCTTTTGCAAAAAAATCATGTCTATAGATTAAAAATTTTTTACATAAGATATTTGAAATAAATGTATAATGTTTATAGCTTTCCTCAAATGAGTCATTCGATTTTTTTTACTTTAGCAGCAACTAAAAACTGATCAACTTAAAGTATAACAGTACTCATGTCTAAAATTGAAATCACTGGTATTTCTTTTTGCATTTTTCAATATTTTCTTTATCAAAAAAAGCTAAAATTCATCTCAAAAGGTTATCGAATCTTTGTGCTTGTCCAACTTATCAGATAAGTATCTCTCTCACATGCGTTCAAGAAATCTTTTATCAGTATATAAACACAAATAATCGAAACTATCTTTGTTAAAGTCCTATCTCAAAGAAGAGTATTTTTGAAAATCAGACAAATCTTAGTCTCTCCATTTTTCAACGTTGTCTTGGAATATCCACCAGGTATAAGATACCGTTCAGATAAATATCTTCTGAGAAGAAGCCATGTGCGGCCGTAGAGGTATATTTTTCATTTATGTTTCCTCATTCTGCTCAACTAAATTTTCATTTGGTTCTGAAATTATTTAGGAAGAGAGTTTATGTTTTTACATAGATATAAGGTTATGATTTTGTCTGGTAACTTCTTCTAATGGAGAATTGAAGCATCTCTTAAAATCCTGAATATTCAATTTTAAATTATTAAAAATTATCTCCCGATTCCAAAAATATATGCTTGTATTTTCCCACAATTTTTTTTAGTAAATTATGATATATTTTATTACTGAAAGCGCCTAACAGTGTGACGTCACATGTGCCTCTTGGAAATGGGGGAAACACCGTTTTCATCGAAATACTAGGCTATAAAAAACTAGAGCTCAGTATTTCAAAGCGAAATGATAGTAAACAAGGCACATTTGGCGTCACAAGCTGTTTCAGCTCAGACAGAAAAGAAGCTATTTTTAATTGAAAATAACTTAAAATTTAGGGCTTTGAAAGGTAAATTAAAATGTTTTTGGAGGTTTTAAGCCATTCTGAATACATTAAGATCTTAAAAAAAGTTGGCTGCAATTATCCATTATTAGTATTTTTGAAAACGCTATTTCCATGCGTGAGTCTTACTACAAATGATCTAAATTTGAATATTAACATTGAAGAATTATTTTTCGATTAAATTAGACCTACCCTTAGTTTTCTTTTTGTTGATGTTTGTGGTTTATATACTTTACAAGCTTCTAAATTTCGTTTATTTTATGGTAACTTTTCTGCACTTGCCAAAATAGTCTCACTACCTTTCCATGTAGTGTGAGTATAATAGCAGGACTAGTTTTTTAAAAGTACCAAATGTTGTTATTTTTCTTGGAACATGTGGAATATCTATTCATCAGTGATGTAATCCCACAGAAATGTTAAAATCGTTACAAATATGAATAAAATGAAATGTAATAAAAATTATTGCCATATATTTACGTTAAATTTAAGGAGCTATAAAAGAATGGGACAGAACTTATATATTTTTATCAGTATGTGTTTTTACCTTTAATTCCTCATAACTTCGCTCTATTAATTTGCAGTTTTATGTGAATTTAATAAATATTTACCTAAGACTTATCACTATTGATATTCATTTTTGGAGAATCCTTCAAAGTCAAAAGTGTGAATTGAATTTTCTCTCTTTACTCCTTCATTTTTCTATGAGTGAATTACTCAGGATGAACAGTGAAAGTGAAGCAGTGTGAATGAGCTTTTAATCTGTTAACTATCAATAAAGATGGTTAAATTATTATTTTTTCTTTCGGTTCATTATAAATAATATATTTTCGCAAGGAAAACTGTCATTTTTGAAATATCCTTTCATAAGAATACGTTTTATGACAGTTCTTCTTGATTCACAGTTAGCTAAATTTATATCTGTATTTTGTTATCAGGCGCGGGGGATCCAAGGACACTTTTTGAGAATCACCTTTTACCTTTGGACGCAAAAAGACGACATTTATTTTTTTATATAGATCCCTACATGAATCCCTACATGAACCCCATGAAGTTTATTTTTCCACCCCCATGTTTGATAAACAGTGTGAGCCAACAATATTGAACCTATGATCGCAATTTGGACCCCTTTTAATTGTCTTTTAAGAGTAATATTTTTTTAAACGATGGTAGTAGGGTCTGGGGTCATTACCCTGAAAGTTGTAAGGAATTTTTCCCTAAACAACACATTTTTGATTGGCACAGATGCTTTACAAACAAAAAAGTTTGAACGAACTGAGGAAAGTTGCCTCCGGAAAGGGGGGCCAAGAATTGATAAAGGAACGGAAAAAAGAAGATAAATTACATTTTGGTCTTCAGAAACCTTCTTCCTTTTTTCTATTTTTTACGCCTTCCCCCCTTTTTTTTTAGCCAATGGAGGGGTACTGAAAAAAATTCGTATAAAATTTAAACTTGTATATAAAATTTGATTTGTTGTGAATGGTGAGCCAGGAAGCACCCTTTCGAATGCTTGTTGTGCTGCCGGGGTCTTCGACCCTGGGGCCGAGAGGATTATGCTTTTAATGTGGAGCGGCGCTATTTTTGGGCGCTCAATACGTCATTGTCTCCTCTGCGTCCGCGGGTCTCCTTCCCTCCTTCTACCTTGTTGTGATATGGGGCTGAATACAGGGTCGCTTCTGCCTTCCTTTCCATCAATACATGTTCTTCCATACATATTTTATGAGTTCATTTGCTAATTGAGGGGACACGACGGTTTTACAAACAAAAGATCAGTTGTCGCAGATTTCGCAATTTCTTTGCCTTTAAAAAGTAACTCATCAGTTTCTTCTGCGTAAAATGATGTTTGTGTTATGTTTCTATCACCATCTAATAGTACATTGATGATGATTGACTTCAGCTCTTATACTTAAATTAATCAGTTTTCCCATTCAATAGTTCTCCCTTTGAAATTTTCATTTACGTATGGAGGGAAAAAATTGACAATAAGATAAAAGCAGCTTGTTAGATCTTAAAAAATATATGTTAGAAACTTTTTATTTGTTGCATTTTTAAACTACAGCTTCATTTTAAAAAAGATGTTTTGGGGTCCTCAACAAAACATTTTGTACATTTGACTCATAAAAAATAGCTTTTCAACTCACATTTTTAATACTCTTAGAGGCATACCGCCTTTGCAACATAGTTTTCAATGAAAAAACTGTACGAAACGAAACACCAATACTTTCTGGAGGTGGTTGAAAGACCCCGAGACACAAAACCCTCCTATAATATTTTATGAAGTCTGTGTAGTTGTTTTTTTAAATAAAAAAAATAATAATGAGTAATAATTCAACCTACCAATCAAAAACTTTAAATAAATTAACTCTTCAACCAAAAAAGTGGATAACTTTTTTGTATTTTTTCATTTGTTGAACCGTAGTCTGAAAAGCGAGCGACTCTAAAAAAGCGGAAAATTTAGAGAGGGGCGTTCGTACAACAGAAAGGAAAAAGCGGGACTGTCCTGTCCAGTGGTAGAAGTGGGTCAAACAAAAGTGGGGGGATGGCTAAACCCGAGTCCCCTCCCGAGAGTGCCTTTCCCCCTTTTTGAAAATTTTAATTTTCATCTTAATTATATCAAGTACACACGTCTTATTCATGCAGTTTCTTATTCTGAAAGTAGGATGTGATCCTTAAATTTTCTGCCTTACAAGCATTTAAAGAACTTAATTAAAACACTGCTTAAATTTTACTTAAAGTAATTAAATTAACGATACTTATGCTTCAAAAAATTTTTCTTTTGAGATGAAAAATGTAGCTTTTGTAAACCTTGGATTAATTAACTGGATCAACCCTAGTTGAATGCAAGATGTCAAATGTTTTTCTTAATTGACTAACTAAACATGTATAATTTATAAATATTACTGTTCTTTGTTACAGACTTCATGTTACCTATGATTCAATGCAATAAATTTAGTTTTAATAAAGTCTATAATCAGAAAGAACTATAATTATCATATTCATTTAAACTGTGAAAACCCTATTTTTTAAAGCAGGTTACTAACAAAAGAAATATTAGAGTAACATTTTCTAGATTTTTTTAATGGAAGGAAGGATTTTTGGAAGTGAGGGGATGGATTTTGGTAGAAATAAAAGTGAGGGGACGGATGGGTATTTTTATGAAAAGTGGGGGGACGCGTCACCTCGCGTCCCCCCGCACTTCTAGCACTGGTCCTGTCAAAATCGGGACGTCTAGTCACCTATCTCTGATGTAAGGCCGGGTTTACATGAAGATATTCGTACGACCCGACTGGTTGAAACTTCCCTATGTATTTGCCATTAGGCCAGTGAGGCCTGGGCGTAGATGAAAATAGTCCGAGATGAAAATAGTCATTTATTATAGATTTTGGGTCTATCTGAACACGAAAATCACCATTAAAATTTTGAATTGACTCGGGGTTTTTGGGGAACAGCCCCTCCCTCTTTTTTGATGACTTAATGACTTTGAATTTGATTTTCAGGGTCAAAAAGCATTACTTAAGTCATTAATTTACTCCCAAAAGGACCAGGAAGGTTGAAATTTCTAAAATATGAAATTTTGTAGCAATTGGATAGGGGGCCGTTCAAATATAACGTAAGCACCTAAGGGGGAAAGGGGTTTGCTCTTTGCTTATTTTTCCTGACATGGGGGAGGGGGATATGATGCTTACGTAAGATACTGAATTTTTGAAAATCTCTTGTTTCTTCCATAAATAATTTCAAAACTCAAACAAAATAAATTTAACAAAAAATTTAATTAGGAAATCTGACGTTAGAACTTTTTTCTGGGCACCCCTCCCCAAACATTTTAAAATTTTAACCCCAAAAAGAAGTGTTTCGACTCATTTTTGAATCCTTAGGGTTACACCCAAAAAGGACAGCTCCTTCCGTATAAGTCACCTACTTTTCAAGGAGAAAAAAACGGTACTTACTAAAAGGGATGTCAATATCTCGGGGGTTCCGTCAGTTTCTTACGTAATTATGGTGCGGGGGGTTGGATATTTGCTTATCTTTGCTGACGAGGGGGGTTAAAAATATCCAATAAAGGGCTTACGTAATATATTTGAACGGCCCCTCAGTTTAAGGGGCTATTACCCCCCTAAAAATGCAAAAAATTCACCACAAATTATAGAGGTTTTGTTACGCTATTTTTTCCTCTTATTTTTACGCAATTCACCTTTTGAAGGGTGCTATCCCTTCCCCATCAAGGACCCAAATTTGATGACAATGATTTTTACGAAAAGCGGTTGAGGTGTTAGAGTCCTCCGCGATGCACTCTTTTTTTCCATCATCTCTCCTCAAACATTCACTTCCGATCTCTTGCCCTTCCGATGTGGTACCGGATGCGATGATCGAAAGAGAGAGCAAAAAGCTCTCTTCCAAAACAAAGATTCCACCCGGAACCGCAGAGAGTGTGCCAAGGCCGGGGTAGCCGTCCGCCTGCTCTGTCTCAGGGATGCTCCATCCCCTTCATCCCTATTAACAGCTGCCCGTCACAGGAGGGGGGGCGTCCACAAAGTGCACAAAGTCTAGGGTGTTACATTTTTCCATAAGATGTCGATGTCGTCGTCCCGAGCCTATGAAGGTGAAAAAATAACACATGCCAATTTCAGAAAAGATTATATTAGATACTATTATTTAGGGGTGGCACCATATGGTAACACACTTTTGTTATAAACGCTGTGTACCAATGGCTTTCCATAGCGTCATTCCTTTCTATCAGTCCTTTCTACTCGTATGAAAAGCACACTTTTGGTAAAAATGAAATACTCTAGGGTAGAACGAAAATAGGTATGGAAGTTTTCGAACTATTTTAATTACATATCCTTAATTGCAATGAATTAGTTAACTTTTTTAGGTTTTAGTATTTTAATTATTTTCAAAACAGTGTTGCAAAATGCATTATAAGTCCGGTTTTGTGGGATAATTTCTAAAATTTTCTGGGAGAGCACCCCTTAAATTACTGTTAAATCTCCACTATCAACACACGTATGAAAAAACTTTTTATTTACCTAAATTGACTCTACTATCAGACTGCGAGTAAAATTCTTAAACTTTTTCTGGGTTTATTGGAAAAAAAAGGGCAAGTGGCACGCGTAATTTTTTCTTCCAAAATAGTGGCACGCTTCCGAAAAAGGTTGGCCACCCTTGTTTTATTACAAGCATTCGCATTTCTCATAAGGCCCAAAGGGTGAGGAGGTGCGATACTAAAGTACTTTTGGGGTTGTCCCCTCAAATGAAGAGAGCGAGAGCAAAGGGCTGAGAACTAGGGTGGAGCGAAAAAACCTTTTTTTCGAAATCGGTCAACGGCTAGTGCTCAAAGTTTGTGGTTGGGGGTCCTTATAACCCACAAAAAATTTCAGTTCGATAAGACAATATCTTCAGTCTGCGCTTTTCACTCAAAGTTTCAGGTTTTTACTAAAAAACATCAAAAATACGAAAATTTCCCAGAATGTTTCTAAATGCTCCAAAATAGTTTTTATGGTAAATAATTACGTATATTGCTAGTATGTAGCTTAATAATAGCGATTGAGGGTGTTTGATTGAAGCGAAATGGTTTTATAAAATCGGCAAAATTATCCAAAAATAGAGCATTGATACGGATTTTGGGAGAAAAATAGCCCGCTGTGGTAACTCGATTACGACGATTTATATCACCGAAAACAATGATATAAAAGGAAAATAATTAACTTCCAGCTCTTAAACTCATCGAAAAATCCACACGAAGGTGGCTGGATCGAGTGCCTCCCGCACGCTCGCCCCCCGTAATGTCTGACTTAGAGCTCAGTGCAGTTCGGCGCGTTTTTAGGTTTTGAATTCCGTTTTTGTGTCAAATTTAGGCAGTATCTTTCTGTCTATCAATCCAGCCTTTCTGTATCCATTTTGGGAGTTGTAACCGCTTACAACAATAGACGCAGCTTGCAGCAGATACATCCAATAAACTTTTTCCGGTCTGTTCTATGGTCTTTTAAAAACTCTTGCTCCTATTCCGTTTGCAGGTATGCTGTAGCTAATACACTTGCAAGAAGAAATATGAAAAGGGGTTCTTGATCTTTCGAGGAAAATATTCATTTGTACTTCGAATACCAGTGAGGTATTTTTTTAAAATTTATTGTACGATTTATTCAAATTTTTCACTAATACTATCTGAGATGACAAGGTCTTCCAATATTTTTAGAGATACTGTTGGTATAGATCAAGGCTTTAGTATAAATACTTATTGTCCGGTTTGACACAATATTAGCAATGCCTTTTGAAGAAGGGCTTTTTGACATTGAGAGAGCAATTTTTTACGCTTGAAAATAATTTTTAAAAACCAGATTAACACTCTCTCTTAAAAGAATAGGCAACTAACTTTCTTTTAAATTTTCAGACTCTCCCAATATATCGAATGTTCCTGAATTCGCGGCAAATTGTTTTCCGGTAAAGGGGATCCGGTGTCGCTTGCGGTGAGGGAACAATCGCCGCGCCCCGAGGCATCCGAGGAGGGCCACCCACAAACAAGCCATAAACTGGCGGTGGTCCTGACCTAATGACCTTCTCCCCTTTCTCTTCCGGGGTGACGGGTGACAAAACTTTGATTCGGACATTATTTGTGTAACATGAATAGAAAATATCTCCCTCACGCATGGCATATTATCCCAATATTAATGGATAAGAGAAAGCAACATGTTTTCGCATAATTGATTTAATTTTAATTTCGAGGGTGCTAGTTAGATTATTATTTAATAAACCAAGAGCAAGAAGTTAATTTTTTCCTTTTATATCATTGTTTTCGGTGATTTAAGTCGTCGTAATCGAGTTACCACAGCGGGCTATTTTTGTCCCAAAATCCGTATCAATGCTCTATTTTTGGATAATTTTGCCGATTTTATAAAACCATTTAGCTTCAATCAAACACCCTCAATCGCTATTATTAAGCTACATACTAGCAATGTACGTAATTATTTACCATAAAAACTATTTTGGAGCATCTAGAAACATTCTGGGAAATTTTCGTATTTTTGATGTTTTTTAGTAAAAACCTGAAACTTTGAGCGAAAAGCGCAGACTGAAGATATTGTCCTATCGAACTGAAATTTTTTGTGGGTTATAAGGACCCCCAACCACAAACTTTGAGCACTAGCCGTTGACCAATTTCGAAAAAAAGGTTTTTTCGCTCCACCCTACTGAGAACCCCATCTGTCCCTCTCCGATGCCTTCTTCTTTTCTTAGCTCTCTCGCACCGCTTTTCACATTGTTGTGGTTGGAAGTAAACCCTTGCTTTATCGTGTAATGGTGTTTAAAAAGACTCATTTTAAGATTTGTTTGTTTTTCTTCATTAGATTGTAAAGAGTGGTTTGCTTTTTATAATGAAGATATGTACTGCTCAGGATGAAAGTGGTTTAAGTCCAAAAATACGTAGAGATAAGTGGGGATTTGGATATCTTTTAAGGTCCATTACGTAGTGCAGTGGTCTCCTTAGTCAAAAGTTCAGGCACCATTAAAGAAAACCTACATTTTCTCAAAACTATGTACGTTCAGCGAGGAAACTGATACCACTTTCATTCTAACCAGCTCATATAATGCGAGTTTAATCGTTTCAGTACTGGCCTCGTCATGTTTTCCACGAAATTAAATGGCAATCTTGAGCTATCTCTGATTTTAGAGTAAAATTAGAGCAAATTTAGAGTAAATGTTTTTTTTTCCAAAATTTATTTACTTTTTAATTTATTTTATTTTAGTCCATCTTTAAGTTTCTCATATTCACCACTATCCTGATATAAGTTTAACCTGGTCCCGGAATCAAGCTCTTTTTCGCCAACTTTGATTGACTTAAATCTTTATTGTTGTTTTCTGGTTTAGTTTCCAGGTTAAGTTAGGTTAGGTTAATGATGAATATGGCCGCGTTACTGTGTATTTTCTTTAAAAAATATATATAAATTTTACTTTTAATGAAATTTTTTAACTGCATCAGTGTAGCTGTAGCATATTAAAGAATTTAGTGCAATCCTATTATTAAACACTAAAATACTTTACTAAAACCCGGTTCCTTTGTTTAATTAGCTAAGGAATAAGTAAAATTGTAACGAATTTTCTCTATTCGTGTAATCAAATCATTTTTAACATCATTTCTCCTCTTTATTTAAATTATTCATATTTATTCAAATTTGAGTTACATAATATGCATTTGAAAATTTCACGTTATTCGCTTGATTAAATCGAAATTAGTTGTGCGGAAAATTCTAACATCTTCCTTGATCGTGACCTGTTATTTTTCCCAGTTTACCCAGTCCACGTAGTACTTAAAAAAGTCATTCAATGCAATATGCTGAGTTCCACATTCAAAGGAAATTTAATGATTTAAAGTAATCCTATTTAATATGCTTTTAAAATTGTTAATGAAAAATTCGTATTTGAAAAGTCTGAAAATAAACCATGCCGTACAAAGTTTTCTAAATCTATCACGATTGTTTAATTAATTTATTGATCGTAAAAATTATCACTAGTAAAATGTACTAAAAGCGTTGATAATTCGTCAATTTCATATCTTTCACGGTTTAAATATTTGAAATGAATCACGTTTAATAAAATGAGAAAAAAAAATTAGCGGTTATGGGCCGTCTATAAATAATGTCAGGCTGGGATGAGAGGGTGGGTTAATAATTCTTTGACACTTTGTGACACGAGAGGAAATTAAGAATTGTGACAACACACATTGAAATTCAACAAAAAAACTTAATAAGAAGTTTTCTTTCTGGAAAATGAAGTTTAAATGATGTTATAAAATTCATACTGTCAAATGAGGTCAAATTATAAGGTGGGTCCCTAGTAACACCTCTCCCACCAATTATGTCAAGTTTACGCAACTGCAACTATAGAAGTAAACGAAATTTGGCCGTACATGACGAAAACTGGACGAATCGTGAACATTTGTCGTTTTTAACTTGAATAAAAATATTGGTCCCAGATTCTTACCAACCGTATTCTAAACTCATTATTGTTCGTGACATTTGACAAAGGGGGGAGGGGTATAGTGAAGGCAATACTTTGTGATATTTGTGACAAGGGGGTGAAAATGTGGAAAATAAAGTGAGGCATCATTTATGGATGACCCCTTAGTTTTAAAATTATATTTACAATCGATACTAATCCATAAATATATATTATTCAAGCACCTTCCACGATCGTGACTGTTATTTCTCCACACTCATTGAAAAAGTAGTCATTAAATAAACTACTTCCCGTTATTCCTTATGAATTTTCAAAAGGGGCCGATTACGCAGTTTTACGCTTCCACACTACTTTCTTCAAGCAGTCAATATTTCCCAATAATTTTCCTCGTGAACCTTGAAATTCCGAATTGTCCCAACCCTGACCCTTTGAAGTGTCCGAGACAATTGGAGGTCGTCACAAAAAAGCGGCACCCGTCTTTGAAGTACACTATGGTCGAATTTCTGTGTCCGCGTTGAATTTTCGAGGCGTATGTGATGAAAACAACCGAAACTTGCATAAAATTTTTCTTTTTTTTATACCGCAAGGAAGCAGTTTAAAATATCCTTAGGTCAGAAAATTTTCGAACTTAAAATTTTGGATTCACAAAATAAAAGACCTTTTAAATGCATGGTTTCAATAATCTGTTAAAATTTGTTTATCATTCAAGGAATCATTGAGAAGAAAAAGACTACGCCCTTTATAAAATCTGAAGGAAAATAATAAACCTCTTATGTGTGTATATTTTTAAAAGATTTTTTTTCTAAATTTTCAAATATACTTAAGTAACTATGTAAATTTATTGTTCCTTTATAAATTGATGACAACTTCCACCTTCCACGACCTGAGTCCGTGGATCTCATATTCATACCTCGTTTTTACTCTTATACTAGACAACAGCAACCTAAGTTGAAGCTACTTCGTCACTAACAAAGTAGTTCCCATCCCGGTGTCTGAATTTCGATTGAAATAAGGAACGGCAATCTTAAAATAAATTTATTTCATTAAACTCAATTATAAATAGTGTCTTTTTATCACAATTCACGTATAGAAATTCCTCCCATTAACCCAACAGTTGTAACACTGTAACAGTAGTTGTAACGCTGTAATTGTTTGTTATTTGTTATATAGTTTTCAATTTTTTAGTAGAGTTGATCTTTTTGCCACTGAAGATGCTCTCCGAAGAAGAGAGTCAAACGTATGGAAATAAATTCCAACAAACACGGCCATCCAATCCAGAAAATTGAATAAATAGTTAATGTTCCTTTGTTTTTAATATCAACTTTAAAATATACTGTTACAATATTTTTCCTTTTTATTTTTCTTTGGGTTTGAAAATCACCGGTTGAGATACGATGATAAAGCAGGGGTTAACAAATATTTTATCCTGGCAAATCAATAAAAAAATTTATTAACAAAAGAAATACAGGTAATTGAAAAATAAAACATGTGACATGCCAATGGGAAATACTATTCCCGTACAGGCATAAGAGAAATATATTCATAACAGAAATAAAGAAAAAAATAATAGACACTTTATAGAAACACTTAAAAAAATGGCAAAAAAGCTGGATCCTTTATAAAAATTCCTTTAATAAATCCTTTCCTAAATCCTCTATAAAATTCGGAAAAACCTTCCAACCATTGTTGTTGTTGTTGTTGTCGTGTGCCACTTGGAATACCCAAGCTCCACAAGGATTCAAGGCAAAGGGGGTGCGGCTCCTGAGAAAGTGAGACCCATAAATGGCAGGAGTCTGCCTCATGAGATGATAGATGATGCCACTATCTATCGCCACCTCCACAATTTTGCCATGTATCTGAAGGAGAGGGAAATAGTCTCCAGACACCTGGACCCAAGGTAAACTGCGCCATGACCGACTTCAGGACTTTCGGATCCACAGATTTAACGAGCACGTACTCCACATATACTCATGGGTCTTCAGCGGTGTCGGGAATCGAACCCGGGACCCTCCGATCCCAAGGTCGATGCCTTAACCACTAGGCTCCCCACAGCCTACTCCAATCCTTGTGGGGTTTGTGAATGAACAGTCGGAAAACAATGATACAGCCACTTCCATAGTAAACTAAGCCAATGGCCCTACTCTATTAACAATATATGAAATGACAGTGAATTCTCCTCTTCGCAAGGTGGTCCCACCCTTGACCTTCCCTCTCGAGTGGATCTATAACTAATCGGTCCATTCAGCTGAATCACACCTAGTGTGGGTGGCACGAGCATCATTTTAAAATTAGCCGTCGTCGCTTAACCAGCGCCAATTCTTGCACAATATGTCGCCGCCGCTTAGATCTAGAAAATGAAGGGTTCTTCTTCCTTCAGTCTTCTGATGTGTTTGTTGTCAAAATGTTATGGAAGAGACGATTTTGAATCTTGTCTCGGTTATGCAAACGATATTTTGGTTACCAAGGCAGTTTTTGTGAATATCAATTGAATCGCTTATTTCTCTGAAGCATGTCAAACGCCACTTTTCGTGTTTTGAGATAAACGAATGTTTAGTAATTTTTTTTCTTAAAGTAGACCTTATTTGGATATTTTACAGGCAAAAAGAATTTTTTTAATGTTTTTATTCTTTTCATTAAAAAATAATATTGACATATTTGCATTTGACAGGTTTCTGCAATAAACAGAATATTCAAGCCTATTTTCATAGCTCAACTCAAATTTGAGTTGATCTATGAAACCGATAACCATCTTCTATGACACCAATAACTCATTTTTGAAAAATGTGGCGTTTGACGCGTTTCAGAATGGAGAATTGCAGCAAATCTTAAAATTTTAAATATTCAATTTTAATTTGTTAAAAATTATCTCCTGATTGCAAAAATACTCTTGTCTTTCCCCACAAATTTTTTTAAAGGTAATTATGACATATTTTATTACAGAAAGGTCCTAACAATGTGAAGTCACATGTGCCTCTTGAAAATGTAGGACTAGTGTTTTCATCGATACACTAGTCTGTAAAAAAACTAGTGCTCATTGTTTCAAAGCGGGATTATAGCAACAAGCGGGAACAAAGCACATTTCACGTCACAAGCTGTTTCAGCTCAGACACAAAAGAGGCTGTTTTTAATTGAAAATAACTTAAAATTTAGGGCTTTAAAAAGCAAATGAAAACATTTTTTGGTGGTTTTAGGCCATTCTGAACACATTAAGATTAAAAAAAATTTGACTGTAATTATCCATTAAGGGGCCGTTCAAATATTACGTAAGCACTTTTTTGGTCATTTTTAACCCCCCTCCCCCCTTGTCAGCAAAGATAAGCAAACCTCAAACCCCCCCACCATAATTACGTAAGAAACTATCGGACCCCCCCCGAAATTTTTAATCCCTATTAGTAAGTACTGTTTTTTTTCTCCTTGAAAATTAGGTGACTTATACGAGGAGCTGCCCTTTTTGGGTGTGACCCTAAGGGTTCAAAAATGAGTCGAAAATTTTATTCGATAATTAAGTCGATAATTTTTCGGGGTTAAATTTCAAAATGTTTGGGGAGTCCATTCCCAGAAAAAAGTACTTACGTCAGATTTCCAAATTCAATTTTTTTGTTAAATTTATTTTTGGTTCAGTTTTGAAATTATTTATGCAAGAAACAAGAGATTTTTGAAAAATGCAGTGTCTTACGTAAGCATCACTCATATCCCCCCTCCCCCCTTGTCAGGAAAAATAAGCAAAGAGCAAACCCCCCCTCCCCCCTTAGGTGCTTACGTAATATTTGAACGGCACCTAAGCGATTCCATTGAGTTCAACTTTCACTGGATAAAAAAGGTAAAAATACTTTAAAATTACAAAAAATAGTGTTTTGGCTTGCTTTAAAGCCCAACAGATAAGAAAAGAAAGACAAATTAACTTAGTTTTCAAATTCAATAAAAAACAAATAGTGAACATAGATTTTGCGAAATTCTATATCTGCCAATAGGGGGCAGTTATTTTTGTGTAAAGCAAAGCTTTGCGATTTTTTTAACACACCGCACCATCAGACATTATTAACAATGACTTAAAAAATTAAATGATTAATTAAAAATTACATGATTATGATTAATTAAAAATTACATAATTAATTATGATTTAAAAATTACATATTAAAGGGGGTGATAAAAACGAAAAGAATAATGTAAGGTCAGATGTATTGATTGCTTTTATTTTGATATTTGCTTATTTTGTCGATTTGTCAGATATTGGCTCTTGCACCCGGCAGATCCTAAAGTACCACATTTGTTTTAATTGCCTTTTCATGATTGAGTAATAAAATATTCTTATGCTTTGTAAAAAAACTATTACGATATAGTATTTTTTAAAAATTGTAATGAAAAGTGTCCCTCCTTGTAGAGAAAAATATTAAATTTTAGTTTGTGCACTGTGCAGCAAGATTGTTAACTATAGTAAAATATAAAATATTACAAAAGTATACGAGTAAGTAATTTTAATTTATGCATTAACATCATTGACATTTTTTGAATGTTAAATATTAGGGTTAAGGGTGTTGCTTGAATACCAACTTAGTGATTCTTATCTACTTCCTAAAGCCTCGTTATAACCGATGGCACAATAAGGAGGTTGAACTTAACCTCAGCACCTCGTTTTTTTAGTTTAAAAAAAATCAACTTTCTCGTTTTTCCACAAGGCTAACATTCCCATTAAAAAAACACCCCCAAGATTCTTCTCCAGCTTATTTATATTACCGTCGTAACGGCAAGATCTCTCCTAAACGTGTTATACACGCCCGAAACCTATATCCACGCGGAGGTTTCTTGTGCCGGCTGCCTCTTCGTTTTTTGTCGGTAAATATTCTGTCAAAAAAGTCCGTTTTTATTTTTGCAAGAAGACTGTCTAAGATTTCGAGTCCTCTGCTGGCATTTTTTTCCTCTGCGTTCTATCTGTCCCCCATCTCCCTCGCTCTTCGGTGTTGTTAATTATCCCGTCTCCCCTTCTTCGCTGGGTGCAAATATAGCTTCCCTGTCGCGCTGATGTCTCATTGTAATGCGACTGTCAATTATGATGGATGACCGACGATCTACCGTGATGCACCTCTATAAATACGAGCGGAAGATTCCTCTCAGATAGAGAGATTAACGGTGGGTATACTGACATACCGCCAGAAGAAGAGCTATTGACGTCATACGATGATGCTGCGGTTGTTATAGAAACGGATTACTCCACTGAATTTCGGGGGTGATGATGATTCTTTTGGCGCTGAAATAAATGTTTTGCGCCAAATCTGAGTGGCCATTTTTCAACTTTGTGCTTCTTTCGATTCTATAGTCACGGATGGGAATTTCCTTACATTACTAGATCTAATCTGATTTATTACACCTGATCAGATCTATTTCAACTGATCAGATCTATTTCAACTGATCAGATCTATTTCAACTGATCAGATCTATTTCAACTAATCAGATCTATTTCAACTGATCTTCCATAAAATCTGATCTATTTAATTTAATTTTATTTTATCTGATTTACATCATTTTACCTGATTTGATTTTGGATATTTTGTAATTTTTTTTGATTTAATCTGATCTATATCAACTGGTCTGATCTAATCCATATCTGATCTAATCTTAAATATTTTGTTAAATTTTGCATTTAAGTTCAGTTTGCAGAGAATAAGTTCAATGAGCAAATCTTTGTGAAGATTTCAAAGCGATCCGAAAGGTCCTGCATACGCAGCTAGGTGAGCGATAGCGAGTAGGGGGAGGTAGCTCCCTAATCTTATAAAAATATCAAAAAGATAATGAATACATTTTGTTATATTTTTTCACGTCACAAGTTTCTAACGCCTTATTTAAATTTCCTAAGTATGATGATTAAGTTATAAAATTTACAACTAAAGTTATATCAGCTATATAAAACTGAATATAACTAATTCCCTCAAAATAGAAATATAAAGGCATACTAAACGGTAAAAAGTTTTCATGTGAAAAAGTATTTCCGATTTTTATTGACGAGAAATTTCAAAGATAATCAATAATTTAATGTAGCTTAATAAACGTTTTCTCATTCGCCAAATGTACGCTTAAAATGCCAAATATTGCAGTTCAATTCATACAAGCTTCCCTCTTCTTTTGGACTCGTCTACTCACGGCAACCCTGTTCATAGCTCTTCTCCTCGCGGTATATCAGTACAATGCGATACAAAATAACGGCTTAATATAGATCCCCGCACAGTGTTTAAACTAGGTTATCTCAACTTCTGTTTTTTTCTCAAAGTTTTAAAACAAATGAACAGATACAGTCTCTAGAGACGCTGTAAGACTTCTTATTTTCCAAATTCCCAAACGAAAAAAAATGTTTTTCTTTGGCGGATAGTAAAATAGACTGTCGATAGCTGCATCCAATTTTCTTATAAAACTTTTTTTTTCTCACGAAAATAATTCTGTGTGACATCCAAAATGTCTTCTCCTTTTTGTCTATCATTTTCTCTATATATCTTCTCATCTCCTCTTTTTTTTCCTTATACTCATACAGCTTTCTTGTTCGTTCTTCTCCCTCATTTACTTTAACCATTTATGCCCCGACGGGACTTGTAAGTCCCACTTTCCAATGTTCACAATTCGTCCAAATTTCGTCATGTAAGGCCAAATTTCATTTACTTCTAGTTGCAGTTACGTAAACGCGACATATTTGGGACGAGCTGTGCTACTAGGGTTAATATGAAGCTCACATATACTTATTATTCTTATAGGGATAACGTATAAAAAATATACAGCATAATTTTTCTGAAAAACATAATTTGGGACATAAAGGGTTAATATCTTATTAAATTTTTTATCATCTTTTTTTTCCTTTCTGTCTACCAATCTTCCTCTCACGTTTCTTTCTTCACTTTTTCTTTAGAGCCTTTTAAATGAACAAATATATTTCCCTTCTCTTTTTCGCAATTTCTGTTTTGCTCTACATCCTCTTGATGAATTTCTCTCTTATTTCAATCATTTGTATCTCTTCTGATAATGGTAATCGTTTGGTAATGTAATGAAAAGGGAGAATCCGAGAAACCCCCTGGTTTGCGGTTACTCTTTTGGCCAAGGTCACCGTGGGCACAAGACAGGGCGTATCTGGTCGGGAAAATCTAATCAGCAGCGGATATCTACCCTATGGGTGCATCTAGAGATCGTTTCCCCGTTGATTGTCAAAACGAAAGATTTATGAGCAGGGAAACATCTTTTGTCCGCTAATTGACCTCAGCTAACCACACAAAAGGAAGGCGATATTATCAATGCTCCTAATCTCCCCCGAATGCCCGAAGGAGCCTGGTCGTTTTGTGTGGTTAGCTGAGGTCAATTAGCGGACAAAAGATCTTCCCCTGCTCATTAATCTTTCGTTTTGACAATCAACGGGGAAACGATCTCTAGATGCACCCAAAGCGATGGGGGAGATTATAACGTCACCTTAGAATCAAAAACTACTATCTCCATTCGGCAACCTTCGGGAATCGATTCGTGGCGATCCGATCGTTTGAGAAGCTCGTTTTTTGGTTTGTAAGAACTGACATGATCGAGTAGAACAGATCAAAACCAATCAAATTATTTTCTTCAACGATCTAAACCAGTGGTGCCCAACCTACGGCCCGCGGGACAAATGTGGCCCGCGAGGCTGATACATGTGGCCCGCGGACTCGTTAAATCCTAAAAACTAAAACCACTTTCAGAAATCTTCCAAGAAAACCACGACATCGATCGAGACATTATGGCACTTCGATCTAAAAAAATTTGATTAAAAAGGAATTCTTCAACATCCGGTAATAGTTTTTTTACTTCACTGGTTTGGCTTTTTCTAGATAAGGGGAATTTGCCATTGGATAAATATTTTTCAGTAACAGTTAGCCATTTGAATTCCGTTTATAAGGGTCTTTTTAGAACCAAACTTCGAAAATATGTCCGATCTTACAAAGTTGAAGATTCACTCGGAATGCCGAAACTTTCAAGAACAGTGGACAAATTCATATTTCTTCATTCAGCGAGAAAATAAACCGTTGTGTCTTATATGTAAAGAGACTGTGAACAATTTGTGTGTTTGAGAACAAACATTATCTATTCTGAAAAGAACAAAAACTTGTCCTCGATCTCAACTTACAGATAATCATCTTAATTCAGTTTTAAGGATAAGTGTTACTAATTTGGAGCCGAATTTACAAGAACTAGTATTCTCCAAACGGATGCAAACTTCTTATTGAAAGCGGGTAATTTTTCTTTATGTTTAGAAAAATCCTTATAAGTGTTTTTTATGTGGCCCGCGTGATAAATTTTCATAAGCAAATTGGCCCTCGTGAAGAAAAAGGTTGGGCACCACTGATCTAAACGCCAAGAATCGGGATTCCCGAAGTTTGCCGAATGGAGATAAAAGTTTTTGATTCTAAGGTGACGATAATCTCCCCTCAATGCCCGAAGGATCGTCGTCGAGGCCATCATAAAACTCTAGATGCACGCTTATCATCTTCTTCAGAGGAGAGGAACCTCTTTTGTTCGCTAATTGACCTGAGCTAACCACACAAAAGGAAGGGGGAGATTATCAATTCGGGACAGATTATGGAGCATTGATAATATTCCCCTTCCTTTTGTGTGGTTAGCTGAGGTCAATTAACGAACAAAAGAGGTTCCCCTCCTCTGAGGTATCATAAATTTTTCGCTGTTGACAGTCGTCGGGGTAATAAAACTTTAGATGCACACTAAGGGTCATCTAGAGATCGTTTCCCCGTTGATTGTCAAAACGAAAGATTTATGAGCAGGGGAGCATCTTTTGTCTTCTAATTGACCTCAGTTAACCATACACAAAAGGAAGGCGATATTATCAATGCTCCTAATCTCCCCCGAATGCCCGAAGGAGTCTGGTCGTTTTGTGTGGTTAGTTGAGGTCAATTAGCGGACAAAAGATGCTCCCCTGCTCATAAATCTTTCGTTTTGACAATCAACGGGGAAACGATCTCTAGATGCACCCTATGAGGAAGAAAAATAGAGAAAAAGAAAAAAAATCCGAGATTTTCCTCGTTTGTCCTTTTTTCTGTTTTACTACTTGATACTCTCTTTCTCACCCTTTCTCTCTCTCACTCTTCTTTTTCGTCTAACCCTCTTGACCGTCACACACGAGTCGTTATCCCCTGCACCAATCCTTCGACTAAATTTAATCCCCTAGCGTTGCCAAAAAAATAAAACAAAAAAAAAATCTTCGGATGAGAAAGATGACCTCCCTTATCAGCCATGCGCATCAGCAAACAATCCAGTGATACACTTGGCACGATCCTTTCTTCTCACCTGAGGTTTTCCAACTTCCTGTGTTGTCGTCGCTGGAGAAAATTGGCAACATCAGCGATCGACTCGGCGGCGACAACTCACCTTGTGCGAAAGGGTTGTCTGGAGATAAACACGTGGCGAAATCATCAGACTTCCCCACTTAACTGCCTTTGGCCACGGTCACCGTGAGCGCAGAATCAGGCGTGTCAACAGGCGGGTCTTATCGGGCAGTGGATATCTACCCCACTCTTTTGTTCGCTAATTGACCTCACCTAGCCACACAAAGAGATCGAGGAGATACGCCTCATATTGCGCTCAGGGTGACCGTACCCTATGGGAGGAATGAGGTATTCTCACGTTTTGAGATTAAATTTATTAAAATAGTAGATAAAAAACCATGAAGAATGACGTTTACAGCAAGTATTTAGCCTAGTTTCTGAGATATAAATTTTTGAAATTTCGTCTTTTGTTTTGGCGCGAAAACGCTTCCGAATCCCAAATCATGCGCTGTGAGGTCACATCCAATATTTCCGTTTTCTGATCACGTGATAACAGAAAACACAATGGTTTTCAAGCGCTGTGACGTCACATCCAATAGAAGCCCGTTTTCTGATCACATGACTTTTCTGACGTTTTGGCAAAAATAAAATTGAATTTTAAATTATTTAAAACGCATTTTTGAACTTAAAAATCAGAAATTTGGGAGTTTTAGACCATAATGTATAGAAAAAGTAAAAAATCAAGCAAATCCCTCACTCATCCCTCACTCAAATTTTTTGTATTTATTGTCATTAATTTCTTGTTTTTTATGTGTCTAATTTTGTATGAATTGTTGTTTTTTCAAAATAAATGTTCTTCTTCTTCTTCTTCTTCATGCAAATACCTCATTCTGAGTGTAAACAAAAACATACCTGAGCCACCCAGCTGGAAATTCGGTTTATGCCATCGTCCAATAGGAACCCTCCTTCCATTCAGGTTAAAACCAATCACACAACAGATTGAGAAGTACCTGGAAAGTGATCGGTTATGGATAATTGCAGTCAATTTTTTTTAATCTTAATGTGTTCAGAATGGCCTAAAACCTCCAAAACTTATTTTGATTTACCTTTCAAAGCCCCAAATTTTAAGTTATTTTCAATTAAAAATAGCTTCTTTTCTGTCTGAGCTGAAACAGCCTGTGACGTTAAATGTGCCTTGTTCAAGCTTGTTGTTATCATCCCGCTTTGAAAGACTGGAAAGACTGAGCTCTAGTTTTTTTACAGCTTAGTGTTTCATACATTTCCAAGAGACACATGTGACGTTCCATTGTTAGGAGCTTTCTGTACTAAAACATGTCATAATTACCTTAAACAATTTTGTGGAAAAAGAAAAGCGTATTTCAGAAAGTTTCATTCTTGTCACCTCAATGGTGGCAAACTGTCCATCAACGTAAAAAAAGTGTCTGAGCACATTTTCCTCTCAATTTGAGGGTTCCGCGATCCTCTAAGCGTTTGAGGAATTCAATCTCAAAATTTTCGAGACTTGATATTTTCGTAATTTTTAAATAGGGCTGGCAAATGAATATAAATTAAGAACGGGGGAATATCTGTGTGTTAGTACTTCGTTCCCTTTCAATACTGCAGGACTTCTGATGTCCCATCAAAAAAGCATGTAACATCATTGTTATTGTTGATGTGATCGCTTATGCTTCTCTTAGAGACCTTCAGACAGCAAAGTTATTTCATCGTAATAACTTGGAGGAGAAATAACTGTTCCCGGTAATGAGGCGCATCACTAAGGGAACATACCCATACTACGTGACCCATTTTTTGCCATTATTGACCCCCTCCCCCCCTTGGTGACCATCCGTAGTATATGCCAAGACCCCCCCTCCCCCTCTAGTTTTCAAGTAGTTATTCATAAATACGGTTTGCCATCATTTTTTCCAAACAGAAAGTTTAAAAATATTAATTTTGCTTAATTTGTCTAATTTTAATAATTAATTTGGCTTAATCAGTCTTAATTTGGCAAATTTCAATAATTAATTTGGCTTAATTTTGTCGTATTGACTAGAAGAAATTGACTACGTGACGAAACCCTAAGCCCCCCCTCCCCCCTGTGACCGAGCGTGGTATTTTGAAGACCCCCCTCCCTCCCCAGAATGGGAAGTATGGGTACGTTCCCTAAACTGATTTTTTTGCCGTATTGAAAGGGTTTAAGTTCTTTTTTTCAGGGTACTTCGTTGTTTTAGAAGCACTTCGTTGAACTCAATGCATATCGATAATTATTTGATTATCTGGATAACTCTAGGCTGGAGAAGCGAGGTAGAGAGAGAAGAGAAACACTTGGGGGAGTAATCGAAGAGTAGGCAGTAGCAGAACATTCCAAAGGGAGGAATCACACCCGTGCAAACGGAAGGAATATTTCGCAAAAAAAATTGCACAATCCGAGCGCTAGACACCTTTACGACAAGGCGTAGGGGACGCGATGTCGAAACGGCCGTAAATTTCGAGAAAACAGTTTTTACGCGCTTTGAATGATGAGTTTATCCAAGGAGTTGTGTTTTAGCTCCGTTTTATGGCTCAGGGGGGGGGCGTAGAGTCAACACCACTCGTCAGCTGCGTTGACAAGGGGAAATCGGTTGAGAAAGGTCTCTATGTCACTTTGCTTTAGTTAATACTGGAGGTTGTGAGTCCTTTTTAAAATAAATGCGATCGTATCTCTTCAAATGAGAATTTTTTTAATACAATACAATAACTTTAATTTAAGGGTGTCTGAAAAGGTTGGTGCCAACCTTAACATGCAGGCCTGTCATGCCATGACAAACGAGATTATCATGGGAACTCCTCTCAACAATTTTTAAATGTGTCCGCTAGAGGACAATTTTCGCTGGCGAAGAGCCAACGTTGCAACGTTTAACTTATTTTATTCTACAGAAAACTTCAATTATCAGAACAAATTCGAAGAGAGCACCCCCGAAAACCTAGGTAAACAAAATTTCATCACATTCTGCCGATAATAATTAGATGAGAAAATCACTTCCTTTTTTTACTTTCAATTTCAATTCATTATTTTTTTCAGGCCGTCTTCAAATTAGAATGGTATATTCTGCTAATTACAGGCAGAATGTAATGAAATATCGATTTCAGGTGTTTTTAGGGGTGCTCTCTCCAAATTTATTATAATAATTCAAGTTTTCCATGGAATAAAATAGTTAAACCTTGCCCCTTCGCTGGCGAACATTGAAGTAGCGGAAACAGTTAACATTTGCGTACGTGGGTTCCTATGATGAAAATCTTGTTTGTCATGGTATGGCAGATCTTGTATGTTTATTAAAAGGGAGTATTTTACCACTACCTCTGGTTAGAGGAATATGTGAGAAAACTCCAGCTCTCAAGCGTCGCCTCCAACAGCTCTCCCTCCGCTCTCTTGCGTTACCTTCCTATACCGTGCTGATGAGCCCTGACAAGGGCGAAACCGGTCCACGGTTGGAGGCGACGCTTGAGAGCTGAAGTTTTCTCACTTGTATGTTTAGTTTTGCATCAACCTTTTGAGACACGCCGTATATTGTAACAAAACTCTGCACAGAGCTGTTCAAAATGCATTAAAAATATTTTTTTAAAAATTCACATTATTTCTTAATAAAGAATTTGGGGGACATCATCTTCTGTTTTAGCCATGCTTACGAATCTGTAAAAATGTTTACAAATATTTAAGTATTAGATAAATCCGTAGATTCAGGCAAACGAGGTTTTACAGTGTTCTTTTTGTCAAATCGAACCTGCAATTAATAGTAAAATAAGGAGGAGGTTTCCCCCTAAACACAACATTCTAAGCATAGACGAATCAAAGCTTCCTACTTCTGTCTAGTGAAAAAATTGATGTTTTTGGACTTGTTCTTATTATTTTTGGTGGGATACGGAAATACCTTCTTGCTCCTGTTTTACTTGGATGAAACATGCCAATAAACTTTTCAAGGCGAACATATTGTTAACATTAGACTTTGCTTCAGGAAATATCCGACTTGTGAAAATATTTTCTCAAATTTTTGGAATTCTTGAGGTGATTCGTTGTTTTTATATACTTTAAGTTGATGCATTTCATTTATATTTGTTTTGGACTCTTTTTACCTTAAATTATTCTTTCAGCTTTTTTCCCCATTTTATCAGCTTGTTTTGTTAAGTACTTCAAGTGCTGCATTGATTAACTACCTGCGCATATTTTACGCTAATACCCCTAGATTAAATTTTAATATAAAATAATACAATAGGGAAACAGCAATTCTGGACATTCAATATATCTACTATCGGAAATCATTGATGGGGTTATAAAATGCATTTCTTTTTTTGGTCAATGGTTTTTTTAAAAATTAATTTTCAAAAATTATGATTGCTAGAATTGAATCGTCAGTTTGAAGAAGGGAATAAGTCCTAAAAATGACAAATTGACTTTTTGTGCACACATGGGTGAAAAGAGGGGGAAAATAACTAACCCCTATAGGGAGATATCGCCCCTTGAAGTTGTGAAATCGATGTCCATTCATTGTATTTTTCAAGTTAATTTGGAGTTAAAGTTAATTTGTCTTTCTTTTCCTATTCTTTGAGCTGTAAACTAAGTTAAAATGAAATTTTCTTTTAATTTAAAATTTTTTCAAACTTTTTTATGCAGGGAATGTTTAACTCCATTCATATTCACTCACTCCATTGATACTGCTCTAATAACTAAGTTTCACTATAATTTTGAATTTTATTTGTCTTACTCCGTTTATTTCACCCTTTTGTGGTGTAAACTAAGGAGAAATATAATTTAAATGTGAATTTAAGGGTTTTTTAAGATTTTTTCATCAGAAAAATTTCATAAGGTTGAAGAAGGGAATAAGTCCATCAACTTATTTTGACTGTAAAATATTTTTGAATACACTTATATTTGTTTTGATGGTTGCTCTGTTTTCTAAATAGGGTTGTGAACTTCCAGTAAAAATTTGGTGATTATACAATGAAAATTCTTTAATACAGTTTTTTTCGATTTTCTCAAAACTTGGTTTTTGGACTTATTCCCTTCTTCCAACTGACGATTCAATTGGTGGTGTGGCTAACGTGACGTCCCTTTTACTTTCTCTCGAATCTTCAACCAATCAATACTTTCAAAGGGTACTATCAATCTTATTCAAGAGGTTTCTTTGTGAACTGCCACATGGTCGTATTAATGTTAGTCTAATTAGAAGTAAACATTGAGTTACTGTCCATTTACCGATGCTTCAAACTAAAAAAAGAAGAAATTATTTTCTTACTTTTATTACTGCCTTAAAATTTTTTAATTGTTTGATTAACATTATCTACTCATTTTTTAAATAGGAACTTAACATTAGAAAAAAATATCCAACACTAACACTGCCATATTCACCACTAACTAAACCTAAGGTTAACCTGGAATCAAGCTTTTAATTGGTTGTTGAAAAAAGTTTTAAACCAATCAGAGTTGTCGAAAAGGCTTGATTCCAGGTTAACCTTAGGTCAAGTTAGAGGTGAATACAGCCGTAACTGGTAGTTAAAAACGGGAAATAGCTTTTAAGCCAATCCGAGCTGTCTAATTGAACTGTTTTAGATTTTTTGTTGGTACCTGAAATTATTTACTCCTTTACTAATGCAAAATTAAAAAGGGAATGTAAAAAACTAAACTCCATTAGCCCATTGAAAACTTATAAAGACCTGATGTCATAATTTTGAACTTTTTAAATTTTTCCTTTGAAACATTTTGTTACACATCAGATAATCTTCTCCTCGTCCTAAACTTAATTTATAATTGAATCGTCGGTTTGAAGAAGGGAATAAGTCCAAAAATCAAGTTTTGAGAAAATCGAAAAAAAGTAATGGAATTTTCATTGTATGGACATCGATTTCACAACTTCAAGGGGCGATATCTCCCTATAGGGGTTAGTTATTTTCCCCCTCTTTTCACCCATGTGTAGGGCAAAGCTTGGAGATTGTTTTGAGCACAAAAAGTCAATTTGTCATTTTTTGGACTTATTCCCACCTTCAAACTGACGATTCGATTATAACGTATTCAAAAGTAGTCGGCCGTATTCACCGGTAACTTGACCGGTGGTTAACCTGGAGTCAAACCTCCGATTGGTGGAAAACTAGTTTTTCTTCTTTTAACTGCCAATCAGAAGCTTGACCGCCGCTCAACCACCGGTTAAGTTACCGGTGAATACGGCTGTTAGTTACTTACTAGTTGATCAGCAGTTAACTACCAGTTGCAACTAGTTCTAGTTAGAGAGCCTGTATGCGAAGAGAGGCGACAACTCAGTATAGCGCGCGCAGATCGGTAAACAGGTTTTCTGTTCGCCACAGGTTTCCCTCCATAGGATTAGCGTGGGGCGGCATGATACAGTTTGGACAGAATTGGATGCGCAGAGACGCTTTTAAGCGAGTTGCCGTCTCTCTCTCGTATATAGACTCTCTAACTAGAACTAGTTGCAACTGGTAGTTTACTGCTGATCAACTAGTAACTATAGTTCTAGTTAACTTGTGGCGAACAGTACTGAATAAGGCCGTACGAGAACATGAGTTACATCAGTGAATATATGGTGAATGTTCTGGTAAGAGAAGTGGGTCGTTCAGACGGGAAAGTTGTCGAAAAAAAAGCGTAATTACGTAAATTCCACGACTGCAACAACTACAGGCAGCAATCGCAGATGGAATTTATAAGTCATGCAGTCACGCGACAAGTATACCGCCGCTGGTGATAAATGGGGCAATTCAAAAATAAGCGTAGGGAATCATTTCCACCTAGGAATACCCCAAAGAACGTTCGAAACGGGGCCTTCCGCACCCACAAGGTGAGAAGGCGTTGGAACAATCACAAGAAAAATCCAATTCGGATTCTTGGCAAGGATCTTCCTCCCAGTAGGCGGTGTAGACAGGGAGAAGCGTTGGCCCACACTTTCGAATAAAACGGAATTTTTTTTTCTCTGAGGGTGGTTGACAAGGGGGGAGAATGACGAATGGTCAGACTTTTTTTTCGTCCCCTCTGTCTGTGGCAAAAAAGATGGTGCAATGTTAAGGTGAAGCACCACACGGAGGCGAAAAAAAATGTTTCAAGGCTGAAATGTCTAAGGCAAACGTCACCCTGGGCGCAGGAGCAGGCGTATTTCTCTGGCGATGACTTCTCCGCCCATCACACAAAATTCACACTAATTCCGAGAAACCTCCTGGTTTGTGGTTGCCCTATTGTGTGATGGGTGGAGAAGTCATCGACAGAGCAATTTACGCCTGCTCCTGCGCCCAGGGTGACGCTTGCCTAACATTGCAAGAAGACTAACTGTGTTTTTTTACTTCAAGAAATGAATTGCCGTATTTCAATCGATTAAACTTACCTGTATGTTCCACAGAGTTCCGGAACAGAGAGTACAGGACTATGTAGGTGATAATGGAAATCGAAAAATCATGCGGTATGCCTTGTGATCAGTGGCGGATCAAGGGGGGTGGCACTCTTGAAAGTGCCCCCCCCTTGGAGACCCAAAAAGGTTCTCAAAATGAGTAAAAAACCCAAGTTATACAGGTCTAATTTCAAAAATTTTTCTGGGAGAGGAACCCCATACCCCCCACCCCATCATGGGCGGATTTACGTTGCACCCCCAACTTTTTGAGAAAATTTCAATTTTATAGGGAAAAATCATGTTTTTAAAGTCATCAGGAGCAGCTTGCACCCCAAGTTTTCCAGTACGCACCCCCTGGGTTCACCATCTAAATCCGCCCTTAGTGTCAAAATGGGGTATTCAGTTTTTATTTTTAGGAAATCCCCAAAATTTTGAAATTTTGGGTCAAAAAGTAAAGGTAATAGTGTTAAAAAGTGCCCCTCTTACACTCAAAACGTTTCTAAAAATGAGTTAAAACCCTACTTTTACGCGTCAAATTTCAATTTTTTCTGGGGGAGGACTCCCATACCCCCAATGGTACCACAAGGGGATCTTGTCTGGAAAAGTGCCCCCCTTGGAGCCGTGCTGGATCCGCGCCTGCTTGTGATGGGGGCTCTGATGGCGCTGAGATCGCGTCAAACTCACGCCTCCCTTGTCACGTCATCAGTGGTGGGAACCCCATTTCTCGAATCCTCTAAGGGCACGGTCACCCTGAGGGCAAGACCAGGCGTATCGCAGGCGCGATCTAACTTCTCGACCGAGAAACCCCTTGGTTTGAAGTTGCCCTTTTGCGTGATGGGAGGAGAAGTTAGATCACGCCTGTGATTTGCCTGGTCTTCCGGTCAGAGTGACCGTTGCCTAATACCCCTTGGTGACAGATTGAAGGAACAAGTCACAGCTGTGATGCATATATACATCCATATGCAATTACGTTTTGTGACAATTTTGAGACCGGTCGAATCCTACTTCCAAACAACTCAACTTTCGTTTTCCTGCGTCATTTTTCCAGCATGCGGCTGATTGGTTTTCAAGAACGTCAAGAACTACGTCATTGAACCACGTGTATTTGATTGTACCCTGCCGTTCCCGCGCTTTGCTACCTAATGGAACGCTTCAACCAATCAGGAGGAAAACGCCAGCAGGATCACCTCCTGAGCAGGCGTTCTGTGGTGACCGTTATTAGGCGAAATCCGGTTATTTAGCAAGTTACAGAACGTAGTTGCATCCGGCCCTACGTTTTGCAAAGTACGTTTAAATCGGTCCAACTTCTTCAACAAAGGAAAACTTCGCAACAGCCCCATAGCCCCACGTGATTCATAGCCATCCTGAGTGGCCAGCAGGCGCCTTTCGAGCTCTGTGTGACATCACAGAACGTCGGAAGTCATGCCCTCCCATCGTTGTTCAGCGACGCTGAGGGACGCGACGTTCTTGGGCGAAAATCCGGTTCTCTAGTCTTGTCCGGACCGTTACAAAACCTAGTTGCATACGGCCCGAAGAAGTGGTGTAATCGATGTATAATACTTGAAAGCGAGCGTAAGAATGTGGGGTGACGACCGGGCGCAAGGACAGGGGTAGGACACGGATGAAGGCCAAGGTTTCAGCCGCCGTACATTTGTCTTCGCACACGTGGGGCTTCTTTGGACGCGGCCCAGCCGACTGCTGGACTCGACCCAAAGCCGTCACGACTCAACAGCGATGCCCGGGGTGCTCCCTCCCCCTTCTTTTTTCTTGACTTGACAATAAATGAAGACAGAGCGGGTGTTAAAATTAACACGGTGTGACATTAACCTTTCTGCTGATGCGCAAGTAGAGAGGGAACTGGACAGATACAAAAAGATCTTATTCCCCTTTGCATGTTATTTGTAAAGACTTGAAATCTTGAAAATTTAAATAAAAAGAATTAACAGCTCCTTGCTGTTGAAAAAGTTATACTCATATTCTTGTTTAAAATATACTCATATTCTTGTTTATCTATCATACATGCTCCTTAAAATCTTTAGAGTGGTTCAATTTCCTTAACCTTGCCAATAAGAAAGTTGCATGTGTCAGATTTTCAAAAACAAACAAGCGTTCCGTATGGTTTTTTGTATGGTAAATTGAAATATCCAGTCAGTTTTTCAAAAAAAATGTACAGGTAATTAAATATTTAAATTTAAAAGTCAAGAAAAAAACACGTGACTGAAAACGTTTATTTTTTAAACTATAAGATGAAGTCAACAATAATACCATCAACTCCATTGCTTTTCAACAATGCCTAGTATAAGATGACGTCACATCCAAACTCTTGGCGTTTTCGCGCGCTTTTAAAAAGGGTATTTTTGTTAATTTTTTTTGCTATCAAAAAATTTCTCGATCGGCCTCAAATTTTGGGTAGTTGCTTATTTTTGCAAGAAGAATCGATTAAAAAAATAAAAAATAATAATGCAACTCCCTCATTGTGGATGTCGTATTCTGTGCTAACTGACCAACCAACGATCAATGAAGGAATAACCGACTCTGATTGGCTGAATCCTTCATTGACAGCTGTTTAATCACTGGTCATATAGCACCATGTATAGCACAGAATATGGCCAAAAGAGTGAGTTTTGTCTGGTCCGTTTCAACTTTTGGAGTACCTACCTAGTTTGGACCGAGATCCAGACTCTTAGAATACTGAGAAATCTGCCAAATATTAAAAAACCTAACGCTGTGTTACGTAAGTACAACTAATACCTGATATCAACCAACAAACTTTTGAACAGCTTAAACTTTTCCTTAGTATACGAAATATTTTTTCGTTAGAATAACTCCTCTATGACTATCCTATAAAATGAGTTTCAATAATGGTCGTAGGGTAAAGGTGTCTGCAATAAAAATATAATTTAAAACACAACACCATTCATCTGCCACTGTGATTCATTCAAATTCATTCTTTCAAATAAAGTATATTAATATTTAAGTGTTTGGGTTTTATTTTGTTACAAGTTATGGAACGTATTCCCCTCTTTAGTCTTTTCATTTACAATAGGGGCCTGCAGTGGCGGATCCAGGATTTGGTTTTGGGGGGGCTAAGAATTTTCATAATCCAATTGAATATTCTTGTTAATGTTTATACGGAAAAAGTAGTGAATTATCCTGCTCCAACTACCAAAAGGGGGGTCTTTGGGGTCCTACCCCAGAAATTGTTTGGAAATTTAAGTCAAAAACCCCACTTTTTCAACTCGTTTTGGTACGCCTCATCCGAATTTCGAATATAGATTTTTTGCATCTTGACAAAGTTAGTAAAATTTAGTTGTAATATAAAACAGTTACAAGGGGGTCTGGGGTTCCTCCTCAAGAAAACATTTTAAAATTTGACCTTAAAATAACAGGGTTTTAACTCATTTTGGTGCATAAAATGTCATATTATAGAGTAAAACTTAATTTGGGGGGGCTTGAGCCCCCTAGCCCCTCCATGGATCCGCTAGTGGGCGCCTGAAACAGTATCAAAACCGCTCAATAATGCTTAATAACGCTCATCACACAATTCCAATAACCGATACCGATTATTTAACAGTATTTTAACTACTTCTGTTCAGGCTGCCTTGTAATTTCAGAAGACAAATTTTTCGATTATAATATTACAACAGTGCTTCTAATACATAACGTCTCAGGCGCCAATTCTAAATGAACATAGTATAGTGCTGTTTCAACCTAGTACCTTCAGATATGAGACTGTTCCACAAATTAGATTCCTTTTAAATAAAAGAGAAGTCTAAAAAGTGACTCAAAATTTCCCCAACAAAAACATAAGGTGCCGCTCTTGTTAAATCAAGAACCATCCCTGTCACGTTGTGTCAATTGTTTTAACAAAGTAAATCTTCTTCTTTCCCACCTCTGTAAAAAAAAGTGAAACCGATTTCCAAACTCCACTTCCTGGCAATAGGGAAGATTCACTCCTGCCAGAGGGAAAAAAACCGGATTAATCACCCCATCGGATTCCGATAAACAAACTCATCTGGCGCCTGATGCGGATTCGTTTATTAATCCGCCTGTGCCAAGCATTGTGCTCCCATCTGTTTCCTTCGCCCTGCCTGTCTTACCGCAGCGCGTATGTTAACTGTTGAGAGTGAGATTGGCTTAAGTCACAAGTTGGAAAAAATTTGAAATGAGCGGGGATTTAGATATTTTATTAGATTCTTCATAAGGAGAGATTGTTATCGAAATTAAAAATTTAAAAATTATGAAAGTAGGAGCAGCTACAAAGATGTATTTTCTGTGAGTAAAACAACTTGCGTTTTTTATTTTTCAAATTTAATGTTTGTTGACTTACGCCTCATATGTTTCCATTTAATACGACATTCTTTTTTCTTGTTGCAAGGTCTTGTATACCTCAGTCCTATTCAGTGTACACTGTTCAACTTTTTGTAGCATGTATGACAACACTACAGCATCTTTACAATCAGTCTAGCTATTTTTTTTTCCACAATTTGAAATAATATAGGATGAAAACTGATTTCGACCATCAAAAGTAAATTTTTAGTTTTTGTTTTTTAAGTTATAGAATTAAAAATAAAAGGCTTCTGTTTAACAGTGAATTTTATATCTTAAAAGTGTATTGCTTCAGAATAATATTTTGTGCTTAAAATGGGACTGAAGGTAAATTGAACATGATGATCATCCATTTTCCAGTAAATTATCAAATAACATGCATACCTTGGATCTATAAGGAAAGCAGTGTACTATGGACCGGTCCTAGGTACATTTAACTACCTAAATTTACTAAAAAAATCACTCTTCCAAAATAATTTGTAGCATCTTTTAGTGTTTGGTACAGTACCCTTGAAACTACCGACTAAATAAATGTCTTCGTTTCGGGATACCAGAAGAAACAAAAAGTAGAATCAAGTGGCCATCTTTCAAAACTAGTGATAAAATTATTTCCTCAAAAAAATACTTTTTACACAACATTTTGCACTCAGGAATTACTAATAATATCCTTCCAAATTTACATATCAACATCAGTTTCTCCAAATTGATAAAGCAAAGTAAAAATACTACACAAACACTTCAATGGGAGTAACCTGAGGTCTGAGATAGTTTTCTATCTATATTAATCTTGATAATTTGTTTTTCACGATGTGAAGTTAGTTATATTCTATCTTATCGTCAAAGAATTCGGACTTTCGGGTTAGCCTTGTTGTGGTGGTATATATAAAAGAGTTCAAGAGCAGGGAGATATTAAGTTTCGCTTTTGGACACAGTGATAGTTAAGTCATGCTACCTTTCGACCTGCAGAACATCAAGCTTCACCACTTGTGTTTTTGTCGATACGGTAAAAATGGCGTATTTAATATTTCTTAAAATATTAATAAAGACTGCAGCTGTTATCCTTTTTTTTTATTTTCAATACTTTTAAACACTTGGTGCTATCCGAAGGAAATTGTTATAGCAGGGTTCGTTGAAATATGTTCATTTTATAAACATTGCAACTAGGTGTACTGTATACAGCAACTTAAGTTGAACCTACTATGTCACTAACAAGCAAAGTAGTTCCCATCGCGGTATCTGAATTTCGAGTGAAACAAAGAACGTCAATTTTTTAAATAGGATTATTTCGCTAAACCCATGTATAAATCAGTGGCGGATCCAGGGGGGTGGCACTCTGGAAAGTGCCACCCCTTGGAGACCCAAAAAGGTTCTTAAAATGAGTAAAAACCCAACTTTTACAGGTCTAATTTCAAAATTTTTTCTGGGGGAGGACCCCTATACCCCCTATTAGTATCAAAATGCGGTATTCAGTGTTTATTTTTGGGAAATACCCAAAATTTTGACATTTTGGGTTAAAAAGTAAAGGTAATAGTGTTGAAAAGTGCCCCCTTTAGACTCAAAACGTTTCTAAAAATGAGTTAAAACCCTACTTTTACACGTTTAATTTAAATTTTTTTCTGGGAGAGGACCCCAATACCCCCAATAGTGCCAAAACCGGGATCTTGTCTGGAAAAGTGCCCCCCTTGGAGCCGTGCTGGATTCGCGCCTGGTATAAATAGTGTCTTTTATTACGATTCGCGTATCGAATTTCCTCCTATCAACCCAACAGGCTTTGTGTTAACTCACTTTCTCCTTCCGCGTAGTGACGTTGCTGTGAAGTATTACGATGAAACTATTACGATGAAACTTAAGCTTTTTTTTCGTTTAAATAATCCCTTTCCAATCTTATCTGCCCTAGATTACCATTGAATTTGGACAATTTGTGGCAGCTAGGTCTAAAAAGGGTTATTCAACTTAGACAAAAAATTATTATGTGCAATGTTTTCATGGATTCTGTAATAGTATCAATGCAACAAATTATGCAATAGAGATACATCTATATTTTCAAATGCGATGCTTTAATAGATTTTTCTATTAATTTAATTTCAAGAACCAATTTTTATTTCTGTATTATTTATAATTTTAGAGTGGGTATTTAGTTCTTCTTATAAAATTATGCAAAAACTCTTAATATGTATTAGAAAATGATACATTGATGATGTGACTTTTTAATTATAAAATAAAACTCTAACCTTACATTTAGTTCTAAAGAAAACAGCCCAATGAAAATAATCCACGACTCCTTGTTTTTCTTAGATCAATGGGTGATACGTTATTTATTATTTAATACAAATCAAATACACTGTTTAGTTACATAACATTATGCCTTTGTTCTTCAAACTCTTTGCATATATGGTTATGTCCTAAAAATCCAGAATTTTAACTACTTATAATGATGCGTCACTAGCTAATTCAGTTACTTATTCCCTCTCAATTATATTTATTCTTTTGTGTCAGTTTAGAAGTGTTCGCTTTTCGTATTTAGAATTATCATAAAACTCTTACTATGTCATGTGTACAAGAAAGATACTAAGATATATAACCACTCCTTCCTTTTCCTAGTTAAAAAGGGTTAGATGTTATTAACTGTTGCAAAATAATCAAATTACTTCACATACTGGTCACTGTATCCCAGACTGATAATATTCATCGAGTTACTATTAGCATGCCGCATAGTTATGTCCTAAATACCTAAAATATCAACACCGCTTCAATAGCAATTCAGTTACGTTTTATTGTTCAAAATTAACATAAAACTCTAGTCACATACATAATTGAAATCACTTTTCCTATTCTCAATGACATAAATCCATTCTTGTTTGTGTTGGTGATTGACAACCCTAACCTCAACAACCACTTCATTGAAGGAAAAAAATCCCCCCGTAACAATTCTTTTTGAATTAGAGGCTAGGTCTCGCGTTGCAACTGAAGACGGTGAAGGATCATAAACCAACGGCATTCCATCGTGTTCCCAAAATGTCATCCCAACCTCTTGTTCGGTTCCATTCCCGTGGAGGGGTCAACCCTTTGTTCTTTGGCGGCACTCCTCTCACGCATCCTCAAGTGGGATTAATGGGATGCTTGGGGACCCGATGACCCGAAGAAGTCACTAATGACTCTGCTTACATTAAACATTACACCACACCACTGTTCCATTCAGTTTCGTTAAAATTTTGATTGGAGATTTTTTAGGTGTGATTCTAGAGTAGATTTGTTTTTTATCTATAGTCGAAAAATAAATAAAATCTAGTTCTAGGCTTTGTCGGAAGATTTCTTTTGTATAGATTTGCTCTCTTTGAAAACCAATTTTGGTGGATTGTAAATCTTGTTTTGAGGGTCAGGTATTGGTTTTTTTATTAATAAAAAATACGAAAGCTTACGACGCCTTTTACTTCGACACTGTCAATTGTTTTTTAGATTCTATAAGAAGCCCAGTGGAGTAGTGGTAGTACAGATCACTGCTACCTTACAAATGCGTTCAGCACATATTCTTTATTTAAAATTGCAATACAAGCTATTACTATTTTTTCGGGATATTGTTTGTATATCCTCTGCCTTTTCCAGTGCTGCTAAGTTAAGGTAAAACCGTTAGAACACAGAACAGAGTATAGAAAGGATAGGATTATACTCTATTCATTTAGAATTGGCACTTTAGAAATAGTGCTTTCCCCCACGCCAGAAGCGAAACCATAGTTACGATCTTCGAGCAGCCAATAGTAAGCCTTCTTCGTCACTTTGACGTGGATAGTTGCTATGGTTACCAATCGGTGGTGGGGGAAGGAAATATTTCCAAGCGCCAGTTCAAAATGAACAGAGTAAAATATTTTTCCTCCCCTAGTAAACTAATATGCCATTCTATCATAACACAATTAAAATAATATCCCATTCTATCATAACATAATACACGAAATGTGGAACGTAACTTATCAATGTTGCAAGAAATCAATTTTATCAATATCGGCCTTGAGGGGAGCAGCGGTGATGCTCTCCGTTCTCACCTCTTCCTCCGGGATGAGGATCTCTCATCCGTTGGGCGCGTGCCAAGGATCCTCCGCCGTCTTGACAGACGTCGGCCTGCTGAGCCGGCCACATTCCCTCCCCGTGACACATAATTGGGGACTTTTTTTCCCTACTGCGGACGCGTGCCAGCTCCTTAGTTTTCCATGGACAGAGAAAAAAAAATCCCTCGTTCGTCCCTTGACGCTTTGCTACATAATTTGAAGAGTGTTTTTTTGGGAGGAAGACATGATGGGAATTTTTTTTTGTTATCGCGAAGAAGATGAGATTATCTCGTGTCTGCTTCGAAAAGTGTGACGTAATGTTGGAAATGAAGGAAATAAAGCTAAATTCGTGGCATATGGCCTCGGCGGTGGTGTAGTGGTCAGCGTGTATGGATCAGGCGCGGATCCAAGGGTGGGGGCACTTTCCCAGACAAGATCCCCTTGTGGTACCTTTGGAGGTATGGGGGTCCTTCCCTCCAAAAAAATTTGAAATTCGACTTGTAAAAATAGGGTTTTAACTCATTTTTAGAGACGTTTTGAGTCGATGGGGGGCACTTTTAATACTATTACCTTTACTTTTGCACCCAAAATGTTGGGGATTTCCTAAAACTTATCACTGAAGATGCCTTTGTAGTACTAGAGAGGGGTATGGGGGTTGAAATTAGACTTTGAAAGTAGGGTTTTTACTCATTTTGAGAACCTGTTTGGGTTCCCAAGGGGGTGGCACTGTCTAGAGTGCTACCCCCTGGATCCGCGCCTGGTCTGGCTACGAGCATTACTTCTCCAATTTTCGATGCCTTCTTGTGGCTTCTGCTTTGGTAGCTGGTCATGGGTCAACTTAGCCCTTCATCCTTCCGGGATCGATAAAATGAGGACAAAGTTTACATGGGGAATCAACTGGGGTTCCAGCGTCCCACTCGGCGGGGACACAAGCTAAATAATTAGCAGACCTGGCCCGAAGGCTAGTGAAAGGAGATGGGCACTGCCTGATGGACCACTAGGCCTGGGCAGAATTTGATTTGGTTTATTGAAATTCGTGGCATTGATGTACTGAGTGGCCTACCGTGTTTTAGTTGGTTTGATTGTGGCTCGATGGGGACACTGAAGTTGGACAACAACATTGTATCTTATCCAATCAATCAATCAGTAGAGTTTATATAATTTTATTTCGGGAGCAGCTTAAAAATTTCTCTTCTTTTCTTCTTTCTTTTCAAATACAAAGCTAGATTTTGTCACCGGAGGAAAGGACCCAAAATTATTCAACAGAAAACAGGGAGATGTTTCATATTGAAGAATTCACTAACCTAAAGAGCTTTTTTAAATTTGGATGGTGAAAAAATGGCCTTCTTATATGGAACGCCTCATGTTAATGTTCTTTAAAAAGCGTGAAATCTTACTTGAAAGAAACTTCAAATTGTCAAAAGCCTGTTTTATACGTTTGAGACTCTTGTTTTTATAAACTGATATCAAGCATCATCATTCAGATAACTTTAACTGATGCTTAAAGAAGATTAAATAGACTAATCCGATTACACTAGACCTAAAACACAGATTTATTCTGAATTTACTCTTTAAAGTTTTATGACGACAATAGAATGCAAATAGCTAGCTATATATGTGTGCTCTCTACCCTTTGCTGTTTTTATTTTCGCATGTCACATCTTGTTTAACATCTTGTCACTCATGTCAGTACATGTTTACACGCAAAGACTACGGGATTTCATTATGTTAACTCCCTTGTTTATAATGCCTTATCGATGGATTTTATTTAAACCATGAAGATATCTTTACCGCCTACTTGAGGGAATAAAAAATGTGATAAAACAAACAGTTTTCTTAACAGCATAGAAGTCAAAGACATTTTTATATTGCACCGCGATGTTATTTTAAATAAGGTGATGGGGTTCAACCTAATAATGGAAAACTTTTGGTCAGTACTTTTTGTGTTATTTCTCCTACGAAATTTCATATGTTATGTTAAGACCCTTTATGAGGAAACTGTTTCAATATTATTATAAAAATATTTCAATATTATTATAAAAATATTTCAATATTATTATAAAAATATTTCAATATTATTATAAAAATATTTCAATATTAATTAAAAACTTTGCTTCTTATCTTTCTCAAATTTCTAAGCAATTTTAAAAAAGTAGTTGGGATTCAAACTAGTGCGAAACGGCCGTTTTCATCACATTATCTTCTCTAAACTAGTATAAATCTAAGACAGTTCGTTCACACCTAATACTTTTCTTAAACTAGATTAGAACTTAACTTAAGCTAGTTTAACTTTTTATGTGTGAACGTAGTATTACACAGTAAAGTGGAGGAAATATATCGCCACCTTAGTCACAATGGGGCTTCCCTCCGAGTCTAGGTGAGAGGTTCCTCCGTATCACGATGTAACGTCTCTCAATGATATGGTAGCAATTCCTCTTTCCACCACTTTATGGTGTAACGTTCCCTATTTTGTGCAGTGCTATCATTAGGCTTTGTACTTTTCAGTTTCATTCGTGGCAGTTGGAGAAAAATGCTTCATTTAGAGGGCTGATGCTTTTTTAACGCAATTCTCTTCAAGCTATTATACATTTTACACACAAATGCACCTGACAGCAAAGAAGACCTGCTGCTTTCAAACACCTGTCCAGCTCTAAATACTCTTTAGCAAATTCTGAGCGCGTTTCCCAGTGTTTGTGGATGAGCCGTTTACCCAGAAAGAACGGCCGTTTTAGCCTCGTTTTACGAGTATTTGTTTCTCATCCGCTCTAAAGAGAAAAGCCGCCATTCGTCTTTTCAGCAGCTGCTTCGCATCTCTCTTCGACAATTCCCAGAAGCACTTTTGTTTCCTTATTGTTCTTTGAGCGTTTTGTTTCGGAAAAGATTCTACTTTGCGCGATTTACACGTTGATTTAGGTGAGCTCTTGCCCTTGCAACAAACGAGTCGTGAACGATGCTCCCTGAACAACAAAAAACAATGCAAAGACTCGGTTTAAGTGTAAACCCACAACTCTCAAGCGTCGCCTCCAGCCTATGACCGGTTTCGTCCTTGTAAGGACTCACCAGCACGGCATAGGAAGGCAACGTAAGAGAGTGCGGAGGGCAAGTACTAGTCTCGCAGCCGACTATAAAATGAATGGTGAAATAGTACTCCTTTCATTTACTCTCGGTTTAATCCAATTTTAAAACTTCCGCTTGGGATTATTCAACCACTCATGCCCGCTTATGAAAACCCCTAGTTCGTTAGGGGTGCATTTCCGACCCCCCCCCCTTTCCTAGATGATTCTGAGTCGTGCTCTACCCCACCTAGAAGTCATGAAACACTTATCTGAAATATCCTGTATGTTTTTGTGTTATACTTTTAACAAAATCTACTATGTAATCCTAAATTACACAGCAAAAAGAAATAATTTTCTAAAATTTCTAAAGATCACAAACTCTTGATATAAAATAGAACCTCCTTACAAAATGTATATTAACGATCTAATGATCTACACTGCTGTTCAAAAATTAAGGACGGAA
Source organism: Tetragnatha versicolor (assembly GCA_024610705.1). Classification (NCBI taxonomy): domain Eukaryota; kingdom Metazoa; phylum Arthropoda; class Arachnida; order Araneae; family Tetragnathidae; genus Tetragnatha; species Tetragnatha versicolor. Next base: position 66,175,600 of record JANDEH010000004.1, on the reverse strand, counting down.
CGGTTTTTTAAACATAACACCTAGTAGAATTATTGTTCATCCATGAAAATCTTACCAAAAGATGTTCAATGGGTGAGAATACAGGGCCCGATAACAAATTTTCCCTATCAATATTTTAAGGGGGTAAATGGGCCCTCCATTGATTATGGAGTTCCATTACACATTTGGAGCAGTGGCAGAAACGTCTGTGAAAGAGGTATTTAACCGAGAAATTTAAGATTTTTTGCAATGAATATGATTATTCCTGAACTCAATGCATATTTTCAATCACTTGTGCTGCCTTTAAAGGGTATTTTTTAGGTTCTATTGAGAGATATCGGTCTTAATATCATTTTTAGCAAGTTTTAGCTTCAGGGTCATTTTTGGTAAGTGGTATCTTACCGTCAACCATGTTTTTAGTGGGTCTCATATGTGTCTGATTGTGTTTAGGTCTGGGGACCCAAAAAGTATCTTTATTATTTCAATATTGTTTCTTATGAAAAACTTTGAGAAAGCCAAATTGTGATTATCTGCGGATTTTTCACTAATAGAGAGAAATTATTGACTTGAAAGGTCTTCTAAAAGAATCAAATGGGCCATGATAATACAGATATGCAATTTCAGACATCAGCGAAAATTTCTGTGCTGTCTAAGGAGTGCTGAAACGGCCCAAAGAGATGCATTAGTTTCACAGAAAGAACATTTGTTATTAACGTTAAAAAAAGAAGTATTTTTACTTTTTATGGACTTATACATGTCTAAAAAGAAAGATATATCTGTAAAAATATCTCCATTATCTTTAAAATGAAGTTTAAAGAGATCGAATTTCTCTTTTTAATCTGTACTATACTTATAGACGTTTCAACACCCCCTATACTCAAAAGAGATTTTCCGTGATGTCTGAAATTGCATACCTGTATTATCATGGCCCATTTGATTCTTTTAGAAGACCTTTCGAGTCAATAATTTCTCTCTATTAGTGAAAAATCCGCAGATAATCACAATTTGGCTTTCTCAAAGTTTTTCATAAGAAACAATATTGAAATAATAAAGATACTTTTTGGGTCCCCAGACCTAAACACAATCAGACACATATGAGACCCACTAAAAACATGATTGACGGTAAGATACCACTTACCAAAAATGACCCTGAAGCTAAAACTTGCTAAAAATGATGGTAAGACCGATATCTCTCAATAGAACCTAAAAAATACCCTTTAAAGGCAGCACAAGTGATTGAAAATATGCATTGAGTTCAGGAATAATCATATTCATTGCAAAAAATCTTAAATTTCTCGGTTAAATACCTCTTTCACAGACGTTTCTGCTACTGCTCCAAATGTGTAATGGAACTCCATTATCAATGGAGGGCCCATTTACCCCCTTAAAATATTGATAGGGAAAATTTGTTCTCGGGCCCTGTATTCTCACCCATTGAACATCTTTTGGTAAGATTTTCATGGATGAACAATAATTCTACTAGGTGTTATGTTTAAAAAACCGTTCCGTCCTTAATTTTTGAACAGCAGTGTACTACTTTAGGGAACGCACCCACACTAGGGTGTATCGAAAAAAACTTTTTTTTGATTTTGATGATGCCTTAGTGCGGAAAAGTTGTCTAAGGTGGCAGAGAGTACCTGTGAATTTTTTCAGAATTTTCGGATAATATCTTGAGGTGCCGCCAAGGCCCTGAAGGTCCCCATGTTAATCCAATGGCGCGCGCAAGCCAAGAAGGCCGAAAATTGGTTTTTCGCCCCTCATTTCTACCCTAATCACACGACGAATGTCTTCACTCGAGTTATGGACTCTATATGATCTAGGCTATCCGACAAAACTTGACTAATAGCCTAAATCTCTATATTATGTTGATTTTGGGCTCTGATTTGAACGAGGAAATACGCGATTTTCGATGAAATTAGAGCATACAAAAAAACTTAATATAGATATTTAGGCTATTATTCAAGTTTTGTCGGATAGCCTAGATCATATAGGGTCCATAACTCGAGGGAAGACATTCCTCGTGTGATTAGGGCAGAAATGAGGTCCGAAAAACGAATTTTCGGCCTTTTTGGCGGCGCGCCCCATTGGATTAACATGGGGACCTTCAGGGCCTTGGCGGCACCTCAAGATATTATCCAAAAATTCTGAAAAAATTCACAGGTACTCTCTGCCACCTTAGACAACTTTTCCGCACTAAGGCATCATCAAAATAAAAAAAAAGTTTTTTTCGATACACCCTAACCCACACTACGTGACCCGTTCAGGGAGAAGGGGATTTTCAAAATACTAGTCATAGGGGGGGCTTGGGTTTCGTCCCGTAGTCAATACGACAAAATTAAGCCAAATTAAATAATGAAATTAGCGAAATTAAGACACAGTAATCCAAATAAATTATTAAAATTAGACAAACTAAGCTAAATATTTTCTTTAAAGTTTCTGTTTGCAAAAAAGGATTGAATAGTAAAAAACTGGTCACTTAGTATGGGTACGTACCCTTAGGCTTAAAGGTGTAACTTTTATAAATCCTAACCTTGAAAACAGGTACTGAACTCTCTTGTGTGCCCCTGAAATATCTATGTTAAGACCCGACAACATTTAAAAGCCAAGCCAATAAGTTTCTCTACCTGATACTTTCCCCTTTAAACATTCAAAAAACTAAATTCTCCGCCTGACTAGCTGAAAGACTGATGCGAAAAGGTGGTAGAGACGGAATCATCAGGAATGCTAATAAATGTTCTCGCTGACTACATAAATAGCTTTAGGATGAAAAGTTAGAACCGGAGACAGTGTTTAGCTTAGTCCCCATGTTGGTTTGGCAACTATTTAAAATGTCTGAAATAAAGTTTCAAGGCTATTAATCACTAGACGTTAAGCTGAGCGGTGAACCTGAAAGCGAGTTTTAACAAGGAGGTCTTTAAGAGGTCTTGTTAGTCGGTTTATTCTTAAACGTTGCTATTTCGAGGAAGAAAAACAATCAAGGGATTAAGGTGAGAAATCCTGGGGATTTCTTTTGAAAATATGAATAAGTGTTGCTTCCGATTGTATTGTCTTACTAAATATCACTTAAGGCCTTATGGCATTATTTACTGTCTCTTCACCACTGGGACATATTGAGGGGGGTGTCACTCTGGAAAGTGCCCCCCTTGGTGACCCAAAAAGGTTAAAAAACCCTACTTTTACTGGTCAAATTTTAAAAAAATTTCTGGAGGCGGACCCCCATACCCCCCATTAGTACCTACTGCGAGGGGATCTTGGGTAATACTTTGTAGGAAATCCCCAATATTTTGACATTTTGGGTTAAAAAGTAAAGGTAATGAGGAAGTTGCATGATTTTTTATATTTTTTTAATCGATTCCTCTTGCAAAAATAAGCAACTACCCAAAATTTGAGGCCGATCGAGAAATGTTTTGATTGTCAAACAAATTAACAAAAATCCCCTTTTTAAAAGCGCGCGAAAACGCCAAGAGTTTGGATGTGACGTCATCTTATACTAAACATTGTTGTAAAGCAATGGAGTTGATGGTATTATTGTTGACGTCATCTTATAGTTTAAACAATAAACGTTTTCAGTCACATGTTTTTTTCTCGACTTTTGAATTAAAATATTTAATTACCTGTACATTTTTTTGAAAAACTGACTAGATATTTCATTTTACCATACAAAAAACCATACGGAACACTTGTTTGTTTTTGAAAATCTGACACATGCAACTTCCTTATTGTCAGGAAAAGTGCCCCCCTTGGACCGAAAAAAGTTCTCAAAATGATTTAAAACCCTACTTTTACTGGTCAAATTCCAAAATTTTTTTGGGGGGAGGACCCCCATACCCCTTCTGATTGGTGGAATCTTTCTTTGACCAATGGTCAACCGCTAGTTAGATGAAGTGGATGTCATACTCAAAGAAGGATTCCATCAATTAGAGTTACCCAAAAGCTTCTTCTCTTTCTTAAGCTGCTGGTTAGTCGCTGGTTTAGGTAGCAGCGAATAAGGCTGTTAATGACCATGCAATCTTCTCAACATGTTCCGGAGATTACAAATGCTGATATTTGTAAAACGTTTTGACGATTTTTTATGCACTGTTTGTTTTTTTATTTACTAGGGGGCTCTGCCCCCTGCTCGCTATCGCTCACCAACCCCCGGAACTGCTTCGCAGTTCGTTGAAGATCGCTTCGCGATCTTAGCGAGCAGAGTTCGCTTGTTTCATCTCAACTATCCAGTAAAACCTGGAACTTGTCGGCTTAGTTTATGATCATTTAAAATCGAAACTTTTATCTCTCGAACTTATCAATAACTTAATTCGGACCAAAAATACAAAAATATCAAAATAAAACTGCAACTGAAATATCCTTGTTTTAACTTGTCAATAATTTAATCGAAATGTTTTTTAAAATATCCAGCAAGTCTACTAAATATCATCAACTATCTTAGAGAAAAAGCATGCCATTAATATCTTTTAAATTTATAAAATGCACGTGTATCTAGTGAATCGTTGGAAATAAAAGAAATCAGACTCACATAAAAATCGGCTGTTTCTCTAGTGAACGACCAGAAAGAGATGAAAAAATTGAAACTTTGAATCTTAATAATTCTAAAAATAATTCGAATTTTTTAAAAAACGAAATGCCAATCTTTTTATAAAAAATAATTGTATGTGTGTTTAAAATATCATAGTTTTACTGTGATTAGTTTTTCTGTTATAACGAAAAAACCGAAAAAGGGTAAAAAATTTCGAAACTTTAGAATTTAATTTCTCCAAAAATGATTCGAAAAAAGGGCGACGAGGTGCAAAACTTCATACCTAAGAGTATGTGTCTGCAAAAAATCATGTTTCTGCTGTAAATAGATTTTGCTGTAGGCGAACTCGCAGCAGAAAAAAATAATTTTCGACTTTGACATTAAATAACTCCAGAACTAATTATCTAATTAATTAGGTTTGGAAATTGAAATGACCATCATGCATTTGTCTACCAATGGTCAAAATTTCATAATATTCCTTCACATAGTTTTTGCGTAGTGATAGTTCAAAGTGTTCAAAAATAAAATTATCAAAATCAGCGGCGGCGATCACTGTTACTTTTTTTTAATATAGAGAGAAAATTTAGTTTACCTTGTTTATCTATTGAATTTATTGATATTCATTAAACTCCCATAATGACTCAGATTTGTAATATTTTTAATTTTATTTGTGCTAGTTTTTCTACTTTCCACTAATATACGAGTAATTTTCAGTTTAAGTGGGGTTTGTTTGAGATTTTTTTCAGCTGAAATTTCATAGATTTGAAAAGGAATGTCTATAATTTTTTTTCAACTGTATAAATATTTTTGATTAACTTAAATTCTTTTGGAGGATTTTTCTGTATTCTAAGTACGGTCCTGATTTTCCTATATATTTGGTGATTATACAATGGAAATTCCACTTCTTATGTTGTTGGTTTTTTTTCGATTTTCTCTAAACTTGATTTTTGGATTTATTCCTTTTTTCAAACAGACGATTCAATTATAACATTAATGAATGCATAGCAGGCAAAAAAAATGCTCAAAAGTTACTTATTTTTGGCTGCTCCAACTCTTTCGCTAACCCTAAATCTCCTCCGTTTGTTTTTATGGGGTGATAAGTAACGTAGATTTGTAGAGCTGTGTCATGAAAGGAACGACAGTTTTTTGGAGGTGTCAGGAAAACAATTGTCGAAGCTCTGTCTTGTTGCCAGAATTGAAATACTTGTTGACTGAAGGATTTTATAGTGTTTTTTCTTCTAGATTTCTATTGTAGATACAGAGTTGCTCATGATCTTGTACCGGGTTAAAACTGATTTCCTATTCTAGGATCTTATATTTACCTTTTGTTTTATTTGCCCCCTATACCATTGGGATCAGTCTTTGATTCAGGTGCGGATCCAGGGGGTAGCACTCTGGACAATGCCTCCCCCCTTGGGAACCTCAAAAGGTTCTCAAAATGAGTAAAACCCATACTTTTACAATCTAATTTAAAAAATTTTTCTTGGGGAGGACCCCCATTAGTTCCACAAGGGGATCTTTTAGTGATAATTTTTATAAAATCCACAATATTTTGAGATTTTGGTTCACAAAGTAAAGGTAATAGTGTTGAAAAGTTCTCTAGACACAAAACTTTAAACTTTTACTTTAAACTTTATTAAAAAATAAACTTTACAACAAATATTCTAACAAAGTTAACAAATGAAAAAAAACAAATTACATGTAAGCAACCAAGGAGTTTCTAAAAATGAGTTAAAACCCTACTTTTACACTTCAAACTTCAAATTTTTTCTGGAGGAGGATCCCTATACCTCCAATGGTACCACAAGGGGATCTTTTCTGGAAAAGTGCTCCCCCTTGGAGCCGTGCTGTATCCGCTCCTGCTTCGATTTCTCTAATGAGTTCGAAGCGATCTCACTTTTTTATTTCATTTGGTAAATATGCTAAACACCAGAAACTATGAAATGTCTTTCTTCAAATGCTGTTTTTAACCCTTTCAGTCCTAGGGGTTAATTAATTAATTAATTAATTAATTAATTAATTAATTAACCCAATCCGCCCCCCCCCCCCAACCTCTCGTTTTGTGGGGTAATAGGGGTAATAGTCCTAGGGGTTGCAAATTTTCTGTAGAATTCAATTGTAATCCCGGTTGGCATAATATTGAAATCGTTTTGTTGAAACATTATAACAAAATAACAGGGGCGTTAAGGTAAAATCAATCAGAAATACTAGTATGCCAGTATTTTACGGTAATGTTCCTGTTATTTTCCAGGAATATTAACTTGAAAAAATGGTCAACCTGATGGCTGCCCAATTTTTTAAGGAAAGAGGCACGATTTATTTTATAGTGCAGTTTAAGAAATGCTTTCAATAAAAATGACGTTCTAACAAGGAAAAATAATGCAGCTAATTTGTTTTAACTTCAGGTTATCATGTAATTTTGTGGGTTTCAGTACTTTATTTGGTTGAAAAAAAGTTTGAGTGCGTTCTCTCTCGCTGGTTAATACAGTTTGAAGCTTTGTGCGTGATTTAATGGCCGCCTTTGAAGATCGCTGTTGTGGAGGGGATGATTCAAATGCCATGCAAATGGGCTGTAGCAGCAGTCTATTCCTGGCTGCGCAATTCCTTGAAAGGCTGCCAGGCGGATGTCCGATGGACCGCACAATGCCTGTCACACGATAAAACAGAAACGTCCCATTCTTCCGTACACAACCATGGATATGTTAAATGGAAGGGATTTAAAGGGGGTCTTCGGGGCATTGACCCCCCTATGTGAGTCGACGAATACAGTTTTATTCATTATTTGATGCAAAAGTCGCAAAAAATCATAGACTGAACTTAAGTGAAGCTCTGAACTCATTTTCATTTGCTAAAAGCATTTCTGGCGGTAAAAGTTTAGGCCTCGGCATATTCTACCAGTTGTTTTTAATCTATCTATATTAAAGAGATCTATATTATATCTATATAGTATACATTATATCTATACTATATATCTATATTAAAGATATCTATACAAGTGAAAGGCACTAATGGCTTTATTCACTGCTCCCTGACCAACGGTTAACCAATCAGTCAGCAAAAAGCTCATTTCTTTTCTTTAGCTTTTGGTTAGCCACTGGTCAAGTGGCAGTGAATAAAACAGTAAGTCACTGATGAAGAATCTTTAGAAAGGTGTAGAACGACGCCAATGCACGAATAAATTAATAAAACCTCCCCAAGCTGAAAAGCGATCAGTGTGTTGGCAAATTTGCATGGCGCTTAAGAAAACGATCATAATATCGCCAAATTTGTACATAGTAGTTGAGTCAAAAGAGACTTTCACCTGTAATCCGACGATACATCTGATAATATTGAAGGGAGTAGCTCTGACGTAATGTTGAACTAAAATTTAAAAACTCGAACTCAATAGACGACATTAGTGTGACGTCACTTGCTTGTTTGGATACTTTGATTCCATCCGTGATTGGTTCCGTACGGAATTACTTCCAATCAACGGATGGAATCAAAGTATCCAAACAAGCAAGTGACGTCATGACTAATGTCGTCCATTACTTTCCACCACTTTTTGTGTAAAGCACGATCCGTTAAATCCTGTAATTCCCAGTGTGACGTCAGATACTTTGATAACAATGCGCATGCGTGTGGACTTGATTTTTGCTGTTTTTGGAAATTTTAATAAAATAATATTTACTGGGGTTCGAACCCGCGAACTGCTGCATGCTATTCAGGCACGCTACCACTGCTCCAGCGGGGATTCAGTAACTGAGAAACTTATTATAACATCTTCTTTGTTCGTGACTGTGAAGGTATTTGCTCTGACGTCACTCTGGGAATTACAGGCTTTAACGGATTATGTGTAACGCGCCGTATTCTTCACATAGCTGGAGCGCTCACTCTACTTCTGTATATCTTCTGTATGGTCCTTTGCATGTGCTGCTAAGTTTCCTTTGATTGACCACCTGTTATTGTTGGTTGCAGGTGGCGAGAGTAGTGAGCCGCAGCGCTACTGGGACATCCCTCTGGACGCGGACCTGCTCGAGACGATCGTCAAGATCTACCCCGACTGGTTCAAGGACGACGACGCCCAAGACAAGAACAAGGAATGTGAGTGAATACTGACTATTACATGTGAACGAATGGTTGGAATCTGTCTGCGGATGTAAAATATTCAAATACTGCAAAATGTTAATGGCGTTCTCATGTCCATGGACATACTACAAATTATATGTCCTCAAAGGCATCGACAACAGCACCTGCTAGCTCTGGCACCTCAGGGCCATACAGGGTTCCCTCGTTATTCGCGGTAGTTACGTCCAAAATATACCGCGAAATCCACGAATAACGAACCCAGTTTTGAAACGCGCATATATGATAATATAACAGATATGATATAATAGTTCGATTCCATCATCTATTACATAATGAAACAAATAAAACTGGTTCATGCAAAAAATAGTTTTAGCTGTTAATTACGGGTCCTTCATGCGATGAAACAATGTCCTCAAAGAAATGTTTTATTCTGATAATTTCGGCTGTGGAAGCCTTTGCTCTTTCAGGCACCTCTAACACCATCCAGATTATAACGAAAAAAAATTAGATGGTCACAAATTTCGTCTTACCAATTTATAGTTGACCCCTTTTTATAAATATTTCTCTAATTATATTCAATCAAAAATCTCTTCCATAAACTTTCATTAAGTCCTTTATCATCGTCACTGCCTTGTTGGGCTTTGAGCCTGTAGATTGGTCGACAATATTTGTATTTTTTTCCCTGTTTTTCTGATGACTGTGTTTTTTATAGCTCTAAAAGTGAAACTGATGCTTCGGCGACCACCACTAAACAAACGAACAGACCAAGGACCGCGTAAGTCATTATTTCGTAAAATTTTTTAATTTAAAAAGTAACAATGATTGGTGACTTAACCCTTTATCTACTGCATTGTGATTTTCTGCAATTCTATTCATGCAAACATTTGCTTTGAGTCACTAAATTGAAAATTAATGGGTAAACATAAATAGAATAATCATGAGTAAAGGCAAAGTCCTTGTGGAAAACAGGTAAACAACGGAAACAATTGTATTCCAAGATTATCTTGCTTTGTGGATTAAAACCTTTGCATCTAATTTTGACTTGTTTAGAATAATCATCTTAGGAAAATTCAATCTCCTTGAGCTAATTAATGAAACTGATACTTTTGAGTACTGTCAGTACACGAAGTGCTAAAATATTCTCACAAAACAAAAAAAAACATGCCTTTTTTTATCGCAGTTTTAAGCCTTGAAGACTAATACACTTTCCTTTTGCCTGACTAACTACTTTTGAGGGAACAAAAATGACATTATGGGAATCCGATCAACATGGCAGCTGAAAGCACGACTTTCATTCAATCTATTTGAATTTCCCGCTAAAATACTCATCATAGAACCCGTGCCGTATTTTATCCTGGAAGAGTAAAACTGAAAGAGTGTTCCTGCAAAGTATCGTTAGTATATTCTCGTAAGGATGGTTGGTTATTCTATGACATTTTAAAGTTGGGGGGACTTGTAAGTACCGTCAGTAGATAAAGGTTAATGGGTTAGGCTAATTTAATGTAGAATTTATAACTCATGCATCAATGCAGTAATAGATGCTGTGTTTTTAAAAATTTAATTATTACAACTTCGTGATTGACTATAATTCTTAATATTTTGCAGCCTTAAAGTCACCTCCGGCATTCCATGAACAAACACAAAAGTTAGAGAGGTCAAATGTAAGTATCGCAATGTTTATTTTATGAAAGGGTTTTATTTTTTAAACGATAAACAATAATTTCAAATCCCTCTGAGAAGGGTACTTTCCAAAATTTTGGTGGTGATGATGATGATGTCGTGTCCACGACGAGTCCAAACCAAACACTGCCATGGGCGGAGATGACAGCCCTTGCAATCTCTGTAATATGGAAAGGGGGGTTGCCATTAACCCGGAGGGTTGGACTTCTACCTATTTTAGTCGCCTCTTACGACATGCATAGGTTACATTGGTGCTATTCTTACCCGGTCACCACACGGGGTATCACCAAAATTTTGGTGATGCTTTTAATACTGCTTTCCCCTTTCAAAATCATCTATGGCTTAAAAGGGACAGTTCATCCCCGGTCAGAGGACGAGCTTTAATTACCAAAGGGTCTCAAATGTCGGAAAGGCAGTTGAAAACTCATTCTTATGTACAGAGTGTTTCAGATGAATATTTCGGAAATTCTAGGAGGGTAGGGCAGACCTAGACGATTCAGAATAACATATAAGAGGGGGGGGGGTCAGAAATGCCATCTAACGCCCTAGGGGTTTTTGAAATCGGGCCCAGGAGGTTGTATTAACCCCAGTGGAAATTGACACATAACCTTTTATGATAGGATTAAATTACGCTAGGTCTGGGTACGCATGTACTGGAATTTCAGTTCTTTTATTGGCTTTATTCAATACATTACCTGAAAAACAATTTTACTGTTTTTAATTAAATCTTAAAAGGTTGCGTGTCGATTTCTACTTGGAATCATACAACCTCCCCTTCCCGCTTATAAAAACCCCTAGAGGTTGTTAGGGGTGCATTTCTCTCTGACCCCCCTATTCCTTACCCCTCCTAGATGTTCTAAAAAAAAATTTTCTGAAACACCCAGTATTAATCGTATAAACTCTGACCATTGTTTTAAGCTTATTTTCTCGATGGTTTCCCACCCAAAAGTTTCGAGAGTCAAAATCACCACATCGTACCTCCGGAGAAAGACTGCTCCAATATCCGAATGTGAAAGATCCAGGTTCACTTTCCCCTTGGCGATCGTTTGTGGTTGTCGCGGAGTTGGCGAAGTTTCATTAACAATTTAGCTTGCACATTCCCATGAAACTAAAATCAGGCGATCGTTTTGGAGAAATAATCAGACCATTTTAAGATTATTAGGAGAGATTACACAAGTTAATATGATCGTATATAACATAAGACAGATCGGTATAACTCTTAAAGATTTTATTTTACCTACACAGTTTAAAACTTTTTGAACCTAAAAAATTGGTCAGCAAATTATCATGATTACTTTAATGGAAATCAAACTGAATATAAATAAGGATCTAAAACTTTAGTCGATGTCTAGCCCATCCGATCATAATTTCCCGTCATAATTCTATGTTTCATGTCATAATTAGACGATATTTTTATTGGTTTGGTCTGATCGCAATAAAAGCTAAAAGATCAATTTCTGATCAGTATATATGAATTATCCCTTATAAATTACAGGTCTGTAGGATTGAATTTCCAATCATTTTCATTAACTTAGTTGTGACAGTTCTTTTCTCAAATAGCAGATCGCTTGATTTTGAATTAAGCCGTGGTTGAACATGGCTGGATTGGGCAAGGTAAATTGTTCACGAAACCGCGCCGAATCGGCGATAGCCACGCCAAGGGGAAAAGGGAACTGAATCTGTCGAATTCGGATATTGGAGCAGTATTCTTCCGGAGGTACGACATGTAATCTCCTCCTTCTATTCCGGGGGGCTCATTTGGTGCTAATTGCTCGTAAAAGCCATCTGGCTATTTTGAATCTCAGATAACCATCTCTTAAAGTAAGAGATACAATGCTTCCATGATGGCATAACACCGGCCCGATGCCAGTCTGTGCGTCTCAAGGCTTCCTTGTGTGTCTTCAGACACCTGTGCTGTGCACGGGGATCGTCAAGGTCTTGCACATCCAGACTGCGTTTTCAGCAAGCGCTCTTTCAAGTTTAGAGATTATTCTAATTGATAATAGAAAGAGGGATGGGATTTTATGGATTTTTAAAGTCCATAAAATACCCCATTCCTCTTTCTGGGGTCATCCATAAATTACGTGAGGCGTTTTTTCCAAAATCTGGAACCCCCCTCCCCCTTGGTGAGATTTAGTGAGATTTTGCTGGACCCCCCTCCCCCCCACGTGAGATTTACCTACAACTTTTTAAAAAAAATTTGCAGTATCTTATCCTTTCTCATACATAAAAAAAAGAAAATCGTATAATTTCTAACTAAAAAAGTTGACGTGAGATTTTAATCAACTCCCCTCCCCCCTTAATGAGGTTTGGTGAGATTTTTCCAAACCCCTCCCCCCCCTTTTTGACCTCACGTAATTTATGGATGCCCCCTTTCTATTATCAATTTTTTGGTTCCCAAAATTACCGACTTTATCCCTTTTAATACGGCAAAAAACTCAGTTTATTGTGCTTCATTACCGGAAACGGTTATTTATCCTCCAAGTGATTGTTACAATGGAAAACTTTAAACTTTGCTGCCTGAAGGTTTAAGAGACGTCTTAATGATCCTGTAACTACGTTTCAACGAAAAAATGTTACAAGGTTTATAATGTTTAAATTGATTGATGGGACAGATTCATCCGTATTTAACTTTAAACTTTATTATATTAAATAACAAACATGTTGATAACTAATAGTCTTTTATACCGTTTCAACATAATCAACTCTCCCAATTGTATTTGTGAAGAGGTGGAAGATAGGGAACATATTCTGTGCCACTGTCCTGTCTATTATGCGGCTAGAATGGAACTGCTAGAAGCTACTGCCCCAGATCCATTAACAGAACAACTATTTTTGGACTACAAATCAAACAACTACAAGAAACAAAAAGCTCTAGAAAAATTCCTGATTACAGTCGATTCCATTAAAACGTAAACAAAAAAACATAACAGAGGAACAATAGTGTCGAAGCCGGGTTGATACCTGCAGCAAAGCACACATACCAACTCAACTCAACTCAACATATATTAAATAAAATAAACTTTACAACAAATATACTAACCTCTAAAAAACAACAAATTAAACAAATGAAAAACAAATTACATATAAGCAACCAAGGAGTCATAGACCCATTCCAGGCCAGTTGAGATTGATTTACAATTTAAGTACAGAAAAATTATAAGAAAACATACACAATAAATAAATTAAAAATATACATGATACATTAATTAATGAACAGGAAAAATTTAAAGGTACGCATAGAAAGGGTTAAAAAGTTTCTAAATTCATGTTTCCTTGTTTAGGTTGTGTATAAGTGTTCACCTCCTTTAATTTTTGAACGCCTAAGGGTATACCCTTAAGCGTTCAAAAACTATGGTTATATCTAACCATAAAAAGTGTGTCTATAAGTACAGTAACTAGGTATTTACGTTTTTTATACAATATAAATTTATTGCACAAAATAAAATATTAGCTGTTAGTCCTCTAAAACTTAACATAAAAAGTGAAGGGTACCTCTTAAGTAATGTCGAGTCAAACCCCTCCCGCCCCCGAAACAAAAGTCTGGTAACGGGACCCTGACCCTTACAATTAACTTCAAAAGCGAGCTTGCTTATTCGATGAATCATACAGTTGAGAAACTGTCGCGGTCTTTATGCAACCTTTTATACCACAATTTATACCTTTACATTCGTCAGCTGGCGGGAACTGTTAAATAAGTATCTCTTCTGGACAAGCCCTGGAAGGCGACCAGAATTTTTAAAGAAAAGGTCCCCGTTCGACCATTAGGCTTAGCGCCAGCCCATCCATCTGATTGTCTCTGTGACTTCACCCTCTGAATGGCGCACACGCGGTTCTTGCGTATGATTACGTCTGCGGGGTTTTCAGGAGTATTTCGAGGGACTTGATTCATCATTTCGGCAAGCGGCTCCAGCATCACTCTCTAATTTTATAAGACGGTGCAATATGACTGAAACACTCACCTCTGAGTATTAGAACTTAACTTAAATTTACCTTAAAGCATTTTTGAAAGATTGGTTCACTGGTGTATGACGGTTACCCGTGTCCATGGTTACAACCGTATTAATATTTGAGAGGAACTCATAATCGGAAACTCTCCCTCACACAGGCAAAGTTAAACTAGTTTAAGTTAATCTAGTTCAAATAAGGTATGTGTGAATGAACTGCCACATCCCGTTTGCCTTATATCTTGTATGTTTTGAGGATGGTGCTTAGATATTCCAAGTGGCATTAGAAACAAATAACAGCAAAAACTCTTCTTTAAAATTTGAAGCATATGAGGCGCTTGCAGCAGAACGAGTTAGCTCGTGTTGTTTCAGCAAGCTTCTCATTTCCTGCAACTGGTCTTCTACGCATAAACTTGCTATGGGTTTCAACCGAGAATCATGGTGGCGGGCGTAAGTCATGTGTTGAATTTGAAGATGTCACTTGTGATTTGGCTTCTTTTTTTTAGAAACTTTGTTACGCACTAACAAAATGTTCATTTTACAGATGGGTGACATTTTGAAACACAAGTTCCAAAAGAAACCGGATAGGCAAGAGCTAATACAGCATCACATTTTAGATGGTATGTGAACCAATTCTTCGTTGCTTTCAATGGTGTTCAATTTTAACTCTACATCCTTTCTTATAAGCACTAAACAAATTCGATTGCTAACTCTGGAATCCCTTTTTAAAGGTATGTGCAATGTGCAGCGAGCTATAAAACAAACTGGGGTGACTAGTTAGCGTGCCGAAAACCGCATCACACCGCGGAAAGAATTTCCATCTTCTTTAAAATTTCTCCATCTGTTAGCACAGTTGTATGCACAGAATGAAACGACCGTTCTCAATTTTGCTCATAATATTTTGAAAAAACAGGCATGGGCGGATTAGAGAGCCTGTATACGAGAGAGGCGACAACTCAGTATAGCACGCGCAGATCGGTAAACAGGTTTTCTGTTCGCCACAGCCGGTTCCCTCCTTAGGATTAGCATTGGACTCGAGACAAGCGGCATGATACAGTTTGGACAGAATTTTGGATAGAACTGGATGCGCAGAGACGCTTTTAAGCGAGTTGTCGTCTCTCTCTCGTATACAGGCTCTCTAGGGCGGATTAAAGGGGGAAATGCTCTTCCAACTTTGCTTCCAGCTTGCCTTAACCGTGCCAGCTTTAACCTTACGCGCTGGCTCAATCGCTTGTTATAGTAACGGAGGTTATCACTCCAGTTTGTTTCATAGCTCAGTGGCAATGTGCATATTGTGCCCTGCACAATGACATCATATGAATAGCGTTCTTATAATAACATTTAGCCAACAAACGTTTTAGATCACGTGCTTGGGGGGTCATAAAATGTAGACGAAGTGTGTTTTATCACTCATGTGAATTCCAATATCCCCATCCCAGTAATCAAAAGAAAATGCCTTTAAATAAAAAGTGTACCGTAAGACTATCTCATCAGGGAGCACATATCCCCTGGCTCACTGAGGACTTTTCTGAGAGGACCCATATAGAAAAGACTCGGGTCCTCATGCCCCGAAGCCCTCCATTAAAAAATAGTAAAGAACTGAATACTTTCGTTTGATATTTCTCCTAGTGTTTTTGACTATTTTTTGAACTGTGGGCTTCGCGGCATGGGGACCTGTCTCTTTTCGATATGGGTCCTCTTAAAAATGTCCCCGGTGTGCCGGTGGATCTGTGCCCCCTGATGAGATGGTCTTACGGTACACTTTTTATTCAAATGCATTTTCTTTTGGTTTTCAATTTCAATTCGATAATTCGCAACTTCATTTTTGTAATCGCAATCGGTTTTTTCGTCCGTAGATCTGGAGTCCGGTGGAGAGAAGAAGCTGAGCAAGAAGGCGCGGCTCTCGGACGCCCTGAGTCCGGCCGACCACCTGACCAAGGCCGAAGAGCTCCTGGCTCTGGCAGTGCGCGGTAAGTTCCTTCACCTCTATCCCACGTTAAATATAACCATCTCATATACAGGGTGTTTCAGTACTGAACATTCCTTTCGTAGAAGTAAATAAAATTCCCCCAAAGACCTCCACGACGATTTTTATTCATGGAAAAAATATGACGTCATATCCAACAAACACTTAATTGTTTCACTCCACAGTGATCGCATGCACTCGTAACGCTTAATTTTAAAGTATTTAAATAGACGTTTCCATACACCTTTTTTCGTGCAAACTGGATATGACATCATAATTTTTTTGTCGTGATATTCTAGAAAACTATAATCGTCGTAGAGGTATAGCTCATCCATGCATTTTTATGTACTTCCCACAAAGTGTCTGGCTGAGCAGAGTTTGGACAAACTCGTTGAAACACCCTGTGTCACAGTGATAAGTTGCTATTGATATGTGTAATGGTGCATCTGTTTATTAATCTGTTAATAAATTAATTTTATTTATCTGTTTGACCTGTTGTAGACACCGTGAAGGGCGCGTGCCCCTCCCCTCGGCTGCGGACCACTTTCGAAGAGGACAGCGGGAGCGACGGGGCCTTCTCTCCCTCCCCGCCCTACGACTTCAGCGAACATTCCCAGAGCAGGTAAGATATTTCTACTACATCGTAACTTGTCCACTAACTTGAAATTCGAATGGCATTTATCATCTGACTAATACTCATACTAATAACCATGGCAACTATCAACGTCAAAGTGGTGTTGGCTGCACAAAGAGCGTAACCATGGTTACGCTTTTACCTAGGGGGGTTTACCTAGACGAGGGGGTTTACCGTATGGCAGCGCCACTGTAAAAAAATACTGCACGCAAGTAGTGGAAGGAAGTTGCCACCCTATCATTGAGGTACGTTACACCGCGATACGAAGGGACCTCTCACATAGACTCGGAGGGAGGTCCCAGGTCCCACTGTGACTATAGTGGCAATTTTTTCTCACCACTTCATTATATATAAAGTTCTTTATTGTTTTTACAGTGCATATTTGTTGTAACAATTGTCTAACAAAACTAGCTTACATCCTACGAACTGGAATGTGGAAACGGGCCTTTAATAGCCGATTGTGTTTCAGCGTTCCGTCACTGGAGGCGCTGTCTCCCGTGTCTCCGGCCAGCTCGGTGTCGTCGCCCGCCTGCCTTCCCTCCTCCTTCGACCACGTGACGGCCGAGTACTTGGTGTTGCACCACCCCCCTTGCAGCAACAAAAGCAGAAAGAAAGCAAAGCCCAAGCCACAGCAGCCCAAGACCAAGCAGATGAAATTCCACGAGTACAAGGTAGGTTTCGGCGTGAACTACAGGGTGTGTGCAAAAAGTCAGTGCACTTTTGAAAATTCCTTGAAAACCGGGGAAAAAATGTGAATGAAAGTCTTATGTGTCGGCATCCTCAGGTAACGGTTTTTTTTAAGATGATAAAAAAATTTTAGTTCAAAATTTTGTTAATAGACGGAGCCAAATTCATTTACTGTATTTTCACTGTAAAAAATACGTCACTTTACACAAAAAGTGGTGAATAGAAATTGCCTCCATACATTCCCTCCGTAGAGGGACCTCCCTCTGAGTCTTGGTGGGACTTTGAATCAGAGGGAGGTCTCCACTACATGTTGAGAGATGTTATACCGCGATACGGGAGGTCTCCACTACATGTTGAGAGATGTTATACCGCGATACGGAGGGACCTCCCTCTGAGTCTTGGTGGGAATTTGAATCAGAGGGAGGTCTCACTACATGCTGAGAGATGTTATACCGCGATACGGAGGGACCTCCCTCTGAGTCTTGGTGGGACTTTGAATCAGAGGGAGGTCTCACTACATGTTGAGAGATGTTATACCGCGATACGGAGGGACCTCCCTCTGAGTCTTGGTGGGAATTTGAATCAGAGGGAGGTCTCCACTACATGTTGAGAGATGTTATACCGCGATACGGGAGGTCTCCACTACATGTTGAGAGATGTTATACCGCGATACGGAGGGACCTCCCTCTGAGTCTTGGTGGGAATTTGAATCAGAGGGAGGTCTCACTACATGCTGAGAGATGTTATACCGCGATACGGAGGGACCTCCCTCTGAGTCTTGGTGGGACTTTGAATCAGAGGGAGGTCTCACTACATGTTGAGAGATGTTATACCGCGATACGGAGGGACCTCCCTCTGAGTCTTGGTGGGACTTTGAATCAGAGGGAGGTCTCCACTACATGTTGAGAGATGTTATACCGCGATACGGGAGGTCTCCACTACATGTTGAGAGATGTTATACCGCGATACGGAGGGACCTCCCTCTGAGTCTTGGTGGGAATTTGAATCAGAGGGAGGTCTCACTACATGCTGAGAGATGTTATACCGCGATACGGAGGGACCTCCCTCTGAGTCTTGGTGGGACTTTGAATCAGAGGGAGGTCTCACTACATGTTGAGAGATGTTATACCGCGATACGGAGGGACCTCCCTCTGAGTCTTGGTGGGAATTTGAATCAGAGGGAGGTCTCACTACATGTTGAGAGATGTTATACCGCGATACGGAGGGACCTCCCTCTGAGTCTTGGTGGGACTTTGAATCAGAGGGAGGTCTCCACTACATGTTGAGAGATGTTATACCGCGATACGGAGGGACCTCCCTCTGAGTCTTGGTGGGAATTTGAATCAGAGGGAGGTCTCACTACATGCTGAGAGATGTTATACCGCGATACGGAGGGACCTCCCTCTGAGTCTTGGTGGGACTTTGAATCAGAGGGAGGTCTCACTACATGTTGAGAGATGTTATACCGCGATACGGAGGGACCTCCCTCTGAGTCTTGGTGGGAATTTGAATCAGAGGGAGGTCTCACTACATGTTGAGAGATGTTATACCGCGATACGGAGGGACCTCCCTCTGAGTCTTGGTGGGACTTTGAATCAGAGGGAGGTCTCCACTACATGTTGAGAGATGTTATACCGCGATACGGAGGGACCTCCCTCTGAGTCTTGGTGGGAATTTGAATCAGAGGGAGGTCTCACTACATGTTGAGAGATGTTATACCGCGATACGGAGGGACCTCCCTCTGAGTCTTGGTGGGAATTTGAATCAGAGGGAGGTCTCACTACATGTTGAGAGATGTTATACCGCGATACGGAGGGACCTCCCTCTGAGTCTTGGTGGGACTTTGAATCAGAGGGAGGTCTCCACTACATGTTGAGAGATGTTATCCCGCGATACGGAGGGACCTCCCTCTGAGTCTTGGTGGGACTTTGAATCAGAGGGAGGTCTCACTACATGTTGAGAGATGTTATACCGCGATACGGAGGGACCTCCCTCTGAGTCTTGGTGGGAATTTGAATCAGAGGGAGGTCTCACTACATGTTGAGAGATGTTATACCGCGATACGGAGGGACCTCCCTCTGAGTCTTGGTGGGACTTTGAATCAGAGGGAGGTCTCCACTACATGTTGAGAGATGTTATCCCGCGATACGGAGGGACCTCCCTCTGAGTCTTGGTGGGACTTTGAATCAGAGGGAGGTCTCACTACATGTTGAGAGATGTTATACCGCGATACGGAGGGACCTCCCTCTGAGTCTTGGTGGGAATTTGAATCAGAGGGAGGTCTCACTACATGTTGAGAGATGTTATACCGCGATACGGAGGGACCTCCCTCTGAGTCTTGGTGGGACTTTGAATCAGAGGGAGGTCTCACTACATGCTGAGAGATGTTATACCGCGATACGGAGGGACCTCTCTTTGAGTCTTGGTGGGAATTTGAATCAGAGGGAGGTCTCACTACATGCTGAGAGATGTTATACCGCGATACGGAGGGACCTCCCTCTGAGTCTTGGTGGGAATTTGAATCAGAGGGAGGTCTCACTACATGTTGAGAGATGTTATACCGCGATACGGAGGGACCTCTCTTTGAGTCTTGGTGTTGTCCCTCCGTATCGCGGTGATAATATATCTCAATATATGGAGGCAATTTCTTAACACCACTTTTTGGGTAAAGGGCCGTATTTTTTTACAGTTGTGATACCTTCTCCGTAATCAGTGTATCAGATGAATCACATACCGCATCCAAAATGATTTCATAGACAAAATCGTTTCTAGCGGATTTGTTCTATTATTATTTCGGCCGTGAAGTGATTTACAGAGGGTCGCATCTTTTCACCTTCTGTGCCAAAATTTTTTAATTTTCACTTAGCTCACAACTTTTTTTGTCCTAGAAAAATGGCGCTTGGTTTATACGGGTTTTTAACTCCTTAACAGTGACATTTATTTCAGAAAAATTTACCGAAATTGGAAAAATTTGTTGACTGTTTAATTTTGTCCTTTATATATTATTATTAGTGTTAGAAAATAGTTTTTTTTATAAAAAAATCAAAATTTAAATGTAATTACAAGTGCATTAATTATTTTAACATATACATAAAAAAGTATTGGATTACACACACATCTTATTCAGTTAGGAGGAAGATTATCCAAACAGGATGTCTCACAATCACAATCTCTAAACGACGAAAAATCACTATCATCATCGAAACGAACTCAGTTTGGTTTGGGCTTTACAAAACGGAAACGTTAATTTTTCTCCCGCCCGAGCTCAGCTCGGGGATCACAAATTATTCTGCACGTAGAAGGGGTTAATGTGTTTTATCAGAATAAGGAAGAAAAATTTGGGGTCCTAAGGAAATTCCACAACAAAATATGTCAAAAAAGAACCGAAAAAAAACACTAAAGAGGAAAACTGAAAGCGTGTTTTGGATTGCAGAAAGTCCAGATTTAAAAAGAAAACTCAAGTTTTTTACTCTGTTCTTTTAGAATACGCGGCTGAGACGTAGTGTATTAGAAGCAGTTACTATTGTAATTATTAACCAAAAAAATTTTTTTTGCAATGACAATGCAGCCTAAGCAGAAGTAGCTAAAATACTGTGAAAGAATCGGTCACCGAAAAGTTGTCTGATAGGCATTATTAGAGATTATTGAGCTTTGTTTATCCTGTTTCAGCCGCCTATTCATAAATGAACAGACTATACGTTACTTATTGTCTGTTAACCAGCGATAATGGTGAATTACTCCTTTCATTTACCTTGCCTTTGGGGAATTAAATCTGTTCTAGGAATGCCAAGTCATTCCAGCAAAAGAATGGAAGATTAATCAATGGTCTCTCTTGCGTTGCCTTCCTATGCCGTGCTGATGAGTCCTAACAAAGACGAAACCGGCCCATAGCAGGAGGCGACGCTTGAGAGTTGTGAGTTTATACACTTATAAGTTAACTACCTTTTCTAATATTAAAAATCACCGAGTGATTTCCATCTATTTATACCACAAAAACCAACATCAGGCCTCAAAGACTCGTGACTAATTTCGATGCATGGGAAAGAGAGAAAAACATGTTTGATTTGGCAGGGCCCTGTTCTGGAACAGATCGCTCTTCCGGACTGTCCCGACAGAATTTCGAATTCCGTGAAGGCAGCGATTGTTCGAATAGAATCGGAGCGCGCGCTCAAAGGGGTTGACGAGGAAAACAGGATCGTACGAGATCTGATTCATCTTGGAAGACCTCCATCGGGATTTTTTTTTTAATTAGGCTGCATTTGCATGTTGCTAGGTAGATGGTTGCGATAAGGAGTTTAAAAATCTGATGACATCTTTATCTGATATACCGAAATTATACCATTTTACCCGTATTATAGAAAAACAATAGCAGCCGATACTTAGAAAGATTGTTTTTCAGTGTTAGAAAAAATAAATTTTGTTTTTAAAAGTGTCAAAAAAGTAAAGAGGTAATATTAGTTTCTTCAACATACACACTCTTAAAACGACAGTCTCAAAACTCAGTAAAAAGGTACTGGAACTGGCTCCGATCCAAATGTACTCAAATTTGAAGACATGAATATATTCATTTCTGCAAATGTGCACACTCAAAAATGAAACATCTTGAGCTTGAACTCAAAAATGAGCTCATGTTGTTTCAACATCTTATCTCTCATCCTCTCCTTTTATTACGGCATCGCTTTGCTCTTGGGTCTCACTCTTCTCTTCAGCATCCTTTTACTCTTTGACTTTTCTTTCACCTTCAGCATTTGTTTTCCCATTTTTTAGGGAAAAATAACCCTCTTAATTAAGCGCCAGGCAATATTTTTTTTATCACATTCAGATATTGGAGTATTTTTCCTTCATTTCTTCTGAGTTTTTACTAATGTCTCTTTATCTTTTTATTTCCCCTACACCATTGGTGCCCAACCTTTTTTTTCACGAGGGCCAATTTGCTTATGAAAATTTATCTCGGGAGCCACATAAAAACACTTTTAAGGATTTTTCTAAACATAAAGAAAAATTACCCGTTTTCAATAAGTTTGCATCTGTTTGGATGATACCAGTTCTTGTAAATTCGGCTCCAAATTTGTAACACTTATCCTTACAACTGAATTAAGATGATTATCTGTAAGTCGAGATCGAGCACTAGTTTTTGTTCTTTTCAGAGCAGATACCTAATGTTTGTTCTCAAACTCGTAGTTTGTTCACAGTCTCCTTCCATAAGACAACGGTTTATTTTCTCGCTGAATGAAGAAATATGAATTTGCCCCCTTTGCTTAAAAAATTCGGCATTCCGAGAGAATCGGAACGATCGGATATCTTTTCGAAGTTTGGTTCTAAAAAGATCCTTATAAACTGAATTCAAATGGCTAACCGATACTGAAAAATATTTATCCAATGGCAAATTCCCCGTATCTAGAAAAAACCAAAACAGAGAAGTAAAGAAAAAAATGTTTACCCTGGATATTGGAATTCCTTTTTTATCATCTTTTTTAAATGGAAGTGCCTTAATGTCTCTCACGATTTCGTGGTTTTCTTGGAAGATTTCTGAAAGTGGTTTTTGTTTTTAAGATTTAACGAGTCCGCGGGCCACATGGATCAACCTCACGGGCCACATTTGGCCCGCGGGCCGTAGGTTGACCACCACTGCCCTAAACCAAGCATGCTTTTTGCTCTCAGTAGGAAGAACATGTTCGTGAAAATCCTAACTTAAGAGGAAAAAAACCGGAAATATATCAAGATTATTTTTGAAGATTCAAGGAAATATGTCTCTTCATTTTGGAAACTCTCCGTCCCAAGATTTGAGTTCTCTCGAGAATCTAAGTGCATCCGGCTCCCATCCTAACATTTTCATTGGCTCCAATCGAAGGAGGAAGGGACAGCAAGCACTCCGTGCGTCCAAAGAAAATAGCCCCGTAGAGAGAGGCTCTCACCAGAGGGTTGCTAAAAATAGGGGAGCAAAGGGCAAGCGCTCAGATCCTTTAGGGCCTGATGCCGACGTCAATTGGAAGGGGTGAGTCACGAATGTTTGGGTGCAGGTACGCGCGCACTCTGAAAAACGGTGCAATATCACCACGGAAGAGTGCTTTGCCATTCGAGAAACGAGGTGTCTGTTTGAAACAACGAATAAATCCAAGATTGCGAGGGGAAATACTTCTATAAGTAATGGAATTTTCGTTGATATCCACAAAATTTTCACTGATACCTAGAACGCAGAACAATCATCGAAAACAATATAAGTGTATTCACACAAAAATGTTGTACGAAGGTGGAGGACTTATTCCCTTTATCAAACTTATGAAAAATTCAGCTAAAAAGACACTTATTTTTATCAATTAAATTATATTTATGCTTATTTAAAAAAAAGGGAAAAATAGAAAGACAGAGAGAAATAAAACTAAAAAGTTCCATGAAACTGGGTTATTTAGGAAGTTTAATGCAGTTAAAACATCCAAATGAGGAAAAAGGTATAAAATTTTAATATAATGATAATAATAATGATAAAAATTTATTCATCGGACACTTTTACACTGTACTGTTGTTTCTTATGCCACTTGGAATATTCAAGCTCCATCCGCAGAGCGTACAGGATTTAAGGCAAAGGGGGTGCGGCTCCTGAGAAAGTGAGGCCCATGAAAGGCAGGAGTCCGACTTAAGCCTCGGATGATAGATGCCGCCACCATCTATCGCCACCTCCACAATTTTGACATGCATCTGAAGGGGAGGGAAATAGTTTTCAGACACCTGGACCCAAGGTAAACTGCGCCATGACCGACCTCGGGACTTTCGGACCCACAGATTTAACGAGCACGTACTCCGCATATACTCATGGGTCTTCAGCGGTGTCGGGAATCGAACCCGGGACCCTCCGATCCCAAGGCCGATGCCTTTACCACTAGGCTCCCCACGGCCTAACACAGTACTAAAAAGCATTAACGGAAGCAAACAAAAAAACATAATATTGCTCGGGCCTTGGCTTTTCCAAAATTTTACTTTTAAAAATACATGAGACGGAGAAAACGAGAAACAAAATAAAAAGAAAATATTAAAATATTAAAAAATAATTGTTTTAGCTTTGTTTTTTTCAGCACTAACTAAAATAACTAACTAAATAAAGAAGAAAACTCAAACTTTCTTGTTTTTTGTAGGGTCCACCTAGCGCTCAGAAGCCTCCCGCGAGCTCGTCTTCGTCCTCAGCGGAGCAGTACGCGGAGGTTCCGCTCAACGCTCAACAGCACCAGCTGCTCATCCAGCTGCAGATGGAATGCGAGCAGCAACAGACTCAAGGCGCCAGGCAGCAGGCCGTCATGCAGGTTAGTTTGGGTTATGATTCTGATATTTTTTTAAATATCCAAAAACCTTATGTTGCATTCGATTAACTTAAGCCTATGCCCATTTGATAATTTTATGGTAGTATTATTTTCTTTGTATTGGAGAAAAAACCTCGCGCACCCAACATCATTTCATTTTCTCATTATAGCAATCACACATCAGCTAACTTAAGTGCCCTCAGGTCTAACGGCCATATTCACCCCCCAACATAACCTAAGGTTAACTTGGAAGCAAGCTTTTTTGACAACTCTGATTGGTTTAAAACTTGTTTCCCTTTTTAAACAACCAATTAAAAGCTTAATTCCAGGTTAACCTTAAGTTAAGTAAATGGTGAATACAGCCGTTAATATGTCTTTGAAAAAACTGGATTCAGGAACCATCAGACCATTGATGTTCCTCGATCCAGTATGGTGGCCGAGCGGGCTGCCATGCTGATGGAAGAACTTCGAAACATTTGTAAAAGGATTCCTAAAAAAAGCAAGTTCATGAATAATAATTTACGAATTCAAACCCCTTTTTTATTATTTTAATCTGCGTTATAATCCGTGTAAGTCCGTGTAAATAAAATTGGCGTTTCGTCCCCATGACAAACGACGTGGCAATGCAATAGAAGGGCTGTAGGAACATATCTGAACTATTTTTGTGGAAATCTTTCACCAATGAAGTTACTTTTCTTCCAATTATCAACTCGCTGAAGCTCGATCTGTCTGAACAAATAACAAGTCTAGGTCTAGAAGCACTTGTGCTTTATTTCCTAAAGAGCACGTTTTCATTTTGTGAATACGTTTTCCCCAGAGACCCACCGCGGACCAACCAGTTCAAACCCTCCTCCAGAAATCAGCCGTCGTCGTCCAACCACCTGCAGCTGCTGTTCAGCCGGCTCAGCAGCAACAGCAGCTGTTTGAAGCGCCAAGCTCCCCGCAGAAGCTGCTGCTCGCCAATTTTGAAGACTTGAAAGGTGAGAATCAAACTTGTAATATACTATTTAGGTATATTTACCCCCTGAGACCCATCATAAACTACGTTACTGGACTGTTAAAAAAATTCAACCTTTCGCCACAAACGTGGTTCAAATTAGTTGCAACCGAAATGTCGCGAAAAGTTGAACCACATTCGGTGTTTTCAAACACCAAAAACTTGTTTTTGGTGCTTTTTATCAAGTTTTCGGTGCTTTCATGCACCGAAAACATGGTTCAAATTTCGCTACATTTCGGTTGCAACTAATTTGAACCACGTTTGTGGTGAAACTGACCAACCCTTCACCCCTTAATTAGTGCACTGGCGGATCCAGTGGGTTGGCACTCTGGAAAGTGACCCCCCTTGGAGACTCAAAATGAGTAAAAACCCAACTTTTACAGGTCTAATTTCAAAAATTTTCAGGGGAGGACCCCCATATCCCCCTCAGTATCAAAATGGGGTATTCAGTGTTTATTTTTTATGAAATTGACAAGATTTTGACATTTTGGTTCAAAAAGGAGAGGTAATAGTGTTGAAAAGTGACCCCCTTAGACTCAAAACCTTTCTAAAAATGAGTTAAAACCCAACTTTTACACGTCAAATTTCAATTTTTTTCTGGGGGAGGACCCCCATACCCCTAATGGTACCACAAGGGGATCTTGTCTGGAAAAGTGCCCCCCCTTGGAGCCGTGCTGGATCCGCTCCTGAACTGGTGAAAGGTTGCCGGTATAATGGAATATTTGCGCCGCGGTATAATGGAAAAGTACCAAATTTATGCTGGGATATAAGGCTTTGTGTCATATGAATCCAATTAACCAACCACCTATCTCTTCCACAGTGACGGACCTGAAGGCCGAGTTGAAGAAGAAGGGTCTGCCGGTGTCGGGGTCGAAGCCGCAGCTGATCCAGCGGTTGCGGTCGCACGTGCCTCCTTCTCAGAACAACCAGCTGCAGCCAGAGGGGGAGGACATCCAGAGCATCGTGAGCAGCCTTGATGAGGATCCCATCGCCAACGACCACATTGTGCAGCTGCAGCAGATCTGGATAGAGACGCTCACCAGAGAGGTCGAGAGGTGGGTGCTACACACTCAAACTCACTTTTTGTGCGGTGTATAAAAAAATCACAGTAATGCTCAAACACTCAAACTCACTTTTTGTGCGGTGTATAAAAAAATCGCAGTAATGCACAAACACTCAAACTCACTTTTTGTGCGGTGTATAAAAAAATCGCAGTAATGCACAAACACTCAAACTCACTTTTTGTGCGGTGTATAAAAAAATCACAGTAATGCTCAAACACTCAAACTCACTTTTTGTGCGGTGTATAAAAAAATCGCAGTAATGCACAAACACTCAAACTCACTTTTTGTGCGGTGTATAAAAAAATCACAGTAATGCACAAACACTCAAACTCACTTTTTGTGCGGTGTATAAAAAAATCGCAGTAATGCACAAACACTCAAACTCACTTTTTGTGCGGTGTATAAAAAAATCACAGTAATGCTCAAACACTCAAACTCACTTTTTGTGCGGTGTATAAAAAAATCGCAGTAATGCACAAACACTCAAACTCACTTTTTGTGCGGTGTATAAAAAAATCA
Organism: Tetragnatha versicolor; assembly: GCA_024610705.1. Lineage (NCBI taxonomy): Eukaryota > Metazoa > Arthropoda > Arachnida > Araneae > Tetragnathidae > Tetragnatha > Tetragnatha versicolor. The sequence continues at coordinate 66,148,251 of JANDEH010000004.1, read as the reverse complement.
CAGTAATGCACAAACACTCAAACTCACTTTTTGTGCGGTGTATAAAAAAATCGCAGTAATGCACAAACACTCAAACTCACTTTTTGTGCGGTGTATAAAAAAAATCGCAGTAAAAAAGACTGCACAAGTAGAAAATTGCACAAAAAAGGACCGCACAAAAGTAGGTTCGAGCGTACTGTAAAAAATACGGTGTTTTACACAAAAAAGTGGTGGAAAGAAATTACCTCAATAGCATTGAGGGTTGTTTACACCACAATTAGGAGGTACCTCCCACCTAGAGAGCCTGTATACGAGAGAGATGGGCGACAACCCGGTATAGCGCGCTGATTGGTCAACAGCGTTTTCTGTTCACCGCAGGTTTCCCTCCACAGGATTAGCATTGGAGCGAGACAAGCGGCATGATACGGCTTGGACAGAATTGTAGATTTGGACAGTTTTAACTGCGCGCAAGGATGCGCAGAGACGCTTTTAAGCGAGTTGTCGCCTCTCTCTCGTATACTCTCACCTAGACTCTGTGGGGGAGGTCCCATTCAAGTGGAAGGTCCCTCCGTATCGCGGTGTAAACAGCCCTCAATGCTATTGAGGTAACTTCTTTCCACCACTTTTTTGTGAAAAGTGCCGTGTTTTTCATTTTACAGTGTAGGATAGACCCTCCTTATAATAAAGAAACTGGATAATGAACAATTCGCCGCCATTTTAGTTACTATTTCCTTTGATTTTTCGCTTCAAACTATTTTTGCTACTCCGAAATCACGAAAAATAAACTTTTTAAAAAATTTCAATAGTTCATGTCGAATAAAAAATGCGTTTTTTTTGTTTGATATTGTTTCAGAAGTCCATTCCACGGTTTTTTTTGGAAACAACGTATCCTAGGGTCATTGAAGTAAGGGCTACCCCTGGGTAAAATGACCCTGGAGAATCCTTTCAGATGAGGATCAACTCCAGGTTCACTTACCTGGGTCCCTTACTTCCATGACCCTATAAGTGACGTTGTTTCCAAATGAAAGCCATGAGAAGTACTTTTAAACCACCCTGTATAAGCTTAGAAAATGCATTTATAAACATCGTATTGATTTTTGGGTTGTCACTGATGGTAACATTTTAGCACACTAATGGCTCTTTTCAAGAAGTTCTTCTTGCCCAGTCTTCTTTTCACCAGTTTTTTTTCCAAAGTTTTTATTTACTCGTATTTTAGTATAATGAATTTTTCAAATTTATATTCCGATTCAGGTTTTCTTTGGTGAAATCTCTACATGAAGCTATTTTTAGTTATCAAATCTATTTACAAAAAAGTATCCCAAACATCTATACCTCAATTTCAAGAAATATGATGACGACAAAGACCTTTGTTTCAATAAAGTAAATTTTAGATCTTAAAAGTTGATTTTATTCATGCAGGTCCCGGGAGCAACTGCGAGAGTGCCAGCTCCCACCCACCCCCAAACTCCCCTCCACCCCACCACCTCCGTCCCTGCCGCCGAAGACCCCTGCCCCTGGAGAAAACAAGAAGCAGATCATCCAACAGCTCCTTCAACAGAAGATTCAGCAGCAGGAGCTACAAAAGAGGCAGCAAAGTGAGTTTTTCGACTCAAAGTTTAGTGCAGTTTATGGCCGCTAGATGACAGCACCACCGGAGTTCAGCGGTGCCGTTTCCCTCCGCTTGAAGCACGAGTACACGAGTTGCAATTGGAAGTAATCTTTATCGGCAGGGCCGTTCCGGCCGGGCGGGCCGGCCGTGCCTGCCCGGAGGCGCCAAACAATGAGGGGGCGCCTTCAAAAAAAATTTTTTACCCCTAACTTTAAGAAAAAATTGTATTACCGTCTCACTTAAAGTAAAACAAAAAAGATTCGAGAGACGCCCACAAATGAATTAAGAGCGCCCTTATTGAATTAAAATATACACGCTGGTCCTCGAACTAATAGGTGCTAAAAGTACTTTTCGACCAGTTTGTATGGGGCGCCCCCAAATCATCAAGTGAATCTATTGTAGAGGCGCCCTGCTCAATTGGATTTATTAAGGGGCGCCCACCCTGATTGAAAATTTTTAACATGCAAGACTTTAGTTTTGCTAAGAATCCTTAAAGCTTTCAAAGTCTTGCATGTTAAAAATTTTCAATCAGGGTGGGCGCCCCTTAATAAATCCAATTGATCAGGGCGCCTCATACAATCGGGTTAAGCTTGCAGCTTAGTCAAACATGTTCTAATATTCACTCAGGGTGGGCGCTTGGCTCCCTAAATAGATTCATTTGATGGAGGCGCCCCCACATAATTTGGGTTTGCTAAGAATCCTTAAAGATTTCAAATTATATGGGGGCGCCTCCATCAAATGAATCTATTCAGGGAGCCAAGCGCCCACCCTGAGTGAATATTAGAACATGTTTGACTTTGAAAGCTGCAAGCTTAACCCAATTGTATGAGGCGCCTTGATCAATTGGATTTATTAAGGGGCACCCACCCTGACTGAAAATTATAACATGCTAGTCTTTGAAAGCTTTAAGGATTCTTAGCAAAACCAAATTATGTGGAGGCGCCCCCCATCAAATGAATCTATTCAGGCGCCCCGAGCGCCTACCCTGAGTGAAAATTAGAACACGTCCGACTTTGAAATATGTAAAGGGCGTATAAGATAAACCATAAATTGAACGAGGCGCCCTGATCAATCGGATTTATTGAGGGCGAACACCCTGATTGAAAATTTTAACATTCTGAAATCCAAATTATGTTGGAAGCCCCCATCAAATGAATCTATTCAAGGCGCCAAGCGTCCACCCTGAGTGAAAATTAAAACATGTGCGACTTTGAAAGCTTTAAGGGGCGTCTAAGCTAAACCAAATTGTACGGGGCATCCTGATCAACTGGATTTATTAGGGGGCGGTGATGAGTTGAAAGGAAATTGGGGGGCATTGACTACTTTAAACTATTGCTTAATGTCATTTTTATTGGTAAAAACACAAAAAAATCCAGGTAAAACTAGCTTAAAACCATTTTTTAACAAATTCAAAATTCCAGGAAAATTCAAAAATTTTCCTGGGGGAGGACCCCCAGTCCCCCTTTTAAAAGTTTTGATACGTTTATGATGAATGCAAAATGCAAGACATTTCCTTTGGAAGTAGACAAAAATTTGAGTTCATTCGGAAATAGGTAAAGAATTTTTTTTAATCAAAGCTTTTGGAAATAGTCATATAAAAGGTAGAATTATTACCTAATTATTTCAAATTAAATTTTAAGGTAAGATTAAACAACCGTGTCCTCATCTTCTCCTGTTACAGAAAAGATATGCCACTGCCACAGAGATTAACCAAGAGCACTTAATCACCTTTCCAGAAAAAGTAAAAACGTAAAAACAAAAAAAGGCGGGAATATTTGTGGGAGGGGAGATGATGGCTCAAAACAAGTATCATTCTCAGCGGTTGCTGTTCGCACGCCTAGTTCTCTTCTGTTATTTAATACTTAAATTAGATCCTAAATTCAAAATTAATTTGAGTTGTTGGTTTGAAGATAAAAACTTCCGATACGCGGATGCGAGGACAGATAAGTGGAATATTTACTTCAAGTTAATGAGGATCATGTGGAGAATCAAATGAACGACAATGGTGTTCAGGTGTGGTTTTCATTTCTTTAAATATTTAAAATACTGGGCTTATTAGCACTTGAATTTAATTGAATTTATCTAAATCACTTTATTTACAACTACTTTTATACCAAGTAAACATTTATAAGTTTCAATATCTGTTATTAAATGTAGCCTTTCATTCTACATTTTTTAAAATTAATTTTCTTTTAAATTTATTTGAAAATTTTCGAATTAAAAAGTACTACTACCTAAATTTTATTTTATATTTTTAAAGTTTTATTTAATTTGGGCTGCCAAAGAGGTTTTTAGGGGTTCAATCTCCAATGAAATTCGGCTTTTTATGTATTGTCCCCTCTTGAAAATTCTGGAGGGTACAAGGAGTGGTTATCTTTGTGTCTAAAAAAAAGGGTCAAAAATGTCCAAAAATGAGTTGAAACACTACTTTTTAAGATCAAAATTTCAAAAATTTTCTGGGGGAGGACCCCCAGACCCCTCTATTTTTGGTGCTGAGGGGGTATAAATAACCGTTGTCACGAAGCACGCGAAGGAAATATATTTTGTATGGTAATGTAAATTTATGAAGTAATGAAACAGGAAACTATGTTTATTATGCTGAGTTATAAATTGATGTGCATAATCAGGGCTCGATTTCAGCCGGAACGGTCCGGAACCTCTTTTTCGGAAAAAAAATTATATTCTATTTTTGGGGTCTCCTAGCTACGGCCCGCGAGATCCATTCATCAGGCCCGCGGATACCTTTCTATGTACGAAAAAAAAGTCCTAAAATGAATTAAAAACCATGTTTTTACTGATAAATTTCCAAAATTTTTCTGGGGGTAAACCCCCAGGCCTCCCTTTTTGTACTTAGAGCTAAACTTATCAGATATATTTTCAGATTAAGTTCATAATAGTAAGAATTCTACCAAAATAATATAAAAAAGGCATATTTCAAATAAAAAAACATTATTAATGCATTTTTATCTTTTTTGTAAATAACAATATTTGTGATTTGATTGTAAGGTTGTTACTTAATTGTTCTTTTAAAACATGATTGTAAACCCCATTTAAACTACCCACAATCCATTCCGGTGTTGATTCTTTTTTATTTCAAATAGATTTGTCAGATTTCTGGGCAAATTTGCGACATCTTAAATTCTACCATTTAAGGACTTTAACTACGCATTATATTCCTTAAATTAGCAAAATATACAACACTAATGGTTCATTGATAATTCACCGTCCCTCCTACAAGAGGCACCCCGTTGGAATAAAAGTATAACTCACTGTAAAAAAGGTGTATAAAGAGTTCATCGCTTACACTATAATTAAGTTAGAACACTCTTCCTAATCTAGTACAACACATTTGAATTTATTTTATAAATTAAAATTTAAAAATAAATGCTTAAGTTTAGGTATTAAAAAGTATTGGTTTTTTAAGTTTTAATACCAATAACTTTACCGTTCCGGTACCTCTTTTTTTAGAAATCGAGCCCTGTGTATAATAATGATAGCATTTAAAAAATTATATGATGATCACAACGTTAAATTTTTTTTTAAAATTGAAAGTTGTTTGCTTTCATAATTAAGTATTATTGTAGAAGAACACAATAAAACTTTTTTTCAAGGATTTAGTTCACCCACTTCTACCACTGAGTTTTGTACTGATTAAGTAAACGGTTATATATAACTTTCAGCTCATAACTTTTCTCCCTAATGGGCCAAATTCAACTCAAAATGTATTTTTAAAAAGTTTAAAATTCCAGGCTTATGCACATTGGATGTTATACTAATCTCATCTTTCAAGTACTTAATTATTTTTAGTAATTGAAGAGTTATTATCTAGGAACGCGGATGTGAAGGACTTTTAAACCGATGGATGTAAAAGTCTAATGCATTTCTCAACGCACAATACTTAATTTTAAACTTGTTTAATTTCATTCTTTTAATTTGAGTTTTTTCTATTTGACATTAAGTAATTGAATCACTTCATTGAAAAACTTTAAAATGCATAAGCTGTTTATTAATTCAATACAATTTTTTGAAATTAATACTACAGTCGAGTCCGCTTAATGTGATCACGGTTAATGTTATCAATCGGATAATGTTATCGAAATCGACAGGTCCCGATCATTCCTATATAATTTTATGTAAAATACATCGTTTAATGTGATCAACTTTGCATCATCACTCCGCTTAATGTTATCAAAATTTGTCCATATCCCCTTTAAAACGACCGCTTTTGAGTTCTAGTTTCATGTTGAAGGTAAATTTTTACAAGTAAACATCTGCTCTATGATAACATCTGGCGCTTCTTTTTTTTCTGAAACTCAATATGAGTAAGAAAAATAAAACATTCCGCCTGTTATATTGAAAGAAAGTGGTTATAGGGGGGTCCAACTCCATACTTGTGATTGGTTAAAGAAACACCAAGATCCAGGCTTTGCAGATGTTTCTGATAAGAGATTTTGATTTTCCCTCGTTTACTGGAATTCAGATTATGTCATAAATAAGTGGTTTATTGGAGTGGATAAGGATATAATGGGTTGGAAAAAAGAGAGACCTTTCTTTAAAAATACAAAGTAAGTGATTATTTAAATTTTATTAAAGGAACTACTCTTATATTTTCCCCTTTAAAAGTTTACCTAGTGTAAAAATAGAGAAGTTTTGATACATTTATTACGATTACATAATTTTGATTTTAAAGCAAACAATCTAGTTACGTTGTTTGCTGTTTTTTATATGAGACCGCTTATTGTTATCGATCGGATAATGTCATCAGTTTAGTCTTGGACAATTGCGATCACATTAAGCGGACTCGACTGTACTTTCAATTATTTTATATGAAAACTAATTTTAGTAGAATAAGTAATGCCGATATTATTTTATTGATATTATAAAGTTTTTAAATATTAATTAGTTCTGATTAATAATTAATTAATTTAAAACTAACAATTAATTAATTTAAAATTAATTAACAAAAAATAACTATTAATTGGGGAAATGGGGTAAGGGGCGCCGTAATTAACTTGGCACGGAGGCGCCGCTATACCCAGGAACGGGCCTGTTTATCGGGGAGTATTAAACTGGACCTATAAATCCAAGAGCATTAAACTGGACTAATACTTTGATTGGAATAAAATACGTAAATTAATTTATTCAGAAAACACATTAAAAGTCGGGAAGGGGTTCATACAGATACAAAAATCATACAAATTGTCATACAGTTATAAAAATCCATGACAAGAGAAACACTTAGAACACGGTCACCCTGAGCGAGACCAGGCGTATCGCAGGCGCGATCTTACTTCTCAACTTCAAAAAAAGGAGATTCAGAGAAACCCCCTGGTTTGCGGTTGCCCTTTTGTGTGATGGGCGGAGAAGTTAGATCGCGCCTGCGATACGCCTGGTCTTTCGCTCAGGGTGACCGTGTCCTTAACCCATTACTGCCTGACGTCCCTTTTTAGGGACGTTTTTTAAAAATCCTCCTATTTCTACAAAAATTGTTCCTTTGAATCAAAATTTGCACTGATGTATCTCTGATCTTCATAAAACATCACACAAGAAGAATGCACACAAGAAGACTCAAGAAGAAAACTCACACAAGAAGAATGCAGAATTTTAAAAAAAAATCACTTTTTTTAAAGTTAGAAGATAGAATTTTTTCAGAAAAGTGCTTTTTTAAAAATTTTAAAACAAAAAGCTTAAAAATCCTAGTTGTTATTTTGAAAAATGTTCAATGCCGATATATATTATTGTTTATACATTAAATCAGTTGGGATGTTTTTTTATTTTTCCAAAATATTTTATCTTGACCTTATTTTGGACCCTCGAAAAGCGTCCCTAAAGGGACGTCAGGCACGAATGGCCCCGTGGTTTTCCCCATAGTGAAATGCTAGTGTTTCCTTTATTTTTTCATAAAAACGCGTTCGATTCTTATGAAATGAATTAAATAACTGATATTTATAAAATTACTTTAATTTTAGCTAATAAATTTAATATTTTTGTTTATTTTTTTTGGAAAATACTGCTATTTCTGCTAAATTAATGGAATAAAAAGACTTAAATTATAAGGAATTAATTAATTTGTATTAATTAAAAGGAATAAATTAATTATTTTACTATATGTATTACTTATGCAAATATATTAGGGTTATATTTTAATTAAAAGTTTAATAACTATTAGTTATAATGACTTTTTGTCATTAAAATTGCCAAAAAAAGTCGCTTTTGTGATCAATTTTCGGCTTTTTTTCTAATTAGATGTCACTAATCATTGTGTTTCATACTGCAGATCAATCTATATCATCTGGCTTGCTAATGCACATCCCAATAATGCTTGATTTTTGGGGAGAAATTTGTGTTCCGCACAATAAAATTAAATAAAATGAAAAAAGTATGGGCATTTGAAAGACTTAAACTTTACAAATTGAGATATTCTGATGGATATGAGGTGTGTAAAAGTAATTATTACTTAATATTAGGTAACATATAAACAAAGAATGCCTTTTTCAAGTAAAAATATTAATTAATTTGCAATTAACATAGATTTGGGAGGTAAAAACCTGTTTAAGAGCATAAAAAATGCTCAAATTACGTTAATTAAGGTTAATTTTACAGTTAATTGGATAAATAATTAATATTTTTTCTTCATATTCATGTTACAGTATGGTTCCAATCACTTTTGCTGCACTTAAAAAGGTAGAAGATGTTTTTGAGGCTTTAAAACAGTTTTCTACCAAGCGTTTACTATAGGGAAAAAACACGGGGGCATTCGTGCCTGACGTCCCTTTTTAGGGACGTTTTTAAATTTTGGTGTAGAAATTAAAATTTTAACATGGAATTTTTTTCACTATTTTTCCAGTTGTTTTGGGGCTATTTACTATGTTTTTACCAAATATTTAAGAAAAATAAAAAGTTGGGCATTAATGGGTTAATTTTAAAAACACCGAAAAGCGAAGAGATGCTCAGAAAACACACACAAAGTAAAAAAAGATGATGAAAAGGTATGAAAGCACTTTCTTAAATTTACAAAATAGTTTAACAAAAATATCGTAATTATTATAGTCATCAGATTTATTAGCAATTTTGATGAATTGTACAAAAGTTTGGTTCTGTAGGTATTGTTTGGAGTAGGTGGGACCATGTAGTACTGTTTTATTTCGAGATATATGATTTTACTCTATTCATTCAGAATTGGCGCTTGAGAAATAGTGCTTTCCCCCACGCTAGAAGCGTAACCATAGTTACGCTCTTCGAGCAGCCAATAGTAAGCCTTCTTCGTCACTTTGACGAGGATAGTTGCTATGGTTACCGATCGGTGGTGGGGGAAGGAAATATTTTCAAGCGCCAGTTCAAAATGAACAGATTATAGGGACATGGAAATTTAAATTATTGCAGGATAGAGGAACAATAAAATTTGTTATTTATCCCTTTATGCCCCAAATTATTTTCCTCGTCCTCATCCAAAATATGTCAAGTTTACGTAACTTCAACTATAAGTAAACTAAATTTCTCCTTACATGACGAAAATTGGACGAATTTGGAACATTGGGAAGTGGGACTTCCCGTCGGGACATAAAGGGTTTTAAAATGTAAAAAAATTAATGACAGAAATACTTCTTCCGAATTAAGGGGTGAATTTGCGACTTGGATGTAATACCCCGTTCGCACTGGCAGAAAAAAGACCCTTTATTTTCGTTAGCACTTTGTTGTCATGGAAACAGGCAAAATCGCCCCATCTTTTGAAAACGGCGTTTGCACTGACAAGGGGCGAAAATAAGCACTTTACTGTGTGTAAACAATAGCAGCATGATTTGTAAAATAATTAAAAATTTAATTTCTCAATACAACTTAAAACTAATGAATAAAATCACCAAAAATACAAGTAAAATACATAAAAGATTATTAATTGACTAGTGAATTGATTAGTGTGTTTCCATGACAACAAAGTGCTAACGAAAATAGAGGCAAAAATAAAGGCCAGTGCGAACGGGGTATAAGCGCACTAATGTTTAAGGCTGGGATCTGCGTTAATGTTATAATGTAATTTTTTTGCTGGTGGTCCAAATAATTTTAATCAAAATAATAATTTAATAAATTGTTTTTATCAAGGTAGGTATTTATTACTGTTTTAGGTATAAAAAACCCACCTACTTTTCTTAATTATTAAATTCACACGTTAAAATTTAATTACCTATAAAAGTTTAGCCTTTATGATGTAAATGCCGGGCCATGGTTTTTCTTTTAAACACTACGACAATTTATTTATTTAGAAAAACACACACAACAGGTTACAACCCAATTATAGTGGTGGGAAGAGTACATAAAATCAAATACATAAAATCCGTAGACATTCTTTTTTAAATATACATTAAAAGTAGAAAATAAATCAAGTTCGTTACTAAGAAGGTTAAAATTCCGATAAAATCTATATACAGTGGATGATTACTTGTATAATTATATTTGCGTAAAGGTACAACAAATAAATCATTGTTACGCAAGACATGACTTTTTACAGAAAAATTAATCAAACACAAAATTTCAGGACAATCAACCATGTAATTAATAATTTTATAAAAGAACAACAAAGAAGAAAGATCCCTTCTTGATTTTAATGTGGGCAAATCATGGAATCATTTTAATCATGGAAGTTAACAGGAAAATACAAGGAATTTCATTTTAGGATTTGAGTAGCAACCCTGAATATGTTTCAATCATTTACAGGGAACTAACGCCTTGTCGATTTTTTTCTTACAGGCGCGTCCAACTCCACCCTGACTGCCCTCCTGGAGAGCGGGCCCCTCAACCCCCCTCCGATGGATCTGGACCTGCCCCCCTCCGACAAGGTGTCGGAAGAGGTGGTGGACTTTGGGGGGCTGGAGACGGAGGACTTCCCGGGGGTGCTGCCCATCTACATCTGCACCCCCGAGGCCCTGAAGAATGGAGATCCCCTGCCGCCGCCGCCCCCCAACGCCCTCACAAGCAGGTGGGTGCACGAAGACGGTTTTATGAAATTACATCCTGTAGATAGATTGTCTAATGTAGACTGCAACGTTACACGATGTCTGAATTTTGAAGGAAATTAAGAAATATTATTAGTTATAAACCCGTTTATCTTATCACGATGTATGCATACTGAAACTCCTCCCAACAACTCGACGATCTTTCTGTTCTTTTGCGTTGTAACGTCATAGGGGCATAACACATTGTTGTCTATACTTCACAGCAACGTAACCTAGTGCGTCACTACGCGGGAGGAGAAGAGTAAACACAGAGCCTGTTGGGTTGATAGGAGGAATTTCGATAGGCGAATTGTGATAAAAAGACACTATTTATACATGGGTTTCTAACGAAATAATCTCATTTTAAAATTGATGTTCTTTGTTTCACTCTGAATTCAGACACCGCGATGGGAACTACTTTGTTTGTTAGTGACGTAGTAGGTTCAACTTAAGTCGCTGTCTAGTATAGTAATATTCATTGTATACAGGGTGTCCCAATATAAGGGGACATCCATAAATTACGTGAGGTATTTTTTCCAAATTCTGGACCCCTTCCTCCCCCTTGGTGAGATTTAGTGAGATTTTGCTGGACCCCCTCCCCTTCTCGTAAGATTTTTTCAATCACTTTTTGACTAATTTTCGCATTTTCCCAGTAATTTTGCTAAATAATTTAAAGAAAAAACGTGTATTTTCTAAATTAAAAGTTGACGTGAGATTTTAGTTGACTCCCCCCTCCCCCCAGGTGAGATTAGGTGAGATTTTGCTGAACCCCCCTCCCCCTTTTTAACCTCACGTAATTTATGGACGTCCCCTAAGTGACCACCAAATTTGAACCCCCACAGATAAAGTCATAAAATGGGGTCTAGGTATAGCAAGTGACCGACCATGCCTTATCCGATGCGACAATTAATGTTATAACATAATATGCTCTAATTAGTATATCCAGTGTTATTCTTAGGATTTTTATTCTATGCGTGAAATACCCTCTCAGAGGCGTTAAAATTATCACTGATTATATCTATGCTATAAAATCAGCATATCATTTCAGGATATGTATTTGATTCAACATGTAATTTGATTCTAATATCGTTAAAAGTGCAGCATTATATTTAATACCTATCTAAACGTCTTGTGTTCAGGTCCAGTTCGCTGCCAGGCTTCTCTGCCCTCCGCCCTTCCAAACCGTCCCCCACTCGGAGCAACACCGACCCCCAGTTCCAGATGGCCCGCCAACCCCCCAACTACAACGAGGCCACGCGGCACCTCAAGGTCAAACAGGTGAGTAAAAAAACAGAATTAAATTCAGCAACTTACAGAAACCAACCATCAATAAAAGGCAAACAATTAAGGGTAGATCGAAATTCTAATAATAATTCTTCAGTCGTGATTAAAAATTTTGCTCATTTGTATTGTGAGTCAACGCATCGAATTAGGCATTGACCATTCATTCGTATGATCAAGAATATCTTAGTACAGTAAAGTTGTGAAAACTTCTACGACCTGAAGAGTAACTATATTTATTCCATTTTTCGGGATGGATGGCCGCCGTGTTGATTGAAATTGATCTCCAAACGTGTCGCCCTCTTCTTCGGACCACTGAGGATGCCCTCCGAAGAAGAGGGCTGCATCCATCCCGGAAAATGGAAAGAGTAGTTAGCTTAGTACAGTGATGCTTACAATCTTTCTAAATCCAAAAAGTACTACATCGATTAAATCAATGAAACTTGTATGGTTGAGAATCACCGGCCTCTTGAACGCTTTTCTGATGGACGTGTGTGTGTTTTCGCAGCATCACCTGTTGAGCGACGGCAACCCTCGGCAGAGCAAGAAGCTAAAGCCTTCCGTCAAGAGCCAAGCGGTGGACGACGTGCTCGACATCCTCATAAGCAGCGGAGGTGAGTATAGAGCCAAATTGGTTGAATATAGAGAGCCTGTATACGAGAGAGAGGCGACAACTCGGTATAGCGCGCTGATTGGTCAACAGCATTTTCTGTTCACCGCATGTTTCCCTCCATAGGATTAGCATGGGAGTGAGGCAAGCGGCATGATACAGTTTGGACAGAATTGGAGATTTGGACAGTTTTAACTACGCCAAGGATGCGCAGAGAAGCTTTTAAGCGAGTTGTCGCCTCTCTCTCGTATACAGGCTCTCTAGTTGAATACAGGGATCCAAAGCTGCTAACTTAACATCTAATTCAGTAACTGAAGCACCTGTGCTGGCTAATTTTCTGAAAGATTTTCAAGGTTACACTATGAAAGAAAGGAGAAAAAGCAGACGACTCCATAATAAGACCCCCAAATGGTGTTTTGCCCCTTCTAGAGGTCATTTTATGGGGTCGTTTGCAAATTTCCCTTTGTTCCATAACTGCCAATCGACGGGTGAGATCAGTGCAGAGCCATATTTGACACTGCCCAAAGGGATAAAGAAATCACTTTTTAGGCCTCTTGTGGTCAATTACAAACAAAAGAAACTCCCTCTTCGAACGGAGGCCAGGGAGGCCCCCTTTATTATCTTATTGGTTAGGTAAGGTCAACCAGCGAACAAAAGAGTTCCCCTCATGCCAGGGAAAACCCCTTAACCTCACAAAGAGATGGGGCAGATATCCACTGCCCGATAAGGGTTGTCGATACTATCCTCATCATTTACACGCACGTAATCATTTAGGTCAGCGCAAACTTTTATGACCGATTCGACAACGCTCCTTCGGGCAGTAGTGAACAAAATGGCGCGGTCACCCGGAGCGCAAGACCAGGCGTATCGCAGAGGCGCGATCTAACTTCTCCGCCCATCACACAAAAGGGCAACCGCAAACCAGGGAGTTTCTCGGAATCTCCCTTTTGTGTGATGGGCGGAGAAGTAAGATCGCGCCTGCGATACGCCTGGTCTTGCGTTCAGGGTGACCGTGTCCAAAGAGTTCCCCCTTCAACCACACAAAGAGAGGATAGATAATCAAATCCCGAAGGATCATCATCGTTGGTATAATAAAAGTTTGCTCTGACCCTATGGGTGCATCTAAAGTTTTATTACCCCGTCGACCGTCAACAGCGAAAAATTTATGATACCTCAGAGGAGGGGAACCTCTTTTGTTCGCTAATTGACCTCAGCTAACCACACAAAAGGAAGGGGTAGATTATCAATGCCCCCAATGTCCCCCGAACGCCCGAAGGAGCCTCGTCGTTGGTATCATAAATTGTTCGCTGATAGGGTGCATCTAAAGTTTTATTACCCCGACGACCGTCAACAGCGAAAAATTTATGATACCTCAGAGGAGGGGAACCTCTTTTGTTCGCTAATTGACCTCAGCTAACCACACAAAAGGAAGGGGTAGATTATCAATGCCCCCAATGTCCCCCGAATGCCCGAAGGAGCCTCGTCGTTGGTATCATAAATTGTTCGCTGATAGGGTGCATCTACAGTTTTATTACCCCGTCGACCGTCAACAGCGAAAAATTTTATGATACCTCAGAGGAGGGGAACCTCTTTTGTTCGCTAATTGACCTCAGCTAACCACACAAAAGGAAGGGGTAGATTATCAATGCCCCCAATGTCCCCCGAATGCCCGAAGGAGCCTCGTCGTTGATATCATAAATTGTTCGCTGATAGGGTGCATCTAAAGTTTTATTACCCCGACGACCGTCAATCAGCGAACAAAACATAGTTCCCCCGTGAGCATTCGAGGGAGATGGCAATCGATGGAACTCTTTTGTTTGCTGATTGACGATCTAGGGGGTAATAAAACTTTAGATGCACCCTATATATCTCTCTATCTCTCCCCAGAACTCTCACCCAGCGCCGCACAAGAACCCCTGACCCCCATCACCCCGAAGGCGTCGTCAGGGGGCGGGGCCCTCTTCCCTCCCTCCGAGCCCTTCTTCCCTTCCTCGGCGCCCAAGGAGGTGCCCTCCGACCACCTGCACCTGTCGTCGTCGCTGCAGTCGGTGCTGGACCTGACCCCGCCCCCTTCCACGGGGTTCTCGTCGTCGTCCGCAGGGGCAATGGAGTTCGACTTCCCCTTGGACCTCGACTTGGACGGTCTGGACTCGCTGCAGGGAAGCAAGAAGGAGGAACAGCAGTTGCTGCAGATGGTGGATGTGGCAGAGAGACACAGCGACAGGGGTGAGTAATTTTTACATGTATTTATTTCTCAAACCTGCGAATACCGCGGACACTTATACAGGGTGTCCCAAGATAAGTTTCCCCCGTCTTTTAACTTTTCAACGCCTACGGTACACAGTAAACAAAATACGGGATACGGAGGTTCCACTCCACGTAGGGACCTCCCTCCGAGTCTAGGTGGGAGGTCCCTCTGTATCGCGGTGTAAGTGGCAAGTCAGACCTTGAGACCATAAGACGCGACAGCGATAAATCTCCATAAAAAAAAGCATGGAGAAAGCCTAGTCCCCTATCTTGACAGGAATGAAGATTCCTGTCAAGAAAGGGCGAGTCTCAGGCTGAACTCCATGCTTTTTCCCCTCTGATTGATTGCTGTCACGTCTTATGGTCACTAGGTCTGACTTGCAACTAAGGCGGCCACCATACTAGCGGCTTGAAAATGCCAAAGTCATAAAAAAAGTCGTTAAGATTCCTGACAAGACAAGGGAGACTGAGGCTCAACTCCATGCTTTCTCCCCTATCTTGACAGGAATCTTAACGACTTTTTTATGGCTTTGGCGTCTTCAAGCTGCTAGTGTGGCGGCCGCCTAAGGGTCCAGCCACACTCACTGAAAAACGACGCGCAAGTCGTTTTATCAAGAGGAGGGTAGAAAGAAGGGGACCTGAGAGGCGATGTAGTAGGTTACTTTGTGTGAGATGACAGCAACCGGCCACTGCCATCAGGCTTGTCACTTGTCAGTGAGGAGTTTTTAACGACTTGCGAGTCCGTTTTCAGCGTGTGTGATCAGACCCTAACATATCTCAATATACAGGGTGTCCCAAAACTACCGCATAAGCTATGCATATCTAGATTCCTCGTTGGGAGTACATAAAAACTGCCCAAAGAAGTGCCCCTCTTCGATCCATAGTTTACGAGAAAAATACGAAAAACAAAGTATAACGTCACTTCCGGTGCAAGAAAAACACTTTATTGAACATATCAACAGCATATTATGCACAATTTAAAGCAGATGTTCAAAGTGTCCGCCGTATAGGGCCATCTCAAGGAACTGGTGTATCAAGACACGTAGTGACAACACAAATAGACTTAGTTGTTCCATATTGCATGCTGCTTGTACTTCATTAGACCCCGCGATGCTGCAACGTGTGATGACAGCCATTCCACTGCGTGCTCAAGCCTGCTTCGACATGCACTGCAAACACTTTGAACATCTGCTTTAAATTGTACATAATACTGCTGTTGATATGTTCAATAAAATGTTTTTTCTTGCACCGGCAGTGACGTCATACTTTGTTTTTCGTATTTTTCTCGTAAACTATGGATCGTAGAGGGGCACTTCTTTGGGCAGTTTTTATGTACTCCCAACTAGGAATCTAGATATGCATAGCTTATGCGGTAGTTTTGGGACACCCTGTATAAAGGCTATTTCTTTTCCACCACTTTTTGTCCTGCATTTTTTACAGTGTGATAAAAAGTGCCCTTTTGGTAGTAGCGTCTCATTCCCATGTCGTTCGTTCCAGGTATAGACGACAGCGGCCTCATCGAATGGCTCGGGGAGTACGAGGAGTCGTCGGGCCACTCGGTCGCCACTGCAACGGCCTTCCAGCCCTCCTCAACCCCTTTCGACTCCTTCCTGCTCAACGGGCCCTGCGACGCCCTCGACTTCTTCTCCGCAGACGATCTGGACTTCAAGCCCCCCTCCAACGACTTCGCCTTCATGCCCTCCTCTTCCTGGACCGAACACGCCACATAATGACACGTTCATCACCGTAACTTTTCATTGTATAAAAGTGACACAAGGTGTAAAAGAAGCCCGTGTGGTAATAATGCAAACTGTAGTGTGGTAAGAAGTTGTAGTGCGGTGTGGCAAGTAACGGACTCTAGTGTGGTAAGAAGCTGTTCAGTCGGCGTGGTGTGAAGTAGCGAATTGTGTACGTACGAAGTCGTTCGGTGTGGTTCGAAGTATGCTGTTGGTTGTGGGGCACGAAGAAACGAACCGTGCGAGGAAATACTAGGCGTGCTATGCGAACGATACGAAGTAACAATACGATGTTGCTGTTTCTCGAAAAAAAAAACGGTTCCTTGGTCCTGTTGTTGTTGTTGTTGTTGTAGAACCTTGTAGATGTCTTACCAGAAACTCGTATAGAACTTTGGTTTTGGTGTCCAAATGTAGAGTGTGAATTTGTGCGGTTCAACCTCACGAAACTTTGTTAGATGCGATCTGATGATTGCTCCTGTTACCGTCCGGTGAATATCACCAATTCTCTTGGTGTAGTTATCAACTTTATTCGATGTCCCATAGAGTCACCAGACATTTTTGACCTCTAGAGATCTACTTAAAGCGTTCGGCACGGATTTGGACTAGTTGAATCCCGCAGATTGTGTGCCTTATCTTCTATAGGAAGGATGTGTCTTCAAGTGTTCTGCTTCTCGTGGTGTCTTCCACCTCCTTTTGTGCATTTCTGACTGGATATATAGACGATCGCGGGGCAGATGAGCCGCTTGGAACGACACTGGCGTAAGTCCGACTAATGTAGTTTTGGGCGATTGAAGGGTCCCTGTTTTGGAACTTACGTTTTTTATTATTATGGAAGAATCCTTTTTTTCGGATGCTCTTACAGGCCAATTATTGAACTTTCGACTGAGACAACTATTGTCTTGAGAAAAAAAATCGTTTCAGGCATACATCTAGGAAAGAATAGAAAGATACTTTAAATCTCAATTTTCAACGATTAAACGTATTCTCGAAAAAAGGAAATAAGGGGAATACTTAAGGGAGTACCTAGGCTAATTAGACCTACAAACTCCAGAAAGTGTAACCAGCCTCACTGGGAGAGGTATTAAAGAACGTGACATTTATAATTGGCAATATTTTCTCAAAGATTCCATTCATATTCGTAATCCAAAGCCATATGTTCCTTTTCAATGACGGCCGATGAGCTATAACTCCAATTTAAAATCTGTTAGTTATTCTTCCTCAGTTAACTCATTGTTCCTCAATTGTTTTTCTATATTATATGAGAGCACGTCAAAATTGAGACGAATGGTAAATAAAATGATAATAGTTTTCAAGAATATGTTAAATCTAGAAAACTGGCATTTAAAGAATCCCCAAGCGATCGCCCAAAATGTATACTGTAACGTATTTCCCCCTCATGGCTGTAATGAATAAAATGAATGAAACAATGTAAAATAAGGGAACCTCGTGGACTTGTGTCGCTTTCGTTCTGGGCGGTGTCTTGCCCTCAACTTGAAAAGACTGGACCAGATGAGATTCCCTCCTAAATATTCGTTGTATTTTTAAATGTGGTTTGCAATACATATTTAGGAGCTTGTGGACCAATAGAGCTTGTTCTCTTTTATATGACTCAATCGCTGTTTTTCTCGAATGGATTGTATTGTCCACCCCTTCAAATCTCGAAGTTATGGGGTAAAAAACGGCCTCACGGTGCTTTGATTTCATTGGTGTACTTCAGCGGTTACACACACAATTTCCTTGGTCCTCCCCTTTTTCTTTCGGCAGTTGTATTAAACCTTTTACTCCTATAGCCACCCCAAATTTTCTATATGATTCAATACTGTTAAACCAATGATAGTAAAAGGGTCACGTGATTTTGACAACGCTGGAACTAGTGTTTCGGAGGGGAGACAGGGGGAAGTTGAGGGGCAGTTGATCGAAAGAGGAAGAGACATTTGCTTGTATATAGAAGCAAGACCCCAACTATCACCGGTTACCCATCTACCGGCCGTATGAAGTCTGTAAAAATCACGTGACCCTTTTACTATCGTTGGGCGAACAGTAGTAATCTCAAACTACTAAGGATTAAAAGGATTAACCCTTTATCTCTTAGTTGTCAACAACTGGTTGACACCAAAGTTGATCGTCTTGGGAGTATTTGCCACTATGCCAAGAAAGGCCCAAGAGCCAATTTCACTGGATGTCATTTTTAAGGTCCCTTTATAATGTTCTATAGCAGGGAGTTCCTAAACATTAGAAAATTTACACCTGCTTTTTACATGCAGCAGAATCTAACACACGACCCACCTTATCTTCACAGTTAATATTCATATACCCCTCTTACAGCATCGTAACAAGACTAGCTTCGATCGATCTCTTTTTTTAGATCGATCTTTAGTTTCATTTCGTTAACTATTGTGAAAAAAACTATTATAAAGAAAATATCGATGTTATAGCCATTATCCTCTTGTTATTTTCGTTAAAAACCGTGAACCTTGGGGACTTGTGAACTGCTGCTGTACTTCCAAAGACTGGTACATGTTCACGTATCTCGGGTAAACGCTTAAAATTCTATTCGACCTTCTTTTTTCTTCAAAGTTACACAGCTACATACTGTCGATTTTATATACCTTGCCTCTTTCAAAACAACCAAAAAATATAAACCAAAATATACCCTTGTTTGATGATTTTTCGTAAAAAATACACTAAAACTATACTCTGTTCAATTAGAATAGGAGGAGGCTGAGAAATAGTGCTTTCCCCCTCGGCAGTAAAAGCGTAACCATAGTTACGCTCTTCGCGCAGCCAATAGTAAGCCTTTTTCGTCACTTTAACATTGATAGTTGCTATGGTTACCGATTCGATGGTGGGGGAAAGGAAATATTTTCATCCGCCTATTCAAAATGAATAAAGATTTTTCTGTAGGAGTTATGCAACTTGAAATACCTAAACTTTGTGGGCTTTACCCGATACGTGAACATAAACCAGTTCTCAAAGTATTTAGACAATCATTATTACCTCAGAAGAATCATAACATCCATACAATGCATATTTTTTTGCCTTCATTAAAAAAAGTGTTCCTTATCTGGAACAATGTGTTTGAAACGTTGATTTTTTTGGTTTTGATAGGAGTGAATTAACTCAACCTCTTGCATATCAGATGCTCTTGTTCGTTCCTTTTACTCATTAAACTGAAGGATCATTCATAAATCACACCACACAGTTTATTTACTTTTACTTTTTACTTAAGTCACTTTTTAATCATTGCATTAACAATAAAATCAGTTGTAATCTTGATGTGTCCCTCGTTACTTTGAAGATATGTTTGACGTCTTCTTTTGTCACATTGTCCCAAGACCCCTTCTTCAATGAATAATTTAATTTATGAATGATCCCTAAGTTGTTGAATAACTACATATCCGTTGTTTTGTAATGGTGAGAGATTCTTAAAGTCTGATGTTTTGACTCCCTTTCATTTTAAACACTGTTAAAGGTTGAAGTGGAGATTTCCAACGAATGCAACATTATATAAATTTTAGGACTACTCTTACTATAAAAAAAAATTCACATTGAATTTATTGAATTAAGTGGTATAGTTAATATTGATGTTACATAAATTTTTATAGCCCATTGTTTTACATAAATATAAGAGTTGAACAAATGAACCTACTTGCATTTGATTTTCTCTGAATGATTTTTTTATCTTATAATCCTTGCGTTAGATACTACTTACTTTCAAAGAAGCGTATTTTCCCTCTATATAGTATTTTCTGAGTGCCAAATATTAACAGTGTAAGAATTACAGATATTTTTCTGTATGTCAAGATCTTTATGAAAGTATATTTAGTAAAAGTTGAAACATCGTCCCTTTAAATCAAAAATTTTTTATTAAACTTATACACTTTTGGTCTTTATTGGTATATTTGTAATTATAATTATACATATTTTGAATCTATATTTAAATTGCTTTTCATATTAATTTTGAGTATTTGAGCTCTTTAAACCATACACACACGAATATGAGAAGATTGCTTTTTATTGTAATTATTGGATAGGATTTAGATCAAAGAGAAAAAGCCGAACAGAGGGTCCAAAAGCTATTTTCAAATGCCATCTCAGAGCAGCGCTTCAAATGATGGTCATATTAGGTCATCCCGAAAGTTTTGTCGCTCTTGGGAGCATCTGTATATAAGATATTTTTGACACTTTTCCATTATGTGATACCAATATAAACTGTAACTTTATCTACCGTCAACTTGGCATCTTGGCTTGATTTTGGGGACTGATCGACAACTGGGCTCTCCTTAAATCTATGATAACATGTTACTTTATTTCTTTTCTGCTAAAAATTTTGCATTTTTCCTAAAGTTAAGATTTTTAAATTAACTCGCTACTTCTCTAAAACAATTGAAGTTTTAAGTATTTTTAACAAGTGTGGAAAATTTAACTCAGATTTAAATTTTTTCTGAGGCATCCGGAGAGTTTGATCGCAATCATCCATATTAAATTGCTGGATTGCTACTCCTAACCCTCTATGAGGAAAGATCCGAATGATCATTTACAGGAATCTAGATCACTGAAAATTCTACCGCCGCTCTACAAAAGTAGTATAAAATGAGTTTCAATTTATTACAATCTTAATATGACTTAAAATTAAAGTTAAATTACTTTGAATTTTAATTTTAAAAGTTTTCAATTAATGGCAACTTGAAGTAGAAAAAATCTTATTAATCGTAGAAACTAGGAAAGCTTGAAAAGTGAGCCAACCAGAAAAAGAGCCAAAATTCACCAGATTGGCTTTAGATAGAAGTATAGAAGTACTTTACTGGTTTACCTTAATGGAAAAGTACCAAAAAATACATTGTATACAGACTGTCGCGACAAAAAGCTTTCGGGATGACATAATTGATACGATCCCAGCTCGCCAATCACAAAGCTTAACTAATGTTTGGTTAACTTCCATCATCGCGTATGGCAGTAGACTCTCTGTTCTGGTACCATGTGATTTAGATGGGGGTAAAATCCATATTCCCTTTGTAGTTTTCAAGGCTTTGTATGCAAATTTTAAAAATTTTCTATCTTAGCGGGGGAAAAAGGTTGAAAATATACTACGAGAAAAGTTTTATAAAAGGTATTTATATAATTTATTTTGATAATCATTTATCAAGTACCGAGGAAAGAGAGAGAAAAATTTAGATTGTATAAAAAAAGATGCTGCATATTATTATAATTATTTTGTAAAAACTGTACAGTAATTTATGAAGAGACGGAATTTATATAAATAGAGAAAAAGCTATATCTGTTTATATTTTATTGATATATTATATTATCGTAGTGTCACCCGGTGAATAGGCGCACTTGGTACTGACCAAAGACACTATGACTGTTTTCAGCCTCCATTTTCAAGAGTTTTATACACTATTATGGAAAGTAGATTGGTAGTTGAGTTTTTGTTCCAATTTTTTTTGCATTTGTTGAAATGAGCAATCTATGAGAAGAAACCTGGATTTCTTATCGGGGTACTTTTCCGTTATCCCCCCTCTGAAAAAATATCCCTAAAATGATTTAAACGCCTGAAGTATATCGATATGAGAGTACGTAGGGTTTTGTCAAAAAGACGTTGCAAGAGTTTTTAAGAGGTGTAGTGTGCCCTGAGAAATTTTTTTTCGAATCACCCAGGTAAGGGAGATCCCTGAGGAAATCCTGAGGCGCTAGAGAGCGGACAAAAGTTGCCCAAAGCGATGAAAAGTGGGTTGTTCTGGGCAGACGGTTACAGATAGAAACCATGTTTCACTTTCAATTATCATATTTTAACTTATTCACCAACCCTGAATGAAGCTTTGTATATCGTCTTCAAAATGTGATGGTAAAAACTATAATCCATTTCTCTTGGTCCGTTCATTTAGAATTGGCGCCTGAAAAATAATGCTTTCCCCCTAGTAAAAAACGTAACCATAGCTACGCTCTTCGCGCAGCCTCAGAGACTAATTCGTTGGTTGTACTTTTCTACTGTAGTTGAGAATGGCTAGAAAATATAAGGCGCATCTTTGGAAGATGTCTATATTTTACCAGTTTACGGAAATTAGGTGGGAAAAAAGTAGTGAGCCTTCTTTGTCGCTTTGACGTTGATAGTTGCTATGGTTACTGATTCGGTGGTGGGGGAAGGAAATATTTTCAGTCGCCTATTCAAAATGAAGAGAGTATAGTACTATAAGAACTCATATCTGTCAACAGCCATTAATCTGCAATATTAGGCACCATTATTATCGCCAAAAAATTTTAAAGTGGAGACACCCGGTTCTTTCGCCAAAACTACCAATTTCTTTTTCCCAACGACTTGCTCACAATACTACACCGTTTTCCATTGCTTTTAATATCTTCTAAACGATCTCAATTACTTCAGGATTCCCAGGGACCCTCTTGTTTACTTTGGTGATTCTGCATTGCATTGTATTTGGGTAAGTCTGCACCCCTTTGAAATTTGTCATCGACCTTTTGAAGGATGGCGATATTTGGCGACCCGAACAGCTTGGCTTTTTTTTGACGGGGCGGTAAACGGATAAGTACCCTGTTCTCCCCCGGTCCGTTGGTATTGTAACTTTGTACATATTGGCTTATATTGTTTTTGTTAGACAGCGTTTTGAATAAAGTGGTCTTTAAAGAGTGGATATGTTTCCTTTGTTTCTTATTTCTTAGTGTATGTCTTGGAGGGGGAAAAACCTGAGACATCAGATAAAAATTTTCCAGGACATCATATCGTCGAGTTGCAAGCAAAAGGCGCTAAGTCACTTTTGGTGAATATTTTGGAAGCGGTAGAATGGCGCCAACGGTAGAGCGGAGCATTTCCCAAATTATTAAATATCGCCAAGCTGTAAGACGATCAATTGCCATAGCCCAAAAGAGAGCGATCGGCTGTCGCTAAATTTGGCGTAACCTCGTACCGAGTAAATGAAAGGAGTATTTCACCAATTATTGCTGGTTAAGCGGACAATAAGTGTAGACTCACAACTCTTAAGCGTCACCTCCAACCGTGGACCGGTTTCGTCCTTGTTAGGACTCATCAGCACGGTGATGAGTCCGTGCTGATGAGTCCTAACAAGGACGAAACCGGTCCACGGTTGGAGGTGACGCTTGAGAGTTGTGAGTTTACACTTCTCGTACAGATTATTTGAGCCAGAAGTGACTTAAGGCATTATTCACAGCCACTTAACCAGTGATTAACGAGCAGCTAAAGAGAGAAAAGGTGCTTGACTCTGATTGGTGGAATCCTTCTTTAACCGAGGGTTAACCAATGGTTAAGTGGCTGTGAGTAATGCCATTAGTGCCTTTCTTCTATAAGTCTATGATATACTCTCGTGTCCAAAAGCTGAGGATAATTAGATATTTTGGTAAAGTGACACATCTTACTATGAGTAAAGTAATGTTCAGAGTCCACAGACATTAGTAGAAAAAACACATGAGAGCTTCAAAATACTGCTTATAGCCAACGATAGTAAAAGGGTCACGTGATTTTTTGCTTTAGTGTTTTCTATTTTATTTAAAATATACTGATTTTTTATGTATATATAGAGGGTCTAACTAAGGTTAGAGGGAGTAAATGTATCTTCCTCTTTCGGATCAACTGCCCCTCAGCTTCTTCCTTTCTCCCCTCCGAGTCTGTCAAAATTACGTGACCCTTTTACTATCGTTGGTTAAGCAGTATATGGTTCACCAACCGCCAATAAAGGATCCAATAGCTCAAAATGATGATTGAGCAGGTATAACAAAATATTTTCTATAATCGTTTCTATAAATCGTGCGTTGACGTATAAACGTATCTTCCTCTTTCGGATCAACTGTGTCCCTCAGGCCTCAGCTTCTTCCTTTCTCCCCTCGGAGTTCCCAAAATCACGTGACCCTTTTACTATCGTTTGTTAAGCAGTATATGGTTCACCAACCGCCAATAAAGGATCCAATAGCTCAAAATGATGATTGAGCAGGTATAACAAAATATTTTCTATAATCGTTTCTATAAATCGTGCGTTGACGTATAAACGTATCTTCCTCTTTCGGATCAACTGTGTCCCTCAGGCCTCAGCTTCTTCCTTTCTCCCCTCAGAGTTCCCAAAATCACGTGACCCTTTTACTATCGTTTGTTAAGCAGTATATGGTTCACCAACCGCCAATAAAGGATCCAATAGCTCAAAATGATGATTGAGCAGGTATAACAAAATATTTTCTATAATCGTTTCTATAAATCGTGCGTTGACGTATAAACGTATCTTCCTCTTTCGGATCAACTGTGTCCCTCAGGCCTCAGCTTCTTCCTTTCTCCCCTCGGAGTTCCCAAAATCACGTGACCCTTTTACTATCGTTTGTTAAGCAGTATATGGTTCACCAACCGGCAATAAAGGATCCAATAGCTCAAAATGATGATTGAGGAGGTGTCACAAAATATTTTCTAAAAATCCTACACCTGAAGGTAGTCAACGCACTTAAAATCATTGATATAAAGTCCATCATAAATGGAAGGCCTCTTGCCTCCTTTTATATTAATATTAAGATAATTTTATCCCCGAGCACATATTTGTACTCCTAGAAGAGAGAGATCGTATTAGTGTGTTATCATTCTCCTCAAAAATAATCCTCAATTTTTAAGTTTAAAATAATCCTTAATTTTGTGTGTAAAAAGTTCAAGATATTAAAGAAATCTGTCTGAAATAAACCTTTACTAAATAGCAGAGTTAATATAATTAAGTTCAATAAAAAAACATAATTTTTTTTCTTTTTGATTCCATGTTTACCTTTGGTTAGGTTAGTGGTGAATACGGTCGTTTAACGGCATTATTCACTGCTACCTGACCAGAGTTTAACCATCGGTTCAAGAAGAAATCCACCAATCAGAGTCAGCAAAAAATATGTTTTCTCTTTTTAGCTGCTGGTTAACCACTGGTTAAGTGGCAGTGAATAAGGCCGATATTAAGTACGTGTAAACCTGAGTTTATTAACACGAGAGTCAAGTAGCAGTCTTGGTATTTTGAGCTCATTTCATGAGAATGAGAATAGTTCGTTTTTCTCTTCATAAATGGCGCTTTACCTAAATTTTTGCCATGGTTTCCAGAGAGTCACTAGAAGTGTAGGAGGTAAATGTTTATTCAAACTATCAAATCAGACTCTAAAGAAAAAAAATTATAACTACCCTTAAGATAGCACACACTTTTGTTGATAAAAGGGAGAGTTAAAATTTTTCTTAACTTATACTCTGTTCATTTTGAACTGGCGCTTGAAAATATTTCCTTTCCCCACCACCGATCGGTAACCATAGCAACTATCCTCGTCAAAGTGACGAAGAAGGCTTACTATTGTAAGTGTAACTATGGTAACGCTTTTAGCGTGGGGGAAAGCACTATTTCTCAAGGGCCAATTTTAAATGAATTGAGTATAATTGTCTGATTTGATAGTTGGAATAAACATTTACCTTCTGGACTTCTGAAAATGGTCTGAAATCCAAGGCATCCCTTCACAAAGCTCTCTTTAAATTTCAGAATTTTTACTAATAGTTTTGTCTGTAGATAATTTAAAGTATAGGGACGGGTATTTTTTTATGAGCACCCTGTATTATAACTAGTCTTGATAGCTGGTATGATGTTCTTTCACCCTTGAAAAACTTAAATAGTAGTAGAAGAAGAAGATAACCGTGCAGAATCTTTTAAGTTTCTTCTAGTGGCAACGGTGTAGTTTACCACTGAAACTGAATCGAGATTTTAATTTTCAATTAGGTGCTGCGTGATTCCGGCCTCGCCCTGGGTGTAACTTTCTCTCTTCTGTGTAAGTAAAAATTCTGTTGGTCTGTCTGTCTTGCTTGACGAAGGTTTATAAGCGGATCCTTGAGATCAAGCGCAAAAACCGGGAAATATGTGTTACGGGCAACGTGATAAATCGGGCATTATTAATAATGCTCGAAGTGGAGGATGGCAATGTGATAAATTCACTGGCATTTATCAATGGAATTTATCACTTTGCCCGCCGCCACTTTAGACATTATTAATATTGCCCAATTAATCACTTTTCCCGTAACATATGTACCCACAATCCAATCTAATCCAATCCAAAGGTGCTGTGTTATTTGATTAAAGTTTAACACTACCTGTGACACGACGTATTTTCGTTAATTTGATTTGTAACTGTAAAATATTAAATAAAAAATTCTTTAGAATTTAAAAGTCGTTGGTTATAAAACTAGTCTAAAACTATTATCCGTTGAGGTTAAATTCTAAACCTGTTGAAAGTACTTAATGTTGGTGGTTTCATCTCTTTCCAACAACGGTTTTTGACAGTAATCGTGAATTGTTTCTGAGAAAAAATTATTCAATCTTTTATAAGGGGTTGTCTTAAGAATTTTCAACCTGAGTATTATAATGGTGGAAAACCTTTGAGAATTTTCAATTTATTGAAACTTATTATATTATTTATTGTATTATTAATTTTATTTGATTGAGTAATTAATCTATAGTATGGGTCTTCAAATTTTAAAACCCAAGGGACGTAATTACTAATTTAGGTTCTTACGTATGAAACCGTTGATCGTGCCGCTTAATAAAAAAACGTTATCAAATCCCATTGACTTTTCTATTGATGTACCACTGAATTAGACGACCACTGAACGGGCGACGGGATAATACGCAAGTACCGAAATATTTAACAAGAGCTTTCAAGTATATGTAAAAGCATATTTCTTACTATAGTTAGCCACCTAAAGCAGTGATTCTTAAACTTATGCCCGCTGATCCCTGGGGAAAGCCAGACGCCAGACCCTTCCTAGGGGGTTCGCTAGTTACCTTGAGGGTTCCATAGTGTGAGACATAGCACTAGTTTAAAGCGGCAAATTTCAAGTATTTTTTTCTGGGGGAAGTCCCAAAGCCCTCCTCGAAATTTTGACACCTATAGTTTTTCCCTTGAAAATTCTGTGGATTACAAGGAGCCGTTCTCTCGGGTGTAACAGAAAAATGATGATCTCAAAATGAACTAAAACACTACCTATTCTAAGGATAATTTTAAAAAATTTTAAGGGGGAGACCTCCAGACCCTCATTATTACTTAGAGTAATTTTAAATTTTTTACGTAATGATAGAATATAATTTAAATACTACTTTTTAATCTAAAACTAAACTTGTATAAATGCACTCGTTAGAGCATGGGTGTCTAAACTATGACCGTTTGAGGGCAACATTGCAACGAAAAAAAATTTGCTGGGCCGCACATACAATATTTTTTCAACAAATTGAAATAAAAATTTACTCTATGTAGTTTTATTAAAATAAATTAACTTCTTTTTACCATAATTTTAATTAGATATGTGTAGGTACATATTTAATTTAAATTTGTAAAAGTTTCGTTTCATTTAGTTTGGATTCCTTAAAGATAATTCAAATTAATGAGATGGATAAATTTGCTTTTGTTGAACAAGCAAATTGATATAGGGTTCAATAGACCAGGTTGTAATTCTTAATGCATTTTCAAGATGTTTGTTCACACGGTCTACTACTATTCGGCGCGGCCGTTTCGGCGCTGGCCGTTTGGGCGCGGGGCCGTTTCGGCGCGGCCGTTTGGGCGCGGGCCGATTCGGCGCGGGCCGTTTCGGCGCCAGAAATAAAATGAAAGTAAATAGAACTCTTTCATAATCCTTCTAAAAATTCGAAGAAAAAAATTTTTGTCTCGCGCCGAAACGGGCCGGCGCCCAAACGGCCCGCGCCGAAACGGCCAGCGCCCAAACGGCCGCGCCGAATCGTCCCATTCCGTTGTTCACAAATATAGGTATGCCAAAAGCTGAAGACTTTAAGAAAAACATGATGGTGAAAATTAGGATATTTATCGCGGGGTAGGTAATCTTGATAAAACTCCAGTGAAGAAACATTCCCAAATTTTTCTTTGAATGTCGCTTTGCAGTTCAATGCACTCTATTTGAAGGTAATTTATTTACTTCTAGAGAAAATGGGGTAAAAATATGTTGAAATGATCTTCATTTTTTCGAAAATTTTGAAATCTACTTTCAAACTCTTGGATTAAATCACAAATTAATGCAGCATATATTTTGTGCAATTCACAGGCTTCTGTGCAGCCAAAGTACTACTGAAATGTGTCAAATATTTTACTTTTATTTGATTGTGCCAAAATGTCAACTTTCTTTCAAACGCTGTCTGGATTCTGGAAAATTGTCTGGATTCTGGAACATATCATTAATAAATTGATTTTTCCCCTTGAAGTCTCAAATTTAAACCATTTAAATGTTCTGTTAAGTCTACTAAAATAGCTAAATCTAAAAACCCAATTTTCGTCTTTAAATTCAGTCCCAGGGGGTTCCCCTTTTGTTTCCCTAAATATTTTTATTTCAGTTTGAATCGATTTATATGAAAAATATTGCAATCATTTGTTTTTTAAAAATAAAAATGTGCAAATTTAAATATTTTCATAATTTGCGTTTGGGCCTGTGGGAAAAGAGTTAGTTAGTTAGAGCTGTGGGGGTTTGTTAGAGAAAGTCTGTGGCTACGGCTTTGGGTATTCAAAATCTTAGAGGGGTGAAATGAATCGTCAGTTTGAAGAAGGGAATACGTCCAAAAATCAAGTTTTGAGAAAATCGAAAAAAGTAATGGAATTTTCATTGTATGGACATCGATTTCACGACTTCAAGGGGCGATATCTCTCTATAGGGGTTAGTTGTTTCCCCCTCTTTTCACCCATGTGTAGGGCAAAGCTTGGAGATTGTTTTGAGCACAAATAGTCAATTTGTCATTTTTGGACTTATTCCCTTCTTCAAACTGACTATTCAAATGTCTGGATAGAATATAAAGAAATCATATAAAGGAGGTCGCGGAAATCGAAAGTTTCAGAACCGCTATAGGGAAAGAGTTAATCCGCGAAATTTTGGGTATTATCCAGGGTTGGCCAAACCCCGGTTTTAAAAAAAAACAAGTGGGTTGGGTGTTTTCGGGATTTTCCAATAAAATCATGAAAAAAAACTACATAAAACTGGGGGTTTTCGGAAAAAATTGTTTTTTTTCAAAATTAAGTGGTTTTCTGCTATACAGTAAGTGGTTTTTTTTTCAAATTTTAGCGAGTTCTTTCAATGTTAAATATTTTCAGTCAAAATAATGTCGCTTTTTATATAGTTAAATGGGTTTTTTCAAAGTGTTCATCCGTTTTCTTAAAAATTAATGTTTTTTTTTATTTCAGAGTGTTCATTTATCAATGCTACAAGAGAGAATGTAAAATGTATCTTTGGAGTAATTTGTTTTCGAATTTTCTTATGATGTAACATTATTGAAACCTGGTTTAAAAACATCCTAAACTTTGAAAAACCCATTTAATTTTGAAAGAAATCTATTTAACTTTGAAAAAAAATACTGAAATTTTAACAACCTCAATTTTTTATAACTAGTTTGAACTTTAAACGTCTTAAATTTTAAAAAATTCGGTTCTTAAGTATTATCCCGTCGACCGTACCTCTGAATCCGAAAACGGTAAATAACCCATTGACTTTTCTATGGCTGTGCCGCTGAATTTGACAGTCACGTAACGGTCGACGGGATAATACGTTAACACCAAAAATTAAATAATAAAAAAAAAACACTGCACTCCCTCAATTATTGAAACTTGGTTAAAATTTTGAGAAAACCTATTCAACTGCAGTTCTTGGTATGTTATTTCTCTCGTAAATGTTTTTTTCAATACTAGGGAGCTACCGCCCCCTGCTCGCTATCGCTCACCAACCCCCGTTAACCGCTGACGGAGGACCTTGACTGAGCCGATAAACCCGAAAACTAACGGTAGCCGAACGGTCGACGGGTTAATACGTAAGTTACAAGTTTTTTGGGTGCACGCTGCACAAAACTGCCGATTTTTTTTATTTTCAGAGTTTGAAGAATTCGGAAGACATTCAAAGGACATCCTGATGTCCCTGATGATCAGATGAAAACGTCTCAAGATGAACCATGCCAAAACCATTGAAATAACACCGTGAGTTCTTTTTTCATAAAATGAAAAAAATAGGTATGTATTTATTTATGTTTTACAATAACGCCCCTCTGCCTTCCTCTATATTAGACAGCAACTTAAGTTGAACCTACTACGTCACTAATAAAGTAGTTTCCATCGCGTTGTCTGAATTTCGAGTGAAACAAAGAACGCCATTCTTAAAATATGATTATTTCGTTAAACCCATGTATAAATAGTGTATTTCTATCACAATTCGAGTATCGAAATTCCTCCTATCAACCCAACAGGCTTTGTCTTTACTCACTTTCTCCTTCCGCGTAGTGACGTACTGGGTTCAGGAAACTTTGCAGTGAAGTATAGCACTTGGGGCTATATTGATTGAATTCGTTACTTTAATATCAAACACTAGTAGTATCTCGGTTCCGCAAACTTTGGGAATCCCGATCCTTGGTGATCTGATCGTTGAAACTAATTTGGTTGGTTCTTAACGCTGCCATCATAGATCTGGAAAGATAAAAACCAATCAAATGAGCTTCTTCAATGATCCGATCGCAAAGGATCGGGATTCCTGAAGTTTGCAGAACGGAGATTACTTTCTATTTCTCACTTTTAGGCTGCAAACTAAGCAGAAATATAATTTAATTATAAAATGGTGTCCGGCTACTACTAAAATGTCAATTTTCAATGGTTTTATCCGAAATAATTTGTTGATATATTTGAGTAGATCATTCTCTCTATTGGGGGACGTTCAAATACTACGCAAGCACTTTTTTCAAAAGTGAGTAGAAGCACTACTTTTCGGGGTTAGAATTTCAAAATGTTTTGGGGTCCAATCCCCAGAAAAAAGTGCTTGCGTCCGATTTCCCAATTTATTTTTTGTAAAACTTATTTTTGGTTGAGTTTTGAAATTATTTATGCAAGAAAAGAGATTTTCGAAAATGCATTATCTTACGTAAGCATCACTCATATCCCCCCTTGTCAGGAAAAATAAGCAAAGAGCAAACCCCCTCCCCTCTTAGGTGCTTACGTAATATTTGAACGGCCCCTTACCAAAATGTTTTTCAGAAAATAAATAACACACAAATTAAAAAAGTATTTTTTAGCAAACTTAAAATGGAAGAAAAAACTTTTAAAGCCACTTTTCTCAGAAGTAAATTTTCCTGAAAAACTCACCATTTTCATTGTTGTTCAATTTCTAAAAAAGATATTTTCCAAAAATTATAACATATCATGGTTATGTAAAAAATCAGTTGGACTCATCAGTTGGAATCTGTAACCTCAATAAAGTGTTTAAGGTATCCGCCTACCCCTAAAAATACGAGTTTCGACTTTTTCGTCGAAAAAAGTAGTTTAGACTTTTATCTTTCCAAAACTGTTTTCATTTTACTTGTAGGTGAATTAGAAAATAAATTACAGCATTATTAAAACAGATAGTCGTGTGCGATCGTATACAAATATAAACTTTAAAGCTGATTTTCTCAGAACTAAGTTTTGCATAAAAACCCTCCACTATTTACATGATTACTCAAAAACTATCCAAGATATTCACTCCAAATTTTAACAGTGTATTAATCATACTGTTATTAACCAGATGGACCACATACCTTTACATTTTATGCTGTAAAACAATTACTTTTCAAAATATGTCTTGGAAAATGGTCCAATCTGAAGATAAGTGTTATACGATACTTGTGTCCAAAGGAAATTTATATAGGGGTAATAGTTTTTGGGCAAGAGTGAGAGGGGTTTTATAAAAATTCACTTAAATTTTACACTAATTACCCCATATTTTAGAAAATAATATAATTAATTTGTTTTTTTAGCATTGATCAATGTTTTGATGTACACTTAAACTAAAAATTAAAAAATAATTTTTGAAAATCAAGTACTATTTCAAAAAAATGGTCTCAAAGGTAGGCGGGATACCTTAAGAAAAATGGTAATTTATAACTCAGAGCTTTTTTGATAATTTTTAACAAAATTGGTAGCACTAATATTGGGTCTAATTTGTTCATCATTTCTTTCTCATACACATAGGTGAAACTATTGCAAATTTTAAACTGTCTGATAAAATAGCTTGCTTAAACAATGTTAACTATTTATGGAAATGTTAAATTATTATGCTTAAAGCCATTTTATAAAATTTAAATGGTTAGTTAAATTTTAATTGTCATGACCAACAGCTTTTTACTTATCGAATTCAATACATTATTCATTTCATGAACATTCAAAATATGAAGATAAAAATAGTTTATATTTGACTCAGTGACAGTACTTGGTGAAGTATGGACATTAATGTTTTTATATTTTGCAACATCTATAAAAATAAGTTATGAAAGTTATTTGCTAAAATTTCAAAATTTGTAGAGTTTGGAAATATTCAATTATTGGCGCGATTAACCTAAAATATTAAGTTTCCATTCCTTTTGTTTGTTACAAGAAATTCGTTGAGATAAGTAGAGGGGTTTCGTTGTTTTGATGTTCATATTTCATGCCTAACTTTATGGAAACTCCCCATTGTTGTAAATAGAATAAGAGAAGATTTGACATTAATTGTTGTAGGCATATTATCGATTGTTGTAGATTGAAATCGATTGTTGTAGTTTAAAATCCATTGTTGTAGCATAAACATAAAAATGGCTCCTTTATTTAACTATTTCCCCATTTGGACTGGCGAAGCCCATCTGTAACCCACCAGGTGATATTTATTAAAAAACTGAAACCCGGGCGAAGCCCGGGTCTAGCGCGTCAGCGCTGGTCTATTTATATAAAAATCAATGTTTGTCTGTATGTATGTCTGTATGTCCTTTATAGTTTTAAACTTTACGAACCTACATTAACTTTTAAACTATACCACGTTGATCTACTCGCTCCAGGGAAGGTTTCTGAATAAAAATAACTTAAAATCGAAGCTACACAACAGCTTTTTTGGTCAATTTTATGCTCAAAAACCCATATTTTGTGCCTAACTTCATGGCAAACCCATTGTTGTAAATATAATAGGAGAAGATGTAACTTTAATTGAATCGTTAGTTTGAAGAAGGGAATAAGTCCAAAAAATGACAAATTGACTTTTTGTGCTCAAAACAATCTCCAAACTTTGCCCTACACATGGGTGAAAAGAGGGGGAAAATAACTAACCCCTATAGGGAGATATCGCCCCTTGAAGTTGTGAAATCGATATCCATACAATGAAAATTCCATTACTTTTTTTCGATTTTCTCAAAACTTGATTTTTGGACTTATTCCCTTCTTCAAACTGACGATTCAATTGTTGTAGGCATATTATCGATTGTTGCAGATTGAAATCGATTGTTGTAGTTTAAAATCCATTGTTGTAGCATAAACATAAAAATGGCTCTTTAAATTATTTCCCCATTTGGACTGGCGAAGCCCATCTGTAACACACCAGGATAATTTTTTTTAAAAATGGACTGGCGAAGCCCATTTGTAACACACCAGAATAATTTTCTTTAAAAATGGACTGGCGAAGCCCATCTGTAACGCACCAGATGATATTTATTAAAAAACTGGAACCCGGGCGAAGCCCTGGTCTAGCGCTTCAGCGCTAGTACTATCAATAAAACTTTCTGTACTTTCTGTTACCCTGGTTGGGATGTTTGAAAATGGTTTGAAGCTCTTTTCGCCATGAAAGTCCATGTACAAATTAGAATCCGGTTAATTTTTTTAAAAAGATATCAGATGTTTAATTGTTTATATCACCAGCCTGTACGGCAATTTTAGTATTTTAGGTATAAATTAGCGGGATCGAAAACAGGCTAGAATATACGTATATCTATACAATTCTTACTAAAAATAGACAAATATTCAGCTAAAATTATGGTATCGCAATATTTAACAGCAAATATAAATTTTCATTAAAGTATATAACTATGTACTATATAAAGTATGGATACTTACTCTACAATTTGTGTATGACCAGTTTCCTTTTATATTATATAAAGTGGATTCAAACGAATTGAGATTCATATTTCACTCATACAATTTCATCGAACTTCAACAAAAAATATTTCACAAACATTACTAAAAGTTACTGGATGCCTGTTTCATTTATTAGTCTGTTTTTAATTAGAATAAACACTTATACTCATTTTCACATGAAAAATTTGAATTGGTTGAATGTAATGAATTCCAGAATAGAACAATTGCAATATCTGCCCTGATATGCGAGGTTTTTTGCTTATTCTGACCTCCTTATTTTCACACCTTTAACCCCACTTGCGACCCCCTAAGCCTAACCGATACCAATTCTTGTTCATCTTGATGTACCCTTATCCCATAAAAGTAATGATACACTTATCTGAAACTCCCTGTACGTATCAAAATAATACCGTATTTGTCTCTGTATTTCAATAAATTGTGGCTTTATTATTTGGGACCTCTTGAAAGTTTCATTCGGAACTGAATTTTTCAGGAATTCAATGGGATTAAAAGAAATCTGAAATTTGTGTAAGGGGGTTGCTGATAATCAAAATTACTAAAATTCCTGTAAAAATGAATTTCTGCTATCTCTAGTACAAAACATCGTACTGAAGTTTCACGAGGGTTTTTCGATTCTTAAATTATTAAGTGCACTAGCGGATCCAGGGGGGCTAGGGGGCTCAAGCCCCCCCCCCCAAAATGAAAAGTTTTACTCTATATACTATGACATTTTATGCACCCAAATGAGTTAAAACCCTGTTATTTTAAGGTCAAATTTTAAAAAATTTTCTGGAGGAAGACCCCCAGACCCCTTTGGCACTTGTAACCCTTTTATTACAACTACATTTTACTAAGATTGTGTCAAAATGCAAAAAATCTGTACCCGAAATTCGGATTAAGCGTTCCAAAAGGAGTTGAAAAAGTGTGTTTTTTGACCTAAATTTCCGAAAATTTTCTGGGGGAGGACCCCCAGATCCCCCTTTTGGAAGTTGGATCAGGATATTTCACTACCTTTTCCGTATTAATATTAACAAGAAGATTCAAACGGATAAGGAAAATTCTTAGCCCCCCCAAAAGCAAATCCTGGATCCACCACTGATTAAGTGACTGTAAATAATAAGTAAATATTTGAATTTATTTATGTTTAAAGCTTTGTAACTTTGTTTGCAGGTTGGAAAGCTATCACGAAAGATCCAAGTTAGTAGTTTCATCAAGCCCATTTGAAAAATTAGACTAATATGAAGCCTGTTTCCCTCTTAGAAACCATGTAAGTATGTAAACACACTTTTACCACTTATTAAGGATCAAGATTAATTCAATTCATATCTATCATTTTCTTTGTAAGTTCTAATATTCATTTAACGATTCCCCAATTCAAAAATTTTGTCTATCAAGAATATTAATTTTACAAATTTCTTCTTCTACTATTATTAATTTCAGTAGTTCTTTAGGTTTTACATTGTGGATCAATTCTCTTTTGGCTCATTTAATATTTTAACTTTAAAAAGTATACGATTCTATGATTCTGTTATTCTAAATTTTGTCCATGAAAACATTTTATTGATAAATTTCATGAATTTACAAATTAATTAAATGATTTTTTGAATTTTTAGATAATAATAAAGATAATAAAGTTTTAATAAGAGTTAGGGGTATCAATATTATAAATTTAAATCCCCAGTTTAAAAATCAAATTTTGCTATTCATAAAAAATTATCAAACTTTTAAGTTTTTCTGTTAATGCATAGTTCTTGAAGTCAAATATACATTTTTTTATCGAAGTTACTTGTTAGTTTTTTTTACGTAGTTAGATTTCCCAATTTCTTGCAGGTTGGAAAGAAAGAATTCTTCAGGTATATGGAGATTTTCGAATTGAATATCAATGTCATCTGACATAAAGAAGACATTTGTGATCCCATATATTGGTGTGAGTATACAAATACATTTTTAAAACTCTGGAAATTTAATTATTCAATAAAAGATTAAGTGAATTGGAAAAATCTCTTTCATTATACTCTTCATTTCAAAAACACACAAAAAAACTTTAAAACCCTTTTATGCTCTTTGCCAAGAAAATTATTTACAAATTTATCTTACTCCAGCAGTTTTTAATCTTTTACCCAAAAATTAAAAAAAAATGCATGAAAAGCTCTTGGCTTAATTTTTAGGTATTTCATGCTGAATTTTTCCTCAAACATTTTACTTATACAGGGTGTCCCATAAATAATGGGTCACACTTCTAGGGGGGATAGTAGACACCTAGACGAGTCAGAATCACATAGGATTTGGGGGTCCCAGACGAAATCCCAGGGAGTTAAAAATGGAGCGACACCCCACAAAAATTATTGAAAAATACAATTTGTAGAAGAACTCCTATTGGTAAAAATTTAATTATGGTCTCAAAAATTGTGGTTTAATATGATCTTTAAAGTTATCTCAGAAGGCTTCACTTTAAAATTTGTTTTAATATGAAAAAAATTAAAAAAAACACAAAAAAATGTGAAAATTCTGCCAAAACTTCATTTTGTATTTCGAAATCCTTTCTTTTGATTTTATAATCTGAAAGATCATAGTTGAAAACCCTTAAGTCCAAAGTTTCACGTAAAAACCATCAATATTAAATGCTTGAGAGCCTGTTAAAGCATGGTTTAAGTCCGTTTTTTGCTTCCGGCAAGTGTCGTTTTGGAAACGGTTATAGGAAACCCGTTTGCGCACCCAAAAAACGAACTTTAACAGGATCTCAAGCGTTTAATATTGATTGGTTTTACGTGAAACTTTGGACTTAAGGGTTTACAACTATGATCTTTCAGATTATAAAATCAAAAGAAAGGATTTCGAAATACAAAATGATGGTTTGGCAGAATTTTCACATTTTTTTGTGGTTTTTTAATTGTTTTCATAATAAAACAAATTTTAAAGTAAAGACTTTTGAGATAATTTTAAAGATAATATGAAACCACAATTTTTGAGACCATAATTATATTTTTACCAATAGTAGTTCTTCTTCAAATTGAATTTTTTAATAATTTTTTTGGGGTGTCGCTCCATTTTTAACTCCCTGGGATTTGGTCTGGGACCCCCAAATCCTATGTGATTCTGACTCGTCTAGGTGTCTACTATCATCCCTAGAAGTGTGACCCATTATTTATGGGACACCCTGTATATTTGTAATAATCAGCCAATAGATGACATTTGATTTAAATGTTTGCTATATTTTCATTAAGTTGCTAAATAAAAATCAATTTTAATACATTTTAGTCCGATTTTTTTGCTAACTTTCATCAGATGAAAATTTCAGACCATTCAATTTTTTTCTAGAATAAATAGAGTAATAAGCGTGATAGTGTAAATAGAATAGGCGGCTCGTCACCATAGCAACGCATATAAATGCAATGAGAAGTGACTAGTAGTGAGCCTTCGATCCAAATAACGCAGACTATAATAGTAAAAGTAGTCACCCAATAATTACACTTACAAAAAATCAGTTTCATTTTTTGTCGCATATAATTTGAAACATTATAAATCTACAAGTAAGTTTTTTTCGCTCTCCACAAGGTACATTAATTTATATATTAAGAATTTTCAGAACATGCGGTGTACTGAGAAACACAAAAATGTATATAAAGAAAAATGTTTGAAAAAATATATCTCAAATTGAGGGAAATCTTATGCCAAGAAAGTATTTTCATTACATTTTTTTCGAATTATTATCTTTACTAAAATTACTTTTCAGTTACATTTGTATATTAAACTATCATTGAACATTAATATTAAAATTATTGAAATCGCTCACAAAGAGATTGTGCTAGAACGTGGTGTCATCATCTCGATGTAGTTGGATATGTTAGTATTTTACTTTAATAGTATTTAAATTTAATTTTAAAAATAAATTTAAATTTAATAAAGTGATAAAAAAACTATCTGTTTAAGTGCTTGGGTGCTAAAATATTGACCAGAGTCCAATCCCAATTTGGGTAATTGCATCTAAATTGTAAACATGTTGTACGATTTAAACTGTTTCAATTCTTTATAATTTATTTTTGTTATTAGACAATTGAGTAGAAATAGTTTGCTTTACGAAAAGTGTTCATTTCGATTCTTCGATGTTTGCCAAGTTTCATCATGATATTAATACTTGTGGTATCGGTAAAAAATTATTCCTTTAATCTTTAAGCTATACTCTTATTATTTTGAACTGTAGAAAACTGTAGATTTAACGTAATAATCAAACTTAAAATTTTTTTAAAATAGCATTCTCAATCGACAGATAGATGTTTATTTCGGGTTGTTTTAAGGCATGGGATTTTCGTGCACTAAAATTACTTCAATTGTTTGAAATCGACGGTTTTAGAAACAGTTCCAAGTTTGAAATAGTTTTTAAATAATTAAAAAATAATAATTTTAAAAAGTATTTTTGAAAAATTACGAATCGCATAAGAGTTTTAAATAAAAACTTACCTTTAAATACTGAATCAAAAAATTAAGATCTTCCAAAAAACTTTAGTGTGCAAATTTACATTTCATTTTAAGACACAATGCAATTAGTAAATCTAGAAATGACTTGTTTTTAGTCTAAAATGATTTCTTAAAAAGATGCAAGAAAGAATAAATTTGCTGTATGTATCAATTTTTGTGAAATTTCAATTGATGCTTTTGATTATAGGACATTTCAAATATTGAGTATTTGCATGATCTGACATTTTTCTTCTCTTGCAGGATTAATAGAATCCATGCTCTGGAGACAATTTCCCTCAAAGATGTATATTTGCTCTTGAAATTGTTGAAGAAAATGGTACTTGTGATCCGGTCACTTTTTGTAACTACCAATTCGTGTAACCCCTTTTTTTGTTTTAATAAAAACATGTGTCTCTGAACCTAGTCTTTATTTTTATGTCCCAACACTTGCTACTCGGTCCACGCCGCTCAGATTGAGCATGCGCGTGGACTTAGTATAATAGGGGCGCGCAACTATGCTTAGAGCGCATGCGCGAACCAGGGAAAAGGAAGGACTTGCAGCCAACAAGGTAGCCAAGATAAGTTAGCCAAGGAGTAGAGAGGTTGGTAGGTAGAGGAGGGTAGTAGGCAAGGTAGCAAAGTCCAACTTTGGACTTGGTTGGAAATATCTATAGTTTGAAGTTGAGCTTGGTTGGTAAGTCAAGGTTGGTTTCAAGATTTTCTAACTCCAAGAATCGATTGAGGACTTAAGTTCCTATCCAATTCTTGAACTTTGAAAATTTGAAGTCCAATAGAAAAGTAGAAACCTGGTTTTTAAATTCTATGTCCGACAAAAAAAATGGGAACCAAGAATTTGAAAACCAAGTTTCTATTTGTCTATTGGACTTCAAATTTTCAAAAGTTCAAGAATTGGATAGGAACTTAAGTCCTCAATCGATTCTTGGACTTAGACAATCTTGAAACCAACCTTGACTTACCAACCAAGCTCAACTTCAAACTATAGATATTTCCAACCAAGTCCAAAGTTGGACTTTGCTACCTCGCCTACTACCCTCCTCTACCTACCAACCTCCCTACTCCTTGGCTAACTTTCTAACTTATCTTGGCTACCTTGTTGGCTGCAATTCCTTCCTTTTCCCAGGTTCGCGCATGCGCTCTAAGCATAGTTGCGCGCCCCTATTATACCAAGTCCACGCGCATGCTCATTCTGAGCGGCGTGGACCGAGTAGCCTCAACTGGAAAATCGGACAGCTCTACGCAAATAAACAATCTAATATGAGGAACAAACCTTTTATTATACTAAAAGTTACAAGTGTTTAGGGAACAGCCACAGGCTCGGAAAAGTTCCGATGCCACCATATACAAAGAGCGTCACTCACAAAAATGTCCTGTTGCACACTCGACAGCAACACTTTCATTCGGACAGGGAATGAATCTTGGGTAACAAGAACTGGAAGCAACAAATAAACCTGGTCACACGAAGTTTTACTTTCAGTTAGTTACTAGAAGATCTTTTACTTTTCCTGCAAAGAAAAAATTTTTAGAATATTCAGATAAATCACATTAACATATTTCGTAAAGTATTACTCGTTGTGTGATACACCCGAATAAAATATTCCGCAGAAATTGGATCTTACACTATAAAAAAGATTAAATTTAAAATTCTTACGGTTGTATTCTCTGCTGACCTGACTGGTAGCTACCTAGCAGTAAAACATGTGATTGGTAGAAAACAAACTATACTAGATCACAATGTTTCTTGATCCTGACGTCACGGGTATAAAAAAGAGGAGCTTTGAAGAGACTCCCCACTTACTATAGCTGCTTGATTTCCAAATAAGACAGAGTGAGCTAGAATCATCTCTGATCCTGCAATTGGGGGTAGCTAGAAAGTGTGGCGTCTATGCCCCTTTCATTCCGTGACGTCAAAATTTGTAATCTAGAAAAAAGGTCACCACCAGAAACGACAATTCAGTCTTTGACTGCTGGTTAACCTCTGGTCTGGTAGCAGAGAAAATGGACGTATAAGAAATACAGATTTACCCTCTCACCTGGAGATTCTTAAAAAAAAACAGAGAGCAATTCACACATTGACGAGGAAAATAGAAAAGTATTAGAATCGTGTAAGCTTTGTCTACCTTAAAAATACCTTTTACTTTGAGTTGAAAACTCTGAGAAAGATGCTATAGAAGAATGCACGTTTTTGAAGGTAAATAGGTAATAGATTGGTTTGTAAAAAATAGTTTCGGTAACTTTGTATCTGTAGTAGCTAGGTTTTGAGTTTATACATTTCCAAATTTTATAGCTCTTTTTGAATCCATGTTGGTTAATCCGTGAAGTTACTATTGAACAAAATTTCAGTTATCAAAAGAAACTACTTTTGAAAGGGTTGGATGATGGGAATAATACTTTCAAAAGGATATTTCGAAAATTTTATTTAATAATTTAGTTAGACCAATCATCAAAGGAGATCATTCTCAAGATCATGCATTTTAATGTAATTTAACAATTTATGGAGAAAATCTATACGGTAGGGAATACTGACCTACCCAACGAGGAAAAACTTAACTAAAATCCAGGAAATGTCACGAAATTTTTTTTAAATCTATGTTTATAACTTTGAGAAAAACAAAATAAAAACTAATGACTAGGGCTCGACCTATGCATCGGCTTGGCCAATGTATCGGCGCCGATTGTTTGAAAAAATAGCCATCGGCTTTGACATCGGCGGCCGATGTTAAAATTTGAAAAAATCGGCCCATCTGCCTAAAAAAACATCTAAATGCCGATGGTTATCAAATTTTTGAAATAAATTTGAGTTGATATTTCAATCTGTAAAAAAAAATGTAAATATTCGTATTCAGCAGCAGTGAAAAATAGTCTATGAACATCATTCTCAAGTGAAAACCGTTAACTAAATGTTGAAATTTGTACTGGTTTTACTCCTTTTTCCATTTTTTTTTGTTAGATATATTGGTTTATATTAATTTAATGCAATTCCCTACTAATGACCCTTTTAGCAGGTCCAGGTAAAGTACAGGGTTGCCGTGAGTAGCCCAGTCCAAAAAAAAAATTGAAAAACTGGTATGGATGCAATATTTGGTAAAGCAGCGCTTGTTATGCGAAGAATCAGTTCCATACCCATGATGAAATCAACTGTTTTAAACAGAATCAAATTCCAGTCTTTTAAACTCAAAAATATTTTAACGCGTAAAATCGTACCAAAAGTGATCTGATTTTATATTGCTATTTCTAAACAAACAAAAACATTTTGATGTTAAATTTAACAACTTAATCAATTAGTAAGAGCAGAGCGTCTTGGGACACTCGGCTTCTTTTAGACGCAATTTTAGAGTTATGAACTCGTTCTTATAAGTACTAGTGAAAGGCACACTCAAGTGTTTTGGAATCTTCGGCGAGTCTGAATAACTATTTAAAACATCAGTTTTTTTGTTTTGCGTGGTGCAAAGTTACTATCACGTGTAGTTTGAAAAACAATTACTAATAAAGGAAGTGTATTATACTCTGTACATTTAGAATAGGCGCCTGGAGGAATAGTGCTTTCCTCCTTGTCAAAAACGTAACCATAGCTACGCTCTTCACGCAGCCTCAGAGACTAATTCAGGCTACTGATTAGGAGGTGGGTGAAGGAAATATTTGCAGGCGCCTATTCAAAATGAATAGAGTATAATGTTGTATTAATTATAATGATATTCAATTGCGTCAAACATTACCATTTTGGAATAGAAAATGAAAGGTTTTTTTGCTAAAACTTAAGAGTAATTAAGTTTAAAATCCAAAGCGTCAATTGGGGCACATAGGAACACTCAGGTGAGGGGTACATAGGGACATAACCCAAGATATCCCATACCTTTCGTAAGTAAAAAATATTTTATTATAAGGGTCATTCCAAATTCACTCGTAGATTTCACGTCCCTAAAAGTAAGAATTTTTTTTGTTAAGTATTTCGTTCTTTAACTAAATGTCTTAACTAACCTTTAAAATATACAATTTTCCACCAAAGAAAAAAATTTGGATGCCCAAAAAATATTTTAATTGAAAAAATTGCAAAAACAATTCAAAAATTGTGTGTTTTTGGTCTTAACTGATGTGGTAACGTAATTACAAGACATGAACAAAAGCTGAACTTAAGGAACTTTCTTTTATTTGGGCCATAAATAGGAAATCGAAAGGCGCATCAAAATGCCACAGGTACCTATACTCACTTTGGACAGTCTTGTCACAAGTGTGGGGAAATTTTATAGAACAGTTCCACTTGGCTACTGACGATCGTCTTCAGTTCCAGAACATTTTCTCTACACTTGGTGGAAAATGACTCTACGGGGAAAAAGAGTGTCTTTGGAACTTTGTGACACTCTGTTCCTCTTGGTCTCAGAAGAATTCAGATTTGGTCCAAAAGCTGCTTCTAAACTTCCTACAAATAATTTAGCAAGTGAAACAATCATCAATAAAAATTCCATTAGTGTAAACACAAAAAATAGGAATTATTGCATCGAGTTTACTTCTTAATTATTCTTACAAGTTATTTTAACTTTATAAAAAAGCAATAACTTTGAATTCATTTTCGAAACTGTAACTCAGACATTACAGTTTAGTTCTTTATAGTTTAGTTATAAAGTTCTTTAAATAAACAGTTTCGGAGTTGAATATAATTTAAGTCTATTTTGGGTGAGATTACAACTTTTTTGGCCTTAAAAGTTATGAACAAATTTAGCAATCGAGACAATCGTCAATACAATTTTTATACGCATTAACATAAAATATGAACCGTTGATTCCAGTTTACTTATTCTCTATGATCACTACTTTGTAAACCAGCAATATCAGGAACAAGGCTTAAGAATTGTAATTCAAAAAATTACAGTTACCCAGTGACACCTAAGGTCGAGCTGCATTAAAACGGTTTAGTTTAAGTCTATATAAATGGAATGGCAGTAGGGTAATGGAGCCAGTTTTTGTTTTTGTCGTTTGCCCCTTGAAATACCCAAGCTCTATAAGGATTCAAGGCAAATGGGGTAAGGCTCCTGAGAAAGTGAGACCTATAAATGGCAGGAGTGCGACTTCTGCCCTATGAAATACGATAAATTCTGCCACTATATATAACGCTACCTCCACAATTTTGCCATGTCTCTCTGATGGGAGGGAAATAGTCTCCAGACACCTGGACCCGTGGTAACTGCGCCATGACCAACCATAGGACTTTCGAACCCACAGATTTAACTAGCACTTACTCCGCATATACTCGATGGGTCTTTAGCGGTGTCGGGAATCGAACCTGGGACCCTCCGATCCCGAAGCCAATACCTTAACCACTAGGCTACCCACGGCCCAATGGAGCCAGTAACTGACACTTTGAGAAATATAATTCATAATATTAACCCTTTGAAAACTAAGTCACTCGAGATAACCGTTGAATCCAACTAAAGGGGAAAGAATAACCTTTATTTTGAGAACTTGAAGTAAATGGTGGCCTCTTAGTAATTCAGATATTTATTTTTAACTTTATGCTGCATTGGGGGTTCTAAGTTTAATAAATTGAGAATTGTCATTTTTAGATCAAGAAACTTCTAATTTTCAGATGTTGGCTTAATGCTGAAATTAGGAAAACACATTTTGTACATTAACTAATTTAAGCTAATTTTCCTTTTGAAATCCATTTAAACAATTATCCGATGATAGCACATAAAATCATGCTAAAGAGATATTTATGGAAAAAAATGTTCATTTATTTATTCAAAATGGGGGTCATTTAACGGATCAAAAAATAATAATTGACACCAGTAACTGACACCCATGTCAGTTACTGGATTTTTAAGTGCAAGGCATATAAATTCTAGGAAATAAGTTAAAGCTGTTTAGAATGTCGTGCAATTAAATTTTTAAAATCTAATACTTTTCCAGAAACTGACCATGTTAGTTATTCGCTGTCATATATCAGTTATTGGTATTGGCATATAGCAGTGTTTTCATTCTGCATACTGTAATAGATAATGAGATGGTAAGAAATATAGTAGAT
The DNA here is from genome assembly GCA_024610705.1 of Tetragnatha versicolor. Classification (NCBI taxonomy): domain Eukaryota; kingdom Metazoa; phylum Arthropoda; class Arachnida; order Araneae; family Tetragnathidae; genus Tetragnatha; species Tetragnatha versicolor. The sequence goes on along the minus strand of JANDEH010000004.1, from coordinate 66,103,419 downwards.
CAACTTTCTCAAAAGAATTATAGCAACTACATTTTTAGCACTCAGGTAACCAAATTCCTAAACTCTTTCAGTACAAGCCGACCCAAATTTTCCACAAGATTCAATAGCAATCCCAGACGGCTTAGGGTTAAAAAGGTTAAAAGTAATATTAAATTTATTAAAATGCATTTTTATAGTGACCCACCTAAGAGGTTTTAATAATTTATTATTAATAATTCCCTAAAAGAGTTAAATGCTTGAAAAATATAGTTAGTATAACAAATTTAGAAAAGCTATTAACGTCGGATATTTCAGTAATTGATAAAATTTGCAACAATCAATCGTGTGAGTTTCAATGACAACAACGCTTCAAACTCAACAATGACGCATTATTACAACATGTGTTTTATAAATTAATTCGAAGTAAAACAATAAATTTCACAACTCTTGGCTCAACTTGCGAAAGTGAAACAGCTCAAGATATCAACTCGTATAAAAATCAGTTTCTTTAGCAGAAATTGAGATATATAGGTAGTATATTCAACCCAAATTTGCGATCTAAATATCGAGAACAGGATATTTGGAACTACCAAAACAGGATAATAAATGTAAGTAAATTAGTTAGAAAAAAATTTTTTTTTGGGTGGGGGAGATTTTAGAAAAAAGCGCAATTTATTTTTAATGGTAAAATTATAAATAATAGTTCATAATCTTCTTTTAGCTATAGAAATGAGAAAGAGAAAAATACTCTGAATTCTACAATACAAATACAAATACAAATTAAGTCGACCAACTACAGGCGTAAGCCCAGCCGCCGTTCCTTAGACTCTGAAGCAAAGCTAGGACCCCGAAGATAATTTTCAGATAAGTTTCTCTTTAAATATATTGCGTCTAGAAAGCATAAGTAGTATAACATTTCGGATGTTGTAAGATGCAAAAAAAATTTAATTAAATTTGTTTGTACTAACTTCTATTTTTGAGGGAAAAGAGGGTCAAGTATAGATCGTGCATTAAAAAGACCCATTTTTAGATTTTCATTATAGAATAGATATGAATTTATACTTTAAATTACCTACAATACCTTATATTATTAACTTTTTATAATACGTGGACCGAGGATATTATCGCAGAATCGGTACAAACGAACATTTAAAATTAATTAGACCAAGACATTTAGGAGAAATTTGTTACAATGTATTTTAAAAAATTATTTTTTAAAATTTTAGCTACTTGATTATTGAAAATTATTTTTATTCAGCTACTTGATTTATTCATATTATGTACTTTTGACACTATAGCACATTTACTGCTGGGAGACAATTTGGAGCAAGATTTATCATAAGTGTGAATTTTAATTTTATAAATCGAGATACCACTTAGATCCATATAGACCAGTATATATAAGACCACCTTAAATATTTCTTATAACCTCTATGATAAAATTAATTTTAGTTATTTTATGTTTAATTATTGAATCATTTAGTGATTTAACGTTCACTTATGGAATAATTTAGTGATTCAAGATTTCATCTTTAGTGATATAATGATTTTTATTATTTAGTGATTTAATGATATTTTTAAACAGGTCGACTGGCTATTAACGTTTAATGGTTAGTTAAAAACTATAAGACAATCTCCGACTTGTGGATGATTGTCAATTGAGAGTGGATCTCGATTAGGTTTAGGTATTATGAATTGTTCGCTTTTTAAGTAATAAAGTTTATTTTAGATGTTGAATTTCATGCAAAACCACAAACAAGAACACTTACACTTAATTTTAATTTTAATTTTACACTTACACTTAATTTACATTTTAATTTTGTGTGTATTTTCTTAACCAAAAAATTGCATTTGTTTTTGAAGCTTTAGAACTGTTCTATTTCTCCACAAATTAATTTCCTTTCTTTAGTTAACAGGCGAGGTAAAATTAAACAAGTCAACACTTCATTCATCAACGCTTTATGAAATTATCCAAGACCCATCAGGAGCAATGGAAGCTCCCCCCCCCATCTGTACAGAGGTAAGTTTAATTTTAAATTATTGTTTTTGAAATCTTTAATTGAACTTGATTTTGTAAAAAAATTCTCTTATAATTTTTTTTCAGATTCAAATATGCGAAATAGTGATAAGAAGCCCAGCTACCACTTTACAACACTTGTGTTTTGATTAACGTTACGACGCTTTAAGATGATAACTTTTTGGGACGTTCAATCCGCAACAGAAAGTGTGCCACCATCACCAAACGTTATATTTTTAAAATCCAGTCCCCATAGACTTCTTAATATACTTCAATAAATAACACATGTTTAAAAATTTGGAAATGTTTTTCTTTTAGAATAAGCTACACAAATAACCTTCTGATATTATACTTCACAGCAACGTTTCCTGAACCCAGTACGTCACTACGCGGAAGGAGAAAGCGAGTAAACACAAAGCCTGTTGGGTTGATAGGAGGAAATTCGATACGCGAATCTCGATAAAAAGACACTATTTATACATGGGTTTAACGAAATAATCGTTTATTAAAATTGACGTTCTTTATTTCACTCGAAATTCAGACACAGCGATGGGGACTACTATACTGCCGTCCTAAGCGAAAGTGTACACTAACGCAATTTCTCACAGATTTACTTTGAGAAAAATCTCGCCAAAAGAGCATTTGGCGGATTTTCAATTCTATGCGGCAACCTGCTTACGATATCAGACCGTCAAGATTAGCATTGAAACTAGCTCGTTTCACAGCAGCCAATGAAAAATTAGAGCACTTTTTTTGGTTATAAAAGAAAAACTAATCATGGTAGAAGTACAGTATTTTAAACACATATAGAATTATTTTTTACAAAAATATTGTCGTTTCGTTTTTTAAAAAAATCGAATTAGTTTTAGAATTATTAAGATTTAAAGTTTTAATTTTTCCCTTTTTAAGTTTAACAATGGATAGCAGCAACCCTTTAACAACGCCAAAATAACCAACAAAACGAGCAGAATGAACGACTAAGCTGCGTGAATTTCCCAACCATTCTAATAGAAGTAGCGAGATACATTCTCGCCAATTTAAAAACGCGCCAAGGGAGAAAGGAAATGAAGTTTTAAGAAAACTCGTTAACGTACATTTCGCTTAGGACGGCAGTATATTGTTAGTGACGTAGTAGGTTCAACTTAAGTTGCGGTCTTCAGTTCACAGCAACGTTTCCTGAACCCAGTACGTCACTACGCGGAAGGAGAAAGCGAGTAAACACAAAGCCTGTTGGGTTGATAGGAGGAATTGCAATACGCGAATCGTGATAAAAAGACTAATGTATACATGGTTGAACGAAATAATCATCTTTTAACCTGCCGATGTTCTCCAATGGGGACATCATTATGGGATCTCTTAACTTCTTATTTCATGTAGGAAATTTTTACTTACTAGAAAGCTACGCATGAAATTATACCCACCCCCAAGAGTGTAGGTGGTGAATTTAAAACTTAAAAAACTTTCTTAATAACTTAAAATTGATTATTGTAGATACGTTACAGTTTCAGGAGAAATAACTTAAAAAATAAATATTAAACTGCATTTTTTGAGAATCGACAAAAACATGAAATTAAATATTGTAAGGCAGTTTGTGTAAAGTTAAAAAAATGGATGATTAACCAATTCTCCAAACCTGATAACCAATTCTCATGCCTGAAAAGGTCGAAAAGTGGCGAAACGTTTTTATGTACCGAGTTTTTAAAATTCACTTCTAGATCAAAATCGGACGAAAAGATGATTTCGTTAATTCCCAGTCTTTGTATATATAAATACGTTTTAAACCAGGGGTGGCCAACCCAAATGATGTTGAGGACCCACCTTGGAAAACCCCAATATACTCTCGAGGGCCGCATATAAAATTTTAGGATATTTGGTGCACAGAATGACAGTGAAGTAAATTGAATACACTAGTACAGGGGTCGGCAACCTGCGGCTCTCGAGCCGCATGCGGCTCTTTCGATGTAAAGTTGCGGCTCTCCAGTTCCATACGAAAAAATTAATATTTTTTTTTATCAAAACCCTTAAAAAATCAGTATATCAGTAACATATTTTTAAGTTGGTACCTATTGAAATCAATGCTACTCACAAGGAGCGGTGTAACCCAAAGTTCTCAAGATGAGTCAAAACTCTATTTTAAGGGTAAAAATTCCTAACAATTTCTGGGAGAGAACTCCCAAACACTCCTAAAAATTTTGGAATGCGTGCCGATTTCCCTTGAAAATTCTGCGACTTATGAGGAGTGATCCTAATTTGGCCATTATAGAAGTTCTAAAAAACGAATTAAAATACTACTTTTAGGGGCAAATTTCCAAAATTTTTCTGAAGTGGGACGTCCACCCCCCTCGAAAGTGTGCTGTTTATTATAACTATACTATTTTTCCTTGAAAATTCTGCCACTTAAAAAATGAGAGGTGCTCTTAGGATGCAATCCAAAAAGGCCTAAAATGAGCTACAACGCTATTTTGATGGGAAAATTTCCAAAAATTTTTACCCTCCAATTTCTCTAGGAATTTAGTTGAATTTGAAATGAAGTTCACTAAAATTAATTTACAAAGTGTATGTAAGTCATCTAAAACTTTATGTAAAAAAAGTACCCGAAAGGAGGTACCTCAAACAAATGTTGAGTCAACCTCTCCAACTAAAATCACCCTCCCAATTTAAGATCAAATATATAGCAAATACTATAAAATTGAAACAAAAAAATCAGTGGCTCTTTAAAAACTGGGAAATTTTGTATTTTGTGACTTTTGGCTCTTCTGTTTCAAAAGGTTGCCGACCCCTGCACTAGTATAAATTAGGGAGTTTCTTAGATCCTTTGCTTAGTTTGACTGATTCCTAAATAAAATATTCATTTAAATTTACCTTTAGGAGCAACCCCAAGAATACCTTCTGTAGTATATCCATAGGAACTAAACTGGTACCGTTAAAAACACTTGAAATCACTCTAAACTTAAGAGCCTGTGGCTCTTATAGAAATTTATTTCGTGAGAACCCAAACTTTCTCTAAAAATCGCAGCTAGCTTTGCACCGGGAAAGAGTACACCCGAATCTTTCTCTGATGCCCCCATGCATATTTAATAGGTTCAATGCATAAATTAAAACATATTTTTTGGTAGGATTTGCACCTGACTGAACTTAATATCCTAAAAAAAAATTGAACAATAGAGTTCCTAGTACTAAAGGGGGGTCTGGGGGTTCCTCCCCCAGAACATTTTTTGGAAATTCGACTAACAGGTTTTAACGCGTTTTGGTACACTTTGTCCGAATTTCGGGGGGCCTTAACTTACCCTTAAATAACTAATTATTTCAAACGGCCCGCGGGTTGGCCATGCCTGTTTTAAACCTTAACAAAATCCAAAATTTTGAAAACTTTCTCACCATCAACTTTAACAGATGTCCGCTTCTCGACTGTGCTTGAAAGGTAAAATTTCGGTATCCCCCACAAGGAACATTTTCTGGACACACAGGGTCCCGTCACTAAAACATTCTTCTTTCTTTCGCCTTATGAGAGCAGGTCTGTGCTTAAGACCACAGCAACTCTTCAAATTCCTGTTGATGGAATCATAAACAAATGAAATCTCAAATGTTTATTTTCACATAAAAATTCATTAAATTAAATTCATCAAGCATAATTGAATAGTCAGTTTGAAGAAGGGAATAAGTCCAAAAAATGACAAATTGACTTTTTGTGCTCAAAACAATCTCCAAGCTTTTCTCTACACCGGGGTGAAAAGGGGAAAAATAACTAACCCCTGTAGGAAGATATCGCCCCTTGAAGTTGTGAAATCGATGTCCATTCATTGTATTTTTCAAGTTAATTTGGAGTGAAAGTTAATTTGTCTTTCTTTTCCTATTCTTTGAGCTGTAAACTAAGTTAAAATGAAATTTTCTTTTAATTTCAAATTTTTTCAAACTTTTTTTTATGCAGGGAATGTTTAACCCGGTGGGACTCGCGCCTCCCGGACGAACGTTGAGACTCGCGGGGGTTATGGAATAGCCCCAACCTTTTTCGCTCTTTTTTACATCGTTAAAAATATTTTTTTTCAATGGGAACAATTTATTTTTAGACATTAAAACTTAACTGATTAAGAAAACTTATAATCTGCAATATTTTCTAAGCTGAGAAATAATTTTTGAGTTTGATATTAATTTTTCCAATTACACAATACACACATATGAAACAAAATAACACAAATCATTTCAATGTAAAAATTAATTTAATAACTTCAAAATGACAATTATCACAGTTTGTATTAACGCGTGATTTGCAAAAAAATTTTTAAAAAAATTACAGACACAAGTAGTTTTTCTATCCCCAAAACTCTACTTCCAACCTTTGTCTCCTAACACTCAAACTGGGGTATTTTTTCTTTGAAAACTTGTTATACACTTTCCTAGCTCCTTCCCCATTCAATACAAAAGCAAAGAATGTAAGGGGCGGGGTACAGTGGTCTGGTGAATTACAAGTCATAAAACTGTCACGGGGACCAGTATTGAAAGTACTTGTACTTGCACCTGTGTCTTCCTTTTCTTTGGACTAAAATGCTATAGAACCCCCTGTGAATTTCTTGAAATTTGTTTTCCAATGGTTTGGGCCCTTATCAGTGGGTTGTAGGGAAGGCGGAGTACAAAAGAACGGATGCGCAGCACTAACGAAAAGACTCGCGGGGGTCATTCCATCACCCCAAAAGCTAACAAAATGCGTCTGGGGGGCGGAAAAATAAACCGAATTCCACGAAAATACTCAGGCATGTAGATAAGGGTCAGAAACCCAGCTACTGAGAAGTAAAGAATCCCCAGGTGTTTAGTTTTCCGTTAAATGGAATGTTAGTGTGAGCTTGGGGTTATAAAATGACCCCGCGAGTCCCAACGGGTTAACTCCATTCATATTCACTCACTCCATTGATACTGCTCTAATAACTCAGTTTCACTATAATTTTGAATTTTATTTGTCTTATTCCTTTTATTTCACCCTTTTGTGGTGTAAACTAAGGAGAAATATAATTTAAATGTAAATTTAAGGGTTTTTTAAGATTTTTTCATCAGAAAAATTTCATAAGGTTGAAGAAGGGAATAAGTCCATCAACTTATTTTGACTGTAAAATATTTTTGAATATACTTATATTTGTTTCGATGGTTGCTCTGTTTTCTAAATAGGGTTGTGAACTTCCAGTAAAAATTTGGTGATTATACAATGAAAATTCTATTACTTATACAGTTTTTTTTCGATTTTCTCAAAACTTGGTTTGTGGACTTATTCCCTTCTTCAAACTGACGATTCAATTTTGATTTTCAGCAATCATTTTAAAGTAGACATTTAGTGAAAAAAATCGTTTCATTCTGAGTGCTATTGAGTAAGTCGAGAAATTGAGCAACTGATGCATCTTTAGTTATTTTTCTAAAAATACCTGTCGTTGAGGAACAAAATGGAAGTCATATCTCTTGCAATCTGCCAAAGAACATTTTAAGGAATCTTCCCAAGGGCTTTTAGTAGCCCACCTAATAGGTTTTTAAATTTCATTATTAATTCCCTAAAATAGCTAAATGTTTGAAATAAATATAGAAAATAATGAAAAGGGTCTCAAGGTAGTATAGCTCGCACTCTTCCCTAATATTACCAAATTTACATATTATTTCTCGGTATTTGTATTAATTATTAATTTTCACAATTTTACTATTTAAACATTTGTATTTGATTTTTAAAATTAACCATATTGAATGGTCGGAACTAACGACAGGCATTTCAGTAATGGGCAATTCCAGCATTTATTTTTATATTTTTTTATTCGATAGAGGTACCCTAGAGCGGAATATACGCGCTTAATTTTTTTTAATTACTATGATTATTTTTTATGTAATTTCAAAGTTTGACTTTAAAAAAGGGCGTTAAAACGTAAAATTTCAAAATGTGACGTACTTCATCCTATACATTGATTTTAAACAATGTTTTAACACTGAGCTATATAACAAAATATATATTTGTTTTATAGCTCAGTGTGTTTTAATTGAATTGAAAAAACAACGTTTTTTTTAGGCTAAGCGCGCACTAGAGACTTGTCTCGGCGACTTAAAACACTAGTCACTCGAGAGCAATGCATTTCTATGAGGAAATTCTTGGCCTAGTGATCTTGGTCTCGTCGCCATGTGCGCGCACTCTAGCTTCTTGCAATAGCCAGGGAAGCAATTTTGTCTTTGTCGCCGAGTCAAAAGTCTCTAGTGCGCGCTTAGCCTTACACAATTTAAAATTTTAAAAGCAGTAGACAATTGTTTCGGGGACTGCTACTGCTCTCTACTAATTGTCTACAGCTTTTAAAATTTTAAATTGTGTAAAATAAACGTTGTTTTTTCAATTGAGTTGTCAACATTTGCACAAGATTTTTTTCGCAATGTTTTAATTGTTTAAACAAATCAAAGTCATTGTTGCCCACTGAAAAATTTGTAACAGTCAGTTTTTTGTGAGCTTTGTTGAAAACTCAACAATGACGCGCATCGTCACAACAATGCGTTTTATAAATTAATTCAAGGCGTAACAATGAATTTTACCAGTCTTAATATCCCAACTTTCAGAAGTGAAATTGTTCAAGATATCGTTTCGTGAAAATCGGTTCCTTGACCAGAAATTGAAATATACTTATAGTAGGTGCATGGGCGTAGCCAGGGGGAGGCAGGGGGGGCAGCTGCCCCCCCCCCTAAGTCCTAAGTAATATACTTTTAATTAAGTTAAAACCCAGTTTTTTAGGGTCAAATTTTCTAAAAATTTCTGGGGGAGGGCCCCCAGGCCCCCCTTTAGTATCGAAACCTTTATTATTCTCACTTTTTTATATTAAGTTCATTGAAATCAAAATTCTACCTAAAAATCTATGTCCAAATTTGGGTTTACGTGTACCAAAAAACAGTTTGAAACCCTGTTCTTAGGGTCAGATTTCGAAACATTTTCTGGGGGTGGGCAGTCAGGCACTCCTTTAGTATTTAAAACTTTATTATTCACACTTTTTTATAGTAAGTTCATTAAAATCAAAATTCTACTTAAAAATGTTTGTCCAAATTTGGGCTTACATGTACTAAAAAACAGTTTAAAACCCTGTTCCTAGGGTCAAATTTTCAAAATTTTTCTGGGGGAGGACCCCCAGACCCCCTTGAACCTTTATTACTAAACCTTTATAAAGTTTTTCTTTCACACAAATTTTACCTAAAAAAGTGTTGAAAAAAGGTCAAATATCCCTCTCGAAACAATACTGTGATTACGGCCCTTTCTCACATGGCTTTAAAATTGTTCTCCAAAAACATAAAAAAAGTCGACCCTGCTTGCCTAAGTGAAACCCTGGCTACGCCAGTAGATAGAAAATGAGAGTTCACTGACATTGGGGCTCTAGGGCTCTGTCTGGACCGGTACTTTGGGGCTCTGTCTGGATCGATACTTTGCGGAGTGTCTGGGCTGGTAATTTGCGGTTCTACCAATAAATTGGGGGTCCACCACTAAAATAAAAAGTTATTTTATATTAATATATTCTTGGTTACTGAAGTACGTGTGCCTTAACAATGCCTCAGTGGGTGTAATCTCCTTCCATTTCATACAGATCATTCAACCTAGGGGGTAAGTCCCGCCTCAACAAAGAGAAGTTGTGGTACCAGACAGTCCCCTTTCGCAAAGAGGTTGCAATACACGGAGCGTCAACGGGGAGGTACTCAGCTGTGATATATAAAAAGGCATTTCACAAATGACATATCATCATTTGTCATGATGTTGTCTCGCGAGGAACTTGTGTATACAGTAGTTTTATACATTACGCTAGCTATATGTTTCAGCTTGATTTATATATTTACGGGAAAATCAAACTATGCTATTGATTTCGTTCTACTTTTAAATGATACTTTGAATATGAAAAATAACACAATTTAGCATGGATGAGACATATCAAGATCCTTCTCACCCAGCAAGTTTTGGTGGTGTTGATAGTTTATACCGTGCATTAGAAAGGAAGGTACCTAGAAAAGAAATAAAAAATTGGTTGGAAGGTGTAGATGCATACACTCTACACAAACCGATACGCAAAAAGTTTCCAACAAATAAAGTAATTGTTTATTCAATTGATCAGCAGTGGCAAGCTGATTTAGCAGATCTCTCTAGTTTAAGCAAGTATAATGAGGGATATCGTTACCTATTATGTTGCATTGATGTTTTATCGAAATATGCATGGGTAATTCCATTAAAGCAGAAGCGCGGTAAAGATATTGTAGAAGCTTTTAAAGTTATATTTTCACAGAGAAAGCCTAAATTTTTACAAACTGACCAAGGGAAAGAATTTGAAAACAAGGTTTTTCAAAAGTTTTTAAAAGAAAATAACGTTAAATTTTTTACTACATACAATGCAACAAAAGCCTCAATCGTTGAAAGGTTCAATCGAACCTTAAAAACAAAAATGTGGAAATACTTTACAAGTCAAAACACATATATATATTTAAATGTTTTGGAAAAACTCGTTAAAAGTTATAATAACACATATCACTCTTCTATAAAACGTGCACCTGCAGAGGTGAACAATGAGAATGAGAGTCAAGTCTGGCTTTCTCTTTACGGAAAAAAATCCCCACCTTGCACTTGTGTTTTAAATGTAGGAGATATTGTTCGCATTTCTAAAAAGAAGCTCACTTTTGAGAAAGGATATGAGACCAATTGGACTGAAGAACTATTTGTTGTAACCGAGTGTGTGAAAAGAAGTCCTTGTGTGTATCGTATAAAAGACTTGCTCGGAGAACATGTTTTAGGAACATTTTACTTGCAAGAATTACAAAAAGTTAAACTAAAAGAATCTTTTCCTATTGAAAAAGTTTTAAAGAAGAGAACTAAAAAGAAACGTGTTGAATACTTTGTTAAGTTTAAGGGATATTCCAATAAATTTAATCAATGGATTCCAGCATTAAATTTGACAGCCCTATAAAAGCCCAAGTCTTTAATGCTTAGAATTCATTTATCAACATGAGTTTGTACTTGACACTTCCGAGTGACAACTCTATGAATTATTTTCCTGAAAATAAAATATCACATTATATTACTCGTTTACCTGCGCCCCTTGAACTTCAAGGTGAATGGGAAGTTGCCTTAACTCAATTCATCTACCCTCATACCTGGTATAATGTTAATGAGTATAATAACTTGATAGGTTTTGACTTGGGAGATGGAAAAGAAATCGGACGTAGAATTCCACCTGGATTCTACGAAAGCGTTCCAGACATTCTAAAAGCAATCGCATTAGAAGAATTTTATGATAAGATAACCTTCAGATTTAATGTCTCCAACAAGAGAGTGCAGATAATGGTCAAGGGGAAAGCACGGGTTATTTTGCATGACGGCTTATCACAAATGTTAGGATTTAATCCCACCGAAATAGTTTCAAATGATCCAAACGTTGAAACTGTTGTGGAAAGCCCCTTAATAGCCGACCCTTGCGCTCATTATCGTGTTTTATTTCTTTACACTGACATTGTTGAGTCCCAAATTGTTGGAGATGTATTTGCACCTTTACTTCGCATTGTAAATGTTACAGGCAGTGACGGTGAAATGATATGTGTGCAATATGATAGGCCCCACTATATCCCTCTCAGTCGAAAAATAATTGATACCATTGAAATTAATATAAGGACCCATCGCGGTGAATTAACGCCATTTGAACGCGGACGCTCATACGTGAAACTACACCTCCGACAAAAGTATCTCCCATAATGCACGTTCCATATACATGTTGTCAAAAATCCTTTGAGGATTATTATTTACAGCAGACTGGAAACGGTCTTGATTTTTATCGTGGATCAGCATATCAATCGGGATATGGGGGAGTGGGTGGCCTGTTTCGCTCATTTTTTAGAACTGCTATGCCCCTTCTTAAATCAGGGGCTAAAGCACTAGGAAAACAGATTCTGAAAAGTGGAATAGACGTTATGGGTGATATTTCTCGAGGGGAACAGCCCAAACAAGCTGCTCAGAAACGTTTTAAGGAAGCAGGAAAAATATTGACCGATAAAGCAGCAACAAAAGTAAAGACAATGATTGGATCTGGAAAAAGGAATAAAAGGCAAAGGCAATCGCAAAATCGAGTTAGTTTACCAAAAGTCAAGAAAGCGAGAACACGCGACATTTTCTCTTAAGAAATGGCTGCTCTTATACATCAAGATTCCCCCATTTGCGTTAAATCGGAATTGGATTTATTTACCATTCCCTCCACCCAAGCTGCTATTGAATCGGGAAAGTTTGTTGAATATTTCCCTTTATCTAACATACGCGATGGATCCCCAGTTGAATTTCATATTTCTGGAAGCGGAGATGAATATCTAGACTTGGCTGATTCCTATATTCATGTAAAGGCTAAAATAATCAAACAGGACGGAACCACCCTACCCGAAAATGAACCTGTTGCTCCAGTTAATTTGTTTCTGCATTCTTTGTTTGCGCAAATAGATGTTAGCCTCAATGATCGCATCATTTCTTCAGCCAGTAATACTTACCCCTACCGCGCCTATCTCGAAACCCTTTTAAACTACGGAGAAGACGCCAAGAAAAGCTTACTCACCTGTGAAGCATTCTTCAAAGATGACAACCCCTATGAAGTTAATCCCGTCGCCGCCGAGGCGTGTGAAAGCATTAAGAAGCGTTATCAACTGACTATCCATAGCCGAACAGTCGACATGGTGGGTCAGCTCCATTGTGACTTGTTTCAACAGAACCGCCTCATGCTTAATCTTGTTGACTTGAAAATAAAAATGATAAGGAGCAAACCCAACTTTTGTTTACTATCATCTAGTAATTCGGAATATAATATAGTGTTAGAACATGCATCACTTTTTATAAGAAAAGTGAAAGTTAGTCCGGGGGTTTCTTTGGGACATGCTAAAGCCTTAGAAAAAGCTTCAGCAAAATATCCAATAGATAGAGTTGTTTGTAAAACTTACTCGGTTCCGAAGGGAAGTTTGTCTTTTATGCAAGACAATGTTTTCCTGGGATCAATGCCAAAACGAGTTATTATAACTTGTGTGAAAAACGCAGCCTTAAACGGACAATATGCATTAAACCCCTTTAATTTTGAACATTTCAAACTCAACTTTTTAGGGATTTATTTGGATGGACAGCCGGTTCCATGCAAACCTATGGAATTAAACTATGAAAACGATAATTATATCAGAGCCTATCACAGCTTGTTTTCAGGATTTAATCAAGATAAGGGAATTTGTATTTCGAGGGAGGAATTTTCAAAAGGATATACCATATACTCATTTGATTTAACTCCCGACTTATGTGACGGATCTCATTTCAATTTACTTCACCAAGGGAATTTAAGAGTGGAAGCCAAGTTTTCTAGTGCTTTAGAGGAAACGGTTTCCGTTTTAGTGTATGCTGAATTTCAAAACATAATTGAAATTACAAAATCTCGCAATATTTTATGCGATTTTGCCAACTAAAAGAAATGGATAGCTATCAACTGGAAAGTATACTATCAAGAAATCGTTTCACTCAAAGATATTTTCTCGGAGTTTTTCCTAGTGATCGATTACCTACGCAGATTCGTTATTACCCAGCATGCTTAATTGCAAACGTAGACCCTTCTTCAAAGAGAGGAAGCCATTGGTTAGCCTTTTTCATCACTTCCCCAGAAGAAATTGAATTCTTTGACTCCTATGGTCACACTCCTTTTGATTTTAATAAATATATATCAAACTTTGTAGAACAATTCTTGTTTGTTAATTATAATCCCATGATTGTGCAAAGCCCTATAACAGCCGTATGTGGCCAACATTGTTTGTATTACATTTATTCCAAATGTCGTGGATATTCACTAAGGCAAATATTGCCCGCATATGTTAATTGTACAACTCACAATGATGTTAAAGTATATAATTTTGTAGCCAACAAGTTTGGCATAAGAACCAAGTTTTATCAATAAAAAAAGTATTTAAATGAAATATTACTTGTTATCATTCATTTATCATGGAGTTTCCAAGATTGCAACACCCCTTCACAATGGTCATGTCTGGACCCACTGGTTGTGGCAAGACATACTTTGTTCGAGACCTATTGCACCATAGGGATGAAATGTTTTCCACCGTTCCTGATAAGATTGTCTGGTTCTATGGAATTCACCAACCCCTCTATGACGAAATTCCCGAAGTAACCTTTGTGGAGGGTCTTCCATCGAACATTCAAGAATATTTAGGAAAGCATACACTTTTCATTGTAGATGACCTTATGAGTCATGGTGCTAATCAAAAACTTTTAACAGACTTGTTCACTAAAGGCAGTCATCATTTAAATCTTAGTATAATTTTTATCGTGCAAAACTTTTTTCATAAAGGGAAAGAAATGAGGGAAATAACTTTAAATGCACATTACTTGTTTTTATGTAAAAACAGAAGAGATCTCAGTCAAGTTACACATTTAGGGAAACAACTTTTTCCGAGACATTTAAAATTTTTTCAAGAAGTTTATGAGGATGCGACCAAGAAACCATACTCTTATTTATTTTTAGATTTGAGAAGTGATACCCCTGAGGAATATCGTTTGCGCACTCAAATCTTACCCAATCAGACTCAATATTTTTATCAATTAAAAAATTTTTGAGGGATTATAAAAGCTTAGATTATTCTCTTTCACCTCTCATTTCCAAATATGTCTCTGAGTAAGGAGCAACTACAGCAATTAGAGCTTTTAAACATTTGCCCCCAAAAGCTCAGAAAAGATATTTTGAAAAATATAAATCAAGAAGGTATAAAAGCCATATGCGAGTGCTGTTTAAACGTATTACATGGTAATATCCCATTAAGTAAAAAACAGAAAGGATCTCTATCGAAACATAAAAGAACGCTCCGAACTTTAGCTGAGAAAAAAGTTGCTCTCTCTAAAAAACGTAAACTTATTGTACAAAAGGGAGGTTTTCTTAATATTCTGATTCCTACTGCATTAAGTGTTCTAACAGAACTATTTCATGGAGCACGCTAAGAAATTTGCCCTCGTTCCCGAACATTTAGCTACAAAACATACCGTTTCTGAGAAGCAATTAAGTGAACTCGATAAAAGTATGATGCAAATTTTAAAAAGCTCATTGGATGAACATGAGAAAGTTAGACAATATTATACTTTACTGCAAAAGAAAATGAATATGGAAGAATTCAACTCACCTTGGAAGTCTCCACCACCACCACCACTACCACAGGAAACATTTGATAGTGAGCAAGTTGAACCTAAGAAAGAAGATCCCTACCAAGTTGTCATTCTGAATAGTGTTCCTCAACCCATGAAAAAAGAAGCTTTCAAAGCACTAGATATTATTAAAGGACATTCTGATATTTTAAAATGGAATGACAAAGGGGAAATTTTAGTAAAAAATGAACTCATTTCAAATTCTAATATTGCTGATTTGTTTAACATAATGTTTACTCATAATAAGAAAAAGATTAATGCAACTGGAATTCAAGATTTTTTAGAAGCTTTAAACTTCATGAATATCCCAAAACATTATATTAAAAACAAACATTTTCCTGTGAATAGAAATATTGCTGTAAAATCACCTGCAAATAAAAATGTTGTATCTCCTGTAAGAACTTGGCTGAAATATAAATAAAGAATTGAAAAATAAAATCCCTGACTTTTCATTTGAGACATGAAATACACTGAGTTAAAATCAAATACATTTATTATAAGATTAATATTTTTCCAGCAATTTTTCAAAACTATTTTGATACACATCAACATTTAAATTTTTAAACACATTCTCATCATAAATTTTTAAATTTTCACATATATTTTTAAAGTTTATGTAAAATATGGCTCTTTCCCCCTCGCTACGATACTTTTGAGTGGATGAGTCCATCATACATTCATGACGCCTCTGTGAAGGGTGATCCCACACACACCCCTCACAATAATATAATGCTTGCACGTTCCGCATAAGTTCACTAAACACTGACTTGAAAAAGGAGTCCGATCCCTGTTCGGCGGAGTCAGCGGGGGATTGCTCGCAGTTTCTGCGTACACAATCGGGAAGGGCACTACACAATAGAGTGGTTTTCACGCACTCTTGCACATCTCCGCAGACTTGGAGCAGTTCTCGGAGTTGCTCCCGAGTCAGTTGAAGAAACTGGGGCTTTAGCGTAAAGCCCCCACCGATCCTCCCGTAAATTTGTTGCAGTGTACACACCCCCTCGTTTGCAAAAACTCCGAGCTGGTTATTTAACACTATGGAGGATGAATTGTAGATGAAATTAAAGTTTTGCATGCTTCGACAAAACTCGTAAAAGGTGGGGGGAGTCATCTCCAATGCAACGTTTGCCGATGGGTCAACGATTCTAATCCTCACCGTTCTAAGGCTCACCGTAACATCGATCATCACAATGTTTATGGTGAGGTTAGTATTGTTGACACTCCACTGTTGGATGATTTCGGACACACGGGACTTCTTGGCGGGAGGCATTTCACGGCTCATAGACATCATCGGTGGCAGGCAGGTGGGCGGGCGCGCGGGCAGGCAGGGAGGGGGGCAGCGATCGAGCGGTGGTGGACAGGCAGCGGTCGAGCGGTGGTGGACAGGCAGCGGTCGAGCGGTGGTGAGTAGGCGGGTAGCAATATGTGGATACAATGGAAACACACTGTGGGCTGGTTAGAAAGTGAAAATTCAAATGAGGGCTTTGAGAGTAATTGCCCCTAAGTACAGCTGCATGATGTCACTAAGAACCAATCAGGAACATGCTCAATCAGCGAAAGGTTGATAACTTATCATCCAACCAGAGAAGAGTTGATAAGAACTGACTCCCTTGTATTGGTCAACCCCCATGACATCACTATCACCCATGACATCACTCAACTGGAATATAAGGGGCTGCAAGGGTATGATTCCTCACTTGTTTAGTTTACACCGAGATCCTCGTGTCTACTATCATACTTTGATTGTTATTAGAAATTTTTGTAGAAATGGCATCTAAAGACTTTACTGTATCTCCTATGGATTCTGACGACGAAGTAAGTACTATTCCCTCTCTTTGATTTGTCATAGTTGAATTTTACATGTTTAAACTCTAGTTGTATTTTGCATGTTTTATTAACGAATGTTTCACGTTGATTGTTTTGCATGATTGCTGATGATTAGCTCTAGTTAATTTCGCTAATATTTTTATTATGTAATGTTTTATTTTCAATTGAATGATATCCAAAAGGATTTTAATTGATTGCTTTTAGTTGCATGTTTGTTAAATAATTGTATATCATTTAAAAAAATTTTTTAACTGTAATCGATAATTATATTTTTGCAAAGAATTAATTTTACGAAGACTTCTAACAATTGTTTAATTCTAGTACTTTTCTCACAAAAGTTTTTTCCCAGTATGAATATCTTTAACTACAGTTTATAAAATATTGTATTATTATAGTTTATAAACTTTGGAATAACGGATGAAGAATTTATGAGATTAGTCGATACTGTGGAGGAGGATAATGTTCAGCCCCGCAACGCTGCCGCAGCACCAGAGGTGCTTGCCGCCCAGCCCAGCACGTCTAATGCTCAACCTGAGAATGTTCAACCTTCTTTAGAAAGAACGCTGGCGACTGACGGCGATCAGACGCGCAGCCAACACCATGTAAGTACACTTTTCCTTTGGGTTGGGTTTTGTGTAGAGATAGGCTATGGATTGGGAACTCATTTTTAATTATTTTTATAGGTCTGCAACATTTGCTCGAAAAGTTTTATATGGAAAAACTCTCTCGCCAAACATTTAAAGCTTCATTCGGGGGAAAAACCTCATAAGTGTGAAATTGAAACATGCGGGAAAACATTCGCTCGAAAGGAGCATTTAATTCGCCATATGGCCACGCATTCGAGTCGAAGTGACTTTGAATGCACCATGTGCGATAAAGTTTTCAAACGCAAAAATGCTTATGAGCAACATGTAGCCAAGCACGAGTCCGGGAATTTTGATTGTTTATTATGTGGTCGCTCCTTTACTTGTGTAAAAGACCTCCAACAACATGTAAGGGTGAGTCACCCAACACAAAAGCGTAGTGCCTCCCCTATTGCGAGGAGTCCTAAACGCGCTCGACAGGGGGAGGAGGAGGAGGAGGGGGTGGAGGAGGAGGAGGAGGCTGTTCTCAACACCTTCTCCAACTCTCTCTTTTACCCCTCAACCGAAAGTGATATGGACCTGGAGAAATTTTTGGTAGAGGTGACTCCCCAATTGGAAGGTCGATTGCATGATGAAGTGAGAGCTAAAGGGGCGATTAAATGGTACGGGGTAGTGAAAGCCGCACTTACTCGCATAACTGAAGACGGGGAGGAGGAAACGGCAACTCCATATTTTAGGAGTACCGATCAGATAGAACTGGTTCCCGATACTGTTAGGGAGCATATCCCAGGGGCCTTATCGAAAATTAGGGAGGCTTTCGATGAGTATATCCAGCGCGGCTCGGGGTGGGTACTTGATAAAATTATCCACTTTGAGTTGTGCGTGGCAAAATATAACCCCTTAAGGGCCAGTAGCTATATTCCCCTCCCCAAAATTTTGGCTGATAAAAAGGCAGTCCTCAATATCAAAAATCAGGATCAAAAATGCCTTGTGTGGTGTTTAATTGCACACAAATTAAACATTTCTTGGCAATCTCGTCCCGAACGACCAACTCACTACACTCCCCATGAAAATGATATTAAACTTGGTGGAGTTCAATGCCCCGTACCAATATGTAAAATTTCTAAAATTGAGCGACTCAATGATTTGCGTATTAATGTTTACTCATATGGGAAAGGGTGTGTATCCCCCCTCTACATCTCCGAGCGAGACGACGAAGATTGTATCAATCTGCTCCTTATCGGCAATGAGGCTACACAGCATTATTGCTTGATAAGGAGTTTTTCGCGTCTCCTCGGAGACTTAACTAAACACGACGGCAAGCACTATTATTGCTATCGGTGCTTGCACCGTTTCGCTGAGAGGAGGACATTGCAGGATCATGTGCAATACTGCAAAAATCACTCCCCTCAGCGTATTAAAATGCCTGTAGAGGGGGAAAATTTTATTAAGTTCCAAAATATTCATTATCAACACCCTATCCAATTTTGTATATACGCGGACTTTGAGTCGCTCATCGTGAAAGAGGAACATGCATCCAACAATACTGAGATTGTAGCTCGTCATAAAGCTTGTGGGTATGCTTATGTCATCGTTGGGCCTGATGGCAAAAGCTACAAACCAATCGCGGTCTATCGGGGGGAAAATGCAATTCAGCATTTTATGGGCAAAATTTTGGGGGAAATGGAAGAGCTGGCTGGAGAGCTAACAAAATATGAGGATATTGTGATGACACCTCAAGACGAGTTAGATTTCCAGTCAGCAAAAATATGTGCTATTTGTAAAAGGGAATTAAAAAAGGATAGAGTGAGAGACCACGATCATTCTAATGGAAAGTATCGTGGAGCTCTTCACTCGAGCTGCAATCTCAAATTTAGAATGACTAAGAAGATTCCCGTTGTTTTTCATAATTTGAAGAATTATGACGGGCATCTTCTTATGCAGGAAGTTGGCAAGTTGAAAGAATTGGACATCAGTGTTGTACCGACTACTATGGAGAAATACATCACTTTCTCATTATCAAAGCGAATTAATAAATTTAGTATCTCCCTTAGCTTTATTGACAGTTTCCAGTTTTTAAGCACTTCTCTGGAAAAACTGGTGCAGAATTTGACTGCAGATAAATTTATAATTTTAAAGGAAAATTTCCCGTCCCTAGATGATATTGCTTTGCTATTGAGAAAGGGTGTATATTAGGCCGGGTCGAAAAAGACGAAATTCAAAGAATCGAAATGTAATAGTGCGGAAAAGCTGTAACAAACTAATACAAGCATAACGCAAAAAAAATTTTTGAAATCGGTCAACGTTTGACCCTCGCGCAACGCGGTCAAAGTTTTGATGTTTTGGTCAATTTTAGAGAAATTGACCGAAAATCCCAAGATCACGTGATCAAATGATGTCCTTAATTTTTTCATAGTTGTGTACCTTCATTGTTAATAGTTTGTGCCTAGTTTCATTAGTTTACATCCCCATATTTTAAAGCAATAAATTTTTAAAGTTTTAAAACTCCTGTAAAGTTGTTTTTTCCGCTTTCATAAAATAGCCATAACTCAAGAACAGCTGCAGTTAGAAACTTGCAACTGGTGTCATTCAATGCACACTATTTTTTTGGTTAAAATGGTGGGTATCACGACTATCTTCCTGTATAAAAAATATTCAAAATACTTAAAATTTAAAATAAAATTTAAAAATTTAACAAAAAAACAAAATTCTGAAAACTGGTAAAAATGAGGTTTTATTGCAATTGAACATCTACTATGAACTTGTTTTCAAAATTTTAAGTTAAAATTTCAATGTTATCTCACTGAAAAATACATTGCCTTCGTCTTTTGTGTAGTCTCATAGAACCTTCTTTATGAACGGTTAAGTACTAATAAAGTATTAATAAAAAGTAACAAAACTGATTAATCTATTAAATAAGAAGGACATGTTAGTTTTTAACTTATATTTAGAAGTTAATTATCCTCCATTTTCCCATTTAAAAGTGCGCACCGCAAGTTCAAAGTCAACTTTGCTTTCGAATGTAAGTCATTTCTTCCCGCGGCTTGAATATTGCTCTTCAAAAATCCTTTACGCTTTTGGTGGCCAGCTTTGGTTTTGGTCATCCGAAAAAACGTCTTTATACGGGTGTGGGCATTCTTCACTTGATTATAACTTGGCAGAGAATCTTATTCGAGAGATCTGTTTAAGAAGTCTTTCTACTTTGTCTACGACACAAATCCTCCCCATTCGTTTGTTTCGTTGTTCATATAGAAACCTAACTACAAGTTTTGGTATTCCATTTCAACTTTTAACAATTGCAGTCAATCAACATGCAGTTCAACAATACAATCAACATGCAATTCAAAAATGCAATGTCAAATGAATGTGTATACACATTCATTTCACATTGCATTTTGTACATAAATGTCCTATAAATATTAAATGCATTGTAGAAAAAGGGTCAACGCATGTGATTGTCCAGTCCACCATTAATTGACTGCAGTTTTTAAAAGTTGAAAAGAATACCAAAACTTGTAGTTAGGTTTCTATATGAACTACGAAACAAACGAATGGGGAGGATTTGTGTCGTAGACAAAGTAGATCTCTCTAATAAGATTATCTGCCAAGTTATAATCAAGTGAAGAACCCCCACACCCGTATAAAGACGTTTTTTTCGGATGACCAAAACCAAAGCTGGCCACCAAAAGCGTAAAGGATTTTTGAAGAGCAACATTCAAGCCGCGGGAAGAAATGCCTTACATTCGAAAACAAAGTTGACTTTGAACTTGCGGTGCGCACTTTTAAATGGGAAAATGGAAGATAATTAACTTCTAAATATAAGTTAAAAACTAACATGTCCTTCTTATTTAATAGAATAATCAGTTTTGTTACTTTTTATTAATACTTTATTAGTACTTAACCGTTCATAAAGAATGTTCTATGAGACTACACAAAAGACGAAGGCAATGTATTTTTCAGTGAGATAACATTGAAATTACAACTTCAAATTTTGAAAACAAGTTCATAGTAGATGTTCAATTGCAATAAAACCTCATTTTTTACCAGTTTTCAGAATTTTGTTTTTTTTGTTAAATTTTTAAATTTTATTTTAAATTTTAAGTATTTTGAATATTTGTTATAAAGGAAGATAGTCGTGATACCCACCATTTTAACCAGAAAAAT
Source organism: Tetragnatha versicolor (assembly GCA_024610705.1). Taxonomy (NCBI): domain Eukaryota; kingdom Metazoa; phylum Arthropoda; class Arachnida; order Araneae; family Tetragnathidae; genus Tetragnatha; species Tetragnatha versicolor. The sequence continues at coordinate 66,081,662 of JANDEH010000004.1, read as the reverse complement.
AGTGTGCATTGAATGACACCAGTTGCAAGTTTCTAACTGCAGCTGTTCTTGAGTTATGGCTATTTTATGAAAGCGGAAAAAACAACTTTACAGGAGTTTTAAAACTTTAAAAATTTATTGCTTTAAAATATGGGGATGTAAACTAATGAAACTAGGCACAAACTATTAACAATGAAGGTACACAACTATGAAAAAATTAAGGACATCATTTGATCACGTGATCTTGGGATTTTCGGTCAATTTCTCTAAAATTGACCAAAACATCAAAACTTTGACCGCGTTGCGCGAGGGTCAAACGTTGACCGATTTCAAAATTTTTTTTTGCGTTATGCTTGTATTAGTGTGTTACAACTTTTCCGCACTATTACATTTCGATTCTTTGAATTTCGTCTTTTTCGACCCGGCCTAGTGTATATCCCTATGAATATATGGATTCCTTTAACAAATTTAATGATGAGGCCTTACCTGCCATTGAGGAATTCCATAGTAGTCTCACTGGGGTCGGCATTTGTGTAGATGATTACCTCCACGCTAAAAAAGTGTGGAGGTCTTTTAATTTAAAAAATATGGGGGAATACCATGACTTATATGTGAAAAGTGATGTCCTTCAACTTGCTGACGTTTTTCAAAACTTTAGATATTTATGTCTAGAGTTTTATAAGTTGGATTGCGTGCACCTCTTCACGGCCCCCGGACTCGCATGGCAAAGTTGTCTCAAAATAACTGATCAGCCACTTGAGCTTTTCACAGATATCAACATGCATCTGTTCATTGAGCAGGGCATTCGTGGGGGGATATCTGTGATCACAAAGCGTTTCGCCGTAGCTAATAATAAGTATACCCCTAATTTTGATAAGAACAGTCCAAGTAAGCATATTATTTACTTGGACTGCAACAATCTGTACGGTGCCTCCATGGTCGAATCATTACCATATGGGGGATTCGAGTGGATTTCAGCGGATGTCAGTCTCGACTGGATTCACTCAATCCCTCAAGATAGCTCTGTGGGATATATTTTTGAGGTAGATCTGGAATATCCCTACGAACTTCATGATCTCCACAATGATTATCCCTTGGCCCCAGAGAAAGTTGTTCTTAAGTTTGAAGATTTGTCTCCCTTCTCAAAGGACATTTTAAATAATAAACATTACACTCCCACCACTAAACTTGTCCCCAATTTAAAAGATAAATTTAATTACATAACATATTATAAAAACTTGCAATTTTATCTCAGCCAGGGTCTAAAATTAATTAAAGTCCATAAAATCTTAAAATTTAACCAAAAACCCTGGCTTAAAAAATATATCGAATTAAATACTGATAATCGTAAAAAAGCTAAATCTACCTTTGAGAAGGATTTCTTCAAACTCATGAACAACGCGGTATATGGTAAGACCATGGAGAATATCCGTAATAGAGTGGATATTCAGCTCGTCCATGAAGAGAAGAAGGCTCAGAAATTGGTAGCCGCGCCCACCTTCAAACGATATAAAATTTTTGATAATGATCTAGTGGGAGTCGAGCGTGTGAAGAAATGCTTGACTCTAGACAAACCCATTTATGTAGGGTTTGTCATTCTAGAGTTGAGCAAACTCATAATGTATGACTTCCACTACAACATTATCAAAAAAGAGTATGGGGGTCGGGCGCAACTTCTCTTCACTGACACCGACTCATTAACTTATGAGATTGAGACTGAGGATATTTACTTGGATATGCAGCAGCATCCAGAAATATATGACACCTCCGACTATCCTCAGTCTCATTTCCTCTATAGCGATTTAAATAAAAAGATCGGTTGTTTTAAGGACGAGCTCCACTCGAAGCCCATTTTAGAGTTCATCGGGCTTCGCCCTAAAATGTATTCCATAAAATCGGAGTACGGGGAAAAGAAAACGGCGAAAGGGGTGGCTAGATCAGTTGTTCAGCGAGAAATCAAGCATGAGCACTATAGAAAATGCCGAGAGAGTCTCAAGTCGTCGAAGGCAATTCAACATCGAATTCAGAGCGAGAGTCATCAACTCTACACGTTAAAAGTTAACAAGGTTGCGCTCAGTGCCTTCGACGACAAACGTTTTTTAATGCGAGACAATAACCACACATTAGCTCATGGGCATTACTCGCTTTAAAAGTGGAGATTGTTGTGCACATGCTCGATTTCTCGCTGCATTTTATTATATTGTATTTATATTTATTACATTGTATTTTATTTAATTTTTATATTTTAAAAGCTACCCTTGTTATTGAAACCTTAGTGTCTCTGAAAAAAAAATGAAAAAAAAAAAAATTGAAAAATGAAAAAAAAAATTGAAAAAAAAAATGTATTATACTACACATTATAATGTGACAAGCCATGCTTGTTGAAATGTTATATTTTCATTTCATGTTTAAATTGCATTTTTATATTTTATTTCAAATTGTATATATATATATATTCACATATAAGTCATGGTTCGCGTTAATGAATTGAGGCGGCAAGCTTTGCTTGTCGGGTGGTTGGTGGGACCTCAATTTAAAATACTTTAAAATATTTAATTAGGGGGTTGGGGGGATGAAGTACAAAGGAGAGGCTTCCGGTAACTTACCAAATCAAACTGATCAAGGATTTGCGTTAAGCTCTGCCAAGCGTACTTCGGTAACCAAGAATATCTTGGGCTAACTCTCCTGGGAGATATATTGGTGTAAATTAACTTTTTATTTTAGTGGTGGAGCCCCAATTTAATGTTGGAGTCCCAATTTATTGGTAGAGCCCCAAATTACCGACCCAGACACTCCGCAAAGTATTGATCCAGACAGAGCCCCAAAGTACCGGTCCAGACAGAGCCCTAGAGCCCCAATGTCAGTGAACTCTCATTTTCTATCTACTTACGCCCATGAGTAGGTGGTATGTAAACCCAGGTATATGCGCAGTAGCGGATTTCTAAATAGGCTAGCTAGGCTATAGCCTACGGCGGCAAATTTTAGTAGGCGGCAAATTTTTGACAGCAGAATTTTTCTGAATAAAAAAAGAGAAAAAGGATAAACACTAAAAATAAGCTCTGGAAAGAGGGAGAACGTTCTTTCAGAAAATCAATTATGTGGTTTACAAGGAACTGTTCTCTTTGTTACCCAAAGAGTCTCAAAATGAGCCAAAACACTACTTTAAACACTCACACGCCTTTTGGGAGAGACGCCATGGGGGTCGCCTGTTTGCGTCTCCAGTTGTGATGACAAAGAAGCGCGGCACGCTTTTTGTTTGGTAAACCAGATGTCCAGTCTTCGGTTGCAATGCTGTTTTAAGACACAGTAGGGGTGACAATTGACAGAGAATGGGGTAGGATGTGTGAAAGATTTATGGACCAGACGGACCAGGAAGGTTTTGTTCTGCCTGGGGCTTACTTCAAAGGGGGTGCTGTTGTGATAACAAACATTTCAGGTTTCTTGACCAAAGAATACCAGGAAAATCTTGAGTGCTCAGGGATGGAAAGAACGTTCAATTAGTTCCATTGCCACCTGCTCAAAGGGGTCATAAATAAATCGAAGATAAAGGATTCCGCTTCTTGAGCTCTTCATCAGCTATTGGTTCATTCTACGAAAAACCAATCCTGTGTATTCGGGGGTTGGTTTTCATCCCCTTTCATTGAATGTGTTCACGAGACCGCTTCCATATAAGCTCTGTTTAGCTTCTCAATTGGCAGTAAGAAGAGTTTAGCCTTGAACAGAGAGAGACCTTCTAAATTAGTGTAATGTATAGTTGAAAAATACAAATTGGAACATCGTTTTCTAGTAAGTTCCTATTTGTTTTTCGTATTTTATTGTATTAATCTATAAATTTCATAAAAATAATTGGATATTCATACTTGTAAACTTTTAAGGTTTGTCCGTAAAATGTTCTGATTTTCGTTTAGTTTACGGTCTTACTGATGGATCGGAAATTTCTGCCATGTTGTTTCTTTTCACTTCAAAATCAAATTCCTCTGCTAATCCCTGTCTATTTGATTTTCACAATTTTGGTCTTTTTATTAAATTAATTTGCATGAAACTTGTTTTCAATCAATGTTTTATGTTATTTCCCTTAGTAGTAGTTGATACGAGTGATAATGAAAACATTTACTAGAAACTAGATGAAAGAAAATATTTGTTTATTTCTTAGAAACTATTGCAGATTTTTTATTATATTTATGCAATTTTACATACTGTTTTATAATTTCAATAGTTTCCTTGAGTTAAAACACTAATTTCGAGGATCATATTTTTTAAAAAAGGAAAAAAAAATTCTGGTAGAGAACCCCCAATCCCCAAAATTTGGCGTTGGTTTTAGGTAGTGTTTTTCTCATTAAAAATTCTGATGCCTAAATGAAGAGGTCTCCTTTAGGTGTTTCCCCAAAGTGTGTCGAAATAAAGAAGACTTCCCTCCAAAATTTTACGCCTATTTATGATTATTTTCCTTTAAAATTCAGTGATTTTTAAGGTCTCAAAATGAACTAAAAACACTTTTTCCGAGACATTTTTCAAAATTTTTCTGGGGAGACCCCCCAGATTTACTTAAGCTCACATTAAAAAATTTCGACAATTTGTGCAACACATTCGAGAGCTTCCTTCAAGTGATAATTAACGTTATAAGTACATTAACGTTAAAAACGTTGAGTCAATCCCTCCCCGAAACAATAGTCTGGTTATAGCCCTAAAATTTTCCCACATAAAAAACTGGACATAAAGGGGTGGTTTCAAAAATAAAGGGGGGCGCCGATGAGCCACCTTCGCCCCGGGCGCCGTTATACCACGGCACGGCTCTGCTCTTTCCATAGAGTTTGAAAAGTAGATAAACACAAGTTTGAGGGAAGTTTCCAAATTCATATGGGGCCGTTCAAATATTACGTAAGCACTTTTTTGGTCATTTTTAACCCCCCTCCCCCTTGTCAGAAAAGATAAGCAAACCCCCCCACACCATAAGCCCCCCCCACACCATAATTACGTAAGAAACTCCCGGACCCCCCCCCCCCGAAATTTTGACATCCCTATTAGTCAGTACTGTTTTTTCCTTGAAAATTAGGTGACTCGTCCAAGGAGCTGTCCTTTTTTTTTGTAACCCTAAGGGTTTAAAAATTAATCGAAACACTACTTTTCGGGGTTACAATTTCAAAATTTTAGGATGGTCCATCTCCAGAAAAAAGTGCTTATGTCAGATTTCCTAATTCAATTTTTGTTACAATTATTTTTGGTTGAATTTTGAAATTATTTATGCAAGAAGCAAGAGATTTTCGAAAATACACCATCTTACGTAAGCATCACTCATATCCCCCCGCCCCCCTTGTCAGCAAAATTACGCAAAGAGCAAAACCCCCCTCCCCCCTTAGGTGCTTACGTAATATTTGAACGGCCCCTATCCTGGGCGAGGGCCTCCGGACCTTGTGGACGTTTTTTATAAATTTCCCCCCTAGAAAATTCTGTGGTTTTCAAGGAACTGAAGGATCTCAAAATGATCTGAAACACTACTTTAAGAGGCAAGTTTTCAAAATTTTTCTGTGGAAACCCCCCAGACCCCATTCTATATGGCATTTTATGCACCAAAATGAGTCAAAAACCCTGTTATTTTTAAGTCAAATTTTCAAACATTTTCAGGGGGAGGACTCCCAGACCCCCGTGGTACCTATCACTCTATAATTACAACTTTATTTTATATTAAGTTCGTCCAAATACAAAAATTCTACCATAAAATCTATATCCGAAACTCGGATGAGGCGTTCCAAAACTAGTTAAAAAATTGGGGTTTTTTAACTAAAATTTCCAAAAAATTTCTGGGGGAGAACCCCCAGACCCCCCTTTTAGAAGTATTTCCCATATTAAGATCATAAAGAAGATTTAATTCAATTGTGAAAATTCATAGCCCCCCCAAAAACCAAATCCTGGATCCACCCTTGTCGCCCTCCCCCCAAAAAAATAAAAACCAAAAGTCAAGTCACGCCGTGTATACAAACCCACTTAAAATCTTTGCCCCCCTCCCAACCAAAAACTGAAATGACACCCCTGTTTAGTTTTGTAAGAGGTATTGCATATAGGCGGCAAATTTTGGTTCAGCCTATAGGCGGCACATTTGGAAATCCGCCACCGATCTGAATATATCTAATACCAAAACAGGATAGTAAATGTAAGTAAATTAGTTGGAAAAAAAATTTTTGGGGGGGGATTTAGAAAAATGCGCATTTTATTTGTTGTGGTAAAATTATAAGTATTTCATAGTTAAAATCTTTTTAGTTTTGCCGAGGAGGAAAAGAAAAAGAACACTGATTTCTACAATGCCCTTCCTTAGACTCGGAAGCAATGCTAGGATCCCGAACAGAATTTTCAGATAAGTTTCTCTTAATATATTATGTCCAGAAAACATAAGTAGTGATAAAAACATTTCGGGTGTTGTAAGATGCAGAAAGTTTAAATTAAACACTTTTATACTAATTTCAATTAGCAAGAAAAGAAGGTCAAGGAAAGATCAAAAAGACCAATTGTAGATTTTCATTATAGAAGAGGGTTCAATTCCGTTAGAGTTCCCGCTAAATATCGCCAATCTCATTTGCACACCAAAAAGTATAAATATTGCTAAATAATTTCAAACTCATAGATTAAAATGTTTAATTAGATATGTAACTGTTCAGTTTATCATTAAACATTTCAAAAAAATTGTTTATATTTGAATATTAATCGTTCAATAGAGATTGGTGATATTTAGCGGGAACTAACGGAATTGAACCTAGAAGAGATACAGATTTATACTTTCAATTATCTACACCAAAAGTGCCTAGTATTAATGACTTTTTACAATAAGAGGAGCAAACAGTCAAACCGTGTTTTCTCCAAAAAATAAAAAATGAGTTACTTTTATTTTCATGATCTCCACATTAAACTGCACAAAATAATGCTATTATCTTCAACTAAAACCAGTTTTAACCTATTTTAAAACTACTTATAAAAGTGATGTTTCAATCAAAAAGTGTTTCCTCTAGAGCCTGTTTTCGGTCAAACAGTGATTCCTCCAGTCACAGCCAATCATAGCTGTTCTTACTCGTCACGTGACCCACTCATTGGTCAACGTAAAGTTGGTAATGTAAAAATATTGGTGGGGACTTTTTGATACGAAATCACCTAATGTTTATTAAAAAATTTACAGTGTATAACAGAGATAAAAAGAATAGTTTTTGAGAAGAGTAGAGAAAGTGTCAAAGTCATATAGCTTCTTAAGAAGGGTGTTGCCGTCGTAAAAAGATTATTCTTACAATCTCTTCCTCTTAGTCATGCAATATCACTCGAAAAGAAAAAAGATGTAGATAAGCTTTTGAATTAATGTAGCAAAGTAGCAAAATCAACAAGAGCTCATTTGGTATAAAGAAATTATTACATATAATTTAACTGCAGGCAATGAGGAAACGCAGGAAGTATGTGATTGCTTGGATGAAGATATTGGATTAAAAATTTAGAGGTTCTCAACAATTTTCAGATCTATATTTCATGTCCTTGTTAACTTCATTTTATAATTGATATCTTAATATTTCTCTTATTCAATTAACAAAATTATATAAAATAACATTTCAGTAAAATGTGTAACCTTATTTTCATTCAAAAAGTGTTTTGTCCATATTGGAAACATTCAAAACATGTTTCCTCCTATGTGTTCGATCAAAACGTGATTTCTCCAAATTTCAAATGCATTTTTTTAATTATTAATTTTAAGTTTTTAGGTAAATTATGACTACAAATCTTCTCAGTTACTCGTTATAGAACTAAACAAACGATAATTAGGTTTGTAAATTAGTTATTTTTTTGTTATTAGTTTTTTGTGTTTCCTGAAAATTTGTATTTGAAGGAGAAAGCATGGTTTGATTGTTTGCTCCTCATATGTCGACAGTGGATATTACCGCAGAATCGTTACATAAGATTTGAAATACATTAAAGCAAGAATTTTAGGAGAAAATAACTGCCAAGATTATTTTAAAATTACTTTTTTAATTTTAATTTTATTTCTATTTGATTTATTCGTATCGTGTACTTAAGACACTAGCACATTTACTGCTGGCAGACATCATTTTGGAGCAAGATTTAGCATTAGTGTGAATTTTAATTTTATAAATCGAGATACCATTTAGATTCATATAGACCAGTATATAAGGCCACCTTAAATATTTCTTATAATCTATGATAATATCTATTTTATTGATTTAATGTTCACTTATTGAATAATTTAGTGATTTAAGATTTCATCTTAGTGATTTAATGATTTTTTATTACATAGTGATTTAAAGAATTTTCATACAGGTCGACTGGCTATTAACGTTTAATGGTTAGTTAATAATTATAAGACAATCTCCGACTTGTGGTTGATTGCCTAGTTAGAGTGGATCTCGATTAGGTCTAGGTTTTATGAATTGTTAGTTTTATAAGTAAATAAAGTGTTTTATAAAGTGTATTTTATACAAAACCACAAACAACACGAACACTTACACTTATTAACTATATATGCATTATTTTCCGGCTGTTCGATGAGTAAGTTGGATTTATTTTTTTCTTAACCATAAAATTGTATTTATTTTTGTAACTTTAGAATTTTTCTATTTAAACAAATTATTTCTATTTTCTTTAGTTAACAGATGAGGTAATGGACACAAATCTGAATTCATCAACGCTTTACAAAACTATCCAAGACCCATAGTCAATGGAAGGATTTTTCCCCAGGTGTTCTTGAGATAAGGTAAATCTTAAATTATTGTTTTGAAATCGTTAATTAAAATTGATTTGTAAAATAGTTTTTGTTCTATAAATCCTTCTTTTTTTCAGATTCAAAGATGCAAAACGGAGAAGAAACCGAGCTATCACTTTACAACACTTATGTTTTGACTAACGTCATGATACAGATGGCCACCAAACGTTATATTTTTAAAATCTAGTCAGATACATATTTTAAAAATAAAAAAAAATTCCTATTCAAAAGTTTGGAAATGTTTTCTTTCAGAATAAGCAACATAAATAACCTTCTAATATTAGCCTTTAACCTGCCGATGTTCTCCAATGGGGAAATCATTATGGGATATCTTTACATTTACCACTCAATAAGGAACTTGCATGTGTCAGATTTTCATAAACATTCAAGAGTTCCGTAAGGTTTTTTGTATAGTAAAATGAAATATTTAGTCAGTTTTTCAAAAAAGTGTACAAGTAATTAAATATTTAATTTGAAAATCGAGAAAAAAAACACGTGACTGAAAACGCGAAGTGTGTTTGCATGCACAGTGACGTAGAATTCCACCGGGCCAAATTGCAATTAAAATTAAATTTCTATGTTTTAGTTGATGATTTCTTTTTTGAAGTGTCCGATATGAGTGTTTTAATAAATATTTACCTTCTAGACACTTCTGGTGACGGTCAGAAATCAAAGGCAAACATTTCAGGTGAAGTCAATGTATTGTGACGTCACTGTGCATGCAATTAAGCGTTTTCAGGCGTTTCGAAAAAGACGATTTTTGATCATTTTTTTTGCAATCGAAAAATTTCTCAATCGTCCTCAAATTTTGTATAGTGGCTTATTTTTGCGTGAAGAATAGATTAAAAAAATTAAAAAATCATGCAAGTTCCTTATTGTTCAAGTAGGAAATTTTTACTTGCTAGAAAGCAATGCATTAAGTTATCCCCCAAGAGTGGTAGTGAATTCAAAATAAAAAACTTTTTAATAACTTAAAAATTGATTATTGTAGATACTTAACAGTGTTAGGTTATGGGGAAATAATTAAAAAAATAAACATTAAACTGAATTTTTTGAGAATGTGTAAAAATCGACAAAAACATGAAACTAAACATTGCAAGGCAGATTTTACAAAGAAAAAAAATTTAATTAAAACCAAATTCTCATACCTGAAAAGGTCAAAAAGTGGCGAAACGTTATCATGCACCGAGAGATTTAAAGTTAAACTTCTAGATCAAAATCAATCGCATATCTCGAACGAAAAGATGATTTTGTTAATTTCCACTTTTCCAGTCTCTGTATATTTAAAGAGGTTTCAATAAGCCTAACCAAAATCCTAAATTTCAAAAGTTTCTCACCATCAACTTAACAGATGCTGCCTCTCGACTGGGCTTGAAAGGCAAATCACGGCATCTCACGAGGAACGTTTTCTGGACACACAGGGTCCCGTATTTTGGGCCACTAAAACAATCTTCTTTCAATCACTTTATGAGATTACCAGCAGGTCTTTTACTTAAGACCACAGCAACTCTTCAAATTCCTGGATGGAATCATAAACAAATGAAATCTCAAATGTTTATTTTCGCATAAAAATTTCATTAAATTAAATTCAAGCATAATTTTGATTTTCAGCAATCATTTGAAATTAGACATTTAGTGAGAAAAAAATCGTTATTGTGTAAGTCGAGAAATTGAGCAACTGCATCTTTTTTAACAAGCTAAAGCACAGTTATTTTTCTAAAAATACTGTCGCGGAGGAATAAATAGGAAGTCAAATTTGAAAAAAAAATTATGGTAATTTAAAAATGTCTGTGTTTGAATTACTAGAATGCTATCATGAAGAGCCAAAAACCCATCCCCAGCTGGAATTCGACCACAACTTATATAGAAATATAAGGTCAGCGATGCCAAAAGCTGCTTTTAAAAGACAGTACTGCTATCCCATACGCCAATCTGTGCTCCCAGAACTCGAACCCCGAATAGGGTTCAAAACATTCCGGAATCGATACCAAGGAATCGAACCCTTGAAGGAATCACGAATGTAGAATATGTCCGATCCGGCGATCTTGGATCGGGGGAAATTTTGTGGAAAAGTACAGTCGTAGAAAAAAGTGAGACAGTTCGCATTGTAAGCAAACTACTGGGGTTAGAAAGATACTGTAAACACCAATTTTCATTGTTTAATGTCTACTTTAAAAAAAGCTATAGTTTATGTCCTTAGGGGGCCGTCTATTAAACGAAGCACAAACTTTCGTTTTTCCTATGGGCGACATCAAAGATTATTCCGGACTCTGAAAGAGCACCCTCTAAAACCCCCCAAAACCAATTTTCATGTCATTTGGTCCCCAAATAAAGCCAGGAGTGGGGGTTGAAGTTCGTCGAATTTACGTTGTAATCTCGTTCTATACGTTGAAATCTCGATTTTGATCCTTTTAAACATCAACCCCGCACGAGAATTCAACGTAAAAAACGAGATTTCAACGTAAGTCAATGTTTTTGGGTCAATGGGGTTTTCGGATTCAGGGGTACGGTCGACGGGATAATACGTAAGAACCATTAGTTTTCTCAACAGCATAACTAAACGTATAAAACCATTGGTTCTTGTTCTTACCTATTATCCCGTCGACCGTGCCGCTGAATCCAAAAACCCCATTGACCCAAAAACATTGACTTTTCTATAGATGTACAGCTGAATTAGGAAGCTGCTCTGAGCGGTCGACGGCGTAATACGCAAGTACCAAAGAATTTAACTAAGTATTGGCCGGGAGAACAGGACACTAGCTATTTTTCCATATTTTAAGTTTGATCTCGGCATTACATTTTTTCCAACGAAATTTATTAATTTTTAAGTACTAATAAGTAGAATAAATTGGCTTGAAAAGTAAAGTCACTTTACCCTACCCTACATTAATAATAATAATCTTTATTCAGTCACCAATAAAACATACAAACAACCACAAAAAAAAGAATATATTAATCGCCAAGGGGAAAGAACCCGTATAGGCGATAGATAAATTACTTAATAAAATTGTTATACATAATAATTTAAATATATAATCACAATATTGCGGTATTAAAGTTTCCATTCATTGAATTTAATTTATTATTTTAACTTGCACAAAAATTTTTTTAAAGTTACCTAGAAGATTTAACTACATAAATTTATTTTTAACATACATAAGTTACGTTCGTAGCCGATTAAAACATTTTTCTCTAAATTTTGTGGTACTTAAAGTTACTTCGGCCTTTTAAATAAATATTTGTAACTTTTAACATAAAGTAACGTCACGAACCTGTTATTCAATGAAAGCACCGAAAACATCTTCTCAAGGGAGGGTGAACTAACACAAATTTGCAGGAACGCTGCTAAAGCAACATCACTACCTTCGGGTGAAATGCTGACTAAAACTGTTGCCACTCGGGAAAATTGTGGGAAGAAAAATGAGGCGCAACATTTGATTTATTGATTGGTATTGTTGACTTAGGCCAGTCACTTGTCAGCTACCTAAGCTAGGTTACCAGCATGAGCAATTTTGCATTTTTAAGTTTGATTAAGTGGGCGATTTTAAATTTATTACAGCTTTAAGGCTGCATTCTTCGGTGCAAGTTAACGGTAAATATGACCTCTTTAAACGTTTTCGAAAAAAAAAATTGGATGGAATGAATTATGAAAGAAAAGACAAATATCATGAAAGGTGAGGATGAAAAAACAATTTCCCAGAAATACATGTAAATGCAATTGCAAATTTTTGAATCACTAATTTTAGGATGTTAAATTTAATAGAATAGAACTTCTATATACACAATAGAACTCAATCGTTGTTTATCCAAATCGTCTTTTGAGGAAAATTTTCTAAAATTTTTCTAGAGAAGATCCCCAGACCCCTTAATTTCACTTTGGATTCACATTGATTACAAAATTATAAATTTCGTGCCTCAAAATTAATATAGTAGCTTAGCTCAAAAGCCCAACTTCAGTTTTATATCCATTCGTTATTTTCCGCCGTAATACACAACATGCTAAAACATGCTAATAAATAAATAAAAAACATGCTAAACAGGCGATTCAAAGTAGATAGTTTCATTTACTTATCCTTATCCGATCCTTCATTGGCTGCTTTTATCACGTGGGGTTTTATCTCTTCAAAGTTGATGCCGGCCTCTTTTAAATTTTCAATCCATCACTTTCATATAAGACCTACATAAATCCAGAGAAAATACTTGAGGCCCGATCATTCCCCCTAAAGGATTCGAAACCAAACTACTCAAGTCGAATAGTAAACTCTCCTTGGAAAGCGAACGTGATTCTTTTGACCAATCAAATCGAAGCCGAGTAACTGAGAGAATCGCCGAGACAAAGATAAAACCATCACTAAATAGAAATATAGAGTTAAATATATCACATTTCCTGCCAGGGGCGAAGCTACTGGGGGGGCGTGGGGGGGCGTCTCGCCCCCCCAAAGTCGGCAATTTCGATCATAGTCGGCAAATTCTAGGTTTTTAGATTCTTAAAAACTAGGTCGGCAATTAAAAAAAAGGCTTTTTTTCTTCTTTAACATCTCCCTTCTCCACAATTTCCGGAGTAAAAGTCGTAAAATTGTTTGGGGAGTGGCCAGCAGAGATGTCAAAATAACCGGTTAAAACGGAAAATCGACTGGTTAGAAACCCGTCAGGGTCAAAATCAAGTCAGATCAGGTTCCCGACGTCGAAATCACGACTGAGTCAAAATCCTGACAGGGTCATAATTCCGACCGGTCAGAATCTTAACAGTCGAAATCCCGATCGGGTCAAAATCCCGACAGGTCGAAATCCCAACTGGGTCAAAATCCCGACAAATCAGGTTCCCAACGTGGAAATCCCGACTGGGTCAAATTGCTGACAGAGTCATAATCCTGACATGAAATAATCCCGACAGGGTCAGAATCCTGAGAGGTTGAAATCTCGATTGGGTCGAAATCCCGATCGGGTCAGAGGTCAGAATCCCGACAAGTCGAAATCCCAACTGGGTCAAAATCCCAACTGAGTCAAAATCCCAACAAATCAGGTTCCCAACGTTAAAATCCCGACTGGGTCAAATTGCTGACAGAGTCATAATTCTGACAGGGTCAGACTCCTGAGAGGTTGAAATTCCGATTGGGTCAAAATCCCGACCGGGTCAAAATACTCACTGGGTCAAAATCCCGACAGGTCAAAATCCCAACTGGGTTAAAATCCCGGTCAGAATCCCGACAAATCTGGTTCTCGACGTCGAAATCCCGACGCGACAGAGTCAAAATCCCGACAGGTTGAAATCCTGACAGGTCTAATTCCCGAAAAAATTTGATTGATATAGATTTGTTTTGACTAATAATGTGTGTTATTTTCCTTTATTTATGAAGGTATCTAGAATTACACAGGTCAGCAATGAAAAAGCTGTTTGATTAATTATAGTGATTTTCTATGTATTTTAGTGTGCTGATTACGAAAAAAATATTGAAAAAAAAATCCTATACGTCAGGATTTCATACAAATTGACAATTTATTTTCGAATTTGTGCATTTTTCATAGTTTTTGAGCATTTCTGACTCCTTTACATTTTAAAATTAGAAGCTGTGAATGATGCACATAGTAAACTATCTCATCAGGGCATAATAGAGATGGAAAGAAAATACCAGGGAAGATTTAATCGCCCCATAATGACGAATTTTTGTTATATAGTTGAAAAAAGGCTCTTGTTGCTACTACCGAGGGTAAATGTATACTAAGAGAAGCCTCATAGAGAAGGAAAAATCGGCTTTAATTCAGTTGTAAATGAGCTTATTTTAGTTATATAAAGATTTTCATGAAGAATTAATAAAACAAAAATATATTTTATGAACATATTTTCCTTAAAATTAAAATAAAGACTTATTTCACAAATTTATCGAAATTGTCGGGAAACGTGGCATTCCAGAACAAAAAAAATATCCTTTTTGAATTCAGAGCACAAAAAACACATTAAAATCAATGTCCTATAAATAGTAAATTTAATTAAAAAAATACACTTTTTAAGTGTATTTATCCGGTTGATAGATTTAATACCAATTAAACATTAACACATCCCGACCTGTTTTGTCTATAAAAACCTATCTACTGTTGATTTTAGGAACTGAAACGGAATGAACTTGTTAAACCGAATAAAAACTACCAGTTTATGTAAAACCGTCGCGGTTTTATTCATCTATATCTATAGGTTTAATACCAGTAATTGAACTTTTTTCAAATTAAATAAAAATAGACGGGGTAATGGCATTCGAGAACAAATAAACTTTTTTAAACCAAATAAAAACATGAATTTATTCCGGTTGTACGATACTAACAATCATATCGTTGGTTTTCTCTGATAAAAGACTAATTACATTTCTTAAACTAGATAAAAAAAAGACGGTTTGAATTTTATCACCACAGATGTAAGGTTTCGGATTTATGGACGGCCCCATGGAACAAAAAACTCAAAAGAAACACAATCAATAAATTCAGAGTTCTAAATGGAAAGAAACATCCTTTCCAACCAATTCGATTGAATTTTTATGTCTTTTGTTGGTTACTTATTGTTCAAGCAAAGAGCATCTCTGGTAATATGAATTCCTGCCTTTTTAATGCTAAAGATTTATAAGTTATGGTTGTAGCTCCAAAGTAGTTATGATTGCGCCCTTATATTCTTGGGCGCGGGGTTTAAAGGACTATTTTTTCATAAAGTTATGATTTTTGTACGATTCAATTTATCACCGAGACCGCGCTTCGCGAGCAGTGTCGATGGTTTCGGTTTTCCCCTCCTTTCGCCGTTGAGAGAGAAAGCCCCCGTCCATCCCCATGACACGATCTGCAAGTGTATACGGTCCGGTCCTTCCTGGAAAAATGAGAAGACCATGGGAACATAGCATACTCTTTTGTTTAGAAGTGACCGACCGACTGACTGTCGCCCAGATCCAGATATCCTCTGAAAGGGGAGATAATGAATGCCCAAGGACACCCCCAAGTCGTGGGACAGCTTCAACCTTCGCCAACGCCCTCTGCTTTTTTGTGTCATAATTGGCAGTGTTAGAGAAGAATTGTGCGTTTGGTTTGAGCTGTTCATTATCGTTACATTAACATTACGATCACATTTTTGGGTAAGTAAAAGGAAATCCTGGTTTTCTTAATTCTAAAATTGTCTTCAGTTGTGTTACCTGAAATTATCATGTGTTGATCATTAATTTGTTTTTGAGAAAAATCCTCTTCTGCCTAAGCAAATTATCAAAACGAACCCCAATACTAGTATATCACGTAATTTCTTTAATGCTTGATTTAGGTTTCGATTTGATGTCACGTTATCTTTTAACAGTTTTTTGTTTTATTTTTAACCGCTTTAACAAGTTTTTCGTTGCTAAATACGTATGGAGTTTTTCACCCATTTGAAGTTTGGTTTAGCAAATAAAACCAAGTCTCTCAAATCAGTGGCGGATCCAGGATTTGGTTTTGAGGGGGGGCTAAGAATTTTCATAATCCAATTGAACCAACTTGTTAATGGTAATACGGAAAAGGTAGTGAATTATCCTACTCAAACCACTAAAAGAGGGGTCTGGGGGTCCTCCACCAGAAATTTTTTTGGACATTTAAGTAAAAAACCCTACTTTTTCAACTCGTTTTGGTACGCCTCATCCGAATTTCGGATATAGATTTTTTGCGTTTTGACAAACTTAGTAAAATATTAGACGTTTGGGGGGGCTTCAGCCCGAAAGCTCCCCCCGTAGATCCGCCACTGTCTCAAATTAATATAATTTGATAAAAAATATATTTAAGAACAGAAGTAATTTCTTTGATATAATTTCCTTTTAAATATACCTTTTCTAATGTATGGTTTTAACAACAAATTGGTTGTGTTTTTCTTGGACAATTTTTTAACAAAATACAGTGAACAAAATTAATGTATATGATGAATATTTTTTTAAAATCTTTTTATTACTTTGAAACAATTTCAATCGAACGTAGAAAATTTCAAAGAAAAACATTAGGCTATGTTTCGAAAACCAGAAATGACCCCACTAGCTGATCCAGGGGGGTCTAGGGGGCTCAAGCCCCCCCCAAAATGAAAAGTTTTACTCTATATAATGACATTTTATGCACCAAAATGAGTTAAAACCCTGTTATTTTAAGGTCAAATTTTAAAAAATTTTCTGGGGGAAGACCCCCAGACCCCCTTGGCACTTCTAACTCTGTTATTACAACTACATTTTACTAAGTTTGTGTCAAAACGCAAACAATTTATATCCGAAATTCGGATGAAGCGTACCAAAAAGAGTTGAAAAAGTGGGGTTTTTGACTTAAATTTTTAAAAATTTTCTGGGGGAGGACCCCCAAACCCCCCTTTTGAAAGTTGGAGCAAGATATTTCGCTACCTTTTCCGTATTAACGTTAACAAGAAGATTCAATTGGATTAGGAAAATTCTTAGCCCCCCCAAAACCAAATCCTGGATCCGCCACTGAATGACCCCCATCTTTTTTACCCTTATTTATAGTTATTTTGCCGAAATAGCTTTATTTCTCCTCAAAAAGAAATATGCTTACCCCTTTGTTACAAAGAAAAAATAAGCAGAATAACAAGTTTTTAAAGGAAAAACTAGACACAAGTCTACTTAAATTTTATACCAATAATTTAAAAATATATTTATAAGAAATTTAAAATTTTAATCTGCCAAGTATTGGATTAAAAAAAGTTAATTAAAATCCTAAAGATATCCAGGGCTTTAAATGTACATTTTAAGTAATTTTTGAGAGAATATTTCTTTAATACACATACATCTTATTATTTTTCATGATGGTCATGAGGTAAATGTTTAAATCATTCAAACCTTTACATGCTTCACAACTAGATGAATTTTAATACATCTAACTCAATAAAGTAAGGTAAAGAATTCATTAAAAATTTTAAAGAAGAAAGCTATTAATCCACTCGTGAAAGACTGGTAACATCAGCTAGTTTTACATAAGAGTCATAAGACATAATATATACAGACACAATATATACTATTTTTAAAGAAAAAAAGTTAGTCGGCAAATTCGTCATATACGCCCCCCCCCAATGAATTCCGCTTAAATACGCCCCTGTTTCCTGCTAAAATACTCATCATAGAACCTGTGCTGTCTTTTATCCTGGGAGAGTAAAACTAAAAGATTGTTCCTGATGCAAAGTAACGTCAGTATATTCGTAAGGATGGGTTTTCTATGTAAATCTTAATTCTTAAAGTTGTAAAGACTTGTAACTACCATCAGTAGATAAAGCGTTCGATAATAATAATGTCGAGTTGACCCCCCCCCGAAATAAAAAAAAATCTAGCTGCGGCCCTAGATTTCGGGTCGGTTAGGAGTAAGGTGTCTCAGACCCTACAAGGGGATGTTTCCGCTCAAATTTTGAATTAAAACTGTTCCAAGAAAACTTCCTTGCCATACTCTGAACAAAAACTTTTCAAATTATCTGCTAGATGTCAGCACCTTACAAATATGCACCGCCAAAAGGAGCGAAACTTTAATGATTGATTAATGATTAATGATTTGTGATGGGGTGGCTGCAAGAGCCTGAGCACCGCGACCATTGGTCTATTGTACTATCCCCCTCGATAAGTCTCAAAGGAGACCGATAGCGGAAACAAATTTCAGCAGTTGTCTTGTGGGAATACTAGGCAGCTCCCATGGTTCGATTAAATGGCGGCCAAGATACTCAAATCTGTTGGCCGAGAAGTAGTCGCATTCGCAGAGTATATGAACAGAGCTCTCCTCTGCCTCTTGACAGCCTCTACAGAGGGGATTATCGATTACACCAATGATATTAAGATGTCTTCTGAGAGAGCAGTGGCCGGTCAGTAATCCAACTGCGACCTTTATCTCTCCTCTGCTCATCTTCAGCAAATCCCTAGCTCTAGTCCATGGACGGCTTTGGTTGAGCTCTTTAGCCTGTCTTTGATCTCCAGACATTAACCATCTACTATGAGAATCCTTCATAAGTAGGTTCTTGACTGTAACTCTTAATGTACAGTAGGGTAGACCCAGAAAGGGTTCAGGTCCTATGAAGGGAGTTTGGGCTCCCAGTTTTGCCAGTTGATCAGCCGCTTCATTGCCCTCTATTCCACGGTGACCAGGTACCCAGAGAAGAGATATCTTATTTTTTAGGGCAAGTTCTTTCAGGGCATTGTGGCATTCCCACACGATGGCGGAACAGAAACAGTGACTATCCAATGCTTTCAGAGCCGCTTGGCTGTCTGAGCAGATTTTTATCACCGAATTTGATACGCCTCTTTCAAGGCAGTTCAATGAGCATGCCAGTATTGCTGAGATTTCAGCCTGGTATACGGTTGCCATCTTTCCAACAGAGAAATGAATCTTAATATTGAGATTATGGCAGTAGGCTCCAGAGCCGGTACCTGATGATGTTTTAGAACCATCAGTAAACCAAACCTCGTTGGCTCTCCCAATTAGTTTTGGGACATCCTTCCACTGTTGTCTTGATGGAAAGACTACGTTGTAGGTAGCATTAAAGCTATACCTCCTTAACATCCAATCTGATCTCATTAGCATTGATGGATGATTCATAACCTCTGAATTGAAACTCTTATAAAGAGAGTCATAAGAGGGTTTCCACAGCTTTAGAAGTTTGAGGCGTTGTGAACACAATATAGCCTCCATCTCTACTTGCTTGTGCAGTGGTAAAAGTCCCAACAATAGCTCAAGGCTTTGTGAAGGGGTAGTTCGCATGGCTCCAGTGATTGTTATTGTTGCCATCCTTTGCAAACGTGTGAGGCTATTCTCAGCAGTTGTTTTACAGGTTTTGTCCCACCAAGCAATTGCACCATAGGTTACCATTGGAACAACTACTCTGGTGTAAATCCAATGAATAGCTCTGGGGGATAGCCCCCAGTTGCTACCGATTGCTCGTCTGCAGGCCCAAAACATTCGTTTGGCCTTAGTGACACATTGTTCAAGGTGTGGATTCCAAGTCAGGGTTTTGTCAAAGATCACACCCAGGTATTTGACTTCATTTGAGTATACCAGAGGTGAGTTAAAGAACTTGATCTCAGGTTTCTCTTTCAGTCTCTTGCGTGTGAAGAGGACAAGATGACTTTTGCTCGGATTAACCGAGAGTTCGACCTCCTGACACCATTTTTCTATGGTTCTAAGGGCAGTCCTCATGACATCGGTTACAACCTCATGATACTTACCTCTAACAACCAGAGCAATATCGTCCGCATAACCTATGCAGCGTAGGCCCAGAGCGCGAATTCTATCTAGTAGTTCGTCAACAACCAGGCTCCAAAGTAAGGGTGAAAGTACCCCCCCCTGAGGACATCCCTTGCAATTATCAACAGCGAGGGTGTCACCAAGTAGTGTCGATTGGACAGTCCTGGTCTTGAGTAGACTGTCAATCCATGAGTAAATCATTGGATTGACTCCTCTTCGTTTAAGTGCATTAATTATGACACTTGTGGGAACTCTGTCAAAGGCTCCCTCAATGTCGAGGAAGACTGCGACAGCAATTTCTTTCCCATTCACTGCTTTTTCCAGGATCGTCACCAGATCGTAGAGTGCAGTTTCTGTGGACTTCCCAGGTTGATAAGCATGTTGGAAGTCCGATAGGGGATGGGTTTTTAGTACATCATCTCTGATATATCTGTCAACCATCTTTTCCAAAGTCTTCAATATGAAGGATGTTAAGCTTATAGGTCTAAATGCCTTAGCTTCATTATAGTCAGGTTTACCTGGTTTTGGTATAAAAATTACCTTACACATTCGCCAGGCCTGAGGTACGTAGCCATATACCAGGCAGGATCTAAAGATCCTGCATAAGTAAGGGGTGATTATGTCTACACTTTCCTGGAGAAGTATGGGTATGATCCCATCAGGGCCAGGAGATTTATATGGCATGAACGAATTAATCGCCCATGCGATTTTGTGAGGGGAGATGATATTGCCAGCTAATTTCCAGTCCTCTTTGTTGCTGCGCAGAGGGAACTGAGGAATGCTGGGGTTAGCTTCAACATTTGTGATGCAGGAGCCCGGCAAATGCACTCTAAACATTTCGGTTAGAGTGCTGCAGCCATCGCTTGAAAAGGAGCCATCAGGTAGTTTAACGGATCCCAATTGACACGTTTTGTCCTTAGATAGTATCTTAGTTAGCTTAGCTACACTGGATACGTTTTCCAATTGGCTACAGAAATCCATCCATGATTTCCTTTTCTTTGTTTTAATAGCCATATTGTATTTGGTTAAGGCCTCCTTGTAATTGGACCAACCACCGGTCTTCTTAGCTTTGTTGAAAAGCCTTCGACAATTTTTGCGGAGACCACTTAACTCTTTATCCCACCAAGGAACACGTCTTGGTAGGCTAGAGGTCACCGCTTTACAATTTAGGTGGTAAGACTGGAGAATAGACTGCTGCAACGAATCAACAGCTAGCTCCAAGTCTACGAGTGAGGTAAGTTTAAAAGTATTACCTGATAGGAAGCACTTGACGTCTTCCTTATAGGAATCCCATGATGTTAGTTTGGGATTCCTCTGCTCCCGCTGGGAGATTAATGCTGGACCTGTAAGGGTCATAAAGATTAGTTTATGATCAGACAAGGTGATCTGATCAGATACATACCAATCCCTTATGCAGTTAAGGATTTTATTATTGCAAAAAGTTAGATCAATAACCTCACTGCGGTTAGTGGTAACAAAAGTTGGTTTATTACCTTTATTGAGGATGTTGAGGTTATTGCTTAGAAGATATTCTAAGAGTTCCTCACCTCTTTTGTTGCAATCGCTACTGCCCCATAAAACATGATGTGCATTTGCGTCGCAACCAAAAATGAACTTCAGACCATTGGTTGAGCAGTGCTCAACAAATTTCCTGGCTGAAGTAGATAGAGGAATTTCTTCCTCAAAAGGTAGATATGCAGACATAAGGCAGGTCATATCACCGTTTGGACTGATAAGCTTAATAGCAACATTGTCACCATCCAGGTAATCAGCCATACATATAGCCTGTAGTTTTTTATTAACAACTATACAGGCTCTGGGTCTGCTACAAGAGCGATCAGAGAAGAGCACACCACAATTGGTTAGCCCCAGGATTTTCCCGCGGTTAACCCACGGTTCCTGAATTAGGGCTATGTCAACTTTTCCTTCAGCCAATTCCCTGCTCAGTAGAGCTGTGGCAGATTGGCAGTGATGAAGATTTAGTTGAGCTATCTTCAAAGGTCGCTCCATATTAGATGTTAATTGGAGGCCATTTATGATGGAGGAGACTCATTTAAGAGACGATCCTCCGTTATAGTAGAATCAGTTTTCACTGAGTCAGTATCCGATTGACCTAAAAGCAAGGTACTATCAGTAGATACAGAAGAAATAGATGAAGGTGACTGTGCACCAACAGTACTTACATTGGGGGAGGTGGTACCTGTTACAGACGTTTCCGTCTCAGGTATGTCCTCAACCTCCATTCTGGTAGGGGAAGCAGCTCCACTGGATGTCACAGGTGAAGCACCGACTTCAGCTGCGGGCAGTTCCGCCACAGCAGCAGCCAAGGAGCTATCTTCAACCACTGCGGGCATCTCTGCCACAGCAGCAGTTTCAGAACCACTCCCGGCCGCTGCGGGCAGTTCCGCCTCAGCAGTTTTGGTCGGCCGCTTGTTGGGGTCGTGTAAGATCTTGCACAGACCCTTCCCGAATCCTCCTACGAATAGCTCCAGGTTTCGCTTCTTGATCTCCTCCGCAGATGCCGAGTCGATCTCGAAGATCCACCGCATGTAGGCGTAGTCACCTACAACCTGTTTGTCCCGGACTTTCCAGTCGGCCGCACAGATTCCAGGATTGAGCCGGTCCAGCCGTGACAGCAGACGCTCGGTGTCGGTGGTATACACATCCTTGGTCTTAAAGGCTATCTTCACCGGTTTGGGCACTGCAGAGGCTGGGCTTACTTGCATCTTGTGCCCCCTCAGCTCTTTGCCGTTGAAGCTCTTCTCCAACCATTGCACAGAGCTTTCATTCTCACAATGGAGGATCAGAGCCCCATTCATCAGGGTCACCGCCTGGAATCGGGGGACCTCAACTAAGGGAGAGAGGGTGTCAATGTCATCATCGATCTCCCGTTGTAGATGGATGGCGTCCCTTTGGGTGATTTTCTCACGTGGGTAGCCTTCCAGCATTATGGCCATTTTCCTTGAAGAGGTACTCTGGCTTTCAGGGAGGTCCATTCTTGGCCTCTTCTTTTGGGCGGTCGAAGGTGAGGGAGTGGATCCATCAGAAAGATTTCTCTTGCTCGCCTCGATGCCCTGTCCTTGCAGATGGGATCTTCTCAGATTCCTCCTCTGCCTGGCAGTTTGGTTCCTGCGGTTCCCTGTGCCGGGTTCCTTGCAGGGTCCATGTTGTTTAGATGCGTCGTCTCCCATGGTCTCCTTTTCAGGAGGATTCAAGGGTTCCTGAAATACAACGACATCGTTAGGGTCCCTTACCTTCTTTGCAGGAGGTTTACGACCCGTATTACCTGTTACTGGACTGCTGACACCGGGAGCGGGCTTTGAGAGGCCACTGCTTCCCGGGTTGAGTCTAGTCGGGCTTAACCTGAATTCAGGGCGGTTTGCACCGCTTTGTGGAGTGTGGTTTCCACCACCTTGGTTTTGGCGGTTTACACCGCGTGGTTGTGGGCGCTTTCCAGCACCTTGTTTTTTTCCTGACTTACCCATGGTATGGCAGGGGGCTTTTACTGAGGGTGGGTATCCGTCACTGCCTGTATGGACCCTCAGTTGCAGACAGAAGGCTGAATACAACGTGGTTCGCCAGGCCACGAGGTTAACCGTTTACGGCAACCTTTACCCCGGTTGTCATGCATCCCTGGGCACGGTAAACACCACGGATTTGGGTTGCCTTTTCCCGAACTGGCCTATAGTCCAAGGAGCCTTGCGGCTGCACAGTGAACAGACCAGGACGGTTATGCCAAGGACAGTTTAGGCACCCTCCACATTTTCTCATCCGGGCTTGGGACCGGCAATGGCAGTGTTAGCGAAACTTTAGGTGGTGCTGCTATCTGTCCGCAAATATTAAAACTAGTATTGAGAAAGATATTTAATGATAAGACTGATTGAGTTGAATTGAAACACATGGACGGCATTTAGTGGGATTCTTTAGTTTGCACGTATTTCTATGCTAATTTATTTACATTTTGAGCAGTAGAAGAAATTTTTAATGTTAAAACCCCGTGATTGTACAAGCTTTCTCCAATCCGATATTATCATGAAAGTTTATTAAATTGAAAGAGTTTTCTTATGCCATTCCATACCATAAATCAACTGATTATCCAATTTAAATTTATCATTACTTTATACAAATGTAAGTGTTTAGAGTTTTAGACTCGGGATTAGCTTCTAAGTCCCGGGATATGGAGCAGGGATTGATTGAAACTATTGAAACAGATTGAAGACTATTTCTTTATGTGGAGGACTTGGAATCGAATTTCGATGTTCTAATTTTATCTGTAAAGGAAGATTTATAATTAAATCACTTATAGGCAGTAGCTTCCGGTAAGCTCGGGGGCCAACATCATCCCAGATTTCGGAATTTTCCGGATTTCGGGTCCGTTCCGGAAAAGAACGCCATTAAAGACGCATCTGCTTTAGTAAAACCAAAATACCCCCTCCCTACTATCATTTTTCGTAGTCTACTACTATTCGGCGTGGAGCCGATTCGGCGCGAGAAAGAAAATGAAAGTAAATAGAACTCTTTAATAATCCTTCTAAATACTAGACAAAAAATAGGCAGTAGCTTCCGGTAAGCTCGGGGGCCAACATCATCCCAGATTTCGGAATTTTCCGGATTTCGGGTCCGTTCCGGAAAAGAACGCCATTAAAGACGCATCTGCTTTAGTAAAACCAAAATACCCCCTCCCTACTATCATTTTTCGTAGTCTACTACTATTCGGCGTGGAGCCGATTCGGCGCGAGAAAGAAAATGAAAGTAAATAGAACTCTTTAATAATCCTTCTAAATACTAGACAAAAAATAGGCAGTAGCTTCCGGTAAGCTCGGGGGCCAACATCATCCCAGATTTCGGAATTTTCCGGATTTCGGGTCCGTTCCGGAAAAGAACGCCATTAAAGACGCATCTGCTTTAGTAAAACCAAAATACCCCCTCCCTACTATCATTTTTCGTAGTCTACTACTATTCGGCGTGGAGCCGATTCGGCGCGAGAAAGAAAATGAAAGTAAATAGAACTCTTTAATAATCCTTCTAAATACTAGACAAAATTTTTTTTTTGTTTCGTGCCGAATCCGACAATAAAAATTTTTTTTTGTCTAGTTTTTAGAAGGATTATTAAAGAGTTCTGTTTACTCAACAAATGACTTGAAATTAGTGATGGGCAGGTATCGATACCAAATACTTAAGTACTCGATACCTATAGGTATCGAGTGTATTCGATACCCACAAAAGTATCGATACTTTATTGACATATTTCGTTTTAAATTTTTCAATGAAGTAATCTTTATAATACCTACTGTAGATCAAACGCAGCCTGTTTCCGTTTTCATTTTGCAACGCTCAAACCCAAGTTGTTATCATCCGCGAGAGAAATTTGACGCGGCTAGGTTTTTCCCCCGCCAAATCCTTCGCCTCTATCCACCTCCAGGCCCGTAGCTACGGGGCTTTTTGATGGATCGCTTTCAGTTTTTTGAATATTAGTCTGATTATGGATAGGCCTTA
This sequence comes from Tetragnatha versicolor, assembly GCA_024610705.1. Lineage (NCBI taxonomy): Eukaryota > Metazoa > Arthropoda > Arachnida > Araneae > Tetragnathidae > Tetragnatha > Tetragnatha versicolor. The sequence goes on along the minus strand of JANDEH010000004.1, from coordinate 66,056,233 downwards.
AAATAATTGTCCCTTCAGGTTCATTTCCCGACATTGAAAAAAAGTACTCGATACCTAAAAGTACTCGATACCTATAAGTATTCGATACCAAGGTATTCGATACCTATAAGTATTCGATACCAAAGTATTCGATACCTAAAATTATCGATTTTGCCCATCACTACTTGAAATAGGGGGAAAATATCAACCTCTCTCTTCAGATAAAACCCCATAATCTTATACAGGGTGTCCCATAGATAATGGGTCACACTTCTAGGGGGGATAGTAGACACCTAGACGAGTCAGAATCACATAGGATTTGGGGGTCCCAGACCAAATCTCAGGGAGTTAAAAATGGAGCGACACCCCAAAAAAATTATTGAAAAATTCAATTTGTAGAAGAACTACTATTGGTAAAAATTTAATTATAGTCTCAAAAATTGTGGTTTAATATGATCTTTAAAATTATCTCAAAAGTCTTCACTTTAAAATTTGTTTTATTATGAAAAAAATTAAAAAACCACAAAACAATAGTGATGGGCAGGTATCGATACCAAATACTTAAGTACTCGATACCTATAGGTATCGAGTGTATTCGATACCCACAAAAGTATCGATACTTTATTGACATATTTCGTTTTAAATTTTTCAATGAAGTAATCTTTATAATACCTACTGTAGATCAAACGCAGCCTGTTTCCGTTTTCATTTTGCAACGCTCAAACCCAAGTTGTTATCATCCGCGAGAGAAATTTGACGCGGCTAGGTTTTTCCCCCGCCAAATCCTTCGCCTCTATCCACCTCCAGGCCCGTAGCTACGGGGCTTTTTGATGGATCGCTTTCAGTTTTTTGAATATTAGTCTGATTATGGATAGGCCCTAAAATAATTGTCCCTTCAGGTTCATTTCCCGACATTGAAAAAAAGTACTCGATACCTAAAAGTACTCGATACCTATAAGTATTCGATACCAAGGTATTCGATACCTATAAGTATTCGATACCAAAGTATTCGATACCTAAAATTATCGATTTTGCCCATCACTACAAAACAATGTGAAAATTTTGCCAAAACCTCATTTTGTATTTAGAAATCTTTTCTTTTGATTTTATAATCTGAAAGATCATAGTTGTAAACCCTTAAGTCCAAAGTTTCACGTAAAAACCATCAATATTAAACGCTTGAGATCCTGTTTAAGTTCGTTTTTTGGGTGCGCGAACGGGTTTCCTATAGCCGTTTCCGAAACGACAGTTGGCGGAAGCAAAAAACGGACTTAAATCATGCTTTAAAAGGCTCTCAAGCATTTAATATTGATGGTTTTTACGTGAAACTTTAGACTTAAGGGTTTTCAACTATGATCTTTCAGATTATTAAATCAAAAGAAAGGATTTCGAAATACAAACTGAGGTTTTGGCAGAATTTTCACATTTTTTTGTGATTTTTTAATTTTTTTCATATTAAAACAAATTTTAAAGTGAAGACTTCTGAGATAACTTTAAAGATCATATTAAACCACAATTTTTGAGACCATAATTAAATTTTTACCAATAGTAGTTCTACAAATTGAATTTTTCAATAATTTTTTGGGGGTGTCGCTCCATTTTTAACTCCCTGGGATTTGGTCTGGGACCCCCAAATCCTATGTGATTCTGACTCGTCTAGGTGTCTACTATCCCCCCTATTAGTGTGACCCATTATTTATGGGACACCCTGTATATTAAAGTAATTGGGTTTTTCTTTCCGCCGGCCGCCAGGCCGAACCCCTGAACCGATTCCGACAAACTCGCAGGCTCGGACTGGCCATACGGGCATTTGGGCAAATGCCCGGTGGCGTTTTTCCACAAGCTCACGGATTCGGCTCCGCTAGGTAGCAGCACGTTCGCTGGAAGGAGCGCCTAGGAATTTCGGAAAGGTCGGCCCAACTTCTTGGCGACTTATCGCTCTACCGCGCTTTTGGCAAGAAGTCTTTCTCAAAAAGGATAACAGTTCGGGCGATTCGCTGACCAGCGAATACAGCGAATTTTTACCAAGAGAAATCTCAGCTGTTTGGTGATATTTGAAACAACTTTCAACTTTTTAAGCCTGAAGTTGGTTGACTTTATTTGTATTTGTATTTCTTCCCAGACATTTAAAAAGAAAACTGGTTTATATTAAAAAATTGTATAGGATTAAAAATGCCCAATTGGTTTTAATGGTGCATTCAATTATTTATTTCTTATTGTTTCAAAAAAAACAAATAGGTTTTATAAAAAAAGCACAAGAGGTCTATTTCGCGACCAATACATAAACAACTGTTATTTTTTCAGTGCATAAATATACTTGGTGGTTGTTGGATTAATAAAACCAGAATAATTTATAATATAATAAAAGAGCATTTTATATATTTTGTTTAAAAGAAAATAATTTAAATGATAAATGAAATTTTTATTAAAGAATTCTGCAGTTTTTTTTAGAGAAAACCATTTTGGTTTTTATGAAAAAAATATTCGGTTTAACTGCCAACCCTGGCAAATTCTTTGAGTAATTAAAGCCAACCTCAAGGGCCTTGAATAGTTTAAGGGGGGTAATGGGGGCGTTAACTGTTTTTATAAAAAAATTAGTAATCTCTTATGATAGAAAAACCCCTGAAAATGGCTTGAAATCCTTAAAACGAGGAGATCCAAAAAATTTAAGTTTATTAGTAGAGATAAATTATACCAATCTAAAGGAAATTGGGGGCAAAAATAGGTAGAAGGTTCAGCAAAAGATATTCTTGTTGAAAAGGGGGCAGTGGTCCCAAGAAGTTTGAAACCTAGACTTTATAAAATTTGATTTATTAGTTAAAGCCCTTTTTGAGAAAGACTTCTTGCCAAAAGCGCGGTAGAGCGATAAGTCGCCAAGAAGTTGGGCCGACCTTTCCGAAATTCCTAGGCGCTCCTTCCAGCGAACGTGCTGCTACCTAGCGGAGCCGAATCCGTGAGCTTATGGAAAATCGCTGCCCGGTGGGCCGCTACTCATCGAGGGCCGTTTGTGGGCCGCCTACAACCAAAATATTTTACAGTTTTATGAATGAAAAAGATCCTTTAAAAATGAATCCGCACTCCGCAGGAATTTCCAACTAGAGGCCCACGAATTCCTTTTGTGCGGCCATCCAACCCATTAATTTACCAGCAATTAAATTCATTAATGATGGCATAAATTATTTAATTCAAAAACGTATTATATTATTTAAAATATTTTTATGAACGAATTTTTCTGATTCATCTTTAAAAATTCTACGGCATAAAAGGAGCGAACCTTTTCGGATGTCACCCCAAATAGGGTCCCAAATGAGTTAAAACAATACTTTTAAGAATAAAATTTCCAAAATTTTTCTGGGGGAGGACCCTCAGACCCCCCTTTCTATTTTGAGCTACATTATTCACAATTACTTTAAATATTAAGTTCGTCAAGATGGAAATTCTTTCTACCCACTGAATTTACCAACAAAGAATTAAAAGTCTATATTGAGTTAATAACGTATCCAATTAGGGACTTCAAAATGGATTTTAGACTATTTCTTAGGGGTCAATTTCAAAAAGAATTTCTTGGGGAGGTACCCACGATCCCCCCCCCGAAATTTTTAATTATATGAAGTTATATTTTCCATAAAAATTATGCGGTGGGCCGATTCAGACTTAAAATGCCCGGACCGAAATTTCTTCCCAGTCCAGCCCTGCAAACTCGGTCTCTATCGAAAGCTTTCCACCCCTAGATGAGCCTTATAAAACGTTCCCCCAAAACCTTCCATTTTAAATTTATGCGTTCTTTTCGTTTTGCCCCCATGTTAAGTCTATGGAGAGGTTCCGTTCCGCCGGCCGCCAGGCCGAACCCCTGAACCGATTTTGACAAATTCGGTCTTGATCGAAAGCTTTCCACCCCTAGATGAGCCAATAACATAACACGATCCCCCCAAACCTTCCATTTTAAAATTACATGTTCTTTTCACTTTTCTCTAATGTTAACTCTATGGAGAGGTTCCTTTCGGCCGGCCGCCAGGCCGAACCCCTGAACCGATTTGAACAAAATTGGTCTTGATCGAAAGCTTTCTACCCCTAGATGAGCCAATAGTATTTCACGTTCCTCCAAAACTTTCCATTTTTAAATTACACGTTCTTTTAATTTTGCTCTAATGTTAACTCTATGGAGAGGTTCCTTTCGGCCGGCCGCCAGCACGAACCCCCGAACCGATTTGGACAAACTCGGTCTTGATCGAAAGCTTTCAACCCCTAGATGAGCCAATAATATAACACGTTCCTCCAAAGCATTCCATTATTGAATTAGAAATTTATTTCAATTGGCACCATTATTTTAAGTTAATATTTTTACCAACACTGGTAAAACGTCTTTTAAAGAGCGTGAAGTAAATATACTTTGAAGTTAAACTTCAAAGATTTGACGGTTCAGTAGATTTATCCCAATGGAATACTAGGCACATTTAATTCAAAATTTTACTGCTACAGATTTGATTGAAGTATTTCTTATAATAATTTAAGAATGGAAGGTTTTGGGAAAATGCCACATAAACTGGGTTATTTAGGGGTAGTAAGATTTCATTTAAAAACAAGTTTGTACAGATCCAGTTAGGTGGATTGGGCTGACGACCTGTCAAATTTAAATGACAATTATTTCAATGTGATAAATTTGTGACAAAATGTCATGTGAAATCGGAGACAAAACGTCTTTCGAAGATAATGAATTAAAACTGCGTATTTAATGACACAGAGTAGAGAGCTTAACAGAGATACCAAACCGCCGTTTTCCTCTTTAGGACATTAATTTAATTCAGCACGCATATTATAATTCAGTTCACTAGCAGCCAATCAGAGAACACGAAATGTATTTGATTTGATTTTAACACTGATTATAGGCGATTTGGATTTGAGTGACAGCTTCAGTGGGCGAATGACAGAATTAGCAGGAATAGCGTGGTATTAAAGGAGGCGGGTCCGTTTGGCCTAAAATTTTTCAATGGGAAAAGCCCTGTTAAAAAAGTTGTCATTAGCGTCTATGGAGATGAACACTCTGTTAAGCTCTATACTCTGTGTTTAATGATAGGGTATGAATAAATACGAACAGGTAAGTAACGAGTGAATCTCGCTTCAGCGCCAAAGAAGGCTAGCTGTAAAACCCGGCTTTGCCGGGTTGTAACAGCTAGTTTTTTTATATTTTTTTTTATTATTGAACTACAAATAAAAAAGAATACAATTACAAGTTCACATAGTCACCTGGGATCCCTTTGTGAAATCGATGTCGATTCATTGTAATTTTTATAATTTAATTTGGAATTAAATTTAATTCGTCTTTCTTTCCTATTTGTGCTATAAACTAAGCCAAAATAAATTTTCTCTTAATTTAAAAGAAAATTAAACTTTTTTTAACTATGCTTTCGAAATTTTTTATACAAGGAATGTTTGACTCCATTGATACTGCTTCCAAGACTCAGTTTCATTATAATTTTGGATATTATTTGTCTTATTCTTCCTATCTAAATCTATCCTATAATCTTTTAAATGCACGTCAGTTATATGTTCTCAATTGCCTTATTTTTCTGAAGAAATATCCTGGCTATGCCACGATAAACCAAAATTTTTCCTATAACCTTCGAAATCATAACTACTATAATATACCTATTCCTCACAAAGAAATATACAAAAAACACTTCCAATATCTTTCTGTCACTTTTTTTAATAAACTTCCAAGCGAAATTCAATCTCAAACTAACATTAAATACTTTAAGAAATTGTGCATTGCATATACTTTGAGTCTAAATAGCATTGAGTCCTTATTCTAATTTTGTCAGGTTTAAATATCATCATTTATTCATTTTTTCTCTAAACATAGAAATTGCCAGCCAAGCCTTTTTGTTTTCCTTTTTTATTTTTTTGTTCTTGTATTTACAATTAATTTTTAAGTGTCTAGTGTTAAAAAAACAACTTCTTCCACCATAAACCAAATCGATTTTTTATTTTTGATCTTACCTTTAACAAAGATATTCTGTGACCCCATGGACGAGCGGTAGCTCCTTTGGGAAATGTATGTACTCGATCAACTGCGTTTGTATTTTTTCTGTTCTGTTCTTTTGTTTGTCCAATAAAATTATTATTATTATTTCTCCCTTTTGTGGTGTGATCTAAGCAGAAATATAATTAAAATGTCAATTCAAAGGATTTTAAAGATTTTTCTGTTTTTAAGATTTTCTATTAAAACTTCATAAGGTTGAAAAAGGGAATTAGTCCATCTTCACTTTTGAACTGTAAAATATTTTGGAATGTACTTATATTTTTTCGGAGATTACTCTGCTTTCTAAATAGGGTTCTGAATATCTAGTATTAAAAATTTGGAGGTTATACAATACAAATTCCATCACTTATACAGTTTTTTTACTTGCTCAAAACTTGGTTTTTGGACTAATTCCTTTTTGACGTTTCAATTAAAAGCAGCACAAAAAGCTACGTTAGAAGCACATTAAAAGTTTCTTGTACCATAAACCACTTGTTTACCAGCGTTATTTGCCTATAAAATTTTCTTTATAATGAGGCGATCCGTCTCTAATCGCTCTAGTGACTCGTGGTTGAATTGAAATGAAGAAAACCCCTGCACGCTGCAAAGTTTGTAAACAGAAATCTTTAAATTCAAACAGACATCATTTAAGCAATCGACTAAATTCAAAGGGGGTGAATGAAGAGTGGTCTAATTGAGAGTCTTCATTTGAACAGTGGTCTAATTGAGAGTCTTCATTTGAACAGTGGTCTAATTGAGAGTCTTTATTTGAACAGTGGTCTAATTGAGAGTCTTTATTTGAACAGTGGTCTAATTGAGAGTCTTCATTTGAACAGTGGTCTAATTGAGAGTCTTCATTTGAACAGTGGTCCAATTTAGAGTCTTCCTCTGAACAGTGACCCAATTCAACATCTTCATAGTAGGTGTAAACTCTCAACTCTCAAGCGTCACCTCCAACCGTGGACCGGTTTCGTCCTTGTTAGGACTCATCAGCACGGTATAGGATGGTAACGCAAGAGAGAGGAGATCAAGTACAAGTCTAGCCGACTATAACTGAAAATCAATAGTCACCACTTTTTCAGTTATAGTCGGCTAGACTAGTACTTGCCCTCCTCTCTCTTGCGTTACCATCCTATACCGTGCTGATGAGTCCTAACAAGGACGAAACCGGTCCACGGTTGGAGGTGACGCTTGAGAGTTGAGAGTTTACACCTATTGTCCGCTTAACCAGTAATAAATGGTGAAATTCTCCTTTCATCTTCATAGTAGTCTGATTGAGAGTCTTCCCTTAGGGAGCCAAATGGAGAGCGAGATGCTGCGGGACTGCGTGACGCAGCTGCGTGAGTTGGCTGCGTTGGCGGAAGAGTTCGGCGCCCCGCGTGGCGCTTTCGGCGTCACCGGCAGCTGGCTGGCTTCGCTTGCGGCGCTGCTTCCCCCTCCGCCCTCCCACCCCCCTTCGCGCCACGCGCTTCTCGTGGCTCTGTTCGCGGCTCGCGTCGTTGCGCGGCGCCTGGCGCAGTTCTGCGACGAGCATCTGGCGCCCGCGCTCAAGGTGAGTGATCAAGCTTGGTCGGTGTATTGTATATGCTACGCGGCAATGTGATAAATCGGGCATTATTAATAATGCCCGGGGAATGTGATAAATTCAACGAAATGTATGAATGAAATTTATCACTTTGTCCGCTTCCACTCTGGGCATTATTAATAATGCCCAATTAATCACTTTGCCCGTAACATATAGTACAACAGCTCCCAAAGTGGTCCATATGGACCCCCAGTGGTCCACAGCGACTTCTAGGGGGTCCACGGGCATGGAAATGAAAATTGGGGGACCACAGAAACTTTTAGGGGGTCCACAGCGACATACAGAGGTTCACAGGATAAATTTCATTAAAATGGAAAACTTAAATAAGTTTAAAAAATTTTGCCTTTTTTTGTAATAATTCAATTTCATATAATAAAACTCAATTTCCGTAATGTATAAATATAAATTGACTTCTTTTTATAGTTGAACTTAATTAAATATTGTTTGTTGACATTCCATGTATTGTGATTATTTCTGAAATTTTATGATTGGGTGAATGAATAACTCACTCATAAACCTGACAAGTTTGCGACCAAAGTTTTTATTGTTGAAGCTAAAAGTTTTTGTGCCTTGAAATGTAATGATAGTAAAAGTTAAGATTTGTTTTGAGTTTCAAATTTTTTAAATGTGATTTTTATAATTTCATTAAAAATGTTGTGAAACCATATCATTGGCAATTTGATTTCTTTCCATAGTTGAACTCAATTAAATATTGTTTGTTAACATTATAAATTGTAGTTATTTCTGAACTTTTATGATTTGGCGAACGAATAACTCAACTCATATAGCCTTTAACTTTGACAAGCTTGCATCCAAAACTCATTGTTAAAGCTAAAAGTTTTTGTGTCTTGAAATGTAGTGATATTAAAAGTTTAGATTTTTATTTCAAACTTTTTAAATGTTTGATTGTTATATTTCCTTAAAAATATCGTGTGAAGGCAAAAATTAAAAAAAAATATATGTAAAAATGTGAAATCAAATGCTTATCAATGCCCGAAAAAACACTTGGAAAAAAATTACAAAATTTATGCGTGGTTTAGAAATTTATATAATAAACATAAGATTTTTAGCTACTTTTTGAACGGTTCCTTAGATAGGGGGTCCACGGGGTACGAAAAATGTCGTCAGGGGGTCCACGGGCCAAAAAAGTTTGGGAACCCCTGATATAGTATAACCTGGTTTCACACCACTTGTTTTTTTAGCGTTGCAGGGAGATAAGTTATTTGCTAGCGGATGTACTGGATGGTGGGGATTTTCTACAACGTTTCGCAAGGTGGGAAAGAGGTCCCACTACGGAGGATCCTCCCTCCGAGTCTAGGTGGGAGGTCCCTCCGTATCGTGGTGTAACGTCTATCCACAATTTCTATCCACCACTTTTGGTGTAATGTGACAATTTCTTACAGTGTATACCTAGCATTGGAAACCACTTTGAAAGCAATCGTTAGCTTTTTACTTACAGAAAGTTTTTTATTCCTTCATCCCGACTCAAATATACCACATTTTTCCCGATAAAAAAATACAGAATGCATGAAAATAACAATTTAGGATAACTTACGATACATGTGATTTAGCTACGCAAAGTTTATACACAGCAACTCGTGCCCCACATCTAAAATATCTCCAAAAATCCATTTGTAAAAAAAACTGTATAGAAAAAGTGTAAAAAGTTATTTGTGAATTACCAGAAGATAAAACAAGTTTCTTTTACAGAACTCTTCTGCCACCGTGAGTTTCGAGGAGCCAGGTAAGTTGATCTTCTAACATTTAAAAAGCAGTGGTTCTCAATCTTTTTAAAGCTATCGCCCCCCTAATGTGCGTAAAAAATTTTCAACGCCCCAACTAAGATTATTAGATTATTCTGTATAATTTAAGGTTATATTACTTAATGGTACTTCTCTAGAAAGCCGGCGCAAATCTCGCCAAGCAGATTTTTTGGCGACAGCTCACACATGGCCTTCCGAAGCAGAAAGCTGAATAGCTGAAATAAAGCTATTTTTCTAAAATAGCTTTATTTCTGCTCAAAAAGAGATTTGCTTACCCCATTGTTACAAAAAAATGTAAATAACAAGTTATTAAAAGTAAAATTATTTAAAAGTCATACATAATTATCTTAAAATATATTTCAACAAAATTTTAAATTTTAAAACTGGTAAGTATAGTTTAAAATATTTTTATTTGAGTGTTTAATCTCTCTATTCTAAAAAAAAGTTTTTGTAAATGGTTTCCAGAGAAAGGCTTTTTAATTACTGATCCGTATAACATGTTTTTGGTATCAAACTGTTCGGATTCTTTTGAGGATGTGCAAAGTGCCTTTAGAATTTCTAAAAAAATTCTCAATTCTAAGATATTTCCATTTTTCTGGATTACGGATAAGGTTGCAGTTAACAGCAAGAAACTATCGTACAATTTATTATACCTCCAATCACAATGACCAACCGACGCTATTCATTAATGATGAAAATAATTCCTTTCACGCTTTGAAAATGCGCTTCAAAATATGTACTTTCTAAATAAAATATTTTTAAAAGACTGATAAGAGTTTTCCAGAAACTCACAGATCTACTATTCAAGTATAGAATTTCACACAACCAAAATTAATTGTTTGTAAACATTGAGTGCAATGTAGATTTTGTCTCTTATCATTTTTAATAGCTTAAATAGTATTGTTTAAAAAGTCTGTTTTAAAACTAAAACTTGAATGATAAAACACTAGATATTTTGACGAGTTACTAGGTACTATATTAAATTTAACAGATTCATTGCTGAACGTTTTTGTAAATATTGAATATCAATAGCACGAGCAGACTTGATGGATATTTTCAAGGAAAACGTGTTGATTAAATTATTGATAATTTAACCAATAAATATTCTAACTTTTAAGAGAGTGTGCTTCAAGAAAGTAGGTTGAAGTTTTTTCTACTAATTGTTATAACGAATGTTTTATAAATAAATAATTTTAGTGAGCAGGGTTTTGTGGGGATTGCGAAGCGATCCGAAAGGCCCTGCGTCAGCAGTTAACGGGGGTTGGCGAGCGATAGCGAGCAGGGGGCGGTACCTCCCTAGTTTTTTAAATAAAGAGTTTCATGGAATGACATTGTTGTTATTTTTTACAAGCAAAGGGTTGCAAGCGGTGATATTCCGTTTGGCGCTGGTTGCATCATTATTGGCGACTTTATCGCTTGCGCCGGAATTCTGGAGTAGTACCTACTTAATATAATAAGAAAATTTAGGTATATTATTAGTAAACTTAGACACCAAATTTATTAAACCTTAGACTTGGCGTGTGCCCACCGATATCCTTCCAAATAAACATTTTCCTACTGATATATGTTTTTTTGTGTTCTCATTTCTACGATTAAATGATGATGGGCTGCCCGAAGAAGCCAAAGTTAGTGGTAAAAATGATCCCTCAGACAACTTCTTTTCAATACTATTCTGCAGCCCATTTTAGGAGTTCTCAGGACTGCAGTCTGAATAAGACCATCAGTTTAAAACAACTCCAGTAAGGGAGCCTGGGGGTTCTCCCACAGAAAATTTTGGATTTTTAGCACGAAAAAGTGAATAGTCCCCCTTTCTGGATCCTCCGTAAAATTTGACTGCCAAAATATGCTCAATACTCATTGCCCCCCTTACCGCCTAAAAACTCACCGCTTAACGCCCCCGTTGAGAAACCACGGATTTAAAGTGAATGTATTTGTGTGTATACAGGGTGTTTCTGAAATCGTGCAACAAAGTTTGAGAAGACTGATCACGAAGAACAAGAATTGGCATATAGAACGGGTGGTCGCAAATGGGGTTTGAAGGATGAAAAAAATTAAAGCAGCAAACGCACGCAAATACGGTGCAAGGCAAAACGCTCGGTTACATCAGCATTTATTATCGAAAACCGACTGAAATGCTAACAATTCTGACTTTGCACAAATGTAAATTTAACTGGACGTTACACAATAAAGTAGGAGAAAGAAATTGCCACCATACCATTGAGATGTTACACCGCGATACTGGGGTAACTCCCACCTAGACTATGAGGGAGGCCCCACCGTGACTATGGTGTCAATATCTTTCCAGCACTTTATTGTGTAACGTGCAGTACTTTTTACAGTGTACAAAAACCAAATCAATTCCAATTTTCATTGGATTCAGTCAGGTTTATCTTTTGTCTTTCTATCCTAAAATTTTCCTCAACAATGAGGAAGTTGCATGATTTTTTTTATTTTTTTAATCGATTCCTCTTGCAAAAATAAGCAACTACCCAAAATTTGAGGCCGATCGAGAAATATTTTGATTGCCAAAAAAATTAACAAAAATCCCCTTTTCAAAAGCGCGCGAAAACGCCAAGAGTTTGGATGTGACATCATCTTATACTAAACATTGTTGTAAAGCAATGGAGTTGATGGTATTATTGTTGACGTCATCTTATAGTTTAAACAATAAACGTTTTCAGTCACGTGTTTTTTTCTCGACTTTTAAATTAAGATATTTAATTACCTGTACATTTTTTTGAAAAACTGACTAGATATTTCATTTTACCATACAAAAAACCATACGGAACACTAGTTTGTTTTTGAAAATCTGACACATGCAACTTCCTTATTAAGAATTGATTTTTGCTGCAGAACATTCGTGCATGACAACTCTCTCCTTACAATGGGTCTTTTCCCCTTCACATTAATTAATTTTTGCAAGATTAAAACATCCTTGTTTAAAATAAAATGTGCATTTCCTTAGACACAATCAAAACTATTTTTGATTTTATCTGTGTTTCGGGCGGTGCATAATGTTTACTGCATCCCTTAGCAATCGTTGCAGACAGCTTTGACTCAGCCGTGGAGAAGTACGTACAGGAGACCTGCCAGGAGGCGCTTCTTTCGCTCTACCAAAAACCAGCAGCGGTAAGTAAAAAATAAGCGGCAGTAATAGTAAGTGTTGATATAAATATCCTTTGTGTGAAGTGTAATTCAAAGAGAAAAAAAACAATGTTAAAAAGACACGAATAAAAATTAAAAAAACAACAACCTGACAGCTTGTCAGAGTTAAAAAAATCTTTAAATAATTATTAATCTCTGACGAAGGAGGCTGTTTTAGCAAGACCCTCTATATAAAGGCCTCCCAACTCGGCCGTGCAACGTCCTATTTTCACTCATCTTTGACGTCACTCCATAGACTTAACATGGCAATTTTCACCCACGTCTGACGTCATCACCCGGAGTTGGATGGCCATGTATATAGAGGGTCTTGGTTTTAGCCACCGAAACAGCTGTCAGTTTTGTTTTTATTTTACAATTTTGTTTGTTTTCTTTTCTCTTTCAATTTGTAAGTATTGTTTGTACTAAAAAGAACTTAAAAACTCTTAAAACAACGACTGAGCTGAGCTCAAAGGTGTAGTTAATGGGGCCCGACCCCGCTAGAAATTTGGACTAAGGGTACAAAAACGAGTTAAAACTCTAATTGTGCGGTTCAAAAAAATTTTGGTTACTTAGAACTCTATCTTTCAATGGTTTTTTGACGTTAAATTGATCAAAATGCAAATCCTACCGAAAAATGCATTATAAACTTTTAAAGTATAATTATATTGAACCTTATGCTTTAAATCTTGAACCTTATCATTTGCATATTCATTGAATAATGAATATGCATGGGAAGGAGCTTTGGGTCTTCTCACCCGGTGCAAAAAATCAAGCCTGAAATGACCATGTTTTTTAGAAGATATTTGAGCCCCTCCGTTATATTAGTACATAAATTTATATTTATACGCCGCTGATTGATGCTAATGGTAAGTGTGAAGTAACAAGAGAAAATAAACGTTAAGCCACTAAATAACCAATTAGGCTATAAAAGCAAGTGTAGAACAGTAAAAAACAAATGGTAGCTTCTGAAACCCTAAAAGATAGATTTCGTTTCAGGGCAGCAAGATCCAGCTGTCGCACTTCAGTGGCGGTCGTTCCCTGGCGCAGCTCTTTCCCGCCTCCTCTTCCCCTCGCAAGGAGGAGGTGCTGTGGTGCGGCGTAGCGTGCCACCAGGGGGCGCTGCTGCACTCGCAGCACGACCAGCTGCCTCCCGACACGCGGGAGCTGCGCGAGGTGCGCGCCTCGGGACAGCTGCGAGTGCAGCTGCAGCCGTGGATGAGCGAGGAGGAGGCGCACGAGCGCAGCAGTCTCACGCACCTGAGCTGCGCCCCGCAGGAGGAGCGCCCGCGCCGCGCAGCAGACACGCGCCTCAGGCACTCGATCGGATCCAGCCAGTTGGAGTAAGTGATGTTAAGGTGGAAACAAATTGGAGCCGAGCGGCGTAAGCGAACAGCCACGAACACGCTCTGCGCACGCGCAACTCTAGAGCAACGCTTGCGCAGAGCGTGTTCGCGGCTGTTCGCTTGCAGCGCTCGGCTCTAATTTGTTTCCACCTTTACGGTGCTGGACGAATAGGCTTAGGGCCGTTTTCAGAAGCTTTAACACAAGAGGGAAACGAGACGAGAACGATACGTAAACGTTGAAGAATCCACGGCCACTCCGAAACGAGGGTTTGAGCGCTCATGCTGCCATCTGTCGAAACACGTCACAAGTAATTATACACTGTTATTCTCTGTTCATTTTGAACTGGCGCTTGAGAATATTTCCTTCCCCCACCACCGATCGGTAACCATAGCAACTATCCTCGTCAAACTGACGAAGAAGGCTTACTATTGGCTGCGCAAAGAGCGTAACTATGGTTACGCTTCTAGCGTGGGGGAAAGCACTATTTCTCAAGCGCCAATTCTAAATGAATAGAGTATAATACAAACTTTTACAAACACTAGATGTCCATTACTTTCGTAATATAATAATGTCTGAGGACATATTTTAGTAATTAATAGCTGTTTTAGATTTTTATATGGAACTATCAAACGGCCCACAAAAAGTGTAAAAGCAATCGGAATGCGCTTCGAACCTCAGAACAATATGGCGGACGACAGCTGTGGAGTAAAAATATCTTATTTACATCCCGTTCTCGTTTCCATCTAGTGTAAAAAGTTTCTGAATACCGCCCTTAATTATAGTAGCTTAACTCTTCCTAAATCTAAAGGAAATCGTGACGCTTTTCGTGTTTCAGTCTGGTCCGCCTGGTGGCGATGGCTGCATCAGTAGAGAGGGAGGTCCAAGTTGGCAAGGTGGGATTCCAAGCTGTCGAGATGCCCCGTCGTGCCAAAGGTAAGTTGCGTTTGTGCACTGTAAAAAAGTTTTTGACAGAAATTGCTTCCAAACTTTGAGATATGTTACACCGCGATACGGAGGGACCTCCCTCCTTGAGGGCTCCTTCATAGTCAATCTGGATCTGAGCTGAATCTGAAAAAAACTATCAATTACTGAACCCAACACCTGCAGGACACGCGTCCCTCTCCAGCTTTCGCAATAGAAGAGAGGGGGCTGAAAGGGGGATTGTTTACTCAACTGTCAAACAGGATACTTAATAGTGATGGGCAGGTATCGATACCAAATACTTAAGTACTCGATACCTATAGGTATCGAGTGTATTCGATACCCACAAAAGTATCGATACTTTACTGACATATTTCATTTTAAATTTTTCAATGAAGTAATCTTTATAATACCTACTGTAGATCAAACGCACCCTGTTTCCGTTTTCATTTTGCAACGCTCAAACCTAAGTCGTTAATCATCCGCGAGAGAAATTTGACGCGGCTAGGTTTTTCCCCCGCCAAATCCTTCGCCTCTATCCACCTCCAGGCCCGTAGCTACGGGGCTTTTTGATGGATCGCTTTCAGTTTTTTGAATATTAGTCTGATTATGGATAGGCCCTAAAAAAATTGTCCCTTCAGGTTCATTTCCCGACATTGAAAAAAAGTACTCGATACCTAAAAGTACTCGATACCTATAAGTATTCGATACCAAAGTATTCGATACCTATATGTATTCGATACCAAAGTATTCGATACCTAAAATTATCGATTTTGCCCATCACTAATACTTAACTATCTCATCCCCCTCTCCTTGCGTTGGAAAGGCTGGTAAGGGAACGCGTGTCCTGCATCAGGTGTTGGGTTCGGTGATTGGTAGTTTTTCAGTTTCAGACCAGATCCAGTTTGACTATAAAAGAGCCCTGACTCGAGGGAGATCCCTCCGTAGTGAGACTTCCCTCCCTTAAGTAGGGAGGTCCTCCACGATTTCCTCCGAGTGGGAGGTACCTTCGTATCGCGGTGTAACATCGCTATCCACCACTTTTTGTGCAAAGCACCGTATTTTTTTTACAGTGTAGGGTGGTCACGAATGTCCTACTTTATTTTGGCGGGCACTCCCAGCTTCTTATAGTTTCAGAGCTCAAATGAATTATATTTAGACCTCATCCCCGAGCGTCAAAGTTAAAAAAGCATCTAAATATTTCATGTGGTTTTAAGTTTGAAAATAGTGTTCAGACTGGTTGAAAATGTAGGTACCCCCCCGATTTGCATGTCTGAATTACACTCGAGTTATAGCGTGAAGGTTTTTTTTTTGTTTTTTTGCAGACAGCGAGCACCCTGTGTCCCGCAAAGACCGCTTCCTGGTGGACAAGCTGTGGAAGTTCTTTGACGAGTTGGCAAAGAGAAAGTACTGCACTGGGCCCCCGCTTCTGTGAGTATAATGTTTCCCATCTTGGAGGGCAGCGACCGGTTCTTCATCAAAGCACGAAATTGGAAGATCCTTTCTACATTTCAATTTGAGAAATCACTGGTCTTTCGTGCGGGAATGACCGACCGCATTTGACCCCCAGCTGTCGTTTTCAACACACATCCGTCGTTTCTCCTTTCCCCGAGGAGTATGAAAAAAACCTTTTTTTTTGCCATTAGAGAGAAATGACAATAATAAAAACATGCAAAAATATGACAACATTTTTAAATTTTCGACAATAAAAAAAAGCAACAACGAAAGTTGTTAAAACAGTGCTTTTAACTGCGGCCATTTGATTTTAATTTAAATATTCCAGATTGAAACTGAGACGCAACTCTCTGGTGGAGGACGCGTTCAAAGCCCTCATGGCGCCCTCTAGGATTCCGCTCAACTACTACCGGACCATTGAGCTGCACTTTGCTCAAGAGTGAGTGATATTCCTTAAATCTATTATCAGAGGACTTCGCAATGTAAATCTAATTTCCAAATTGAGTCACTTTCTAATTTGAAGACGGTCTGAAAAAAAAAATTAAATGGAAATTAAAAGTGAAAAGGCGGTGATTTTCTAGGTATTTCCGTTAAAAATTAAATGGAATTTGGTTTACAGGGTTCTTCGAGTGTGCTTTTCCCGATTATGTAACGGAAATTTAAGTTTTCCGTAAAATAAAAGAGTTAAACGTTGCCTCTTTGACGGCGAACATTTGTCCTCTATAGTGGACACAAGTTACATTTGCCTGTGACACGAACAAATCTACATGTTAAAAGAGAGTTCGGCACCATTTGGCAACGACCTTTTGAGACACCCTGACTAAAATAAAAATATTGCCATGTTACACAGTAAAGGGGTGGAAGGATATTACCACCATATCATTGAGAGACGTTGACCGTGAAACGGGCCTCCCATCTATAGTCTGTTCATTTAGAATTGGTGTCTGAAAAATGGCAAAAGCGTAACCATAGCCACGCCCTTCGCGCAGCCTCAGTGACTAATTCGTTTGTTGTACTTTTTCTACTGCAGTTGAGGCTGGCTAGAAAATATAAGGCGCATCTCTTTGAGAGATGTTTATACTATTTTACCGGTTTACGGAAGTCAGGTGGGGAAGAAGTAGTGAGCCTTCTTCGTTGCCTTGACGTTGATAGTTGCTGATTCGGTGGTGGGGGAAGGAAATATTTTCAGGCGACTATTCAAAATGAATGGAGCTCTCAGTGTGACTGTGGTGCAGCGGCGGATCCAGGGGAGTGGCACTCTGGAAAGTGCCCCCCCTTGGAGACCCAAAAAGGTTCTCATAATGAGTAAGTAAAAACCCAACTTTTACAGGTCTAATTTAAAATTTTTTTCTGGGGGAAGACTCCCATACCCCCCATTAGTATCAAAAGGGGATATTCAGTGTTTATTTTTAGGAAATCCCCAAAATTTTGACATTTTGTGTCAAAAAGTAAAGGTAATAGTTTTGAAAAGTGCCCCCCTTAGACTCAAAACGTTTCTAAAAATGAGTTAAAACCCTACTTTTACACGTCAAATTTCAACTTTTTTCTGGGGTAGGACCCCCCATACCCAAATGGTACCACAAGTGGATCTTGTCTCGAAAAGTGCCCCCCCCTTGGAGCCGTGCTGGATCCGCGCCTGCTGCGGTGGCAATTATTTTCCACCACTTTATTGTGCAGCGTATCTTATTTTTTTATATGAATGAAATGTTGTTTCAGGGATCAGCAGGAAGATATGGATGAGTTTCTTGCTCTGCTGGCGAGCGCGCTCTTCAGCTCCCACGGGCTTCGGCTGTTCGAGCGGGGGACGCCGGGGGGCATGCTCTACCCCAGTCCCGCCTCCTCCGCCCTCCCAGAGTGGTTCCAGCTGTGCGGAGTGCTGCTCGGACTCTCCTTCCTGCACCAGAGACCGCTCTTGGTCGCGCTGCCAAAGTGCTTCTTCAAGTGTCTCTTCGACAGGTACTGAAACTAATTTTGCAATTAACGGACCCTTTATCCGGAAACCCAAAATTCGGAAGGACCCGAAATCCTGCTCGCATTTAGATTTTTTTTTAAATATTTTGAAGAATTTTTAGTGAGTAAATGCTGCTACGGCGCACAATGGTTGCGCCGCGCCATTTGGGTGACTTCGTCTCGTTGCGGAATAGGATGATTCGGCTCGGGCCTCGGCCAAATCGTATCATCTCCGCGCTTAAACAGACGTTCCAAAATCGGCTGCTGCCTCGCTATCGGTTCTTGCCGCGACGAAACACGTGATTTGCCAGAAGTGTTTTGCTGGATCCGTTACGATTTGAACGGATTATGTCGTTTCCGCGGGTATTTTGGTTTTCATCAGCTGCGTTTTTTCCTGAACGGACCCGAAATCCGGAAATTTCCGAAATCAGGGATGATGTCGGTCCCGAGCTTGCCGGATAAAGGGTCCGTTACGTATTTGTAAAAAATCTTGACGTCTAGGAATTTCTTGGTTAAAAATTTTTTTAAATACCTTTTAGGTTAAAGTCCTGTGTTATTTCTGAAGCAGAGGTATTTTTTTCAGCCTAAGAACAAAATTAGTACGAAAATTGACCAATAGAGGTAGCTGTACAATCCCTTGAAAACAAACTACAACATGCAAAAAGGTTCAGTAGAACTAACTATCTTGCCTGTTAGTTCTAAAGGGGTTGTGAGGAATACATGCTGACCCTCTATGCCGCCTTTTCTTCTTGAGGGACTGTATTTTGTTCTTAGGCTAAAAAAATTGAATTACACTGGTTGTAAAAAAATACGGGACTTAACACAACAAGTGGTGGGAAGAATCCATACATTGAGAGATGTTACACCACAATAAGGAGGGACCACCCATTCAGACTCGGAGGGAGATCCCTCATTAGAGGAATTCCAGTCCGTGGAGTGGGACCTTCCTCCAATTCAAGGTGTGAGGTCCCTCCGTAAGGCTGCAGCTAGAGATCATTTTCCCGTTGATTGTCAAAACGAAAGATTTATGTGCAGGGGAACATCTTTGGTCCGCTAATTGACCTCAGCTAACCACACAAAAGGACCAGGCTCCTTCGGGCATTCGGGGGGAGATCAGGAGCATTGATAATATCCCCTTCCTTTTGTGTGGTTAGCTGAGGTCAATTAGCGGACCAAAGATGTTCCCCTGCACATAAATCTTTCGTTTTGACAATCAACGGGAAAATGATCTCTAGCTGTAGCCTAAAGGGTTTCCACTCCGTGAAGTGGAACCTTTATCAAAGTCTAGGTGGGAGGTCCCTCCGTATCGTGGTGTAACATCTCTCAATGTATGGAGGCAATTTCTTCCCAACACTTTTTGTGCAAAATGCCGTATTTTTCTACTTGCACTGAAAACGTACCAGAGAGGTGCATTTCAAAACCTCAAAAAACATTGAATGCTATTTCTCATCAAATTAGAAAATCGTCGAATAAAACAGTTTCACCTACACTTTCTGTGACGATTCATTTGATTCTCCGTGATGTTAGGCAGCTTTTAAGAACGATACTACGTAAACAATCAACAGCTCATTAGAAGGAGCTCTGTCCTACGTGACGAAGTTCCACGCTCCAAATAAGTACAAAACCATTCGTACAGAACCACAGAGTACTAGAACAGAGAATCCGTGGCCATAGGCGCTAATGGAAATATATAAGTTGGATGGGTTTAGGGCTTTCTTGGCTCTGGGATAGCATCTACGTCACGGAAGGCGGAGAAAAACGCCTGATTGGGCGATAAAAACTTTCTTCCTTCTCCTTCGAAAATAGCAGATACGTCCCAGCCAATCACAGGTTTGGTCACCAAAATGTCTGTCAATCATTTATAGTTCCTCGTGGCGCCCTCAAACCCGTCCAGAATATGAAAATATTGTTTTGGACCATCTTTTAGAATTTTTCTCTGTGTATAGAACGATCAGAGAGAAAAAAATGTGGCTTCGCAGCGCCATCTGGTGGGCGTTTGGAATACTAAACGCGAAACTTTATTATTGCAGGCCCATGTCTCTGCCGGACCTCGAAGAGCTGGACCCGGTGCTGCTGCGGCGGCTGGAGTGGGTCCGGTCGCACGAGCTGGGGGGCCGCCAACAGCACCCCCTCACCTTCACGGTTCGCGACCGCATGGGGGCGCTGTCCTACTCGGCGGAGCTGCTGGAGGGAGGAGCGGACATGGAGGTGACGGAGGACAACAAGCGGGACTACGTGGAGGCCTGCCTGAGATGGAAGCTGGCCGAGCGATGCCTGCTGCAGTTGCAGGAGATACGAAAGGGATTTATAACGGTGAGCCCATCGACTGTTCGATAGTTCACATGGTTTTTTACCGGGTGTTTCAGATAAGGCGCGCGCCACACTACGAAAGAAAATAGTCGCGAGAACGATCAATCTCTATTAAAAAACGATTAAGATGCTATCGAGAGGAAGGGAACTCGAGGGACGATGTAATAGATAAGTCTTGTAGCAGAGCGGTCGAAGTACTCCTCACTGACAAGCGTCGCATGGGCTCATAGTGGGCTCTGCTACAGGAGTTATCTACTTACTACATCGTTCCCTCGAGTTCCCCTTTAGATAGCATCTTAATCGTTTTTTAATGGAGATTGATCGTTCTCGCGACTCTCTCTTTCGTAGTGTGGCGCGCGCCTAAGTGAATCAGGTTTTTTTTATTTGAAGGCCTGCGGCGAATGTAAACGAACGCAAAGTCATACTCGCCA
This sequence comes from Tetragnatha versicolor, assembly GCA_024610705.1. Lineage (NCBI taxonomy): Eukaryota > Metazoa > Arthropoda > Arachnida > Araneae > Tetragnathidae > Tetragnatha > Tetragnatha versicolor. Next base: position 66,035,332 of record JANDEH010000004.1, on the reverse strand, counting down.
ACTTTTGAAAACTCACATCCGTCAAACTTTTTGCGTATTATTACAAAACCACAACTTGAAGCTTTTCAGCGTTAACAAGCCTGAAAAACATCAACGTGAATTCCAATTTCGGAAAAAGTTGTTTTTTTCCGCATTGCGAACTGAACACGAGAAGAAGCAAAATTTATTGATGAGCTTGAGCACGCGTCAAGACTAGCCGTTGCGGCGAATTGAAATATAAACGTCGAAGAAGGGATAACCGCATTTTAAGCTGGACAATTTTCTCTCTCAGGTGCTGGACCCTAAGTTGTTGGACCGCTTCAGCGAGGAGGAACTGCAGGCCATGATCGAGCAACCAGTGGACTACTCTGACTCCGAAAACGAAGATCCCAAGAGCCACTCCTTCTAACAACACTTAATAAATTTCCTTAACCCTGCTTTCTTTATTTTCACTCTTCCCATCACACTATTAAGATAATACGACACCGTAGGAGCACGCCACACTATTCGGAAAATAGTCGTGACATCGATAAATCTCCATTAAAAACGATTAATATGTTTATCAGGAGGAGGAGGGAAGAAATAAGGGGACCTGAGGGAGCGATGTAGTAGATAACTCATGTAGCAGATCGGTCGAAGTACTCCTCACTGTCAAGAGTCGCAGTGGATCTGGTACAGGAGTTATCTACTACATCGCTCCCTCAAGTCCCCTTCTTTCTTCCCTCCTCCTTCTGATAACATCTTAATCGTTTTTAATGGAGATTTATCGATGTCACGACTATTTGCCGAGTAGTGTGGCTTGTGCCTTACACCAAAAATGGTGGAAAGAAATCGCCACTATATAATTGAGAGACGTTACACCAGAACACTGAGGGAGGTCCCACGGTTGGATGACCTCCCTCGGAGCCACAGTGGGACCTCCCTTCGATGATATAGTGTCAATTTCTCTCCTTCACTTTAATGTGTGAAGTTAATGTCCCAGACGCTTCGCCGACAAAATTTTTCCTTCCCCCTGACACATCCTTTTTAATCTCCCCTTTTAGGGAGATTGTCGGCAAAAGGTCCCGATCGAATACCTTAGAAACTATGACAAATCGAATGCCTAGGAATCAGACCTTGTGTGAAAAATCGGTTCCCAGAGCAGAAGATCCCTTAGATATTTTAGTAACTAATTAAATTTGCAACTATCACTCTTGATGTGAGCTTTGTTAAAATTGCAAAAATGAAGTATTATCAACACAACAATGTAGTATATCTGATTAATTAGAGGAGACAGCAACAATAAATTTCGTCAGTTTTTTGTTCAACTGTTAAAAGTGGAACAGATCAAGAAATTAGCACTTAAAGCTGAAATTGACTTATGGGTGATATACACAGTTTTGTGGCCTGAATACATTTTAAATGTAAGTAAACGAGTTAGAAAAGAAAATCTTTATAAAAATTTTATTTAAAGGGATAGAAACCTTGCGAATTTTCCTTGTTTCAGCAAAATTTGAAGTTCTTTATTCATAATATTTAATCTTTTCTTATAGTTTTAAGGACGAAGAAAAAAGACTTAGACGCGGAAGCAATACTAGGAACACTCAAAGAGAATTTTCAGATAAGTTTCCTTTTTTTAATTATTAAGTCTAGAAAACATGTGTAATAGGACATTTTAAGTGTTTTAAGAAATACCAAAGGTTAAAGATTCTAATTTTTTGCAAGAAAAGGGGGGGGTCAAGAATATAGATTACACTTTAAAAAATATTATTTAAAAAGATTATTTTTAATTAATTTAATAAACAAATAAATTGAAATTATTAAAGCACTGCAATAAACCGAGAATAATTTCGTCCTCTGAATTATTTAGAAAAGGATAATTATAAATTTTAAGATAATTTATATCGATGATTTTAAAAGTATTATAATTTTAGTTTCTTTTGTATTTTATGAATTCATATTATGATGCACTTTTGACACTATAGAAGTTTTATTTACTCCTGGCAGACATGATTTTGGAGCAAGATTTATAGTATAAGAGTGAATTTTAATTTTATAAATCGAGATACCACTTAGATTCATATAGACCAGTATATAAGGCCGGCTAAATATATGTTATTCTATTATGATTATTTTGATTTATTGAATAATTTAGTGATTTAAATACTTTTCTTATATCAGTGATTTAATAAGTTTTTACTTATCTTAGTAATTTAATGATTTAATATGAATTATTTAGTGATTTAGAGTTTTTATACAGGTCGACTGGCTATTAACGCTTAATGGTTAGTTAATAATTATAAGACAATATCCGACTTGTGGATGATTGCCTAGGGAGAGTGGATCTCGATTAGGTTTAGGATTTATGAATTGTTAGTTTCATAAGCCAATAAAGTGTATTTCAGAAGTTGTATTTCATGCACAATAACACCAAATACACTTACACTTATTAACTATAAATTACTTTTCAACTGTTCCAGAGGTTGTTTAATTTTAAATAATTGTTTTTCTCGCCCTTTAATTGAATTTGTTTTTGAAAAATTATAAGTTATCTATTTATATAAATTAAGGGTTTTTTTTGCTTCATAGATGAATAAAGGGAACCAGTAGCTGAGTTCTTTCGACGCTTTTGAATTAAATAAAGACCCCCGGAGAAATTGAAAATAGGAATTTTGAAATTAGTTTTCTCCAGAGCTGTTCCAGAGGTATAAGTTTAATTTTTCATTATTGTTTAAACGAAGCTATACTAAAATCACTAATAATCAAGCAGATTTTAAAACACAAATATCACACCGAATTCATAGAAGCGCAAGACACGATTGAAAATATGGAGGGTTCTCAGAATAGAAATGAACCAAGTCCACTTTAGCTACTTTTGAGCTACAGACGTTTAAAGTTAAAGCTTTATAGCAAAACTACATGTTAACAACAGAACTTGCTGCTGCCAAGCGGATATTATCAGAACTAGGACTTGGTTCACTATTGCACTGAAATTTTACATAGTTGGTGCATGTTATATAGCGTTGCTAACTCAAAAATGACAAAAAGTGGACTTGGTCTATTTTAATTCTGAGCCCTCCATATTTTAGAGTGAGAGTAATACCTAAATAAATCCCAATAGCGTTGCCAATAATCACAGGAATATGAATTTTTGATATCATGTTTTTTTTTGTAAAATGTTCTGCTATACAAATAAATACTTTTTTTCTTTTAGATTCAAAGATGCAGAAGACGAAATAGAAGCCGAGTTATTGCTTTCACAATACTTTTTGATTTACATGGATACAGTGGCATATTTTAGGTATACAAATCTACTAGAGGAAGTGTACTGTGCACCAAACGAAGATCCAGTCCCATACACTGAAATGTTGTGATTTTTAATAAAATTCATATTATAAATTTTAGAGTTTGGTGTTCTTTTAACCCATATCCCTTACCCATGGTCACTTTTACCAAAGGGTATTAGACCTTTCGATGACCCTATCGGAGACGTTTGTTCCAAATGAAAGCCGCGTGAAACATACTTTTGAAACATCCTGTATATTTATTTACACATAAACAGGTCAGGTTTCTTGTGACTGTAATCAATCCTTCTCTTTGATAACAGTAAGGTTATTGAACGAAACATGTCTTCTGTCGATACAAAGAAATAGATTTATATATTCCTCATGTATTTTTGGTTTCCGGTTTTTACACAGAAAAGTTTCAGTGAATATGGTAGTTTACCTTGGGTAAGGTCACTTAAAACGCCAGTTTTAATTAATTAACGAATTATCTAAAAATATAATTAACATTGTATTGATAATAATAAGGAACATTGTTCCCCCCCAATAATAAGGAAAATTGTTCAGAAAAACTTTGTTTTTTAACTAAATGCGTTTTTCCAACCTTTAATCATAAAGGATGGCGTCAATTTACCAATGGCACCTAACATAAGAGGGGGACAGACTCTCCATAATTTAGATTTAGAACACTTTTTTCTTTTATAATATATGTTGAAGCTAGTGCTGGCTGAGTGAAAAAATTACCTGGCAAAATATTTCAACATAAAACTTAATCAGCACAGATATTCCTAAAAAAATTCTGATCACCAGTAATGAATAAAACGCGTATTTTCTTTTCTGATCACAAAACGGTTAGTCGGAAAAACGAAACGATTTCATCCGAATGATTTTATCTGTTTCAGATAAAAAAAAAAGCAATGCCTGAATCTTAAGTGACCAATAAAAATTTTGATTTGATTTTAAATTTTTTCACCCCCGTCTTCAGAATTATCAAATTCAAACCCCGGCGAATCATTATTAAATCAAACAAAAACTTACCTTTCTCCAGACAAGCATATAAAAATTAGTGATGGGCAAAATCGATAATTTTAGGTATCGAATACTTTGGTATCGAATACTTATAGGTATCGAATACTTTGGTATCGAATACTTATAGGTATCGAGTAATTTTAGGTATCGAGTACTTTTTTTCAATGTCGGGAAATGAACCTGAAGGGACAATTTTTTTAGGGCCTATCCATAATCAGACTAATATTAAAAAAACTGAAAGCGATCCATCAAAAAGCCCCGTAGCTACGGGCCTGGAGGTGGATAGAGGCGAAGGATTTGGCGGGGGAAAAACCTAGCCGCGTCAAATTTATCTCGCGGATGATTAACGACTTGGGTTTGAGCGTTGCAAAATGAAAACGGAAACAGGCTGCGTTTGATCTACAGTAGGTATTATAAAGATTACTTCATTGAAAAATTTAAAACGAAATATGTCAATAAAGTATCGATACTTTTGTGGGTATCGAATACACTCGATACCTATAGGTATCGAGTACTTAAGTATTTGGTATCGATACCTGCTCATCACTAATAAAAATTCGTATAGTGAGCTCTTTAAACGTAGAACGACGATCTGCCAACTTATGGAGTATACTTGGCCGCTGAATGGATCTTGGAAATTTAAACATCCCAGAGAGAGAGAGAAGTTCTATAAATAATGTTTTTAGTTTTTTTATTTTACTGGTGAGTATATGATGGTCTGAGGAGTTCAGATAGGGATTTTTCCCGCCTTTTAAATTCGAATATATCAAAAATCTGTTAACTGTTTTTTAAGACACATTAGCAAAGATATAGTTCATGTGAAATTTCAAAGAATATCAATCAATTTTGACTGAGCCAGGCCCGCAAACGGGAAAACACTAAAACCCCAGTGGGCTCAGGGAAATCAACTTAACTAAAAAAAGAGAGATGTTGTTGAAAAATATTCATAAATATTACTAATTGAAGAGCTAACACAATTGAACTATTGAGAAATAATTAAATTATGTGAAACTAGTAAAAAAGTACATCCAAGTAGGGTAGGGTGGCTCAAAAAACTTTTTTTTTCACGTAGAGTTCTGGGCACCGGGCACCCTCTACTTTTTTTGAACAGTTAATAGAAGCTCACAGCCAAAATTTCTAATCTGTATTCGAATTAGAAGTCGATGACCAAGAGGATGGAAAAAAATCCAAATTAGAATATTTTTATAGAAAACAACTCACATCTGTGTGACATTTTTTGCATGTTTTAAGTCATATGGACACCCATCAAGCGAGTTTATGAATTTTCCCTGAGTGAATCGCTCGTGCTGTATAACTTTAGGGATAGTTTAGGGACTTGCCTAAATTTCAAATATTTTTATTTTTTTAAACATGATTAAATTTTATTTTCAACTTGAAATTTGGTAGTAATGTTCATTTTATTTTTGAAAATGATGGTCATGATGCACATTAAATCAAAGACAAAAAAATTAAAAACAAAATAGGACTAATTTCAGGTTCTTAAGTTGTATAGTTCTAGAGTTATTGGCTGTTTAAAAATGCAAGAAAAACAACTTTACAAAAGTTCTTTGGACATTAGAAAATTACAACAACCAAAATAAAGGTGATAAAAAAACAAAACCTGGAACATTATATATCTATAAGGTTAATAGTTTCTTATAAAAAAATCATGAACAAAATGAGAGGGTTTGATCTTTGGTTTTTTTAGTTGCTTTGTATAAAAATCTTCGAATTTGGACTTTTGCACTCCTCTTGGTCATCGGTTTCTAATTAAGGTACAGAGCCCAAACCTTGCCTGAATAGTTTTCTCTGTAGGTCTAGAAAATTGAGGGGGTGCCGCACAGTGGTGCCAAATGGTCAATTTCGGGAAAAAAACTCCAAAGCGCGCGAAATACGCTCTTTGACTCCTGGATTCCTAAGTTTTTTGGGTTTCTGAACCGATTGGAATTGATATAAAAGCTGTAAAACTTCACCCAATACGAAAAAATAGAAAAAAATCGTTTCTTGAGAAAATTTCATACGTTAGTAAAATTTCATTATAAGTTATTGTTGCAAAGAAAAATTAGGGACTAATTGTAAGTGGGGAATATTACTTAAATGATAAATATTAAAAGATAATAAAAGAAAAATAATATTTTAATCTTAAATTAGAAGCTTTATTAACATAATAAGCGATATTTATACTCTTTTTCAACAGCAAAAAATTAACAAAATATGAGTAAGAATACGTATTCAAAAGGTAATTATCAGTGGCGGCTCGTCCATAGGGGCTGCGGGGCTGCAGCACCCCCAACTAAAATTTCCCGAAATTCCAATTTTTATTTGCTTTACAATATTTAAAAAATTATCCTTTCCCCCCTTTAATCTTTGTCCTTTATAATCCTTTTTCAATTAATAATTCTCTGCTATGCCGTCTCGCCAACAGATTTCTTTCCGAGTCGATCAGCCCCAGCAAGTATACCTATCGTAGTATAAAACACTATCTCTATCATATCAAATCAAAATATCAAGAATTTAGCATGCGAATCTGTTAGGAGAAAAGGGGCTGCTTTTCAGCTTCAGCGGTGTCGCGAAAAAACCGTTCAATACAAAAACCGTTCAGACGAAAACCGTTCAAAAAACAAAAAAATTCATAGCTTTACACATGTAATAAATTTATTTGTATTTTATTGAACGGTTTTCGCATTGAACGGTTTTTTCGTATATCCTTTTCAGCAGCTCCGACCAAAAGAATGATAACATTTTCTTTTGAGAGAGCAGAGAAAAAAAACTGAGGGAAGAAGAATAAATATACGATTTCTTCTATACTAATAAATCACATTAGCTTTTTAGCTTTTCTCACTCCAACACTGTTTGAATTTTTATTTATAGCTTCTTTTTTTTCTTTTCAACAGAGAGAAAAAAATATTTTCTGATGTTTGGGCAAGTCAATAAAGATTTATGTTTACATTTTTGTAGCCAGGTTTTTATTTCTTTTTACAATGAACAAATTTAATTCGAAATGTAGATTTTAGTTCATATTCTCTTGATAACCTTCATCTTCGTAATAATTAGCTATATGTAGGAATAAAGGTAAGTGGCAGTTTTTGAATACTTAATTGTTAAGTGGGAAATCGAAATTTTTTATTGTTCCCATATTTTATATTTCCTTCTTTCCACATTTTGTTTAAAAGAAATATTATTTGCCATTTTTCGCTTAAAATATGTTGCCAACTTGGTACCGCCGGAGCAGCACCCCTTATATTTTACCTTCGAGCCGCCACTGGTAATTATAAAAGCACAGGTAACTAAAAATTATTCTGTAATATTTGGAATCAAAGCTTAAATGCTATTTAACGTAACAGAACATGGAAATACAAAAATGTGTACTACTAAATAGGAGTAGATCGATTATGCAAATCGTTTTTACTTAAGAGTTGGTCGACTTAATTTGTATTTGCATTATATTTTGCTTTTTAATAAAAACGCAGAAAGTATTTTAAAGTAACTTAACAATTAAAACAATGATCGTTAAAGAACATTACAGACAACATTTAATTAAAACACAAGATAATTAAAACAATGGTATAACTAATCTAAACTCAAAGCATGCTAAGGAGCTAATGTTGGTACCGAGATCGCTAAAAGTTGGTGTTTTCAGTAAAAAGTTCGTATATTTTATGTAGCTTGCAACACAGTTGCACCAGCCACATCTCGGAGTAAAAAGTGAACTGTGACCAAATCGTGTGGAATCGTGTGCTACAATTTACAGGGTACTTTCTCTAATGTCTATACTTTAATTTAAAACCAAAATTGGAGGTTAGCTTAGGTTAGCTAACAATGAAAACCTTAAGTATTTCTTTACTTTCTTAAAAATTCGATATGTCACCCTATTAACTTGATTTTCAAGCCATTGGTGATTAATTTTAATTAGAAACATGTGCCACCCTATTTCATAAATATAAGTGAAAAAAATAACGGAAAATGGGAACTTTGGGTGGGTTTGGGTTTTGCCAACGATGAAAACAAACCGACAATTTGAGCTTTTTTCTCTCATTGCGATATATGAGGCGAAAAACACCTCATTTACCTGTCCTAAATGAAAAATTATTCGAAAAATCCTTATGGATCCTTAATCTATGGATATTCAGGCCAGGCACATGGGCGCCCATATGTTAAAACTCAAGGGGGGCTCCGAGAAAAATATTAGGTTTTCAGTCAGGTATTTTTTTTGTTTCGAGGGGAGGAGGGTTTGGTTCAAAGTTATAGAAGTTTATGTTTCACTCATGTATTGTGCGTAGTATTTTTTAACACCCTCTAACTATAGTTTTTAATATTTTTACACTTAATGTAGAAATCTACTTGTTCACAATATACTTATGTAGTCTATACTAAAAAGAGGGAGGTCTGGGGGTCCTCAAAGAGAAAATTTTTGAAATTTACTTTTAACAGTATAGATTTAACTAATTTGAAACACTTTTGGGCAACAACCTAATAGGATTGTTACCCATGATTTTCATGATAGGAGTAGAAACAATTTTCATATTGCTTTTAAATTAGCTTAAAATCATAATAAAGTATTGATATAGTAGAAAATATAAAATAGAATGTTGAATAAAATTATTTATTATATAGTTAAATGAAGATTTTATGTAAATTTTTCCAATTCCAGGGGGGGCCGGGCCCCCCTCTGCCCTTATGTATGGGCGCCCATGTTCAGGCATAAAAAACCGTTAAAAAATTTCGATTCGAAGAACTTCATTTCTTGAGTTTTTTCCCGTCCGGCACCATTGTGTGCCGTGACGATTTCATAACACTTTATTTTTCCCATAGAAAAGTGGGCCACCCTAAAGTAAAGTAGGGTTGTTGTTTTTTTTGCTGTAGAAAAACAGCATATATAAAGCACCCTTAAGAAGGTAATTCCAAGTTTTTTCCTTGCTTTAGAAAGTCTGCAGTTAGTTATATTGCTCCCAAGAGAAGGGGTTTTAAAGTCTTTTTCTTTGCTTTAGAAAATCCGCAGTTTTATTTTATACAGCCACTGTAAAATCTTCAGATTGGCTGCAAAATTTCTATAAAGAATGATGTGCTGAAAAACTTCTAAATCCCATTTCTACAAAAAAAACCCTGATGCTGACTTCTCTTAGAAAACTTCGCTTTAGACATTTTTTTTGGCTGGGATTGTGGACTAATTAAAATTGCATGGGAGGCTGACAGGGGCGCCCATATGTAAAAACTCAAGGGGGGGCCCAAGAAAAGTTTTAGGTTTTCAGTTAGGCATTTTTTTTTGTTTCGAGGGGAGGAGGGTTTGGTTCGAAGTTATAGAAGTTTGTTTCACTCATGTATTGTGCGTAGTATTTTTTTCACACCTTCTACTTATCGTTTTTAATATTTTTACACTTAATGTAGAAATCTACTTGTTCACAATATACCTAGTCGATACTAAAAAGAGGGGGGTCTGGGGGTCCTCCCCCTGAAGAGTTTTGAAATTTTACTTTTAAGAGTAGAGATTTAACTCATTTGGAACACTTTTGGGCAGACACCTAATAGAATTGTTACCCATGATTTTCATGATATGAGTAGAATTCAGGATTCCTATATTTTGTTACTGTGGTGGTGGATATGGCAATGTTTCAGTGTATGAAATGTTAGAAACAATTTTCATATTGCTTTTGAATTAGCTTAAAATCATAAAGTATTGATATAGCAGAAAATATAAAATAGAATGTTGAATAAAAATTATGTATTATGGTTAAATGAAGATTTTATGTAAATTTTTCGGATTTCAGGGGGGGGCCCGGGCCGCATAATTCTAATTCCCACATGGACAAGGAACAAGTGCCTCTACGCGAGCGGAGGAGCCGGGGAAAAAAGAAGAACCGCTTGCTTTTTTCGAATTTCGCCACCTCTGAGAATGACTCACCGCGGCTACGCTATTCTTTCAAACTGTTAACCATCACAGTGAAATGCTCGAATGCAATGCACGGTAAAGATTTTAATTATGTGATTGTTGGCCTCCAACGGATAATGAATAATTTGATATCTCCAGATGGATTAAGTTTCTTCACGATCGTTGACACACATCTAGAACGGAAGGAAACATTCGCACTCATTTCAATCTATTAAGGTGGTGTTAAAAAATAATTATCAAAGTATATTCAATGGATAAAATCTTTTCATTCATTGGATCTATTAATAATTTGCATCGTGATTATTCTATAATAAGGTCTGATCAATAATTTGCTTCAGAAATATGAAAATTAACAGGATCTTAATGATCACTGAAGGAATTTAATAATACAGTTAGAACATTCCATGCGATAATTTGAACAGTATAAATACATGAAACAGAAACTCCAAATTCAAAGCAAATATTTATTTCTTTTCAAATACAATATGAAAATACCACAAAGTTCTAATGAAAATACCACAAAATTTTAATGAAAATACCACAAAATTTTAATGAAAATATCACAATTCTAACGACAATACCACAAAATTCTAATAAAATACCACAAAATAAAAAAAAATAATGATAAAAAAACAAAATTAACACTTTAAATTGTTTGAGTTTCTAAAATGGTTGGTAAATTGTTGTGTACAGCTTATGTGATTATTGGTGTTCCAAAGAAGTTCTACCGAGAAATTGTTATTTCCTACGGGCTTCGTGAGTTATTATTTTTATAACTGCGTCACTAATATTTTGTCCGAATTCAAATTTATACGCCATAATTTCATCATGTGAGTAAAAATGACGACAGAGATAGCAGACGAAATCAACAAAAAAATTACTTTCCTTTTCAGAAATAATGTTGAGTGAGGGTGAAACATGACTAAAAAAACCCCGCGCTGAGGAGAAAAACGCGATCAGAGCGGAGATTGCCAATGGCTGTTCCTCGTCCATGTGGGAATTGGAATTACGCGCCCGGGCCCCCCTCTGCCCTTATGTATGGGCGCCCATGGAGGCTGAGGTATAAGTTTGGGCCCCTCCCGAAATAAATTTCTATCTACGCCACTGTCCTGGGTTGATGAGTACAACACTCATTCACACATTATAATCAAACATTCGATCTACAAAACCAACCGCGTCATTTACTATTCCCAAGCATCTCCTCAATCGCACTTGGCAAAATGCCAAGTCACTCATGACGCAGATATTTCTAGACCTTTCCAGACGACATTGCCCTCGGGTTGCGTCACGCGGGAGGGGGGGCGGCGACGCATTCCTCTCCACTCACGACCTCTCCTCCCATTGGTCCAAAAGGCGCTGAGTGCCGTGTGCAAGAACTCTCCGATTGGCGAAAACCGCGCGACCGTGCGGAAAGTTGCACCCGGCACTTGGCGGGGGCGTGTGCAAAATTGCACGCAGCACCCGGTTTTTTGCGAAAGCCATCCCCTCGGGGGTGGATAAAAGGGTGGACGGGGGTCGGAGGAGGATAATTCGAATTCCAGACTCGCTTTGTGGAAGATCCCTCTCGTCCAGTGTTTGCTGCCTGATCATCTCTGCTCATCTTCTGCCTGCTCGTTAGCTACTACTACTAATTGGTAAGTTCGAAATTTTTCTTTCTTTTTAAATAATGGGACCTCTATCTTTTGGGGGTCATTCTACACAATAAATGTAGCACGTTTTGAGAGATGATTTTTAAAATTAAAATAGCAATTTCAAAACATTTAATTCCTGGAAGGATAAATGGTAATATCTCTTATTTTAGTCTTGTGAATGCCTAAATAATTTTTTAAAAATTCTTTTGGATACTTTGAACAATATTTTAACACTCATTAAATTTAAGTTGCACCTGATTGGATTGTTGGTTGGTTGACCGATTTTGAGCTGTTCTTATCTATCAGTGTTCCTTTGGTTTGTTGGTTGGAATAATTTATTCGCTTCTATTTTTTTACTATCTTTTAATGATAAATTTTACCTGATTGGCTGTTGCCTTCAGTGACATATTTTTAAGTTAAAAAACATTTAAATCTACTCTTATATTATACTAAGCACTTAACTTTGTGTGTGGTTCTGTTTACAATTTTATTTAACTACTTTTAAAATAAATTTATTAGTAATCATCCAATCTTTAAGAGTAATTTTCAGTTGTGACATAAAACTGATTAAGTTTCACCTCTGAGATTTAAATGTTGGATAGCTTTTAATTTCTTATAAAAAATGAAATTAATTATGAAATTTTACACTGTGTCCTTCCAAAAGAAACATAATTTTTTCCAAATCGTGCTTTGAGTAATAACTTATGTACATTTTTTGTAGTATGATCCCATGGTTTTGTATAAATATTTAACCCTCCAAAACCATTGAAGGTTAAGGGGAACTCTGAGCTTTTAAGATATATTTTTTATTGGAATAGAAATAAAATGTTAACTCTTTTTGGGAAAATTTCTCTGCATGAAAATTTCTCTGCATTTAATTAAAATTTGTTTAAAAGCTTGCAATAAATTTTGTGTTCATATTGATTACATTGAAACAAATTTAAAAGTTAAAGAATAAGTATCAAAAATATGGATCTGTATTAAAATCATTTGTGACTTTAATATGGACCCATCTTTTTTGTTATATTATTTTCTTGGTGATTTTACACTATAAATAGGCAAATATAATTTAAAGATCATGAAAACTAGAATTTTTGTAATGCTTATGATTGGTTTGAGATATTAGCTTCTATAATAAATTAATTAGATACTTTAAATTTTTTTGAAAACCTTTATTTTTCCATATTCGTATAAGTCAATTTTAAAAAGAGAATAAGTTCAAAAAATGGCAAGCCGACTTTTTGTGCCAAAAAAATAACTACCCCCTATCAGCAGATATAGCCCCTTGAAATCTATGTTCATTCATAGTATCTTTTATTTAATTTGAAGTATTTTTTTATTCTGTTAATATTCAACTCCATTCAGCTGCTTTGATAAGGTTTCCTAATACTTTTGAATTTAATTTGTCTATCCTTTTTTCACATTTGTTATGTGATATGAATTAAGCAGAAACTTAATTTAATTAAAATTTAAGAGCTGTAAAAAAGAAATTAAAAATTAGAAATTTTAAATTTCTTTCTCTTAAAAATTTTTTAGCTGAAATTTCTTAAGTTTGAGAAAGGGAAAAAGTACATCAACTTTTTTCTACTCTATACTACATTTTAAACATACTCGTATATTTTTCGTTGATTTTTCTGATAGGGAATAATTGTAAATATTTTCTGAATTTCCAATAAATATTTCAGCGTACACTTTCAAATTTACTGTAGGTAATACAACATGAAAATTCTATTTATTTTATAGACTTTCTCAAAACTTGGTTTTTGAAATTTAAAAAAATCAAACTTTGGTCTCAAAACTTGACCACTTATTCTCTTTTTTAAAACTGGCGATTCCATCAAACACTTAATTAATGGGGAACGAAAACTCTACATAAGGTATAGTAGTTAGTATACTGCTGCAATACATTAATAAATAAAAGTTCAGTCTTTTTCCATCCTCAAATGTCATCACATCCCGCTCTTACGCACTTGATCGAACCTTTTCATAATATCAGTGTCAGATCGCGATGAATGAACTTGGTCGTTATCAAAAGCAGCGTATACATTAGACATAACGACGTCATAAGAACAACTTATGCGTTTGTACTCATACCCTGATAAGACTGACATAATGATAACGATAACCTTAGAAGAATATTCACTGTTTCTTATTGTGTAAAAGAAGGGAGGGTTATAGAAAACCGACAATACGCTGTCGGACAACCAAGAACAAGATAAATAAAACTTAAAACGTATGTTAACAACAACATCTTGAAACCCTTTCATAAAGTTATAAGGTGAAGATATCTGCACAAGTTTTCTTAATTTTTTTCAATGGATGAATACAACCGGGGTTTTGAATGACTGCCTAAAATTTAAAAAAACTTATTTACTATGTATCTAGAAAAAATGTTTAAATAAGCATATTTTTAAAAATTTTAAACCAAAAAATTATACTATTCCTGAATTTTAAATATTAATATTTCACTTGTTTAGATGGTGGTTTAAAATTCCGCTAATATATGGAAATGTTATAAAGAAAAATTCTTTACTGTGTTCTTTGAGTGAATTTGATAGTAAATATTTTTTTCTTCCAGAAAAAATGGAACAGAAACAGCAAAACATCACAATGTCGTCTTGCGGCTGTGGCAAGCAATGCCAATGCTCCAACAAAACTACTGCCTGTGTCTGCGGAGACAACTGCCAGTGTTGTACCGAAGTAGCATGCAAGAAGTCATCTGCATGCGTCTGTGGAGACAATTGCCAATGCTGCGACCAAGTTGCCTGCAAGAAATCCTCTGCCTGCGTCTGCGGAGACAACTGCAAGTGCTGCTGCGAAGTAGCCTGCAAGTCCGCTGCTGCCTGCGTCTGCGGAGACAATTGCAATTGTTGTAACGAAAAAGCCTGCAAGTCCACTGCTGCCTGCGTCTGCGGTGACAATTGCAAATGTTGTAGCAAAGTTGCATGCAAGAAATCCTCTGTCTGTGTCTGCGGAGACAACTGCAAGTGCTGCAGCGAAGTAGCCTGCAAGAAATCATCTGCCTGCGTCTGTGGAGACAATTGCCAATGCTGCGACCAAGTTGCCTGCAAGAAATCATCTGCTTGTGTCTGCGGAGACAACTGCAAGTGCTGTAGCGAAGTAGCCTGCAAGTCCGCTGCTGCCTGCGTCTGCGGAGACAACTGCAAGTGTTGTAACGAAAAAGCTTGCAAGTCAACTGCTGCCTGCGTCTGCGGTGACAATTGCAAATGTTGTAGCGAAGTAGCCTGCAAGTCCGCTGCTGCCTGCGTCTGCGGAGACAACTGCAAGTGTTGTAACGAAGTAGCCTGCAAGTCCAATGCAACCTGCGTCTGCGGAGACAATTGTCAATGCTGCGACCAAGTTGCCTGCAAAAAATCCTCTGCCTGCGTCTGCGGAGACAACTGCAAGTGCTGCAGCGAAGTAGCCTGCAAGTCCGCTGTTGCTTGCGTCTGCGGAGACAACTGCAAGTGTTGTAACGAAGTAGCCTGCAAGAAGTCATCTGCCTGCGTCTGCGGAGACAATTGTCAATGCTGCGACCAAGTTGCCTGCAAAAAATCCTCTGCCTGCGTCTGCGGAGACAACTGCAAGTGCTGCAGCGAAGTAGCCTGCAAGAAATCATCTGCCTGCGTCTGTGGAGACAATTGCCAATGCTGCGACCAAGTTGCCTGCAAGAAATCATCTGCTTGTGTCTGCGGAGACAACTGCAAATGTTGTAGCGAAGTAGCCTGCAAGTCCGCTGCTGCCTGCGTCTGCGGAGACAACTGCAAGTGTTGTAACGAAGTAGCCCGCAAGTCCAATGCAACCTGCGGAGACAACTGCAAGTGCTGCAGCGAAGTAGCCTGCAAGTCCGCTGTTGCTTGCGTCTGCGGAGACAACTGCAAGTGTTGTAACGAAGTAGCCTGCAAGAAGTCATCTGCCTGCGTCTGCGGAGACAATTGTCAATGCTGCGACCAAGTTGCCTGCAAAAAATCCTCTGCCTGCGTCTGCGGAGACAACTGCAAGTGCTGCAGCGAAGTAGCCTGCAAGAAGTCATCTGCCTGCGTCTGCGGAGACAATTGTCAATGTTGCGACCAAGTTGCCTGCAAGAAGTCATCTGCCTGCGTCTGCGGAGACAATTGTCAATGCTGCGACCAAGTTGCCTGCAAAAAATCCTCTGCCTGCGTCTGCGGAGAGAACTGCAAGTGCTGCAGCGAAGTAGCCTGCAAGTCCGCTGCTGCTTGCGTCTGCGGAGACAACTGCCAGTGTTGTAGCGAAGTAGCCTGCAAGTCCGCTGCTGCCTGTGTCTGCGGAGACAACTGCAAGTGTTGTAACGAAGTAGCCTGCAAGAAGTCATCTGCCTGCGTCTGCGGAGACAATTGTCAATGCTGCGACCAAGTTGCCTGCAAAAAATCCTCTGCCTGCGTCTGCGGAGACAACTGCAAGTGCTGCAGCGAAATAGCCTGCAAGTCCGCTGCTGCTTGCGTCTGCGGAGACAACTGCAAGTGTTGCAGCGAAGTAGCCTGCAAAAAGTCATCTGCCTGCATCTGCGGAGACAATTGTCAATGCTGCGATCAAGTTGCCTGCAAAAAATCCTCTGCCTGCGTCTGCGGAGACAACTGCCAGTGTTGTAGCGAAGTAGCCTGCAAGAAATCATCTGCCTGTGTCTGCGGAGACAACTGTAAATGCTGCAGCGAAGTAGCCTGCAAGTCCTCTTCAGCCTGTATCTGCGGAGACAACTGTAAGTGCTGCAGCGAAGTAGCCTGCAAGTCCGCTGCTGCCTGCGTCTGTGGGGGCAATTGCCAATGCTGCGACCAAGTTGCCTGCAAGTCCTCTACTGGCTGTGTCTGTGGAGACAACTGCAACTGCTGCGACAAGGTACCATGCAAGAATTCTGCCTCTTGCGACTGCGGAGACAAATGCAAGTGCTGCGACTCTGTAGCCTGCAACAAGAGTTGCTCCGCTTGCGTGTCCACATGCCCTTGCGGAATCGATTGCAAGTGTGGTTCCAGAGCCGTTCCCATCTGCGTATGTTAAAGCATTTGAGGAACACTATAGTAATGATCATCGGAGATATTCACCAATGAGATAAACTGTAAATATATTCATCAGAAGATTGGTCTCTAAGGATGTGAAGAATTAATTTATTTTAATGCATTTTGATGTCGAGTAGTGCATTTTATGATCTATGTGTAGATTATCTATGAAATTTAATTCCACTTTTGTTTTAGTCCGCTTGTGTATGTGCTTGTTTTTTGTGAGAAATAAAGTTAGTTTTTTTTAATTTTTGTTTTCTTTACTTGTTACAGGTACTTTTAATCTCTTCTCTAATATTTTCAAAGCTAAAATAATTATAAAATTATTAATGGTATTTTATAGAAGTGCTAATAACTCTGGGTTCGTTATGGAAAATGTGAATTTTAAGGATTGGATAGAATTATTTAAATATTAGGAGAAATTTGTTAATTATATTACAATACAAGCTTAGTTAAAATCTTCAATATCCTTATAGTATATTTACTGCATAAATTAAATACAGTTTTAATACTTATGTTGAATTTCATTTGGTAAGAAATTTTCAGTCGAAAGCAGGTAAAATGATTTTAAAATGTTCAGGGTAAGATCTTTGTAATAAATGCGCGAGTAAATTTTCTTTTCATGTAGCTTAGTTCCAGGTTTTATTTTTTTATCACCTTTATTTTGGTTGTAGTAATTTTCTAATGACCAAAGAACTCTAGTTGTTTTTCCTGCATTTTAAACAGCTAATAACTCTAGAACTATACAACTTAAAAAATGAAACCAGGCTCATTTTTTTTTAGAAATTTCATTTTCTTTCATTTGGTGTGCATCATAACCACAAAAAAATGAGAAAAAAAATTAAATATAAAATTTTCTTTTAAAAAAATTTTTATTAAGAAATTTTAAAGCTTTTTAACTCCTAAAATAAACCTTTCTATCAAATTTCAAGATGAAAATAAAAAATTCATGAAGAAAAAATAAAAACCCTAAACACCCTCAAATAATACAAGTGCTATTAATTAACATGTAAAATTCCCCTCCTCTTTGGCATCGACTTCTAATTCAAATACAGAGTTGAAATTTTGGCTATGAGCTTCTATTTGCTGTTCAAAAAAAGTAGAGGGTGCCCAGCCCAGAACTCTACCTGAAAAAAAAGTTTTTTGGCCACCCTAATGTAATGTAGCTCCTATTACATAATTGATTAATTTTTTTATTTAAGGAATTCTTGCCAAGAATGAAATACAATAATTGAATAGTTTGATTGTGTGTAGGATTTAAAAGTAGAAAATAGTGTGTATAGCACTACACACTTAGAATTTAAGGACAGGAATCTCACAGGAGTTCACAAATTCAACAATAAGCCAGGTTTAAAAAAATTATATAAATTATAAATTTTTAATCTTGTACGATTGAATATAAAATTTATCTTTAATGTGTTCTAACTTGTACCCTGTGTCTAGAAATATACAATGGGAGCCCAAGTATAAAGGAGGTTCCACCCCCCGAAAAATGAGTTGGTATGGCAGTATCAAATCGCCCCCCATTGAAATTGAGGAATTCAATATTCCAAATATTTTAATTTATGTGACACGCAAGTCTCCTCTAAGTATAACCCAAAGGGTCTCAAATTGAGAGAAAAACATTACTTTCAAGGATTAAAATTTCAGCATCCTTTTGTTAGGGAAACCCCTCCTCAAAATTTTGAAATATATTATGTGTTGTTTTCTTTAAAAGTTTTGAGACTTGAAAGGAAGTACTTTCTAAAGGGTCTTAATAAAAGTGAGCTAAAACAGTTTTTTGAGCTAACAAGATTCCCCATTATTACCTGAAAATGACATTTAAAAAAAAAATTGAAATTAAGTGCACCGAAATTAAATTTTTTTGGGCTAGTAAAGTAGGAAGTACATGCACTGTCCTCTAAGTGCCAGGGGTAGATCCAGGTTTTATATTTTGGGGCCCATTCCATTGTTTTTTGTGAAAACGAATTGTTTTTGAGAAAAATTAAAGCAGTGATAGTTAGCAGATTAGTGCGTAAATGTAAAATTGACTCACAAACCCAGGAAATCATGAAAAATTCAAATATTTTGTGAATGTTTTCTTGCAAATTATCACTAAAGCTAATTTGAATTTCATGAAAGGGACATTTTATGAATTTATTTTTGTGAAGAGACAGACTTAAAGAAGGAATTTTTGTGAAGGGGCAGCAAAAGGGCCCCAATTTTTGTCTGGATCAAGCCATGAGTGCTGATATGAATACATAGCAATAATTTTTTACACTTTTGTATGAAATTTTGTGGCAACTGTTCATATGTTAAAATGCTATAATCTATATATTTAATACATTATTTGCTCACAGTTCAAAATAAGGATGTTTTCTATATATATCAGCATGTTTGGTTACCATCATCAAAGTGTTTCAAATAGCCTGAGGAACAAGTGCTAGCCAGCAAATAGATAATTGTTGCTTTATATTAGTTTTTATTAAGAACTTATAACATTGATGATATCTTCTCTCCGAAGTATCATATATGGATTAGGAAACCAAGTTTTCCATTTGTTCCTCATTGTAAGCAGAACCTAGGGGAGTGGGATACCTTGAGAAACTTTTGTTAAATTATTTTTTTATATTTTACAATTATATTTATTAAAACACAACTAAAAATTAATATACTCTTTGTGCATCTAATAAAAAAGATTTAGACACATTATCTCTTCTTGGATGTTGATGAAAATAGTTGAGACATTTAACAGCCAGACTTTGGCCGTTTCATCTTCTTCCACTCTGCTAGGAATTCATAAAACAAATTTAAAAAGCCTTTAAGTGCCCCACTAGTGGCTCCTCTTGGAGCACTCTTAATAAAAGTATAAATTATAAATGGTATTTTGAAACACACTATTATAACACTAATTGATGAGAAAAAAACATGCGTAATAATTCAAAATTTTTCAGATTTTCTCATTTTTGCCTTGGCATAAATCACTGGGGTTTTTTGTTTCTTTTCAGAAACTTGTTTGCACTAATACTATCTAAACTATAATCCTCTAAAATCTAGTGTTTATTTAATTTTCTGAATAAAAACATTTTTTTTGCTTATGAGAGGTTTTGGTATCTTTGTGCAAGGAGTGGTTTTAAAATAGTGTAATTCAAATAAATACACGTGTTCAGTTTTATGATCCTGCAAAACACTTAAAATATGCTATGTTTCAATTTATTGCCAGCTGACTACCTCAACAGGGTTCCCACTCAATTTCAGAAATAAAATTCCCTGACTTTTCCAGGTCAATTTTAAAGATTTTTCAGAAAAAAAACTAGCAATTCACTGCTTTTTTCAGATACTTCTTACTTTTTGAACACATAATTTTCAATAAATTGACTATTTTTACACACACAAGAGCCAAAATTGACACGCACATACAAAATTTTCATTTTCCAGGTTTTTGGCCAAAATTAGCAATTTTCCCCGACTTTTTAGGTGAAATTTTAATTCTCCGACTTTTCCAGGTACTCCCTGACCCGTGGGAACCCTGCTCAATGAATATTCCAAGTAGAAATATTCTTAAAATAAAATATTCATTTATTTTAATTAAATAATTTATTCAAATTAGAATTAAAAAAGTTGAACTTCTGGGATAATAAAATTTTTTTCAACATTGCTTATAAAGGAAGTTCAAGGAACCAATTTTCCACCACTTTGAATTAACCCTAAACAGCTGTGTCAAAAACTGTACTGAGGACAGGTATCTCAGACACCTAAGTTAAAGACATTTAAGTAATCCAAATTAACCTTGATTGCTTAAGAATATTTGTGATGCATGACAACAGTTAAGGGACATTCAAGTTGCATGTACTAATAAAAGATATTTTTCAGGGTTAGAAGTTAACCTTGCTAAGCCTAGATGTCAAATACACGGGTGTTTTTGAAATATACTTATCCTAAATAAAGGTTACTTTACAAAAAAAGCGTGAATTTGTGAGACAAAATAATACTTGAAAAAAATTATATAATTATGTTTTAATACAAAATGTTTATATACACATACAAATTAACAACTTACAATGCCATAACAATTGATTAAGAATTCTCAAATTCCTGATTCCTGAAAATAAAAAACAAAGAATAAATACATATTATATCATTTCCTTTGTAACTGCTTTTAATTCTATAGAAATTTGAAAAAATTATGAATCCAAAGAAGAGTCCAAGTTTCCCAAACTGTGTGTCAGGAGTCAATTTTTAATGGGTTGATTTTTCTAACAGTAACAATTTGATTTCGAGATAGAGGTTATATTGGTATTATTTGAAAATTCGCGTCGCTGTAAAATGTATAAATAGCATCTTGAATCAATTTAAAGATTAGAAACAGTGGAAAAAACACATCATCAGGTAGCAAAGGATTGTATCAGCATAAGGAATTAATAGGTTTTCACCCAAAGGGTATTCTGCCATTTGATGACAATGTAATTTGTTTTGGAGCAATATTCAAAGAATGTGGATATTCACCAACAGCTGAAACGAATAATTTATATTTTAAAGAAAAGCTTATATTGCCTTTGAAACGCAGATATAGGCAGGCAGAAGTGGCTTCTATACTACCAGTAGAAATCTTTAAATTATTTGATACTTTCAAAATGTTGGTACTACATCCCTGTAATTACATTAGCTATAGTTAGAAAAAAATATTTTGACCAAAGAGTTAAAACAAGTGAAGAATTTTATAATAAGTATAGGCAGGGCTCGATTTCAGCCGGAACGGCGTTCCGGAACCTCTTTTTCGAATAAAAAATTAATATTTTATTTGAGGGGTCTCCTATAACTTACAGCCCGCGAAAACCTTCTATAAGTACGAAACAAAAGTCCTAAAATGAATTAAAACCCTGTTTTTAGGGTCTAATTTCCAAAATTTTTCTGGGGGATGACCCCCAGACCCCCCTTTTTGTATTTAGAACTCACCTAATCACATTTATCTTGAAATTAAGTTCTTAAAAGGGGCGAATCTTACTAAAAAATATTAACAGAGAACACTAAACCTGTAAACATGCGTAGAAAGGGTTTAGAGGGAAATTCGAGTCTCTTCCCCAGTGCAAACATTTAACTTGGGGCCTGATAGTGATTTAATTTTCTTAATGGACATTTGGGCCCCTCCCGAAATAAATTTCTACATGCGACCCTATGATCCTAGATGCGTTAAAAACAATTTTATGTTGTTACCATTTAAAATTTATTTTCAACGATTCACTTGTGCATATTTTAAATTTAAAAAAATTTAAATGCATTTTTACCTTTTTTGCAAATAAAAATAATTTTGTGATTTAATATTAAGGTTATTACTTAATTGTATTCTTTTAAAACAGAATTGTGAACCCCAATTTGAACTACCCACTCAATCCGCTCCTGGTGTTGATTCTTTTTTTATTTGAACCAGATTTGCCAGATCTCTGGTCAAAATTTTCGACATCTTAAATTCTACGGTTTAAGGACTTTAATTACGCATTATATTCCTTAAACTGGCAAAATATGCAACACTATTGGTTCATTGATGATAAACCGTCCCGCCTTCTACAAGAGGCGCCCTGTTGGAAAAAAAAATTGTTTGTAAAAAAAAGGTGTTTAACAAAAAAAATTGCCTAAATAGTTCATCGTCTTGTATAATAATTAAGTTAGAAAATTCTTCCTAATCTAGTACAACACCATTTGAATTTTTTTAATTTAAATTTTAATATAAATACTTAAGTTTTTGTAAAGTATTCGCTTTTTTTCAGTTTTGAGCCTAATAATTTTACCGTTCCGGTACCTCTTTTTTTAGAAATCGAGCCCTGAGTATAGGTTTAAAGAAATTGAAGATGTTGAAAAATTAGTTTTTGTTAAAAATGATGAGGAAGAAGAAATATGGTTAACAAATATTAATATTTAGAAAAATCCTGCAAATTTATTTTTCAAATGTACCATCGACAAGTAAAAAAAGAATGTTGATAATTCTGAAATCTATGCCCGGTTCCAAAAGAGATGCTAAAAACACAACGCCAAAAAAAGAGGCCAAGAAATATTTAAACCAAAGCTGAAATCAGAGGTTTACACCAAAGACTCAGATTGCGATAGATCACGTATTATTTCAAAACTGTACCAACCAAATAATTTCCGTTCCCACAATATATGGCTGAAATTTATTTGGAATCTAATATAATAAAATTAAATGTTGTGTTTGTTTGTCTTCTATACAAATCCACAGTTTTCTCCCGATCGGGACCAAACTTGGTACACCTATGTAAAAGAATCCCCGAAAAAACATAGGCTACGTTTCAAAGTTGTAGAACAACCCTTTTTATGGTCATTTTGCTGAAATAGCTTTATTTCTCCTCCAGAAGAGATCTATTCATCCAATCATTACAAAAAAACATAAATGCAAAATAGCAAGTTTTTAAAAGAAAAACTAGATATAAGTCTAATTAAAAATTAATCTAAAAATATAATTAAATGAAATTTTAAACTGTGAAATATTTAAAAATATTTTTACTATCTAGCTTTTAAAAATAAAAAGTTTCATGAATTGTTGTTAAATAGTCTCCATGGAAACGAAAATGTAAATAAAAAACAATCATTAGCTTTAAGAAAGTTGAGAAAACAAAAAACAATTGAAAATGTGAAAGCCCTTTCAAGTAGATAGATTTTTTCAAAAATTGCAAAATGGAATACTCTTTAGTTATTGAATAAAAGTTAATTAATCACATTTTTTTTCATGGAAAGTATCTTGAGTGTATGTATAATTTAGGACATATAGAAGTCCAAATAGATGAAAAATCCTTAAAATATTTTTCAGTTACAGATTTGCAGAAAAACCAAGAATGGATTAAATTGGTACTATTCAAAGAATAAGAATCTCTTAAAGATGTTGAGACTCAGTAGTCCATATAGGAAATTTTCGACAATTTTTAAAGGAAAGTTTTTATGAAGATCATTAATGCATGATGACGGATGGCCGGTTTACATTGGAGCTAATGACTGGGGTACATTTACCTATTTAGAACCTCTTTTTGAAAACAAAATTAGGTTTGTAACTCAAAAGCCATTGGTCGGTCGAATGGCCCCTCCCACCACTAAAGTCTAATAAATACCTATGTCCAACTATCATTATGAGCAAAGATGCCTGTGAGCAGAATCTTAAATAATACATGCTATTTATTGTATGGACCCACAAATGGAAGAGAATGTGCAGCTTCTAGAATTCTGATACAAACTTTGAAACTGGTGGATGAACAAAATCTTTTAAAAATTGTTCTTTTTCTCAAGGAGGATGAAATAGTCCCTAGCATCCATTTATTTGCGGACAATTTATTTTGTACCAATGATTTTGACCTTTGATGTTTTGATTTTTATAAAATACTGCATGTTACTTATTGAAATACATTATAATCATCGCAATGACATTTTGAACAATTTGACTCAGTATTTGAGAAATAACAATTATGTATTCAAAAGTGATTTTATGTTATGGATATACGATATGTATTCTCTATATTAAATAAAAAGAGAATTGTAAAAAAATACTTGGAGCATAAATAAAAACAAGGTGATATAGTTTAAATAAATTTATTTTCAATTAACGAATACAAAACAATACTACAATCTTTCAATATCAAAAAGTGGCCAAAAAGGTATATTTGAATAGCTCCAAAATATTGATATCTGAGCTTCCCATTCATCTTTCAGAAAAAAAAATATTTCCCAAGCTGGGAATCATTTAAATACTTTCTTGCCATCTGGCTCCAGATTTTGCACAGAAAATGATTTCTCATCACTAGCATGTTATTTTTTTGACTAGATTCAGGGGTAGAAGTGACCAAATAAAAATATATAGGACAAAAATAAATTTTTAATAGCTTGGTAACAGGACTAATGACAGTTTTGTAACAGTTTTAAGTATTTAGAACCAAATTTACTTGTCTCCAAAAATTGGCTATAATATATGAGTCAAACTATATTTGCAACTAAATTCTTCAAACAAATGAACTTTGAAAACAAAATTAAGGTATTTAATTTAAAAAACACTTTTAGTAAAACCGTAGTTGAATTAATACAAAAAGTAAAAATCCAAAAAAATTTTTTGTTCCAATTTCTTTAAATCTAAAAAAATACCCAGAAAAGATGCTTTAAGATTGTTTAAAAAACCTATTTAATAATATAAGCTACTTTGCTTTCTTACATAATAGCAAGCAATTTAAGTGGTAGATCTTTTAATATGCCTGCTAAAATACAGTCCATATTTGAGACACATGTAAACACTTCTTCTAAAACCAAGTCAAGAATATCGATCATGGTAGATTAAAGTTGTTTTTTCCTGCCCTAATTAAATCTGAAAAACCAACTTTTTAAGCAAAAGCCCAAAGAAAACTCATTAACTTTCAGAAGAAATCTGGACTGTGATACGATTTTAGGACTTCTGAATGATCGACCCTGTAATAATAATAATAATTATAAAGTCATCTAAAATTTCAGGCAAGAGTCAAAAATATTTTTCAAGACATCATATTTAAATTCGAAAGTAGTCGTTTGATGAAATATAGGACGCTTTTTCCATGTTTTCTTAAAATATAGGACGACTTCTACCCCTGCAGATTCAAAGAATAAAGAATTCAGTAGTACGATCATCAAGTTGCATTAAAAACATACACTACCCTACAATAATGGACTGGTCACCAAGATGAACTGAAAAAATAAGTGATTGACCTGCTTTCTAGGCAACAGTATTTTTATACTCAGTTTTGCTATCTCATTTGTAGATTCCTCACTTGTTGGGTTCTCAAAAATGGGGTTTGTTTTGGTAAGGGGACACATTCACATCTATCCCCCTGCTTGACAGAGGCTCAAACATGGCAAAAGTAACATTTGTCCATTTTATGAAATTAGGTCCGAAATGCTCATCCAATTTACCGATAAGAAGGGATCTACGAAAAACAACCCCACACCACCTCTGCAATCCAAAAGACCTGCCAATCGACTGGAGGAGTGAAACTCAATGCTTTCAAAAACAGCTTTCTAGTTGCTAACGCGAAGCGAGTCGGCTTTTGCAGCAAATATTTCTTCATTTTGGATGGTTTTATTTTTGACACCAAAAATTGGCTGTAATCCCGAAATTGAACGAATGGACTTTCCTCTTACATCACTTCTTTCTAATTTCGAAATAACATCTCAATTTCATGTAGAAGGCACCTCACCAAGCATTAGAATTTAAAAAAAATTTAGATATAGTCGGGTTTCTGGCTAGTGTCCGGTCAATTATTGTAGGGATATTGGGGACATGGTACCTTTCTTGAGTAACGATGAGAAATTTTCACAGCCGGTTTCCATAATATTAATAAAAAACTTTCGAGCTTTTAAGCTGTGGTCAAAATAAAAAATTTATTTAAAAATTATTAAAATCATTATTAAAAAACATCCAGCTTATTATCACATCCAGCTTATTCAGCGTGAAGGATTTTTAAACGCCTTTTCTACTGATGATGTTGGGCGAAGTTTTCAGACAAAACGTTTAGAATTATAGGATTTTAATAATTTTTAAATAAATTTTTAATTTTGACCACAGCTTAAAAGCTCGAAAGTTTTTTATTAATATTATGGTACCTTTCTGTTCATTAAAACTAATCTACAAAACTAGTTAGTATGAAGTTTCAGAACCACTTTTTCATTGCTTGGCCCAAAGTCCAATATTACTTTTTACAATAAAAAAATATTTTTTATAACAACTTTTGACGCTTAAAATTTTTGAAAGTAATAAAAAATGCTGACCAAAAAGATACCTAGTCCCCGACTGTGACACTTGAACATTTTGAATACACATTGGACGATTGGGAGGAAAAGCCGTCAGAACCCCTTATAATTAGTAACAATAAAAATTACATTTTCTCTCAAAGATGGAGAAAGAAATCACATGGAAGACATATCCAATCAAGTACATTCTTTAGAAACAAATCATATTGTGTTATTTGACTAATGGCAGCTTTTCGTACCAACCTTTCCTCAATATATGACTATCAATACATTAAACATTAAATCTAACTCAGTATCCTGAGATTATCCGCTAAAAATGTCACATGATATGGCAGAAACATCTGCTCTACATGATTCCCATAGGTAAAAAAACTGGCGGATACCCCCCTAGCTGATTATCAGGGTCAAAAGTTTTACTGTATACCAAATTTTTTAAGTTGATATATTTTAAATTTAATATTTTTATTGGATTATTAGAACAAACTAAGGTTTCCAACAATAAATTGTTGGAAACATCTAGTGTTTCTAAATGATTTTGCGCACAATCTAATTCTTTAAAATTTTTATTAAGATCTAAGTTTTGAAGTTCATTTTCCGAACAATCTAATATTTTTAAATTTGAAACATTTAAGCTTTTAAGATAATTTTTTTACAATTGAGAAATGTTAAATTTTGACAGAAATCTAAATCTAATTAATTTTGAAGATTGTAGTTCAAATTTACATATGTTATTTGAACTACAATTTATAAATTTTAAGTTTTTATTTTGAGTTAGAAGTTATTTATTTATTTATTACAATGCCAGGCTTTGACAATTAAGTCATTTGCCTTCTGGCTTCCCAATATTTTTGAACTATACAATTAAAATCCTTAAGTGCAAGGCACGTGTCGATATGGCAACTGTCCATTGATCGTCCAGAGTCACAATCAATGGACAGTGGTAAAATCAATGGACAGAAGTAAAATTTCAATGTAACGGAGATTTGAAATGCCTAAATGTTCTAAGCTAGAACAATCTATGATAATAGTTTCAGATCGTTTTAGCTTCAGTCTTTAAATTTTTGGAATGTTCAAAAAAATTAGTAGTAAATGTGCGCCGATGGTACTCAAAATGTTCAAATACCACAGGGTATAATGACGGAAAAGCTGTGACCAAATTACAAATTTGGTCATAGCTTAAATACTCCATCTTACCAGAAAAACTAAATCGATAACAAACATTTAAAAAAAAACGGAAATTTTCTTCAAATCTGTAAACAAAAAATTTTACAATTAGAAACTAATTTTAAGTTAAACAAGATGTATAACAAAAACAAGGATAGACATGAAGTTTATCCTAAAAATTCCTTGGGAAATGAATACTATTTAAGAGATTTTAATGGTATAGTTTATTTGCTAAACTAAAAAATGGAAAAGAGTATTATCTGAGTATAGGATATCCAAAGGATAAGGATGGAAACGAAATTTATGCTAAAGACAAAAACGATGAAGATCATTATTTTGCAGATTTAAGTGAATATTATGCAAAAAATTCTGATGGTGGTGAAAGGTATGCTAATCGTAAACTCAATATTTATGCAAAAGTACACGGAATCGATGTTTACGCGTTTGTTACGATGTTTCAGACAAATATTTAAATCCATTTTATGCAAAAGACGAATTTAATAACGAAATTTATGCAAAATATGATTCGGGAAAAGATCATTACTTAAAAGATTCTACGGGTAAGGAAATATACGCCAAAAATAAAGATGAGATTGAAATTTATGCTTTAGTTGATTCCAATGAACAGTTTGCAACAAATAATAACGTTCAATATTATGCTGTTTATGAATTAAAAGAACTTTATGCCAAAAGAAAATTGGATGAATATTATATTCAGGATCTTTTGAGAAACAAAATTTACAACAAAAATGATAATGTAATCCCAATAGGTGGTCCGCGGACCCCTGGGGATCCGCGGGCTGTGTCCAAGGGGTCCTCGAAATGTAACCGAGAAATTAAGTAATTTTTTTTATTTTCCTTAATTTGAAGTAACCATTATTCTACTCAGCAGGATCTATCTTAAATGGAACAGGATAAATTTTTAGATTTTCAAATTAAATTTTTTTAAATTTTTTACAAGCAGTGGCACAATGAAAATTTTTTTCAAATTGCGAAAATATCGTAGAGTTTTGGCTCATAGCTCGTAAAGACTCTAAGGAACTCGGTAATAAGGCATTAAAGGTAATTCTTCCTTTTGTCGATTACCTACCGATGTGAAGAGGCCTTTTCATTTATGTGTTTCATGAAAAACAAATATAGGATAAGACTTGACTTGGGATCGGATTTTACAGTTAAGGTTTCAACTATGGAACATAACATTCCAGAAATAATGAGCACGAAGGAAAGATTCCACTAATCTCACTAAAATTGTACACTTATAAATTACATTGATTGATTTGTATTTTTCATTTAACATGTGTTGTATAAAATTTACTTTGTATATAAACATTTCCCACATCATTCTTCATCATTATACTTGCACCATAAATTACTTCATAATTTAACTCAAATTATAATGTGTGTAATATTCATGTAATGATTCGAATACATTAGTAATTTGTAGTAGTAGATTCTATATAATCTACATTTTAAAAAAAATTTGAGCCTTTAAGTTCAAGGGGTCCTCATCAGTAAATTAATTGTAAAGGGGGTCCTCGGAAAAATTTTATTGGGAACCCCTGATGTAGAGTATTATGCAAAAACACCATATAATGGAGACAGAGAAATATAATATGCTATTCAAAATGATGGGAGTAATAAATATGCCAGAGATTTTACACAGAACATGGAACTATATGCTTTCGATAGTCTCACACCACATTTAGCAATGGATGCTTTAAAAAACTTTTTTTATGCCCTAGATTCCCAAAATAAGACCTATTTTTTCAGAGTTACCTTTTGGTTCTCTAAAATGAATAAATGGTAAAAAGACGTTTGTAGCATTTCCAAATGAAAAGCAAAACCTATATAGGCAATCTCGTATTCTCCCAGTTGCTCCAGAAATACTTTATGACGACCCATCACCTATGTTTCAGCGAATGTTTCAAACAGTAACTAATCTAACTCCTGATCAATATAATATGCAAATAAAATTATCAAACCCAGTCAAAAATCAATCAATAGTAAAACAAGCATTCAATGCCCCGAATTCATCAAATCAAGTAAAAAATAAAGTTCACAAAATAGTCTATTTTATTATATTTATTATTATAAGCATTGTTTTAATGCAAATTTTGTTTTTAAGAAACAAATCTAAATTTTTATTATGGTTTTTAAAAACTTGGTTTAAATAAAAATCATAGGATACCATTCATTCAGACATTATTTTGTTTTGGATAATATCAATAACATTTAAAATTTCATTTGATTCTTCTTTAAATCTTTTGTAAGTAGCATCATAGTCTAAAAAGTCATGTTCAGAGCTTAAAGAAGTATCATAATCATTGGTGCAGCAGGGGTTCATCCAGAATATTTTGCCAGGGGCCGTTTTGGGGAATTTTGTGAAAAACGGAATTGAATTTTGTGAAAAACGGAATTGAATAATGTGAAAAATGGAATTGAATTTGTGAAAAATAATTTTTCATTCTAAAATAAGGTCCAATTTCTGTAAACATATTATTTTTCTTAATAAAAATGCACTTAGGGAGTGATATAGCTTGATTAAAGTCCGTTTTTGGGAACCAGAATTTTGTGAAGGGCCTGTTTTTGAGGGTCGGAATTTTGTGAAGGGGCCGTTTTCGGCCCCAATTTCTTTTTAGATGCACCCCTGTGCAGGTTAGAGAATCATAATAGGCATCAATTTCGCTTTGAATCTGTTTATCAATATTAATTTCTAAATGTTTAAATAGTAAATTTACACATTCTTTAAAAGGTAAAGGCCATATATCTTGAATATCATGTAATTCTAATACTGTTGGTATCCCAAGATATAGTTTACAAACGTTTCTTATGTTAACATTACCATCCCTTTTAATTAATGTAAAAATTCAACTATAGATTTTTTAATTTCTAATGAATCAACCTTTTATATAGAAATCTATTATAAGAAATATTAATGATAGTTAAATTAAAAATGCTATATTTTCAATAATTAAAGCTAAACATTGACCACTTTTTGGGTTATTTTTTAAACAATGAGGCGTACGTAATAATTACTATTAAAATGAAAGAAATAGGTTCATCCTTTTTTAATGAGTTGCTCTAAATATTTTAAAATTTGAAACAATGCTCGGTTTTTTATATTTAAATATTCCAAAGGAACTTTTTTGAAAATATATTTACAAATAGAATCGTCGTTATTGAATATTGTTCTCAAAACTTTATTATAATATAAAAGTTCTTCATAATTTTTACAATCTTATAAAGTATTAGTTTTAAAAGTGTAAGGACTACTGCAAAACAGGGTTCTAAATGGGCATATTTTAAGTTATTTTGGGAGATTTGTTTATGTGGATCATAAATTTAGAAAATTTTCAAATATTAAAATGTTTGACAACTGGATGGATTTTAATACATTTCACCAGGTGAAATAAGGTATAAATATATTGAAAATTTAAAAAAAGAAATCCATCAGTGCAAGGCCGGGCATATCAGCTAGTGAAAAAAAAATGAATAATAAAATTTCATTCCAAATGAATTTCAGCCATATAATTGTTGAAAAGACGCCAGGCTACTTTTTCCCAAAAAAATCCCATATCACAGCACCATCAATGAACCTCACTGATGATATACCAAAAATATCAGCCTATTTTTCGAAAAGTTAAGCTTATTCTTGGACAGAGCGCATTTTTATCTTTGGGTATAGAATGTGTCCAAAACAAATTTGTTGGAGGATGCATAATTAAAAGACTTCCGTCTTCAAGGAACACATTATGAGATTTAAAGTTTTTTCTCGAAAACGTTAATTTCCTTTTTTGACCAAAAGAAACACATGCGATAGGTGCATTCATATCCAAGTCCTTCTCATTGTCCTTATGTGGCCCGATACAATGTGTACCATCTCTATATCTATTAACCAACACGAAATTAAAGGTAGTTTTGCAAATAAGCTCGACTTGTCGGTCAAAAGGGGTAGGTGGGCCAACCATAATTTATTTAGATAAATAAACAAACTTGATAAACAAACTATTCTGGAAACCTACTTTGGGGCCGTTCAAATATTACGTAAGCACCTAAGGGGGGGGTCTGCTCTTTGCTTATTTTTGCTGACAAGAGGGGAGGGGGATATGAGTGATGCTTACGTAAGATGGTGCATTTTCGAAAATATCTCGTTTCTTGCATAAATAATTTCAAAATTCAATCAAAAATATGTGTAACAAAAAATTGAATTAGGAAATCTGATGTAAGCACTTTTTCTGGAGATGGACCACCTTAACATTTTGAAATTGTAACCCTGAAAAATAGTGTTTCGACTCATTTTTGAACCCTTAGGGTTACACCCAAAAAGGACAGCTCCTTGTACGAGTCACCTGATTTTCAAGGAAAAAAACCCAGTACTTACTAATAGGGATGTCAAAATTTCGGGGGGGGGGGGGTCCTGGCAGTTTCTTACGTAATTATGGTGGTGGGGGTTTGAGGTTTGCTTATATTTGCTGACAAGGGGGGTGGGGGGGTTTAAAATGACCAAAAAAGTGCTTACGTAATATTTGAACAGCCCCTTTACATCAGTTCAGAAAACTCCAAATATATGCAAAACCCATCAGTGTGACCAATACAACATGATCCCCAATGGCAGTAAGTGTGAAATATCCAGTATATATTTTAATCTGAAGGGGATGACTCATTTACTCCAACTAACCCTAATTTAGATATGTGATTGGTGGTGGGGGAGTGAGAAACAATTAGAAGGTTTTTTCAGCAGAAAAATACCAAGTGGAATGCAGTGGCGGATCCAGGATTTGTTTTGGGGGGGGGGCTAAGAATTTTCAAAATCCAATTGAATCTTCTTGTTAATGGTAATACGGAAAAGGTAGTGAATTATCCTACTCAAACCACAAAGAGGGGGATCTGGGGGTCCTCCCCCAGAAAATTTTTGGAAATTTAAGTAAAAAACCCCACTTTTTCAACTCGTTTTGGTACGCCTCATCCAATTTCGGATAGATTTTTTGCGTTTCAACAAACTTTGTAAAATATTAGACGTTTTTGGGGGGGGGCTTTAGCCCGAAAGTCCCCCCATAGATCCGCCACTGGTGGAATGTGAATAAAACGAAAGTGGATCTTACTTGCACTTGGGGCAGCTGTAGAACACTGTCTGTCCTTCATCAGCCGATCTGGTTTGGAGGGTGGCATACGACATGCCCTGATGGCCACATTTGGAGCATTCTCGGCTAACCTAGAAGGTTTTCAAAACAATTTTTTTAGGTTTCATATACAACATAAGGGCTTATAGACACTTAAAATCAGGCATGTGATTGCCAGGGCCGGATTAACCATGTCGGGGCCTCTAGGCAATGCACGTCTCAGGGCCCTGTTATACGTTTCATAAAACTTATAATAGGGGTTTAAAATTATATTTTGATTTAGTTCTGTTTGGCCAGTCTTTGCAGTGGTGGGTCTAGGATTTTTTTTTTGGGGGGGGGGAGCTCAGAATTTTAAAAATCAAATTGAATCTGCTCGATGAACATTACGGTGGTCCTTATTTGTATGGTAAATTTTTTGGGGAATTCCTTTGGTGACGCCCCCTAGTTTTGTGTCACTATAGAAAATAATAATGTATGCAAAATTTAAGCTCATTCGGATAATAATAACACATGCCGCAAAAGCCTTGAAGTTTCATAAAAATACTGATTTATTCACAAAACATCAAAAAAACCAAAGTTTAAATATTCCCATCTTCTTGATTTTTTTTGAGAATCTAATATAGTTATAGTCATAATGTTCCAGATTTCATTCTTCTATCACCTCTCTTTCGGTAGTAAAAATTTTTAAAAGTAAAAGTAACTCTTGTAAAGTTGTTTTTCCTACATTTTAAAACAGTTAATAACTCTAGAACTATACAACTTTAAAATCTGAAATTAGTGCAATTTTGTTTGTAATTTTATTATCTTTGTTTTAATGTGCAACATAAACTGCCTTTCTTCAAAAAAAATTTTCAAAATAAAAAAACGTGAAAAAATTTTTATTAAGTAAGTTTAAAGTTTTTCAACCCCCAAAATAAACATTTCTGCCAAATTTCAAGTTAAAAATAAAATTTTATCATGTAGAAAAAAAAACATTCCATGTAATTTAACAAAAAAAGTGATTCACTCATGGGGAATTCAAAAACTCCCTTGAGGGGTTTCATAAGATTTGTACCATGCAAAAAAATTCACTTAAATTTAAGAAAATACAACTATTGGCCGATTCGGTACAAAATCTTACAGAGCTAATTTCCAACTTAATTCACTGTGCTAATTTCACCTGAATTTTCCTTAGAATTAAGTTTTTACGTAATTTATGATTATATTGTATTCTTTTATCTTCAAACTTTTTAAATTTCCTTTGATTTGACATGTAGAAAGTCAAAAAAAATTACGTAAAAACTTAATTCCAAGGAAAATTCAGGTGAAATTAGGCACAGTGAATTAGGTTGGAAATTAGCTCTGTAAGATTTTGTACCGAATCGGCTAGTTGTATTTTCTGAAATTTAAGTGAATTTTTTTGCATGGTACAAATCTTATGAAAACCCTCAAGGGAGTTTTATAAATTCCCCATGAGTGAATCACTTTTTTTGTTAAATTACATGGACTGTTTAGGGACTTGCCAAAATTTCGAAAAATTTTATTTTTTCTACATGATAAAATTTTATTTTTAACTTGAAATTTGGCAGAAATGTTTATTTTGGGGATTGAAAAACTTTAAATTTACTAAATAAAATTTTTTTTCAGTTTTTTTTATTTATATTTTTTTTACATGTTTTTATTTTGAAAATTTTTTTTTTAAGAAAGGCAGTTTATGTTGCACATCAAAACAAAGATAATAAAATTGCAAACAAAATGGCACTAATTTCAGGTTTTTAAGTTGCATAGTTCTAGAGTTATTAACTGTTTTAAAATGCAGAAAAAACAGTTATTTTTACTTTTAAAAATTTTTACTACCGAAAGAGGGGTGATAGAAGAATGGAATCTGGAACATTATAATAACTATATTAGATTCTCATAAAAAAAAGAAGATGGGACCCCACAATTTCAGACATTGTCAAGAATTTATTTTTTGTCGAACATATTAAAAAAAATTTGGAAGTAATAGTTTCAAACACCACAGAGAGAGGGGGTCTGGGGGTCCTCCCCCAGAAAATTTCTGGAAATTTGACCCTAAAAACAGTGTTTTATCTCGGTTTGGTACACTTAGTCACCTTCCCCCCTTATGTAATTTTAACTCTCAGGAAACATTTCAGAAAAAATTCTCTGGGCTTGGGGCCCCTTGCTGATGATGGGCCCCTAGGCAGTTGCCTACATAGCCTATTTGGTAATCCGGCCCTGGTGATTGCTCAAGAAAGAAATTATCTGAAATTTTTTAGAAGAGTCTTATAGATATAAGTTATAGTGGTATAGAAATTTATATTGGGAGCATAGGCGCCGACTTTTATCAAATATTGTGCCCAGTTGAGTCAATGAAGATATTAGTTATTCCATATAACAGCGGTCCTTAAACTTTCGATCGCCACTAATGCTAGACATCTCCCCCCAAGATTTTGAACATCCAAAGGCTTATTCCAAAAGTACCCCTAAGAAGTTACTCAAATTATATATCACTTTATGTTAAAATTTTACAATTACTCGAAGTATAATAGGGGGTTTGGGGGGTTTCCCCAGGAAAAATTTGAAAATTTGCCTCAAAAAGTAGTGTTACAGCTTATTTTAAGAAATTTTTGGATCCACAAAAACACAGCAGTTCCTTGTAAAACATAGAATTTCTAAGGAAAATTTTACAACTAGAGACGTCAGAATTTCAAGAGGGGCTGGGGGTCCTCCCCCAGAAATAATTTGGAAAGTTGTCTCTTTAAACTAGTGTTATTTATTTTGAAACTCTCAAAAAGGAAGGTGCTGGGGAGCCTAGGAGGTCTGCGGACCACTACTATAAAAAATTCATATAAAAAGCAGCGGAATATTTAAAAAAATTAATCTAACACAAAATATTTAATACCTATCGCGAAGAATGAAAGTGGATTTATACCGCCTTAAAATCAATGGCACAGAGCCGAAACTAGACTAGTTTCGGAGGGATTTTGACTAAATATTTTTCTGATGTCTTCTTTTGAAGCCTATTGGGTAACACTAGGGTGGTTACAAAAAATCAACTTTTGAAACCCTTAGGTCTCACCCCCCTAAAATGTGCCAATAGGCTAAAAAATGAGATTGGCCAAGTTTCAGCTCAATCCGATAATATTAACCCGTGCCTCATCGAGGTCAAAGTTCAGAAAAACGGCGATTTTTAACAAAAATGAGTAGTTTTCGCCCCCTAAAACTAGAACCGTTTGTCCCAGAAACCCGGTTAGGGTGTCATTTAATAGGTAATTTTATACACTTTAACTTTGATATAGTCAGATTTTATTTACTCAAACGGATAGGGCGCTATTTAGCATTTTCATAGTGAAGGTCCTCGAAAGCGAATTTCCTTGCAAGAACCCTAGAACATTACGAAGTCCCAAAAACTATATTTCCTGTCTTTCCCTATTCATTTTGGCTCCAATAGATAGTATATGAGTTTTTAGACCCCCTAAGAGAATTCTAGGGTATAATTTCAACCCCCCTAGGTTTCGGAAAAAAGAGAAAAAATATATATTTTTTACAAATTTTTTTGACTGTTAATGTGTTAAAGTTGGTTCAAATACATTATTAAAAGTTAAATTAGGTAGAAGATCAATGATAAAGGGGATTAACCTTTCGTTATAACCCCTATAATCTAAGCAAAAGAAGCGCGACTGTGAGAGGTTTTGCTAAAACCCATTAATACCCATTAAAGTGATAAAAATAGCTAAATTACAAATTTTTTCATAAAAACATCTAGAAAGATATCATTTGGTGTTAAAAATGATGTTTGAGATTATTTATATGTGTCATAAAATTATAATAATAGCACCCTTCTGGACTCTAATTTTAAAAAAAGCTTTTCTACCAAAGTTACTCGCTTCCAGCTAATTAAACTGAAAGTATGATCTTAGAAAAATATATAAATCAATTTATTTGTAACATATACTTCAGCCTATCGTTCCAGAAAATTCACTTTTAAATGCATAACATAATATAGTAATTAAATTATCATCAAAAGTTTTCTTTCTGTACGTCACACATCGTGTTTTCATATTTCTACTTAAATGCGTAGTGTGAATAAAGAAAATTAATTTTCTTTAAAAAAGTAATTTTCAAAAAAGTAGTCTCAAAATTGTTTGATAATTACAATAAGGTTTTTCTATAAACTAAGCAGGGGTAGATCCAAGTTTTATATTCTGGGGCCCATTTCATTATTTTTTGTGAAAAAGAAATTATTTTTGTGAAAAATTGAAGCAGTGATAGTTAGTAGATGAGAGCGTAAAAGTGAAATTGACTCACAAACCAAGAAAATCATGAAAAATTCAAATATTTTGTGAATGTTTTCTTGCAAATTATCACTAAAGCTAATTTGAATTTCATGAAAGGGGCATTTTTAGGAATTTGTTTTTGTGAAGGAGCAGATTTTAAGGGGGAATTTTTGTGAAGGGGCTGCAAAAGGGCCCCAATTTTTGTCTGGATCAACCCCTGCTAAGCTTATCCATTTTTACGATTAGGACTATATAACTTAGATGTTACTTACAGTAATCCAGCGGAAGCTTAAAAGTGATATACTGTTGGAGTTTCTCAACCATAGTATTTTTCAGAGAAATCTTGTTTTCAATTTATATCAAATATTTATCATGGGAAACAATAACTTTTACTGAATATATGAAAATATTTTGAATATTTCCTATTTTTGTCTCCTTCAACACTGGTGTGAATATAATTGGCGACTAAAGAATAAAATATTAAGTAATTTGATTATAGATCAAACATATGTAATGAAACCTTTTCATGCCTATTAAAAATTAATTTTCTTCGAATGGTAGGCAAATGAAACCCCTGCTGAGGTATATTTATTAAAAATAAATCAATTTATACATTTTTCTAATATTTTCTTTCAGGTTAATTAGCTGAAAACGAGCAACTTTGGTAGAAATAGGGTTTCTTAAAATTTAAAGTCGGTAAGGGTGCTATTATTATATCATAGACATAAATCGCCAAATGTCATCTCTCTATTTTGATGAAAAAATTTGTATATTAGACTTTTTTTATAACTTTAATGGATATTAAAGCCTTTTTTCGCAAAACCTCTCACAGTCGCGCTTCTTTCGCTTAGATTATAGGGGTTATAACGAAAGGTTAATCCCCTTTATCATTGGACATCTACCTAATTATACTTTTAATAATGTGTTTGAACCAACTTTAATACATTAACAGTCAAAAAATTTGTGAAAAAAAATAGATTTTTTTCTCTTTTTTCCGAAACCTAGGGGGGTTGAAATTATACCCTAGAATTCTCTTAGGGGGTCTGGTCTAAAAACTCATATACTATCTATTGGAGCCAAAATAAATAGGGAAAGACAGGAAATATAGTTTTTTGTGACTTCGTAATGTTCTAGGGTTCTTGCAAGGAAATTCGCTTTCAAGGACCTTCACTATGAAAATGCTAAATAGCACCCTATCCGTTTGAGTAAATAAAATCTGACTATATCAAAGTCAAAGTGTATAAAATTACCTATTAAATGGCACCCTAACCGGGTTTCTGGGAGAAACGGTTCTAATTTTAGGGGGCGAAAACTACCAATTTTTGTTAAAAATCGCAGTTTTTCTGAACTTTGACCTCGATGAGGCACGGTTTAATATTATCGGATTGAGCTGAAACTTGGCCAATCTCATTTTTTAGCCTATTGGCACATTTTAGGGGGGTGAGACCTGAAGAAAGTTGAAAATTTTTTTCCCCATGTTACTTGTGACCACCCTAGGGTAACACCCTTAGAGCAGGGCTCATTTAAAGAAGCAAAATTTTTAAAGAAACTCAGTAGAATAAAATAATAAATAGTAGAATAAACAGCAAAATTTTGAAGGGGGTTTAGGGGTTCTACTTCAGAAAAATTTGGAAATTTGTCCCTAAAAGTAGTGTTTCAGGGGAAAACGGTACAAAATAGATTTTAAAATTTGAGGGGGGCTTGGGGGTCCTCCCCCAAACTTTTTTTTTGAAATTTTTACCCTTGAAAGCAGTGATTAAGTCATTTTGAGAACCTTTGAGAAGACCAAGTGAACGGCACCAAAAGAACGCAACCAATACATTGCCTTCTCGTGAAAGAAAATAGGTAATTTCTTACTAAAAATATTGGAGGGGCTTAGCCCCCCTTCTTCCAACATTGGGGGGGCTCAAGCCCCCTCAAACCCTATGGAGTCGGCGCCTATGATTGGGAGGGGCCCAAAATCATATCCCTATCCCATACAATAGCTTCAATTTAGCTTTTTAATACTTTTTAGATAGGATTATCATCTTTCTAAACTCAATCTCAGAAGTTTTTGGAAATTTGAGCCTAAAAAACGGGTTTAATCGTTTTGGTACACTTTATGTCCGCTCAGGAAACAAAATATTCTGATTTTTTCCCGCTTTGAAATATTAACTCCGCACACATTTGAGCGGAATTGGATTCTCAACACCTCCTAAATTAGCGGATTTACGCTAATTAGCGGAAAAATCACATGCCTGTTAAAATGGTAATGATAAAAGTAGTATGAAGTTTAGGTGAATTAACCCATTAACGCCCAAATTATTTTTGATCGAAGAAGCCGAGACGAACTTTAGCCCATCCAAAATTTTATTAAAAATCCATTTATATTACAAAATAAATGAAGCAAACGCAGGGTATTAGGATTGAGGAATGTTTTCTCTAGCCATATGTGCAGTTTCATTACTGTTGGGTGAATTTAAGAGAGCATTTATGAACCTATATTTAGCGATCTAGAATAGAATGGGTTAACCCAGTGGTGGCGAACCTATGGCACGCGGGCCACTGGGTGGTACACGACCGGTATTTCGGTGGCACGCGGCATTCACTAAAAATGACACATAAAAAAACTTTAGCTCTAGACCAGATATTTCCTACTACCTGAAAACTCCCCAAAACCAGCTTCAGAACACTTTTTAGCTTGCTGAAATTCAAAAATATTTTGGGGGAGGACTCCCGAACCCCCTACTCACCTCTCAGGGGCTCTTGGGCCGTTAAAATATTCAGAACCCAACTGGCTAGCAGTTGGCAGTTTTTTCTCTTACCATTTCTTCTTATACTTTTTTTCTTAAAATTTTTTAGGTAGAATTTGCATTTTGATGCACTTAATATGGAGAATGTGAATGATAGAGTTTCAAGTAAAAGTTAAGGATCCCCAGAAAAGTTTTAGAAATTTGATCCTAAAAACAGGGATTTAACTTTGATAACACCTAGAATTTTAAATTTGTTTTCAATCAGAGTTCTGTCTTATTTTTCTGTATTTTAGAACATATTCGGGTAACATCCCCTTGCTACAAGGAGAAATATCACGGTCATACCAATTAAAGAAAAAACTCAGATTTTTTTTTCTTTTTTACACAAATAAAACTAAAATTAAATTACGAGGGTTGTTTTTTAATTAACTTCCGTTTTTCTCTTGAAAAAAAAGTAGTAGGAATTTCGAAACAATTTTGGTGCTGGTAGTTAGATACATCCTTCAGGTTCAATTTGCCACCTTACTCAATAAAATCGGACATTTTTTCTATTTTTTGTCGATTTTACAAGCGCGCTCCTCGAACAATTTTCCCGCCAACCCATAGAGAATTCGGCTTTTTTTTCTCCCTTCGCTCGGTCCGCGAGCAGGAATTAACATTAAACAATGGGTGGGCAGGTGATCGCGGACGGAGCGAAGGGAGAAAAAAAGCCGAATTCTCTATGGGTTGGCGGGAAAATTGTTCGAGGAGCGCGCTTGTAAAATCGATAAAAAATAGAAAAAATGTCCGATTTTATTGAGTAAGGTGGCAAATTGAACCTGAAGGATGTATCTAACTACCAGCACCAAAATTTTTTCGAAATTCCTACTACTTTTTTTTCAGGAGAAAAACGGAAGTTAATTAAAAAACAACCCTCGTATATTAAGGTAATACATTAAAAAGAACTGTTTTCTACTTGGCCTATAAATGCTAGGAATACTAAACTGTTATTTATTGATATTCTATTGATTTGACTTTCCAATGTGCTTCAAAGTGTATCAATTTTTTTCCCTAACAGGCAGTGACGGATCAAGGCCTTGTTTTTTTGAGAACCGCCCTTATAATTATGTAAGAAAACTGACATTAGGCTGTTAGAAAACAAAATCAAGGATGCAAAAGGAGCCTAATTATTTTATTTAATCAGGCGTATATTAGGGGGGAAGGGGCCCTGCCCCCTCCTAAATTCGGACAAGGTACACCAAAACAAGTTAAAACCCAGTTTTTTGGGGATAAATTTTCAAAAATTTTCTGGGGGAGTGCCCCAAACCCCCTTTTTCTACTTGAAACTTTATTATTCACAACTTCACACACTTATAATACTCATGAAAATCATAATCCTACCTAAAAGTGTATGTCCAAAATTCGGACTAGATGCACCAAAAACTGTTCAGTTCAAAATCCTGCTTTTAGGGTCAAATATCCAAAATTTTAAAAATGCAAATTCTACCAAAAATGTATTAAAAAGCTGCACTAAACCTATTAAAGATGCATGGGAGGGACTGAGGAATAATTGCTGGCCCCTCCCGAAATAAATTTCTATATACACCAACCACTGACTTTACGGCCCATCACTAGACTTGTGCCTATCGACCCTCAATGGCGGATTTCAATTTCCAAGGGTTTAAAGATAATTTATTTAAAAAATCAGAAGTGGCACACTTGACCCATGGAAATCAAAAACCGCAATATAAATGGCACACTAATCGAAAAAGGTTCGACATCCCTGGGTTAACCATTACCCATTACTTTAGTAAATAATTGTAGTGTGGAAAAATTAGTACACGGTTGGTATATTTTTGAGAAAAATGATGCCAAATTTAGACAAAATGCCAATTGGCTAAAAAGGAAACACCCACTAAATCTGGGTGTACACTGCAAACTTTATCACCCTCCAAAATGTTGCCAAATCTACCGTGTACTAGAATTAAGCAGAAAAATTATTTACTAAAGTGTATATTTTTAATTTATCATTCTTATGCCCGAAGTTTTTACCTCTGAATAATAGACTTCATGACCTACTATCGAATTCTGAGCTGGGTACTTTTAGTTTAATAATAATTATTAAACTAATTAATAATAGTTTAACATTTCGT
The DNA here is from genome assembly GCA_024610705.1 of Tetragnatha versicolor. NCBI lineage: Eukaryota > Metazoa > Arthropoda > Arachnida > Araneae > Tetragnathidae > Tetragnatha > Tetragnatha versicolor. Next base: position 65,993,377 of record JANDEH010000004.1, on the reverse strand, counting down.
TTACAAAAACTTTCTTGCACCTCAAAAAATAGTAGAGTTAAAAAAATAAAACTCCACAATCAAGCGCAACAATTTGTGAAAACAAAACCTGTAGAGAAGTAGAAATACTGCTGAATCTATCATAGGTTACATTATCAATATTCTATTCATTTTTAATAGGCGGCTGAAAATATTTCCTTCCCCCCACCACTGAGCTAGTAACCATGGCAACAATCATGTCAAAGTGACGAAGAAAGCTTGCTATTGGCTGCGCGAAGAGCATAACTATGGTTAAGCTTTTACCGAGAGGGAAAGCATTATTTTTTAGCCGCCTAATCTAAATGAACAGATTATACAGGTGTGCATCCAGGATTTTTTGCCAGGGGCTGTTTTTGAGAATTTTGTGAAAAACTGAATTGAATTTTGTGAAAATAATTTTTCATTCTAAAATAAGGTCTCTCATTTCTGTAAATATATTATTTTTAAAAATAAAATTACACTTAGCAAGTGCATATAGCTTGATTAAAGTCAGTTTTTGGGAACCGAAATTTTGTGAAGTGGCTGTTTTAGAGGATCGGAATTTTGTGAAGGGGCCGTTATTGAGGGTCGGAATTTTGTGAAGGGGCCATTTGAGGGTCAGAATTTTGTGAAGGGGCTGTTTTCGGCCCCAATTTCTTTCTAGATGCACCCCTGTTATAGTATTACTTAACTTACAAGGGGTTACATAGGTGGCATTGGTTGGGATTATAAAGTGATAAATGCTGACACTTTTTTATTTGCATCAATCTAATTCATTTTCAGAAACTCATTATGACTTCACTTTCTCATTTGAACACTTATTTTTAAAAAAAAATTTCTATACAATATATTGACTGATTAATAAAGGGGAGGAACCATTCCTTTATATAAGGAATATTAAATTCCTTCAAATACCACACACCTTATCTGTTTCACCCAATTAGGAGAGAGCTGCTTGGAGCAATGTTGGCCCATTTTTAATCACTTTATACATATAATTCCACAACCAATGAATTATTTTTTCATTAAAGTTTATTTTTTTCTAGTATTCAATAGAGCATAAATGCAAAATTTCAAGAAAATCGAAGGTGATGCAAAAATGTGTTGATTTGATGTGGAATGACCCTATAATGAAGTAGAAATATATATTTATTTAAGAAGCAAAAGAGTAGGGGAGAGTAGGGCTATTTCGCACATGGGGCACATTCGGACAGACGGCATTTCCCCTAGTAATTATTAATTTAAAAATCTGAAAAAAATACCAGTAGATGGAAGCATGACAACCACCTCTTGCATGAATTTTCAAAGCTCTGAGACATTTTGTTGTATACGTACTAGAAATTTGCTAGCGTTAGAAGCAGCAAAGTAAATTTTCTTGTCATTTTGTTGGCGTAAAATATCAATCAAAAATAATTCTCAAGTAGGCATTCAGCATTTTATTCAGTAGAGGCACTACGAAAGTAAGTTACTAGAAAGGTTTTATTTCCCTGCTTTAATTATAAATATCTTGTTGGGACGTGGTAAGCTTGAACTGGTAAATGGGGCACATTCGTACACCAAAAGATGGGGCAGATTCGGACAGTGCGAATGTGCCTCATCTTTCCGATTATTGATTATGAAAGTGATTTATATGTTTATAAGTGCTTTATATTTAATAACTTGAAGTTTAATTGTTTTTTATTGTAATTGTTTCAAAATTTGGTAATAATAGAAAATAACATCTTAAAGAAAGCTCCAGTTTTAAGGAATTTAGATCCAGATTTAAACAAGAAATAAATGTCCCTGATAATTGTTTAATACCAATTGACTTGGAGTTAGGTGATTTTATTCTAGTAGAATTTGCTACTAAAAAGAAAATTTTGTTATGTTGGTCAAATAGAAAATTTGGAATTGAATGGTGCTTATTTAAAATTAATGATGAAGAACTTTAAAATGAATGGCGAAACTTTTATTTTCCCAGTAAGTAATGATTCAACATTCATACAAAAAGATAATATCGTATTAAAAGTTCCCCAACCGTCAGTTTTAGGTGTTAATAAGCGAGCTGTTGGTTCACTTTTCTTTTCGAATAAAACCTGACAGTTAAAACATTAGTTGAACTTTTTCTAACTAATTATATTATGTGAAGTATGTCAATGTACTTCTCTACTTGAATACTCTTCATTAATACAATTGTTTTCCTCATAAAAAACTTATGTTCAATATTTTCTGAAGCTGTTTTCTTTTTGTAAAAAAAATCTTCAAATTAGAGGAAAAATATGTAGAAGTGCCAAATATTTCGTTTAATTATCCTTACTTTAAAGTACAATAAACTTTTTAGTTTGTAAAAATAATTATTTTATAATTTTTTTGCATGTGTACGAATGTGCCCCACCCATGGGGCACATTCGCACGAAATTTCTCGTTTTTTAGATTGATGATATAGGTTAGAAATTCTAGATGAATGCGACCAGTTATCGTTTTAAAATATCCGGAAAAGTATTAACTTTCATTTGAATCCGAGTTTGTTTCAATATCTCATCTAGATCCAGAGAAATATGCCGAAATGCACTTTTTGTGCGAATGTGCCCCGTTCTCCCCTATAGAAATTCTGCCATGCAGGAAGTCTTTTCTTCATTTTTTTATTTGCAGTGTAGTCAGTGAATTAATATATAAAGTTATGAATTTCTGCAAAACAGAAAAAAAGTTTACAAAGGCAGAAATAAGAGGGGTTCTTACCATTGGTCCAATATCTTCCTTTCTTCCTTGATCTTCTTTCAGTCTCTTAAACCTGCTCTCATTGTTGTACTTTATTTCATACTCAGTAGTCATTTTGTCAAAGACTATAAAATAATGAAACTAATAAATATTTTTATTCATAAAAATATTAGGGGAGACTGGGGATGGATGGGACACCCTCAATAAATCTTAAAATTATAAATTAAATAAAATTAGTTTTTAAGTGTTTCACCAGGTAAAGCCACTATGGCTTTATACTTGTTGCTGTTTACCTACTATTTTAGTTGTAAACTCCTACAAGTTTCTGAATGAAAAAGATGGTTTCACTATAGCAAAAGTAACTAAGTACAGTAAAGCACCGTTTATACGTCTTTCAAGGGACCGACGTAAATCGACGTATAAATGAAAAAACGTATAAACGAAAATGTCCTTAATTATTAGGTTTATAACGCTCCTAATGCATATTTACAAGATTACATTAAATTTTAGGTTTTTCTTTTGTGGGGTCATTTAGCGATCAAAAGAATTCTTCTCCTCTGCAGGGGATGATGGAGACCCCATAACCAAAGATAAGAAGGGCCAAAAAACTGTAGTGTAGCTCATCCCGTTATCAGTTCAACGAACTGCCCTTTTACTCCCCCCACTCCATTGGTCAGATTGCTCATGCCCCCCACAATGGCCAAGGAATGCAGTGCTCTTCAACCTTTCTTGGGAAAATTTTCCCACGGAATAACAACTGATACTGGATATTTTTGAATTTAAAGACAGCCGAAAACGACGTATAACCGATATTGCGCGTCGTATAAACGAAGAATTTTTTTATTAAAAAGAATAGGAATGAATTGGGACTTCGCGAAAACGACGTATAAATGAGAAACGTATAAACGGTGCTTTACTGTATTACACTTTTCAAAGTGAATTTTCAATCTGATTCTTGGTTGCTTTCTTAATGGTTTATATAGTTTTCTAAACAGAATAATGTATTCTTTATGAATATATAGTTGAGTTAAGCCTAAAAGCTACTGTTCTTTTGAAAGAACCTATTTTTTAAAACTGTTGCTACCGGGGTGGGATGGGACATGCCCAATTCCTCTCAATACCTAAATACCAGCTATTGAATACAATTCTTTAGATAATATTGTTTTGAAACTGATTAGTATTGCAGTTGAAAACATATTTTTTAGATAAAAGAAGAATTTTGACTACTTTGTATTTTTCACTTAAGTTTGATTTTTCGAAGTAAATATAGGGTAAAATAACTGATGTTTTTGTAATAAATCTTAAAAATGCCTAAAATACTTCCATCTTTGTTGTTTTTAATCATATATTTAAAAAGTAATCGTAAATTTTAATTTAATAAGATATGTACCATCCCACCCCGGGATGGGACACTTTTAGAGGTTACTTTAATTCGTTCATAAATCCTAAGTTTTGTTTGCTATCACTTTGGTTATATTTTTTAAACATGTTAAAATGTTCCAAGATGTTACCTTGAAAGTTTCAAATTTATACAAATCCAATACAATCAAATCCAAATTTATTTCCATGATTACCCATAGCGTGAAGGGGTTAGTTGATAAAAAATTCAGCCTTCCTCTATGTCAGGGGGCTGAGAAAATCAGTAAAAAGGAGTCCATAACTACGGCCACAGGCCATGATATTGAGTGACAGGGGATCTAAATGGGCTTTTGGGGATTGGAGGACCATGCTGCCTCCCCAAGTAGTCAAATTTCATCTGGTACGCCAGCGGACGTTGTATACCGGACGTTGCATATTTTTCCCAAAGACCGGACTTGTTTTGTGAGCATTGGTTCTAGAGAACGAACGGGAAGGATTGGGTAAAAATGCAACATGGGGGTAAGAAGGAAGCTTAGACATTGCGTGGTCTTGGAATTGCAGGCCAGGCCTGAAGGTAAGGACGGTTACCCAGCTACAAAATCTAAATGGTGCACGTCTGGTTCATTAAGCGGATTTGACTGTAATTACTGTTTTGAAATACAGTAACGGACCCTTTATCCGGCAAGCTCGGGGACGACATCATCCCGGACTTCAGAATTTTCCGGATTTTGGGTCCGTTCCGGAAAAAACGCCATTAAAGACGCAGCTGCTTTAGTAACACCAAAATACCCGCTAAAACAACATACTCCATTCCAATCCTAACGGATCCAGCAAAAAAAACTTCCGGTAAAGCACGTGGGTCATCATGGCAAGAACCGATAGCCAGGCAGCAGCCGATTTTGGAACGGCCGTTTAAGAGCGGGGACGATACGATTCGGCCGCGACAAATCGTCCCATTCCGCACCGAGACGATGTCGCAAAAGGCGCGCGCAACCATTGTGCGTCGTAACAGCATTTACTCACTAAAAATTCTTCAAAATATAAAAAAACAGGAACAGCTTTAGAATAAGTCCACTTTAGGCGACCTTGGCGCCTGCCGCCGTATTTGAAACCCGTCCGCCATGTTTACATACATTTTCACGGCCTGTCGGCCATGAAATACCGCCAACTTGGCGACCTTTCAAAAAGTGGACTTATTCTAAAGCTGTACCAAAAAACAAATTATGAACGCGAGACGGATTTCGGGTCATTCCGGATTTTGGGTTCTCGGATAAAGGGTCCGTTACTGTATTACTTTGTAAACTTAGGTAATAGCTTATGTAATCAGGGGCGTAGCCAGAGGGGGGATTCCCCCGAAACTCAGAAAACTTCCTTTTTGACCATAGAAAACCACTAAAGATACCCCATTTCCCTCCCGAAATATCAACATCCCCCTCCGAAATTTTTTTCTGGCTACGCCACTGTATGTAATAAATACGAAATGTAATCGTGTTGTGGGATCAAGGAAGCATTGAAAAGAAATCTACAATAGCAAAATAATAAATATGTTATCGTTGATTATTCAAACCTTTAACATCAACCACGAAAGCGCATGCATAGCAGGTGACAGTCCTCTGCTGCCCAGGCAATGGTAGAATGGTTCCACATTCGGGACAAAAGTCAGAATCACCAATAAATATGCTTTTAGGCATCTTCTAAATATATTTTCTAGATAAGTTTTATTTAAAACTATTAGACAATCTTCACACAGTGCATTCCGTTAACGCGCATGGGATATATGTAAATCAAAGCACTACACGGTGATGTAAATGCAAATGGTAAATAACAAATAACACATGCTGATGTGGCCATGTGCAGTTAAGTGTTGAGTTTGAGAAAGAGAAAATAATATTTTAAAAATAAAGTAGATCAAACAAAATACTGAGATTTAATATTTTCAGCTGTTTTAAAGATTTTAAACTAATCAGTGTTTTAAAAGCTTTCTTGAGTTTTTTAAAGCCAAAAAGGCCAAAAAGTGACATATTCAAATTTCTTAATTTAATAGACGAACACCTAAACTTTCTGCTTAGTTAGTCTGTTTATTGTTTATTTATGTGTTAATTTTTATCGCGGCGCGCCGTGTCCGATGATTTGTTTGTAGTACTGTATTGTGTACTTAAATAATGACTTATTCTGCAGGTAAATTTTCATTGAAAGTTAAAATTCTTCGTAAATTTTAACAATCCGGGCCTTGGCGAAGTATTTTCGTTTTTCCAAAGGTTGGCATGACCTTTAAAAGTTTGGGAATCCACTCCTATTAGTGTTTACGAATGTGAAATCGGAGTTTCCTTACGATTCCATTATTTGGTAGAAAAATCAACGTATTCTTGAACAAATCTTCAAACATTTCTGCTTTGAATCTGGTGTTTATTTATTCGCACTGATCAAATTGTGAAATTGAATAGAGAAGATCTCCATGGTTATATATTGATTATCACGAGGCATGATAGAATGGGGAGAGCTATTTGCAAGCAAATAGAGGGTTTTGAGCTGGTGCATGACGAAGAGTAAAGATGGTAGGAGATGCATGTTTGTATACCGGGTCACCAATGTGGCAAGTTGCTATATACGGGGAGATATAAGACTCAAAATACTTCAAAATTATAAACGCTTCTGTCGGATATTTTTACCCCATTTGAATAATCTAACTCTTATAGTGGTGAATGAGCTTGCCACTGGGGTATTCTACAGACAGGTGATTTTTCCGCTAATTAGCGGAAATCCGCTAATTTTAGAGGTGATGAGCATCGGAATTCGGCTCAATAGTGTGCAGAATTAATATTTTAAAGCGGGGAAAAATCGGAATATTTTGTTTCTAAACCCGTTTTTTAGGCTCAAATTTCGACATTACTTTAGTAAATAATTGTAATGTGGAAAAATTAGTACACGGTTGGTATATTGGTTTTTCCTGAGTGGACATAGAGTGTACCAAAACGATTAAACCCCTGTTTTTTAGGCTCAAATTTCAAAAAATTTCTGAGATTGAGTTTAGTAAGATGAGATTCCTATCTAATTTGTTGGAGGATGCATAATGAAAAGACTTCCGTCTTCAAGTTATGAGATTTAAAGTTTTTCTGGAAAACGTTAATTTCCTTTTTTTTCCAAAAGAAACACATGCGATGGGTGCATTCATATCCAAGTCCTTCTCATTGTCCTTATGTGGCCCGATACAATGTGTACCATCTTTATATCTATCAACCAACACTAAAATAAAGGTAGATTTGCAAATAAGCTCGACTTGTCATTTAATTTCCTTCAATAACGGGGTCCAAGGTTTTGCGTACAATATAGACCCACTAAACTTATACCTGATTCCGCGGTCACCATAAGCTGCTACTTGAGGAGGTACATGATATTTTTTACCATACACTTCTATCATAAAATCTGTCAAATAGGTTATCTCTTTTGGGGACATCCATAAATTACGTGAGGTCAAAAAGGGGGGGGAGGGGTTTGGAAAAATCTCACCAAGGGGGGAGGGGGGGGGCGATTAAAATCTCACGTCAACTTTTTAAGTTAGAAATTAAACGATTTTTTTACATGAGAAAGGAATAATACCCACAGATAAGATACTGTGGTGATTTTAAGGAGGAATAATGTCTTTTCCCCTCACATCATTAATAATGTAAAAGTTTTAGGTGCTGTGAAGCACAAAATGCAAACAAATAGGATAGAAAATTATTTTTAAAGGTTGTAGGTAAATCTCACGTGGGGGGAGGGGGGTCCAGCAAAATCTCACCAAGGGGGAGGGGGGTCCAGATTTTGGAAAAAAACACCTCACTTAATTTATGGATGTCCCCTTTTCAAGTTTTTGAAAATAATTTGAGAAAATTTTTCCGTACTTATAATGTAAAGAGTCCTTTTCCATTTTCTTAATTATTTTATTAGTAATAGAAATATGATAAAAATTAAAATAATAAATCTTGATTCTTTTGGAGCAGAATGAGTCTTGACCGGAACAAACTTTACAATATCTTGAAAATGTTTTAAAAATTTAGCCAGCGGGTGCTTAAATGATTTTGGTGGTGGCTCAAAAGGCTATTTGTTTTTAAATGCTTTGAAGTGAAATGGCAGGTGATTTTTCCGCTAATTAGAGGAAATCCGCTAATTTTAGAGGTGATGAGCATCGGAATTCGGCTCAATAGTGTGCGGAATTAATATTTCAAAGCGGGGAAAAATCGGAATATTTTGTTTCCTGAGTGGACATAGAGTGTATCAAAACAATTAAACCCCTGTTTTTTAGGCTCAAATTTCGAAAAATTTCTGAGATTGAGTTTAGTAAGATGAGTATCCTATCTAAAAAGTATTAAAAAGCTGAATTGAACCTATTGTATGGGATAGGGATTTGAATTTTGGGCCCCTCCCGAAATAAATTTCTACCACTGTAACTTATCTAGATGCTTCTAAAAAATTTCAGATAATTTCTTTCTTGAGCAATCACATGCCTGTATTCTAAAATATTCTTGGAATTAATTAAAAATTAATTCCATTAATAATTCTTAACTGTTTTGATATTTTAAAAATGTATGTATCTGTTAACTCTTTGCGGCAATGTTTGGAAGAATAATCACCTACAGTTACTAATTTAATTACTGCAAAATCTAAATATTTAATGTAATGAAAGCAACATGCAGCTTAACTAAGCTAAACAAATACCTAATTTTGTGTTAATTGACTTGTAGTAAATTTTTGGTTTTATTTTTAAGTGCACAGAATAATAGTTTTTCTTTTTATCAAACTATGGTTCCACAAACACTAGAACCGCTACTTATTATCAGAAAAGTTTTCATTCATTAATATATTACAAAGACATCTTGTGCGGCATTCCATAATATCTAGTGTATTTACAATTGGTAATTTGTAATTGTTTGTGACAGATGGCAACAGGAGCACACACTCACAAGTAATTTTATATTTTTAACTAGAGATCTTATTAATATTATTAATTTATCCTAAAATAATAATCTACTAAACATTATTTCAGAATCTAAAAATAATATTAATATTTAGATCCCTATGTTTGTCAGTCATCATTTGAGCTGTGGATAAACATGGTGGCTGGAGGACTTTCTAAAGCTGTCATAAATTATTTATTTATTATGTTTAATATTTTTACTAACACTTAACAGATGCTATAATTGTTAAAAACCAAAAATGCATCCGAATTTTTTTCTATTTCATTTTGCCCATTAAAAAAGAAAGCATTTTTTTAATCGTCTGTACATGCAGTTTATGCTATTTCCGTATTTCAAACCTATCCTCTTAAATTAATTCCATGCCTCCAAATAAATTCAAGAAGTATTTTTTGCTCCTCAAAAATAAAATCCTAAGAATAACACTGGGCAAGGTAGATTTAAATCTCGGAACAATATGGCAGATGAGAACTCCTGATTTAACGTTTGAAATATCTTGTTTCTTTTGCGCTCTTCCCATTTCCGTTTCTTCTAAGTGTTTTGTCATTCTGTATATGGCCCTTAAAGGGGTTCATAGTCTAAGCGGTACAACCCGGATTTCGGCGAAACACTGCACTTTTTGATGACGGTATGAAACTTGGTACAATGATTCTAGGGACCTAATAAATGAGTTTTCGATCAGGACCCAAAAAAAATTTCCCTTAGAATTTAAAATTTTAAACTTTTTATAAAATTTCAATTTTTGCGATTTACACGGTGTATATCATACTTTTAATCATGTTTGGTGGTAACTCTAAACAATTCGAGGGCGTAGAGTACGATTTTGAGGTCAAAAGTTGTATTGGAGTGAATTTTATAAATTTTTTCTTAAAAATTTAAAATTTTAAAGTTAAATTCTTTTAAAAAATAGTCTTAAAACCTACTGATATTTTTGAACTCTCTACCACAGATGAAGACACAGATCGTTGTTCTATATCTAAAATTTCTAAGCCTTATCTTTATTTTTAGCCGAGAAACGGTACTTAGAAGTTTGACGATTTTCAAAATGGCGGCCATATTTGATTTGGCGGTAGGTTAAGTCGTACCACTTGAACCCCTGCAAATATTGATCATGCTTTGAAACTTGGTACAGTCAATCTAGGGACCTAATAAATGACTTTTCGATCAGGACCCAATAAAAATTTCCCTTAGAATTTAAAATTTTAAACTTTTTAAAATTTTTCAAATTTGTCTCCCTATTTGTGAATTATAATATTTTTAGTAGCGTTTTGTGACGATTCTATACAATATGATGTCGTAGAATGCGATTTTAATGTCCACACTGAAGTTAACGGGTTTAAAAATATTTTTTCCTTTAAAAAACGTAATTTATCGGTCTATTATAGCGATACATCTTGAAACGCTGCAAATGTTGATCATGCTTTGGAACTTGGTACGGTCCTTCTAGGGACCTAATAAATGAGTTTTCGATCAGGACCCAATAAAAATATCCCTTAGAATTTAAAATTTTAAACTTTTTAAAAATTTTCAAATTTGGCTCCCATTTGTGAATTCTAATATTTTTAGTAACGTTTTGTGACGATTTAATACAATTTGCGGTCGTAGAATGCGATTTTAATGTCCAAACTGAAGTTAACGGGTTTAAAAATATTTTTTTCCTTAAAAAACCTAATTTTTTGGTCTATTATAGCGATACAACTAGAAACGCTGCAAACATTGATCATGCTTTGAAACTCGGTACAGTCATTCTAGAGACCTAACAAATGAGTTTTCGATCGGGATCCAATCAAAATATCCCTTAGAATTTAAAATTTCAAACTTTTTTAAAACTCAAATTGGGTTCTTTATTTAAGAAATATAATATTTTTAGTTATGTTTGTTGACGATTCTGTATAATTTAAGGTCGTAGAATGCGATTTTAATTTTCAAACTGAAATTTAATTTTAAGGTTCGGAAAAAAAACTTCTTATAAAAAACAATTCGAGGCGCAAGCACATGCACAAAAAATACCTCAATAGAGAAATGTCCTATCCGAAGTTTTATCTATGTATTTGAGACTTACTGTGTTCCTTGAAATTTCAGTCCAGTGGTTGTTTTTTTTTGTTATTATAGTCTGTTCAATTAGAATAGGTGCCTGAAACAGGATTAATAATGCCTAGTAACGCTCATCACGCAATTTCAGTGACCGATTCTTTTATTTTAACTAAATCTGTTTAACTGTTTTGTTTTTTCCTTGTCGTTGCACAAGAAAAGTTTTCGTTGATAATTACAGTAGTACCATGCTTGTAATACATTTCGTCCTCTCAGGCGCCTTTTCTAAATGAACCGACTATAGTAAATTTTATATGCTTCAAAAGTTTAGAAAAATGCATTATAATTAAGAATTAAATTATGTAATACTACAACTTTTTAAAAAAGTATTCCTGAAAAATCCTGTTATTACATCCAATTAATCTTGAAATTTCCCAGTCTGCTGAACGTTGTTTTTTACCAACATTTATGTTAATTAATGATGGGGCTCAAATATAAGGAAAATGGTCCAAATTTTGAGAACTAACTTCATAATATGTACTCGATCTAATACTAAATAGAATCCTCTCAAATTTTTGTATATATCCCAAATTTCCCTAAAAATTTTAAATACTTGAGATAAAAATTGATATAAACGTTATATTTAACTAGAAAAACGTCAAAAAAAATTAGTATTTTTAAAAGTTAAAAATTTTAAATTATAAGAGATATTTCTATTGTCTCCCCATAGAACACTGATTTATTATGTCCCTAGAATGACTGCACTAAGTTTCAAAGCATGATCAATGTTTGCAGCGTTTCTAGTTGTATCGCTATAATAGACCAAAAAATTAGGTTTTTTAAGGAAAAAAATATTTTTAAACCCGTTAACTTCAGTTTGGACATTAAAATCGCATTCTACGACCGCAAATTGTATTAAATCGTCACAAAACGTTACTAAAAATATTAGAATTCACAAATGGGAGCCAAATTTGAAAATTTTTAAAAAGTTTAAAATTTTAAATTCTAAGGGATATTTTTTTGGGGTCCTGATCGAAAACTCATTTATTAGGTCCCTAGAAGGACCGTACCAAGTTCCAAAGCATGATCAACATTTGCAGCGTTTCAAGATGTATCGCTATAATAGACCGATAAATTACGTTTTTTAAAGAAAAAAATATTTTTAAACCCGTTAACTTCAGTGTGGACATTGAAATCGCATTCTACGACATCATATTGTATAGAATCGTCACAAAACGCTACTAAAAATATTATAATTCACAAATAGGGAGCCAAATTTGAAAAAGTTTAAAAAGTTTAAAATTTTAAATTCTTAAGGGAAATTTTTATTGGGTCCTGATCGAAAACTCATTTATTAGGTCCCTAGATTGACTGTACCAAGTTTCAAAGCATGATCAATATTTGCAAGGGTTCAAGTGGTACGACTTACCTACCGCCAAATCAAATATGGCCGCCATTTTGAAAATCGTCAAACTTCTAAGTACCGTTTCTCGGCTTAAAATAAAGATAAGGCTTAGAAATTTTAGATTTAGAACAACGATCTATGTCTTCATCTGTGGTAGAAAGTTTAAAAATATCAGTAGGTTTTAAGACTATTTTTTAAAAGAATTTAACTTTAAAATTTTAAATTTTTAAGAAAAAATTAATAAAATTCACTCCAATACAACTTTTGACCTCAAAATCGTACTCTACGCCCTCGAATTGTTTAGAGTTACCACCAAACATGATTAAAAGTATGATATACACCGTGTAAATCGCAAAAATTGAAATTTTATAAAAAGTTTAAAATTTTAAATTCTAAGGGAAATTTTTTTTGGGTCCTGATCGAAAACTCATTTATTAGGTCCCTAAAATCATTGTACCAAGTTTCATACCGTCATCAAAAAGTGCAGTGTTTCAAGTTGTACCGCTTAGACTATCAGGAATATTGACCTGTTACAGCCATTGGCGGATCCACGGGGGGGTGATTGGAGTGATCACCCCCCCCCGACAAAGTGACCTCGCCAAATTTCCGGCCGAAAATCACATCCTCGATAACATAGCGAAAAACTTTACTTTGGCAATAGTAGCAATAACTCGTTAAATGATAACTTCAATGCATCGATCACTTTTCAGAGGAGCTCCCTTCCCGAGCCCTGATAAGAGCCAGCCATGATTGACAGAGGGTCCGCGCTCTAATGACCACTTTTTCCTCTCCCGGGGGTCGGTACTCTATGGTCACCGGAAATTTCAGCCGGTGTTAAAGAAATCTTTATCGGTAGTCTAAGCGGTACAAGTTGAAACACTGCACTTTTTGATGATGCTAAGCCACTTGGTACACTAATTCCGGGGACCATAAGAATGAGTTATCGATCAGGAGTCCGCCTAAATTTCCCTTAGAATTTAAAATATTTAACTTTTTGTGAAATTTTTAAATTCGCGTTTTACACCTTAACTATCACACTTTTCAACATGTAAGGTGACTTTTCTATACAATTTGAGATCGTAGATTACAAATATGAAGTCGAAAATTTCATAAAAATGATATTTGATATGTTTTTTTCAAAAAAACTAAATTTTAAAATTTAAAATCTTCAAAAACACCATGTTAAACATAAGTTGGTATCATAAAATTTTTACCAGATATTAAGCTATTTGTAACTGAAATATATCCAAAATTTCAAAGCTTTACCTTTATTATTCACCGAGATATGAGACTTTAAATTTGGAAAATTTTCAAAATGGTGGCCATGCTTGATGCGATTACTCATCGAAAACTTCCCATAACTCGGTAAATTATTGTTCAAAATGAATAGTTAACACCTTTTTTGAAAGACAAGTAATGCCACTACACTATTAAGGCATTAAAATAGCAATTAAACTACTTAAAGTTGGTTTTAAATAAACTCTAAGACAGATTAATACTTTACTATGAGAAGCATTTTAAAAGCTTTAAAAAATGCTTTCTTGGTGAAAAATTATTCTAAATTTTTTATTAAATGTTCACCCTGATATAAATATGCGACATTAAACCATTTAAAGGAAAATTTTGCCTTAAAAGCGCCTGGGTGCAAATGCAAAAATACCTAATAAACGCGCGCTTCAAATAAACTTTTTCTGACGAAGAATCTCAAAAAATCTTGCTTTCTCTTATGATCTTCTAACAACATTTTAGCCTTTTAACTTCAAGTTTAAAAAAATCTTCTATTGTATCAGAAAAAAATGCTTAAAATACAATTTTTCAGGTTAAAAATTACCTTTCAAATGAGTATTTTCTAGACAAACCTTTACTTACTGCGTTAAGAGGGTAGGTGCACAACTTTCAACCAAAAAACACATTTTTCAAAATTTGCATTTCCGTTTAGTATTGCATTTTACGCTTCAAACGACACCAAAATTATTACTCTACGCGGGTTAGAAGTATTTTTAATTATTTTTTACGGAAATAAATAATGCACTACTAATATGCAAGATTCTTACTAAATTTCCATTTCTCTCAAAACTGAATTTTTTACCATAAAAGGAACATTTTCTCAAAATCTATTATAGCAGACAACTTATGACTTGGTAACAATATTAATGGCGCTATGTTACATACTTTAACACAGGTGTTTCTCAAAAAAGTCCTTTAAACTGAAGTTATAGCATAAAACATCATGAAATTTCAGTCTTTTTGAGAAAAACCTAAGTTCATTCAGATAATATTTTTTTTAAAATAACCAGACACAATAGCCCTAAAAGCTCATGTTAAAGTATGTAATACAGTTCAGGAAATACTCAGAAAAAATTTGGGAGCTTTAATTCAGTAGATTTTTTAAAAATGTACCTTAAAAATAATCCTTTTTAACATTACTGAGATATAGGGATTTAGAAACGTCACCGAACACTTTTTAACAATTAATAATCGTTGTGTATTTGAAAATCGAGTAAGGGTAATACATCTAATCATTTCCTATATGGTAATACATAACACCATTTAAACTTTAAGCATTTAGTTTTTAATCAGTATATAAAACAAATTGAGACTGCAAGCGTCCTGCTAGTTTTCAACAAGACTACTTAAATTATACCAGCCTTATAATGAATAATAGTATTTTCAACTTAGTAGAAACTTATAGTATTTTCAAGTGTTTGTTTATTAGAAATTAAGAATATCGGGAAAAAGTAATATAAATCCAAATCTTTCATTAATAATCACCGTACACATATTTGGATTTGAAATGTTAATTAATAAGTAAGGTTTTTTTCTTATTTTAAATGATAGTCGTAGAGACAATATATTTTTCCTGTAAAAAACATATTAAATGTTTACCATGTTCGATCAAGAATTTTTTTTCTTTTAAAGAAAGTATGCCTCTCTTGAGAATTGGTATATTTTCTATATTAGCTAGATTTAAAAAATAAAGCATATACATTATTGCCTATACTCCTTTCAGTAGGTAATTACAACACTAAGAAAATAATTTCATTAATTATATAAACAGTTAAAGGTATTAGATAGCCTTTTAAGGATTTCAAATTATTTTATTTATTCTTTTGGCACAAATTCAAAAGTATTTGATTTAATTCTTGAATTTAACGTAAAAGGTTAAATAGGTTTTCCTCTGAATTTCGGCATTCGCCTACAATTCAGGCACATTAGTGTACATAGTATTCCTGAAGATTTGCAAGAAC
This sequence comes from Tetragnatha versicolor, assembly GCA_024610705.1. Lineage (NCBI taxonomy): Eukaryota > Metazoa > Arthropoda > Arachnida > Araneae > Tetragnathidae > Tetragnatha > Tetragnatha versicolor. The sequence goes on along the minus strand of JANDEH010000004.1, from coordinate 65,977,688 downwards.
ACCTTGAGAGACATTTTTTCTTACATCCACATTTTAGGAGTTTTCGACAAGAAAGCCAAATTGCTGATATAGTCAGCCATTTAGGGCTCCACACATCATTTTCTTTCTTTCTCCAACCCCAATTTTCTGGTGAAGGTAAGGTGGTAATAATTCGGTCAGCTTGACCCCAAATGTGCCCAGCTTGATACATGGCCCGAAGTGTGTGGAGTTTCAGAGAGCGCGTTTATTAGGTATTTTTGCGTTTGCACTCAGGCGCTTGTAAGGCAAATTTTTCCTTTAAATTGTTAAAGGTCGAATATTTATATCAGGGTGAACATTTAATAAAAAAATTAGAATAATTTTTCACCAAGAAAGCATTTTTTAAAGCTTTTAAAATGCTTCTCATAGCAAAGTATTAATCTGTCTTAGAGTTTATTTAAAACCAACTTAAAGTAGTTTAATTGCTATTTTAATGTCTTAATAGTGTAGTGGCATTACTTGTCTTTCAAAAAAGGTTTTAACTGTTCATTTTGAACAATAATTTACCGAGTTATGGGAAGTTTTCGATGAGTAATCGCATCAAGCATGGCCCCCATTTTGAAAATTTTCCAAATTTAAAGTCTCATATCTCGGTGAATAATAAAGGTAAAGCTTTGAAATTTTGGATATATTTCAGTTACAAATAGCTTAATATCTGGTAAAAATTTTATGATACCAACTTATGTTTAACATGGTGTTTTTGAAGATTTTAAATTTTAAAATTTAGTTTTTTTGAAAAAAACATATCAAATATCATCTTTATGAAATTTTCGACTTCATATTTGTAATCTACGACCTCAAATTGTATAGAAAAGTCACCTTACATGTTGAAAAGTGTGATAGTTAAGGTGTAAAACGCGAATTTAAAAATTTCACAAAAAGTTAAATATTTTAAATTCTAAGGGAAATTTAGGCGGACTCCTGATCGATAACTCATTCTTATGGTCCCCGGAATCAGTGTACCAAGTGGCTTAGCATCATCAAAAAGTGCAGTGTTTCGCCCTTTTTCGTCGTGTACCGCTTAGACTACGGGGTGAATTGGGCCTCATGCTCATATCGAGGCTGGTTACTGAAAAACCGAGCGGGCGGCTTGTTTGTGTATTTTCTAATCTCATTCTTTACCAACATCTATTTAAGGGCCAATCAAAGCATTTTCAGAGCGATTGGCAATCCCATTTTGGAAGGGGATAACAGCTATTTGTTAGCAGTGGGATGGTCAAAACTTGTGGGCGGAGCGTGTCGTACATATGCTAAGCTGTACTAGTAAAAAATTCAGTTGATTTTCTTTTCAACGTTTGACTTGTCTCGTTTTTTACACTGATTTGTTGTTTTATTAAAACATGGCGTTTTACTATCGACAAAAATGGATTCCGGAGATAATGAACATGGTCGTGCGTGCTCAGAAACGATCTAGTGGAACTCTGCTTTCGTTTTTTTAAGTAAAAGCCAAGCAATTATGCTTTTGAAGATAAAGCTGACACTGCTTTGGATGTGACACTGCCACCAGTTGTCGTTCAATCGGAGGATGCTAAATTAATGGATAGAAGAGGTAGTTTTGCCATTTTCTGCAACTTTTCTGTTTTTTTTAACTGTTTCGATGTTTCATAATTTTTTTTCGACTTTTTGAAAGTATTATTATTTGAAAGTATATTTCAAGGTTTTAATGATTTAATCCGGTTTACTAAATTTCTAAATCGAGAAAAAGCTAAAAGAAATCATTATAAACAGCAAAAAGGCATTCGTGGCTTTGAGAAAATTTTACTTTTAGTTTCTTTTCTGTTTCTCTAATTTTTCTTTATTTTGGTCTGTCTTGTTATATTAGTGTATATTTGATATATTAGTGTATAATTTGTGCATTAAGTAGAAGTTCCAATTTAAAAACGGAAAATGAATTACTTTAATCATTGTATTTAACGGTTTACAATTAAATCAGTTGAAAGTGGAACTTTCTACCAAATATATTTTATGTGTCTTCCTCTTATGAATTGGTTGTAAAAGTGAAAATTGATTGTAATATCGAATGCACATAGGTAAAATCACCCCCCCAAACCGAGTCTCTGGATCCGCCACTGGTTACAGCGGATTTTAAACGCATTTTTGAAAAAAACTGACAACAGGATTGAATTTCTGGGAAGGAATCCTGTCGACTTGTGTTGGGAAGGATGCAAGTCACATGCATGAGATGTTTAGGAAAAGGTTGGTGCCAGCAGTTGTCTATGAACACAAAGATGTTGCTCTACAAAATGTGCATTTTTAAAAACTATCTTTCACTCAATGCATGTTTAAGACCTGTGAGTAATTAATCTATTTATGATAATTAAATAGTTTATTTAATTAAGTGATTAGTTTTTTTTGATTGAAAATATTTAAGATAATTAATTAGTTTATTTAAATGAGTAGTTCGTTTGGTGGAAACTTCCTTAACTGGATGGTGTTTATTCGTGTATGATCATTTAAATGACATCATTTATAAACGCTTTTCGGTTGAAACATTCCTGATTTATGAAGATTTCTGCTAAACGGCTTCCGATACCTCCATGTCTTTCTGAAGGAACCTTGATAGTTTCAGGTAATATGTTGACATCTTGGAGACTTTTATTTACGTTTATAGGGATATTGTTTGCTCTAATTTTTTTCTATTGAACGGAAATCCTTAACTGTCAGTATAATTGAAGATATTTGTCATTTGGAACAGGCACTAGATTTTTAGACTTGAACCCATTAGTGCAGGTATAGGGGACTGGGACTCCTATACAGGGTGTATCTGAACAACAAATTTTCAGAGATGATAGTAGACACCTAGACGAGTCAGAATCACATAGGATTTGGGGGTCCCAGATCAAATCCCAGGGAGTTAAAAATGGAGCGACACCCCAAAAAAATCATTGAAAAATTCAATTTGTAGAACTACTATTGGTAAAAATTTAATTATGATCTCAAAAATTGTGGTTTAATATGATCTTTAAAATTATCTCAAAAGTCTTCACTTTAAAATTAAGTTTTCTAGAGCTGTTTCCAGAACAGCTGTTTGCGCACGCAAAAAACTAACTTTAACAGGATCTCAAGCGTATAATATTGATTGTATTTACGTGAAACTTTGGATATAAGGGTTTTCAACTATGATCTTTCAGGTTATAAAATCAAAAGAAAGGATTTTGAAACAGAAAATAAGGTTTTGGCAGAGTTTTCACATTTTTTGTGTTTTTTTAACTTTTTTCATAATTAAATTTTTTTAAAAGAATTTTGATTTTTAAATTTTTACCTATAGTAGTTCTTCTGCAAATTGAATTTATCAATGATTTTTGTAAGGTGTCGCTCCATTTTCAACTCCCTGGGTGTCTATCATCCCTGAAAGTTTGTTGCACCATTTCAGATACACCCTGTATAAGGCAATTGCATCTCGCTACCCCCTCTAAGTCCTCAAAACAACGCTTCTTAGAAACAAGAATTTATGAATAGAAAAATTTATTATCTGCCTTATTCATCAGGATGTAAAATAATTCATTGAGAACTTCTTGTCAAGAGGAGAGGATCATATAAACCCACATTTTTGCTTGATTCTGTAGCTGCTATTCAATATCTGGCAATTGTTACTTTCACACATGTGTGTTAATAATGATTTTTAAATGATTAAAATTTTTTTATTTTCATCCTAATCTGTCCTGATGATCTGGAGAAAAATCAAACAGATCGGCAATTCTCTTAATTTTAACCACCAATTATGTTTTTGTTTTTTACAAATGTGCTATGTAGGCTTTAAACATTATCTACAGACTATATTTCAAAACGAATAAATTGAGCAATAAATAAAAAATAACTCATCGTCAAAAAGCTAATGGCAAGTTAAAAAAATTCCTCACTTTAACTTTGAAAATTTGTTCAGTTATTCAAATAGGGTTTAAAAAACAAATAAAATCTGTGTTTCCAAAACTGGTGGACACTCCACAGTGTGCAAATTTTGAGAATGTTCTTACTATTCGAGATATACCGAAAAACGAGTTTGTTCAGTCTTTAAACAATTTAATTCAAAAAATCTTTTTTGAGGAAGGACCCCAGACATCTCCCTTTTTAACATAGGATTTTTGTTGCTCACAAAATTTAGAAATTAGTACGGTCCTGTTGTAGGGGACATGAGAAGATAGTAAGATATAGAGGTGCATGGATGAAAAATGTTGGAAATGAAAAACAATTATTTAAATGTTCTTATTGAAGTCAAGTTATAGTACCTAAATAATGATGAAGAGGCGGTAGACTGTTGACTCTGCTTATAAAAAGGGGGTCGTGAATTTGAAAAGATTGAGAACCTCTGTCTTAAAAGATGGTAATTAGTTATTTTCTCTTGAAAAATACTAATCTACAGCCTCTAAGCTTTGTTCTTGCTACCCAAAGTTATTCTCTTATTTTCACTGCTATTTAAAAAGATAATTAGTTATTACGTATCGTATTATGTAGGTAGAGGTGAATAATTACGCATTCCCAGATTGTTCACAGAAGTGGGGTTCAACTGTAGCGCTCATTATTGTTCCTAGATGGCACTACTAATACCACTTTGATCTCCGTTCCTTTCATAAAATCTTTCCCTCTTCTGATATCTTTCTGTGTTTTCTCGTGGACCACCAGTGGCGGATCTACGGGGGGGGGCTTTCGAGCTGAAGCTCCCCCAAAACGTCTAATATTTTACTAAGTTTGTCAAAACGCAAAAAATCTAATCCGAAATTCGGATGAGGCGCACCAAACGAGTAGAAAAGTGGGGTTTTTGACTTAAATTCCCAAAAATTTTCTAGGGGGAGGACCCCCAGACCCCCCTTTTAGTGGTTTAAGTAGGATAATTCCCTACCTTTTCCGTGTTACCATTAACAAGAAGATTCAATTGGATTATAAAAATTCTTAGCCCCCCCAAAACCAAATCCTGGATCCGCCACTGTGGACCACCTATCACCTATTAATACACAAGTTCTCAAACTTTTTTGGACCACTCTCCCTTTTTAAGAACAACATTTTCCCCACCCTTCTTTACAAAATAATAAATATTGTAGGCAGAGTTTCATACCTGCGTCCAACGTACTCCTTTTACTCCTTTTTAATAATTATTATTTTTGAAATTTTACTTTAAGAAATTTTACCTTAGTGTCTCGACTCAATGTGTATATCTGATCCCTTTTGAGTGATACCTGTTGTTTTCCTTCCATCCCCCCTCTTTCTAAGCCCCAACGAAACTTGCCCCAATTCCATTGCGACACTCAAAATTTTTTTTCTGTTTCCCGCTTTAAAAAATACAACTAAATTAATTAATATTCTAACCTTTAGGTTGACGGGGGATCCAGGGGGCCTCACCGTAACTTTTCAAAATCTTAGCTGGTTAAGAAAATATTCTAAATATATTTAGTAGTCCTAAATTTCTTATGAAATTCCATGACTTGAACAGTGTTTTCTGATTTTCTCAAAAATTGATTTCCAGACATATTTCCTTTCTCTCTAACTGGCGATTCAATGAGGTATTTGCACGAGTGAGGGATTTGCTTGATTTTATACTTTTTCGATACATTATGGTCTAAAACTCCCAAATTTCTGATTTTTAAGTTCAAAAATGTGTTTTAAATAGTTTAAAATTCTATTTTATTTTTGCCGAAACGTCAGAAAAGTCACGTTATCAGAAAACGGGCTTCTATTGGATGTGACGTAACAGCGCATGAAAACCATCGTGTTTTCTGTATTCACGTGATCAGAAAACGGGCTCCTATTGGATGTGACCTCACAGCGCATGATTTGTGATTCGAAAGTGTTTTCGCGCCAAAACGAAATTTCAAAAATTTATATCTCAGAAACTAGGCTACGAAAATACATGCTGTAAACGTCATTCTTCATGGTTTTTTATCTACTATTTTAATAAAATTTAATCTCAAAACGTGAGAATACCTCATTACGGTTAAAACGAAGTAATATCAAATCACCACCCTGACGAAACCCAGAGTCATTCAACCGATTTCCGAAGCATGACGTAACAAGGCGCGAAATGTGTCAATGCCAAATGGATCCAAAATTCGGTCTTTTATTGTTCTTGCTGATTGTTACTCATCCCCGTTGCGACAGTCGCCGTCTTACGATGGAACGGGCACAAGGCTGAGGGAGATATGGTCACCACGAAAGCGCCCTGAGTTATGGCCCCGGCGCCCCAGAAACGTGGAGAGTGAGGATTCGTTTCGAAATGATGGGGATGTAAATAATGCTACAGTCCGTATGAGGGAATGTAGATATATTAAATTAGCTGTTTACTTACTGTAGAGGGCGCGAGCCAATGCCTGGACCCCTTCACTGTTAAAAAAACAGTTCAACCGTTCACCACTAACTGGTTAATTTAGCTGCTGCAAACCAAGGTTCGGTAACAGGTTTCACCAAGTTTTTGCTGCTTTTACTAGTGAAAATACAAAAAACTTGGTGTTTTCACTTGTGAAAAAGACTTGTAAATCTCTCTTTCTCAAACTTGAAATAATCTATATATATAATTCTCTTACGTAACGCCCAGATTTCGTTGTATTTCTTTTAATCGGTTGGCAACAATAAATTTGTTTACAAAATGAGTACATTGTTTTGGATTTTTGATTCTTTTCCGATTTCAGTCTCTAATGATATTATTAGCTGTTCAAATATGTTAAGAGGGATTAAATGTTACTATTTTATTAATTTAATGTTAAATTATTATTTTTATGTACATGTTAATAGTACTTATCTGATATATTATACTGCTTATGGTGGTTTTTCTTGGCTAATGCAATAGTATCCATGAATTTTATAAACACTGCATACATATTTGTCATACACTGTATTTAATGTTTCCCTGTTGCATATTACTATTTATAAAACTCTATTTTCACCAATAAATTTAGTTGTTAATGAATCTCAGCTAGGCTGTTCCAACGTATGGCGAGCGAGCGTAGCGAGCACAGGATTGCGAAGCAATCCTAGGGGAACTGCGTCAGCAGTTCCAGGGGGTTGGCGAGCGATAGCGAACAGGGGGCGATAGCCTCCTACTCTACAATAAAGCGTTAAGAATCGCAACAGGCTTACCCAAATGGACTCCCATACCTCTTCTATATAAAGAAGCTAATCAAATGACATTAAAAACCCGACCTACACTTTTGTTCATAAAATTTGGCATTAAACAAATTGCTCACGGAAAATATTCTGCTTCAGGAGGACCCTTTGTAACGGCCTGCAATCCTCCACGTTTGAGTCGACATCACTCAATGCAATACAGATTTCAAGAATTAATGAAGCCCTACTCCGTTGATAACTTTGTGAAACCTATTACCAAACCTTGGTTGCAGCTAAATTGGAACCAGTTTGTGGTGAAAGGTTGAACTGTTTTTAACAGTGTTTTTGAAATTAGGACTAAGTACGAAAACGAGTAAAAATCCTGTTCTTAAGGAACAATTTTCCAAAATTTTTTTGGCGGACCCCGGACCCTCCTTTGGAACTCTGATTCAACTGCTCTTTTTATGTATTAATTTATTAAGTTGTTTATCCTGTCTTGCGATTTTTAAAAAAAGCTATTCACTAAAGGCTTTGGAATAATATCCTGCTTTTCGAAACAAAAATCTATGTATGGGTATTGCGTTATAAATTATTGAATTTCTGCTGCGTCCATCCCGAAAAGTTTCTTTATACGACAATTGTGTGATTACATAGGAAAAATTATAATATTCAGATCTGAACCAATGGCAGATCCAGGGATGCTATATATCCCCGAGAATTCCCAAGAAATAGTTAAGAATTACTTTCGCTCTAAAATTGCACTAACCATGACTGTTCGGTTTTCTTAAAGAAATATAAGTTTAAAGCAAAAATTATAAAAAGTTTATTTAAGATGAATATATTGGTTGAAATTTTGGCCGCCAATATTGAAAGTTGAGAAGCACTGTATTAAATAGAAATAACACCAAAGACCAAAGGAAAACACTATAAAAGATATATGAAAATTTTATAGGGGGGTTTGGTGGTTTCTTCCCCATTAAAATGTTTGAGTTTTAGCATGTGTTTTTTGCTATGGTTTCTCGGGGGGTACATGGTTCCCTGGACCCGCCCATGCTTTAAAGTAGGGTTTTGACTCATTTTAAGACGGTTTAAGTTACATCCGAAGATAACCACTCCTTGTTAGTTAAAATATCGAGGGGCAGGGGGTTGTATCGCTAAACCATCTTTCCCTTGTATACGACACTGGGTATCCAGGGTAATTTCTGAACGTTCCCTAAGGTAGATAGAAGAGGGTGTAAACAATAAATCTGTCCGTCCCACATCAGAAAAGAAAAGGAGAGAGATTCAACCACCGGACTAAATGGACCCTTTTCTATTCACCTGTTTGTTTTGGGTCCATTGTTGTGTCTCGTAAAAATGTCACGTGTGTCGTGCCCATGTAATCAGTTATAAGTGTCCCTCGGTGTTATTATTCCGAGTGAAAGCGGAATATTTTGAAGAAGTGCGACACTTGACCCCAATAGAATGTCCCAACTGTCGTCGATGCTCGGCTTTATTTGGGTTAATCGATGGGAATATTTATTCGAAACGTCCTGTTACTTTTTTCTCGGCTTTCTCCACCGTTTTGATTTCTTATATTTCGAAATGCACGTGCCGGTATTGTCTTACGGAAAGAGATATCTTTGCAAAGCTGAAATTTTTATTTCTATTGCAGACATCTCTTTTTTATATAACCGTGCGTTTAAATTTTAACCTGAATTCAACGTCATGGAAGCAAAAAATTTGGGTTGATATAAATTCAAATGTAGTTCGTGATTCTATAACTATATCTTCTTTCTATTTAACTCAAAAGTCCCATGCTTATCATATATAAAACATGTTAGTATTGAAAAAATATGTTTACTTGTATTAAGGGCCTGCCCTTGTTACATCCCCAAACAATGTGGGCCTAGGTATAAAGAAAGCATTTTTATACAAAATGTCATTATTTGATCATAACACATGGAGAGGTTTATGTCTTATTTAGTTCCTAAGCCTAGAAACAAAATTATAACTAAAATATAAAGAAAATTATTCGACTGATTTTTCAGTGGCGTATATTATAGAAATTTATTTCGGGAGGGGCCCAAATTTATTACAGCCAATGTAACTTTTTATTTATTTTTTGTTAAAATTTACATCTAAAAACCTATTATTTAAAAAAAGTCGGGAGTAATTTTGTTCTAAGTACCCATGGGGGGTCTGGGGGTCCTCCCCCAGAAAATTTTTGAAAATTTGACTCTTAAAAACTGGTTTTTAACTAGTTTTGGTACACCTAGTCCAAATTTTCGATTTATATTTTTTGATAGGATTTGCATTTGGGTGAACTTAATATAAAAATAAGTGGAAAATAATAGAGTTCCAAGTAGAAAAGGGCATCTGGGGGTCCATATTTTTAAGTAGGATTACGATTTTGATAAACTTATTATAAAAATATTTGTAATATTAAAATTCCAATCTGAAAGGGGGGGTTGGGGGTCCTCCTCCAGATAATTTTTGGAAATTTGTCCCATAAAAACAGGGTGCTAGCTTGTTTTGGTACCCCTCCCTTTTTTACGCCACTGTGATTTTTTGAAAAGTTTTGAAACAGCTAACTTCACAAAAAGCAACTTTATTCATAAGACAAACTATTTTTACTAAAAACTAGCCAAAACTTTCTCCTGCAAGATTTAAAAATAGCTCATCATATGACAATTGGTATTCCAACCCCATCTATACTATAAAATTAGAAAAACGACGTTTCATTTGCACATTGTTTATTTAAAGATGTTAAAATCAGACATGTTTCGAGGGTGTATTGAACCCTCTTCGTCAGTGAAATGTCTTTGTAAGAAGATGTCTTTTTCTTACATCGTCATTTCACTGACGAAGAGGGTTCAATACACCCTCGAAACATGTCTGATTTTAACATCTTTAAATAAACAATGTGCAAATGAAACGTCGTTTTTCTAATTTTATCCTATTTTGCACAGTTTGCCAACTATATTTGACCCATCTATACTGATAAAGAATACTTAAAATGAAATTTTATTTAAATGAAGTAAGTAGGGTTCTAAATATTTCTGAAAGAATCGATTCCGGAATCGAATTGGAATCGAATGCATTATAATCGATACTAAGGAATCGAACCCTTGAAGGAATCGATTCCAGCAGGAATCGAATCACAGGAATCGTACTTAATTTTCCAATTAATACAGATTATTATAAACAACTCACTAATAAATAATTAGTATTTTGATAATTAATTAGTATTTACAGCAGATATCGAATCTTAGAAATCTTACTTTTTTCAGATTAATACAGATAATTATTAACAATTTTGTTCACTAATTAATTAGTACTTGGATTATTAATTAATTTTTTGCTGGTATTTAATTAAATTAATAATAATTACTAATTATCTTTGATTTGTGAGTGAAAAAGATAAGTTCGATTCTATTTTTTCGACTAAGGAATCGATTCCAGATTGGAATCGAACCTCTGGAATCGAATCCAAGAATCGAACCTCAGGAATCGATTCCGGAATCGAATCGAACGATTTTTTCTATCTCTAGAAGTTAGTGGCTCGCTCTGATACATGAATCCCCCTGATGATGTGAATAAAAACTTAAGTAAAGGTGATTTGAACAGAAATTTAATTTTTGTCATCATTATTTTTTTAATTTCTTAAAGGTAAATTAGAAGCCCCTCTGATGATCATTGTCCTTTTTATGTTTTGGCCGAGGATAATCAAGTTAATAATAAAGATGACGAAGATCACAAGAACTGGAAGGAAAAGGCCAGGGATAGGATAAGGTGGCCAAAGACCTTCACTGTAGGGTCAAGGTGCAAGCAAGCAGAAGGTAATCTTAATTTTAAAATAAGTCTCTCTCTAGCTCTCAATTTTAATTGAATCGTTAGTTAGAAAAAGGGAATAAGTCCAAAAACGAAGTTTGGAGGAAATAAAAAAACTTGTATAAATAATGGAATTTTCGTTGTCACCAAATTTTCACTGGAAATTCAGGACCCTATTTAAGAAAAAGGGTAATCATGGAAACAAGTATAAGTACATTAAAAGTATTTTACAGTTGTAAAAAGTTGACGGACTTTTTCCCTTTTTCAACCTTATGGAAATTTCGAGAGAAGAAAAATCGTAAAAAAACACTTAAATTGTGACGTTTTAATTATATTTCTGCTTATTTCACAGCATAAAAGGGTGAAATAGAAAGAATAAGACAAATAAAATTTAAAAATTGGTTCCCGGATAAAAAAAAGTTATATAAACACACTTTTAAATTATAAGCAAATTTTATTTTGGCCTAGTTTACGCCACAGAGAATAACAACAGAGAGACAAATCAACTTTAATTCCAAATTAACTTAAAAAATACAATGAATGGACATTCGAATTCGCAACTTCAAGGGGCTTTATCTTCCTATACTATAGGGGTAGTTATGATCCCCCTTTTTCCACTCCTGTAGAGTGTAGAGCAAAGGTTGGAGATTGTTTTGAGCACAAAAAGTCAATTTGTCATTTTTTGGACTTAATCCCTTTTTTAAACTGGTGATTCAATTTAATTAAATCAAAATTTATTCGATTCTGTTAAAAAGAAAAATTAAGTGGTTTCAATTTTCATACTATCTCCTTTGTTTAATTTCTCTTTTAGGTATAGCAACATTTTTCTTATGTCAGTGGATACACTTATTTTAATCTCAAAACATAATTACATTTCCTTTACTAAAAGATATATGCTTTTCAGACTACAAGTTATTGTAACTTTGCACTACGTAAAACACAAAATAGTGTGTAAATAAAAATTTCTACTGACGTACCAAAGATTCCAAAACACGTTAAAGAGTTGATTTTAATGTCATTTATTTAGTACCTAAGCAAGAGTTCATAACTTTAAAATTGTCTCTGAAAAGTGTCCCAAGGGGAGCTATAAGTCTCAAAGATCCCCACCCTCCCCAACAGTGCATTTAAAGTTACAATAAGAGTCTCTCAATATCAATATAATTGAAAATGGGAGGTAAATATTTATGAGATGTGACACTTGACCTGGATAAAATGTCCCAATGGTGAATGGTTTTATGTGGGAATATTTATTTGATGTGTCCTGTTTATTTATTCCTGACTTTCTTCACAATATTGAATCGGTTTTTGTTTTGAAATACTCGTGACAGTATAGTGCATTGTCTTCCAGAAACAGATCTTGGCAAAGCCTAAATTTTATTTTATGATGAACCGTTTCTAAAATGTTTCAGAGTTTTTAAAGATTTTAAAACGAATGTACACATTTAAGGACTCAATTTAAAAAAATATCCCAGATTTATATACCCACTGGGTATATAACCCTGTGATTTCCCAGTATCTATTTAATACTTCATAAATTAGTAAATTGATTTCAGTGTGAAAATTTAGAAATGTTGTAAAATAATGTTAACCATTTTCGTTCCAACAACTAATAGATGAGATAACTTGTTCAGAGTTATTTAAAGTCAAAGCCGAAAATTATTTTTTTTCTCCCCCGAGTTCGCCCCCAGCAAAATCTCATTAACATTATAAATTTATTGGATTTTTTCCAGGTTTCTCTCTATATTAAAAAAAAGTTACTGTCACCGCTGCCGCCGCTGCCGCTGCCGCTGTTTCAGAAAATTTAATTTTTCAACTCTTTGAACTCTCATATCGCAAAAACTACTTGATAGAAATTTATGAAATTTGAAATGTTTGTAAAGGAATATTTGGGGCACATTCTCAAACAAAAAGCTAACTGATGTGATCATTAGAACTGTGGTATTTTTAAGGTCAAAGTTGAAGTTTTTCTTTTTTCGCCGCGTAATCCAGTTCAGCGAAATCTATTAGCAGCAGAACTATGATTTTTTGCAGCCTAATAATCTGAAGTATGAAGATGTGCACTACGTCGCCCTTTTTTCGAATTTCGAATTTGGTTTAGAGTAATTAATTTTTTAATTTTCGAAATTTTTGACGCTTTTTCGTTTTTTTCTATCTAAAATGAAAACTAATCACGGTATCAATATGATTTTTTAAACACTTATATTCTTATTTTTTAGAAAGAGATTGCCGTTTAATTACTTAAAAAATTCTAATTAGTTTTGAAATTATTAAGCATCAAAGTTTCATATTTTTCATAGTTTTAGTAGGTCTTTATCAGGCGTGTTTAATTTTTTTATATTTTATATTTGCCTGTTCACTAGATTGTCGCGAGCACGGATATTTCAATTTAAAGTTTTGAGGTGCACATTTGTGCTCTAAGTTTGCAAGCGATATAGTATAGACTTGTTTAATAATCTTTTAAAGATAATTCGATATTTTTTGAAATACTAGATAAATAAATAATTTAGCTATTTTGAGTGTTATTTGTGCCGATGAAAGGAAGAGGATTTTCGAGAAGTGTGCTTTATTCTGCTAAAGATCGATTGCAGATATTACAGATCGCTTCGCGATCTGTAAAGAGCTGCATAGCAGTTACGGGGGTTGGTGAGCGTAAGCGAGCAGGGGGCGGTAGCCCCCTATCCATTTAATATTAAGTTATAGAAAAGTTTGAGAGATAAGAAGTTTCGATATTAAATGATCATCAACTACACTCTGTTCATTTAGAATTAGCGCCTGAGACGTAATGTATTAGAAGCATATATTATTCTAATTATCGTCGAAAAAATTTCTTCTGCAATGACAAGTCAGCCTAAGCAGAAGTAGTTAAAATACTTTAGAAACAATCGGTCATTGAAGTTGTCTGATGAGCGTTATTTAAGCATTGTTGAGCGTTTTTGATCCTGTTTCAGGCGCCTATTCTAAATAAACAGACTATAAGCAGACAAGTTCCAGGTTGTACTGGATAGTTGAGATGAAACAAGCGAGCTCTGCTCGCTAAGATCGCGAAGCGATCTTCAAAGAACTGCGAAGCAGTTCCGGGGGTTGGTGAGCGATAGCGAGCAGGGGGCAGAGCCCCCTAGTGTTATAAAAGAAAACTATTAAATATTTAGACTACTAAAATTTTTATTGTTGTCATTGATATAACTGCATAATTTAATTCATAAATTTGTATTTTCCCTCAATAGTGTGTGTGTGTGTGCGTGTGTGTGTTAGGCAATAATGAGGTATTCTCACGTTTTGAGATTAAATTTTATTAAAATAGTAGATTGAAAACCATGAAGAATGACGTTTACATCAAGTATTTTCGTAGCCTAGTTTCTGAGATATGAATTTTTGAAATTTCGTTTTTTGTTTGGGCGCGAAAACACTTTTGAATCCAAATCATGCGCTGTGAGGTCACATCCAATAGAAGCCTGTTTTCTGATCACGTGAAAACCGTAAACACAATGGTTTTTATGCGCTGTGGCGTCACATCCAATAGAAGCCCGTTTTCTGATAACGTGACTTTTCTGACGTTTTGGCGAAAATAAAATTGAATTTTAAATTATTTAAACCACATTTCTGAACTTAAAAATCAGAATTTTGGGAGTTTTAAACCAAAATGTATCAAAAAGTATAAAATCAAGCAAATCCCTCACTTATGCAAATACCTCATTGTGTTTTAAACATAAAAAACAACCCTGACTATAGTTATGTTCACTATGTAGTTAACTTCAGTGACCGATTCTTTTACAGTATTTAACTACTACTTCTGTTTAGGCTGCCTTGTCATTGCACAAGAATTTTTTTTTCGTTTATAATTACAATAGTATCTGCTTCTAATATATTACGTCTCAGCCGCCTATTCTAAATGTACAGACTAAAAGCGTCTCCCCTAGTTCACTCACATAAGCAAGACACGCGCAACAAGCAACCTTGTGACAGCTAATAAGCACGAGAGTCTTTGACCGTCTATCAATTAATTTACCTTGGAAGTTGAGAATATATTTGTGCGTCCCTGAACCGCAAGAGAGAGAGAGGACACCACTTTCCCTCTCAGTCGCCCTGATTATAGTTCGATAAGTGTTATTTTTACCTCAAGGGTTTTATTTTAAAAACCTTCTATCATAATTTTACCAACTATAAGTGATTAGTTAGTTATTCTGTCGTAAGGGAAAGCGGGGCTATTTGATTCAGCGAAATGAGGAAGTTGCATGATTTTATTTAAAATTTTTTTAATCGATTCTTCTTGCGAAAATAAGCAACTACCCAAAATTTGAGGCCGACCGAGAAATTTTTGGATTGCCAAAAAAATTAACGAAAAACCCCTATTTAAAAGCGCGCGAAAAACGCCAAGAGTTTGGGATGTGACGTCATCATACGATAAACATTGTTGTAAAGCAATGGAGTTGATGGTATGATTGTTGATGTCATCGTACGATTTAAACAATTAACGTTTTCAGTCACGTGTTTTTTCTAGACTTTTAAATTAAAATATTTAATTACCTGTACTTTTTTTTTGAAAAATTGACTAGATATTTCATTTTACCATACAAAAAAAACACACGGAACACTTTTTGAAAATCTGACACATGCAACTTCCTTATTCCAATCCAGATTTTGAGTAGAAAAGATGCCTTATTCAGATATGTTTTTTTCTAAAAATATCCATGAATGAGTCAATTTTATGAAACCAAATAGAAAAAAAATAAGTTTATGAAAATTTAATTATTAGCGACTTTTGTAAAAATCAGATTTGTATCAATGTGCTCCACTGATGTGTCAGTCCTTGCAGTCTTTCAATAATATTAGTTTTTCCCCTTTTATTCATGAAAATAGTGGTTAACCAACTATCAAAGAAAGAATCTCCGACTCTGATTGGTGGAATCATTCTTTGACTGCTGATGAACCTTGTCAGGTAGCACAGAACATAGAGTAGGAATACAGGGTGTCTCAAAAGGTCTAGTACAAACTTGGAGGGATGATATAATAGTACTCATCAAGACGAACAAGAATTGGTAGAGAAAGGGGGGTCGCAAATGAGTTTTAAGGAGTGAAACCCCGGGGGGAAAATCAGCAAAAAACTTGCATATTTGTGCAGAAACAGATACAATTGTTCGATTCCGCCATTCATTACATCCAACCAATTCCAATACTTTGTATAAAAGTATTATGAAAATGTTAATTTCATTAAAAAACAGACCAATATATGCAACAGGCATGCGTTATAGGTAGATAGACTGCAAAAGAAAATGTCTCGACGAAAACATTTTAATACTAGAGTCTAGTTGGGGTTGGTTGGTTGTTTTTAGTTTTATGGTACAAGGAACAAAAGTCTGACCAAGGAACAATTTTCACTTTAATCTACCTATAAAGCATGCCTGTTGCATTTATTGGTCTGTTTTTAATGAAATTAACATTTTCATAATACTTTTATACAAAGTATTGGAATTGGTTGAATGTATAATAAATGCCGGAATCGAACAATTGTATCTGTTTCTGCACAAATATGCAAGTTTTTTTTGCTGATTTCCCCCCCGGGGTTTCACCCCTTAAAACTCATTTGCGACCATCCTTTCTATACAAATTCTTGTTCGTCTTGATGAGTACTATCATCCCTCCTCCAAGTTTGTACTAGACCTTTTGAGGCACCCTGTATAGCACAGAATACGGCCATATAAGCCTATTAAATAAGCATGTGGGACTTAGGGATAAAATTTTGTCCTCTTAATCGGCGCAAAAATCTAGTGGACCTGATTTATGATCAGTGTTGGCTCGATTGGACACAATGGGTTTTTCAAAAAATCCCATGTGAAAACACCCTAATTTTGGACCCATTTTTGTATTGTTCAAGAAAAATCAAGATTTTGGCAGTTTTAATATAGAAGAAAAACACTTAACGAAATAACATACCAAGAGCTGCAGTTGAGTGGGGTTTTTTTTCAAAACTTTAACCAGGTTTCAATAATTACGGTTTTTTTTCATTATTAAATGGTTATTTTTTCAAAATTTAGGACGTTTAAAGTTGAAACTTTATAAAAATTAAGGAGGAGCTTTTTAAATGTCAGCGATTTTTTCAAAGTTAAATAGATTTCTTTCAATAATGAATGAGGTTTTTCAAAGCTTAGGATATTTTTAAAATTAAAGTGTTTTTTTTCAAAATTTAAACGGGATTTGAGTAATTAAGGGAGTTCTTTTCAAGTTTCAGTGGGTTTGTTTTATTATTGAATGTTTTTTTTCAAAATTAAAGACTTTTAAAGTTTGAAAAAACCCACTTAACAATGGAAGAACTGGCATTTTTTTGACATAACACATTAAACATAGAAATAGCTCACTAAAATTTGAAAAAAATCTATATAGGAGAAAACCACTTAATTTTAAAAAACTCCACCCTTTTCCGAAAAAACCCAGTTTCATATGGGTTTTTTCAGGGTTTAATTGAAAAAAACCCAATCCACTTGGGGTTAAAAAACCTGGGTTTTTGCCAACCCTGTTTATGATAAAATTTTTTATAGGGCATTTGGTCCCCTCTCGAATTAAATTTCCAATCACGCCACTGGCAAAAGTCAACACACACGTAACGGTGAAATTGCCTCCCACTGACTGAGGAAAGTGTTGACTCTCATTCATTCAAATCCGATCAAAGAGGAGGGAAAAAGTTTCACTTTCCTCCGCATCTTTCGGCAGAAGAGTCTCGCTCCAGTTGCGGGGAGTCGACCTTCACCCGAATCCCGCTTATCTGAGCCGCCGCCGGGACAACGAACGATAATCGGGACGACAACACTAGTCACGGACAGAGAGCGAAAGTGATCCTCTCTCCTCTTCCGGTTCAGGGACGTCTCCATCCACTCTACTCATGATTCAACAAGTGGTATATCAACAACACAGGGCAGTCGAAGACCTGTGCTAATTGTTGTTGTTGTTGTTACAAGGACTAGTGCCAAGTTGACGACATTTTGATGAGGGTATGAACTGGGAGAAGGATCAAGAACTTTTTTAAACAAGAACAAATCTGCATACTACCCTCAATGAATGGGTTTCGATATAAACGTTCACTCTTAAAACGACAGTCTCAAAACCGAGTAAAAAGTACTCAAACTGACTCTCCGATCCAAATAATGTACTCAAGTTTGAAAACATGAATATACTCATTTCTGAAAATGTGCATGCTCTAAAATGAAACATGTTGAGCTCAATGAAGACAAAATCCTTTGTGTCAAGAGTAAAACTTTTAAAAGAGAAAAAGACGACGTTTAAAAGACACAAATACGAAAAAAGGATAAAAAAAACCCTTACAGCTGTTTCGGAAGCCTAAAAAGGCTTCCCTCATCAGAGGAAAACAAAAACACAGACGAAGTGAACAGAAACTGTTAATATAGGGCAACAAACTTGTGATGCCACAAGTCGAAAAACTAAAACCAAGATTCAAACAGCGCAAAAAAGGCCAACGAGCGCAATATTGAGCTCATTTTTGAGTTCAAGCTCAAGATGTTTCATTTTTGAATATATTGGGTGAAATTAGCCCCTTGATGAAATGAATTTAAAAAAAAATTGTGAAAGATAGAGTTTCAAGTTGAAAAAGGGGTCTGGCGGGACTCTCCCCCAGAAAAGCTTTGTAAATTCAAGACCGAATTTCTGGGGGGGGGATCTCGAATTATGAGCCCCTCCTCGCCCTCATTTATGTACTCCTCTGACTTTTGAACGCTATTTCTTCTCAAATAATACTAACAGCCATATTCACAGCCTTCACTGAGTCCATGAGAACCCCAGAAGTCTCTGTATATGTACTCCGTTTTCTTCCACACCATCAGCTTCAGTTTTCGGGGGAAGATGTTCCTTCCCTTCATACTTTATAACTTAAGATGATTTTTTTTGTATAAATTCGATTTGGAATGGTTATTTTAGTTATTTATTACAATACTAAAAATTCTAGAATTAAAAATCGGCTTTTTTACAATTTATTTATGCGATTAGGTTTTGAAATTAAAAAAAAATGCTCAACTTCATGATAAATAAAAATCTAAATAAAACTCTACATATAATTTTTGGACAAGAGCAAACAATAAGAATTAGAACAGAGTGTTTCTGTCCTCATCCATTTATTTCGTTTATTAATAAATAAAGTCCCAAGCATAAAATCGTTCACTTTAACCGCTTCATTACCATCCATAATGTCTATCATCGAGTATTCACCGTTTTATCCCGCCAACCGTAACACAGCCAACTGTTACTCCGTTGCATAAAACAATTACTGACATCTTCGGTCGATCGAACTCCCATTTCCCCACCCTCCTAATCCATGGTTTGAAATAGAATTTTTCCACCACCACGCTCTTGCCCACTTTCCTCTGGTCCTGAAGAGGTCCCCGAACTTGTCTGCAATCGGTCAAGTTTTTTGGGAAGAATGTTTCCTTCTTCGCAAAAATTTGCATAATTTTATCATTTTCTCTTACTATTAGATTAGATGGGTGACTTCATCACGTATTTATAGATGGAGAGTAAAAAATTCGTTTTGCTTTCCTTGTCACAGTTAAATAAATGGCTCGGTTAAGGATTTGTGTTTAACGTTAGGTTATTAAATTTCATTTCACTTTTGTAATCTTGGAAACTATTATTTTTCCTTGAAGGGTTTTGCTTTTATTTTTGGTTTGCTTATTCATCAATCATTAGTCACTAGTCATAAAAGTCATTAGTCACTAGTCATAAAAGTCATTAGTCACTAGTCATAAAAGTCATTAGTATTAAGTCAAAAGTCATTAGTATTAAGTCAAAAGTCATTAGTATTAGTCATTAAATGTGTTCCTTAAACTGTATAAAATGGGTTGTTTTCCAATGAACTAAAAAAGGGTAGCTCTTTAAATATTATTCGAACATCTTGGAAAAGGTAGTGTATATTAATCAAATTGGAAATTTTTTCTATCACATTCAAAATGTATTGCACTATTAAAATTTTTCAATTTTGCATCGTATGATTTTTACTTAAAACTGTGTAATTCTAAAACATTTTCATTAAAATAACTGATTTGGAATGAAAAAGCAACACTTCTTGTTCGCATTTGTATTTTTATTTCAAATCTGGAGTTTCCGACGCAATAAAGAAACGTGTATCAAGAAAACGCAGGAAAAAAGATCAAAAAATGGGGGGGGGGGTGGAAATGCTACTCAAATTAAACAAATTATCCCAAAATATGTTGATAATATCTTCGCAATATAAGATAGATTTACCCTATCAATAGAGCAATAGGCAAGTTTTACTCATGGCAGTGGCGGATCCAGGGGGGTGGCACTCTGGAAACCCAAAAAGGTTCCCACTCTGGAAACCCACTCTGGAAACCCTTGGAGACCCAAAAAGGTTCTCAAAATGAGTAAAAACGCAACTTACAGGTCTAATTTCAAAATTTTTTCTGGCGGAGGACCCCCGTACCCCCCATTAGTATCAAAATGGGATATTCAGTGTTTATTTTTAGGAAATCCCCAAAATTTTGATATTTTTGGTAAAAAAATAAAGGTAATTGAGTTGAAAAGTGCCCCCCTTAGACTCAAAACGTTTCTAAAAATAAGTTAAAACCCTACTTTAACACGTCAAATTTCAATTTTTTTCGGAGGAGGACTCCCATACCCCCAATGGTACCAAAAGGGGATCTTGTCTGGAAAAGTGCCCCCCCCCTTGGAGCCGTGCTGGATCCGCGCCTGACTCATGGGGTCTATTACTTGGGGGAATATGTGACTTATTTCTACAGGAAGGAAGGAAGGAAGGTTAAGTATCAAAATTAAACTTCCAATAAATTATTTGGTAAGTGGGTTGGAATTCTACTATTCCAGTATTTTTGTTCCCAATGTGATATTTTATGATAACATTATAAATACCGGTGGGATGTATTATAGGTGTGGGAGTAAATATAGTTTCAAAAGAAAAAAATATGTACTTAAGGTTTTCATATTGTTTCTAGTTTGTTATTCTACATTTTCAAAAAGGTTACTCATCAAAAACTGTGAATTTTACCCTACATTTTAATTACTCAGATTTTCTCTCATAGTTTTTATTCTTTATAAGTAATGGGGAAGTACTGAATACTAATTCCCCTCTAACTTATTTAACCAACGCAGATTGGAATGAATTTTGATTTTATAAAACTTTCGCACCATCAGGATCGAAATGCATTTACAAAAAAGTATTTAATCGGATTATTACGATCCACACGAAAAGCATTCATACTTAATCAACCATTGTGCCACATTTCAAATCCCATCCAGGGTCAAAAGCACCATGAAAGCGAAAGTTCGGGATCATTTAGTCCGTGGGAAGATTGAATCGAAAATAGAATCGAGCGAACGACCCCTCACAGATAAACCTCGCTATGATGATGTAAATCGTTTGTAAATTCCCCGAAACAACAATCGAAGAAACATCTCAACTCTTCCTTCAAAATCTCAAACAGAGTTTAGTTGTCCTGGAACCGACTCCCACCGAATCGTCTGCTGGGGCGTAATCGCTTGCGTTCTAAATTTCGTTCTAATTGCGCGCGCGAGAGAGAGGGATTACTGACCCACCCTCCCCGCATGGATGCATCCTTCAGACGATTATATACTCGAAAGGGGTGAAGGCATCAGGCTATTGCGAAAAGGAACAGTGTGAACGAACCCTATTTTTGCTTCTTCTTCAAGGTAACGGAGGAATTGAAGCGAGATGTTAACTTCTCCGAGTAACTTCGACGTCTTAAGGGAGAAAAAACGGTACTTACGTATTATGCCGTCGACCGTTCAGCAACCTTTAAAAACAGAAGTACAGCTATAGAACAGTCAATGGGATTTGAAACGTTTTTGTATTCAGCGGCACGATCCCAAATGCCCAAAAATGAGTTATAAGGTATAGGGTCAAATTCCAAAAAAGTTCTTGGGGATTCTGGGTTCTAAGAGCATTCATTTTTGTTTGGAAATCGTGGTCATAATAATTTAAATTTAATGTTTTGAAACATTTTCTTAATTTTAAATTTGCAACTATAGGAATAGTGAAGGGGCCTTAAAATGAGAAAACTTGGAAAACTTTATGGAAATACCCTTACCTAAAATAAGCAAACATTTAACTTACAATGATAAGTGTGCTCAAGTAATGAGAGAGGCGCATCTAAAATTGTCCGTAAAATTATTGGCGCATGGTATGTACTAATAGGTTTCCCACCCATGCTTCAGCTGCTTATTTTATCTGATCAGTTTGCAATTTTTGGCGATATCTATAATATTTGGCGTATTGAGATATTTACCTTTGAGATATTTAGAGAGATAGTTAACGGAATTGAACCAAGAATTCGAGATGGTAGAGTAATAGTAAGTAATACGAATATGAATGGAACAAGGAAGATATGTTAAAAATAAAGAAGAGAAGAAAAGAAACAAATTTTATCACTTGTCCTGAAAGAGTATAGGTGAGGAATACGTAGAGAACACACAGGAAGAGAGAACTTAATAAGAAATGGAAAAATAGAAGATGAAAGTGAAAAGGAGAAATGAAATGGATAGAGCAGCGGTTCTCAAACTGTGGTCCGCGGACCCCTGGGGGTCCGCGGCGCCTTCCTAGGGGGTCCGCGAGTTACCCTGAGAAATTCCTCAAGTTACTTTTAGAATTCCCCAAACAGTTTCAAAGTTAGATGAAACACTAGTTTTAAGAGGTAAATTTCAAAAAAAATTCTGGGGGAGAGCCCCCAGCCCCCTCGAAAACTTGACTTTAATGCATAATTTTTTCCTTGAAATTTCCAGAGACTTGGAGTAATTCAGGGGCGTATATAAATGTGGGTGAAGGGGGCCCTGCCCTCCTCCTGAAATTTGGACTTGGTGTATCAAAACAAGTTAAAACCCTGTTTTTTGAATAAAATCTCCGAAAATTTTCTGGGGGAGGACCCCCAGACCCCCCTTTCGTAGGTAGAATTTAATTACCCATAACCTTTTTATATTAAATTCCCTAAGACGCAAATTCTACTTAAAAATGTACTAAAAACTAAAAAGCTACTTGGACCTATGAAATACATATGGGGGGCTAAGGGTTAATTTTTGTCCCCTCCCGAAATAAATTTCTATATACGCCTCTGGAGTAATTGTAAAATTTATTATAATTTATATAATATAATTTAATTAATCTTTAACTCAAAACAAAAGTCTGGTTACGGCTTTTGGTGTTTAAAATGTTGGGGGTCCGCGATGTCTGGCTGCTACATAAAGGGGTCCGTGACGATAGAAAGTTTGAGAACCGCTGGGATAGAGGAAGATGATTGGGAAAGTAAGATCAATAATGTCACGTAAATAAACACGATTAAATTATAAAAATTATTTACTATACGTAAAGATG
Organism: Tetragnatha versicolor; assembly: GCA_024610705.1. Taxonomy (NCBI): domain Eukaryota; kingdom Metazoa; phylum Arthropoda; class Arachnida; order Araneae; family Tetragnathidae; genus Tetragnatha; species Tetragnatha versicolor. The sequence continues at coordinate 65,954,467 of JANDEH010000004.1, read as the reverse complement.
AAAAAGTTAAATTGCAACCAAACCAAGCATAGACTAAAGATAGCAATACTACACACTAGAATGCTCTAAATTTCTGGAACCTTCCAAATATAAAAATCCATTGTTGCCAAAAAAAAACTACTAAAATAAAGTGCATAAAAATAATTAAATTAAATTAGTTACAACAGTAAATAAATTCATTCACTAGTCACACAGTTTATTAGTTCTGTGGTATAACAATGATAAATGAACAGTTCACTAGTCACACGGTTCACTTTCTGTGGCAATAATCAAGAGAATATTCTTGAAGGAGTAGACGGAGGAATAGATTAGAAAAGGTAAACGATAATAGGAATCTAGCCTATCGTAGAGTTAAAAGTCATTTCTTACGTAGGATGCCCAAGTGAATGCAAGGTTACCATCTCAGGGCTGATTTCGGCAATACGGTTATTTCGAAACAGGATATCAGGGGTGGGAGTTACGACCTTTCGAAGCCTCCCCGAGGGCTGAAAAGAACACTGTTGCGAATGTTGCGAAAAAAGGATTGGCGGATCATGAAATGAGTTATGAAAAACGTCAAATCTCTTTAACAACCGAAAGTTGTTACTGTATCGCTTGATCAGCTTTTATTGCAGAGACAGTGCTGGTTTTTTTTATGTCATATGTGTTTCTGGGTGTATATATATATTTGAACTTGTTGTGAGAGTAGAGTGAGTCTATTGGACTAATTTTTTTGTTATGTGTGATTTAACTTTCTTTTTGTAACTCCTTGTAACAGCTTTAAATTATGAATCAACTTTAAAGTACAGTGATATAGTGAACACTGTGAATTCTCAACTTGATTTACTTCATATCTGCATATTGAGAGTCGTTTTTCGTTTCTAGTTAAAATGTAAATTACATTTAAATCGTTGATTTTAAAAATAAATTGTGTTGAGGATATCGGGGGAAAAACTGTAGTAGTGACAGATACTTTATTCTATGAATATCAAATTTATAAAGAAACTTTGGAATTACCTGTAGAGTACAGTGCAGTAGTTGAAGAAAATATTACTCTTAACCAAAATTTTGTTTAGTTAAAAAAGGCAATTTTGTTAAAATTGAATAAATATTCCTTTGTTAAAACTTATGAAATTTTGATGACAATATGCAGCAATAATTTTTACTAAAAGCGGCTGAGGTGTTAGCCTCCCAGAAGCCCCCGCGGAAGAGTTCGGAAGACTTCTAGAATCGCGAAGGCGCTCGCGAGCTCAGGAATTAATATTGATGATTTTGAAAAGATTACAAATGACGTTTTTCTTATACTTTGGGTCTATCCCAAGTAGAAAGTCTTCTGTTCTTTAAAAACTGACCGGTTTTAGGGAGTGAGGATTCCATGTTTCAAGATGTTAATAGATGCACGGCTGTGGATAACAACTAGGGGGCATTCCCTTAAAAACTGAGGGTGATGGAGGAAAATGGGTGTCATATTTGAATTCAGCAGATCATTTTACACAAGAATCAGCTGCGAAATTCAGTTAGTGGCTTCAAATTTTTTTTGTACAGCACAGTTTAACTCTAAGTGCGACATTGAACCCTTGCGTGGGTGCTTTGGGGGCGCTCTCACTTCAACCGCTTTTAGTAAAAACCATTTCTGCATATTGCCATCAAATTTGTGTCCTTGGGGAAGGGTTAGGACCCTTCAAACGTGAATTGTGTAAAAAATAAGAGGACAAAATAGCGTATTAAAACCTCTATAATTTTTAGCTATTTTTTTGCATTTTTAGGGGGGCAATTACCCCTTAAACCTATCCATTTGTTATAAATTTATCATATTTTACTAATTTGAACCTTTCTTGTTCCCTGGGGGGCAATTTGAAGATTAAAGCAATGCTTTTTGACCCTGAAAATCGAGTTTAAAGTTATAAAGTCTTCAAAAAACGTAAAAAGGGGGAGGAGCTGTTCCCCGAAAATCCTGAGTCAATTGAGAATTTTTATGGTGATTTTCGTATTCAGTGACCCAAAATCTATAAGAAATGACTATTTTCATCAAGGAAATTTTTTCAGTGTTGAACAGTGTAATTTAAAACATAACTAAATTTTTGACACAACTTAAAACTCAACATTTCTTTCACAGAACTTTAAAAAATTTAATCGTAAATTTTAACTTTAACAAAATTTTAAAAAATAGCTTTCCATGTTAAAAAAGGCAATCATGCACCTCTCTATTTTTCAATAGTTCAGCATGGACCCCTTATACTTTCGACAAAAACGCATCCGTTTTTGTGGAAGTTATGTTCTCATGATTTTTTCGATCCTTCGTCCCGAAACAAGGAGTTACAAATCGAGTCTATTTCAACACTCGCTGTCACAGGATCAGAATATAAGATAAACCCACTGACCATGGATTATTCAAAACGAGCTGTTTATCCTTGTTTACTACCAGATGGGGAGTCAAGGAGTGTCAAATCAGTGGAGATGTCTCATCGCCGTAAACGGAACTAACCCTTCTGACGGATTATGTCAAGTTTAGCTGCCACTCGATTCAAAGGATTTCAGCAGAAAATTTAACCATGTGATGAAATAATTGTAATTTATTTACCTTTTTTTTATTACAATTGGATCTTTTATTCGCTCTTACTGCTAAATCGAACCGAACAGTGTAATTAATACACCTTTCAGTGGCTTATTTTGAAGTTTATTTCCGGGGGGGGACCTAAATAATTCTCTTTAAAAATTTAGTCATTATCAGGTCCCCAGCTAGATTTTTAAAATGGGGGAGAAGACCCCAAATTATTTCTCAGCCCCTCTAATGAATAGGTTCAATGTGCCTTTTCAATATATTATTATGTAGGATTTGCATTTTCGTGATTTTATTATAAAAAAAAACTCGTAATAATAGAGCTTCAAAGTCCTCTCCCAGAAAATGTTTGGAAATTTGACTCATTGTATGCGCCCCTCTCCCCTTTTATAACTTTATCAGCAGTGAATAAACATTTTTTAGGATGTCAAGTCACCAAGTTTTTACATTTTGTCACACATACGGGGGGGTCCCTTCCTTCCCCTCAACGTGAGAAGTTCTCCCTTACCCTTTATGTCCCAAATTATGTTTTTCAGAAAAATTATGCTGTATATTTTTTATACGTTATCCCTATAAGATATTAAGTATATAAGCTTCATTTTGACCCTAGTAGCACAGCTTGTCCCAAATATGTCAAGTTTACGTAACTGCAACTAGAAGTAAACGAAATTTGGCCTTACATGACGAAAATTGGACGAATTTGGAACATTGGGAAGTGGGACTTACAAGTCCCGTCGGGGCATAAAGGGTTAATTTCCCCTCTTAACTCCTTTCAAGTTTGAATTGAATAGTTCCTATCTAACGAGAACTAACACCAGAAGGGTCCGATTTAGAAAAGTTGATACGGTAGGCACACAACGGCAGGAAGGGCCCCCCATTTATTTTAAAAACAAATTTCAGTATACACTATAATTACTTGGTAGTTACGTATAAGTAAGTTTACTGCTTCGAAAGATGTAAAAAAAAGCGTGTTAAAACATTGAGTTCAGGTTTTTATTTCGCATCTTGTCAAAAAAATGTATTGAAAATGCTTTTCATAAAAAAAAAGGTTTTTGCTTTGAATTTCAAATACTTTTGAGATTTTCTGGGCCTTTTAATTATGGTAATTTATTCATTTCTATGTATCCTGTTTGGAAATTTCACAATAACTATAGCACAGATAATAAAAGTGGGTGTAGCATGTGCAAAAGGTTAACTACCCCTGCTATTAACCATTCTTGCGTGGTTTTTCTCATTGACTCTTCATCAAGTAAAAAGGAATTATAAATCATGCCTGTTTCGACACTATGACAGGTTGAGAATGCCAAAGATAACCCCCAGCGACCATGGATTATTTAAAAACGAGCCGTTTATCCTTGTTTACACCCAAAAGAGAGTCAAGGAGTGTCAAAGATCTCTCTCTCTCTCTCTCACCGCCATAAACGGAACTAACCCTTCCGACAAATAATTATGTCAAGAGCGACTGCAACAACTCAACTTAACTCCTTATTCTCCCCAATGCCACCACCACTGGGAGGGCCTTGGAAAGGTTCATTCTCCCCTCAAAGTGTAGCAACGGACCGGTCCTCCTCGAAGAAACGGTTACTAAAGAACCCCTTCTTCTTCAGGTTCGATGAACCGAAACCTTGGGTGCGGTTTTTTTTAAAAAGGCGATAAGCTGCCAAATGTGAGCGAGGTAACCCTTTGTTATCTGAAGCGTAGGGAGATTGTTTATAGATGACGCTTTTTGGTATGAAGATACTAGGTGTCAGCAAGGTAAGTGTCAAAAAGAAATCGGTGACATATCAAATCCTATAGATCACTGATTCTCAACGGGGGCGATATCGCCCCCTGGGAGCGGTGAGAGGATGCTTAGGGGCGGTGGGCCTGTTTTGGGAGTAAGGGGGCGATGATCATAGACTAAGAAAAAGCTTAAAATCAATTTTTTCATGCTAAAACTCCAAAATTTTCTGGGGGAGAACCCCCAGGCCCCCTTACTATGGCAGTAGTTTCAAACGCACAATTTTACTACAACTTTCAACTTTTTAAGAACAAAGAATAAACACACGCATATAATCTGTAGACACCCTCACGCATTTACTCTGATAAGGGGGGGCGAGGGAACCACTGCTATAGATTTTCAGTCAGGGAAGGAGCCAGGAAAAATATAGGATGGTGGATATTAAAATTTTGGCAGGGTATTTTAGGTAAATTTAGTCCTTTTCTCTCTAAAGTCAAAAAAGGATATTTTCTGACTTTCCGAGGGATATACGAGTACATTCCCAGATACCTCTTCTTGGCTACTGCACCTTTTAATGGGATATTGATTTTTTTGGGGGGGGAACTGATCTCTCTTTCTCCCTCTAACTCTTTATCTCCATTTCGCTTCTTAAATTCTTTGATTTTCTCTTTGGGGCCGTTCAAATATTACGTAAGCACTTTTTTGGTCATTTTTAACCCCCCTCCCCCCTTTTCAGCAAAGATAAGCACACCTCAACCCCCCCACCATAATTACGTAAGCAACTGCCGGACCCCCCCCTCCCGAAATTTTGACTACCATTTTATTAAGTACTGTTTTTTCTCCTTGAAAACTACGTGACATACAAGGAGCTGTCTTTTTTGGATGTAACCCTAAGGGTTCAAAAATGAGTCGAAACATTACTTTTCGGGGTTAAAATTTCAAAATGTTTGGGGGGTCCATCCCCAGAAAAAAAGCGCTTACGTCAGATTTCCTAACTCCATTTTTTGTCAATTTTTTTTGGTTGAGTTTTGAAATTATTTATGCAAGAAACAAGAGATTTTCGAAAATGCAGTACCTTACGTAAGCATCACTCATGTCCCCCCTTGTCAGGAAAAATAAGCAAAGAGCAAACCCCCTCCCCCCCCTCAGGTGCTTACGTAATATTTGAATGGCCCCTTTCTCTCTCTCTACTATTTCTCTTTTTCTCTCCTATTCTCTCCCTTTATTTCTGTTTTTCTTCCAGTCTCTCTCCCTTCTGTAAAAAAAATTAAGAGCGACACCAAAACATGCTGGTTCTTGAGTGATAATTCATTTTCACAAAGCAAACTTTAATTATTTTCGGCATTCTTGGCATCAAATGATTAAGTTTGGAAGCTCTCTCGCGTCAAAACAGCACAGAATCAAGACCCTCTATGTACATGGCCACCCAACTCTGGACGATGACGTCAAACGTGAGTGAAAATTGCCATGTTAAGTCTATGGAGTGACGTCAAAGATGAGTGAAAGTTATGACGTTGCACGGCCGAGTTGGGAGGCCTTTATATAGAGGGTCTTGACAGAATACACCCCAAGAGAACCCCTCATTTTCGAAGAACCCAGTAGTTAAACAGGAAAATTTCGAGGATCTGACTTCAAAAAAAAACTTGGAAACTTGTCCCCAAAAGATGGCGTTTTAAATAATTTTTTAGCCCCTTTATGCATAACACAAAATGAGGATCACTTCTCAATCACAGAAGTCACAGAACTTAAAAGAGAAACAGTACAAAATGGATTTCAAAATTTTGAGGAGGAGTTTGGGTGTCCTCCAGTTAAAAATTTTTGTAATTTTACCCACAGAGTAAAGATAATTCAGAGAGTCCAAAACGCGATTTTACTAAAATAGTTCTACAGTTATCGCATAGTGGCGTTTCGACCCTCCAGCTGTCAATCATTAGTGTGGGCGGGGACTAAAGGAAACGAGTGATTCTCATTGGACTTAGAACTTTTTATGGAGGCTGCATTTGAATTTCTCAATCTCTGCTATTTTTCCCCTGATCAATGAAACTTTTCCCTAATGGTTGAAAACTTTCCCTGACAGTTACTAAACTTTCCCTATTATAAACATTGATGTCGTTTGTTCTGGCGTTTAATAACTCTTATCAGTGATTATGGTCACAGAAATGATCATTAAATGTGTAGTTATATGTTTAAATTGAATTAAATGTGGAGTTGGAGTTGTGAGTTCGATTCCAGGGGAACTCACGGTCCATCGTCACTTTAAAGAAGATGCGAGATAGTGACGTCACGGGCAGATCTGTATAAAAGCCGGCGAGAGATCTGAGCCTGGGCAGAACATTGGGTGAGTCCCTAGAGAGCGTGACATCAGAGAGACTTGTAATGTCTAAGAAATTATCCCCAGCGCATGCTCGAAAGAAAGATACACGCAACTGTTTTAATAACCGGGGAAATATATAATTTTTTCCCTCTTTAGTGATTTGAAAGTGGGCGGGGTTAATTGAGAGAGTGTATGGGCTGTAGCTCGATTGTAGAGAGTCAACAACCAGTGGCGGCTCGTCCATAGGGGCTGCGGGGCTGCAGCACCCCCAATCAAAATTTCCCGAAATTCCTATTTTTATTTGCTTTACAATATTTAAAAAATTATATATTTCACCCTTTAATCTTTGTCCTTTATAATCCTTTTTCAATTAATAATTCTCTGCTATGCCGTCTCGCCAACATATTTCTTTCTGGGTCGATCAGCCCCCTCAGATATACCTATTGTGGTATAAAACTCTATCTCTATCATATCAAATGAAAATATCAAGAATTTGGCATGCGAATCTGTTAGGGGAAAAGGGGCTGTTTTTCAGCAGCCCCGACCAAAAGAATATCTTTTTCTCTTGAGAGAGCTGTAAAAAAAATTGAGGGAAGAAGAAAAATATACGATTTCTTCTACTAATAAATCACATTGGCTTTTTAGCTTATTTCTCACTCCAACCATAGAGTTACTCCAACAACTCTATGACTCCAACACTGTTTTAATATTTATTCATAGCTTCTTTTTTTCTTTTCAACAGAGGGAAAAAATCTTTTCTGATGTTTCGGCAAGTCAATTAAGATTTATGTTTACTTTTTTGTAGACGCGTTTTTATTTCTTTTTATAATGAACAAATTGAATTCGAAATGTGGATTTTAGTTCATATTCTCTTGATAACCTGATCTTCTTAATAATCAGCTATATATAGGTTTCTAGGTAAGTGACAGTAATTATTAAGTTGGAAATCGAAATTTTATATTGTTCCCATATTTTCTATTTGATTTTTTTCATGTTTTTGTTTAAAAGAAAATTATTTGGCATTATATCGCTTAAAATACGTTGCCAACTTGGTACCGCCGGAGCAGCACCCCTTATAATTTTACCTTCGAGCCGCCACTGTCAACAACGCTACGTCATATTATCTGGTTAGTTCCACCGTTATCACATAGAAACGCCACCGTCTATGGGAAAACCCATGTTAAAAAAGTTGCCATTAGCGTCTATGGAAATGGACTCTCTGAAGTATCTTTACTCTGTGATTTTACCATTTAATCTAGTGTTCTGACCCCCTTGATTTACGTTGCTCCTTGTGAGTCACATTTTTTAAAGAAAAAGCCGTATAAAAACCGTATTCGGGAGGGGTTTAAACCCCTAACCCCCCTTAGATACGGCCCTGATCCCTAGTAGCATAGTTCATATCAAATTTGTCAAGTTTACGTAACTGCAACCTGAAGTAAACTAAATTTCTCCTTACAAGACAAAAATTGGACGAATTTTGAACGTTTGTGCTTATAGGACATGTTCGCAGCGCTCGCAACACATACTGCCTCTACGACCTTACCTTTGGCGTTATATCGTTTGGAGGAGGGAGGGGCGACACTTTCTCTCTTTCGTAAGGAAACCCTTTGGGTGGTTGGTGTTTCGAAAGGGGTTTTGTGTAATTCGGAACTCGTTCGGATGGCGAAAGGGTGTTTGAGAAATGTTGATTTATAGGCGCCGGGATTGTTTCGGAGGGGCCTTTTAGGGGGTAGGTGCGCTCAGGTATAGAGAAGAAGGAGCGGAAAGCCCAATACTTTCGGTTCAACTGAAGAAATTGCTGACTGCGCTCATGGCCGAAAATTTAGGATAAATTTTTAGTTTTGCAATAATGACTAGGGCTGTGATTTCTCTGCATGTAATTTAAAACTCGAAATATGTTACACATGATGTGTAGTATTTATTTTAGGTAAATATGAGATAAAAAGTGCGAAAAATAAAAATGTATTGAAAATTATGGAAAATGGAATGAAATTTTGTGTGATTTTAAAGATTTCTAATGCATTCTGAAAACTTTAAAAAATTTGAAACTTTGAATTTCAAAGTAATCGCGGGGAAGTTTGAAAACACAATTCAGAAAACTAGTTGAAAAATTGAAAAAGAACAGTGATTACTCATGAAAAAACACAAAATTGGATGAATATGTAGCAAAATATGCATTATAAGCTTAAACCCTAGTAGCACAGCACATACCAAATAGGTCAAAATTACGTTACTACAACTAAATATAAACGAAATTTGGCCATACACGACAAATATTGGACGAATTTTGGATGTTTGTGCTGCCTGGGAATATGTAAAAACACTTAACCCTTCTTTATGCCCGAAATTGTTTTCCTCATCCTCATCCAAAATATGTCAAGTTTACGCAACTGCTACTATAAGTAAACTAAATTTGGCCTTACATGACGAAAATTGGACGAATATGGAACATTGCGAAGTGGGACTTACAAGTCCCGTCGGGAAATACAGGGTTAAATAAACTGAAATATGTAAAAATAAGTAAAATGGTCTGAATTGATCCAAAATCCCTTGAAACGTGTAGTAATTAAAAGAACTCAGCAGTTATCCCTGTTATTTGTAAAGGATATAATATTCCTAAACTTCAGGTAGAATTTTAGGTGAATGTAACATCTTTAAGTTTGATTTTTAGACGATAGGACACATATTAAATGATTGCATCTCAATCACAAACTATCCTTAATTTTTGGACACTAGTGTAGATTGCAAATCTATAAATAGAAATATTTTTTAATAGATTAAACGTATAAATTCAACCATCAAATATAATTTTCAATTAAGTAGAAAACTTGAACTAATATGCAATGGATCCCCATAGTTTTTTTAAATTTATGAGTAATTTTTATTTTATCCTCGTACAGTAATTTTAACGTAAAATTACTTCCAATCCCCAAAGGTTTAGAAGATAAATTGAGTTATATCTTAATATAAAAAAATAATTGAAGTAATGAGCATTTTCATACTATTTTATCAGCTGCATACAAATTAGCGAAATATGCTTTAATGGGATACTTTCATCTGACGTCAGGGGTCACATGTTGTGGGTAGAAACCATTGCATGGACCTATCAGAACGTTTGCAGAGTGACCGGATATCCCAAATGGACGATATTAGTGATGATCCGTGATTGGTTACATACGGATCCGTACAGTTCACAGAACCAATCACAGACTGAATCTCCGATTCCAAACAAAACAAAAAACGTCACACTAATATCGTCTATTAGGAAATACGTAATGCCGACAGCATATTCGCACATCCCAACGGTTTGGTCCTGACGAGCTTAGTGCGCATGCTCGGGGAGAAAAAAATGATTTTCTTCGGATAATTTCTATCATTAATGAATCCCCGCTGGTGCAGTGGTAGAGTGCGTGCTTAGCATGCGGTAGGTCGTGGGTTCTGTCCCCGATTTATTATTTTATTAAAATTTCTAAAAAAACCAGCTAAAATAAGTCCACACGCATGCGCACTAAGCTCGTCAGGACCAAACCGTTGGGATGTGTGAAAATGCCTATCGACAAATTAATCAACGCTCTCTTATAATAAATCTCCAACGACAGTTGTCGTCTTCTTCTCTGGGTGTAAGTATCCCATTACATTTTTGACGCAATTTTGTTGAGCAAAGGGATAGTAAAAATTTCTTTTTGGTGTAGGTCTGAAATCCTATGCAAAAATTTAGGTAAATTAATTAATTTACTAATTTTCTGTTTCAAAAAAATTCCCATCCCTTCAAAATGCCCTCATTAAAATATCAGATTTTTCTGACCAATAATTTCATCTGTAGAGAATTTTAAAATAGGGTCGTAATTTTATGACCACCCTGTATACGCCACACTGCCTTACACTTTCTTATCACACAACCCTTCGCCATTTTGTGGGATGGCTTCTAGAAACGAAGGCCAGTTTAGTGTCTTGCAGAAGGCCAGTTGCGACAGAGTGCAGTCAGTGGTTGCGAGATCACCCCCCGGGTCAGATAGAGTAATTCTTGACCTTGCACCTGAAGGATTACGAAGGAAGCTTCCAAAAAGGGTGGTTGGATGTGGGGTTGGATTTTGAACGCCATCTTAGGCTCACGCCACACTACAAGCGTCTCGAAACGCCCAAATCGTAAATCAGATAGGGAGAAAGCATGGAGTTCTGCCTGAGACTCTCCCTATCTTGACAGGAATCTTGATTCCTGTCAAGATAGGGGACTAGGCTTTCCCATGCTTTTTTAATGGTGATTAATGGGTCGGGCGGTCATAAGACGCTAGGTCTGACTTGACGCTTACGTATTAAAGTGAGAGTGGTCTGTATGAATACTATTTCGAGTTTGGTTTTACTGGTTCCAGTATCATTTTCATATTGGTTTTGTGAACTTTTTTCAATAGGGTTGGTACGAAAATTCAAAAAATACAGTATTCCCTCGTTATTCGCGGTAGTTACGTTCCAAAATATACCGCGAATGCGCGAAATCCGCGAATAACGAACCCAGTTTTAAAACGCGCATATAAGATAATATAACAGATATAATGGTTCGATTCCGTAATTTATAACATAAAACTGGTTCATGCAAAAAGTAGTTTTAACTGTAAATTACTGTGAATAATTGTAATATAACTGTAAATTATTTTTAGTAAATACCAAAAGGGTTACTAGTTAGAAAACTTGCTTAGTATAGAAGAAGTTACGTTTTTCAAAATGGTTTAATAAATACCGGAACCGAACAATTATATCTTTTTTTGCCAATTATGCAAGTTTCATCGCTAAAAATCTTTGAGTCGAAATCCGCCGAATATGCGGGGGTAACATTGCTCAACCGCTAATACTGAACCGCGAATATGCGAGGGCACACATGTATTGACAACAAGCGACGCCTTTTTTCTTTCAGTAATTATAAAAGAAGTTATTGCGTCCATCTCGACTGGTAAGTGTTTCAGACTAGTACTTTTCTCCCTCCTCAGTTGCATCAGTTCGATGTGGAAGCTTTTCCTTGTTGATTTGTAAAACTAGTTTCTTTGCAAGGGCACTTTAACGACAGAAAAACTAACTTTATTAATCTTGAGAGGCATGAAACTTTTGCACACAAACAGAAAATCTAAATCATGGACCCTTGAAAATTTTTCGAAACATTTGTTTGAACCACTTTGAAAGAAACTAATTATGTATACAGGTGTTTCAAAAGTCCGTTTCGCGGCTTTTATTTGGAAGCAACGTGTCCTAGAATCACGGAAGTAGGTCTACCCCAAGATAATTGACCCTGAAGAATCCATTCAGATGACTTACAGCGCCCCTAGCGGCGAAATAAAAAAATTAAAAAACTAATTTGAAAACTAAAGGCGATAGAGCAAAAATCTCAGTGAGAGTATTGTTGCCAACGTTATGAAGAACTTACTGAAAAACATTTCATGAAAATATCGTGGTTATACGAGGAGATATTGGCATGTGAAAATAGCACTTTTTCAGGCCTCAAAAAAGAAAAACGTTTTTTTAAAATTTTTGATTAAATTTTACCTTTAATCAACTAAAAAAACACAACACTACACAATACAACTAAAGAACTTGCTAATTTGCGAACTTTTTCTTCTTTGAGGCCTGAAAAAGTGATATTTTCATGAAGTTTTTTCAATGAGTTCTTCAACGTTTCTCTGACTGAGGTTTTTGCTCTATCTCCTTTAGTTTTTAAATTATTTTTTAAACTTTATTATCTCGCCGCTAGGGGCGCTGTAAGTTATCTCAATCGATTCTCCAGGTTCAATTACCTAGGTTAAACCTTATTTCCGTGACCCTGGGACACGTTAGCTCCAAATTAAAAGCCGTGAACGGACTTTTGAAACACCCTAAATATTTAATCATAATTGAGGGGTTTGCTACCTAAAAAGAAGCAAGCAATGTTTAACGGTTGGTGTAATATTTTTAAGATTTAAAATTCCGAACAAAGTAATAATTTCTAAATAGCTGTAAAAGGGGGTGACCTAATGGACATTAATTTTAAAACCGCAAAAATTATTCTATTCTAAACATTAATTTTGAACTATTGTCATCTTAAAATAATCTATAAAACAAAATAAATTCCTAATTAATTAAAATGATAAAAGTAATCCTTATGCACTTTATTGTAGATTCAGAAAATAAAAACTATACAATACCTGGCTACAGTAGTACCTGTTGTTTTTAATGCTGAAAACTAGTAATTATCATTTTGCCATTGCTGGGTGTAAGGAATTCTCATTTATTGTTTTAAATTTAAATAATCTTTCACAATACAACTACACGTGAATTAGAGCATATCAGAGTCAATCGAAAAAATTGAATTCATTTCTGTTCAAGGATACGAAATGTAATGTTTTCTTTACATTAATTTTATTGATTTAATCGCTTACTAGATGAGATGCAAATTGCCTTCTAATAATTGATTAGGGATAAAAAAGGAGTAAAAACAGATTTATAAAGCAACTCAAAAAAGAAACTTTTCCATGCAGACCTAAAATTATACTATGTTCATTTAGAATGGGCGCCTGAGGCGTAATGTATTAGATGCAGTTACAATTGTAATTATCATAGAAAAATTTTCTTGTGCAATGAAAAGGCAGCCTAAACATAAGTAGTTAAAATACTGTAAGGGGACATCCATAAATTACGTGAGGCGTTTTTCCAAAATCTGGACCCCCCCACCCCCCTTGGTGAGATTTAGTGAGATTTTTTAAAAATAATCTGTGTTAATCTTATCTGTGTGTATTCCTTTCTCATACTTAAAAAAAGAAAATCGTATAATATCTAACTTAAAAAGTTGACGTGAGATTTTAATGGACCCCCCTCCCCCCTTGGTGAGATTTTTCCAAACCCCTTCCCCCTCTTTTTGACCTCACGTAATTTATGGATGTCCCCTTAAAGAATCGGTCACTGAAGTTTCATGATGAGCGTTATTAGGCGTTATTGAGCATTTTTGATCTTGTTTCAGGCGCCTATTCTAAATGAATAGACTATAATTGCTAGAAATAAACACTTATTGGGGCGCAAACAAATTACATCATTACATCACATGCAGGGCCGTAACCAAAGGGGAGTTTAGGGGTTCTATCTCCCCCTCGAAATTAAGCTATCCATTTTTAAACTGTCTTTTTACTTGAATCATATGTCATTTTGTCATTGACAAGAATTTGTTCTCTTTGTTAAGAATTGAGTCAAAACACTACTGTTAAGGGTTGTAATGTACCTTAAGTTTTCTGGAACAGAACACAATGATGACAGTTTTAAAGTGACGATGAGCGACAGTGATGTCACGAATGTTCTAACTCTCTATTCCTCTTGTCATACTGTAAAATATAAATTTTCTATGTTATTTCTCCTTAATTGCGTAAAGTTTGTGGGATATGATACAATATGACATTTTGTATTGTATCCAACAAACTTAAAGCAATTTATGAAAAATCCCTTAGTAAATTTATATTTTTAACTCGTTGCTGCTACCTTTTTTAGTTTGCAAAAAGGTAAAATAAAAACAATTCAATATTGTAAAGAGTTTATAGCAATTATACATTGCAAGGACTTTGTATTACAACTGCAAGGCTAATGACTGAAACCTAATTGTTATTTGAAATTAAATTACGTACCACCACAAATGAATAAAAACAAGGTTTTTTCATAGTGAAAAATGAAGTGTATAAAAAACATTTGTTTTCATAAAGGGATAATCATAAACTGCATAAGGAATTTTCGAAAAATGTTTTCTTTAATTTTCCGTCTAAAAAAGTAATTCTGACATTGATTGCTAATTTGAATTCAGGGCCATAACGTTGTTGATGTATTGGGGAAAATTCGTATTGCTTTATGTATCCATCTCAGTTGAAGCACGCCTTGGAAATTCAATTCATAAAATCAATCGCCTTTAAAATTATATCAGATACTCATTTAGATTTAAAAATACTTCTCTATTTGAAGTTTGGAATAAATTTCTATTACTCTTTTTTTAAATTACTGGTTTTTTAAATATGATTGTGATGATTCAGTATGCATTTATTGGTAAGGAATTAAACGTAATTTCTAACCATTTATGTAATTCTTTTTTTTAAGTGTTTGACCATTTAGGTTTTTAAAACTAAAACATCTTCTTCCTAAACTTTAAACTAATGATATACTGATAAAAGGTATCTTCTGACTTTAACTGTTATTTAACCCTTTATAGGGTAATTTTTTCTAGTAATGTTATGTTAAAATATTTTTTGGATAGATTGATTTACAAAAACAAATTAATTTAGCTTATTACCTAAAATTAATTGGATTTTAAGATAATTTTTTGGTAGGAAGTATGTTTCCCACCGCCCACTGGGAGCTATTCAAAGGTAGGACATTTTAGGTTTTGCATTTCTTTTTATATCGCATTGCATGATATTTATAAAATATAATTTTCAGATACTTAAATCTACAAAAGAATTATAAACTAGATATATTTTGTATTCAAAAATTTAAGAATTTATACATATTACTTTCCATGAAATTTTAGAAAACAGGAATCCACACAAGCTGTAAAAACGTATCTTGTTCTATTCTCATGTGCTTTAGAAGAACATAAACGGAAAATAGCTTCCCATAGACATTTACAAATTAATGAAGTTGGTGAGAAGTATACATCCCACGGCCTTATAAAGGGTTAACCTATTAGAGCTAATGAGGTATTCTCACGTTTTGAGATTAAACTTTATTAAAATAGTAGATAAAAAAACATGAAGAATGACGTTTACATCAAGTATTTTCTTAGCCTAGTTGCTGTGAGATAAAAATTTTTGAAATTTTGTTTTTTGTTTGGGTGTGAAAACACTCTCGAATCACAAATCATGCGCTGTGATGTCACATCCAATAGAAGCCCGTTTTCTGATAACGTGACTTTTCTGACGTTTTGGCAAAAATAAAATTGAATTTTAAATTATTTAAAACAAATTTTTGAACTTAAAAATCAGAAATTTAGGAGTTTTAAACCATTCTGTATCAAAAAAGTATAAAATCAAGCAAATTCCTCACTCATGCAAATACCTCATTGTTAACTGTGTTTAATCATATTTTCTTAATATAATTCATCAATAGGATAATCTAAGAGTGAAAATATGTGTGGTCCGGGATAAGATTAACCTGGCAACATTTTAAAGAGGAAGTACAGAGGCCCTCCATTATTAATGAGTTCCATACACATTCAGTAACAGAAAAGTCCACGTAGGGGTCATTTAGCAAACAATTCCCTGTTATTTTAAAAGGATACTGAACTCCATGATGTGTGGAATATGATTTTTTTAGGCATTATTGAGTGACATCTGCTCAAAATCCATGACCAATGAATACCCCGAATTACATATCCCACTCTTTGATGATCCTATGATATTAGTTACATTGACAAGGAACTAAGATTTTTGTGTTTATTTCCAAAAAATCAAAAATTAATTTTTGGACACAAGTGTAGTAATAACTTCAAAAATCTCACTGAAAGAAACATTTGCTTAAGAAAACAGCATCTTAAATATTCTTATAGACCAACTCCATTCAAGATAGGTATTCTTTATACAGGGTGTTTCAGATAAGTGTTTCATAACTTCTCCTCCTAGAAGCACTCCTAGAAGTGATAAAATTTCCACAGAGAATTTTACAACTTCCCATGCCCGCTTATAAAAACCCCTAGTTCGTCAGGGGTGCATTTCCTGTGTGATTCTGAGTGGTCTAGGTGTGCTCTACCCATCCTAAAAGTTATGAAACACTTATCAGAAACACCCTTTATATATCAGTGGCGGATCCAGGGGGGTGGCACTCTGGAAAGTGTCAACCCCTTGGACCCAAACAATCACTCATAAGTACGAAAAAAAGTCCCAAAAAGTACTCAAAATGAGTTAATACCCTACTTTTACAGGTGAAATTTCCAAAACTTTTCTGGGGGAGGACCCCCATACCCCCCAGCGGTACCAAGAGGGGATCTTGAGTGATACTTTTTTAGAAAATTCCCAAAATGTTGACATTTTTGTCAAAAGATAAAGGTGATGATCTGAAAAAGTGCCCCCCCCCCCTTGGAGCCGTGCTGGATCCGCGCCTGGTATATTTAAATGGTGTCCTCAAAACTCTAATATTATCTTTCTAAAGTTGACAATGAGGTATTCTCACGTTTTGAGATTACATTTTATTAAAATAGTAGATAAAAAACCATGAAGAATGACGTTTACATCAAGTATTTTAGTGGCCTAGTTTCTGAGATATAAATTTTTGAAATTTCGTTTTTTGTTTGGGCGCGAAAACACTTTCAAATCACAAACCATGCGCTGTGAGGTCACATCCAATAGAAGCCCGTTTTCTGATCACGTGAAAACAAAAAACACAATGGTGTTCATGCGCTGTGACGTCACATCCAATAGAAGCCCGTTTTCTGATAACGTGACATTTCTGACGTTTTGGCAAAAACAAAATTGAATTTTAAATTATTTAAAACACATTTTTGAACTTAAAAATCAGAAAATTGGGAGTTTTAGACCATAATGTATCGAAAAAGTATAAAATCAAGCAAATCCCTCACTCATGCAAATACCTCATTAAGGAAACTGCGAAATCGCATCTTCTGATGTACTGTTATTTAAGAAACTTCGGTTATGAAAGAAGTTTTATTAGTAAATGGGCTTTAACACTAGAACCGCCGGCAAGTACCGCATACCTAGAACCGCCGGATGCAGTCATTTTGACTGTTAATCTATTCTCCCGGGAAAAATAATCTTTTGAGCTCGAAACTGCTTCTAATACTTGAAAAAAAGATAAATAACACTCATTCTATTTTAAAAAACACATCTATTAAATTTTACATCTTAAATTTCGTTGTAAATAATAAGAAATGGGTTACTTATCATACAACGTTCTTGAGCCAAAAAATAAAAATTATCAACAAAATATTTCTTGAATAATTATGTATTTCTTTCATAAAACCATATCTCACAACAGTAAAAACTAAATAATGAAGTCATAACTCCTTTTAGCGCGTTTCAATAAATCAATTGTCTGCATTGCTATGTAAAGCAGTATTTTGCCTGAATCATTGCATAAACACACTTTTTCCGCATAAAAAGTGAGAACAGCTCAGTAAAATGAACTTTGTTTCTTTTATCATGAAGGAAATAATAAATCCGTCATAGAAAATTGTAAAAAAGGCGTGGGAAATCAAAAAATTCAAGCATGTGTATATACATGAATTTCTGGGATTTATAATGATATATTGACCATTTGCAGCTGTCAAAACCGTAAAATATAATAAATTTGTTTGAATAACCCTTAGATATTTCTTAGAAAGCATTAACTGTTGGAATTTAAGTGTTAATACAAGAAATAAATGTGATAAACATCCACCAGTCAAATTGACTGTTTTGGCGGTTTTAGGTAGACCAATAAATATCTCCGGAACGGCTTTTCAAAAATAAATGAAATTTGGATGACGTATATAGAAGCATAAATTAGGAAAAGTCATGAAATCACAAGTGTGTAACTCAAATATCTTTGAAAATATTTAGAATCAAAAACGCAAAACAGTCAAAATGACTGCTCCGGCGGTTCTAGTGTTAAAAGAAAGTATCGACGTGTAAAGTAATAGGAAATAACTTAAAAACCTGTCATCCTTCCCACCGGCTACAACCAACTTGTGACGAAACTCATCAACCAAGTTTCCCAAACCACACAAAATGACGCAAAAAGTGTCACCAAATCAGTCGGTAATCGCTCTTATTCCACCTTTCCCAATCCATCGTTTGTTTCTTCACCGCCATCTTTTATTTTCGGCATCTCCTTTTTCGATACGACGACGACGAAGGGTTTTCTGACCCATAGACCTTGGTCCATTTATTTTCCAACCCGCCTACCGCATTTGGCGACTCTATCTCTCTTTCTCCAGAAGACGATGGCGAAGGTCGCTGAAAGAGATATCTTTATGATGGCGTGTGATGTGGTCCCAGGGTCGTTCTTGAGGTATTGGCTAATAGGGGGGTCGCTAACACTGGATGTCCATGAGAAGAACATTCTGGAGCAGAAGTCTTTCCGAGACGAAGTTATCCCTGAGATATTTCGAAACAAACAGTCTTGAATCACTTCTTACAATAGACTAGACAGCCCAGCCAACACTGAGAGAAATGACAGTTTCAAATTTGAGTAAATCGATGTTCTCATTTTGGTATGAAACTTTTTGTCTCAAATATGACCACCCAATGCTTTCAATTTTGAAACACCAGACATACTCATTTTCAAACAATTTTATAGTCACACACAACTCAAATTATGCTTATTTTTAGTTTATATTTGTGAGGCGGAAAGCGAAAAGGGACCTCTTGTCGGCAAAGTTGATTTCGAGAAAAAGCCAAAAAGCCGGAAGAAGGTCAAAACTATCGAATTTTTTTCTCTCTCGATTATCGATCCTTGGACCGTTTAGAACCAAATTTTAGCTGTTGGAATCATTCCTAAACTGTGAAAAATAACCAGAGGGTAGCATTTTGAAAGTTAAAGGTCGTTTTTCGCGAAATCCACTTATTCTATTAAAACTTTAATTACTGGCTATCCGTCATTTTTTGAGCTACAAGGATGATGAGGGTCTTAAAATCTTCATAAATCTGTACAGATTGAAAAAATAATAATAACTCCATTTCGACGAACGCCGACAAGAGGTCCCTTTTCGCTTTCCGCCTCACATTTGAAAATTGAAATATTTGCAACATATCGAAAGCAACATTTAGTTGATGTGATGACGTGAAACACAACATTGTGACGTCGCACTCAACTAACTGGTCTACTTCCCACGTCATAGTAACGTGGCTGTATGGTCATCATAACTGTAACACATTGCACCCTCTTTATAAGAATGTCATGTATACTAAATAAAAATTGGGTACATGATGTTTTATTTTTGAGTATTTGCTTATTTTCAAAAATGAGTACATGCACGTATTCGAATTTGAGTAAATTTGGATCGGAGCCTGTGTGAGTGCGGGACATACTCAGATTTGAGTAATTTTTACTCATTTTTGAGACTGTCGTTTTAAGAGTGAATATAGACAGGGAGAACAGCTAGGGTTAAAAAGATACGTTATTGTGTGGTCTGACTACCACGAGGAAAGCTTTGAAAAGAAGTTCAAATCTAAATGACAGCCGCCCAAATGTGGCACAAAATGTTTTATCACCGATTTGTATTACCATCACCCAGGGTTGGCAAAAACCCGGGTTTTTTTTAAATAAACCCAAGTGGGGTTTTTTCAATAAAACCCTGAAAAAACCCATATAAAACTGGGTGTTTTCGGAAAAAGTGTGGGTTTTTTTCAAAATTAAGTGGTTTTCTCCTTCATAGTAAGTGGGTTTTTTCAAATTTTAGTGTGTTCTTTCTGTGTTAAATGTGTTCTTTCAAAATAATGTCAGTTTTTCCACAATTAAGTGGTTTTTTCCAAGTTTTTATACTTTGAAAAAAAAACCACGGAAAATGTAAAACACCCTTTATTTACTAAAACCTGGTTTAAATTTTGAAAAAACCCACTAAAATTTAAAAAATATCCTAAACTTTGAAAAAACCCATTCAAAATTGAAAGAAATCTATTCAACTTTGAAAAAACCAACTGAAATTTTTAAAAATCTTTATTTTTTATTTCTAGTTTGAACTTTAAACATCCTAAATTTTGAAAAAAAAACCATTCAATAATGAAAAAAACCCAAGACTGAATAATGAAAGAACCTATTTAACTTTAAAAAAAACTCCCTGAAATTGAAAATACACCATTTAAATTTTTAAACCTTTTTTAAATTTTGAAAAACCCATTAAAATTTTAAAAATATCCTAAACTTTGAAAAAAAAAACACATTAAATTTCGAAGGAACTGCCAAAATCTTGATTTTTCTTGAAAAAACCCAAAAATGGGTCCAAAATGTGGGTTTTTTCACATGTTTTTTTTTTAAAAACCCAGTGGGTCCAACCCAATTGGGTCCAATCCTGCCATCAACACAAAATTGAGGGGAATATATCCGGTTTCCACATGGGACAATCGCAACAATATTCTGGCATCTCAAAAGATTTTCTCGTGGAGGTCGCGCAATGTGACCAGGTTTTTCCTACCTAAAAAGCAGGATTTCTCACTGACGAGGACAGGTTATAATTTGTTTTAGATGTTCACTATTTAAATGGAACGGAGGATTTTAAATATCACATAAAAATAAATTTTACATGAAACACACTCATTTTTAATGGGGGTAAACCGATACCATCTTTGTAAACACTAATATATCTCTCCCACACATACTTAATCACATATTTAATAAGGTAAAGTACGCCTTTAATTAATATATTATAGATATAATAATTAATATATTTAGATAATAAATACATTCTTAAAACTACAGTCTCAAAACTGAGTAAAAAAGTACTCAAACTGGCTCCAATCCAAATTACTAAAATTACTAAATTATTTAAAAATACTCGTTAATTAACTTAATCCTTTGATTGTTTGACTAGAGAATGGTTGAATATTGGAGTGTCATGAGGGTTACACCTATGTGCAAAGTTTCGGGGCCCTAACATATCGGGAAGTGCCCGAAAATCGAGTTTTAAAATTCCTCCCGTAAAACGCCGCCAAAAGCAAGTAGAATAAAAGCATTTAATAATAAAGTACATTTGGATTGGAGCCAGTTTGAGTACTTTTTTACTCAGTTTTGAGACTGTAGTTTTAAGAATGTATTTATTATCTAAATATATTAATTATTATATCTATAATATATTAATTAAAGGCGTACATTCTTAAAACTACAGTCTCAAAACTGAGTAAAAAAGTACTCAAACTGGCTCCAATCCAAATGTACTTTATTATTAAATGCTTTTATTCTACTTGCTTTTGGCGGCGTTTTACGGGAGGAATTTTAAAACTCGATTTTCGGGCACTTCCCGATATGTTAGGGCCCCGAAACTTTGCACATAGGTGTAACCCTCATGACACTCCAATATTCAACCATTCTCTAGTCAAACAATCAAAGGATTAAGTTAATTAACGAGTATTTTTAATTAACAGAAAAACCAGATATTGAGACCTTTCCCAAGGGGCTATTCTCCCTAAACCGTGTACAATGTTGTATAAGGCATAACTTCATCATATTCAAAAGTCAAAACGAGAATTGCCCAGTAATTACAATATTTATGGACGATCAATTACTTTTTTTACAAGATCTTGTACATAAAATTTCAGGCACTTCCAAACGATATAAAGCTCTGAAACTTTGCACCATGGTGTAAACTCGATGACAATGCAATATTCAATAATCAACTAGTCAAAACCTCCGTAATTAAGGTAATTAACGAGTGTTTTTAGTTATCCTTTTAATTCAAATTTGAGACACTTCCGTGAAGCCAATGGCTCCCAAAACCTGTAAGATAATATATTAGGTATATCACTACAATATTTAATCTTCAAAACGTGATTTCTTACCTTCCAATTAACAATTAAGATAATTAGCAATTTAAGATAATAACCGCGAGAAAGAAATTGCCAGAAGAGCGAGAAATCGCCGAAAATTGGTGCCCATCCCGAGGAATCGCAAGAAGCAAAATATGCTACTTTTATAATTTATGGACTACTGAAAAGCCTGAATGGGATGCTTTTTCTTTTTCTCGTGAATCTTTTTGATATGGACGGATTTTATCGGCGAGTGAGTGGATGCGTGATATATTTCACCATCATATTGTAGAAAACTAAAATTCCATTCTAACATCAGATTAAATATGGTTGAAATAAATACATTTTTCTTGTGAGTTTTTGCTAAAAAAATACCATGACTAAAAAGTAGAAAATAAAAAAAGTAAAAAAAAAAGATTTTTTTAAAAAACGCTTTTATTGAAGTGTTCCAAAAGGTCAAAAATAATTAATTCGGTTTGACAAATAATTTATTGGGAAGTAGAAAATAACTTTTTGGTAAGTAAATAATAACTGATTTTCTAATCACTAAAAATAAAAGCGTGGGCGCTAGTAACTCTTTATTCACTATTTATTCTAACTTGTTTATTCTATGTTCTTTGTAAAATTATACATAAATACCGACGTAATGGCCTAGTGGTTAGAGCATCTGACTGCAAAGCCGTACGTCTGGGGTTCGAACCCTCGTTCGGCATAGATGGTAGTGTTACTAAACTTGAATTACATATACGGGTCCATACCTTCAGGTGAATTTGTACAAATTAAAAAAAAATAAAAAAATTTAAATAAAAAAAAATATTGGGTTGTCCCATAAGTTCTGTTACTTTTTACGAAGTTTTGTCTTTGAAAATTTTTTATGAAAAACTGGTAATAGGTGGAGATTTTAAATAAAAGGGATTTTGATATATGTATATTTATGAACATAATGTGTGATTTTGGTAGTTCTCGGGATATTATTTCTTTTCAAAATGGCGGTTTGAAAAAAAGACCAAAAACGACGATTTTCGCGTAATTTTTTTCTTTTGTTTAAAAAACTAGGAAGAACGCATAATTCATGGCTAAAAAAAGTTTTACTGTATATTTGAAATGTTTAGATAACGATGTCATAGTTTCAAGATGATTCGATAAGTTTAAGGTTGGAAATTTTGGCTTTAAACTTCATATATTGGCAATTTCACGTGTTTTTTAAAGCACGCCTATTGTTTTTCTAAGCAGCTGGTATGAAGTAATTAAAGGCAGGTGTTTTTTGAACCATAATGCTTGTTAATGCATTGAATTGATGCCATTAATGCAATGAAAGTACCTTTTCATAATATCATTCAATTGATTTATTTCTAATTGCCAAGGAGTTGTTTTTATTGTAATCTTTTCGTATGAAGCGAAGAAAATTGCTTTGTTCGCTGAGCGTATGTTCAGCGAGTGTAATTGTGATAAGCTAAAACGTTGCGCGCTTGCATTGTGCGCACTATTTTCTGAGCTTAAGTTCAGATATAATTTAATATACAGCATATTTTGAATACTTGGGTCTTTCTTAAGCTTTTTTATTGATTTTGATGCTTTTTTTCGTAAAAATTTCTTTGAAATGACTAATATTATTGAGGTAAGTTTTTGCAATAGATGTTATGTTTGGGACCAAAATTTCCTAAGTTAAACTTATCGAATTATCTTGAAACTATGACATCTTAAACTAAACATTTCAAATATATAGTAAAACTTTTTTTAGCCCTGAATTATACGTTCTTCCTAGTTTTTTAAACAAAAGAAAAAAATTACGCGAAAATCGTCGTTTGTGGTCTTTTTTTCAAACCACCATTTTGAAAAGAAATAATATCATGAGAACTACCAAAATCCCACATTATGTTCATTAGTATACATATATCAAAATCCCTTTTGTTTGAAATCTCTACCTATTACCAGTTTTTCATAAAAAATTTTCAAAGACAAAACTTCGTAAAAAGTAACAGAACTTATGGGACAACCCAATATATAAATTACTAGCACCCACGCTTTTATTTTTAGTGATTAGAAAATCAGTTATTATTTACTTACCAAAAAGTTATTTTCTACTTCCCTATAAATTATTTGTCAAACCGAATTAATTATTTTTGACCTTTTAGAACACTTCAATAAAAGCGTTTTTTAAAAAATCTTTTTTTTAACTTTTTTTTGAAAATATGAATATACTCATTTCTGAAAAAGTGCATACTCAAAAATGCAGTTTTGAGACTGTCGTATTAAGAGTGTAATATTCAGTTTAATAATACTTTTCATATGTCAAATAAGGAGGGTCTGGGGGTTCCTCCCCCAGAACTGTTTTTGAATTTGACTCTTTAAAATAATGTTTCAAGTCATTTAAAGTGGGATGGACTGACTTTTTTCTACGCTACAGAATTTCGAAGGGGAAAAAACTGTTCAAACCTAATCACCAAAACTTTGAGAGGGGTTTGAAAGACCACCCTGAACGCACATCCTTCTGTAAAATACTTCATTAACTCAAATATTTTTAAATAACTAATAGAGGAGTAATAATTCAGCCAACCAAATTAAGAACTTTTAAAAGATTACCCTCCTTCCCCCCAAATTGAAAAATTCTGTTTTCTTTACATGGGACTTAAATATAAAAGCAGAACTATAACTTGCTTATTTCACCAATCAGGGGCACTGTAAATCATCTCACTAGATCAGGGGCAGATCCAGGATTTGGTTTTTTTGGGGGGGCTAAGAATTTTCATAATCCAATTAAATCTTCTTGATGATCTTAATATGGAAAAGATAGTGGATGATCCTGCTCTAAGTACTAAAAGGAAAATTTTTGGAAATTCAAGTAAAAAACCCACTTTTCAACTCGTTTTGGTACGCCTCATCCGATTTCGGATATGGATTTTATGGTGAAATTGTTGCGTTTTGACGAACTTCATATAAAATAATGTCGTAATAATAGAGTTACAAGTACCAAGGGGGTCTGGTACTTGTAACGAAACTTGTGCGTGTCTTTTCGAAAATTTGACCTTAAAATAAGAGGGTTTTAACTCATTTTGGTGCATAAAATTCCATATTATATCGTGTAAAACTTTTCATTTTAGGGGGGGGGAGCGGCTCAGCCCTCTAGCCCCCTGGATCCGTTATACTTCACAGCAACGTTTCCTGAACACAGTACGTCACTACGCGGAAGGAGAAAGTGAGTAAACACAAAGCCTGTTGGTTTGATAGGAGGAATTTCGATACGCGAATTGTGATAAAAATACACTATTTAAATGAAAGGAGAATTTCACCATTTATTGCTGGTTAAGCGGACAATAGGTGTAAACTCTCAACTCTCCTCTCTCTTGCGTTACTATCCTATACCGTGCTGATGAGTCCTAACAAGGACGAAACCGGTCCACGGTTGGAGGTGACGCTTGAGAGTTGAGAGTTTACACCTATACACTATTTATACAAGGGTTTAGTGAAATAATCATATTTTAAGATTGACGTTCTTTGTTTCACTCGAAATTTAGACACCGCGATGGGAACTACTTTGTTAGTGACGTAGTAGGTTCAACTAAAGTTGCTGTCTAGTATAGTGCGCTAGATTCCCCTTGGTCACTTACCTAGGGGTACACCAGTACACCTTACTTTCATGACTCTATGAGACGTTGGTTCCAAATAAATGCTGTGAAACTGACATATGAAACACCCTGTATACTTACACCTCTGTATACCCTGTATACAGAGATGTGTAATCAAATTCCATATTAAAATACAAATCTGTAAGCGGATTTTAAAATATTTATTATGCGTTTTTAATTAAAAACCAAATTGAACAAAGTATCAAAATACTTTTTTGTATCATTTTTAGACTCGTCTAGACGGCGAAATGATGACCGACAAAAGAGCTTCGCATTAGTGGATATTAGCGTAAGGAATAAATCAAAAAGCATGAAAAAAAGCATTGAAAAAAGAGGTAAGTAATTATTTACTTAATTTATTTTTAAACTTGCAAAAAGAGCGCCGCGTATTAAATTCCAAAATACCTTCGAATATTCCGTCAGGAATAAAATGATCGAAAAAATTAAAAAACTCCCTGCTAATTTATCCCGTAAAATGTATTTGTAATCACAGCTTTCGCATACTTTGTATTAATAAGTCTGTAACAATTAATAAGTATCTTATGCTAGACGCGTCTGGGTAATCCTACATATTTCACTGGGAGACAATCACAATGAGGCTCTAAATATGACATCATGTATAGAGAAATAATTTCGAGTCTCTTGTGAGGTTATTTCAACCAATAAGAGGGTATTTAGAAGAATATTAGGGTTTCAAAAAATTTAATTGGATAATTTAATATTTTATTATGATCTTTCTGTGATGAAATGGTATTTGTAAAATGAGTTTTTCCCATCATATAGGATAATAAAACGATTTATTGCGTATGTTAGGGCTAGAAACTCTACTTAATTCACTACACTCCCCCCTTATGTGTGAAAATATGCATTTTGAAATCAAATCCAAATAACGATATTAAGTGGCTGTCTTTTTTTTGTTGTATGGGTTGCAAGTTACTGTAATTACAGAAAATAAATTTGGGACATTATTACAAAACTGAAATTAATCTTAAATTAGTTTAAAAGGTTTCAAAAAAGTAAAAAGACTTGTGCTCTGTGTATGTAATTTTCCCCAAATTTATTCTTGTCATGAATGTTCCCAATCTGTGGATTGTAAATTACTTTGATTTAAAATTTGGTTATTTACTTTAGAGCTATATTAGATTACAACTTTTCTTGACAGTGACGTCACGACGAGCGAAAGAAGAACCGAGTTAACAGATCTTCATCAGTTTATTCTCAAGTTTAGTTTGCAAGAGTGACGTCAATTCCAAAAGTGACCAAATGCCTCTATACATTAAAAAAGTATATAGAAAACGGGTATGTACTTTTTAAAATTAACTACTCGCATGTAACACATACAGAGTGAGACATGCTTTTTAAGTGGAATTTGAATTATAGGAATAATAAAATGTGATTTATTAATAATTAATTATTTGTAAGGATGATTACGGATTGTTAAGTTTTGTGGACACAAGTGTATATTTCGCTAGAAAGGAAGATTTTTTTAGAACTAAATGACCATACCTATGCTCAATTTCATGCATAAACCCCCT
The DNA here is from genome assembly GCA_024610705.1 of Tetragnatha versicolor. NCBI lineage: Eukaryota > Metazoa > Arthropoda > Arachnida > Araneae > Tetragnathidae > Tetragnatha > Tetragnatha versicolor. The sequence goes on along the minus strand of JANDEH010000004.1, from coordinate 65,927,290 downwards.
CATACAGGCATAATAAGAGGGGTGTCCACTTAGATGCAAGAGGTGTCCATCATAGAAACATCAGATAAATCTATAGGTGATGGCCACTACGATAAAATTTGGAGTAAAAACTAATTAAAAATACTTTACCCGATCTAATTAGGATCTTTATTGGTAAAATCGAAAGTAGGGGGAAGCGGATCTAAAAACAGGATGATAGCCGTTTTCAAGCAAATACGTTGGCATTTACTGAGGATTTAAGCTAAAAATTTCTGAAACTGTACATATAAATGGTGCAACATGTGTTAAAAGTAGAATTAGTGAAGTCATACGATACGAACATTAAAAGATAGTTTGTATATACTTATAATTGATTGTAAGGAATGGATTTCAGTTGTGAAATGATGAATTTGAACACTCACTTTAATGAAGAATGTGTAAGAACTACACATTAGGAACTAAGTAACATCCCGCTTATTTCTTCACCTTCATTATGAATTTTGAAACGCATCAAATTTTATTGAGTCTCTAATCAGGCACTTTACCCGGTGAAATGATTTAAGTGCTGTTTGCATCTCCACTTGCGTCTATATTTCATTTCTCCATTGTTCTTCGCTTTACCTAAAATAGACGATATTTAAATGTAGCGCAGTGCTTATACGAAGGCATTACACCACCGAGCGAAAGAGTATACGATAATAAACGCGTTACTTAACACTTTCAGAGAACTTAACTGCCCGTCAGGTGGTGGTAGTAAAAGTTTGAAGTGTGCGTGTTGCGTCATTTCTGCCGTTTGAATATTGTTGTAATCAATATCAACCTAGATCAGTGGTTCCCAACAGGTGGTCCATGAGAAGATTTTTAAATAACTTATTCAAAAATTGTGTGGAAATTTAAAAAAAATAGTTTTTCTAATCACATATTCCAGGAAATAGTAAAAACACTACAGATACAAAAACATAAGTAAAAAAATCATACATCTCATAAATAAAACATTTTATGTTCTCTTTCTCTCCTATGAATCATTTATTCATTTCTATTATTTTGCACAGATTTATTTAACAGTAGTTTATTACAGAGTAGAAACGAAATGTGATGATGTGGAAAAGTATTGCATCAGATTAATTAAGACTGAGAGGCGTCGGGGTGGGTCAAATAAAGAATCGAATGATCGGACTTATACTTGGTTTCATACGAAGCGAAGCGTGTGAGTGTTGAAGGATACTTCAAACTAGGATGCTATGGTCAGACAGAGGGTCTTCGAGAAATCGTGGTATGAAAAGAGGAAATTTCTGAGATACAAATGAAATAGGTTTGTTCGAAGAAATGAGAAAAATTTATTGCCGAAAATGCGAAAGTTTTTGAACTCATAAATTATTTTCTATTTTAATCACTCTTTGACATAATTATTGACTTTTGACGCGGTTTCTTTCGGGAGAACATCAGCTTCGCCCGCCTCTCGTATAGAATTTCCTCTGTCGCAACTCACAGTCAGTGCATGTCCATTGTCCACGTCCAGTTTGCTTTTTTGTGATCAACAGAATTCCTGGTTATCTCATTTGTTCTGCAGTTTAATTTCAAACTAAGTACTTTCTTTCAAATTAAAATCTACTAATAATATAATATTACCTTATTTGTTGGTTATGAAAATGAAGAAAAATTACTATTTTATACTGTTGTTTTTTTAAACCTGTAACTTTTGTGTAGGTGTGATCCCTTCTAGAGTTAATAGATAAAACTGCTTGATAAAAATAGTTAAATGTCTTTTATAAAAGGTATATTTTTAAATAATTAGATATAAAATTAACCCATTACTGCCTGACGTCCCTTTTAAGGGACGTTTTTTAAAAGTCCTCCTATTTCTACAAAAATTGTTCCTTTGAATCAAAATTTGCTCTGGTGTATCTCTGATCTTCATAGAACATAAAGAACACAAGAAGAAAGCAGAATTTTAAAAAATTTTCACTTTTTTTAAAGTTGAAAGATAGAATTTTTCAGAAAAGTGCTTTTTTTTAATTTTAAAAGAAAAAGCTTAAAAATCATAGTTGTTATTTTAAAAAAATTTCAATGCCGATATATATTACTGTTTATACATTAAATCAGTTGGGATGTTTTTTTATTTTTCCAAAATATTTTATCTTGACCTTATTTTGGACCCTCGAAAAGCGTCCCTAAAAAGGGACGTCAGGCACGAATGCCCCCGTGGTTTTCCCCATAGTGAAATGCTAGTGTTTCCTTTATTTTTTCATAAAAACGTGTTCGATTCTTATGAAATGAATTAAATAACTGATATTTATAAAATTACTTTAATTTTAGCTAATAAATTTATTATTTTTGTTTATTTTTTTATTGGAAAATACTGTTATTTCTGCTATATAAATGGAATAAAAAGTCTTAAATTATAAGGAATTAACTAATTTGTATTAATTAAAAGGAATAAATTAATTATTTTTCTATATTTATTACTTATGCAAATATATTCCGGTTATATTTTAATTAAAAGTTTAATAATTATTAGTTATAATGACTTTTTGTCATTAAAATTGCCAAAAAAGTCGCTTTTGCGATAAATTTTCGGCTTTTTTTCTAATTAGATGTCGCTAATCATTGTGTTCTATACTGCAGTTCAATCTATATCATATGGCTTGCTAATACACATCCTTCTAATGCTTGATTTTTTGGGAGATATTCGTGTTCCGCACAATTAAATTAAATAAAATGAAAAAAGTATGGGCATTTGAAAGACTTAAACTTCAAAAATTGAGATATTCTGATGGATTTGAAGTGTGTAAAAGTAATTATTACTTAATATTAGGTAACATATAAACAAGGAATGCCTTTTTCAATTAAAAATCTTAATTAATTTGCAATTAACATAGATTTGGGAGGAAAAAACGTGTTTTAGAGCATAAAAAATGCTCAAATTACGTTAATTAAGGTTAATTTAACAGTTAATTGGATAAATAATTAACATTTTTTGTTCTTATTCATGTTACAGTATGGTAACGATCACTTTTGCTGCACTTAAAAAAGTAGAATATGTTTTTGAGGCTTTAAAAAAGTTTTCTACCATGCGTTTACTATTGGGAAAAACAACGGGGGCATTCGTGCCTGACGTCCCCGTTTTTTAATTTTGGTGTAAAAATTAAAATTTTAACCTGGAATTTTTTTCACTATTTTTCCAGTTGTTTTGGGGCTATTTACTATGTTTTTACCAAATATTTAATAAAAATAAAAAGTTGGGCATTAATGGGTTAATGGAATGTTAATTTTTCTTTCAAGTTTAATAGATTATTTTATTTTCAAGTTCTATTTAGAAACATTGTAAGTCTCGATTTCCCTTACTTCAGAAAAAAAAAAGTCCAAAATTTTAGACCCTCCAGGAGGAATGAATGCACTGAAAAAAATTAAAATTTTGAAGATACAGTTAGGGATAGAGATGGTCCGCAGAGGTTCAAATTTAAGTGAAGTGGTCCGCAGACATATTTGAGTTGGGAACCACTGACCTAGATGGTTAGGGAAATTCTTGACGGTTATAAGAAAATCTTGGTCAATGTAAAAACTGGTGATGGGCAGGTATCGATACCTTAAAGTATCGATACTTTATTGACAAATTCTTTATAAAAGTTTTCCCATGAAGTTGTCTTAATTATATATGCCGTTGATTTAACGCAGCCTGTTCTCCTTTTGTAGTTAAAAAACTATTTTTTTCCGCAATGAGTCACGTATGCCCCACTTCATCCAAAGTATCGACTCTTGAAGTGTATCGCCAGAGATATTGCTCATATGCTATCGATGCTTTTTTTGATACGAATTATTACTTTTGGTATTATTTATTACAATTCATATTATTTCTTTTGGTTACAAATTAAAGTATTTTTTAATACAAATAATTGATTTAGAATTCCTTTCTTGAAAAGGGGGTGGTAGTCCCATAAGTTTCGGAACCTGTTATAGAGCAATTCAAAACTAGTTTATAAAAATAAAAAGAATTAAAAATTCTTAAAACTATCCAAGGAAGGGGGTTCAAGATACAATCCTAAGTGGTCGGTGTCGGAAATTTTTTTCTGACCCTGTGGAAAGTTGGTTTGTTTTGAGAAACCAGGTAAAGGTAGAAATAATTAAAGAAGAAAATATAGGGCGGGTGGGGGGAAAAACCACGCATCAAGATTTTTAATAGCTAATAATCGATTCAAATTATATTTATTTATATTTATATTTACGGCCGTATTCACCGGTAACCTGACCGGCGGTCAGGTCAGGAAACCATGGTTACAGCCTCTGATTGGTGGAAGGAAAATATTGAATTATTTTTCCACCAATCAGAGGCTGTAACCATGGTTTCCTGACCTGACCGCCGGTCAGGTTACCGGTGAATACGGCCGCGTGTTGGTTAACTTGGGTAAAATAAAACAATGTTACAAATATTGTTTCTAGTATTTTATGAAAAGGAAATATTTTTTTTATCTGCGGTTATTTTACGTGGGCACAAAGTTTTGCCCCTTTTTGGGAGGCAAAGCCCCGCAATTTTTTCTCCACTAAATTGTAAATTTCTCTTTTTATTATGAGCTAAACTTGGATTGGTTTTATAGGTAAGATCGTAATCTAAAGCCTCCAATTGAAACTTTTGAATTATCTACCCCCTTTCGACCACAATGTTCATAAAAACTGAAAATTGCGGGGCTTTCCCCACCTACCCTATGTAAAATTTTCTTCTTGAAATAGGGAGGTAGTCCCAAAAAGTTTGGGAACCTGTGAAATATACACTGTTAAAATGCATGTGCTTAAAAATGAGTACTTTTATGTACTTAGATTTTTCAAGTATATTTGAATTAAAAATGAGTACGCGGCGTTCTCAGTTTTGAGTACGTTAACACGCTTAAAATCCCACAATTACAGAAAGGGCGAATATTTTATCATTTTGAGTGCAATGAATTGAACATTTGTAAAAAAAACCTCTTTATCATAATAAACATAAGTTATTTTACGATAAGAAAAGAAAAGGAATTTGTATTTACATCGAAACGAACGAACTATTTACTATCGCGGCGAAATCAAAGCAAGCTCTACTGCGGATGAACACAAAGTTTTGGTTCCTGGTTCCTCGGCGTCGCCATTTTTTCGAACGAACAATTTTTCGCTTTCGCTGGAACACTGATAGCTGGATGGAATATAATAAGTCGAATTTTGAAAGTAAGTAACGTTTATTTTCAATTGAAATTGTGTATAAGAATGGTTTTATTTGAAAGTATTGTATATTTTTGATCTTAAAAACATCTTTACACTGTTAATCCGAGGTATTCAGATTTAAATCAAAATTATTCATTTTTGAATACATCATGTGAGCGAAATGGCTCCGAATCAAAACTACTTAGATTTGAAAATTCGATGTGCTTATATTTGAACTAGAGCATGTTCTTGTTTTCAAGACCCTTATGTGTTCAAAATCGATTATGCGCCTGCTCAAATTTAAGATCTTTATTTGTTTAAATTCAACACTCCAGGTACTCATTTTTAAAACCATCCTCTGTTTAGAAACGACTCATCACATGCTCATTTTTAAAACCATCCTCTATTTAGAAACGACTCATCACATGCTCATTTTTAAAACCATCCTCTATTTAGAAACGACTCATCACATGCTCATTTTTAAAACCATCCTCTATTTAGAAACGACTCATCACATGCTCATTTTTGAGACTTCAATCTTCTTAAAATCGACTAAAATGTGTTTATTTCTAAAACTCCCTATTGTTTAGAAAAGACTTTAGGGCTCATTTTTTAGACCTTTTTTACTCAATACAAAGCTTTTTGAAATATAAACATCTTTTTTAATTAACTGCAAACATTAATGCTTTCTTTCTTAGAAGAATATTAAAAGACCTCTCATTAAAGTCGAGAGCATTTTTTTAACAATCTAACAATATTGAGACCTGAGTTCTTATAATATTTGAGAAGCTATTATTTGAAATAAATGTGAAATGAACAGTTTAATCAGTTATTCATAAAACAGATACTTATAAAATTTATTTAAAACACAATCTTCAGTAATGGTAATTTGATTTAGTAATTAATCGGGGCGTTATCAAAGGCCCCCCCCCCGAAATTTCAATGTAAATTTTTTACTGTTTTTACTTAAAAATTAGTCTTAAACTGCATAAAACCCCTACTTTTAAGGCTCAAAATTCAAAAATTTTTTTGGGGGAGAACCCCCAACTATTATTACAGATTGCAGTCGTTCCTTGAAAATTTTGGGACTTAAAGAGAAAGAGTGGGAACTCGGTGAAGGAAAAAAGGGAAGAGGGACTCCAAAACGAGTTAAAATCCTGCTTTTAGGGTCATGTTCCAAAGTCGGTCAGGCCCGATTTGGAATATGGAACTCTATCATTTACAACGTTTTTGTAAAAAGTTAGTCGAAATGCAAACATCCAACCGAATTGGAAATAAATTCTTGAAAATGTATGTCCGAAATCCAGATTAGGTGTACCAAAACGATTTGCAAATCTGCTTTTTAGACATATTTCCAAAAATTTTATGGGGGAGAACCCCCAAACCCCCTTTAGCATATTAGAAGACGATTTTAATAGTGAAAATTCTTTTCCCCCTCCAAAAAAACAAATACTGGATCCACTGCTGTCACTTACCTTGGTCAACACCAAAATCGAACTAAAGTTCAAGAAATTTTTGGCCAAACCCCCCCTCCGAAAAAAAAAGTCTAGCTACGGCCCTGTAATTAACAGTTATACAAATTAACTATTGTATGCAATATTGAGTCGTAAATGACTTTAAAATTAATAAATCTTAAGTCCATGCTTTCGAATAACAAATTTCCTTCCTCCATTAATTTTCAAAAGCTTTTTGAAATTGTTTTTTCTTGTACGGGATAAATTGGATTTCATATTTTAACTGTTTTTCACCTCAAAAATATAATTCTTCTAATGATATAATTAAAAATATTCATTTTGCATACAAATTAATGTTTTTATAGAGAAGTATCGTATTTTTCCAAATGCCCCCCCCGAAAATTTGGTCTGGAACCGCCCCTGGGTCCTCCCCAGAAAAGATTTGGAAATTTGGCCTTATTAACAGGTTTTTAACTTGATTGGTACATTAAGTTCAAATTTCGGGGAAGGGGCAGGCTACTTCAGCCCTGGTTCCCGAGGTTCCCTGGTTTGATATCCCTGGTTCCAGACCAATGGTCACATGAAAAATTTATTAAAAAATATATGTGAATTATTAAAAATAAGTTTATTTCTCCTCTTTTAATATCTATGAATGTAATTTAGAATGGAGTTATAATTTTGAAGAGAAAAATAATACTGTCTCTAATGTGTTAAAATATTGAGTGTCTTATAACTCGTCCAAAAATTTGCAAATTAATTTTGATGGGAACAAATGTTCTAACACCCCAACCCTCATGGTGCCCTTCTGAGAAATAACTTTGACATCCTATGAATATATGTTTGTGAACATGCTTCTTAGAGTTGTAAAACGAGAAAGTTCTCGGAGGAATTTTTGAGGATATTCTATTTTTCGCCGGATAAATGGAAATAAATGTAAATATGTTTGATAATATGAATTGGTCAGGTATTATTAATGTTAAAAACCTGAGAATTATCTGTTGAGAAAATATTTAAAAGCATTTTTAAAAATTTAGTTTACTGAGAATAATTTATCATGAGAATATTCTTAGAGTAATTAGTATTCTAAATTTGTATTTTAGATGCAGCTTGAAATCCGGAACCATTGTTTCTTCAAATCTGCCTGCCGGCTCCAAAAACCACCTCCATTGGGATATCGGTAGTACACTGACGCCAACTGGAATTGCGTCGCACCGGTTCACCAGATTCACCGGCTTGTACTCCATACAGGCAGTCAGGCGGCAGGTCCTCAGCCGAAACCTCAGAACCAACAGCATCGTCTTGGTGTCGGGACACGATGACCAGGTGATGGATTCTACTGAGCCCCCCCCCACAGCACTCCGCTCCCAAGTTCTCGCTCTCCTGGGGAAGAGCACCACAGGAACGCTTGCGCTGTTGACCGCAGGAACTTGCTGGGGGACAGGTTGAAAAATCCACAGTAATCCAACTATGCCGTCTTCATAGCATACACGATGAAAATGCATACTACATATATAACGTGTTTGAATCAAGTGAATTCGATGAACAATTGAACATGTGCACAGTTTATAATAAAAAATTAAAATTTAGTTGATTGTGTATAAAGATATCAAATATTTGTACTGATATGAGACTTCATATGAGAAAGTCATAAGTTGGATTCAAATATATAGGTAAGTTACTTTAAAACAAACTTTGTTGTACCCAGTGAAGTTATGGTACAATTTAACTGTTGATATACAGGGTGTTTCAAAATTGCGTTGCACGGCTTTTATTCGAAACCTACGCCTCCTAGGGTCATGGAAGTAAGGTCTACCCCTAGGTAAGTGACCCTGGACAATCCATTGAGATGACTTACAGCGCCCCTAGCGGCGAAATTAAAAGGTTAAAAAAATTAATTTAAAAACTAAAGGAGATAGAGCAAAAACCTCAGTGAGAGTGTTGTTGCCAACGTCAAGAAGAACTCATTGAAAAAAATTTGATCAAAATATCTTGAATATTCCTCGGAGATATTAGCATGTGAAAATAGCATTTTTTCGGGGGTCAAAAAGTAAAAAGTTCGCATATTTGCAAATTCTTCAGTGTTATTGAGTAGTTTTGTGTTTTTTTAGTTGAAAGAACACAAAATTTAATCAAAAAATCAAAAAAATTTGCAAATATGCGAACTTTTTACTTTTTGACCCCCGAAAAAGTGCTATTTTCACATGCTAATATCTCCGCGAATATTCAAGTTATTTTTATCAAATTTTTTTCAATGAGTTCTTCTGGACGTTGGCAACAATACTCTCACTGAGGTTTTTGCTCTATCTCCTTTAGTTTTAAAATTAATTTTTTTAACTTTTTAATTTCGCCACTAGGGGCGCTGTAAGTCATCTCAATGGATTCTCCAGGGTCACTTACCTACGGGTAGACCTTACTTCCATGACCCTAGGAGGCGCTGGTTCCGAATAAAATCCGTGCAACGCAATTTTGAAACACCCTGTATATGCTTCGTGTTTAGAAAAATTGTTTATATTGAATTTACTAAGCTGGATACAGCTTGTAGTTTTCTTTTATCTAACTTGTTTACTTTAAAGTTCCTGATTGATTTAGGTTTGTTATCTTTAATTATATTGCGACTCTTTTCTGTTAGCTGGGTGCAAGCAAAAAATCGCCATTAAAAATCACAAAATTATTCATTAATATTTGTTTATAGTTGAACTTGTTTTGCTTACTTTTAGTTAATATATAGTTGAACTTGTTTTGCTCACTATTAGTTAATATTTGTTTATAGTTGAACTTGTTTTGCTTACTATTAGTTAATATTTATTTATAGTTAAACATTTTCGACTTTTATTCTGATTGGCCACATTTGTGCCTGGCTAACAGAAAAGTACCCTCTTTATTTGTTATATTCCTTGCATTTTAGTTGCATTTGTGTTTTTGGTAGGGGAGAAGGGGGTAGGATGGGACATCTTAATATCTTAATAAATCTTAATAAAATTAAGAGTTTTTGAGTGTCCCACCAGGTGAAATAGCTCCATATTTGTTGCTGTTACGGTAGAAGTTAAAAATATAAATTTGCAGGTCGTTCAGATGACAGTGTGCTACTTTGTTGACAAATATAAAAAATTTAAATACTTCAAGTTGTATAAAATTTTAGGGGGCATTTTCTTTGGAGTTTATGGCTAGTGCGTCGTATCCTACGAAGTTTGGACCCAGTATCAGCTTCCGAGGTCATGCTGTCTCCTTGTCAGTTTCATCGAGTTCATGCCCTTTGAACAATTTGGGGTTATTGTCTGACAACTAACTGTTGATATATGTGATTTATTTGAGGGTTGTGTGCCTTTGATCTTGCAAAATAAGTTTATTTTAAATATTAAATGCCCAAGACTTAACCCCCTTGAAAAATCATGATTGATGTATCAGTAAAGTTTTTGCATAATTTAACATTAGGATTTAATATTCTATGGCCCATAAATGTGTGTTTGTGTGTGTGTGTATAATCCTTTCAAGTAAAAAATTTTGAAATTGTTTCTTTACCTATGTATGTCTTGATATCAACTTATTCTTTTGGAGCTATTCTCTCATTCTACCTAAACCTATCTATTAGCTGAATTTTCAGCTGATTTACAAAATTTTTGGTCCTACATTCCTTATAAACTTTGTATTTTTTCTCTGTGGTTAAAAACTTATTTCCAGAATAATTCTCATGTATGTAATATTTTTCTGTTTATTTTATTTTAATAAAATAATTTCAAGTGAAGTGTCATTTTATTGTGTTTTAAATAAATTTTATAAGTATCTGTTTTATGAATAACTGATCAAACTGTTCATTTCACATTTATTTCAAATTATAGCTTCTCAAATATTATAAGAACTCGGGTCTCAATATTGTTAAAAAAATGCTCTCGACTTTAATGAGAGGTCTTTTAATATTCTTCTAAGAAAGAAAGCATTAATATTTGCAGTTAATTAAAAAAGATTTTTATATTTCAAAAAGCTTTGTATTGAGTAAAAAAGGTCTAAAAAAAATGAGCCCTAAAGTCTTTTCTAAACAATAGGGAGTTTTAGAAATAAACACATTTTAGTCGATTTTAAGAAGATTGAAGTCTCAAAAATGAGCATGTGATGAGTCGTTTCTAAATAGAGGATGGTTTTAAAAATGAGCATGTGATGAGTCGTTTCTAAGTAGAGGATGGTTTTAGAAATGAGCATGTGATGAGTCGTTTCTAAATAGAGGATGGTTTTGAAAATGAGCATGTGATGAGTCGTTTCTAAATAGAGGATGGTTTTAAAAATGAGCATGTGATGAGTCGTTTCTAAATAGAGGATGGTTTTAAAAATGAGCATGTGATGAGTCGTTTCTAAACAGAGGATGGTTTTAAAAATGAGTACATGGAGTGTTGAATTTAAACAAATAAAGATCTTAAATTTGAGCAGGCGCATAATCGATTTTGAACACATAAGGGTCTTGAAAACAAGAACATGCTCTAGTTCAAATATAAGCACATCGAATTTTCAAATCTAAGTAGTTTTGATTCGGAGCCATTTCGCTCACATGATGTATTCAAAAATGAATCATTTTGATTTAAATCTGAATACCTCGGATTAACAGTGTACCCTATTAATCTAAAGATGACCTATCCTAATCCCACTCTTTATTTCACCATTGTTTTTAAGTGAGAGCCTGTGTGAAAGTACTTAACAAAGGAGAAATTCAAACACATTAAAACCTAAAATTAGCTCCATAACTTCGCATATGGTAATAATCTCCACACATCAAATTTATTTCAAAACCACAAAGTAGCTCTATAACGGCTCAACTCTCCGTAATATAACTTAACTTTAAGGGATCTCTTGTTTGCGTTTCCCCATTCGCTGGATTTCCAAACGTTCGACACCACAATGACGGTATAATCAGCAATTACCTGCAAAGCACATAATCGTAAACCACCCTTTTAACCAGCTTATCCTATAGAGAGAGAGATTTCACAAAACGTCACTGTTTCCTCTTAGATCCGAGTAGTGTAGAAGCTGATATAACTTCCAACGTTGTGCAAGGCGAGTTACTACAATGTGAGGCGAGCTCGTAAAAGTTTATATGCGGAGCACAGACGCGAGAGGTGCTGAAATTTCCGCGTTTTCCGGGTTTTTTAATAAACCGATTGTGTTTCTAGAAGGTGCTTTGTGTTGAAGCCTCTTGCAGGTGTACTCATTTAAGTGGCGATTCACTAATTACGTCACTTAAGGGAGTATACCTCTCAGGGCCGTATCAAAGGGGGGTTCGGGGTTCAACCCCTCCACAAATGTTGATATAAACAGGGCTCGATTTCTAAAAAAGAGGTACCGGAACGGTAAAATTGTTGGTCTGGAAGCTAAAAAAGCGAATACTTTTTAATACAAAAACTTAAGCATCTGTTTTCAAATTTAAATTTGCAAAATAAATTGAAATGTGTTGTACTAGATTAGAAAAAGTGTTCTAACTTAATTATTGTATGATAAATTTTTTATACAACTTTTTTAAAACACCTTTTTTGTACAGTGGGTTGTATTTTTCTAAAAAAAGATGCCTCTTGTAGGAGGCGGGACAGCTTATCATCAATGTAGTGATCATCATCATCATTAGTGTCATCAACCATTAGTGTTGTATTGTTGTATATTTTGTCAAATTTAAGGAATATAATGCATAGTTAAAATCCTTAAGAATTAAGATGTCACAAGGTACAACACATTTTGGAAAATTTGTTGTATAATGATTGACAAATGCAAATATAAAATAGATTAATTATTATTTTTCCGAAAAAGAGGTTCCGGAACGCCGTTCCGGCCCAAATCGAGCCCTGGATATAAATTTTTATACTGTGTTTTTCTTGGAAAACTATGTTACTTAGGAGTAGTACTCTTTAGGGGTAACCAGTCTCAAAATGAGTCAACAAACCCCTACTTTTAAGGTATATTCCAAAAATCTTCTGGGGAGGACACCCGAAATCCCCGGAAAGTTTTGAAATCTACTATGTACGGTTTTTCCTTGAAACTTTTAACTTACAAGGAGTGGTCCTCCTTGATGAAAACTAAAGGTTCAGAAAATGAGATAACACAACTAAGGTGCTGCTAATTTAAGGATTAAAAAAGTGTTCTTAAATGTGTTTACAGTGTTCACTGTAAATTCTCCATACAAAAACACATTTATTAACACTTATTTATTGCTCAATATGACAGCACTTTTGTTGTGTTGTCAGGTTAAACCAGGGTTGGTAAAAACCCGGGTTTTTTTTGAAAAAACCCAAGTGGGTTGGGTTTTTTGGGGTTTTTTCAATAAAACCCTGAAAAAACCCATAAAAACTGGTTTTTTTCGGAAAAAGTGTGGGTTTTTTTCAAAATTAAGTGGTTTTCTCCTATAAAGTAAGTGGGTTTTTTCAAATTTTTGTGAGTTCTTTCTAGGTTCTAAATGTGTTCTGTCTAGGTTCTAAATGTGTTCTGTCAAAATAATGTCAGTTTTTCCACAGTTAAGTGGGTTTTTTTCAAAGTTTTTATACTTTAAAAAACCCCACTGAAATTGTAAAAACACCCCTTATTTACTGAAACCTGGTTTAAATTTTGAAAAAACCCACTAAAATTTGAAAAATATCCTAAACTTTGATAAAACCCACTGATTTTCCAGTTTGATCTTTAAACGTCCTAAATTTTGAAAAACCCCATTTAATAATGAAAAAACCCACTGAATAATGAAAGAACCTATTAAACTTTTTTAAAAACTCTCTGAAATTGGAAAAACACCATTTTATTTCTGAAACCTAGTTTAAATTTAAAAAAAAACACTAAAATTTAAAAAATATCCTAAACTTAAAAAAAAAACACATTAAATTTTGAAGGAACTGCCAAAATCTTGATTTTTCTTGAAAAAACCCAAAAATGGGTCCAAAATGAGGGTTTCTTTACATGGTTTTTTTTGGAAAAACCCATTGGGTCCAACCCAATTGGGTCCAATCCAGCCAACCCTGGGTTAAACCCTTTGACACCTGTGTTGTGATAGCGTTCTGAATATGTTAAAAAAGAAGTGACGAAAATGCGTTCTATCTAGGAATGTGTTCTAAAAATATCGTAAAATGTATTTAAAATCTGAAAAAGTTCTTAAATTTGGATCTCAACAAAATAAGAACACATTTTCTTTATTTAGCAACACTTCCACAACACTTTTTTTCCATACAAATCAATCTCAACACAATTGCAACACGTTTGAAACGTGTTTACTTAGTGTTAAAAAGTGTTTCAACGAATTTTCAGTGTAAGAATTCAAGGCAAAATGGAGGCGGCTTTAGAGAAATAGAAGCTTATAAATGACAAGAGAAGTCTTGACTGTAATTCTACCCCTATTCCTAGTAAATATGTTTAAATCTGAATACGAGATGATCTAATCCTTAGGTGTCACGCAAACGTTAAAGGTCGATTAGATTATCAACTTATAACCCTTCCTGTAAGGATCAACTGATGTTTTTCTGCAGAGAACCTGAGATGGTTTTTCTAACTCTGGGGTTGAGCAAGACCGATCTACCTTGAACCGTGACTGTTCTTCCTGGACGTATCAAGTTCTAGAGATTTCTGTAAGAGAAGAATGACTCAATGGATAGAACTTAAATGGAAGTATATTATAATAGTTACAGTATAAGCAATGAAGTAAATTGTATAAAGATGGTTCAGATTATCTATGCAAATTAACTTCGTCGGAAATAATGAATCGGATTATTTTTTGAGTGACATGGATGAAGAAGAGTATAAGATGATATAGTTATTAAAGGAACGGGGATGATTAGAGATGGATACGGATAGATTATCAGTGTATAAGGATAAGAAGGATAAGAGAATTGACGAGGATCAGACGGATCAAGATATTACGGTAAGAGTAAACGGTGATGAAAAGTCTGGGACGATTATGAGAAGGACTAATTTAATGATGAAGGAATGGGAGAGAAGATGAAGAAGATGATCCAGAAAGATATTTGGATTATCAATGATTTGAAAGAGATGATGAAGAGAAGATGATGATGGTGAAAAGAGAAAAAAGGTGAGATGGAGATAATAAAGGACGAGATAGATTGAGGATTGGAATGGTGAAGAAAACGATGAAGATGAAGATGGTTAGAAAGATGATGAATATTATCCAGAAATATATTAGGATTATCAATGATTTGAAAAGGATGATGAAGAAGATGATGATGGTGAAAAGAGAAAAAAGGTGAGATGGAGATAATAAAGGACGAGATAGATTGAGGATTGGAATGGTGAAGATGAAGATGAAGATGGTTGGAAAGATGAACAAGATGAAGAAATCAAGGAGTTAACTCAGCTGATTTTCGCTAGAGGAAGTTTTGATTAAAGTGGGGCAAACTTGAAAACATTCCTAACACAATAAAAGTCCCCCGAGTCCAAATCAGTCCAGTAGAACATACCAACGAGCTATATTCTAGAAAAGATTTAACATTTATATTCGACGAAGTGATACCATCATCGTTTTTGAAGTTATAAAAAGAGAGGAAATCTTATTTTTACAAACTAACTAATCCTTTACCCCACATCATTTTCAAGCTACTCGATTTAAAGTATTAAAACACTGTTAAGATGTTTTTTAAAATAAATCATCTCCCAACTTTTGTTAGTTTTTCTCCTTATCTAGAAGATACTTGTTTAAGAGATATCTCATTACTTTGATCTCTGATTCTAATTGTCCAGCAAGCAAATAATTTGTTTCAAGCTTGATTCACTAAAAAAGACGGGATGGTAGCTATTTACATAAAAATAATAGGATTAAATCTCTTTAAACAGATTTCTGTATATTTTTCCTTTATCTCTTCAATCAGAGTTTCATTGCTCAAAAAAATAAACTCACAGATGTATCAAATCCGAATCTTCAAACTAAAATCCCCGTGAAAAATTAATTATTGTTCGGGAAAGAAAGGGGTTAAAAACTTCGTTCGTTTTAAGTCCTTTCGGAATCCGTTATGCAGAGAAACAGATTTACACACAGCGTTAATGTTTATTTCTAACCAAAGTATAGATGCAATACGCATGGGGAGAACTTCGAACATCTGCAACTATTGTAGAAGTGGTGTTCACTCAAACGGCGCAACTTGACTCAAATTCTTCATTTTCAACTCCGATTACTTAAAAAACTATCTTTTTCTGTATAATTTATGGTTTAAACGAATCAAGGATAGCTCAAAATAAATAAAGGGGGTTTATGTACCATAATGTGAAGCATTTTATGTGAAAACTTCCCCTTTTCTATAACGGCATGATACTGTATACAGGCCCAGAAGTAGTTTCTTACAAATCTAGGTGTTTTAAAATTATCGCAAACTAGAATGAAGACTGAGAAAACCTATAGAAAGAGAGTAAGTGACAAAAAAACGTAGACGGAGAATGACAAAGAAACGAATAAATAGACAAAGAAAAATAGACAAATGAAGAACGATATATTTATAGAGATAGACAGATAGATTTACTGAGAGAGATAGAGTGATAAAAAGACCTACAAAATCTAGACCTAGAGAAAGAAAAGTACGCGTAGAAAAAATAATAGACAGAGAATGAAAAAGAAACAAATAAAAAGACAAATAAAAATATACACAGAAAGAACGATATTTATAGAGATAGATAGATTTACTGAGAGAGTGATAAAAAGACACTGAAAAGATAGAGAAAGACAAGCACACGTATAGACAGATAAGGAAAAATAAACAAATAGTCAAAGAAAAGTAGACACAGAAATAGCGATATTCATAGAGATAGACAGATAGATTTTCTAAGAGAGATATTGATAAAAAAGACACAGAAAAACTAGAGATAGACAAGCATACGTAGAAAAAAAGAAATGGAAAGAGAAAGAAAGAATGAGTGATGAAGGGCTGACAATAGAACGACGGTCGGAAGAGAACAGAGAAAGGGTAGACAAAGAGAGAAAGACACAGAAAGAGAGCGAGAGAAACATAGGCAAATATATTTCTACTTTAAGGCATAGCCGCCCCTTTTGATTATCCTTTTTCTCCGATCTCATTTTGCTGCGGAAGAGAGTGATAGACAGATATAGAGAATGACGAAAAGAGACTGAGTGAAAAATAAAGAAACGAAGAGAAAATGAAGGATAGGTATAGAGACACAGATTTACAAAGAGAAATAGACTGATAAGTCAGACACAGAAAAGCTAGAGAAAGATTTGCGCACGTAGCGGAAAAGGAGAGAGTGAGAGAGGGAGAGAGTGATAGACAGAGAGAGAGAGTGAAAAGACAGAGGGGGAATTAAAGAGTGAGAAAAACAGAGAAGAGAGAATGAAAAAAAGAGACAGATAGTGAAAAAGAAGAAATGAAGAGAAGAGACACTGAATGAACGAAAGATATAGATATATAGATTTACAAAGAGAGATAGAGTGATAGTCAGACACAGAAAAGCGAGAGAGAAAGACCTGCGTACATAGGAAGAAAGAGAGAAAGAAACATAGAGTATGAAAGGACGGGATGGAGAGTTGATAGACATTGAGAGAAATGGGAGAAAGTGGTAGACAAAAGAGAAAACCATAGAAACAGAGAAATTGAGGATATAAACACAGATATATGTGGGTTTTTTTGTACTTCAAAGTCTAGTCTTCTTTCAATCTTTCCATATAAAGGGTGTATCTGAAATGGTGCAACAAACTTTCAGGGATGATAGTAGACACCTAGACGAGTCCGAATCACATAGGATTTGGGGGTCCCAGATAAAATCCCAGGGAGTTAAAAATGTAGCGACACCCAAAAAAATCATTGAAAAATTCATAGTCCACTGAAAATAGTGTTGAACCTCGGACAAATTGCAATAAAAGGTTTCTCAACGGTTTTCACTTAGGAATGACCTCAATAATAACATACTAAAAATCGGCCAAAATCGGTCGGGGGGAAGTTTAATTTTTTTTAAATTTTTTAAAAATGGCCGAAAAAAAATTTAAAAAAACCCAAAACAATAATATAGACATGTGATACATGTTTATAGGTTACTTTTGAGTTTTGAAACCGAAGATTGCCTTTAGTTTTGGAAAAAAATTGAAATTTTAATTTTTAAAATTAATTTGAAAAATGAGCTATATGAAAAAGTTAAAACACCCCTAAAAACCTAACAAAAACATCAAAAGAAATAAATCCAACGGTTTTCATTTAGAAATGACCTAAATATTAACATACTAAAATTTATAAATTTTACGAGTTAAAGAAGTTGATTTTTTTTTCAAATTTCTATTTTTTTTTGCGAAAAATGCATTTTTTTTTCAAATTCGTGCCAAAAACTTTAAAGACTTTTGAAAAGGTCATTTTTCGGTGGATATTGTCCACAGATAGTTATATAATGGAAAACCGGTAGAATTGACCCTCAATGAATTATTTAATTATTTTAAATTCTGGTGTAAATATGGCAAAGTATTACCTTTTTTTCACTTTTTACTACATTTTACCAACTTCAAAATTTTAAATAAAATAATTAACTAATTCATTGAGGGTCAATTCCACCGGTTTTCCATTATATAACTATCTGTGGACAATATCCACAGAAAAATGACCTTTTCAAAAGTCTTTAAAGTTTTTGGCACGAATTTGAAAAAAAAATGCATTTTTCGCAAAAAAAAATAGAAATTTGAAAAAAAATTCAACTTCTTTAACTCGTAAAATTTTTAAATTTTAGTATGTTAGTATTTAAGTCATTTCTAAATGAAAACCGTTGGATTTATTTCTTTTGATGCTTTTGTTAGGTTTTTAGGGGTGTTTTAATTTTTTCATATAGCTCATTTTTCAAATTAATTTTAAAAATTGAAATTTCAATTTTTTTTCAAAACGAAAGGCAATATTCGGTTTCAAAACTCAAAAGTAACCTATAAACATGTATCACATGTCTATATTATTGTTTTGGGTTTTTTTAAAAAAAATTTTCGGCCATTTTTAAAAAATTCAAAAAAAATTAAACTTCCCCCCGACCGATTTTGGCCGATTTTTAGTATGTTTTTATTGAGTTTATTCCTAAGTGAAAACCGTTGAGAAACCTTTTATTGCAATTTGTCCGAGGTTCGGCCCTTTTTTTCGCTATTTTCAGTGGACTATCAATTTGTAGAAGAATTACTATTGGTAAAAACTTCATTATGGTCTCAAAAATTGTGGTTTAATATGATCTTTAAAATTATCTCAAAAGTCTTCACTTTAAAATTTTTTTATTATGAAAAAGTTGAAAACCACAAAAAATGTGAAAACTCTTCCAAAACCTTATTTGTTATTTCGAAATCCTTTCTTTTGATTTGATAATCTGAAAGATCATAGTTGAAAACCCTTAAGTCCAAAGTTTCATGTAAATACAATTAATATTAAATGCTTGAGATCCTGTTAAAGTTTGTTTTTTGCGTGCGCAAATAGCTGTTCTGGAAACAGCTCTAGAAGACTGTTTGCGTACGCAAAAAACAAACTTTAATAGGATCTCAAGCATTTAATATTAATTGTATTTACATGAAACTTTGGACTTAAGGGTTTTCAACTATGATCTTTCATATTATCAAATCAAAAGAAAGGATTTCGAGAAATACCAAATAAGGTTTTGGCAGAGTTTTCACAATTTTTTGTAATTTTATAACTTTTCTATTAATGTAATAACTTTTTTCATAATAAAAAAATTTTAAAATCAAGACTTTTGAGATAACTTTAAAGATCATATTTAACCACAATTTTTGAGACCATTATTAAGTTTTTACCAATAGTAGTTTTTCTACAAATTGAATTTTTCAATGATTTTTTTAGGGTGTTGCTCCATTTTGAACTTCCTGGGATTTGGTCTGGGACCCCCAAATCCTAGGTGATTCTGACTCGTCTAGGTGTCTGCTATCAACCCTGAAAATTTGTTGCACCATTTCAGATACACCCTGTATAATTTATTTTTACCACTCATACGATCACCGCTGAGATTACCCCACCTACGCTCCGTCTATATTTAATTACTCTACGAATGAAACACAAAGAAACCCCCCGCATACTTATGACGTGATTAGAACCCGCTAATTTTTTACGTCACGATCCCCGATCTGTTGTCACCGGAAACCCGCTCGATCAAGAGAATAATTAAATTAATCGGATTTAATCGGACGATTTTTTTTAATCGCTGGCGTACAACAAAACCGTCGGGAAAACATTGGAGCGCGATGGACTCGTGCTTAACGTACTTTAATAATTTAATTGGGTTCTTAAGTTTAATTTTTAGTTTTTCCACCCTTTTGCTAAATTTTCACCCTTTCGAAAAACGGTTGGTCTTTTTCACTAGTGATTTAGCAATAATAACAGATTATTAACATTTCCCTAATCCGCTTAGTGTTAGAAATGCTTAGAAGAATTGTGACTTAAGTCTACAAAAGTGTTTCCCGACGTGGGGCGCAATTTGAAAATTTTCAACCGAATAGCCCCTCCAGGTGGGAAAAATTCCAAAAGTTTTCTGGGGGAGGACCCCCAAACCCCCACATAACTTTGTCGTTTATTTACTACTAGCTGTTATACCCGGCCTTGCACGGGTGGGGTGTATAAATTTATTTTTTAAAAGTTTTCTTAATATACATTTATAATTTTGTAAATTAGCAATATTACAAATCCTCCCGGTATCCCAGGCGCCTCTTTCCTATCCCGGTGTTCTAGGTAATTTTCTAATCCCGGCGTTCCCGGTAATTTTCCTATCTCGGTGTTTCTGGTAATTTTATATTCCGGTATTCCCGGTGTCTTTATGGTAAATTTCCTATCCCGGTATTCTCGGTAATTTTTAAAACCCGTTTATTTTTTCTATCCCGATGTTCCCGCTAATTTTCCAATCCCGGTGTTCCTGATAATGTTTAATATCTTGGTGCCTTTATAAAATAACAAATTTGAAACTATAATAAAAAGTCTAGTAAATTAATAAGTCTAGTGAACAAATTAACAAATTTAAAACTAAATTAAAAGATCTAGTAAATGAAAAAGTCTAGTGATCTGTTTCATTCGAAACAATGTTTTATTTTTAACTCGTTTTCCATGAAAAAAATTATATTTTTCAGTAAATATATTTATTTCAAAGGAAAAAAATCTTGAAATGGAGGAAATGTCCACGCCTTCGGTGTGGTTTAAAAGGAGATGCGGAACACACATACATACACGGCCAAAAACGTTTTTATTTATAAAGAGATTAATAAAATTGCCCAGTAACTACAACACTGGTACTAAAGTTTCCTATTATTGGCTTGCATGACTGGTAAAACAGGTTTTCAAACACGGAAAAATAAGTGAAAAAAAGCAGGAAAAATGGGAAAAAAAGAATGAAGGACTGATTTTCTCTTTATAAATTATAGCCTATGTGTTATTCTGATGTATAAGCTAAATTATTGTAAAATTTCATTAAAATACATTCAGTAGTTTTTGCGTGAAAGAGTAACAAACATGCAGACAAACATTCACAATTATAACAGTAGTAGGATATAGTACAGTTGTGCTTGAAAATTCTTCCTCTTACAATGAGAAGGGATCTTAGGGTGTAATCTTGTAATCTCAATGGTGTCAAAATGAACTACAGCACTATTTTAGAGGGGCAAATTTCTAAAATTTCCCGGGGGAGGAACCCCGAGACCCCACAATTTTACTTTATAAGTCAAAAAGTGAGTTACTACCTCGAAACTTAAGTCTGATGGTTACGACTCTGCAAGTATCCCATAAAGATTTTTCGGTAACTCTAATTACTGACTACTAAATCTTTAAATTATATGAAAAGCTGTTTCATTAAAGTTATTTTGTATTTCAAATTTAGTTTTCCATTTTGTGTTTCGAAGATTAACTCACTAGTTTTCAAAACATGTCTGTCACATTTTTTTTCATAGATCAACCAATTAAGTTTTTACAGGGTGTCCCAAAAAGACTGACACATTTTCAAAATCAATAATTAATATAACGAAAAATAAAAAAGATAAATACGCGGTTTGTGTTGCATTTTACTCCTGGGAGACTTAAGGTGTAGGATGGAATAAACCGCGTAATTTTAACTCTTTTTTAGTTGTTGTTATCTTATGCCACTTGGAATATTCAAGCTCCATCCGCAGAGCGTACAGGATTTAAAGCAAAGGGGGTGCAACTTCTGAGAAAACGAGGCCCATGAATGGCAGGAGTCCGACTTAAACCTCGGATGATAGATGCTGCCACCATCTATCGCCACCTTCACAATTTTACCATGTCTCTGAAGGGGAGGGAAATAGTCTCCAGTAGAGAGCCTATATATACGAGAGAGAGACGACAACTCGCTTAAAAGCGTCTCTGCGCATCCAATTCTGTCCAAATTCTGTCCAAACTGTATCATGCCGCCCCACGCTAATCCTATGGAGGGAAACCTATGGCGAACAGAAAACCTGTTTACCGATCTGCGCGCGCTATACTGAGTTGTCGCCTCTCTTTCGCATACAGGCTCTCTAGTCTCCAGAAGACCTGAACCCATGGTAAACTGCTGCGACCAACCACAGGACTTTTGGACCCACATATTTAACGAGCACGTACTCCGCATATACTCGGCTCTTTTTTAGTTTTCGTGTTGTTAGTTATTGATTTTTAAAGTGTCAGTCTTTTTTGGGACACCCTGTAATTTGAATATTATATTTTGACTCAAAAAAAATTTATGTGTAATCTTACATGGGGGCATGGAAAATTTAGAAAGGCTTTGGTGGGGCGTGGACCGAAAAAGGTTGGGAAACACTGGTCTACAACACGAAAGGAGCAAACACTTCAAACACTACATCGACAATAAACACATTTCAGAAAACTTTTTATTTGTCCTAAAATAAACACTTTATTTCTGTTGTTAACCAGAACACTTTATTGTGTTGTGAAAGTGTTCTGAATGTTTGAAAAGTGTTGGAAATGTGTTCTAAAAATAGTGTTGTGAAATGTGATAAGATTCTAAAAGTGTTCTTAAATTTGGGTAGATAAAAACTAGTGATGGGCAGGTATCGATACCAAATACTTAAGTACTCGATACCTATAGGTATCGAGTGTATTCGATACCCACAAAAGTATCGATACTTGATTGACATATTTCGTTTTAAATTTTTCAATGAAGTAATCTTTATAATACCTACTGTAGATCAAACGCAGCCTGTTTCCGTTTTCATTTTGCAACGCTCAAACCCAAGTCGTTATCATCCGCGAGAGAAATTTGACGCGGCTAGGTTTTTCCCCCGCCAAATCCTTCGCCTCTATCCACCTCCAGGCCCGTAGCTACGGGGCTTTTTGATGGATCGCTTTCAGTTTTTTGAATATTAGTCTGATTATGGATAGGCCCTAAAAAAATTGTCCCTTCAGGTTCATTTCCCGACATTGAAAAAAAGTACTCGATACCTATAAGTATTCGATACCTATAAGTATTCGATACCAAAGTATTCGATACCTATAAGTATTCGATACGAAAGTATTCGATACCTAAAATTATCGATTTTGCCCATCACTAATAAAAACACTTCTTCTGTCTCTTAATTCTGTTAGCAACACTTTTTTACAAAACTACTTCTTTCTCAGACGAAAATATCGCAACAAACGGCAATACGATCGCAGTTCAATCGAAACTCCTTTGATTAGAAATGTTCATTTTTGTGTTTATTTATATTCCAAAACAGAATTAGCCAATATTGGTCCCTTAATGTTGTCTGAGAAAATTCACCAATTACTCATATTTGAAAGTATCATTTCTCTCTGTGCATGTTGTAAAAAACAATATTACCCCTTTATTATTTTTCTGTCGTTTAAAAAAATTTAGTTTCTCTAAGCAAAGCTTCTTTAGTTTCTGGAAAACAATGTTATTAAATATCCGAATATTGTTTTTCTAATAAGGGTACAACAAAAATAACTGAATATCAAACTATGTTGGGAAACATTTAAAATGTTTAACAAATGACTGAAACATTGAAGTGCTATTTTTACATTAATGCAGCGTTAGAAATTGGAAAAAAATCCACTGGTCGTATTACTACCAGTGCTTTACCAATCTTACTGATCCTCCTCAACCAAAATGACTGGTCATCTAAATTAAAAAAGGACAGGTTTTAATAATTTTAAAGTAACTGTTGTACTTAAAATGAATACCAATAATCAATTTTGAAAAAGAAACAACAAACTAAATAAACAGATAAGTTTGAAATTATATGTTTATCTGTATCTTATTTATTAAGACTTTTCTCGATTAAATGTTAATATTGCACTAATTCTATTAACTTCTAAAACTAGTTTCCCAGCAAAAAGGCGTGGCTAGAACTGAAGAGTGGGATATTTTTTCACCTATGGTCCAGCGGACAATGATTTTCTGACCGTATTAGTGGCCCGAGCGGATCACCGCAAATTTGAACGCTGAATTAATATTATAAACAAATTTATTATAATTTAGATTGTTTATTTAAACTGCTTCTAATGTTTTAAAATTACACAATATTTATAAATATTAGCCAATGCAATATCAGGTATTACAAAGTACTTTTAATATTGTCCAATAGAATTAGAATGTTGACTAATGCTTTCGTGCTAATTGGACCTGTAGAAATCATTCAATAACTCAAAACTAAGTTTAAAGGACTTACGCTACTTTCCTTCCAACCATCTCATTTATCCGGCTAATTGGATGCTATTCGAACATTAAAAAACACCAACATTCTTTTCAAAACCAGAATTTTGATTTAATCCGTCATGGCGCTTTTTGCTCTGTAGTACGTTTTTTGATTGCTCCAAAACGGCTATAACGTGTGCATTCTCTTAAGAAGCTTATACGCCTCTTAAGCGGTATTAGAAGTATTTTCCGCGTCTTAAGTTTCGAGATACATCAATGCGTATAAAAATCTGAAAAGTTCAAGTTTTTGCGTGTCCCCCAAAAGACTCCAAGAACTTAGTATCACTTAAGTCGTCTGAGAATGAAATGAAATCTTGATACCCCATATGTAATTATAAAGATAATTACGGTTAAAGTTAGAAATTCCCTTTTAAGAGTTTTGCAAAAAGAAAAAAGCCAGATCAAAGTATTACACCCTTTAAATTTGAGATGGGACGCAAAAACCTACTAAACCAATGAGATTATTCTGCGAAAAATTCCCTTCTTTTGATTCATAATTCCTCGAAATTAGCTTAAATTAAGCCGTTTGTTTCAGTATAATTAAGTAATGAATGCTTGAGATATTTTGTGAAGATGTGTTTAAATCTTTGGAAATTTAAGCTTTTTTTTATTAGAAGGCGAATCTTTGAAAACTTTCAAAATCCTAAAAATTATAATCTCTAATTAGTAAAAGAGAAAGATACATTTATCCGTTTATTGTTAGTTATAAGCGAAAGAATGAAATTTATTTTTACGAATCTAAGTTTTCCACCCCGGTGTTTACTAACACTCGCCAATCTCTATGGCCAACACAATTATGTTTTTTAAAATGTGGAAAATTCTTGGTTTAAAACAAAATACGATTCCTCTGGTAACATTTAATTTCTGTGTACCAAATATTTTTTGGGAATCATTGATAACACAACAAAGAAAAACGTTAACATAAAATAAAAAATACAGTACCGAAGAGTAATTTATGATTAATTATAACTAATAATTACCAATGAACCATTTTAAAATGAACATTAGAACAACTACTATACATTAGGGGTGCAGACAATGTTCTAGTACCCAATATTTCCCTAGAACACAATTCCTTTCGTCCAAAATTTCCCCCAATATTTTCCCTATATTTTCATTCCATTTCATGAAACATAGTTTTCTTTAGTACTGAACTCGTCTGCAAGGTTCTATCTTTACCAAAGAATTCATAAGATTAAACTTTTATGGAATTAATACCTTCTTTTATTCTTTCTTATACAGTCGATTCCGCTTAGGAAGTTCACATTTATCCAAGAGTTAAATGATAACAATATCCGATTGATAACAATAAGCGATTTAAAACTAAAAAGTTTCAAAAAGTCTAACCCAAGTTTTGCATTAAAATCACAACTTTGTAGTAGAAATTTAAGTATTTAAAAGGATTCCCCCTGGTTTGCATTTTGCAAATTACACTTTCTTAAAGAATAATATGAGAGTGGAAGATATATTACTAATAAATTAATGGTGACTCTCTCATTTGTACGTTTATGAATTCAAATTGTCCTTCAAACGGTGTTGAAGAGGTTTTTAGGGGATTTCACCAAATTTTAATAACATTAAGCGAAATGTTGATCGCATAAAACGGCGCACGCCAAAATATCTGTTACAAATAACATTTTGGATTTGTAGAGTTGGAATTTGGTTTTCTATTTTTCTTCACAATTTCTTAAGTTTGGACATATAAGTTTGAACATTGGCGTTAGGACATATAATCTGCACCCTTGCTATACATATTTTAAACTTCATAAGCAATAAGTTAAATGTCTAAACGGTTTCAGAATGTAAAATACATTGCATTTCTCAGTACCAACTAATTTTTGTGAATCATTGATAACGCAACAAAGAAAAACGTTATCATAAAATAAAAAAATACAGTTAACTTAAATATACTTTAATTTACAGAAAATTATAAAATAAACTTTTCAAAATTAACTCGTGTCGATTAAAGTAATCTAAATCTGTAACTTAATCCTAAATCCTTATTCTTAAATTCTAAGAGGGATTTTTTTATTAAATTATCAAAAGGTACTTTTACTCCCACACACATAAAAATCTTTAAAATTTTTTTATTATTTCAATTTTCTGCTCTAATGGATACATTATAATTTTGCATGCCAAATACTTAAACATACTTTCATTAGTTCTTTTAAAGCATTCCCTCCTTAGGTTTAATATAATAATATAATATTAATCATTTAATTCTCAGATTCGATATAGCTTTTAGACCTTCACAATTTGGACTGAAATAGAATCTAAGCTTGAATAATTCCTAACTGAGTTTCATATTATTCATGTTTCATTTAACTACAGAAATTTTGTAATTTTTTTTTCAAATATATATTGTAACTTATTTTTCAGATATATCAAAATTTACTACCCTAATCTAAACTATTAATAATTAAAAAATAGTAGATCAAATTGAATGAATGACTTGGACTACCTTATTTTACATTGGAGACATTAGTGAACTTTAGAGAATTATTAAAGATTCTAATGATGAAATACAGCATAACGTATTTCTTTGTCAACTACTAATGGTTTAAAAATATTTTAGAGGCAGATTATTTGAGTTGTTTAAATATTGTAAGACAGGCGTTTTATCTTCTTGACATAAAATAAGTATTTGAATCATATTACATTTTTAATTTCTTTCAAACCTAGTGTTAAACGTCTTAAAAAATTTAAAAATTCTTCAATATTTTGCATTAAAGTATCTTATTTTACTGTTAAAAAATTCTGAAAGTAAAAGAAAATCTTTCTAACAATAGATTATAATTAGAATATAAGTTTATACGTTATAAAATTTACATTAATTTTGTAAGTTTTTATTACACTTCTTTCAGTATCTGAAAGGTATTTTATGGTTTTGGGTGAAACTGGTGAAACGAATTTGTTTCATCATAAATATGGCGTCAATCGGTCTTTAAGATTGGATGGATAATTAGTTTTTTGACAGTTGCTTGGTATGTAAATGCAACCTTATCCGTAAAATGGAATTATTTTAAAATTGAGAATTAAAAAATCCAATTGCTTACTCGGAAGTCCGGAAAGATTCCGGACGTTTTGATACCAAATTTGTGTTATACGGATCAGTAATTAAACAAATTTTCTCTGGAAACCATTCACCAAAAACTTTTTTTAGAATAGAGGGATTAATAAATACTTTTTTTTCCATTTCGTACTAATAACTTTCAAACAATGAGGTATTTGCATGAGTGAGGAATTTGCTTGATTTTGTACTTTTTTGATACATAATGGTTTAAAACCCCTAAATTTCTGATTTTTAATTTCAAAAATGTGTTTTAAATAATTTAAAATTCAATTTTATTTTTGCCAAAACGTCAGAAAAGTCACGATCAGAAAACGGGCTTCTATTGGATGTGACATCACAGCGCATGAAAACCATTGTGTTTGCTGTTTTCATGTGATCAGAAAACGGGCTTCGATTGGATGTGACCTCACAGCGCATGATTTGTGATTCGAGAGTGTTTTCGCGCCCAAATAAAAAACGAAATTTCAAAAATTTATATCTCAGAAACTGGGGTACGAAAATACTTGATGTAAACGTCCTTCTTCATGGTTTTTTATCTACTATTTTAATAAAATTTAATCTCAAAACGTGAGAATACCTCATTCCTCGTTTTACCCTATCTTTACAGTTCAAAATGGCAGTTAAAGTATGCAAAATATTAAATACTTGAAAATGGTTTGAATTTTTAATTTAATTGGGGGGATGAAAACTCGTTGCATAATAGACCATTAAAAGAATTGAGCAACATGAAGATTTTAAGCATTTAAATGGACTGATGCTATCCAATGAATGAATATTAGCCTATTTCAAGTCATTTTAACATATTCAAGGAGCGAAACAATTTCAAAATGTATCTACTATAATAAATGTCATTTGATTCGTCGTGTGACTAAGTAAAAGCACGTTACCTCTTAAAACATGCACTAACTTTAAACTACGCGTGCTTTTAATCTTAGAAAAATCTGTAATATCACTATGCTATGATCATTAAGTTTTAAAATAGTAAGTATAATTTGATCCCGAACCTCTTATTTCCACTCGTATGGCATGAATTTCATTGAATAGGAAATAATAAAATTGCGTTATGTATTCCAAAAATAAAATAATCCATATTTTTTTAGGATACAAGTGTAACAACATTGTGAATAGATTCTGGTTTGTCTTACAGGGTGTTTCCGATAAGTGTTTCATAACTTCTAGGAGGGTTACAGCACACCTGGACCTATGAACGGGGGTCATAGGTCCAGGTCATAGGTCCCATAGGTGAATCAAAATCACCTATGAACCACCACTAGCGACCTATGGTTTTTATAAGCCGGCATGGGAGATTGTATAGTAGAAATTGACACGTAACCTTCTGTAATTGGATTAAACCAGCAAAATCATTCGATTCCGGCATTTGATACATAAAAATCCATTGGCTAGTAAACGCTTAATCAAATTTAATTTTTCTTAACAGAATTACATAAAAGGAGATAATCGGTGAAGAATTTTTTCAAATCCGATCATTAGTTAATATTTAAAACTACATGCTCAGTAGCTCAACGCATTACGTCAGGGTTGCGTAACAAGTCATCGTTCGGAAGGGAGAAATTTGAGCAGTCGATTGGTTGGAGCAGTTTGAGCGATCTGTGGCTTCTTTGTACAGTGACGTCACGCCCAGTTTTTTTTCCTTTGGAACTTCTAAATAAGGATTTCAAATTAATTAGTGTTTTAAAAAAATCTGAAAAAAAAATTAAAACTGGTTATTTAGAGCCTTTGTGATGATAAATAATAGTCAAAATCATTAATTTCAATTGGTGTTTACTTCCCAATAGGGTAGTTTCCCATTTTCTGTTTTATTTTTTTCCTGGTAGAATATAGCGAAAAAAGTTGTTATCAAAAATCCCGAGGTCGCTACGACTTTAATTTAATTTTTTATTAATTTTTAAAGAGGATGCGCAGTCACAGTGCTTAAAAACGCGCCACTGCGCAGATACGTCATTTGGTAGTATCCGAGGTTTCGCCGATCGCGCGCTCTTATTTTTCCCAATAGAAAGCACGTGCATCAGTAAAAAAGAATGGATTCCGAAGTAAAAAAAGCTTATGAATACTGCATTGTGCCAGGATGCACTTCATCGACTGCAAAAACACATAGTAAAAGGTTCTTAATCGTTCCAAGAAACAAAAAATTGAGGAAGAAATGGTTCAAAGCCTGTATGAAGGATAAAATGGGCTCCGCTACTTCCAAACTCTACTGTTGTGAAGAGACTTTTAAAGTATCCATTTGGCACTATTAAAAAACATAGTGTAGTAAACATGTAGTGCTTCTTATTTGTTTCATAATTTATAGTTCTTTTGATAACACAAATTGCTCACGAAAGATATTAAGTTGTCCGAAAAGTTCTGACAGTTTTTACTAAGTTTTGGTTTTGAATTTTTTTTAAAAACTGGTAATAGGTGGAGATTTCAAACAAAGGGGATTGTGGTTAACGTATATTTAAGAATACAATGTATGGTTTTGGTAGGGGTATTATTTCTTTTCAAAATTGCGGCTACAAAAGAAGACCGCAAACGACGCTTTTCGTAAAATTTATTTGGCCGCTTTAAGATCTGGGAATGCATGATTAAAATGGCTACTGAAAGTTAAGTTGTATATTTTCAATGTTATTAAGATGTCAAAGTTTTGAGATGATAATAATAAGTTTAATAAGTTTAAGAGGAGAAATTTTTATCTCAAACAAAACATCTATTGGGAAAAACTTCTCTCGGTATTTGTTAGTCATTTGAAGAAAATTTTCTGTAAACTATATCAAAATCAACACAAGAAAGCTTACACATAGACACATCTATTTAGTAATATGTCTTAAGTTAAATTATAGATCCAGAAATCAGTGCGATATTTAAGCACGCATTATTTTAGCTTGTGAGAATTGCACTCGCTAAATTACGGTAAAGCGCGAATGAATATTTTTGAATAAACTAAAAATGCAACACTTATTGTTCGAAGTTGGAAACAAATAAAACATTGATATTATGGAAAAGACTCTCAGCTCTCAATGTTCAGAGAAACATCTGTCTTGATTTTATTTCATGCCAGCTGCTCAACGGAACGAGGGAAGTACTAAAGAACTATGGACAATTACTAGTTTGTACAGTTTTAGAGCCAAAATTACTATCTTAAACTTATCGAATCATCTCAAAACTTTAACGTATTAATTTAAACATTATTAATATACAGCAATCGAGCATATCGAGTTTACAAGTGCGCTTCCCGAACTTATTTCCCCCGGCCAATATGATAACACAGGTCCGCAAAAAAAATTTTTCCGAGCTGTTTGGACTATTTCACCTAAACCTTATGATTTTTGGTGCGCTGAATCCAAAAATGACCTCCATTTTGCCCAGGGACGTCACGTTTTTTGACAATTCAGGTCTTTAGGTTTTTTTGGAAATGCCTTAAAATTTTGAAAAATTGACTCTTAACACTATTTTTTTTATTCAAATATTTCCATAAAACCTTTTATGGTTTTTGATGTGCTGAATCTAAAATTGCCCTCCATTTTATCATAAGACTTCACCTTTCTTCACAATTTAACAAAAATGCCAATTTTTTTAAGAAAATGAAAGTATCTTTTAAAAAAATTATTTTTCGACTCAAACTTTATCTGAATATCATTTTCATGTGTTTTGGTGTGCTGAATCCAAATATGACCTCTTTTTATTTTTAAAACATCGCATTTTGTAACAAATTGAGCAAATATAGCAACATTTCTTAAAAAAATGTAAATACACTTAAGAAGTAGATTTTTTAATCCAAATTTATTAATGAGGTGATTAGTTTAATGTTTTTTGGATCCCTAAACTCAAAAATGATCTCTGTTTTGCCCTAGAATGGCATGTTTCCCGACAATTTAGGTATGATTGTAAAATAAGTTAATATTTCAATTTTAATAAAAATATGCTTATAAAATAAATTTTTTATTACATATTCTTCATAAAAATCATTATATAACTAAAATAAACTCATTTACACACTCTTCAGCCAATTTTTCCACCTTATGAAGCTCTTCTTGGTAAATTTACCCTTGTGATTATCAACAAGAACGTTTCTTTGAACTATACAACAAAAATCCTTCATTATTGCACGATTAAGTCTTGCTTAATATTTTATTTCAATCTCTATAATTATCTCTAAATATCCTGATGAGATAGTTTACTATGTGCATCATTCACAGCTCCTAATTTTTAAAAAGGGAGGAGCTAGAAATGTTCAAAAACTATAAAAAATGGGAAAATTAGAATATTATGTTGCAATTTGTGAAAAATCCTGACGTACAGGATTTTTTCAATATTTTTTTCGTTATCAGCACACCAAAATACATAGGAAATCGTAATAATTGTTCAAACAGCTTTTTCATTGCAAAATTGTGTAATTTCTATTCTTTCAAACTCTTTTCGCATTAACAAAAAACAATGGGCAGGCAGGTGATTTTTGCAGTATGCAATTGTGCAGGTTATTTAAAACCATATGCTGTGCATCAGCCAAGTTTCAGGCATTGGTGATTCATGGAGCTACAGCCTGCGAATCAACGAAAAATCTAACTTTTCAAGATGAGGGATAGAAAAACTTGTGAAAAAGGTGCAATAAATAGTTCATTTCAAGGTGATTACGTTGAAATGTAACTAAATATGTTTGTAACCTTCGATAATTATCTTATTTTTAAATATTCATTAGTGTTTTTTTATTTTTTAAACCATCAAAAAGGGGAATATGTCGAAAAAGAAGATTTCTCTATGGGTTGGCGGGAAATAAGACCGAGGTGCGCGCTTGTAAACTCGATATCTAATAGTTAAAAAATGTCTGATTTTTTCCAGAAAACATGTTAACTAATTCTCAAAGATGTAACTAGTTACCAATAGTAAAATTATTTCAAAATTCCTACTACTTTTTTCAGGATCAAAACGGGAGTTGAAAATAAAACTACCCTACCACAATGCTGGAGTGTACTCGAACTAAAAATGATCTTTATTAATAAATATAATAGATTTTTAAAACTTTAAAAACAGAATACGAAATAGTACTCATCTTGCTTGTTTAACTCCTCTATTTCTGGTTTATTGAACCGTGTATCGTTTCTAAGGAAATCAACCGAAGTTAAAACCGAAATTTTCGGCGAATTATTCGAATCTGCTCGAATAAAACCAATCTCAATTTGAAAACTAATCCTGTTTTGTGTACAGTAATGATGTAAAAGAACAATAAACGAAAGCTTAGTTTAAAATATTTATGATAAGCAAAGCGTAAATACTCAGTTCGAAAACAAAACACAAATGCAGGCAAGAGGCAAGGCAAAGGATCGGTACTTTTCGCCGGTTCATACCAAATGACGTCACAGCTGGCCACGCCTCTTTTTTTGCGGCTCCAAATTTTAAATGCTTTTAACTAATTAACTATTTGGTCTAAAAATTTTTTGAGCGTGGGTAAATTATTCTATTGCATTTCTCTTAGTGTTTTTGGTGTTAAAATGATCAATTTCAGTTGAAGGAAACAACCCTATTTAGGAGTTGACATTTCAGCTCTTTATTTGGTTTTATGGAATAAATAACTGAATCTTGGGTTTTAATTCTATTGCCTTTAAAAAAAAGAAAGTACCAGACGACATCGACTGTCGTGACGAAAGCATAACTCCCCTCCGACGATTATTATTGATTGGGGATGTTTACGAGTCGGAGGAAGTTCCAGAATGTTCTACAATTGTTTACCCTTTATTTGTTAATGGGATAGAAAGAAGGTGAAAAAAATTCGCGTCGCTCGTGTCTGAATGAGTAATTGCTTCGTTTGAATTATGTTTTCGATGATGAATAGAAGAAGAAAAATTTTTATTGCTTTTCAGGCCTAAGCCCGCTAACAAAGGTTTGTAAAATGATTAAAAATTAATTGATTAATACAAATAAAAAATACAATACACTAATACAAACCAATAAACATTTAGACACATTAGTAACATTAAACATTTTAAAATTTCAATAAAATTGAGTACAAACGTATAAATAAGTAAATAAATTTGAATGCATGCGACCACTGGACAACTTCGTCAGGAGTCATTGCGCTGGTACAATGTGGAATACATTAAAGATTAGTAATTTTAATTTTAATATTGATTTTTTCATTCAATAAAATAGAAACTTTTTTTTTCAAGAAATAAAAGTAAATAATTGATGATTCGTAAAACTTAATACTTAGCTAATAATTAAAAGTAAATAATTGATGATTCATAAAACTTAATACTTAACTTAGCTAATAATTAAAAAGGGAAATAAGTAATATTCAGCGCAATAAGCAATATAGTGTGCAATATATAACAACCAGTCCAATAAATGATAAAGGCGTGCAAATAAGTAAATTTAAAAAATTAAGTAAATTTCAGAAATCACACTTCTCTGACAAACCCTCCAACAAGAAATGGGTTCAATATTGTACAGTAGAACCCCGATTATCCGCGAGGGCCAAGAAAAAATATTTTTAATGATTAGAGCAAATTTTAGATGAGATTAGAGAGATTTTAGATGTAGAGAAAAGGTTTCTGCTGTACTGTACATATTTTAAAAGTTTTACATATCATGTTTTGTGTACAATAAAACATAGTTTTTGTGCCGAAATATTTTTTTCGTGTTTTCACCTATTTTAGTCTTTTTTCGGGTTATCCGCGATTTTCACTATCTGCGGTACCCTTGCCACCCAAATCCGCGGATAATCGGGGCTCTACTGTATATCCTATTCATAAATTCTAAAAAGAATGGATCTTCAGCAGGAACTGGTTTTTTCTTTGTTTTTTAGAACCGAGTTATTGGACCAACAAATTCACTATTGTTTTTAATAATCCTTTTAATAATCGCCACACGTTCAGATTAATTTATTTAAGGAAGTAGATTTTAATTAAATCTAATTCCTATTTTTTTATCGAATTAAGGAAATTTGTTCCGAAACACAAACTTACATGTTATATCATTAAAATAATTTTAATACTTGTGTTTTTAAGTTTTTCTTTAGGCTTCTAAATAATGAGATTGATTGTTCTGACCTACTTAATCTCTTTAATTTTCACGTTCCGCAATATATGACAAGAAATAAAACTGTTTTTGAAATTCCCTCCTGTAACAAAAATTATTTATTAAACCAGTCAATATTTCAATTCTGCAAAATTGTAAACAACTTGCCAATTGATTCTGATATTTTCTTTAATTCTTGCAGTGATCTTATCAGGGTAATTAGGTTATGAATTTCGACTTTTAAATTTTTCTTATTCATTGTTTGTTCTTGTTGTTTAAAATGTGTCTTTTATAGGGTTTTTGTGTGTCTTTTATAGTGTTTTTTGTGTGTCTTTTACTTTGTATTACCAGTCATGTAATTGGATTTTTATCTGTTTGACTGTAGAATAAATAAATAAAATCTGTTTGTCTTTTTATTATATTCTTAAATTTAAATTTCAGAATTTAATTTTTAAATTTGAAAATTTTTAAAATTTTTTACTTATGTATTTTGTGTTTATTTTTTTTCGGTTTTGAAATTTTGCCTCTAATTACTTAATAGTGTTTTTTTTGTTTATTACTATTTTAGTGCATACTCCTTAGTGTGTTTTTCATGCGTTCTTTCAACTTTTTTTGTTTAGTTTAATTTTAATTATTGTGTTTTACATAATATAAAATATATATGCATGCGTTGTTTATTTTTCGTAAATATTTGTACTTAATTATGTCAAGTTAATAATAATGCTATTAGTATTACTAAATATAAAAAAATTTTTTCGTTTGATGTAATCAATAAAAATAGGGGGCACATTTTTAAAATCGCTACCGTTCTCATAAGTTTACCGCTCCTTCTGTCTCTCTCTCTCCCGTAGAAAACCGCCTCCTTCCGCTGCCAAGACAGCGATAGCGCGCCAAGCGGCGGCAGACTTCACTCCACACGTGTCAAACTTTCCGGTGTCTGTTATGTAACACCGGATTTTGACCTTGGGATGCGCATTCGCCGCTCTTTTGACTTCGCCGTGACGTCACAGCCACGAGTTCCAGATGGAATGTCAAAAGATCGATTTCTACCGCTTGTCTTCTTACTACAAACGCGCGCGGTCAGTCTAAAAAAAGGGGAAAGACTTCGGGGGTTTCCCTCCCCCACCCCTTCTCTCTGTAATTGATTTTTTTTGGGGGGGAGGAGTTTTCTCTCCGCATCCAAGGGGGATGATGGAGGATTATACGCGCCCCCCTCCTTCTTGATGCTTTGGCGTCTATTTTTATATTCTTCGGTGTCTATTCTTTCGGGTGTAACTCACAAGACAAGGTGTCAAAATGATATGAAACTATTTTACTCTTTCAATCCTAAGGCGCCCGAGATTTCCATAGGATCCTATGGGGAAATTTGGGGCGGCTTGTATTAACATGGGTTAAAGACCCCTTTCCAAAATTTGTCGTCTATACAGGGCAGGCGTGGATCCAACATGGCTCCAAGGGGGGGCACTTTTAACTTTTCCAAACCATCGCCTTTACCTTTTAACACAAAAATGTCAAAATGTTGGGAAATTTTCTGTGGCACCCTGGGGGGTATGGGGGTCCTCCCCCAGAAAAAAATTTGAGGTTTCACTTGTAAAAGTATGGTTTTACCTCATTTTGAGATCATTTTTGGGTCCAAGGGGGGGCACTGTCCAGAGTTCAACCCCCTGAATCCGCGCCAGATTACAGGGTGTTTCAGAGAAATGTTTTATAATTTATAGGAGGGGTAGTACACACCTAGACGATTTAGAAACACATAAGAATAGGGGGTCGGAAATGCACCCCTAACGAGCTAGGGGTTTTTATAAGTGGGCAATGGAAAGCCGAAAATCCACCTTGGAAATTGAATCGTAATCGAATTAAACCCATCAATTCAGGAATTTATTCCATAAAAACCCTTTAAGAGCTGAATTTCAGCTCTTAAACTGATTTTTATGTAAGGGGCCATCCATAAATTACGTGAGGTCAAAAAGGGGGGAGGGGTTTGGACAAATCTCACCAAGAGGGGAGGGAGGGTCGATTAAAATCTCTCGTCAACTTTTTAAGTTAGAAATTAAACGATTTTTTTAAGTATGAGAAAGGAATAATACCCACATATAAGAAACTGTGGTGATTTTTAGGCGGAATAATGTCCTTTACCCCCACATCATTAAAAATGTAAAAGTTTTAGAGCTGTGAAGCACAAAATGCAAACGGATAGGATAGAAAATTATTTTTAAAGGTTGTAGGTAAATCTCACGTGGGGGGAGGGGGGGTCCAGATTTTGGAAAAAACACCTCACGTAATTTTTGGATGTCCCCTAACAAATGCCGGAATCGAACGATTTTGCAGGTTTTAATCCAATCATAAAAGGTTACGTGTCAATTTCTACCATATATTATACGAACTTCCGTGCAGAATATAAAACCCCTAGGTCACTAGGGGCGCATTTCCGGTGCATTTCCTGGCGGATTTTGATGCGCCCTACTCTAGGTGTCTAGATGCGCACTACCCCTCCTAGAAGTTATGAAACACTTAACACACTGCATAATGTTAATACTAGTGATGGGCAGGTATCGATACCAAATACTTAAGTACTCGATACCTATAGGTATCGAGTGTATTCGATACCCACAAAAGTATCGATACTTTATTGACATATTTCGTTTTAAATTTTTCAATGAAGTAATCTTTATAATACCTACTGTAGATCAAACGCAGCCTGTTTCCGTTTTCATTTTGCAACGCTCAAACCCAAGTCGTTATCATCCGCGAGAGAAATTTGACGCGGCTAGGTTTTTCCCCCGCCAAATCCTTCGCCTCTATCCACCTCCAGGCCCGTAGCTACGGGGCTTTTTGATGGATCGCTTTCAGTTTTTTGAATATTAGTCTGATTATGGATAGGCCCTAAAAAAATTGTCCCTTCAGGTTCATTTCCCGACATTGAAAAAAAGTACTCGATACCTAAAAGTACTCGATACCTATAAGTATTCGATACCAAAGTATTCGATACCTATAAGTATTCGATACCAAAGTATTCGATACCTATAAGTATTCGATACCTAAAATTATCGATTTTGCCCATCACTAGTTAATACTCCCTTGGAAATTAAGCTGTTAATAAGTTATGGGCATCTTTGAGTGTACCCACGAAAGGTGACATAATGAGTCGAAACTCAACTTTTAAGGATCAAATTTTAAAAATTTTCTTGTGGAGGACTCCCAAACCCATACAAATTTAGCTGTCCATTTATTAATTCTTTTTCCCCATTGAAAATTCTGCTTCTTTTAACCCTATATGTCCCTACGGGACTTGTAAGTCCCACTTCCCAATATTCCATGTAAGGCCAAATTTAGTTTACTTATAGTTGTAGTTACGTAAACTTGACATATTTTGGATGAGGAAAATAATTTGGGGCATAAAGGGTTAAGGCGTTGTTCTCATAGCCGATGTAGCCCATAAGGCCTCTAAATGAATTAAAAACTACTTAATGGTAAAATTTCCAAAACTTTAAAGACGGCACCCCATGTTTTTACTAGTAATCAAAATTTTGTCAGTAAGTTCTCCAAGATTTAAACCCTACTGTTAAGTGTTCTAAATAGGGCGTATATAAAGGGGTGAGCTTGTGCCCCCACTTAAAAAGAAAAAAAAAACTCTGACCAAAACGAGTTATGGTTTTATGGGTCAAACTTCTAAATATATTCTGGGGAAGACTCGCTTTTCTGTACTTGGGACTATGATACACAATTATCTTTTTTAATAAGAAATTAAATAAGTTCATCAAGTTGCAAATCCTCTACTCACAAAAACGCATTAGAAAGCTACAATAAATCTATTAAATACACATGGGCGGGGCATAGGAATATTTTGGGGTCACATCTCCCCCCTGTGTGTAAAAATCTAGCTTTGGGTTGGACCCTCACAATAACCAGATGTTTAAGAGGGTATTTTAGGCCCCTCCCGAAATGAATTTCTATAAACGCCACTGGTTCTCAAACCGTTCATTCCCAGTCGCCCGAAATTCACCATAGGAATCAATGACAGCTTCGGCCGGTCGAGGGCAGAAAGGGTTAAACCTCACACGCGTGGTCTAAAAAAAGGTTCAAAAACGAGGAGGAGCAACACAAGACTTCAGAGGTTTCTCTTTTCTCCGGAATTGACTCAGGGGGGATGATCTCCGTTCCACGTGTGTCTCCCCCACGTGTGCAGTGGTGGTGTTATTGTCGCGCCAGATAAGATCGGGAGTGAATTAATGTCCCTATGATTGTTCCCGTGAGTGGAGATATTGCTCTCTTAACTATAACTCGATAGAGCACTAGAAATGCAACATTTTCGCGTTCGGTCAGAGGGGGCGTATACAAATTGAATCAATCGTCCGTAGGGTTCTAAATATTTCTAAAGGAATCGATTACGGAATCGAATGCTTAGGAATCGATGCCTAGAAATCGAACCCTTGAAGGAATCGATTCAAGCAGGAATCGTACTTAATTTTCCAATTATTACATTAATTATAAACAATTTTGTTCTCTAATTAGTAATTAGTATTTTGATAATTAATTAGTATTATACAGTAGGAATCGAATCTTAGGAATCGTACTTAATTTTCCAATTATTACATTAATTATCGACAATTTTGTTCTCTAATTAGTAATTAGTATTTTGATAATTAATTAGTATTATACAACAGGAATCGAATCTTAGGAATCGTACTTAATTTTCCAATTATTACATTAATTATAAACAATTTTGTTCTCTAATTAGTGATTAGTATTTTGATAATTAATTAGTATTATTCAGCAGGAATCGAATCTTAGGAATCGTACTTTGTTTTCCGATTAATGCAATGCAGATAATTATTAACAAATTTGTTCACTAATTAATTAGTATTTTGATTATTAATTAATGTTTTGCTGGTTGTTAATTAAATCAAAAATAGTTACTAAATTATCTTTGAATAGTGATTGAATAGATAAGTTGGATTAAACTTTTGAGATACTGACTCTAAGGAATCGATTACAGGTTAGAATCGAACAACGGGAATCGAATCCAAGAATCGAACCTCAGGAATCGAATCGAATGATTTTTTAGATTCCTAATCGTCCGTCAGTTTGAAAAAGAGAATAAGTTCACAGACACTTAAGGTTTCTTTTTTGAGAAAGTCGAGAAAAACTGTGTAAGTGAGGGAATTTTCTTTGCATAACTATCTTGATTTTACTGGACCCTATTTTAAAGTACAGAACAATCCTCGAAAAAATATAAGTATACTCAAAAATATTAAAGTGTTGAAAAAATTTAATAGGGAATAATACAGCACTTGTGGAAATTCAAGATTTCGACAATTGGGAAATCCTTGATGGGGATGAAAACGCATTTCTTCAAATTTTTAGATTTTTTATCATTAGTTTTTTTTAAATTAATTTTCTAAAATTACGCTCGCTAGAATCGGAGGTGTTGCCTACGAGACGTCACCTCTGCTTTCGCCGAATCTTCAACCAATCAATACTTTCGAAGGAAAGGATTTAAGGTTAAGTGTCGATTTCCACAGGGAATTTTACAACTTACAATCCAACTAAGTACGATTCCTGTAATTCGATTCCTGCTGGAATCGATTCCTTCAAGGGTTCGATTCCATGGTATCGATTCCAATGCATCCGATTCCAATTCGATTCAGGAATCGATTCTTTCAAAAAAATTTTAGTACCCTAGTCTTGATTTGCGAACGTCCCCAGATTGGTCCAGGCGGCGAGTTACGTAAATTTCATAAGTGAGCGGGGTAAGGAGGATATCTTATTCCCGCTTTGGGGCGACTCTCCCAAGTAGAGCCGGCACGTGTGAATTAATGTGGACTATTATGGATTCTCGTAATGGAATATTTTTGTCCCTTATCTCCGAATCCGTTTTATTTCTTCTGCGCGCGTGGAGAAGTTGACCTTTATGGAGTAGGGAAGTATTAGAGTACGAAATTTCGCTAGATTGAAGTTGGAAACCGGTGTTTAAGTCATCCTATGGACGATTTTGATTTTTAATCATTAGGAAGGGAACTGAGTGGAAATAGAGTACTTTTGAGATGGAATGGGGAGGTCATTCATGATTTATAAAATACTCTTTAAAATAAGTAGTCAATTTTGAAAAATAAGTACCTAATTTTGAAAAATATAAGTACTCAATTTTGAAAAATAAGTTCTCAATTTTGAAAAATAAGTACCCAATTTTGAAAAATAAGTACCCAATTTTGAAAAATAAGTACCCAATTTTGAAAAATAAGTAAATAAATAACCCTTCTCAGAAAGATTCCTTGCGTGAAGTATATAGGGTGTTTCGAAAGTCCGTTTCCCGGCTTTTATCTAGAACCAACATCTCCTCGCGGAAGTAAGGTGTACGCCTAGGTAAGTGAGCCTGGAGAATCCATTGAGATGACCCTTAGCGGCGAAATAAGGAAATTAAAAATTAATGAAAAAAACTAAATGAAATAGAGCAAAAAATTTATTATTGTTTCCAATTTCATGAAAAACTTACTGGGAAGAAAGTCCATGAAAATATCGTGAATATAAATAAGAAAAAGTTCGCAAATTCGCAAGTTTTTCAGAGTATGTTGTTTTATTTTGTTAGTTAAGTTAAACATAAAATTTTATTAAAAAATAATAAAAAAAAACTTGCACATATGCGAACTTTTTCTTTTTTAAAGCCTGATATTGTACTATTTTCACCTCTAATATCTTCGCCAATAATCACGATATATTCAGGATTTTTTTAAAGTTATTTTTTCATAACATTGGCATCAATACTATCTTTAATGGTTTTGCTCTACCTTCTTTAGTATTTTAAAAAATACTAATAATAATAATAATAATAATAATAATAATAATAATAATAATAATAATAATAATAATAATAATAATAATAATAATAATAATAATAATAATAATAATAATAATAATAATAATAATAATAATAATAATAATAATAATAATAATAATAATAATAATAATAATAATAATAATAATAATAATAATAATAATAATAATAATAATAATAATAATAATAATAATAATAATAATAATAATAATAATAATAATAATAATAATAATAATAATAATAATAATAATAATAATAATAATAATAATAATAATAATAATAATAATAATAATAATAATAATAATAATAATAATAATAATAATAATAATAATAATAATAATAATAATAATAATAATAATAATAATAATAATATTATTATTAATAATCTTTATTTTCAATCTAAGAAACAACAAAACAGAAAATATAAAAAATTATATTGGTTACCAAGGGAAATCAATCCTGTCCAGGTAACCGAGAAAGTAAATACATTGAGTAACACTTGAAATTAAAAAAAAATAATATATAACATTAATAAAATATAAAAAATACATAAAGGAAAATGCAAAGTACAAAATAATGAATTTTTTAAAATGAATAATAGTTTTTACAAAACACAAACATTTTTTTACTTAAAAATTAACTAATTTGGCAAACAGCTAAGGCAAAAAATTAAATTACATGGTACTTCCATGAAAAAAAGTCCTCAACATCATTTAAGATAATAATAAAATTATGTTTTGTAGTTCTGTAGGTAGGCTGTTAAATATCTTAGGTGCCAGATAAAAGAAGTGTTTGCGAAACATCTCCTTATAGAAGTGCGGAATCTGATAATTTTCACTAATTCTCCTTTCGTTAACCCTATTTTTTAAATTGCAAATATTTCTATTGCGAAACAATAAAAGTGTAATTCTATAAAAAAAACAATCTGTCGTAGAGGGAGTAAATCCAAACTTTTAAAATCAACGTAATAGGAATTATTAAAACTTCAAATTTTGAAACATTTATTTTGAATAGAAATTAAAGGTTAATAAGTTAGTTTTATAATCTCCACCGCAAATTATTATTCCATAGTTGATTAGAGAAAAAACCAAGAAAAATACGGAGTTTTTAAAAAGGATTGAGCAACTTTATTTTTTAGGTGATGAAACTTTCTTATAACTTGAATAGTTAAACTTTTCTTATTTTGCTAGGAACTTTACTTCCATGACCCTAGGCGGGATGTTGCTTCCAAATAAAAGCCGTGAAACTTAATTTCGAAACAACTTGTATGCATGAAAAGGCCTAAAGACCTATACCTCTTTGACGGTTTTAATTTTGGGTCATTCCATTCCTTATCAGGCGTTCTCTATACCCCTCCTAGAAGTTTGTCCCATTATTATTGATACACCCCTATATGCTTTTGCTTAACCAACGATAGTGAAAGGTTCACGTGATTTTGACAGACTCGGAGGGGAGAAAGGAAGAAGCTAAGGGGCAGTTGATCGAAAGAGGGAGATATATTTGCTTGCTCACTATAGAAGCAAGACCCTCTATATACATAAAAAATCAGTATATTTTAAATAAAATAAAATAAAACTAAAATAAAAAATCACTTGACCCTTTTACTATCGTTGGTTAAGCAGTATATGTAAACAAAGTATTTACTATTTGAAACACCCTGTATGTGTATATGATCTTTTAAAAGTTCTTTGTGATTAATTTTTTCCTATTGTCTGTTATATTTCTAAAAATAGAAGTTAGAATTTTTAATAAGATTTCCTTTTTTGTTAAGAAAAGTTAGTATTGTTCACCATCGTTTATTGTTCGCTGATTTAATGATTCCTGAGGTTATTTTTGAGGAAAAATCATACAATTCTATTGCATAAATTAGTTTTTACGATTCCGAGCATTAAACTAGGATGCATAACTCAAATTATTCCAAACCTTTACTTTGGTGGCCTTTATTACTAAAAAAACTGAATCGTATACATGTTTAAAGCTATCAATTTTTAAAAAAATTCCATTACCGATTCCAAGTAAAATAACAAACAAGTATGAAAACCATAAAAATAAATACGTAAATGTTGATGTTATATGTATTTAAAAACTTTTATGATCAAGCACTCAATCCCACTCGCAGCATTCTTTTCTTCAAGAATCATCTTATCAACTGTCGCTATCAACAGCTTTAGCTTTGTTTTATCAGCTTTCAAATAACGTAGGTTCGCTCCAAGAAATCACAAAGATAATAAAGCGGTTCAAAACCTATAACAAATTTGTGTCAATTGATAGATTTTATACTACCCTGGTGAAAAAGAAAGTCGTCTTTTTACGCACGCATTCACTTCCGTGGGTTTTTCACGGATTAATTCCGTGAGCTAGAGAACGGAATTTTTCCATGAAATTCTTCAGTGTATTACCCCTGATGTAAAATTTCTTGTATTTTAATTGCTGAAAAGTGTTTTTACAGGGCTAAATTGAGTTTACTAAATATGAAGTTTTACAATTGTCCAAAAGTAAATAAACATTTTAAATGGTTCTTAAATCACAGAATTAAAAGCCGTATAACTTCTTTCTCCTAACGTGTACGTCTGCCCAGATAGAAAAACTGCTTAACAATGAAGATCATTAAAAAATACATTCGCCAAAAAGTATTTTTAAAATATTTTGGAAATCTATATTAAGAATCAAGTATAAACAGATTCAGATATTCTTAAACCATAAAAGCATTCTACAATTAAATCTTAGCACTACTTATCATTCATTTACTTGACTAAGTTTTTACATAAAATGTTTTGTACAAACTGTTATAAAGTGATCTAGCCTGGTGGTCACGACTTGGGAAATAAAATCTAAAGGATGGGCGATCGGATACAACAAAGAGCAATAATTAAATTATTAGCTTTTAATATTTTGAGTGCATTATTTTTTTATTGCGTTTTTATAGTGGAAAATGGTTCTTTCAACTTAACAAATATTTCTAGAGTAAAAAATAAAAGAGTACCTTTTTTGCGGTTTCTCTGTATTTTTTCTGAGAATTAAATTACAAAAAATATCCACATCACAGTTATTGAATTGAATTTACTTCTTCGAAAATAATTTTTTTTAAATATTTGCTTTTACTTTAAATAAACTAATATTGATAAATTACTTGTTGTACCTGAATAAATACACTAATGTTCTCACAAAGATAAAATGAACGATCAGTCTATGCCGCTTTTCACTTATAAAACTGATGTTTCCTCAAATAAAGGGGAAAAAAGAACGCTTCATTTTAAACGATGGGTGTATAAAATATAGTACATTCAATTGTTAATTGAATCGCCAGTTTAAAAAGGAAGTATGTCCAAAAAATGACAAATTGTCTTTTTGCGCTTAAAAATATCGCCAAGCTTTGCTCTACACATGAGTGGAATGGGGGGAAAATAACTGCCCCCTATTGGCAGATATAACCCTTTGAATTTGTGAACCCGATGCCCATTCATTGCACTTCTTAAATTAATTTGGAATTAAAGTCAATT
Organism: Tetragnatha versicolor; assembly: GCA_024610705.1. Classification (NCBI taxonomy): domain Eukaryota; kingdom Metazoa; phylum Arthropoda; class Arachnida; order Araneae; family Tetragnathidae; genus Tetragnatha; species Tetragnatha versicolor. The sequence goes on along the minus strand of JANDEH010000004.1, from coordinate 65,882,650 downwards.
TGTTTTTCTTTTCTTATTCTTTGTGCTGTAAGCTAAGCCAAAATTAAATTTGCTTTAATTTTGGAATGGTTTTTAACTTTTTTTATTACCATTCATATCCACTTACTCCATTGATATACTGCCTTACTGCCTTGATTTCATAAATAATTTTCAATTTTATTTGTCTTATTATTTTCATTTCTCACTTCTATGTTGAGAACTAAGCATGAATGTAATTCAAAGGGTCAATTTAAGTGGTTTTTAAGATTTTTATTCCATTGAATTTTCATAAGGTTGAAAAAAGGAATAAGTCCATGAACTTTTTCCAATTGTAAAATATATTTTTGAATGTTCTTATTAATGTTTCGATGATTGATCTGTTTTCTAAATAGGGTCCTGAATTTCCAGTGAAAATTTGGTGATTATACCATGAAAATTCCATTATTTACAGTTTTTTTTCCATTTCCCAAAACTTGGTTTTTGGACTTATTCCCTTTTGCAAACTGACGATCCAATTCATGCGTGGTTGGTTCTATACAAAAACATTCAATGCAACTGGAAAACATTTCATATTAAAATACACTTATTGAAATAAATCGACTATGCAAAAACCTCTTACTTCTTTTTTTTAATAATAATTAATAATTTATTTACAGAAAGAAAAAAAAACAAATACATATGTTGTTCACTAAGGGGCACAAGCCCTTCCAAGTGAAGCACTAAATTAATAAATAATTATTTATAATAAGAACAAAATAAAATAAATAATCAAAATACACATACAGTCATGAACAAAATATACATACAAAATAATACACACTAAGTACACACCAGAAAAAAAATTAATTAATTTTATTTAAGAGAGTTAAAGTTTTATTAAACATATTATTTAGTTTTAAAATTAAATAACGTATTAAAACTAATACAGTTTACTCCGCTTATTGTGATTACTGTGAATGTTATCAATAGAATAATGTTATCAAAATGGCCGGCCCCAACCACGCCTATATAACTTAACGCAAAACGTATAGTTTAATGTTATCAATATGTCACTTAATGATATCAATCGGATAATATTATCGAAATGACTCGATTCGATTATTCGAATGACTCGATTATCGATTCTATCGAATGATCGAATCGACAAATAATACATAATCATAAAAAATTAGTTATTAATTTATTGGTGTTATGTGTTCCACTTTTATATATTTATTAAAGAATGTTAAAAGTTGTAAAATAAATTCCAGGAAATCGTTGTCACTCGATTTAACACTCGATCGTTTAAACACTCGATTATAATGTTTTAAACTTTCTATTATTAAATCGCTTATTATCATCAATCGGATATTGTTATCATTCTACTCTTGGACGAAAGTGATCACATTAAGCGGAGTCGACTCTATTAACAACTAAAACTAAAAGAAAAAATGCCAAATTTCAAATTTGGAAGTTTTTCAGTGTTATCATGAACTTCTTACGTTTTCACAGAAATAGAGACTAAATAAAAAAATCAAAAGATAGTTGCAAATTTAAGAACTCTTTTTTGAGGCCTGAAAAAGTGCTATTTTGCCTTGATAATGTTTCCTCGAATATTGAAGATATTTTCATGATATTTCTTATGCAAACACACTTATTTTGCATCCAACACATATATGTGAATGTATATGTTACAGTTAAAGTCCGGAAATCAGTTAATTTACAGATAACCTAGGTAATTTGCAGATTAACGAGGGTGATCCGTTAAAGAGCGAAATTTTTTTCAATTTCTAAGATTACCTAGGTAATCTTGAAATTACCTAGGTATTCTGCACCCTACCGACTAGACACTCGTTAATCTGCATACTACCTGTAATCAGTTATTTTACATATTAACGAGGGTGATCCGTTAAAGTACAAAAATTTATTTTATTTTTATGAAAATTTTAAGGTGGTTGGGGGGGCTGCCGCCCCCCCAAACCCCCCCGCCCTAACTATAACCAAACTCGTTTTGGGGGTTAACAGTAACAGTGGCGAATAAATATAGGGAGCTCGGTACTTTTTGATAAATACACAAAACACGCAAATCACACAAAAATAGTATTGAAATAGCAATTTTAAAACGAATAGAATATAAAAGTACCAACTTAGATTTTGTATCAATTGTGGTTTTTCGATCTCGATTTGACAGCGTATTTCAATGAGCACTTAAACTAGCAAATATTTATGAAAGCGCAGTGTAATCGGCTGCCAGCCTACCCTAAACTATTGCTAGGATTCGCGATCGATTACATTTCTTAAACCCTTGCCCAGGTTCCAGCGATTATTGAATTAACGTTTGTTAAAAAAGATATTTCAACAGCTGGGACATTTGCTTTCGTTAAAAGAAATCTCTGTCACTCTGAAGTCGGAGCTTCAACACAATTGTTTTAAAATACCCGTATTAGTAGTAATTAACTGAACTTAAGCTTGTAAATTTACTGTACTTACTTGCTTGTATTAGTTTAACTTTCAACGTGACAACTACCAGTGCTACGCACTAAATTTGAAATCAAAACACCAAATATGACAACAAACTACGTATTGAAACCTGACTGCGCAGGGGTAAGCGCATGGCGCAGTGAGCAGATCAACATTTTAACAGAAAGGATTGAGCGAAACAAACTATTTTGAACTTTAACTATCAAGAGGCCGTTATAGTGTAGATTCCCTAGGTAAAATGCGAAAAACTCTAATATCCGCACATTAACGACAGAAATCAGTTAATCTAAAGTTTACCTAGGTATTCTTCAGAATAACTAATTCTCAACTTTAGCGGTAACATATATAAATCTATTAGCAAAACTAATATGTATTTATTAACTTTGCTTTTTTGGTACATAAAATATTAAATAATACAATTAATTTCTTGAGACTAATGCTTTATGATTAAATAACACAACATATTTTACACTCATTTAATAACACTCTGTCTATTGATTTAATAACACAAACTCATAGTTCATGGAAAAGCAACTATTTTAATATTAAATTAATAAATTATATCTTTTAACTTTATTGACATGACATAAATAATTATAAAAAATCTTCGAAGAATAACATATTCATCACCAAGGGGACTATGCCCCGTTCAGGTGACTGATAAATATTTAGCTCAATTAATTCAATAAATAAAATTTAACAAATAATGACAATAAAATAAATTAAACGAATACACTTTGAAGGAGTATATGTTGCGGGCAAAGTGATTAATTGGGCATTATTAATTATGCCCAGAGTGGAAGATTGCCAAGTGATAAATGTTATTCATAAATTTCGTTGAATTTATCACATTGCCCGGGCATTATTCATAATGCCCAGTTAATCACTTTGCCCGTAAGATATGCACTAAAAATAATAAGGTATAATTCTTAATTTCAAAAATATATTCATATATAAGTATAGATATCAATTTGATAAGGGATAAGGTATTTACCATTAATACGTTCTTATCAAATGGTATTTTCTTTTTTCTTTTTAATGGAAATCTGATAATGTAACTAAGTCAAGGCAGACGACTGTGACTCAATGTGTTCTTTATGATTCTACTTACGCAAAAAGCAAACACACTTATATTCTGTCACATTAACGACCTCAGAAACACGAATAAACGTATAAAAAGCATCGCATCATCGAGTACAAGATGGTGAATGAACTACACGTGTTATAGAGATGATGACTTAGATCTAAAGTTATGTAACGTGCAGTGTAGTCATAAAATAACGAAACTATTTCAAATTTTCTATAGACAAAACTATCAATAAAAAAATCTGGAATTTGAAAGAAGGAATTTTGAAGGGATGGGATTTTTTTGGAAACAAAGTAAACTTAAGAAAAAAACCCAAAGAAATAACTATTCCTAAGAAAGTATGCAATTTTATTGTAAAAGGGATAGTAATAAATATTTTTTTCTTAAGTGTATGATTTGAGGGTTTAAATAAACATTTACCTTTTAGACTTCTCTAGTGACGGTTTGATATCCAAGACAAAAATTAGGGTTAAATTAATTTACAATTTTTTTGTTAAAAAAATTCCTTCCCTTTAAAATGCCCTATTTAAAGTTTCAGTTTTTTTTATTAATAGTTTCGTCTATAGAGAATTTTAAAGCAGGATCGTTATTTCATAACCACATATATGTAAAAAAATTATCAAGTAAAAATATTAAGTGCAAACTTATTAATCATTAAAATAATTAAAATTATCATTATCCTATTAATTGTTATGAACTTAATAGAATATTTACGGTTACTGGTACTATTCTATATGCATAAAAAAAGAACTTTTTACATACAGTACAGTATCAAAAGTTTGATAATTTAAGCAGTACTTGCAGTTTAATAAAAGTTATGAATATATGGTCGAAAGGGGGGCCATACACCATGTTATATTACACATTGAAAAAAAACTTACCCATATCCATTAGTACAAATATAAATGAAAAATACAATGGAAATTTTTTTTAAAAATAAACGTAGAATTTTAAAATTATTTTCAGTTTAACGGTTAATAACAACTTAGCAAACAGAGAATGTCAAGAATGAATATGAATGAAAAGTACAATAAAAAAGTATAAACTTTTGAAATTATTTTCAGTTTAACGGTTAATAACAGCTTAAGAAAATAGATAATGTTGAAACATCTTTCTTGCATATATAATTAGGAAAATGCTTTATTAATTTGATATCTTTTTAGAGAAGTATATAACTGTAATAATCTATTTTAAGAATAAGCGGAACATATACCACGATAAAAGAAAAAAAAAATTCAGCGATTATTTTCTATCTTTCCATTTCCTTATAATAATTTTGTTTTACGTATTTGATAAAATGAACATTTATAGTAAAAATAACAACAATCTATACGTATATCAGAATTACTATAAATGAACCGAAGAAAATATTCACTTACAGACAATACATAAGGATGAGATGTAAGAATAAGATACATAAAACAAATAACAATTTCTCTATTAGTTACTTTTAAGGTACAAAGGAAAGATTTCCAATTTTTCTTCCTATCAGAACAATAAAATTTAGTTTTATGCAGCGATTTAATATAAAAACTGTCATTAGCTTTAAGATTTTTTTATTTAAGAAAATTAAAGTGAAACTACAAATAAAAAAATGTTTTCATTAATATCGCTTTAAATTGTTTCTGTTTACCTCTATATTGATATAAGCGAGAGAATATATTATCAAACAAACACTATGCCAAACTTTAATCTATATATATAAAATCCAAAAACGGGTGATTCATTCATCATTCATTCATAACACTCATCACGAAATCTCCAAAACTGCAGGACCGATAGGCTTGAAATTTGACAGAGACCTTCCTTTCAGCCATTAGACGCGCACTAAGAAACGATTTTAAAATCGAACGACTCCTTCCCTGTTTTTTCGACTCCGTTTTACCCATTGAAACAACATTGTGCATTGTTGAAAGGCATAAAATGCAGGGTTTACTTCTCTATCTTAAGGCGACGTCTTGCCTCACTTGATAAAATATAATTTGAAAACAATTTATAATTTTCAACGAAATTTAAGAAGAAAAACAGTGTGAATATCTGTATTTAAATATTATAACAGTAATCAGAACACCGAAATATATTAAAATAATTAATTACTTTCTTAAAGATTTTAATTTTCTTAAATTTATGGATCAAAAATTGAAAAGTTTCCATGAAAACAGAGCTAAAATTTCAGTGTTTCACAGAGCATGGTTTACTAGACTATAATCACTAGATTTTTTATTATAACTAGTAGCAATCTGTTTTCACTTTTTAAGTAGCTTTTAAAGAAGTTGGTTATTTTAAGAAGAAGGCAGGATTTTAATAGTTTTTTACTTGATGACTTTTTATCGAGGTATTTTTGAAATTTATTTTATTTTGAAATTGAATTTTTGAGGAATTTTGAAAGGGCAGCGGGGAATACTTCATGAAAACTCTGTTTAAGACTGGATTTCTGTTAAACACTAGATTTCAAATGACTGAGATGATTTCAATTAGATTGTTTTTATCACATAGAAAGAATAAATGTTTAATAGGCAAAAAATCGGGATGGAACGATTTATCACATTTGGAACTGGGATGAAAAAAAGGCACCGGGAATACCGGGATGAAAATTTTTGGGAACACCAGGATATGAAAATTATCGGGAACACCACCGGGATATGAAAATTATCGGGAAAACTGGGATATGAAAATTATCAGGAAAACCGGGATATAAAAATTATCGGGAAAACCGGGATATCAAAAGGTACCGGAAACGCCAGGATATGAAAAAGTACCGGGAACACTGGGATATGAAAAAGTACCGGGGACATCGGGATATGAAAAGGTGCCGGGAAAACAGGGATATGAATATTACCAGGAACACGGGGATATGAAAGAGTACAGGGGACATCGGGTTGATTGGTGATACGAAAAATCGGACATAAACTTGGGAGAACTTAAAAAAAAGGAATAAATACACTCCACCCGTGCAAGGCCGGGCAAATCAGCTAGTACCTACATAATCTAAGATTGGTTAAATAAAATATAACACACAAATATGTTATTTTCTTATTTTATCTTGAATTTTACTTATGATTCTTCATTCTGAATGTTTTTAAAAACTTAATCGTATGTTGCTAGTTTGATACATTTATTTTTCCCTCTGACGATCAACTAATTACAAAACTTTCGAAAATTTTAGGGAAATTAATTTATTATGTAAATACTTTGCTACATGCTTTACTATATTCTTTGCAACGTGCATAACAACATGGAATGAAGGACTAAAAAAACCCGGACATTTTCGACATTTATCATCAAGATCAATAACAATATTTAAGTTAATAAAATGTGAATACTACTTTCCTTGTAATATCATAACCATGTTTTATTTTCATATTAAATATTTTACCTATAACTATGCACATCAAACCTAACTTTTTTAAAATGCATAAAAGTTAAGGAAAAATGTATAATTTTTTTTTCAATGTTTATAATTATCTTTAATTACGATTACTGTTTTTATTGTTTGTAAAGCTATTTCATAACTAAAATTTAAAAAATTCTTTTATATATTGAAACAGTTATTTGAAAATTTTGTTCATGTGCTAATCTTAGCTTAATTGATAATACTTTTAGAGATAATACTTTTTATAAAAACATTAAAAATGTGTTGTTTTTATAAGTTAAATAACATTTTAATTTTTTTCTGATTTGTTAATTTTTTATTTGTTAAAACCTTTTTCTTATAATTCTTAAATTATATAATTATACTATTATCATTATTCTTTAGTAGCCAATTTTTTTCATATTGCTCTTCTATATTAAATGAAAAACATTAATAATAACTTTAAGTTAGGATTTTCAATCATTTAAGTTATTTATAAGAGATGTACTGTAAATGATATTATAATTAAACGATAAAGAAAAATAATCTACCTTAAAATTTAATAAAGGGTAAAATATTTTCATGTGTTTTAAAAAATTAAAATTTCAAAATAATATTTAAAACGGGGTACGTTTTATACACCCAAAAAACTACGGAAAATTGAGAAAAAAGTATTTCTTAGCGCATCCATGATCTTTAAGGATTAATATTTTTAATTAATAAAAAAGGAAACAAAAGGAGTTAATCATAGAGTAGAAATATTTACTGATCATTAATGAAAACTTAAAACCCCCAAACTTTGCTTTTAAACAAAATATTTATCAAAAAGTATCTTTTCACAAAGTGCTTTTTAATTTTTTTTATAGTTTGTAAAAATCATGTTTTTAAATAAATTTCTTGATATGAAACAAAACAGACTATTTTAACTTCTGTAAATAATTAACAATTTTTTAAAAGTGAATTTTAAAGATACAAGGCAATCATTTTATCTTGAACAAAAAAGATCTCAAAACCTTGTTCTTTTTCATTTTTTGTGCGTTTAACCAGAATATAATGCTTGTTTACCCACAAAAAAAAGTAGGATTAGATATATTCATAGAAAAACTATCCTCTCGATAAATTCACAAAAGAAATTATAAAATGACACCAAAAAGGATTTATGGATGTATCCGAATAAACTATAAGATAACCGCAATATATTAAAAATTTACGATAGGTTTTTCAGCATGATAAGCTTTGGAAAAACGTTTTTGCTTGTAAAACTTGTTTAAACTTGTATTTAACACCGGACTGGTGTAGTTAAATTAATTTTACTTCTAAGAGCTATCAAAGTTTAATTTTTTCACACGTTAAAAAAGGTACCTGTTAGAAGCATGAAAAATGTTGACTTGTAAAAAGTGTCAAATACTTTTTTTATATAAAAACATTGATAAATATGTATATTAAAAATATGTGTATTAAAAGCTTGTTGATAAATTCTTCGTCGGTTTACATTGGGCTCACACCTTTATTTTTCAATGAATGTTTGTATGGTCTTAAATAAAAACTGTTATTCAGTATTTTTATGAAATATGAAAGAGCTTGGTCTTTAAAAGTAAACAGCTTTTTGTGAAATCCGTAATCTTACATTTTTAAAAGCCGAATCATATAGTTCAATTTTAAACTTTTTACCATGATAAAGTGTCGTGAAAATTTTCCCTTTATACTCTGTTCATTTAGAATTGGCGCCTGAGACGTAATGTATTATATAGAAGCAGTTTCTACTGTAATTATCATCGAAACTTTTTTTCTTGTGCAATAACAAGGCAGCCGAAACAGAAGTAGTTAAAATACTATAAAAAAAAATCGGTCCCTGAAGTTGTGTGATGAGCGTTATTGGGCGTTTTTGAGTGTTTTTGATCCTGCTTCAGGCGCCAGTTCTGAGTGAACAGACTATAGTTTAGCAGGTTGCTTAAAGTTGGAAAACAAGGAAATATTTTGCAATACTTTTCTGATCTGAAGGTCTGAATAGGAAGTTGATCATGTTTATTGAGACATGGAAATCAGACTTAAACTCTTGATGTATCCTATGGAATTTAATGACAACACTTTTGGAAATTTAAGATTTCGACTATTGCAAATTATATTGATGGGGTTATGAAACACATTTCTTGAAATTTTTAGATTATTTTGATCATTAGTTTTTTTATTATATTTCAAAAATTACTCTCGCTAGAATTAGAGGTGTGGCCTACGTGACGCCCCCACTGCTTTCGCCCGAACCTTCAACCTATCAGTACTCTCAAAGGAAATGATTTAACCAATGCCGAATACGCTTTCGTACCAGTGTGTCGTGCCGAAGACAGAATTGACGTCTTGCGCCAAACGGCCAAACCTCGCACCCTTCTGCGCATTTTAGTTTTTAATTTTAAAAAAATCAATAAAGATCAGATTTCAAAAAAAATTTGAAATATTTTTTAAAGAAGTTCTATCGAAATAAATTAAAATTTGAAAAATCGTTGTATTCCCCATTAAAAAGTGCGCAAACGGCTGGAGGTAGAAATAAAAATTTCAGTATATTGTTTTCTCTATCTCACTTATTAATAAAAAAAACGTTGTGTAAAGCTTTATTTTCCTTTCTAAAAAGCTTTATTGCAAGCTTTCGTGTAAAAAGTTTTATTGTCGGATTTTCAAAACGACGCCTTAAGAACAAAAACTACACAGTTTATATCAATAAGTTAAAACTTGATAATTGCCGAGGGAAATTTATTTATTTTTCTCTTTTTCTTTCTCACCCCCGATATCTAAAAGGGATAAATTTAATCTTTAACTAATTTAATTTAATTTGAATACCTGATTAAATTTATTTCTACCTGCAGCCGATTCTTTCCTCACAATAACTCATTTTTTTAATTGCTGCTGCCAACTCTTGTCTTCCATCAAGGATTCATTTGTGCCCCCTTCTTTCCTAAGAAATTCTGAATTGACTTTCAGGGGGTATTGAACCCCCTTATCCCTTTTGAATGCGGGCCTTTTTCACCGTCAATTCTTATTCTTTTTTATTTTTATTTCGATGAATATTCTGGAACTTAAAAAGGAGTAGTCTGTTTTGGGTGCTAGCAAAGAGTCTTAAAATGATTTAACACTATTTTTAAAGATTAAATTTTAAAAATGTTTCCTAGCGAAGAACTTTCAAACCCCTTTGAAATTTTTACGTTTATAAAATACAATTTTTTTCTTTGAAAAAATTCTGCTGCTTACAAGGAGCGGTCCCCTTCGGATGTAACCTAAAGGATTACAATGATTCAACAATGATTACAATGATTCAAAGGTCTCAAAATGATTCAACACACTGCTTTTAAGGGTAAAAATTATTTCTAAAATTATGTAGGGCAGTGTTATTCCTAGGATTTTTTTCAAGGAGAAAAAAATACTCCTTGTCTTTTTTAGGAGGAGTGAAATACGGAAATAACATAAACTACAAATACGTAGACAATTTTTTTTATAAAAACGCTTACTTTTTAAATGGACAAAAAATGAAATAGAAAAAAATGAGTATGCTATTTGGTTTTTAACAATTAAAGAATATGATAAGTATTTGTAGGAAATGTTAAGGGGCCGTGGGAAGCCTAGTGGTTAAGGCATCGGCCTTGGGATCGGAGGGTCCCGGGTTCGATTCCCGATTCCGCTGAAGACCCATCGAGTATATGCGGAGTACGTGCATGTTAAATCTGTGGGTCCGAAAGTCCTGAGGTCGGTCATGGCGCAGTTTACCTTGGGTCCAGGTGTCTGGAGACTATTTCCCTCCCCTTCAGATGCATGTCAAAATTGTGGAGGTGGCGATAGATGGTGGCAGCATCTATCATCCGAGGCTTAAGTCGGACTCCTTCCTTTCATGGGCCTCACTTTCTCAGAAGCCGCACCCCCTTTGCCTTAAATCCGGTACGATCCTGGAGCTTGGATATTCCAAGTGGCATAAGAAACAACACAACAACAACAAATGTTAAACAAATTAGAAAAAAATGAAACAAACAAAACACAATCCAAAGAAACAATTAGTAGAAAATATAAAAGTTGGTGTTTAGAATAGACAAAAATATTAGTTGTTTTTGGGAGGACTCCATGCATTTTTTAAGTTAAACCTTTGCTGAAAATTCAAAGCGTGAAAATACTCCTTGCAAGTTTTTCAAAGCGTATTTCCGATTTTCAATACGTGAAATACGCTCTTAAAGGCGTTAAAATTATCTCTGATGTAGGGGAAGTCCCCCAAACACTCCTCGAAATTTTCAAATTTATTATGTATGTTTTTCCTTGAAAATTATGTTACTTACAAAGAGTTATCATCTTTGGATGTAATCTAAATAGTCTCAAAATGAGTTCAAACACCACACTTTTTGGAGTAGAACCCCCCAAACTCCGTCGAAATTGTAATGTTTATTATACTACTGCTTTATTTCATCAATTGAAAAACAACGTTTATTTTTACACAATTTATAAAATTTTTTAAAACTGTAGACAATTGTTTCGGGGATCAATGGATCCCCTTCTTCAGTACAAAAAGACGAAAATAAACGTTGTTTTTCAATTGATTTTAACATTTGCACAAGATTCTTTTCGCTATACTGCTTTATTGTTTTCTTGTTTTTTCTTGAAAATTCTTCCATTTACTATTGTTGTAACTGTAAAGGCCCCGTTAATTAAAGTAAAACATAGCAGGTTTAAAAGCACACCCTTTATTTTTAGAAGTCGAGAGAGAGAGAGAGAGAGAGAGAGAGAGAGAGAGAGAGAGCTTGATCTAATATTAAGCGTAAATTTTGAATTGTCTCTGAATGCTGTTGCCAAAATGGTTTAACTAAGAAGCTTGGATCACTAGTTGTTTTGGTTGGTCACGACAACTATGTAATCTGAATGGTCTGAAAATGAGCTAAAACCCTATTTTTGAGGGGGGGAATTTCCAAGACATTTTCTGGGAGAGGAGACACAAACGCCGATTTCCCCATGAGATGATATATCCTTACTCACTCATTGTAAGTCAAAAAATTTAAATTTCAAGGGATATTTTGAAATTTTTACCTTTATAAGAAGGGCTATTACTCATTTGAAACCCATTGGTTACACCCGAATCGGGCCGATTCTTCTAAGTCGAATAAGTTCAGAGAAAAAACAGTATTTAAATCAGGGTTGGAAAAAAACATGTTTTTTTTAAACAAAAAACATGTTTTATTTGTTTTAAACGTGTGTTTTTGTTTAAAACGTTTTATTTGTTTTTTTTTACCCTCGACATAGAAATGATAAAAAAATTCATGATTTTTAAAAATTTAAATTTGACTTTTCAAATTGAAATCAGATTAATAAAGCTATACTTTTAAATACACCACAAACAGTTCGTTTTTTTAAAATGATTTTTGTAAGTTTTCTTCCCAGCATCATGCTCTTTATCCAGCAATGTACTGCCTATGTCATGGCGATTTGGTGGTTTGTACCCACGCCTTAGGGCTCTTTTATACTCAATCTGAATTTTGGCGGGGCTGGAAAACTACAAATCACCCGAACCCGCACCTGCTTGGCACTCGTTCCCCCTCCAAGCCTTTCCAATGCAAGAAAGAGGGGATGAGATAGTTAAATATCATGTTTGACATTCTTGACACTTGGTAAACAACCCCGCTACCTTCTATTGCGAAGGCTAGAGAGGGACGCGTGTCGGGTTCAGTGATTTATGGTTTTCCAGTTTCGGCTCGAATCCAGATCGAGTATGAAGGAGCCCTTATTATACTGGGCACCATCTTTTTAGGCTCTGAGTGATCCACACTTGAAAATGATGAGTTTGTTGACTAAATAAAGGGGGCAACTTGCTAAAAACTACATGTGTTTTAAACAATGTTTTTTTTTTGCTTTGTATTAAACATGTTTAAAACAAGTGTTTAAAACAAAGTGTTTTAAACATAACAACCCTGATTTAAATTGATTGAAAAATTTCGGAAGGGGTTTGAACAACCCCTATAAACCCCGCCTAGGGTTCTAAATATTTCCGAAGGAATCGATTCCGGAATCGAATACCTTGGAATCGATTCCGGAATCGAATCGGAATCGAATTCATTGGAATCGATACCAAGGAATCGAACCCTTGGAGGAATCGATTCCAGCTGGAATCTAATCTTAAAAATCGTACTTATTTTTCGTATCAATACAGGTAATTAACAAACTTGTTCACTAATTGATTAGTATTTTGATAATTAATTAATATTTTACTGGTTATTAGTTAAATTAAGAATTTATCCTTGATTTGTGATAAAAATAGAAAAGTTCCATTCTACTTTTTCGATACTGGCACTAAGGAATCGATTCCAAGTAGGAATCGAATCCAAGAATCGAACCCCAGGAATCGATTCCGTAATCGATTCGAACCCCTTCTTTAGATCCCTACCCCCGCCTTGGATACAGCCCTGTAGTTACCGAGGACCTTGCGCAACACCCCCTCCCCCAGGTAACCGAATAGATGATAGAAATCGAAAGTTGGAAGGAACCCTTCCGTCTGCGCCTTGACCCACACCCGGAGGCGGCCAATGGGAGCAGAGCGGTCCTCCCAGAGTCATCGCACTCCCTGGGGGTCGTCTTGCGACACCAACAGGTGCGCCTCTCCTCCAAAGGATTGTTGTTGCAAAAGAAAGGGTAACGATCGGGAGGCCCTTGAAGGGGCCTTGCTTGTTGCAGAAGGGTTCTGACAGTAGTAGAATCAATACACTAGAGGGAGAGCTTTGAACCTAAAGCTGAAGTTTCACTATCAGTGGTTGATATAGCCAGGAAAAAATTTCGGAGGGCGTATTATATTTTCGGGGGGGATATGCAGCGGTTCTTAAACTGGGGTCATCGGAGCCCCGGGGGTCCCAAACGCCTTCCTAGGGGATCCGAGAGTTTTTATGGAGACCCAAAGAGATAAAACACTAGTTCAAAGGGAAAATTTCAAAAAATTTTCTTGGAGAGGACCCCCAGTTTCCCCAAAATTTGATTTCTATCTGCAATTCTTTTCCATGAAAATTCTGGGGTTTACAAGGAACTCTTCTCTTTGGGTGCAACCAAAAAATATCTCAAAATGAGCTAAAAACACTACTTTTTCAGGCAAATTTTCAAAATTTTTCTGGGGAAAATCCCCAATTATTGTTTGGAGAAAATGTTAAACTTTAACGTAATGTGGAACATAGTTATAGTACTACTTTTAAATAGTTTAAAATTTTTAACGCAGTATAGATACACTCGTTAGGAGGTACGTTTTTGTGCACTAAAACTACGATTATCCCCAACGTAAGTATAGTGATGAAAGGGCTGAAATGGAATTAAGATAGTTTTTACTGTTTGTGAAGCATTATTGCAACCAAAAATTGTCGGTCCCTTTTTCCGATTACTTTTTGTCGGGATAAAGAGTGTATTTCAGTATCCGTCTTATGGGACTTCCAATGTTACTTTTTGTAACTATTACATCAGGGATAAAAAGGGAGGAAGAAAAAGAAATAGTGAGAAAAGAAAAGAAATGAAAAGAGACAGAGAAAAAGAAGAACCGTGTGAAAGGAAAGAAAGATTAAAAGAAACACAGGCTCGCGTCTATGAGATTTCCCACAATAGACATACACTTCTTCTTCTAGCCATGATGGTTCACCTTGCTATTCTTTCCTCTTGATGTAGCGTCTCTACGGTTCTGGCGCAACAACCCTTCCACTTTCCCTGACAGGTGGTTCTGTGTGGGGCCCCTCTGGTCAAGCGGGTTTGTGAAGAAAGAGTTGAGGCCCCTTCTGGGGGCCCGGGCGCCCTTTTTCCTCCTTTGCCGATAACGAAACGGGGTTGGTGAAGTAAGTCCGAATCGTTATTTCACTGAGTTATGCGACTTTTATTTGTTCCTTTTCCTTCTCAATGAAGTAATTACGGTTGATTTCGTCAAGATGTGATGTTGGATCATATCAGCTAGGGCTGTGGGTCGGAAAATTTTCCACTATGTTTTTCCTGAAAATTTTCCGCTATTTTTTTGCTTTGTCAAATAAGTTCCCTTTTGTATCCAATTTGTTTCTCTTTCAAAGAAGTAAAATTAGTTTGATATAAATTTAATGTTATTGTTATTTTTTTTGCGTTGAGATCATTTTCTTTAGTGACTTTCTTTGTGGTATATTGGAACTCGGAAATAGTAATGAAAAATCAATTTCATTTTTTTTGTGCAATAATAGTAATTTTAGAATACTATTTCGTTTTCATTTCAGTTATTCATAGCTTAATTTAGTAAATGAATAATGAAATAATTTCTCCTTATGTGGCATCTTTTAATTGAATATCGAGGGGAATTTTATATCCATTATGTATAGTTATTTCAATATTAATTTTATTATTACATTAAATATGATTTAAAAATTTTAAGTCATGATTTCAATGCTTTATTAATTAGTTTTTGATTGCTTTATTTTTGGATGAATCTCAAACGAAAGTCATCCTGAATTGATGAAAATACTCCAGTTTGGTTAATTTGTTGCCTCCAGTGATCATGATATTCATTATTTTATCATGATATTCTTTTTAAATTTTACACAATCACAAAAAGGACCTTAATTTACCGAAACAGAACTCAGGCTGAAAGAACACTAATTGGTAACTCACAAAATTATAAATAGATTTTAATAATTTCACAAAAAAAGAACCTTTCATAAAACATTCTGGACCCCTAATTTTACTAACAATGTTAAAACTGGTTTCGTACGTTTAAGAAAAATTTATTGAGAAAAAAGCGTTTTAAGTTAAAATGTGATTTTCTACAGACATTTAAAAAGAGAGCTATCTGTTTTTGTTATTGCCTAACTCTGTACCATTAAAAAAGATTGTTTTAAACATTAACTTTAAAATACTGTTTGAAAATATATGGAACTTGTGGAATAGAGTAAAGCAGCAGATGTATAACAAAACTGTTTTTTTTTGTTCGACTACAATTCATTAAAAACCGGAAAGCATTCTAAACATTTAAGTTTGTGTCATTTTCAGATTAAAAGGAAACAAAATCACGAGTAAAATAAACTTATAGATAATATGACCTGAATTATAATGACTTTACAAATATCAAAAGTACTACTATTTCTGAGCTACAAAACAATCAAAAATCAAACCCTTATAGGCAAAAGAAAGTCATATAATACATGGAAACAAATTAAACAATGAAATCTTAAAATACATAAATATCCTTATTTTGTCATGTATCCGCTGGATCTTTTATTAGATCATCTCCAACAAACGTCATCCCCTTGCGTCCGAAACGGACATCGGTCAAGAATAGAGATTTTCTGGGAGGGGGAGCGTGCTTTTTTTCGGGGTCATTTTCATCCCCATTGATGGCGAAATCGGATGACGTCATAGCCTGACACGTGATCTCTTCCCCCCACGTGACTTCTCATTCATGCTCCAGTTTTCCCGGCGAATTGAACGCGCGCTGGGGAGGTTTCGCGAATGTTGAAGCGAAACAGGGAAATGCAGGGCGATTAAAGGGGGAGGGCACTCTGGAAAGTGCCCCCCTCTTTGGGTTGAAAGAGAACGAAGGGGGGGGGGCTTATGATACATGTTTATAGGCTATTTTTCAGTGCTAAATACGAATATTCCATTAAAATTTTTATAAAATATCAATTTTTAAAAATTATGTTTCAAAAATTAGATAATCGAAAAAATTAAAACATCGCTCAAAACCGCAAAACAACTGCAAAAGAACTAATTCAAACTGTTTTTCTTAAGGAAGGACTAAAATAATGACATACTAAAATTGGGAGACTTAAACTGGAGAACGACAAAGTCCACTTAAAAGGTGCAAAATAGGAAAGGGAGAACATGGATTTTAAAGAGACCAAAAACTTTTTCAGTCACTCAAAAAGCGGACTTTTTCTTATTTTTACTTGTTTTTTTTATATTTTCGGCTTTTTTTGAGTAGCCCAGAAGCTCATTTTCCTCAGATAGCTCAAACTTTTTCGTTCATTCAGCGCTATTGTGATCGACGATCGACGGGCGATTTTAATCTGGCGCGGATTCAAAGGGGGGCACTCTGGAAAATGCCCCCCCCCTCTTTGGGTTGAAAGAGAACGAAGGGGAGGGACTCAAGATACATGTGTATAGGCTATTTTTCAGTGCTAACTACGAATATTCTATTAAAATTTAAAAAATATAAAACACCAATTTTTAAAAATTATAGTATTATAAAAATTAGATAATCGAAAAAAATTAAAATATCGCTATAATAACTGCAAAAGAAGTAATTCAAACGGTTTTTCCTTAGAAATGACTAAAATAATGACATGCTACTAAAATTCCAGAAGCTCACTTTCCTCAGATACTAGTTCAAACTTTTTCGTTCATTCAGCGCTTGTGCTGGTCAGAAATGACTTTTTTATGTTTTATTTTTGCATTGTAAGTATATATCCCTTAATTTTCAATTTAGTGACATAGTTCAAATTTCAGACTTCATTGGTCCGCGGACTTTAACAACATGGAAACCAATGTCCCCGAAAATGTTTTCGAGCGGTAAACAAACAAAAACAGATAAGGAGTTTCTTTTATTTTTTTCGTGGTCTATCTCCCCATCTTCAAAACAAAAAAAAGTATCTCAATAAGAAATTCGAAGGTCTTTGAAGAACTCCAAAAACAGAACTTTCATCATTCGTTCTATAATAACACGACACATCGAAGGTAATTCCCTCCTTATCGCGTCCCTGAGTTGAGTTGTTTTTCCCACACACACAAATGATAATTAGGTTCGAAGTCGTTTGCGCGGTCAAGGGAGGTCGGCAGTCGGTGTCAAAGCACGCGACCGAGGTCGGAGTTCGAATACGACGAGCGATGAAGGAGCTACCACCGCCCCCTCGTTGGGGGCTGCGCAACGCCCTGGTCGCGGGGCGAGGACGGTATGAAGGTTTTTTTCCCCATTCGAATTACTTGCTTTTATTTAAGTGATTGTGAAACTGGTATTTAGGGGGTGATAAGGAATGATTTCTGTTATTATATTGTTATAAAATCGAGTACACACTCAAACCTGTTTTTGTGCGAGCCTTTTTTGTGCTATTTTTTATTTGTGCGATTTTTTGTGCGGTGTATGAAAATTTCTATCAAATGGGAACATAGAACAAAAATCTTGTGTATATATGTGGTTACCGAGACATATACAATGGTCTAAATTCAGCCGGACGCTAATTGCGCAGGCCGTTTCGGTGCGAAACGAAATTTTTTTCTTCTAATTTTTAAAAGGATTATGAAAGAGTTCTATTTACTTTCATTTTATTTTTGGCACCGAAACGGCCAGAGCCGAATTGGTCCGCGCCGAATAGTAGTAGACCGAAATTCAGCTATGCTGATGGATTTTCGCTACGGTCCTACGTGAGACTTTTTTTTATGCGGTCCTCACTCACCGCATAAAAAAAAAGATTTTTTTAAATGTGCCGCGAAAACTATTTTTTATAGCTACTCGCGAAGTTTTGTGGAATTTTTATGCGTTTTCTATTTTTTATGCGGTCCCTGTTCCTCGCACAAAAACTTTTTCACTGCATATTGCTGTTGATAATGGGGATGATAAAGACACGCTAGGTCCGGGTTTAGGAGCCCCAAAACTTTAAGAGGTTTCTGACAATTTGTATCAATGAATCTTTTATGGAAATTACTGAAAAGAAAGAAAATAAATTTTTAATCACGCAATAGAAAATTAATACATGAGAAAAACAAAATAACCCTTGATTAAAAATTTACTGCTCAAATAAGGTTAAAAAGTAAGTAAAAAAGCAACGTTTATACTATTTTTCCATCTTTCACTGACGAGGGGGATCCAGTCATCCCCGAAACGATCGTCTGAATCGATTTTTAAAATAAACTTATGTGCATAGTATAAACGTTGCTTTTTTACTTATTTTTAACAAAATATAAGTATATAAATATATATATAAGTAATATAAATATATCTTGGGGCCTTTATTTTTCCTTATTTATATAAACGACTTTTGTAATTTAAACTTATATGGTAAAATAATAACCTATGCAGATGACACAGTTTTACTTTATTCGTGCTCCGATAATTATTAACTTCTAAACCAGATTGAAACTGATTTGTTTGAAATAGAGACTTGGTTTAGCGCGAATGATTTGACTCTAAATTTAAACAAAACTAAATATATTCATTTTAGCCTAAGACAAAGTGATTTGAACTTAAACATCAAATATCATTCTTTATCTTGCAATAGAAACTCCAATAATTGTCACTGTCACATCCTTCAATCAGTTAATAGTATAAAATATTTAGGTTTATTTATCGATTCAAATCTTAAATGGAAAACGCATATAAATGAGCTAGGGAAAAAATTACGTTTTGTTCTATATAAACTTTTCCACTTTAAAAATAAAGTTGCTTTAAATTTTCTAAAATCATTATATTTTGCTTGGTTTTATTCGTTATTTAATTATGCAGCTATCATTTGGGGTGGGGAATATAGATCCAATCTTCAACCGTTAATTTCTATACATAATAAATGCTTCAAACTTCTGAATCACCAATCTAGTCCCCATAATTTTAGGTCTCTTAAGTTATTACCATTACGGCATAATGCTTTTTATCGCATTCTACTTTATATTTTTCGTAATAAATCTCTTTGTAAATTTAGAACCAGGCAATATAATACTAGATCATCTGAAATTTTTGAAATTCCAACATTTTCAAAGGACATATTTCGTAAACACTTCTTTTATCTTGCACTTAAATTGTACAATAGTTTACCTACAAATTTAATTCAAACAAATAGTTATTCTGTTTTCAAAAGAAATCTTTTTGAATTTATAATTAACATCGACGACCTGGATCTGTATTTCTCACTTTGAAGCAAATTTTTCATTTTAAACATTATTCAGCCTTTTGCCAATAATATTGTGTGTGATTTTGTCGTGGTTTTCTTGTGTTTATTTATAGTTTTAATGTATTTTTCCTTTTTTTTCTTTATTTTCGTTACTCAGTTATGTATTTAATTTCTTTTACGCCTAGACGGGATTTTATTTCCCCTTGGCGTATAACATTGTTTTTCTGTATTTATGTTTATTTTTTCTTTAATTGTTAATAAAAAATTATTATAAAAAAAATTATTATAATTATAACCCTTATTTAGCTTTGAGATGGAAATTCAAGTCTAACTATACATAGCGAACGGAGTACGTATTATTATATAAGTAGCTGTCAATTTATCATAATAAGTGTCAATGATTTGTATGATTACAAAACGTCCTCAACATACATATTATTCTAATCAGTATTCAAAGTGTGTTACTTCAAAGATAAAAATAATCAAGTCACGAATTGCGACTTTAAAATTTTAATGACATTTTGTTTTAAATCGAACAACTGTACGGCCTTCTATGTATATTTTGGAAGGGCTATAACGCTATAAAGATACATATAGAAACTCTCAATTATTGAAGTTTGCTTATCCGCTAGACATAACCTTATTTGCATTATGCCAACATTATTATTGACATTCAGCATAGCAGATGACGCGGCTCATAATCGACAGGCTTGTTTTCTCGGTGTTGTAATAATCTTTCTGTCGATAAAAATCTGACATTAGAACCGATAGCTTCTCGGTACAGACACGTGTGGATCTCTTTATGCAACCGTTATCGAATGGGTTAGGTAACTGGTTTTATAAAAGGAAGCTCCGTTGATTATTAAATGCATTTGCATCTGTTTTACGAGAGGTTGTTTTTTGCTACACTGTCCGGTTATAATAATATAAATGACTTTCCTTGGAGTTAAAAATAGATTTGAATTAGTTGGGTGCCGTGAGTGTTATTTAGAGTGATCAGACGTCCCGATTTTTGCCTCTGTCTCGCCTAACTTGTGTATAAAAATAAAATTTCCAGTAAAAGACCAAATGAAATATATGACATTCCTCGCTTTTATGAAGAAATTTTTGGATGACATTTCAATTTTAGCACCCAAATTAAGCTTACATTTTAAGTAAAAAAGTATAAGTAATAAATAATCTAACAATTAAGCATTTGTTATTTAAATTTTTTAAAGGACATAATAATTAGGATGATTTTTTAAAATTATTAGTTTCTTTCCCCCTCCCGTTGTTTAAGGAAAAGGGCTGGGATTTCCATGTATTAATTGTAATAATAACCAAAATACGTACCTATAATATGTACTTATATTAGGTAAATATGCATTAAAAATAGATAGAAAGTACAGATAGGAAGATAATGTGTCATTAAATTTTTTTATGAATTTTTGAAACTAAAAAAATTGTGATAATTTATAAATTAAAGTTATAATAGGAAGTTATTTGAGGGATATTCTTTTTACGGATTTAACTTTTTTCTTACTTAGTTAACTTAGAGTTACTTAAGTAAATAAGTTTTTCAGTTCCTTCGGATATTATGTATTTCAGGGAAGTTAGTTGCTTTCGTCTGATACTTTTCAGTATTTTCTAGACAGATTTTTTGGGGGCTAGATTTCTAATAAATTAGTGATAAAATAAAGTATTTAAGATTGAATGTTACAATTTAAATTAAAAGCAAATTTTATTTTGGCTTACAGTATACAGCACAGAGAATAAGAAAAAAAGACAGCTTAACTTAAATTTTAAGTTAAATTTACAAAATCCGATAAATGAACATCGATTTCGCAAATTCAAGAGGCGATATCTGCCTTTAGGGAGTAGTTATTTTCCCTACCTTACACTCATGCGTAGAGCAAAGCGAGGAGATAATTTTGAACGCAAAAAGTCAATTAGTCATTGTTTTGGACAAAAAACCCTTTTTTAAACTGGTGTTTCAACTATGTTGACCGATTAGTCATTTTTTTGACTCAATTAATCCCTTTGTTAAACTGGCGATTCCACTACTGTTAATAACCAAATGTTGTACGAGCAGTTTTCAGACCTATATTTTGCCAATCTTCTATCCCTGGTACGCAAACACAAAATTATACCCCCACAAACACCACTTAAGCCCAGCTTCTCAATACAAAAGATACATTAAAACCCCCAACTCTATAAATGGAATCCGTCCGAACTCATAACCGAAATCCCTCGGGAATAATAGCAATCGGAACGCTCATGAATACCAAGCAGATTCCAAGAAAAACGGCGTCCGGATAAGCCGGAGTCCGGACTAGCGAGGGAGGAAGGGGTTCGGTTCGTCCGTTCGCTCGCTCCCTCCGAAAAAATTCTCTCACTCCACGAGCCGCCGGCTGGGCGCATGCGCGCTGGCCGATTACGTAAAACGCGCCCGCATCACAACAACTCTCGGATGCCGCACGTGGAGACAGAGATCGATTCTTCGCACTCACTCGATACTGGGAAAAGATCGAGGGGGAAGGACTCGTGCCGGTCATTTTCGGTGCTAACAGCCTATTTTGAATGGATGGAGTGCTTTTGGCATCGGCTTTTGAGAAGAGGGGGAAAACAGTGTGTGGTCAGAGCAGTGGCGGGTCGTCCATAGGAGCACGTTAACCCCCAGTGAAAATGACACGAGTCAATTAATCAAAATAAATTTAAAAGTAACTAAGGGGCAGTTCAAATATTACGTAAGCACTTTTTTGGTCATTTTTACCCCCTCCCCCTTGTCAGCAAAGATAAGCAAAAACCTCAAACCCCCCCACCATAATTACGTAAGAAACTGCCGGACCCCCCCCCCGAAATTTTGTCATGGGGCCATCCATAAATGATGTCACACTTTTTTTGCCCATTTTTGACCCCCTCCCCCCTTTTGTCACAAACTGTCACACTTCCCCATACCCCCTCCCCCCCTTCTGTCGCATGTCACGCTCTTAAACCAACAATATGTGTAATAGACTAATTTGAAAGTGCCCGGAACCAAGGTTTTTTTCCGTTGATTTTCAGCTGCAGGATGTGATGTCACAACTTTCATACCCCCTCCCTCCCCCTTGTCACAAATTGTCACGAATTGATTAACCCCCTCCCCCCTCTGAGCGTGACGTCATTTATGGACGGCCCTCATCCCTTTTAGAAATACTGTTTTTTTCCTCCTTGAAAATTAGGTGACATATACAAGGAGCTGTCATTTTTGTGTGTAACCCTAAAGGCTGTATTCACCACTAAAATGACCTAAAGCTAACCTGGAATCAAGCCTTTTTGACAGCTCTGATTGGCTTAAAACGTGTTTCCAGTTTTCAACTACCAATTAGAAAATGAAAGGAGTATTTCACCAATTATTGCTGGTTAAGCGGACAATAAGTGTAAACTCACAACTCTCAAGCGTCTCCTCCAACCGTGGACCGGTTGGCACGTGGACCGGTCCGTGCTGATGAGTCCTAACAAGGACGAAACCGGTCCACGGTTGGAGGTGACGCTTGAGAGTTGTGAGTTTACACTTACCAATTAGAAGTTAGGTTCCAGGTTAACCTTAGGTTAGGTTAGTGGTGAATACAGCCGTAAGGGTTCAAAAATGAGTCGAAACACTACTTTTTGGGGTTAAAATTTTAAAATTGTTTGGGGTTCCATCCCCAGAAAAAAGTAATTACGTCAGATTTCCTAATTCTATTTTTGTTAAATTTATTTTTGGTTGAGTTTTGAAATTATTTATGCAAGAAACAAGAGATTTTCGAAAATGCAGTATCTTACGTAAGTATTACTCATATCCCCCTCCCCCCTTGTCAGGAAAAATAAGCAAAGAGCAAACCCCCTCCTCCCCTTAGGTGCTTACGTAATATTTGAACGGCCCCTAATATATATTCCAACTTGTACCGTACTTAAAATGACAATCTATCCTCCCTTATATTCGAAACGCTAAAAAGAGAAATTTTCTATAAAATTTTTGAGATCTTTCAGTGCTTTACGAATTTTTCGCCTTCACCGACACGTGCGACCGATGAAAAACCTGGCAGAAAAGCTTCCGCCGAGCTGTCTCGGAGAGAAAATGTTTTCCCTCGCAGCTTGACGTTTCTTCGTTAGTACAGCTTTATTTGCTTGTAGTTTTTCCACCCATTTTAAGTGATGTTCAGAGGTTTTTGCTCAAAGTATTTAGTTTTGCGTTGTTTTAAAAGTTTTTAAAAGTAAAATTATTTTTAAAGAACTCTAATTTTTTTATTAATTGTTGAAAAAAAACATTTTGAACCAAAATACAATTCGAGCGAAACACCAAATTTCAAAAGGATATTTTTATCGTAAACAGGCATACTTGAGTACCCGAATTAACTAAGAAAAGTAATTATTTATTGTCTATGGTTAGCAAAATGAAATGCCACTTCTCGTTGAATGAGTTAATTAAGTTACCCGAGAAATTTATTTTCGTAAACATTAATATAAGTACTTACTGTTGTGATTGCATTGAGAGCATAGAGATAAAATAATATATGTACTATTTGATCTCTATGATTGAAAGACTATAACTTAATTACATTTTAATTTTTTAATTGTGAACCCACATTTGAACAACCCACGAGCTGTCACTGGGTCAGAGCAGAGGCAGTTAGTTGGTTGATAGTGTTCGGCAACTAGTGGTAAAAAATAGTAACTACCAAATACTAACTTAGTTTGGGAAAATCTAGTTGCAAATAAAAGTTAACTATTTTTTACTGAGACTATTTGCAACTAGTAGTTAACTATTTCACAAAGTAGTTAAATACTAGTTAACTCTTTTATTTATTTCCATGGCCTATTTTTTGCCCAAATATTAAATAAATTTCTTCATATCTAAACTAGGGAGCTACCGCCCCCTGTTCGCTATCGCTCACCAACCTCCTTAAACTGCTGACGCAGGACCTTTTACATTGCTTCGCAATTACTACAAAATCCAGCTCACTGAACTTAACTAACTTTATAAAACTTTATAGTAAAAACAATACGTAGAAGAAACATCAACTAACTTTTCAAACACACGTGATAGGTTATCTTCGTAAATAACCCTCTTGAAAGTTTAATATTTATAAACTCTAACTTATCAATAATTTAATCAAAATGTTTTTCTTAGCACGTCAATTATTATAACTATTGTTAATCAATATACTGAAAAAAAACCCTACACTTATTAATCTGTTAAATTCAACTTTGTGCCTAGTAACTCGTCATTACATCTAGTTTTTAATAACTCTTATTTTAGCTTTAACCCAGACTTGTTAAACAATACCTTTTAAACCATTAGAAATAATTAGAGAAAAAATGTACACGACACTCAATGTTTACAAGCAATTTCGGTTATCAGATAAAAACTCACTAAATTTCAAAGAAAATGTGTAAAATTCTACTATGAAAAAGCATCTATGTAAGTTTCTGTAATACTTTTTTCTGTCTTTGAAAGATATTTAATTTAGAAAGTCTTTAAAGTACATTTTTAAAACGTCAAAGGAATTCGCTTCATCATAAAATATGGCGTCAGTTGGTTGTTGTGATTGGATGATAATAAGTTGTTTGACAATTGCTTGCTTTCTAACTGCGACCTTATCCGTAATCTAAAAAATGAAAATATTTTGAAATAGAGAATTTTTTCAAAAAATCCAATAGCTTACTCGGAAATCCGAAAAGAATCCGGTCATTTTGATACCAGATATGTGTCATTCGGATCAGTAATTAAAAAGTTTTTCTCTGGAAACCGTTTATCAAAAACTTTTTTTAGAACAGAGAGATTATAAAAAAACACATGCTTCTCGCTAAAATGGACCTTTATTTCTACCTAAGGCAACAATCAGTTATTGATGAAAAATTTAAACTATGTATATTTTAAAAATTTTAAACACGAATTATTTTAAAAGTAGCCGAGAATTTGAAAGTAGTTTTAAGTAGTAGTTGTTAAAAAAAGTAGTTTACAGATTTTTTTTAGTTGAAATTTGATTTCATACGAGCGGTAGCTCCTTTGGGATATTCATGTAATGGATCACTGGTATTTTTTCTGTTCTGTTCTTGTTTGTTTAATAAAATTTATTTATTATTATTTATTTATTTATTTATAGCTGAAAAAATGCAAAAACTACATGATAACAACAAAATAACCTATGCACCATGTATCAAAGAACACATTAGCAACCTTTAAAGGATCTACGTGGAATAGGCATGAAAATATATTTCACTAGTACTGCATTTTGCCTGTTTTATCCTTTGTCAACTCTGAAAAAAAAATGGCGAGATTTGTTATTCTGTTTTCTAAAAATGAAGCAGGATAAATAGTGGACAACACATGAAATTGCATTTTACGGCAGTATTTGTATTTTATGACCATCACTGACGTAAGACGCAATATTTGACCACGATTACACGGAAAATGTCATCGTATAACGGGCGTATAAACCCTTCAGAATGTGTTTGGTAAGAATTCTTTGACTGGTTTTAAACGGAATTATATATAAAGGAAATAGTCAGCTTGAAAAAAAGAATAAGTTCAAAATCCAAGTTTTGGGAAGATTGAAAAAAATATCTTATAATAATGGAATTTACGTTGTATAACCACCATATTTTTTCTGGAAAATCGGCCTTATTTAGAATACGGAACCATCATCTAAAACTAAAATATGTATTCAAAAATATTGTACAGATAAAAACATTTGTGGTTGAAAGTTTAAAAATTTTAAAAGATCTTAAATTGATAAATAAAATAAATTTCTGCTTAGTTCACAGCAAAAAAAAAGTAGAAAAATAAAATTCAAAATTATGAATTTTTCCCATAAAGGCAGTTTAATGTCAATTAAGTCCAACACAGTGGCGGATCTAGAATATGGGCAAGGGGGGGCTAACATATAATCAGATTGAAGTTGATACTTCCCATGCGTTTTTACCATTTAAAAACATGTCTTAAATTATAAAAGTATTTATTAATATTTACTAGTTTAATCAAATAAGACTAATTAATTTATTAGTAATTAAATTAATGTATAGTTAAGTTTGTATCAAAATTAATATTAATGGTGTGACAACCAAACGTTTTACGATGAAGGGAGCCAGATGGTAAAAAATTATTGGATTTTTATTGTATCTTTATTCATGCCCTCCTAATCGAAAGGTTAAATAGAGATACGTACTAACTACTAAAACTAAGCCTTTACACGGCCTTAACGCGACTTTTGTTTTTGAGAGTTTCTGCCGTATATTTTTCCAAACCATCTTTCTCAATTATATTTTAGGTAACTATCATGCATTTAATTTGAAAGTTTAGCGAATAATATCTAGCCCCTAGTATAAAGGGGGGTCTGGGGGCCCTCCCCCAGAAATTTTTTTGAAATTTGACCTTAAAAGTAGCTTTTTGACTCAATTTTGGTCATTTGGCAACCTCTGAATGACACCCGAAAAGAATGTTTACTGTTCTAATTCTGTTCGAAGAGAAAAATTGGAAATACGTAAATATGGTTATGATGATTTCAAGGGGGGCGGTTTGAATTCCTGACATACTTTGTTATTTTCTACTTAACTCTCTACTTTATAATTTCTTAAAATAGATCCATAGAACCTGCCGCAAACAAGTAGCTAAAAATATTTGTTATGAAGCAAAATGGATCATTCCAATTATGAAAACGACCTTAAAGATCCGAGAGACCCCGATCGGAACATTTAAATAGTAAGTTTTGTAAAAACCAGGGGGAAGATGATAAAGATCTTGCACTAAATCTCAATGGCCCCTTTAAATTTTGAATCAAGTCTATAAAAATGTAAAGGGCTAAATATTTTGGAGGGGGCTTTTTGCTGTTTAGTGGTTAAAGCTCATTGGAATCTTTATGTTGTGAAAAGCATCTACATATAAAAAGCGCCGAAGCTAAAAATTTTTGAGTGGGTTAGTGCTGGTGTTTAGGCTAAAGCTCATTAAATTTTAAACAGGCTAATTCTTTTTAAGGGGTCTTAGAGGCCTCTTTAAATTGTGAATTGAATATGCAAAATATAAGTAGAGGCTATAAATCATTAAAGGGCTAAATATTTTAAAATTTAAATACATAAAAACGCAAGAAAGCTAAAGCTCATTGGGCCCTTAAAATTGTGAATCGAATCTATAAAAATGTAGGGAGGCTAAAGATTTTGTAGTTAAAGCTCATTGGAACCTTTTTTTTGAAGCTATGAATTCCATTTTTATAAAAGAGCAGAAAGGGCTAAATCTCATCTATCTTGGAGGGGGCTAAATCAAGCTCATCAAGTTATGAACCAAAAATATAAAAATTTAAGGGAACTAATGCTTTGTAAGGGCTAAAGCTCATTGGCCTCTCTAAATTCTTAATTTAATGCACAAAAACGCAGGTGCTGAAAGTTTTGCAGGGGCTAATATTTCGTAGGGGGCTAAAGATCATTGAATACTTTAAATTGCAACTCAAATCTACAAACACGCTGGGGGCTAAAACTCTTGAACTCCTTAAATATTAGGGAATTGATTATATAAAAATGCAAGGAGCAAAAACCCACTTTCCCCTAATATGTTCATTGATTCTACAAAAACACAGGTGCTATAAAAATGTCCTAAGAAAAATCTTAGAAGGAGCTAATGTTTAGGAGATAAAGAAAGCTCTTTGGACAGTTTGAAATGTAAAAAAACTACAATTTTTTTTAATTTTTCGAAAAATTTCCATTTTATCCAGTGTGAACTGAAGTCCTAAGGGGGGGGCTATAGCCCCCCCCTAGATCTGCCACTGGTCCAACATTCACTGGAAAAAAAAGGTAAAAACACTAATACTACATGAAAATCAAATTTACATTACAATGAATGAGAAAAGAAAGACAATAAATTAAGACGATACTATGAATGGGTATTGATTTCTACAAATTCAAGGGGCTATATCAGATTTATTTATTTCCCCCCTCTTTGCTCTCATATGTAGAGTGAATCTTACAAATCGAAAATTTTTTAGCACAAAATATCAGTTTTTCATTTTATGGTCTTATTTCAGATTGATAATTCAAATAAGGAGCTGTTATGTATTTATTTTACGGCAGTATATAATGAGGAAGTTGCATGATATTTTTTTATTTTTTTAATCGATTACTCTTGCAAAAATAAGCAACTACCCAAAATTTGAGGCCGATCGAGAAATTTTTCGATTGTCAAAAAAATTAACAAAAATCCCCTTTTTAAAAGCGCGCGAAAACGCCAAGAGTTTGGATGTGACGTCATCTTATACTAAACATTGTTGTAAAGCAATGGAGTTAATGGTATTATTGTTGACGTCATCTTATAGTTTAAACAATAAACGTTTTCAGTCACGTGTTTTTTTCTCGACTTTTAAATTAAAATATTTAATTAACTGTACATTTTTTGAAAAACTGACTAGATATTTCATTTTACCAAACAAAAAACCATACGGAACACTTGTTTGTTTTTGAAAATCTGACACATGCAACTTCTTTATTGCTACATAAGATTTTTTTAAAATTCTGTTTGTAAGGGGACTCAAAAAGTAGTAAAATAAACAATGGAAATTGATAATTTTTCTTTAATGCGGAGTCAAACATTTTGCCAACTTTTATATAAATTCTGATAACATTTGAAGACACTAATTAAATTGAAAACTCAAAAGAAAAAGCTGATTATTATTTTATCTAATTTTTGTTTTAAAAATGCTCCTTACACATTCAGTTCCCTTCAGTTCCTTCAAAACTTTTTATGCTTATTTCTGTAATATACTTAGAAACAAAATCAAGGATTAAATCCTTTAAACATACCTATTTCTTTACTTATAAAGCTTTATGTTAAAGTAACTGCATAATTTCTTTAAAAAGGGTATTTTTGTGTTTTTATACCTATAACTTATCATAACCGAGTTTCAATTCTTAGTTATATGTTAAACTTAATTGATTTAACACATTTTAGGGTTGTTCAACTCAGGAATGTGCAAGGAGCATTTTAACTCCCTACTGCCCATGATAGAAAATAAGCTACCTTAAGTTAAGCTTCAGTTTTCATCATGTTTTTTTAATTATTGCAACAATAGATTGGATTTTGGTTACATTTGTTTTCCGGTAGGTATGCTTGATCTCAAGGATCAGTTTATACACCTTCGTCAAGTAAGACAGACACAACATAATTTTTACTGACACAAATAAGGAAATTACATCCAGGGGGGTCCGGTCATCCGTCCCCCCCTGGGAACAGGCCATCCGTCCCCCCCTGGGAACAGGCCATCCGTCCCCCTATTGCAACAATAATTGCTTCTTCATGTGCTATAATTTTTAAAGTTTCTCTTCGGTCCCTGTTTCAAAATAAAAAAAATGTATTCAAATAAAAAAAATCGGCATTTTATTTTATTTGGTCTTAAATTACATGAATGAGGCAAAATACAATTTTTTCCATGTTGTTTTTGGTAGGCATTAGAGGGTTAAACAAAACATTTTTTTGTAACTTAAAATTCACTTTAAAAAAACTTTAATACGAAGTGTTTTTCATTTGTATTTATCGAAAAAAAAGACAAAAATTTTAGATACCCATTTTATTGAAATTAAAAAATAAATTTAAAAGCCCCTCTCCACCTGAAAGTTTTCATCTCATCAATAAATAAAAATACGGACTTGTTGTTTCGGTTGAAGAGCTAAAGTGACAGTCATGACGCAAGGCGCGCGTGTGGTATTTCTACACACAACAAGCTATAAAAGCGATACTATTTATTTGAAGACGGATGAAGTTACAACATGACTGAAGATTTTGTTTCATGAGTAGTGATTCGGTTCAATAACATGCATCACAGGAGAGAAGGGGGGAGGAAGGGAAGCAATGCATGATGGAGACGCAACAGCTTGGTCACGTTGTACCTAAAAACAGAATATTTGCAAGTCATATATATAAAGGCTCAATAACATTGCCAGAAAGGGATTGGAGGTAGTAAAAGAAGGAGAATCGGAGAAGGTTAGAGAAATGATGTGAAATGAAATGGGGCAATGGGGCTGTTCTACTATTACGTAAGCGCACCTAATTATGTTTTTATACACTTTCTATGGGGAATATAATAGTTGGTATCCCTGCTATGTGGAAGATGAAAATTACACACTCATAACCCAATCTTTTAAATACAGTCGACTCCGCTTATAGTGTGATCACATTTATCCAAGAGTAAAATGATATAACAATATCCGATTGATAACAATAAGCGATTTGATACTAAATAGTTTCAAACAGTCTAACCCAAGTTTTGCATTAAAATCACAACTTTGTAGTTGTAATTGAAGTATTTAAAAGGATTCCCTATAGTTTGTATTTTGCAAATTACACTTTCTTAAAGAAAAATATGAGAGTGGAAGATATATTATTAATAAATTAACTAACGTATTTGAATTCAAATTGTCCTTCAAACGGGGAAAAAAGAGATTAAAGGAGTTTTTAGAGGATTTCACCTAATTTTGAAACAGATCACATAAAACGGAGCATTTTTTACATAAAATTAATTTGGAGTGACATGGACTGATCACTTTTGATAATATTATCCGATTGATAACATTAACCGTGACCACATTTAGCGAACTCGACTGTATTAGTCTCTTAGACTCTTAGAGTGTTCGGTGATCATGGTTAATGTTATCAATTGGATAATGTTATCGAAATCGACTGGTCTCGATCACTCCTATTTAAATAAGCGCAAATATGTATTGTTTTATGTGATAATTTTATTGTTTAATCTTATCATTGTGTGGTTAAATCCAGTAAAAACCTCCTTTTTTCACTTTTGAAAACCAATTTCAATACATATGCATTTAAAATGAGTCATTAATTTAGCTTTGAGTTTGATCCACTCTGTATACTTTTCTTTAAAAATTTTTAAGTTGCAAAATACATACTAGAAAATTGTTTTAAATATTTCAACATGGACTACACTTTCGAGATTTTAATGCAAACATTCGTGTTACAGTGATGGCCGCTTTTTAGTATAGAACCGCTTATTGTTATCAACCGGATATTATCATCATTTTCATCTTGGACAAATGTGATCACATTTAGTGGAGTCGACTCTAGTTAACTATACCAACTTCTAACTAGTATGGAAAAATCTAGTTGCAACTAGTAGTTAACTATTTTACAAATTAACTACTTGTTAATACAAATAGTAATACTACTTGTCTATTTAATTTCATAATTAAATAATAAGTTTGATATTTACTTATTACTTCAATACGTAATCTCAAATCGCTGCGCTGCGATCGTCAATTTTGTCATTTTAGCATAACTGCAATCGTAAGGCAAAATGACATAATTGCAGGCGTATCATTGAAGTCGTTAAGGGACGCCGGCACGGCGAAGCATTTTCTCTAAATACCCGGTCAAAAAGGGCTTAAAATAAAGATTTACAAACTATTATGCACTCATGCTTTTTATTGAGAGCGAAAAGGTTTTTTTCGTCTCCTGGAAAGTTGGGAAAATGCAGTTATATCATGTTGCGCCTTAAGCGACAAACTTTAATAAATGAAACACTGTGTTTAATTACCCTAAATTATATATAAAAATAATAAAAATTATATCATTCAAAATGTTTCACTGATTTCCTCATTTTAGTCATGACCTAAAGACTTAATGAAAAGAGACGAGCTGTATTTAAGATTTTTTTTAATTTAAAAGATTCTTTTATTTAATTATTTTTTTCACGATTCTTTTTAAAATTGTGAGTTATCAGTAGGGCTAGGATTTATATGTAATTATATATTTGTTCAGAAATCTGATATTAAAGTGTGCTCTTGAATTCTATAAGTTTTAAAAGATTTTGAATCGATTAAGACCATGTTAATTTTTTACTTATTCTCACATATTTCGGTTTATTTACATATTTTTACATATTCAACCTATAACTACATATTTTTATTACATATTTATACATTTTCAAGTTTTTTCAAAAATAATCACATGTTTGACCGATTTTCAAATTAATGTAACCCATAAAATGAAATACGCATTCAGATTGTAGTTAAAATTAGTGCACCCAATGCTGAATTTAACTTTTAAAAGGTTGTGAAGTCGGGATTGTCAAATGAAACGTACCAGGCGCCCCAAGAAGGAGAGTAGACACACGGTTTTCGTTTTTTTCCCTCGCAATAAGACAGCAAAAAGAACATAAGCTGTCGGCAAATAACGAAAACCACCCTTCCCTAATATGTGCTTCAATATATTTGAATATGCTTGAATGTATTTAAATATGCTTGAATATATTTGAAAAAAAGCCCCTTTAAAAATTACTTAACATTTTCTTTTTATTATTACACATTTGGCATTTTTTATACATATTTTGCTAAAATAAACACTTATTATATGTACATATTTTGGATTTTTAATTACATGTAAATCACAGCCCTAGTTATCAGTAACTCTCGAAAATTGATTTGAATATCCTAAAGAGATAGGTTTATGATCAATTTGTATTGCTCTACCAAAAACTCTCCAACAGAACAAACACATCCTAAATGGGATTGTCATTTATAACCACATTATAATCACCCAAACCCGAAAATATATTACCCTCCCTCTACTTTGTCTGTTAAATTACCAAAAGTGTGAAATTGTATCCGAGGTAGCATTTTTTTCATCCCACCCACAGAGCCAGTTTTCGGAAGGGAAAAAAATTTATTTTTTTACACAGACTTGTTAAGTTTGTGAAAGAGCTGGTTTTTTTACTCTTAAGTAATACCCCCTTGTGGTAATTAAGAGCAATTTTCTTAGTAGGTAAAAAACATCTTTCCTCATCGTTTGTTATAAGAAAGATGATTTACGATTAATCATGAGGTAATATTATTTTTAATCGATGTTGCTTCGTGTCATTTTGTAAGAAATTACGTTGTTTGTCCTGTTGTTAATTAAATGGCTGATGAAAAATGTGTTGTAGCATTATTTTCATTTTAGATTTCTCAAATTCTGTAGCTATTATAAAGGATACCACTCATGTAAATAATTTTTACCTTGCAATTAAACCCCTTATAAAATCATGTGAAATCAAACTGTAAATGCATGCGTTTCTCAACCCTAAGTAAACACACCAATTAACACTTTTCTAATCAAACCATTGGCGATTGGGTTTGTGTGTGAAAATATAGTGTTGCTATCAGAACACAAAAGGTGTTAAAGTGTTCTATCTAACAACACAAGAAAAGTGTTGTTGGCGAAGAAAGTGGTGTGAAGCGTTTCTTGTGTGCTTTTTGTGTTTAGATTATAAATTGATGAAATTACACTTTGATAAGTTTTAGATGTATTTTCAATTGCATATTGGGGAACTTCAACTTAAGAAAACATTTTTTTCTAAATATCTTAGATATAGTAATTTAAAATGAGAAAATCGCTTTTGTGTACAACAAATTCTGAGTGTGTTCTAAAAATTTTAGAGTTGTAAAATATGTTTAAATAAAAAAGTGTTCTTAAATTAGGATCGAACAAGTTTTAGAACTAACGTGAAAATCCCACAAGTATGCCCAAAGTTTTTATATACGGTATCACTGTTTTTTTATCAGGAACCATAAGAAAAAAGATTTAAACTATAGTACACTTTAGAATATCATTTCTAAATCGTTATTTTACAATTATGTATTTCCTACTATTAAAATAGGTACTACATTATCAAAAACTGATTATTTTACCTTAGTTTTTTTTAAGATATTAATATCAGGTATTAATTCATATGACAAAGTATTTGGGACTTAATTTTAATTGCTAACTTGAATATGTTTCTTCCTCTAGGGAACACATGAACTTGCACTTTTAATCTTCAAAAAATTGTAACGAATGATTAATTCTTATTCCAGATATCTGCCATATTTAAATTACTAAAAATATTCATTGTAAATTTTAATACTAATTGTAAAAACCAACCCAGGGTTTATAAATAGATATTTTCTTTTGAAACTAGAGTTAATTAAATAATGATTAAAGGAAATTAACTAGATATTATGTAAAAATTAAAAGGTAGTTTTTTAAGTATAAAATTTTTTTCTGTAGATACATTTTCCTTATTTTTTATTTTATTCTAATTGACTACACACATATTTTTAATCTAGTTTATTTAAGCCAAATATCATTAAAAACCTCATTTAAATATTTCTATTAATAAACATTTTGAAATATCGTTCTTTTAAAATATAATCTTAATGAATAACTTTACATGTAACACAATTATTTTAAAAAGTAATTTAATTATCTTCTTTTAATTATACTTATAATTTAAATGTTTCTATTTAAAATCATTATTTTAATTAAATTTAAAGCATTAGATTCTGTTAAATGTTTTCTATGAAAATGTTTTTACAAAGTTAATAATAATGTTTACAGTTTAAAATTTAAAACTGAACCACACCTATAAATTTATACAATGTAGATTTTATTCTTTATTATATTTAATTTAAAGTGGGATATATTTTTTATTATATTTTTTATAAAGCAGATTTTACAACTTTATTTAAATGTCATTACATATTTCATGATATTTTAGTTATTTTACTTCATACTCACTTCAACTCAATTTTGCTTCACTCAAATCAATTCTCAATCGATTCTATATCTGATTGCAAAAACATTTTTTTCTTGTTTCTTTCATTTTTACATATTTCTTAAAGAAAAATCATGTTTTTTTCAATATCCCCTCTTCTGAAAATTTAAATATTTAATTTTCAAAAATTTTAAGCATTCTTAAAATATATTTTTGTTTACCGTTAATTCTTTATAGTGCAGTCATAAAAGAACTAAATTAAGTTTTATAAATTTCTCCTAAACTTTGCCCTACATTTTTTAAAATAACAAATATTTCAGACCATGCCAAAACTATTTAAAGAAAAAGTGGTTCTTACACATTACTATAACAACAATATAGTTTTCTAAAGTATTTAAAATTCTAAACTCATTTTAAACGAGTTACTTTAGATTAAAAATGTCAACATTAAATTATTGTAATAAAATAAAAACGATGACTTTGATGTTTAAAGTAAGATCTTTTCTATAACAAACACTCTCTGTTTACCTCTAAATATTTTTTTCGATTAAAAAAAACTTATGAAACTAGTTAAGATTGTGAATTAAATAGCTATTTTATTACGCTTTTGAAAATACACTCTCAAGTGTATAGGTAAAATAGTTTATATTTACAAATTTCAGAATTTTTAACTAGATTCCAATTTTGGTTTTCAGCTTTTAATATGTTTTCATGAACGAAGTATAAAAATATCTAGTATCATTAGATATCCTTATTATAAAACAAAATTATTTGTTTTGCAATAACATAAAATGACTATTC
Source organism: Tetragnatha versicolor (assembly GCA_024610705.1). Lineage (NCBI taxonomy): Eukaryota > Metazoa > Arthropoda > Arachnida > Araneae > Tetragnathidae > Tetragnatha > Tetragnatha versicolor. Next base: position 65,846,644 of record JANDEH010000004.1, on the reverse strand, counting down.
TAAAAGAATACTTTGAAAAAAAAAGGTTTTTATTTGTCTATTTTTATAGGAACAACATAACCCATTACCTGATTAAATTTATAAAATCTTCATTTTAAAAACTATGACCAAGTGTATTCAAAACCTAAAACAGAAAAAATTCTATATTATTTAATATTATTGTATACAATAGTTATTATCTTAAGTAATAATTTTTATTGTTAAAAATGAAATATTCGCATTAATATCAATGCTCAAATTTTAATTTAAGAATTATTTCTTATATACTTTGATCCATAACATGACGATATCAGTACTTTACGTTAAATTTCAAATAAACTTATTATAATCACTTAATTTTTTTCTATTATTTAATAACAAATTAAATATTTTAATGTGCAATAATTATAAGTTAAATACATAAATACACTAATATATAATAATCTACCTGCAGAGTTACAAAATATATATCTTCTTATCCCTCTTTAAACGGTCACTGTTGTATAATTATATAATTCTCTTAAATGATGTGGAGGATCTTTTTTATTTTAAGGGAAGCACAACATAAATTTTTTGCCTTATTTATTTCATCTTGTTATAAATTTACATGACATATTTTCCATTTATTTTTTGTGTAATTTATATTTTATTACTGTGATGTACTATGTTTTATTTTATTCAACACTCTATATCAATCTATTCCATTTTTTATTATTATACAGGGTGTTTCAAAAGTCCGTTTTGAGGCTTTATTTTATTTGTCTCCTTGGGTCATTGAAGTAAGATCTACCCCAGGTAAAGTGATCCTGGGGACTTCATTCGGATAACTTACATCGCCCCTAACGGCGGAATAAAAAAAGTTAAAAAATTGATTAAAAACTAAAGGGAATAGAGCAAAAACCTCAATGATAGTATTGTTGCCACCTAAATAAATAACTCACTGAAAAAATTTCATGAAACTATCGTGAATAATCAAGATGATATTCGCATGCGAAAACAGCACTTTTTCAAAAATAAAAAAAGAAAATTTCGCAAATTCGCAAATTTTTCAGTTGTGTTATGTAGTTTTATGTTTTTTAGTTAAATAAGGACAAAATTAAATCCCAAAACTTAAAAAAACTTGCACACATACGAACTTTTTTTTGATGTTTGAAAAAGTGCTATTTCTGCATGCTAAGAATATTCACGATGTTTTCATGAATTTTTTTCAGTGAGTTATTCATAACGGTGGCAACAATACTCTTACTGAGGTGTTTGCTCTATCTCCTTTAATTTTGAAATTAATTTTTTAGCTTTTTTATTTCGCTCCTAGGAGCACTGTAAGTCTTCTCAATGGGTCACTTACTAGGGGTAGACATTACGTCCATGACCCTAGGAGACTTTGGTTTCAAATAAAAGCCGCGAAACGGACTTTTGAAACACCCTGTATATTTATCCCTACGACCTGATAAAATTAAAAATATTCAACCTTTATTAAGAACAGTTAAGACAGGGGTTCTCAAACTTTTTAACATCGCGACCCACTTTTGAGAAACAAAATCTAACGCGACCCACCGACTTCAGTTATTTATAATTAACTGAACTGAGATAATTATCTCATGCCCCCTCCCCACAGAATTTTAACTTCTCTGACTGGGGTTGTTCACCAACTATTTAGTTACAAGGGTATGAAATAGTTTAATTGTGGTCTAACAATGATCCCTACAGTAAAAGGGGGTTCTGGGGGTACTCCCCCAGAAAATTTTTAAAATTTGACCCTTAAAAACATGGTTTTAACTTGTTTTTTAGCAATATGGGATAAATTACATCAGTTGCATCATTTCCCAAGAAAATTCTTAAAATTTGCATTGACCCCCCCAGTGTGGATGGGGAGAAACACTAAATATTTTTTTCAAATCTTATTTGAATAACCGACTAGATTTGCATTATCGGCACATTGAAGTGACACACATAGTAGGTATTTACATTAATTGCCTTTTCCGTTCCAAGTAGTGTAGTTTTTCCTCAAATTTTTATTATTTTTACTATAGTATGGTAATTTGATAATTTCAAAAGTTCAACTAATAGTTTGATAATTCAAAAGTCAATAACACCGTTTGTGAAAAATTAAAAATCTTCTCGCGACCCACCAAAAACTGACTGGCGACCCACCAGTGGGTCGCGACCCACAGTTTGAGAAACTCTGAGTTAAGATATTGAATTCGAAATTCCCTAAGAAGCAGGCAGGCGTTCCCTCAGTTGCAGAACTTTCGAAATCCCCCTCTCTGATCGGCTTATTCTCCCAAAATGGCAACTTCCCTCGACCAAGCCGCGATCCACCCCCGTCCGCAAGGTTAAGACTCCACAATGCAACCGATTATACCGCCAGAGTTCATCGGCTTCGCTCGGATATATCCTCCACCTAGTTTCTTCTGGATGAGGCTCTCTCAACCCTTCGTTAGTAACCCACACTCTCGCAATCGTAGAGTCACTGTGTGAGTAGACGGCACATCGATTCAACTGAAAGGAGCGTGGTCATTTTCTCTCTTTCTAACCCAGGGTTTGAATTTAACCCTTCATCTACTTCATTATGATTTTTTGCAGTTTTTTTCGTGCAAATATTTTTTTAGAGTCACTAAATTGAAAATTAAGGGATATGTATGGAGGGTGTCAACCGGAAGTAACTTACCGATGGAAACTCCAATTGCATTGTTGAAATGCATAAATTGTAGGGTTTATTTCTCCATCTTGATAAATTTTATTCCAAAACATCTTAAATTTACAACGAAATATAAGACAAAAAAAACATAAATTTATATTTATTAAATAATAAAAATTAGAAAATTCAAATTACTAATTCGAAATATTATTTACTTTTATTTAAAATGTTAAATGATCTGGTCAACAAGTAATCGGAGTTTTCAGCTTAAGGCTAAGCGCGCACTAGAGATTTTTGTCGTGGCGACCATAAACACTAGGTCACTCGAGAGCAATGCATTTCTATGGCAGATTTTTGGCAATCGGCCAAGAGTCTCGTCGCCTAATGCGCGCGCTCTAGCTTCTTGCAATAGCCAGGGTGATAATTTTGTCTCTATCGCCGTGACAAAAGTCTCTAGTGCGCGCTTAGCCTTAGGCGGAAGTTAAACGACGAGGTGGGACTAGTGACCGGTTGACACCATCCGTAAATAAAATAAACATCTTTGGGAAATTTAATCCGCTAGAGATAATTAATTAAATGATGCTTTTGAGCACCGCCAGTACACGGAGGGCTGAAATATTCTCATAATACAAAAAAATGTGGCTTTGTATAGCAGTTTTAAGTCTTAAAACGTAATACACTTTCCGTTTGACTTTAACTACTTTTGAGGGAACAAATGTGATAATTACGGGAATCCCATCGAAATGGCAGCTGAAGGCACACGTTCAGTTTCAAATATATTCGCATTTATCGCTAAAATACTCATCACAGAACCCCTGTTGACTTTTATCCTGAAGAAGTAAAACTAAAAGAGTGTTCCTACAAAGTATCGTAAGGATGGTTATGCTATGTAATTTTATAGTTGGTGGGACTTATAAGTACCGTCAGTAGGGTAGTAGATAAAGGGTTAATGATTTGATTTTTTAGAATGGGGATTCTCTTTGTACTCTTAAAACGACAGTTTCAAAACTTAGTAAAAATTACTCAAACTGGCTCCGAATCAAATTTACTCAATTTGAAAACATGAATATACTAATTTCTGAAAATGTGCAGATACTCAAAAATGAAACTTCTTGAGTTAGTGCACGGCATTCTCATGAATCACTATGGATCACAGGTAGTCACTATGACGTGCTAAGTAGTTTTATAATAATAATAATAATAATAATAATAATAATAATAATAATAATAATAATAATAATAATAATAATAATAATAATAATAATAATAATAATAATAATAATAATAATAATAATAATAATAATAATAATAACTCCAATTCATGAGAATTAATTTGGCTTAATTTGTGTTTATTAATACAGCGCTTGCCGCGTGACACCAAGAGCGCGTGCATACTTATAAGTAACACGTGGGAAATAAATTATCAAGAAGAAAAAACTTGTGTAAAAGATATTGTAACAGGAGCTTATAAAATTTACAAAAACAAGGTTTTTTTTCTTTTATTCACGGTCATTTTTCATATATTTTTCTGGAGGATATTGACTATATGGCAAAACCCTAAGCCCCCCTCCCCCTGTGACCAAGCGTGGCACTTTGAAGACCTCCCTCCCCCTGAACGGGTCACGTAATAGTCAGTGGCGGATCCAGGGGGTGGCACTCTGAAAAGTGCCCCCCCCTTGGAGACCCAAAAAGGTTCTCAAAATGAGTAAAAACCCAACTTTTACAGTTCTAATTTCGAATTTTTTTCTGGGGGAGGACCCCCATACCCCCCATTAGTATCAAAATGGGGTATTCAGTGTTTATTTTTAGGAAACCCCCAAAATTTAGACATTTTGGGTCAAAAAGTAAAGGTAACAGTGTTGAAAAGTGCCCCCCTTAGGCTAAAAACGTTTCTAAAAATGAGTTAAAGCTCTACTTTAACACGTCAAATTTCAATTTTTTCTGGGGGAGGACCCCCATACCCCCAATGGTACCACGAGGGGATCTTGTCAGGAACCTTGGAGCTACCCTTGGAGCCGTGCCTGGTAATAGTATGGGTAAGTTCCCTAATTTTTGTGGGAGAAAAAGACATTTTCTTCTTCGTCAACGGGACTTTACTTTTTCCACCCACCCATGACTGGTCACCCCGCCGAAGCTCTCGCTATCGCATACCCATCCTTACGATTCGCTTATTTAAATCCATGCACTCACTCTCTCTCTCTCTCTCTCAATTCACTCAGCCTTGGCCCGCTTTCTCCTTTTTTTTTTCATTACGGGATTGTTTGCTTCACTTTTCCCATGACACGTTTTTTCTTCCCTCTCTCTCTATCAGTTGTTTGTTGTTTACTTTTTTTTGCTATTTTTTTTCGTTCACGGACGTTCGTTACTCTCGTCGCTAGTAATAGCAGCGTAAACTCTTGATATTTTCTCTCTGGCTGAGGGACGCGCGGGTCTTGGTCCTTCAACCCTACCGATGGCGCGTGTGTGACTGATTACAGAAAAAGGGGGGAGTAGTGTTAAAATAGATTGCGCAAGACAAGCGACTTATTGAGTTTGCTAACTAAATGGGATCCGTCGTGACTCAAGCTCGGTGCTTAAATAATAGCGCACCACACTTCTATAAACAGTGTAAGTGCCGCATTCTAGGGGTAAACCCTATCCGAAAATTTTTTTCTGGTGTTCCATAAACCAGAATCAAATTATACTGGATCCAGTATAAATGACACTGGAACTAGTATAAATGATACTGGATCCAGTATAATTTGATACTGGTTTATGGAACACCAGAAAACTTGCACAGAGAAGGTTACTATGAGATATTATTATCATTTTAAAAAGGGAATAAGTCAAAAAAAACCCCAAGTTTTGAGAGGAAAAAACTGTATGATGCAATTTTTATTGTATAACCATCAAATTTGTGTTTGGAAATACAGAACCCTTTTTATAGTACAGAATAATGATCGAAAAAATATAAATTTATTCAAAAATATTTTGCAGTTGAAAAAAGGTGATGGACTGGTTCCCTTTTTCGACCTTACCCCCTGTTCCATTTACCCCTTAAATTTTAGCTGAAGAAAAATCTTAAAAACCACTTTATTAGACTTATTCTCCCTCTCTATAACTAAATGGGATCCATCGTAATTCAAGCTCAGCGCTTAAATAATAACGCGCCACGATCACCTATAAAAAGTGCTGGCGACGCATTCCAGGGGTAATGTATTCCAGGGGTGTGCAGAACCCTTCTCAGAAGGGACAGGGTTCTCTCTCTCTCCCTTGTACGTCTCTTGAAATTTGCTTTATTTTTCCAAGGGACCTAAAATCTAAACTCCTGAAAAACATCTATCCAAGAGAAAAAGGAAGCTGTATGGACAATTTAGTGAAATGAATTCCTTAAATCAATAAAATTATGTTTAAAAGTGGAATTCTAACCTTTTTTGCACTTTTTTGTTCAGTTATTCATTCTAAACTCTTTCTCCTCGTGACATAATAAGAAATATAAGGTTAATAATTTTTCAGTTACCTCCTAATTTTGTTGTAATTTACTCCTTTAAGACTCCTGAATTTTACTATCTTAGCTATAGTATGAACCCTGAAAAGTTACTAGAAGTTATTCTCAGTTCTTTAGAACTAAGTAAAATTACCCAGTGTTGTATAACTAAAGTAAGTTGCACAACAAAAAACTTATTTTTTTTATTCAATTTCGCTCTCCCGTTAAAAATCGCCAAATTTTTTATGTTTTCATTGATATAACTTCCTTTTTTAATGGAGTTGTTTGCCATTTTGAGAGTTATTCCTACCCTTTGGCGATCAAAACAGCCTGGCAATATTGAACGAGAAAGATTGTGAAATTAATCCTATTTTTTAACAGTTAATACCACTTCATTTTAGCTTGGAGAAGATATTCATGTATCATCTTCTTTTGAATTGTTTTCCTATTAAAACTGCACTAGTTTAAAATAGTATAAATATCTCTGCAAAATACTTTCATTCATAAAAAAGTATCAAATTTTCAAAGTATTCTTCTAATACGTAAGAAAAGTTTCTTGCATAAATGCAAGTGGTAATTAGTTATGTACAGTATTAAATTTATCATTTTAATTGCAATTTTTTTATAAAACATAAACAATTTTACATTAAAACATTGCATAAAATTTTATTATACAGTATAGACATTACAAACCACGATGATATTTTACACTTATCTATAAAAATTGACTAAACATGGGGCATTTTTAGTTAATAAAATTGTTTCGCTCGAAACATGTTAAAATCTTGTAAATTCCATTTTAAATTTTAGGTTTTAAAAAACGACCTTTTATCGAAATTTCCATTAGGAGTTAGTTACAAGATATAAACACACACACGAAATTTTTAGAGTGTAAGTAAAAAATGTGTTAAAATGTTTTTATGGGATTTTTATCATCAACTGTATAGTCTTTTTTAAAACTTTTACTTAATTATCACTGATTGTTAATATAAGTGCTCTGTTAGATAATGTAAGAAGTAAAGAAAAATTAAAGGGTAATACAGGTGTATTTTTAAAGACATTTTCGATATTGCGCCTGCGAAGCTCAATCAATCGTTTCAAATCAAATAGTCATTCAACGATCTCTTGAGTGTCAGTAACACCACCATGCGAGGGAGTACAAAACCCACTTAACCTCGAGAACAAAATAAAACTGGGTCAGCAGTCAACCAAAATGGGAAAATCGAGAAAGAAGCGCATCATATCGAGAAAGCGAAGAGCAAGTGAAAGTGCAACAACCGCAAATCCGATAGATATGGCTAAAAAAAGGAGAAGCAAACACACAGTGAAAGACTCTTCCGCGCCAGCTTGGCGATCGGATCTTGGCGACTTTCTCGAGGTCACGTGTCGAGGTTGAAAACGCGGCGCGGCGATTCCTACTGCCGCACTTCGAGATTCAGTTTAGGACATAACGCGATTCGTCCTCTCTAGCACACGACGCGAAATTCTAGAGCTCTTCTCGCCTTCTATATAGTGCATGGTGTGTTACTAAAGAGTGTGTTTGTGGATCTCTCGACCAGATTTTTGCAAAGACCTGTTGCTTGCAGTTTTCTCGGCGTTGTGTGTGCATTATTACTATTGTTGACTTTTTTCTGCACGTGGATTTATTATTAACTCTGTTGTGCCCCACGATTATTTTTTGGATTATTTCGTGAAAACATGACATTTGGAAGGAAATCATGTAAGTAGCGCTTTTTTTATTCATTTGAAAAGTTTGTTTATTTGTGTGAAAAATATCGGATTTTTTTTTAAAAGTACTTCACAGTAAGTTTTAAAATATATATTAATTTAAATACTCTAGTCTAAACCGGTTAATTTTTTAATTCATGCTTTAATACCGATCTGATAATTCATTATACCTGCATAAAAATAAAATGACTCATTAAATGTTATGTTACCTATTTCATCCTGTTTTCCGTAATGTTCTCCATCACTTTCTGTGATAGTAAAGTATACTCAATGAAAATTTCTGTAGGATATTTCTCTACAAAAACTTGATGGGTAAAATTCGCTGTTAAACTCAGCTTATTATTTGACTTAAAAGTCCAAAAAACATTTCGTTATTTATACCTTGAGCTAATGCCTCTTTTTATAAAAGTATGTAATTAAAACGGTTATGAATTTTTTGCTTAAATATTTATATTATATTTTATCAAAAAGGTTTCTCTTCATCTTTCATTCCCTCAAAAATTAATAAATGCTATTTAGTCTTAATCATTAAAGAAAATTTACAATATAGGGTTATAAACCAAGGGAATAGGATAAAAGCCAACTTTACGCATGTACAGGACAACACCTGTACAACTATCTTTCCTCTCAGTGACTCGGTTGCAGGAGAAACAAACTTACAGAGTACTCTGGACGTGAATGATATCGTTATCATTTCTCACTTTCAAATATGTTTATTTTAATAAATTTGATATGTTTGGAACTAAATCAATCTTTTGAAAACATTTAAATCGTGTAAAAGAAGATATTTCTTATGTATGAACGTATTTTGGAGATGTAAACCAATAGGTCATTGATCTATGTGTCTCTCATTTTCTACTCAATTCTTACTACTCATTTTATAAATATAGATTTATTTTTAAAGAATACTTCGCAACTCTTTCTCTTCTGCTCTTTCCTAAATACTATGACTTATATACGTGCTATTAAAATAAACATCATGCACTATACTTTTCGAAATACATACCGGTCTCGTAAGTTCCATCCTTCGGAACTTTCTATTTTTGCAGCGCATTTCGCGTTAGGATCGGCATCGTAAAATTGATGGAATTTTTATGCGTTTTTTTACGGTCTCGTAAATTTGTTTTTTGCTCTCTTTAATGGGTGAAAGGACTGTGGTTTTTGAAAGTAAACAAGGTAATTGCGTAGAAAAACATTATATAATTTATGTACAAAAAATATCCCTCAACTTAACGTTATTGTAATTTGTTTTAATGCAATTCTACAAATAACTTAGCCACACAGTTTTGAAAAAAGAAAGTTCAAATATAACTCAAAAAACTATTGCATTAAAAATACGAATAGTAAGTATAATACGTACTATTTTGTCGTTCAAAATAATTGAATGATTTGATACCTAAATCAATTAATTCACAGTAACATTTTTCATGAAGTTTAAAGAAACATCTATAAATGATATAAAATGCACTTTTATTAGTTAAATTATTGTAAGGTACATCAAGAACATAATTATAGTTTTTATTATTTGGTATATTTTGTGTATTAGTTGATATAGTATATTGTATTAAAATAGGATACGTATACTGTATAAAAGTATAGAAAGAAAATTAACAGGATAATTTTGTCAATTCTTTAGTTATTACAATAAAATCCTACGCAATGAAAATGCAAAAATGAAAATACTATAGCTCTGCTTATATAGCTTTTTGAAAATATGTATTGCTATACTTTCTTAAGAATTTTTGATAGTCTCTTACTTTACATTATTCATGCCACTTTTACAATTTACTATATTTTGTATCACCAAAATCCACAGTTTTTTTTATTATAATGTGCATTATTTTTTATTTAAACATTCATAAATTTAACATTCCTCCATGTTTTTTTTGCTGCTACATTTGAAAGAATACATTTTGTTTTCGCTGAGATAATAAAAAAAGGTACTTGCTCATTAATTTAAAATAAAAAGTATGGTGTAAAAAAACAATCTAATTGGCGTTATATCTAGGATTTAATAAGAATGCAATCAAAATAAAATGATGAGACTTGATGAGTAAAATCTTAGTAGGTTAAATCACCGGCATGCTGATAATACACAAGTACCAGAGAGAAAAGTAAGGGATGGACAATTTCATGGAATGAGTATAGGGGGCGCTAGTTGGGGGCATCATAACATCCTCACCTTACCATAGGGGCTATTCTGATAAACACTTCCCTCTTGGTTGGTCACATCCTCATCTAGTTCTGATGACCTGAGTAAGGAAGTTAGTTGGTTGAAATTATTCTTATCCACAACACACACTTATTTCATTTTGTAAGTTGTTTTTCTCACTTAATAATTTTGAGTTTATTAAGTAAGAACTCCCAAATTCAATAATTTTATAACAAGCTTATACGAATATAATATATTAAAGATGTATTAAAGTTGAAAAGCAGTTGGTTTTATTTAAGTTTATTTGCTTCCCAGAAATTGAGGATAAGATTTATTATTAAACCAAAACTTTAAAAAAATTTTATCTTTTATAATGAAATGATTTGTAATATTTTTTGCACTTGTTAATTTAGTTTTATTCAGCTATTCAAAAAAGCATCTGGTACTTCAAGATCGAAAGGGGTATTCCAAAAATTAATTCTATAATCACTCAAAAAAGGAAAAAAAAAGTTATTAATACATTTATAAAGCACGAATATCCTAAGTTTTCAAGGATAGTTATAATTTTAACTTGGATGTATTTTGTGCTATATTAGAAGGTATCAATCTTTACAGGGTGTTTCAACTAGTCAATCCAAATTTTGCAGAGTCAGATTCCTTGCAAATAAAAAGAAGCCCATATAACTATACCTTTAACGCCCCCATAGTTTACGTGTCCTTTGCAGGCTAAGATGTTAAATATATCCACATGCATGCGCGTGCCGTGGAACAGAATAAACGTTGTCGTAGATGTCTTGTGACATTTTATTTTCCATAGTCTCTATACGCTAGGAATCTTTCAATGTAGAATTGGGGGGGGGAATTGTAGAAACATCCTACGTAATACAACTTATTTTCTGCATTTTATTGCGATGTACATACGATTTCTTTTTTTTCTGCATAAAACGTTAAGTTACAACCCGGTGACCTTACAAAGAAATACAATCTACTATGCTGCCCTATGTATAACCCATGCGATTTGCAGATAAATTATGTTTTAGTTAAACCCTTGTATTACTGCCAGAGACTACATTGTCAAACTATAGGGAACAATTGATATAACAAAGTATATCGTTATTATGTAGACTTAATTGTTGTATTTAAAACGATTACCCGGAATCTATTTTGCAACTTTAACATTCTCGAAAGAAAAATATGAGAATAGAACACATAACACACTTATAATAAATCAATGACTCGTTTTGTATGTTATGTATGATTTGTCAATTGGCCTTCAAACGGGATAAGGGATTTCACCAGATTTTGATAACATTAAACCTTATACATAGATTACGTAAAACATTTACATTTTACGTCAGGTTAAATAGGAGTGATCGTGACCGGTTAATTTTAATAACATTATCAGATTAATAACATAACCGTAATCGCAATAAGCCGAGTCGCTACTGTAACAGGATTTTTCTTTAAATATTAGCTTAGCTGTTACAGGGTGTCCCAAAAAAAGAGACTGACGCATTTTAAAAATCAATGACTAATAACTCCAAAACTAAAAAAGATAAAAATATGCGGTTTTTACATCCTGCTCGTGGGAGTCTTAGGTGTAAAGCGCAGCAAACCGTTTTAGTTTTCGAGTTATTAGTCTGATTTTACAAATGTTTCAGTCTTTTTTGGGACACCCTATAAGTTGTTTACCCGTAACTTTGATTCATATCTGTGCTTTTTGATGATGACTCTGACGTTTTGCTTTTCTTCCTCCACAGAACCTTTTATGCCTGGACGATGATGATAACAGGCACCGAGCCCCAGCCGGCGAAACAGCTCTCCTCCTCCTCCCCCCCGTACGCCCCTCGCCCCCTCTACGCCCCCCTGAGCCCAGGGAGCTCCACCAACAGCATGTCGCCCAACCCCTACTCCCCGCAACCGCAGTGGGGCGGCCCCCAGCAGCAACAGAACCAAATGGAGGTTCCAGTCGATCTCACGGCAGCACTCAATAAGGCGAAAGAGATCTTCCCAGCCAGGAAGCAGAGGGAGTTCATCCCCGACTCCAAGAAGGACGAGAGCTACTGGGACCGACGGCGACGCAACAACGAGGCCGCCAAGAGGTCGCGAGAGAAGAGGCGACTCAACGACATGGTCCTGGAGACCCGGATGTTGGAGCTGTCCAAGGAGAATGCCATGCTCAGGGCGGAGTTGACCGCGCTGAGGGAGAAGTGCGGGATTCCGGCTGGGCAGCCGCTGATGGGAGAGCCCTTGCTGCACATGCAGCAAGGGCAGGGAGCGAGGCGCAGCAAGTTGCTCAGCTCCCTCCTGCCACCTGAAGATCACGTCCTGCACCCTGCACATCTGCACGCCATGGAGCAACAATGGCAGCAGGAGAAGGCCCATCAGCTGCACCTGCACCAAATCATGCAGCAGAGGCTTGCTGCTGCGGAGCAGCAGCAACAGCAACAACAACAACAACAACAGCAGCAACCCCAACCACCCACTGCCCCCCCGCAGCCCGCCTCCCCTGGGGAGGAGTCGTGGTCGTCCGCGGACGAGCCCGCTCCTCCTGTCAGCCCTCATCACAACCTCCCTCACAAGCTGCGCCACAAGACCATGATGACGTCGGAGGCTCACCACTCGGACAGCGGTCGCAGCAGCGACGGGGACACCCCCGCGGGGGTGGAGGAGCCCCCTCGCAAGATGCCCCGGCTGACCCGCGGCGACTCCGACCTCCAGGCCGAGAACTTTCACCTGCGGTTCGAGCTGAAGAAGCTCGCGTCCGAAGTTGCCGTAATGAAGGACATATTGATGTGCAACCGACCCCCGTCCCACGACCCCACCACCCCTCCCCACAGCAACCGGACGTCGCCGGACATTGTGGTGGACGGCAACCAATGACTCTCGCAATCGAGGGCGAGTCCCTCCCTCATGACTTTTCCATCGCTCAGATCCGAATTATCTGGTGAAGCCTGACTTACACGCTCTTGACTTTTCTCCCCATCTTAGAACTAGTTTCTGACAATTTCAACCCCCCTAGAACAGCTTTCTAGAACTGGTTCCGCATTCAGAAGGGATGTTCCGGATGCCCTGAACTGCATTCTGGAACTGTTACCAGATCCAGAGACCATGTTCAGGATGTCTGTGACTGTCCTGCATAGCATTCTGGAACTGGTACGAGGTTCAAAAGGCATGTTCCGGATGCCCTGGACTGCATCCTGGAACTGTTACCAGGTTCAGAAGGCATGTTCTTTCGATGTCTGTGACTGTCCTGAACAGCATTCTGGAACTGGTATTGGAATTTTTAAAAGGCATGTTCTAAAGGCCAATGACTGCTTAAAACAACGTACTGGAACTGGTACATCGAGGCATGTTCTGGGTGCCAGTGACTGTCCCGATGACTTTTCCGAGCGTGTAACTCGGGCCTCGAAAGTTTCGTTCTGGTTACTTCTCTTCTGTAGATCGTAGCGTATCGAAAACTCTGGTAAAGGATTGCAGCTCGCATCAGTTGTAGTACTCTTTCTCCACGACAGCGAAACTCGGTCAGTGCCGTTGCGGAATGGCGGATCTCTCCAATCAAACGATTTTTTTCGTTTCTTGTGCCAAAATAATTTTTTTCGAAGTTTTCCTCTTTGAATCAGGTGCTGGGCATGTGAAGACGATGGACAGCAATTTTTTTGGGGGAAAAATAAACTAAGTCATTTTCGTTACCTGTAAGGAATCATCCAAAAACACTGTCTTGACTTCAATGGTTAGAATTAAGCTTTAAGTATGCCTTGTTTTATAAATTACCAATTTTAATAGTTGCAAATTTCAATAATTTTGCAAGGATTTTAATTGGGAGAATTTTAGTAGTTGCTAATTTAATTAATAAAATTTATAATTTAATTTAATTAATTAAATTAAATTTATTTCAATGTAATTTGTTTCGGAGGTATCAGTGAGATGCTAATCATTTTATGAGTTCTTGCTAACATAAAAAATTCACGATTCATTTTATGAGTTCTTGCTAACATAAAAAATTCACGATTAACGTAAGAGTTTTAAGGGGTTACTACTCTGTTAATAGTAAATAATTTTTCAAACATATTAGAACTTATCTAAATTTTGTCTCGACGATATATTTTTGGATGATTCTATCATTTCTTCTCATTCTCCCGATCTGAAAGATTCCATTCCTTCAAAACGATGAATGCTCATTGGCTGTGGATCCAAATTGGAACACAAGACAGACATAATAAGGCTAGATGAGAAGTTTCACTTGTAAAAAAATGCATTTACAAAATTCCATATACTTTAGAAGAGTATTTGAACATGTTCCATACTGGAATTATTCTATCCCAACTGCACAAAGATACTACTGTTATACGCTGGACCAGCGCCTTTTTAATTGCTATTTAGGTGATTAATTTATTACATCGTTAATTGCAATGCTAAGATCAAAATTGAACTGATGTTTTTGGTTCAGGTGTTCTTTGTCTTATTCAATGGACCAAATCTATAGTTTTTTTGCTTATAGAGACTCTTAGTAATAAATGAAAATAGCATTTATTTCCTTAGTAGGTATCAGTAGCTTGTTATTTAATGTTAGATGTTGGACTTAGTGTGTAAACTTCGCAGTAAACTGTGCAGACATCAATATTTTTTCATGCATATCCCAGTAGTTCTCTTTGTGAATAGGTTTTGTTAAATATTGCTCAAACGTGCTAAAAAAATCACCGAACAGTATTTTTTATAAATAGATATTCCATTTTTGTGGTACTTTAAGCATGGGAACAAATAATGTTTTAAAAATCGTCCACAAGAATTTGTTTTCATCATTACTTCAAATAGTTGGATGTAGTACTTAAGTCTTACTATCAACCTTTGCCATTGTTACAACTGTGTTGAAGCAGATGCTCAATAAAAAGGTTTCCGATTTAAAAATTACTTTAGTAGGGCTGGCTTTAAGTTAGGAGCGCTTATATTCAGAATAATATTTGGTACCTACGTATTACCAAGTAGACCGTACAGCTGAATCCAAAAATGTTATCAAAGCCCACTGAATGAATTTAACGGTTGCTGAACGGTCGACGGGATAATACGTAAATACCTGACATTTTATATCAAAAGTCATCCCCAAGTGCAAATTATAAAAATATTTATATAATTGTTGTTGAATCCAAGCTGATCTTTAAAACATAAATTAACATATCATAAGGATGTTTTTACAAAAAAATTAGTTCTTTTAAAAAAATCGATAGAAAATAAAATTGTCTTCATTTAAAATGAGCATGTTAGCTTAAAACTGGCCCTTTTTTTATATTTTCAAAAGAAGTAAAGTTTTCTAGGTCAAAACATGTCATGTGAATGCTAAGTTGCTAGTTGGTGTAAAGGTGCCAGATTTCGTAGAAATCTGATTGGTTATGTTGTAGATGAAGTGTAGATATGTTTCCTCAAAGGAATATTAATAATATCTGTTATAAACTTCTGAGTATTATTCTATAATAAACGTGTATGTAGAAGTTATAGATCTGAAAATTGAGACATTGTTTTCTAAAGAACAATAGTTCTATCGTTATCAAATTGTGAATTGAATTTTTCTGGAATTGAAAATAACCCATAGAATATGACAATAGATGATATCTTTCTTTTAAACTAAGAGTACTTAAGCGAAGTTCAATTTATAGGGTGGTGGAGACCTTAAAAAAAGCTTACTCAAAAATGTGATTTCATTCGAGCTTCATAACTTTTATAATAAGAATTTAGAACTTGAGTACAACAATCTAGTTTTCTATGCCGAAATTTCAAAAAAAAAGTGTATTATTCTACCACTCTGCATTTTTCAAAGGCACAATTTAATGGTTCTTACGTATTATCCCGTCGACCGTACCGCTTAATCAAAAACGTCATCAAAACTCATTGACTTTTCTATTGATGTGCCGCTGAATTAAACGGCCTCTGAACGGTCGACGATATAATACGTAAGTACCAATTTAATTTATTTCGAACGAAAACCTCGTTTTTTGCATTTGTAAATATTCACTCGCACCAATTAAATTGCACAGTTGTTCGGTACTCTCGTATTGCTATCTGGCCAGGATGGATTACAAAAAAAATTTTTTTAAATATGGTACTTACGTATCATTCCGTCGACCGTGCCGCTAAATTTGAAAGCGTTATCAAAGCGCCGCAGAATTTGGACGGTTGCTGAACAGTCGACAGGATAATACCTAAGTACCGAAATTATATACTAATTTGAACGTGCAATACTAAGCGAAATTATTTAAACTTTCATCATTACATGTTGTAAATCATTGTAATTACTTGTCACCCACTTGATCATCTTGATCACAAATTATCAAAAAAAATTTGTTGTATAGTGTCAAATTTAAAAAAATACTAATGAAATACCCTCTTTTTTTCGTAAGCCCTACATGTTATCAGCAGTTATGTAAGTAACGCATTTCAAAGACATCTCGTATGTTGTAATTGTAAATATACCATAAATTTCCGTTGATAAAACATTGTTTCTATGTTAATTTTTTTTATTGGAGGGGGATTGGTTAAAATGGGCTTTGAGGGATATTTCGACCAAAATATTGGTGTGCACAAAGGGTGTTTACATCACACTGGATACAAATTAACCCTTTCAATTAATCTTAATCCGCCCGAAATTACTAATAAACCCTATAGGAAATTTGGGACGGCTGAGACTGAAAAGGTAAAATCTACCTTTTTCAGCTTAACCCTTTCAAATAATCTTAAGCTCCCCGAAATTACCATTGAATACTATGGAAAATTTGGGGCTGAAAGGGTGAAATCTACCTTTTTCAGCTTAACCCTTTCAAATAATCTTAAGCTTTCCGTAATGACCATTGAATACTATGGAAAATTTGGGGCTGAAAGGGTGAAATCTACCTTTTTCAGCTTAACCCATTCAAATAATCTTAAGCTCCCCGAAATTACCATTGAATACTATGGAAAATGTGGGGCTGAAAGGGTGAAATCTACCTTTTTCAGCTTAACCCTTTCAAATAATCTTAAGCTCCCCGAAATTACCATTGAATACTATAGAAAATTTGGGGCTGAAAGGGTGAAATCTACCTTTTTCAGCTTAACCCTTTCAAATAATCTTAAGCTCCCCGAAATTACCATTGAATACTATGGAAAATTTGGGGCTGAAAGGGTGAAATCTACCTTTTTCAGCTTAACCCTTTCAAATAATCTTAAGCTTTCCGAAATTACCATTGAATACTATGGAAAATTTGGGGCTGAAAGGGTGAAATCTACCTTTTTCAGCTTAACCCATTCAAATAATCTTAAGCTCCCCGAAATTACCATTGAATACTATGGAAAATGTGGGGCTGAAAGGGTGAAATCTACCTTTTTCAGCTTAACCCTTTCAAATAATCTTAAGCTTTCCGAAATTACCATTGAATACTATGGAAAATTTGGGGCTGAAAGGGTGAAATCTACCTTTTTCAGCTTAACCCATTCAAATAATCTTAAGCTCCCCGAAATTACCATTGAATACTATGGAAAATGTGGGGCTGAAAGGGTGAAATCTACCTTTTTCAGCTTAACCCTTTCAAATAATCTTAAGCTTTCCGAAATTACCATTGAATACTATGGAAAATTTGGGGCTGAAAGGGTGAAATCTACCTTTTTCAGCTTAACCCTTTCAAATAATCTTAAGCTTTCCGAAATTACTATTGAATACTATGGAAAACTTGGGGCTGAAAGGGTTAAATCTACCTTTTTCAATCTAACCTGGCCCGGTCAATGTACACAAGTACCGTTTTTTATCTCGAAAAATCATTCAGTTAGTTTCGAAGAAAGAAAAGAGACATCAGGGTCAGACCACATCGTCATACTATGTTTTAAAGAAATCGACGACTCTGGTGGTCACGTATCGTTCTTTTTACTTTCGATAAAACACACACCATTTATAGCATCTGTTTGTCTATTTATTGAAAAAACTATCCCTCTGTTGTTTTATACTCTATGCCTAGTCTAGAATCTTTTTTGACGAACGATAAAAACAGTGTCGCGGTGTTTCTCTCTGGAATGTTCTTCTCTTCCGTCGTGTGTCGCTCTGAATCATCCCCTCTTGTGAAGTGATGTTGGATATAATAAAATATTTTATTAATGTTTATTTACCTGACTTTGTCTTTTTTCCCCTACTTAGCAACGTGTGAAAGGGTTCTTACAAGAAGAAACTTAAAATTTACACACAAGATGACCTATAGGAACAAACAAATGAATTAACAAATATATTAAAAAATGAAGTATGGTGAGTTGTCTAGGAGTCAGAAACCCATATGGGCAACCTATGGAATATTATAATAAAATGAAAGAGGATAAGAAACATACAAAATATAAAAAAAACATAAGAAGGGTTCTTACACTCTTTAATTAATCGTTATTAAACTTTAACTTATGCATAAGAGAACATACAGTTTAATTTCAATACCTTGATATTGAAGAATTTCGAGTGGGGGAATTTTTGTGTTAACAAGGAAAAATAAAGAAAATCTTATTTTCAAGGGGAAAAATATTTTTTCGAGCTGTTAATAAGGTGTAAGAAATATCAAAGTTCTAGGTAACGAGGTTATACTGTTATTAGGGAACATACCCATACTACGTGACCCATTTTTGACCCCCTCCCCCCCTTGGTGACCATCCGTAGTATATGCCAAGACCCCCTCTCTCCCCCTCTAGTTTTCACGTAGTAATTCATAAATACGGTTTGCCATCATTTTTTGCAAACAGAAAGTTTAAAAATATTAATTTTGCTTAATTTGTCTAATTTTAATAATTAATTTGGCTTAATTAGTCTTAATTTGGCAAATTTCAATAATTAATGTGGCTTAATTTTGTCGTATTGACTAGAAGAAATTGACTACGTGACGAAACCCTAAGCCCCCCTCCCCCTGTGACCGAGCGTGGTATTTTGAAGACCCCCTCCCTCCCCTGAATGGGTCACGTAGTATGGGCACGTTCCCTTATTACTTCAACTTCTAGATTTCATTAATCATTAACTAGTCACGCCAAAATTTGAATCGTAAGTTTGAAAAAGTCATTAAGTATAATAATAAAGTTTTGAGAAAATCGAAGAAAACAACTAATAGTTATGGAATTTTTCTTTATATAGTAACTGTTACCGGTAAAGTTTGAAACCCCAGGATTTTCTATATAGAATAACGGCTCTTCAATACATTGCCTGTAAAAAATAACCACCAAGTTTTTATCGGAAATTCAGGACTTATATAAAGAACAATCATTCAAGAATATTACAAGTGGTAAATTCAAAAATATAGAACATATGATGAATTACGTCACTTTTTTCACCCTTTTTCAATCTAATGAAATTTCAGCTGAAAATATGTAATACTTATATGATATTCATGCTTACACACGAAAAAGGAAGGAAATAGAGACGCACTAATATAAAGTTTTGAAGTATTATGAAAATGAGACGGACAATTTAATTGGCTGTGTCATTCATGGTGTCATTTGCCTAACTACTAATTAAGTGCTCACAGATATCTCGTGGAATAATACTCTATTTAATAATATAATTTATATAATTCTAATACTATAATAAAAACATAATTAAGACACAGTTTAATCACACCACTTTTTAAAATATATTTAGTTTAATAACTGATGCTCTCTCTCTCAATTTGGGTATGGGAACAATGATTGAACAAACTTTCTTTTGAGATTCTGAGGGAAGATTGGTAAGTTGACTGAAATTGCTACTTATTCTTGAGTAAAGTTTTAACCCTTTATATATATATATACTGCATTATGATTTTCTGCAATTTTTTAGTAACTAAATTAAAAGATACACATAAATAAAATAATTATCTTTGGAAAATTCGATCAGCTAGATACAATTAATTAAATTAATACATTTGAGTACTGTCTCAGTGACTTCTTTATCGCAGTTTTAAGTCTTAAAAAGTAATACTCTTTACTTTGACTGACTAACTACTTTTTTTTGCGTGAACAAAAATGACATTCGATCGAAATAGCTGCTGAAAGATCAACTTCAGTTAAATCTATTTGCATTTCCAGATTAAATACTCATCATAGAATCTTGGCAGCGGCTTTTGAAGAGGAAAACTGAAAGAGTGTTCCTGCAAAGTATCGTCAATATATTCATAAGGATGGTTGTTCTATGTAATTTTAAACTTGTTGGGACTTTTTTGTAAGTACCGTCAGTAGATAAAGGGTTAAGTAGGGTTTGAATTTAAATGATTACGTTGTTCGCCAAAACCTAATTTAACAATTAATTGAAGCAAACAACTCATTGGGTTTGAATTTTATTGGTTTCGATTACTTACTTACTTACAATCGATTACTGCTCAGCCGACGATAGTAAAAGGGTCACGTGACTTTTTACTTTAGTATTTTTTATTTTATTTAAAATATACTTAATTTTTATGTTAATAGAGGGTCTAACTAAGGTTAGAGGGAGAAAATGTATCTTCTTCTTTGGATCAACTGCCCCTCAGTTTCTTCCTTTCTCCCCTCCGAGTCTGTTAAAATCACGTGACCCTTTTAATATCTATTACTTAATTCGATTAATTACTTACTATCGATTACTTACATAATTGCCTTGTGAGCAACATGGTTTTACTCCGATGATAATATTCATCATTAATTATTCTATTAATAAAATGAATTAAATTGTATTAATGAAAGTATTTCTATCAAAAACTAAAACTCTGACAACGCAAAAGCACATCGTCCACATACCTACCTCGACAAAACCACCAAGGTAAATGAAATAAGTCAATAATAACAAAAAAGAAAACTAATAAAAATCTAAATAAAGTTTTGGCATAGTTTTCACATTTTTTGTGGTTTTTTAACTTTTTTCGTAATAAAACAAATTTAAAAGTGAAAACTTTTAAGATAATTTTGAAGATCACATTAAACCACAAAATTTGAGACCATAATTAAATTTTTACCAACAGTAGTTCTTCTACAAACTGAATTTTTCAATAATTTTTTGGGGCTGTCGCTCCTTTTTAAACTCCCGGGCACTTGGTCTGGAACCCCCAAATCTTATGTAATTCTGACTCGTCTAGGTGTCTACTATCCCCCCTCTAGAAGTGTGACCCAACATTTATGGGACACCCTGTACATAATTTCTTCATAAAAATACCATTATTTTTTTATACCTCACATGAAAGTGAAAATACACAACTTGTGTTACATTCGTCCTTGACCGATTCATTCATTAATTATGCATTTCTACTCCTCCTCCGAACTTTCGCCGAATTTCTCTACGAAGCCGTTCGGTTTGTTGTGGACCAGTTGTTAAAACCTAACCACTGTGGTGGGATGAGGATGAAGGTTCGTTACGTGGATCAGACGACCTTCCTGGCTTCCAAGGTCCGGTCAGTCGTGACACACTTCACCCCGTTCGAATGAATAATTATCCCCTCCAGAAGAAGCTCCGTTATTCTCTTCTGGAATTATTACTCGTTATTCGTTAGGTTACCGTAATACATTGCAACTCGGATAATAATTAACTCGGTCTTTTGATTTTATTGTGACGGTTTCTTAGGTAAACTATTCATTAAAATTTACTTTTAAGAACACACACAGCCCAAAGAATACCTTCTCTATTCCATAGCAGGGGTTTCCAATTAGCGACCATACTAGGATAATGTAAGCGCACGCCGAGCGCGTAGAGTTTTAGGATTTTGCAGAGAATTTTCCATCAGTTTTTCACAAATTTCTCTTTTAAAAAAGTCCTCTAAGTGAAAAAGAACGATCTGATCAACTTGGCTGCGGCTTCCGGGACTTGAATACGAGAGCAATCGTAAACTTTCTGCAGTGAGTCAGCCTTATAGTTTATACTTCCAACGGAATATAGGGAATACAACCAGTTTCTCATCATTGAGATTTATGACTTTCTAAAGACATCGGATTGATTGAAACTTTAATTTTTATTGTAAAACTGACTAATTTATTTTTTAAACAAAATTGTTATGATTTATGTTAGTATAACAAACGCTACAACCAACAATAGAAAAATTGTGTTACAGCGAATTTTTGACTATTTTTTTAATGTGCGCAGAGAGTTTTTGGTTTTATCGAACTTTTCTGGCGACCCACCAGGTCATTTTGTGCGACCCGCGAAATTCCCCAAAAAAACCTAAAAGAAGCTTCCAGGACACTTTTTAGCATAAAGTTTTTTGTGGGAATAAATATATAAATATGCAGTAGTAATTATCACATTTTAACTGCGTAAATGTTTTGTGTTCTTAAGAGATTGTCTTTAAAATGCGACAGAAAAAAAAATTTTAATGTCGAATTTTTTATTTATCTATTCATATTACATTTTGTTTTGACTACCATATATTTTCTGAAATATTTTTAGGAAATTTAAAAAAGGTATTGTTCTTTGGTCATTTTTATGTATACACGAGTATAGGAATGTATGGAGTTTTAGGTAGACTTGTTGAAGCACTTTGTATATAGGGCATTTCACAGTATTTGTAGAGTCCGTAACATCTAGTATGCTACATTTGCTACATAAATGTAAAATTTTAAAAAAAATTCTATGCTAATGTTATACATATAAACAGTGTTGTGTTAAGTATCAGAAGATAAAATTTAAAAAATATTTAAAATTTAAACAAATTCAAAAGAAAAATATTAAACGTTACGGACTCTACAAATACTGTGAAAATACCCATATAGTATTGAGTTTTTATACTAATTAGCATTGTGATTCTTGGACTTAATCCTTTCAATCCTAAGACTTCCTATGGAGAACTTGGGGTGGCTAGATCTGAAAGGGTTAAAGTGAGATTCTTATTAGTTTTTAGTATTGTTTTTAGAACCCATCATGCATTGTTGCTTATCGTATTTGAGGTTTTTACATTACTGGAATTTTCTATTACAACAATGAACACATTTCGTGAAATTTTTCAACAATAGACAATTTTCTTAAACTGTGTACAATAAAGAAAAATAATTCATTCGAGAACTTTTATGATTATTAGTGATACGCATATTACTAAGCTTAAGTAAAAGTTTGTTATTTAAAGTTTTTCTGATAATCCAGTATTATCTGAAGAATGTCTAAAGGAAAGACAAAGGGTCTTTTCGGTTGCTTCGGCACTCCCGAAGTCACCACTGTACGAACAGTACATATGATGAGATCTGGCAAGACAGATCCCAAGAGATCACAATTCTCCAAAGTGATCTCATGTATCTGCTGCGGAGGAAGATCTCAGAAAGATCTCACCGAGAACGAAAGTCTTGGTCCTAAAGACTCTTCAAAACCCAAGTCAACTGGATCAAGATTTTCCAAAGTTTTCTCATGGCTAAGCTGCTGCAAGGGCACTAAGGAGCAGAAAGGAGCTCAGCCAGTTCCTGATGGCGATCCACTTCCAGGAGGGAATTCTAGTACCCCTGAAGCACAGGAATTTGTTCCATCGGAACAACCAGGGTCAACTGGAGTGGAAGTCGCTCAGCAACCAGAGTCGTCTGATCCGGCATTGGCTGAGCAACACTTGAACTCAGAAGATGCAGCAGCAGTTCCCGACAGCCAGGTTGGTCCGGCTCAGCCCTCTGACGACAAAGCACCTGAAGAAGGTTCGGGCTACATTCAGGACCTAGCACGATCCTCGGAAGACCCCAAGGACCTGGCTCCGAGAAAATCTTCAGTAGACTCCGACCCAGCCTCAGAGCAAGATACTCCAGAGAGGCCCAAGGAAGAAGGCGACATCCAGGACGAAGCGAGATCGTCAGAAGACCTTCAGGACGAGACAAAACCTCTAAGAGACGGCTCGGACGATACCCAGGACACTCCAGAAAGGCCTAAGTTGCCCAAGGAAGAAGGCGGCCTTTTCCACAAGTTGGCCCTCAAGAATGAGTGGACAAGGTCGATGTCCGAGCGCCACCGGGAAATGGACAGGATCAACCAGGTCCGCGCCTCGACAACCAGGCGCAAGTACGTCGGGGTGGAGGAGGACCTGTTGAAAACGTCCATGGGCCTCTTCTTGAAGGAAAAGAAATCCGGCCGAAAGGAGCCCAGCCTCAGGGAGCAGCTCCTGAGACGAGATTGGCAGAAGAGCGCTCGGAGGGCCTACAAGGAGTTCCAGAAGTTGGTGCCGGCCTACAGAGGAGCTGAGTACAGCTTGTGGCAACTCAATCAGATGTAAAATGGCTGTCAGGTCTGCACAACATACGGCCAATAGACCGCATGCTAAATATTCTGAAAATTGCCAAAAATCATCGAGAAATTATTTATTTACAAGATCAAATTTTTGCAAGTTTTTAAAGTTAACAAATCATTCGTTTAAAGATTACAAAACATTCTCCAAAGATTAAAAGCAATACTACTACTACTACTACTACTAATAATAATAATAATAATGGTTTTAAAAGGAAATATTTCTAAGGTAGTAATTAAAATAAGAGGCAAAAATTACATGACAACTCCACTCAATGTTTATAAACACCCTAAAACTTTTAAAAACGTCGGTGTTTTATATACACAGCATAAAAAATTTATTTTAGTAAAAAAATTTTAAGTGCACGGGGTTATTTCCCCTTTTCATCTTTATTCCCCGAGCATTTTAGTAACTCCGCATGATTTACATCCCCACACACATTTTCAGCTTTTTTAATCAAGAGCATTAAAAACGACAAAGACAAAAGGGCTTTAGTAAGCAAGCATATGTCTATACTCATCGTCTCCTCTCTTCTCGGATCAACTCAATCAAGAAATTTATCAAAATTATTCTCACGTGGCTCCCTCTATCGGCGCGATCTTTGGCCCCTGGTAAATCCATTAGCGAGATAGACCACGTCAGTTCCCTACCTTTAGGGATCTAAATTATCGATCGATTCGATTCCGGAATCGATTCCTGAGATTCGATTCTTGGATTCGATTACTGAGGTTCGATTCCAACTTGGAATCGATTCCTTGGGGTCAGAATCGAAAAAGTAGAATCAAACTTATCTATTTTAATTACAAATTAAAGATAACACTGGTCGACAAATTTAAACTTTTTTTACCTAACAAAAATGAGATGAGGTATTTCCGACTAATTTCAGGGTGTAGAATTCAGAAATAGTTGTGAAAAAGCTGCAGCACGTACAGTTTTTTGTTACAAATATGGCACTAGTACTCTAAGAAACGGACAAAAGCGTTGAAAACACTCATTTTTAACAATTAATCTCATTATTTTAGCATAAAATACTATTATAGTTAAGATTCTATGCATGTTTCAGACAATATAAAACTAAAAATCATTAACATTCGTTAAATACGATGCAATTTTATCACTTTTTGTCTCTTAAGCGGCATTAAATCTCTTCTTTCAATGAAACAAGAGCTGTAGCCCAAAATTGCTATTTCTCAGGGACCTATGTATCGGGTAATTGTGCTAAGGAAATTTTTATCCTTGTTTATGATTGACTACAGTGATATTTTCCGGAAATAAGGTCAAACGTGGATGTAAAATATGAATTTTGGGTGATGCTCAACATTCTATGTCTTGGTAAGACTAAAGAGAACCTTCTACTGGGATTAAAACATTTTTATCGGTCCTATTTTCTAAAAATCATCTTACCACTCTCCTAAAAATCATATTCAAGCTGATAATTATTTTTTATTAAATTTTCCTTCATAAGAAGGGTCGTGAAATCTTTTTTAATCAGAGGTTCATACTGACTTTGAGTTTGGCTTCACTTAATGGCGAAAAAAGTCCTCTTAAATGCCTTTTAAAATGTTTTTTCTGTATTTGCCATTGATTTTAAATAACTAAGATAATTTTAATGTCCTCCCCATACTATAGGGATAGTAATTTGCATAAAACTACTGTTGACTCTTACGCACTTAAAAAGAGCCCCATTCTAACTTCTGCAACACAAGTCAGGAGCCCGGATTTCATTTTAGTCACCTATTTGGACCCAAATCAGTGGGGAAAAACCTTTTTCCACTTTTTCTGTGAAATATTACCGTTGAATTGTAATTTAAACCATACCCAAACTAAGCACAACGTATTGTACATAAAAGTGCAAAATTTACACTGAAAACTAGTCAATTTTCAATATGAACTGCAGTACAAAAACATCGCCACACTTTTAAAAGAATGTCTACGTACTAGTATACTAGAAATAAATTAATTGGATGGGATTGCAGGGTTTCTATTGGACAAAAATGACGCTTAAAACCCAAAAATTAAGAAAAAAAGCAGAAAATCGAAAATTTTTGTTACGCAAAAATGGGACGTGGTGGAACTTTTTTACTTGCAGATATTTAAATAACTACATGAGTTTGTAACAAAAATAGTAATTTGGTTGTTGTTAGAAAACTACTGTCGACCAGTGTAATTAGTAATTATTATTAATTTAATTACTAACAAGTAAAATATTAATTAATTATCGACATATTAATTAATTAGTGAACAAAATTGTTAATTATCTGTAATAGAAAATCAAGTACGATTCCAAAGAATCGATTCCCACTGGAATAGATTCCTTAAAGGGTTCGATTCTTTGGTATCGATTCCAAGGTATTCGATTCTGATTCGATTCCGGAATCGATTCTTTCAGAAATACTTAGAACCCTTCCTATCTTACTACTTCCATCCATGGATCCAACTGAACAAAGTTTCTCTTTGAGGGCTGGGTGTGAGCCTAGCTCATGTCTTCTGCAAATTAAATATTCCAGTTCAGCACATTATTCTGCAATGAACTTTTTTTTCAATATACTTTTTTCTTCCATGTGCCACAGCTCGATTTGGAAATGTAGATGGGGAGCAAAGTATCTTGTGTGCTGATGCCTACAGAGCTCTACAATGTTATCAAATGCAGATCTCTTCGCGTGAGTGTTATGTGAAAAATAAATCTTAGAGTAAAACTGTTTTGTCTCTTGTTTTCTTTAAAATTGGGTTTGAATTTTCTTATATGCAGAACAAAACTCCAGAAGTTGTAATTTAGGTTATCTTCATATTTTGAAAATCAAATATACTAATTCAAGTAGTTGTCTTCATATTTTAAAATCAATCACATTAATTTAAGTAATCATCTCTACATTAAAATGAAATACACTAATTAAATAAGTGTAATTTTTCAAGGAAGAAGATTAAAACAGTCTCCCTATTTTTAAAATAATAATTACCAAATAAAATATTCTTACTACTAAATATTCTTCCTACTTTTAAAATTAAGTACTCATATATTAAAATAATCTTTCTACTTTTAAAATCAAACATACTAATAAAGGTAAAGCGTCTAAATTTCTGAATTTTTACAGTTTGAAAAATTCAGAAATTTAGACACTCACCACTTTTTTTCAATTACACAAGAGTTAGTGTCCAATAAATTACTAACTTCAGCATAGTCGAGCCGGTTGTGGCTCAGTGGTTAAGGCCTTGGCTCTGTGGTTGGGAAGTTTCCGAGTTCGATCCTAGGTAAATACAATATGGCCAAATTCAAAATTAAGTAGATGGGCAAAATTCTGTTGATGTGTGTGATGATGTACCTGGTTCTTCTGGGCTGAATGTGAACGCACGGGGCCCCTCAAGCGAAAGCCGGGGGACTTCTTTCTCCCTCCTAAACGGGAGCATCCAGTCCTTTAATGTTGGACCAGGTACATCAAGCCAAGGTGTTTTACCATTTTTGGTGGCAACTCATTAGCATATTTCCGCGCATCTTGTGCGGTGACATGCGCTCTTGAGTAGTCACGTGAGGGGCGTTGACGCTAGCACATTCCGACACGTGTCCGATCATTTGGAGCTTGAAAGCGGCGAAGTATGTGTGTCGGTGCTAGATAGCTGTGTTTAGGTAAGTCATTCTTTCCCATCGAAATTGCACTAGTCTAGTTTCATTTTTAGCTTTTTAACAGTAGTCTTTTATATATAATACACCTAGTAGCTTTTAACTTAATATTTTATGTGAGATCTTTTGACTACCGGACGAATTTTCAGTAACCTGAAAATGACGACTTTTACTGATAGTTCTGGTACTGGGAACGAATTTGTCGTACATATTTTGGTAGTTAAATAACTTAAACTATGTTTAATTTGAAATACTTAATAGCTAAAACATGAAATACGACTAGTCTCGAACTTGCAATTTTATAGTGATCATGAGAAAGCTAAATCATTCGATGCGCAATTATTATTTCTTGCTCTTTCGTATTATTATCGCATGCTTTAGAAAAGTTAATGCGTCGTTAATATTGAGATTAAAACAGTAAAAACATTAACTTCGAAACTCAAAACGTAAATTTCAGTTGTTTAAGCTTAATAATTGAATTAACAATCAAAAAGGAAAATAATGTACTAATTTAAAATCTGAACAGGCTGAAATTTCGAAAAGTATTCAAGATCATTTTTTAAGTATTGAGTTTAAAGTGTGTGAAAAACATTAGCTTCAAAACGTAAATTTTAGTAGTTTATTAACTGAATTAGCAATTAAAATGAATGTTATGTATGTACTGATTTAAAATCTGAAAGTTAGTCTCGTAAAGGGTTAATGATATTTTTTTTGCATGATCATAATGTTGGTGAATGTTCGAGTTGATTGTCTCAATGAGGATCCTGTGTTTGATGTCTTCCTATCTAGATGGATCACTCAAGTAAGTGAATAATTTTATACAGGTTGATTTAAAACTTATTGGCAAAAATGATAGGGGGCGGTGCAGAAATGCTGTGAGCTGTGTCAACATTAATGCTAAAAGCAGGTAAAAATTAGCTATTTGGGGCAAACGGTTAGGTCAAGAAAGGAAATATCAATGTCCTGATCAAATGTTTTAAAGCTGCTTGCGAATGGTAACTTTCCGAATTTTTTGATCAAAGGCAATAAAAGCATAAAGATAACTGCAAATTTTGAGCAAGAGTTGTTAGGTTTTTTGAGTCACGTCATCGTAACAACATTTTCTAAAATTAATGCAGATAATGGACCGTATTCAGAAACTTTAACATGAGATGGGAACGTTGCAGAATCCTCCCTCACTTGGGAACGAGGACTTTTGAGATCTCGAGTGATCATGCTGCCATCTGTCGAAAACGTCACAAGTAATTATACACTGATAGTACAAATTTTTACAGGCACTAGATGTCCATTACTTTCGTAATATATTAATGTCTGAGGACTTATTTTGGTAATAAATAGCTGTTTTAGATTTTTTGGAACTATTAAATGGGCCACAAAAAGTGTAATAGCAATCGGAATGCGCTTCAAAACCCAGAACAATATGGCGGACGAAAGCTGTGGAGTAGAAATATCTCGTTCTCGTTTCCATCTCGTGTTAAAGTTTATGAATACGGCCCAATATATTTTCTATTCTAGAACTATAACTTGTAAAGCTTGAGGGATTAATTAAATTCCGTAAATTTAGTATTTTGACAGGATTCTAATGTTAACTACGAACGAAATTTTCAAATTTGACCTCACACTAAAATTCCCATGGCTTTTATAAAGATAGGTTGAAATTAGAGTTGCGTAATATATAAAAACATAGTTAAATTGAATGATGAATAAATTGTGAGTGTTAAAATTTAGTGTGTAAAGTTTTTTTTACTAGAAACGATAATTGATCAATCATTTTGCCTCCCTAAAATGGTCTGTCGAACAGGACAAGTAAATTTATAAAAGCTCCAATTACTCCTAAAACTAAAGCTTAGATTATTTTTGTGTTGAATAACTATCATATAGAAAGATAATGGAATACTGGTAATCAAAAAACGAAGTAGTAGTTTGTAAAAATTTCAAAAGATGACTTGATGTGTTATTCATATGGAAAATTAATTAAACTGGTCATTTAAAGAAAATTTACTTTTGGCAGTTTTTGAAGTCTAGTCTACGATACCTAAAAAATAAAAAAAACTGCTGTGGTTATTAAAGCATAATATTGGGATGATTTTAAGGGATTGGGATTATTTAAGTTCCATTGGAGCATGTAAAGGTGTGATCTGCCCCTTTATGCCCCTAATTATTTTCCTCGTCCTCACCCAAAATATGTCAAGTTTATGTTACTGCAACTATTAGTAAACTAAATTTGGCCTTACATGACGAAAATTGGACGAATTGGGAACATTGGAAAGTGGGACTTACAAGTCCCGTCGGGACTTAAAGGGTTAATTTGATAAAATTAAAAGTAAATTTGTTGTAAATTTTGATTTTTCAGCAATCTCGTGCCAACGAAGGCTTCTGAAGTTCCATAAGCGATTTCCTGAAATGTAAGTTCAACAGTAATTTTTAATTGTATGTTTTAGAATACTTTAAATTATAGGTTAAGCTAAGTTTAATGTTCTCTTAAAATAAAATGCCAGAACAATCTTTACTTTGATATCAGAGTAAGAACTTAACCATTAATATTATTGAATTAGCACTCCTACTTATTTAAAATTTATTTTTTTTCTAAGCAATAATTGATTATTAACTTAAGGTTAACCGCAATTAAGTACCTTTAACTCCTCTACAGGCTATGGTAGCAAATATTTCACCATGAGTTTAGCAATATTTGCTCGAACAGGTGCTATACTTTATAAAGTTTGGGTTCATTCCCCAGTTTAAAAAAAAACATGGTTATTTCTTTCAGTGGGCAATAGAGGGTAAAATGACCTAACCTTGTGCTTGGTTTGAATTTCAACAACTTAACGGTGGGTGAAATTGTTTCCTCTTAAATGCAAACTCTTTAAAGCTAGTTATACGTAATAAGCTCATTGAACTACCTAGGAAAGGGAGTTAATAAATTCAAAAATGAAAGTTTAAAATATTTTACATTAACTCCCTTTTATAAAAAAAATGCTTGTTTAGTACTGAAATGTTATTTTAACCTTAAAATCGTGAAATTTTATTTTGAAAACTATTTTTAGTCTTAAAATTTCATCTATTATGCATTCATAATACTTTATTTTGTGATTTATTCCAGAAAACGTGTTTCCAGTTGGAGCAGAGTTTATTTTTTCTATGTTTGTGTCAATAAAGAATAAAAAAAATTGTTTACAAAAATGTATCTTTATTTCAATAGCTAAAGTCGAGGATAGAATACAGGTAAGAAAAGGTAACACTAAGGGTGTCCTCATTCGGGGACACCAACAGAACAATCTTTCTTGAACCTGAGTGGAGGGAGACATTATTTCTGCCAAGTCCCAACTTGTAAACAAACAATATGTCTGTTTACAGGTTGGGACTTACCTTGAAACTGCCACTAGGGGGCAACACTGTAAGTGATCTATTGGTCCTAGGCTAATAGCCAATATAAAAAGGATATTAACTTAAGCTATACTAATCCTAATAGTGACTGACTAGGTGATTAGACAAGCCGATCAGTCACTAAGTTAGGACAAGTCTAAGGCTATTATCAATAGCATAAATACCTATTGGCATAAGCTGTACTTATCGTAATAGTGACTAAGCAAGCAAATCAAGTCATTATTAGAATAGGTAATACCAATAGGTACTTAGGCTAAGTAGCTACTACCAATTAGGCTAAGTATCAACAGACCACTTACCCTTGGGTATACCAAGACAATTAAGTAGACATCAGCTAGAATAGTTACATGTAATTAGTTAATTTTATTCCATTCATTAGATCAGGGTAAAAGGAGCCCAGGTAGTCGGGCACCAAAATGATGAAATTGTCCATGATGTGGATTGGTTGAATCCCTGACAGCACAATGGCTCCTTAAAAGCATTTGGTTGACGAGTAGGTTCTCGAATTCAAAATGTCGGGACTCGATCGCTTCACCACATGCGCAGTGTCCACTTGCGCGTGGACTTAGTTTTTTTCTTCGTTCAGTTCCATCACTCCGGTCTACCATGGCTGTCACATTCATAATGCCATTGTAGAAATCTTCAAAAGCCCATATACATAAAATAGAACCACTTTCCATCCAATTGGAATCAAAATGGCATACTCAGAATGACAGGGTAATTAGGATTTTTTTTGACGAATAGAAAGAGATCAGTTCTAACAAGTTAAGCATAAAATCAGTCGTCATTATAGAATTCTAGTTCGAATGGGGGCAGTGGCGAATCCAGGATTTTGGTCTGGGGGGGGGCTGAGTTTCACAAATCAAGTAACCTTATTGCTATTATGGGCTGTTCAAATATTAATGTAAGATACTGAAAGAGGGAGGGGGGTTGCCAGTGCCATTACCAGATTTTTGTTTAGGGGGTTATTACTCAACATATTTTCTGGGTCTAATCTTAGGAATAAGTTTTAGGTGAGATGACTTCGTAAGGTTTTAATTTTGGTGTACAAGTTTCAAAATTGTGTAAAAATGTCAACTCCAAGTAAAAGGGGGGTCTGAGGGACCTCCCCCAGAAATTTTTTTAAAATTTGCCCCTCAAAATAGTGTTTTAAGCTCATTTTGAAGCCTTTCAGATTCCACCCAAAGAGCACAACTCATTGTAAGCGGCAGAATCTTCAAGGAAAAAAGTTTATAGGATTATGAATTGGAAAATTTCTAGGGGGTTTAGGGGTTCCTATTCCAGAAAAATTTTTGAATTTTGCCCCTAAAAGTGGCATTTTAACTCATGTTGAGACACTTTAGGTTACATCAAAGAGGATCACTCCTCGTAAATCCCTAAAGTTTCAAGGAAAATCCGTACTTATAAGATTCCAAAAATTTCGAGGGTGTTTGGGGGTCTTCCCCCAGAAAAATTTTGGAATTTTCACCCTTAAAAGTAGGATTCCGATTCATTTTGAGACCCTTTGGGTAGCACTACCGAATGTCCGCAACGTAGTGAAATTTCTTTTTTGTTTTATTGCTATTACCAAAACTTGAATGTCTTATTCCTGGGGGGGGGGCTGCAGTCCCACAGCCCCCCTACTGGATTCGCCACTGAATGGGGGAGAACAGATAGAAGGCTAACAGGGGATTTTGACTTGATCAAGTCAAACTGTAAAAGAGTCAATCTCAGATTGAAGTCAGTTCTACAATACCATTTACGGCCTTATTCACTGCTACTTGACAAGACCCTGATCCCAGGCTGTCACTCTTATCCGAGTCTGCTCCGATTGGTTGGTTGGTTGAAAATTCTCTTGGGAAAATATGATTTTTTAAAATAAAATAACGAAGTGTATATTTGGACGGCCAAAACGGCCAGTGGCGCATGCGCTGTAGGTCTCGTGATTACGTAGCAGTCTCGGCGCTTAGTGATGGAACCAATGGAACGCCGAGCCGTGGAAATTAGAGTAGAGTTTAGTTGAAAAATGGCCGTCCAAATATACAGTGCCATAAAATAACTGGGGATAGAACGCAGGAACTTCTCATGCTAAGCAAGCATCCCAAAATACTGCTCCAGGGAAAATTCGGCAACTTAAAAACTTACATCTTCATTATTGGGAAATTTTGAAGCAGTGCTGCGGATTACGAAAAATGACAGCCGGAGTCTAGTCTTAACCAGCAGCTAAAGAAAGAAAATGAGCTTTTCGCTGATTGGTGGAATTCTCCTTCGGCCGCTGGTAAAAGTTGATCAGGTAGCAGTGAATAAGGTATAAGTACAGGTTGATCAAGAAACTGTCCTGTATAGTTTAGCTAACTGTCATTTTAATAGAACTTAGAAAGCAATTTTTAAAAAAGTTCATGGAGCGAGGGGAACATTGAATTGAGAAAGCTATCAAGATATTTTGACTTTGGTGAAACACTGGAAGGGTTATTAACCTATTGAGGTCCGTTCCTACCCAGGTTTAACTCTTTAAATCTTAGTTCGCCCGAGATTACAATTGAATCCAATGGGAAATTTGGAGCGGCTAGGTCTGAAAGGGTTAGATAGTTATATCTATAGGAAAATGATCATCAAGAAATTTAAACAGTCATTCTTACGAAGGCTGGCTGTATACTAGTACACTTACCATGCTATCTTTGAATCAAATAAAAATTTATTTGGCATTTTCCATAAAACATTGTGAACACTGACTTATTAGGTTACTTTAAATGCTCAAAATAATAACTTTAAAATAAGTCAAATTTGAACAGTATTTTCAAAAAGCTATCAAGGGATTTTTAATCAAATTAAACATTACTAATTACTAGAATCATTAAAATTCTAGAAACATGTGATCAACGTGATTTTGAGATTTACCTTAGTATAGACCGTGGAAAATCATCAGTCAGTGTTCACTGCCATATGGAACTGCCAGTTCTAGGAAGCTAAGGAGATTGGTTGGTTGATTAGATTTTTATGGCGTATGACTCAAGATAGAGTATAGTGCGCCAGACACAAGGAAGCTAAGGGGAGATGAAAAAGTACAAATGCCATTAACTTCAGTAACCTCTAAATAGATAAAAAAAACAGGCTAATCATCTAAATAAAAGTATTAAAAACATATTTAAATGGAATTAATTTGATATTTTATTTGAAACCACTCCTCAGGTTTAGATACACACTGGATTGAACTCTTCAAATCTTTCCCTTAATGGAAGTTCAACTAGTGCTAGAAAGTTTCTTTGATGGTCAGTCATTTGAAATCAATAGACACAAACAGTTCAGTCCACGAAAATAGTTCCTTGGAGATATTTAGAACACAGATTCCGAATTCCAGCTCAACCGAGGAAAACGTGCACTTATTATCAGGTAGCTCATTTCAAGGATTCCTGAAAAAATATTTAATGTGAATTTTTAATTATTTAAATCAAGTATTTATTGAGAATCATTAAAAAATAAATTATTAATAAATAAGAGTTTATTGGGAGGACCGGAGTCTGGGCTAGTTGGCATTCTGTCCTAATTTTTTTGGCACAAGGGAGCTCTATGGAGCTCTAGAATTTGAGTGGTGAGGAGTACATAAGGGTACCAGTTCCACCAAAACTTCAGTCTTTTTCCAAGTTTTATGAAGGAAAAGACCCCACTACTAGGTCAGCGGCCACTATACCCACATTTATAAATTTCGCTACTTATGAATCTATATTTTTAGAATAACAAAGGTATCAATGCATTACAAAAAAAATAACCAGATGTTTTATTTGAACAAATACACAAAAAATTTACCAATACCTGTTAATAAAAATCCAACTCTTTCAGGGCCTCTCCGTATTGACGAACTATTTCTGATCTTTTATTTGCATCTCTTTTATCATTAATACCTCGTGGGGCATGAAAAGACCCTGAAAAATACGAAAAACGGAGGCAGTTCTGAAATTATCAGGAATTATGTGAAGAAATCTCTTACGCGTGACTAATAACCTAGTTAATGTACTGGTAATTGATTATGTATACAGGGTGTTTCAGATAGGTGTTTCATAACTTCTAGGGGAGGTAGGGTGCATCAAGACGAACAAGAATTGGTATAGGTTAGGGGGGGGTCGCAAGTGGGGTTAAAGGTGTGAAAATCAGGGGTAAAAATTAGCAAAAAATCGCAGATATCTGGGCAGAAAGAGATGCAATTGTTCGATTCCGGAATTTATTACATTTAACCAATTCAAATTTTGTGTTTATTCTAATCAAAAACAGACCAATAAACGTTGTAGGTAGATAGACTGTAATAGAAAGTGTCACGACGAAAACATTTTAATACCAGAATCTTGTTGGTTGGTTGTTTTGAGTTATATGGCGGAAGGAACTAGGAGTCTGGAAAAGAGATAATTGTAACTTTAATATACGTACAACGCATGCCTGATTCATTTATTTGTACGTTTTTATTTAGAATAAACACGTAAATCTCATTTTTACATGAAAAATTTGAATTGGTTGAATGAAATAAATTCCGGAATTGAACAAATGCTTCTCTTTTTGTCCAGATATGCGAGTTTTTTTGCTAATTTTGACTCCTGATTTTCACCCCTTTAACTGCACTTGCGACCCCTTAACCTATACCAATCCTCGTTCGTCTTGATGTACCCTACCTCCCCTAGAAGTTATAAACACTTATCTGAAACACCCCGTATAAAAGTACGATGTTCCGTAGGAAGGTACTTAACGCTCAAAAACAACCATAAAGCACAGTATAGGTAAAAAAGCATTTAATCCATAATCCTGTCATCGTTCTAAAAATATTACAACATAGATGTGTGTCACTTTTACCAAAACTACTTTGAATATTTTAATGAAGCTTTAATACATATACTGATATTAAAGACTTGTAATATTAAAAATTTGTTTTTATTGCAAGTCTAAATGATATTTCAACAAAAATATTTAAGAATTAAAAGCTTTAAGGGGACGCAGTACCATTTTTATCAAAATCTTTAAAATCATTGTTATTTAATACTTCTTTCTATTATTATATGTGTTTTCTTCATGTTAAACAGATTCCAAACTCAAAGTATCTTAAAATTCAAATTTTATGAGTTTATTTAAAAAAATTCAAAAAATTTTAGAGGTGATTTTAAAATGCTACTCCTCCTACAATAATCGACATACATTCTTGAAATTTGGTTTTCAAATACATCAAACTATGTGTAACAAAAGTTGGCATCGATTTAAGGTTTATAGTGCTCTGAATTCTAAACATATTTGTTTTTCTTGAACCACTAGCCAAAAAAGCAATAAAATGCTCAAATTCTAAATTCAGTAATTTTTATAATATAATCTACAATGCTCATTGAAAAAAACAAATGCCAACTTTTGTTATACATGCTTCCAACAATAGTCAGAAAAAATTTCAAGAGATTTGGTCTTATAGATAAAAAGCCTTAGCATTTTAAACAATGAAACAGTGATTCTGAGTAAAAGGACATAAGTTTCCATTAGCCATAGGGACCTTAATACTTTCACGTATGAAATCAACCATAACTTGGATATTTTTCAATGAAAAGTTTTGAAAATTTGTAGGGTGGTAAACAAATGCATTTACATTAGTTTAAAAGAATTTTTTTTTCGAAATTTTATCAAAACATGGTACTGCGTCCCCTTAAGAAAAAATGGTATCCAAATTTATTGTGGCTATATACTCTACTTTAAAACGATAAAAACAAATTTGCTGAAAAAATTACTTTACTTAGGGGTCAAATATCCCCGTATTTCAAGCTGTCCTAAAAATAGGACTATGGCAGGATGCACCACTACATTATCACTATCAGTTAGTATTGAACAGGGTTATTATCTTAGGCAAAAAAGGTTTTTAAAATTATTTGTACATCAAATAGAAACCCGTAATGTGTGGTAATAAACCATACTCTCAATAATTAGAACTTCGATAGCTCGAAAACCCCGATATTTCGAAAATTACTGTAAAACACATTTTTTTCTCAGGGTTTTGCAAGTTCTATATCAAAAATTTCTCTGATGAAAAAAGTGAGGAAGTAAAACTAATTTGAAATCAAGTGTGCACATTAAATACCTGATATTTAAATGAGGCTAACCACTTTTTTTACTGCGAAGTAGCAGATACATATTACCCAATGCATTTCAACACCTATTTCAATAATTAGGATCTAAAATGGCTTAATTTTAAAGATAACAATGGAGTAACTGGGAAGACATATAGTTATACAAAAGATACACAGAAAGCTGTATATTTCCATTGGTTCTCACTTAGTTCAAAAAATTAAAATTAAAATTATTGCTAAAAAAAGTTGAAATGTTTAAAAAAAACCTTCAAAAAAGAGTGGAAGTAACTGTTAACTATTTCCAAAATTTTGGTTTTTTTACCTCGTCTAACAGGCATTCCCCCATTAGACCTAATAGCGAACCGATAGCAGTGGATTCTGCCATCGTCCTACCCTCTGTACCTATGAAACTATTACGAGTTGATAATTTTTTCAAGTTTGTTTCTACATGGGCTTAAAAACTAACACCTAATTGAGATTTTATGACTAACTATGAACTTCTTCAATGCTTGGCAGGATATGGGTTAAGGAAGGAGATCTGTAACACAAAATTGCCAGTTTTTCCGAAAAGAAAATCAATTTAATGTTTTTATTGTTAATAGAACGAGATATAATCTACTGTGGTAGATTAATTTTTTAATGTAGCACTCAATGTTTGACACTTAAATGTGTTTTTCCCAATGTGGTTAACAAAAGGTACAACTTTTTATTAATAATTCCTCTCTTTCAATTTATATGAAATATTCTAAAAAAAGAATTAAAATTTTGCGCAAATAATTTTTAAAGATTTTACTTCGACTTTAAATAATAAATCATTTATTTTTATAGCATTGTTCCATACATTAATATCATAAATTTTAACACTAAAATGTGTTTTTCCCAATGTGGTTAAAAAAGGTACAACTTTGTATTATTAATTCCTCTCTTTCAATTTATATGAAATATTCGAAAGTAAGAATTAAAATTTTGCGCAAATAATTTTTAAAGATTTTACTTCGACTTTAAATAATAAATCATTTATTTTTATAGCATTGTTCCATACATTAATATCATAAATTTTAACACTAAAATGTGTTTTTCCCAATGTGGTTAAAAAAGGTACAACTTTGTATTATTAATTTTCCTCTCTTTCAATTTATATGAAATATTCTAAAGTAAGAATTAAAATTTTGCGCAAATAATTTTTAAAGATTTTACTTCGACTTTAAATAATAAATCATTTATTTTTATAGCATTGTTCCATACATTAATATCATAAATTCATTTAACTCAGTTTAATTAGTTTATTAGCTAAGCTGATCAGCCACAATGAATTAGTTTTATTAATTAATAAGGATCACAAAATCGCGTGAGTTTAATATCGTAAAATAATTATCAAACATGATCAGTTTTGATATGATCAGTTTATAGATAAAAAATATCAGTATTATAGAGATAAGTATACATCAAATTCATTTAATATTCAAATGAGACTATCATTTTTTGGGGAAAAAATTTCTGATAATGTAAATGTGGGTATAGTGGACACTTTAAGGAAAATTTTTGCTTAAATTCTCAATAAATACCAACCTATTTGCTGGGAAACGGTTATCATCCTATTTTTAGGTTAATTGGATCTTCTTTCGATTTTACCATTAAAAATTTTAATTAAATTGGGTAAAGTATTTTTAATTAATTTTTAAAAAGTACTCCAAATTGCATCTATAGTGGCCACATATATGTAGCTGTTGTATCTATGGTGGACACCTCTTGCATCTATAGTGGACACTCTTTTTCTGCCTATATGCGGGGTTTATGCATGAAATTGATGAGTTTTTTGTGGTATAGTCGTTTATTTATAATTAAATCTTCCTTCCCAACGAAATGTTTTTTATATCAAATCAAATTAGCTTTATTTTAAAAAAATACTTGATAGTTTCCGGCCCAAAGCCTACGCTGTAGCTGATTTGAGAGGAGTTAAGCATGTAGTTCAATGTTTTGGAAACCTTGGTTCCCAAAGCCAGAATGAAACAAAATTCATACAACACTCATTTTAAAGCACAATTAACAGTTTATGAAGAAAAACTAATCCAAATTCAATGTTATTTAAGTTTCTATTAGAAGCCATTGCGGTGGCCACTATTGGAAAACCCAAGATTTTGTGTTGGTAAAGTGGCCACCCCCATAAATCCTCGTAAAGTAAAAATTTTCAAATAAATTTTATTCATTATCATTTCATACACTCTTCTTTATCTTCATATAAATTTAAAAGTCAATCAAACGATAATAAAGCAAAAAAATCAGTTCCGATATACCCGTTTCCTAACTTGATTCAATAAGCCAAATCAAATTTCAGTCACTCGGCCGATGTCCCATGCTGATCTGTGGTATCGGTGGTAAATTTACCAGCTTTCCTGATTGCACAATCTACTATGCCTATGAATTTTGACGCTGTTTGATGCCTCTAATTCGTTTTATTTAAAATTAATCAGCTATGTGGCCACTATTGGTACAGTGTCCACTATACCCACATTTACCTTACTGTGATTTCGGCGCACTGGCAGAAAAAAGACCCTTTATTTTCGAAAGCACTTTGTTGTCATGGAAACACACTAATCAATTCACTAGTCAATAATCTTTTATGTATTTTTACTTGTATTTTTGGTGATTTTATTCATTAGTTTTAAGTCGTATTGAGAAATTAAATTTCTAATTATTTTACAAATCATGCTGTTATTGTTTACACACAGTAAAGTGCTTATTTTCGCCCCTTGTCAGTGCAAACGCAGTTTTCAAAAGATGGGGCGATTTTGCCTCTTTCCATGACAACAAAGTGCTATCGAAAATAAAGGCAAAAATAAAGGCCAGTGCGAACGGGGTATAAGGGTTTATTGATTACTTTCAATCGTATTTTGTGGTTAAAATGAAAAAACTTCATTTTTTTAAAGGGACTGTACACCAAAATGTACCCTGATTAGATACTTTAATATAGGTCAACTTTCGAGGATATCAACACTTCGTAATAAATATTATTGTTATAGCGAACGATCTTGGCAACAGTCCCGATGGCCTAGCAGGCGGTATAGCGGACTAGCAGACAGTTCATAACATAACTTAAAATCGATCGCAATCTGCATGAAAGAAATTTATACTGTATACTGAATTTATACTGAAACTCAAAATCAACCCACTTAAAACTTATTAAATATCAAGACTTTTGGAAGTAAAATAATCAATTACAACAGTGAAATAAAATAGAATTATCCTGCAAAAGCTTTGTACTATATACATTTACCATCCAAGAAAATTATTAATAGTTAATTGTAACTGACCTTACCTAAAAACGAATTAATGCATAACAAAAAATCTCCCTTTAACATTACAGTATAAGAATTTCGGTACAGCTTCGATAAGTCTACCAGTTTATCCACAGCTCAAATGATATCACAACCATACATAGTTCTAATTATTAATAGTATCATTATCATTGGATCCTAAGATAATATTTCATAGATTATTATTTTAGGATCTAATAATAATGATTTAATAGTTAAATCTCTATGGTTGTCAGTCATTTTAACTGTGGGTAAACATGGCGGCTGGTACTCTTATCGAATCTGTACTCGAATGCCTATTAATTATCCTAAAACAATACATGTTGTGACAAGGTTAAGTTTATAGAATTCTCGAATCAAAGAGCTCTTTTTACATTACAAGATATCCAGATTGCCAAAAATTACTAAGAATACGTTGCAAAGTTCATATTGAAATAACCCTTTCTTATGGATGAAATAAATGTTTGAATATAAAACTTACACATCTTGAAATGCTTCGATGGTAACTTGATTTAAATCTAGCAGGATCATCCCCCATTGGAATCATCCGACTGGTTATGGAACGCTTCCAATCTGCCGGACAACTGGACTCATTAACAGGTTGCCACCCCCAACGATAAGAACAAATACTAAACTCAGATTTCGAAGCTTAAAAATCAAGCTTGCTTGCTTGATTGGAAATAATATATTTCAGTCACAGACAATAAGAGACAGACCAGTCAATGAACGGCCCACGACACGAACGCCCTCGACCTGCGGTACCTGCACTAAAACTGTGGTTACAGTTAAGCTTTTAGGTCTGGTAACCATGGAGACGTTTTGCTTTTTGTGAGGACGTGATCCATCGACCACGTGATCACCAGGATCGCGATCCTTGGCGTTCACATTAACCAATTAAATGCTTTTTAAATTTAAATTTTATTTTTCAAATCCGACCGTTAGTTAATTTTAAAATAAATAAAAACAGCATGCGCGGTAGCTCAGCACATTACGTCAGGGTTGCCGAACAAGTCATCGTTCGGAAGTGGAGAAGGGAAATTTGAGCCCTCGATTGGTTAGAGCAGTTCGAGCGAGCGGCTGCTCCTTTGTATTTGTAGATCATCCGCAACTGTGACGTCATGCCCGGTTTTTCTCCTTTGAAAGTTTGGAACTTTTAAATGGGGATTGCAAATTAATTAGTGTTTTAACCCTTTATTTACCGACGGTACTTGTAAGTACCACTTCCCAATGGTCCAAATTCGTCCAATTTTCGTCATGTAAGGCCAACTTTAGTTTACTTATAGTTGCAGTTACGTAAACTTGACACATTTTGGATGAGGATAAGGAAAATAATTTAGTAAATAAAGGGTTAAAAAATCTTTAAAAAATTAAAAACTGGTTATTTAGAGCCTGTGTGATGATATAAAATTGTCAAAATCCCTAATATCCCAGGTGTTTACTTCCCAATTCTGAAACCAATTCAAACCGCCTAAGTTAAGAACTTTCATTGAACAAAGGGTTGAAGAGGTGATAAGTAAATCCCTCGTAGCCTTCAATCACTCCATCTCATCACCTGTTACAATCTGACTCCTCAATCTGAGACTTATTTGGCATCATCCGGCATCCAGATCACGCTTGCCTAAATTAACTTTCGCTTTCTGTGAGGAGAGAGACCCACTTGCATAATGGCCAAGGTCTGGCGGCGGCGTTACCTAACGTAACTGCAACCTTAACCGACTTGAGTGACGTCATCCAGCAGCTGATGTAAACGATGACTTATGACTGATGGCGCGGGTGTCTTCGTACTTAAAGATATTCTGTGCTTGTTTGATAGGTAGGTAGGCTGACATATTTCATCACTCTATTCTTTTGTACAGAAGGGTGGAGCGGAAAAAAAATGAAGGTTCGAATTTAGATTTTGGGTACCTGCAAAATGTTGCCCTTCAGTGCCATAAACACACCTGTAAAATTTTACGAAATTTTGAAAAACTCTTTCAGGGCCTTTATGTTTCATACAATAGGTTTTTACTGTAAATTTCCCATATACATTGTTTATCGACAAACGTTTTTGGAATTTTTGAATTTTTAATTTAAAATGTAACTCCAGGCCCGTCAATATATTTTTTAAGTAAAAAAAAAGTTCCAATCAAAAAAATTCCAATTTAGAAATGAAAATATGTACTCCTGTTTTTAAAATGTACGTCATAATCTTAATTGATTATTTCACTCCTTTGTTTTTTAAAAAAATCGGTTTTTATACACGTTAAATTTTTTTAAAATAATAAAATTTTCTTATATTATTTACAA
Source organism: Tetragnatha versicolor (assembly GCA_024610705.1). Taxonomy (NCBI): domain Eukaryota; kingdom Metazoa; phylum Arthropoda; class Arachnida; order Araneae; family Tetragnathidae; genus Tetragnatha; species Tetragnatha versicolor. The sequence continues at coordinate 65,803,848 of JANDEH010000004.1, read as the reverse complement.
TTCACTTAAAATAAGACACAATGAGAATGAAAAGGGGGTGATAGGTGTTAGTCAACCTCCAGAAAGAGGCGATGGGCCACAAAAGGTTGGGAACCACTGTTCTAGTCTAACAACGTAAAGGCAGGTTTCTATTTATCCAATTAATTGCGCTAACGCAATCCTGGTGACAAAATATAACTGTAAAGGGATTTTTTCAGAAAAGTTTTATTTTAATATTTTTAAATTCTAAATCTTCTTAACAACTGTCATTATGTCGTAAGTGCATCTTTTTCAAGGATGACACTCTAAATCAGCTACTCTCCTGACTAACATTATTAATACGTTTGACAATTCAAATCAGGATTTGAACTAACTGCAACCTTAACCGACTTGTGTGACGCAAAGCGGCCATGAACGAAAGAGTCATGATCTAACAGCTGATGTGCGAGTCCAATGCTTTTATTTTTTTCGAAAGTGTTTCAATACTCTATTTTTGTGTGGTTCCTCAGTTATTTTGTAAGTATTGGAGTTGTTTGAAAGCTGTTTGCTATGCAACTGCAACCTTATCCGTGGTGTAAAATGCGAGTTCACAGGACGCACTAGGCGATGTCTCAGCTTGGTCTATGATTGGCTGAATGGTATGACGTTGGGATAATAGTGATAAGTTACGCCCTGAAATTGACCAATCACGATTCGAGTTGGTAATCGCCTAGTACGTCCTGTGAACTTGCGTGTAAAATATGGAATTATTTTTAAATTGATAATTTTTTATAACACATTGATATCAGAATGGGGTTTTACGGATCAGTAATTAAATGTTGATGCCTAGAAATCACAATCATCCCTTTGTAGAATAAAGATATCAAGTTTAAGTTCCAGATACATGCTGTGGAGAAATCAGCTTAAAATATGTGTAGCGTTTAAAAAATACATAAAATTGAAGTGGTAGAAAATGGAGTTCAGGGATGTTGTATTAAATTGGATTATAATTATAATTAACAGTAAATCAGAGCAATATTTATTCAGTCCTACTGTAACTTGAAGGGAACATGTTAAAAGTTATTTTTTTATTTAATGTAATAAAATTTAAAGTTCAATACTTAAGAATTTATCCATGCATCTTTTACAATTTACAGTGATGTCGATGTTAATACATTTTTCAAAGTGACAAAAGCTTAGAAATTTTGACAACATTCTTTGAAAACAGGAAAATGGATTTTTTTTTCAGTAAAAAATTGTTCTGAATTGAAAAATTGACACGAAAAGTAGAAGAAAAAATTAGTTTTTCAATATTTAAAAATAAAAACCGACAATCGCTTTGAATCCTAAGAACATTGTTTCGGATTGGTTGCTTTGGATTGCATTCAGATTGCAGTTGGTTTGAAGCCTTATTTGAATGGCAATTCCTGCAATTTTATTTCACACATAATTTTATAGAGATATCTAAGAGAGGGAATAAACGCGCAAACATTATTTTATTTGCAACTTTTTAATTGTAAGTAAACATCGGCATCACAATTAAAAAAATGTTTGCGCGTTTACTCCTTCCTCTTAGATATATATATATCTCAATCAAATGAAAAACTGAAATAAAATTGCTGGAATTGCCATTCAAATCAGGCTTCAAACCAACTGCAACCTTAACCGACTTGTTGTGACTCAAGCGGCCGTGAACGATCGAGAGAGACACAGTCATGATCTAACAGCTGATGCAAACTTTCATGAATTACTATAATGACTCTTTCATAAATTATACTCAGATCGGGGTTCATTTATCATACTTCTATGTTTAGTTCAAATTTACATTAAAAAATTAAAACTACTAAATTTGCAACAAATTGTTTTTAGCATGTATTTCTTTTTTATATATATGTTGCAGAAAAATCAGCAGAAGATGAATAAAAACTATAAAAAACCCCTTTAATTTTAAAGTTTAAGAAATGCATTTGGAGAAATCAGCGCTTTAAGATGGAAAAAGGGGTCTGTGTTAGATGCATAAAAGAACTATACATTTTTGTAAATCAAAAGATATTCAATCGTTCTGAAACTTACAAGTAACATTTAAAGTTCATATTACAATTAAATGTTATAATATCCTAATTGGGCCGTGGGGAGCCTAGTGGTTAAGGCATCGGCTTCGGGATCGGAGGGTCCTGGGTTCGATTCCCGACACCGCTAAAGACCCGCCGAGTATGTGCGGAGTACGTGCTCGTTAAATCTGTGGGTCCGAAAGTTCTGTGGTCCGTCATGGCGCAGTTTACCGTGGGTCCAAGTATCTGGAGACTATTTCCCTTCCCTTCAGATGCATGGCAAAATTGAGGAGGTGGCGATAGATAGTGGCAGAATCTATCATCTCATGAGGCAGAAGTCGGACTCCTGCCATTTATGGGCCTCACTTTCACAGGAGCCGCACCCCCTTTGCCTTGAATCCTTGTGGAGCTTGGGTATTCCAAGTGGCACACGACGACAAAAACAACAATATCCTAATTGTTGGAATTTTAGGGTTGTGATAAATATCCTAAACAACTATAAAGGCAATCCATAAATGATGTTACATTTTTTGATCCCCTTTCTCCCTAATTTCACAAAGTATCCCACTTCACCATCGTCCCATTCCCCTTTGTCACAGCTCGCGCACTCCTAAGAATAACATATTCAGAACAAGGTTGGTAAGAATGTGGGACTCAATATTTTTTGCATTCAAAATTCAGTGAACCTTTATAAAATCAAAGATAACTCTTATTTCGTTAGTATGAATTTTATAATGATGACATTTATAGCTATGTAATTTCATCTGTGTACATTTTTGCGTAAAATGTTGTTGTTTAATGCTTCAATCTGTGATATCGTAACTATTATCCCTCACCCCTTTTGTCACATATTGATGGACCCCTCCCTCCCCTCCAAGCGTGATATCATATACAGAGTGTTTCAAATAGAATGCAACAATAGGCTCTGTCCTAAAATATTTCCCCAAAACACATACTTCGAGTTGAAAATTTTAATTTTAACCCTTTATCTACTGACAGTCTTACAAGTCCCTCCAACTTTAACCATCCTTACGCATATACGAACGATACTTTGCAGGAACACTCTTTTACGGCGATATTCACCACTAACTTAACCTAAGGTTAACCTGGAATTAAACTTCTGATTGGTAGTTGAAAAAGGGAAACAAGTTTTAAGCCAATCAGAGGTGTCGAAAAAGCTTGATTCCAGGTTAACCTTAGGTCAAGTTATTGGTGAATACAGCCGTTAGTGTTACTCTTCCAGGATAAATAGCAGCAAAGATTCTCCATAGTGAGTATTTTAGAGGGAAATGCAAATGGATTTAACTGAAGTTGTGCTCTCATCTGCCCTTTTAATCGGATTCCCATAATTGTCGTTTTTGTTCCCTCGAGAGCAGTAAGTCAGTCAAAAGGAAAGTGCATTATTTTTTAAGACTTAAAACTTCTATAAAAATCCGCATGTTTTTTTTTGTTTTGTACTGTGAGAATATTTTAGCCCTCAGTGTATTGACAGTACAGGGTGCGTCAAAAGTTCGTGAGAACTTTAAAAATTAATAATAAAAAAACGAAAAGAGATAAAAATGTGCCGTCTGCTGCAATATTCTTGATTTGGCTTTGGATTTTTTTACACCAAATTTTGAAAATTCGTAGTTCCCCGACCTATATGTAGATGACAGCACCACTTTTTACTAAAATAGGGAATTTCGGTCAGCAAAGTTCCCCCTTTTACTTCAGTGTAGGGATAAATCGAATATTGCGATTGAATCGATTTCCGAATCAAATGAAACTCTAATCCTCGGAATCTAACCGTCAGGGCCGGTTTTAAGTCATGCTGATCTTTTAAACATTTGATTAGAATGTTAAATTAAGACATTATATGATGTTTAACGCACAAATTTAAACTTTTTACGAATGAATTTAGTCCGATCGCGTACAGTGATAACGGGTCTTAATTTGTATGCTATGTTTTTTTATTTATTCGGTCTTTAAGAGGGAGAAATCTACTCTAATCTTAGAAGCTTTCAGATTTCTCTTTTTTCCATCTGATTTTCAAGTTAGTACTCTTTAAAATTTTAAATGATCAGATTTTTCGAAACATTTTAAATGTCACCCCCAACATCTTTTAGTTGGTATGGTAAAATAAAAAACAAAAATAAACAGATAAAATTTCCGTTTACGACTGTGCGAGTAAAAATGATCAGAATGACAATAGTGTGGTCATTTCATAGAATCGTTTTTTTTGGGAGGGGGGTAAACTTTTTGTCAAAATCTATCGTTTCAGGGAATAGGGTATTGATTCAAACTTTTTTCTATAGTCCCCATTCATACCAAGCGTACGTGATTAAATTATTAAAGCAGATTGTTAGAACTTTTACTGTAATGATTTAAATCTTAGACAAAGAGTATTAATTACGATTTTGTGTGTAACGAGCCAAGATGAGGGATGAGGTCCCCACTGAATAGTTTTGAAATTTTATTCAGAAAGAAATATCTGAACTTACTTTTATAAAACCTTTATTATTTGTCAGAGAAATGTTTTGTCATTTTTTTAGAGCTGCGATCATCCCGATCCACCCTTCTTTTGTAACTAGGGATAAATCTAGATGTACTGTGGTGGATCTAAGTGTACCCCAGGGAGGCGCACAAGAAATCTTGGTTGGCAAGATGTCCCAAATTTTTCTGACAAGATGATTTAAGCATACAAAATCGATTTCTCTTGACATTCATTTTCTCTTATAAACTTTCCATAAATCCACTCAATGCTCAAAAGTAAGAAGCTGTTATAAGGTGAAACTATGAAGTTTCTATGCGACGCCAGATCGCCTACGCGTTTTAAAAAAACTTTATCTCAGATCACAATTATAATATTTTTTTTTAGATTTGAAAACGATGTATTGCCCTCTCTTTTTCCCTTTTCGATCATACTCAAGCAAACCAAAATTTAATATGAAGTTTCGAAGGGATTTTGAAAAATATTAATTTAAATACTGATAATAGTCCACTGAAAATAGCGAAAAAAAGGGCCGAACCTCGGACAAATTGCAATAAAAGGTTTCTCAACGGTTTTCACTTAGGAATGACCTCAATAATAACATACTAAAAATCGGCCAAAGTCGGCCGGGGGGAAGTTTAATTTTTTTTTAAATTTTTAAAAAATGGCCGAAAAAAATTTAAAAAAAACCCAAAACAATAATATAGACATGTGATACATGTTTATAGGTTATTTTTGAGTTTTGAAACCGAATATTGCCTTTAGTTTTGAAAAAAAATTGAAATTTCAATTTTTAAAATTAATTTGAAAAATGAACTATATGAAAAAATTAAAACCCCCCTAAAAACCTAACCAAATCATCAAAAGAGATAAATCAAACGGTTTTCATTTCGAAATGATCTAAATATTAACATACTAAAAGTAAAAAATTTTACGAGTTAAAGAAGTTCAATTTTTTTTTAAATTTCAACTTTTTTTGCGAAAAATGCATTTTTTTTTCAAATTCGTGGCAAAAACTTTAGAGGCTTTTGAAAAGGTCATTTTTCGGTTGATATTGTCCACAGATAGTTATATAATGGAAAACCGGTGGAATTGACCCTCAATGAATTAGTTAATTATTTTATTTAAAATTTTGAAATTGTTAAAATGTAGTAAAAAGTGAAAAAAGGTAATACTTTGGCATATTTACATCAGAATTTAAAATAATTAACTAATTCATTGAGGGTCAATTCCACCGGTTTTCCATTATATAACTATCTGTGGACAATATCCACCGAAAAATGACCGTTTCAAAAGCCTCTAAAGTTTTTGGCACGAATTTGAAAAAAAAATGCATTTTTCGCAAAAAAAAGTTGAAATTTAAAAAAAAATTGAACTTCTTTAACTCGTAAAATTTTTTACTTTTAGTATGTTAATATTTAGATCATTTCTAAATGAAAACCGTTGGATTTATCTCTTTTGATGATTTGGTTAGGTTTTTAGGGGGGTTTTAATTTTTTCATATAGTTCATTTTTCAAATTAATTTTAAAATTGAAATTTCAATTTTTTTTCAAAACTAAAGGCAATATTCGGTTTTAAAACTCAAAAATAACCTATAAACATGTATCACATGTCTATATTATTGTTTTGGTTTTTTTTTAAATTTTTTTCGGCCATTTTTTAAAAATTTAGAAAAAAATTAAACTTCCCCCCGGCCGACTTTGGCCGATTTTTAGTATGTTATTATTGAGGTCATTCCTAAGTGAAAACCGTTGAGAAACCTTTTATTGCAATTTGTCCGAGGTTCAACTCTATTTTCAGTGGACTATAAGTGTTCCTCTTTAAATAATTGATAATTACTAATAAATAATTTCTAAAATTTTTAAGAGAGAGAGAGAAGACCCAATAAATAAAAAACCCCTAGCATACAAATTAAGATCCGTTATCACTGTAAGTAGATCGGAATAAATTCATTCGTAAAAAGCTTAAATTTGTGCGAGAAACATCATAAAATATCTTAATTTAACATTCTAATCAGATGTTTAAAAGATCAGCATGACTTAAAACCGGCCCTGACGGTTAGATTCCGAGGATTAGAGTTTCATTTGATTAAGAAATCGATTCAATCGCAATATTCGATTTATACCTACACTGAAGTTAAAGGGGGAACTTTGCTGGCCGAAATTCCCTATTTTAGTAAAAAGTGGTGCTGTCATCTACATATAGGTCGGGGAACTACGAATTTTCAAAATTTGGTGTAAAAAAATCCAAAGCCAAATCAAGAACATTGCTGCAGACGGCACATTTTTATCTCTTTTCGTTTTTTTATTATTAATTTTTAAAGTTCTCACGAACTTTTGACGCACCCTGTACTCAAAAGTATGAATTTAATTGATTAGCTCTTGTGGATTATATTTCTAAAAGATAATTATTTTATTTATGAATATCCCTTAATTTTCAATTATGGGGTTAAAAAACCATTTACATGAAAATATTTGTAGAAAATTATAATGCAAGTAGAGAAAGGGGAAAGAGATGAAACATTAGATGAGACTATTTTCAACTCCACGGGGTTTCTTTATCAGAAGATGCAGAAAATAGCTTTTTATACGGCCCCCGTATATTAAAAATCCCAACTAAGATTTTTTTCTTCTTTCTTCCCTTAATAAGATGGGAAAAAAATTCAAACGATTCGATATCTTCAACACTTAATTGACATTAAAAGCTAAAATTCGTGACCTACGCCACTTTATAACACTCTTCTTGAGATCAAAATAGGGTTCATCCCAAAAAGAAATTAAACCGGGTTTAATGCGGTGATAAGAATAACTTCAAAAAATTAATTAATGCCGACCCCCAAAAAATTTAAACATGCATATCTCAATGAGATTTGAAGATATCGAAACGATATCTTTGTATCTTATATTTTGTATCTTCTGTAAGGATGAATGAAGATTTCTAATTTGGGTTTTAATCTACGGGGCCGTATAATTTTTTTTTTTGCATTTCCTTGAATGGACCCCCATGGAGTTGAAAGTAGTTTATCTAATTTTTCACCTCTTTTAATAAAAATTTTCAATGAGAAGTATGTGTCTAGGGCAGGGGTTCTCAACCGGTGGGTCACGACCCCCTCGGGGGTCGCGGGGAATGTCTAGGGGGGTCGCGAAACAAAAATTAAAAACAGTCATATTTACAGAGTTATTTTTATACAGACAACAATTTTCAAAACTTATAGATCAGCTGTTCTCAAACTGTGCTCCGCGGAGCCCTTAGGGCTCCGCCAAGCATTTCCGGGGGCTCCGCGAAGAAATTTGAAAAAAATACATTTTTGATAATTTCTAATTTGCTTTTCTCTGAAATGTTATAAATAACTTTCTGTAAGGTGTTGGTAAGGTCTGCTGGTTTTTACCTTTTTCAGGTCTTTTTTGGTTTACCAAAACAAGTTAAAACCCTGTTTTTAGGGTCAAATTTCCAAAACTTTTCTGGGGGAGGATCCCCCAGGATGGGACGGTTTGGCGCTGGCCGTTTGGGCGCCGTTCCCGTTTCGGCACCAAATTTTTCTTCTTCTAATTTTTAGAAGAATTATGAGAGTTTTATTTACTTTCATTTTATTTCTGCCGCTGAAATGGCCGCGTCGAATAGTAGCACACAAAGGAACCCCCTTCCCCCACCTCTCAAATTGATTACTCAGCACCTTTTTTTTTTTAAAGTTCACCAAAACCAAGGGAAAACCTGTTTTTAGTAGAATCAAATTTACAACACCCCCTTATAGCATTTGGAACTTAATTACACAAAACAAAACGCTTCTTATATTAAGTTCTTTAAGATGCAAATTCTGCCAAAAATGTATAAAAAGCTAACATTGATCCTATGGCACGGGAGGGGATAAGGAATGATTTTGGGCCCATGTGTAAATAAATTTCGACATGTACCTCTGACGTATGGTCTAACAGCCCCCCAAAACAGCTCTCGATTTCAAAAGAAGTAACTTTTAGGAAAACAAAATTTACAGATGTATAGATTTCCGTATGAATCCTTTGTTCATGCATCTCCGGCATAATGATTAAAAAGTGATAGCTTTAATTTCAGTATTTAATATTTTATATCAAAATAAAGATTTACATTGTATCCAATGATAAAATATAATCGGTAAACAAAACATTCCATATATTCCGGGGTGTATATCAAAGGAGCGGGGGGGGCCTGCCTCCTGCCTCTCCCCCAGAAAATCGGACTACGTATAACAAAACAAGTTAAAACCATGTTATTTAGGGTCAAATTTTGGAAATTTTTAACCCCCTATTGTACTTGAAACTTTATTATTGTCAATTTTTATAGTAAGTTCGTTAAAATTAAAATCCTACCTAAAAATGAATGTCCAAAATTTGGACAATGATGTACCAAAACGAGTTAAAAAAAACTGTTTTTAAGGATCACATTTCACAAAATATTCTGGGGAGGAAGGACCCCCAGACCCTTCTATTGTACTTGGATCTTAATTCGTCACAATTTTTCTTACAAATAAATTATCTTAGATGCAAATTATACTTAAAAATGTTTTTAAAAGCTACGTTAAACTGTTAAATATGTATGGGAGGGGCTGAGGAATAATTTTGGACCCCTCCCGAAATAAATTTCTATTATGCTTTTATTTCTAGAAGCAATGGGTTTTATGTATTTTTTGTTTTTATACCTTGAAAAATTTATTTCGGAAAAGGGCTCCGCGAATAATTTGTCTCTTGAAAAGGGCTCCACGACATAAAAAGTTTGAGAACCCCTGTTATAGATTATTAGAGAGAATAGTTCGTTTCATGCATGAACTATTTGGAATAAAAGTAAATAAAGGATGCATCGGCAGCGTATTGCGAGTGAAATGACAACAAAATGGTAGATAATTATTAAAGTCTTAACATTTTAGGTCTGAGGGGGTCGCTAAAATATTTTCCCTGAAAAGGGGGTCGCGGAGTTAAAAAGGTTGACTACCCCTGGTCTAGGGAATATATTTTAGGAAACATCCTATTATCACATTCTATTTAAAACACCCTGTATATTGTTCAAATGATGACCCACCAAATCAATTCTTATCCAACTAGCATATAGTAATTTATCCAAAATTCAAATCAGGCTATAAACTACCTGCAACCTTAACCGACTTGATGAGTGACGCAAACGGCCATGAACGATCTTGGTTGGGTAGAGAGAGAGTCATGATCTAACAGCTGATGTAAGTGAGTCGCTCTTCTAGCATTGACCCGAGCCCTTGACTGCCCAATGTGGGCCATTGGTTCAAGAGTAACAGGGCAAGACCTCGAAGTAAGACGGAGATGATGATGGCTTTCCAACTCTTACGTAAAACTCTCTCTCTCTGAGGTGGTTAAATATATCCCTCCACCCTCCTTTGCTCAATAGTTACAACTAACTGGTTTATTTAAGACGTCAGGAGTTAGTTAAGTGTCCTCTGTTATTCAATTGGGGACCGTCCAAATATTACTTAAGAATATGAGGGTGTTCTCTTTATTTTCTTTTTCTGGGAAGGGGTATGACTGATGCTTACGTAAGATGTTACTATCACCGCATTTTCAAAATTCTCTTGTTTCTTGAAAAATAATTTCAAAAATCAACCAAAAATAAATTTTACAAAAAAAATTGAATTAGGAAAAAGAAACACGCGTTTTGTCTTCACTTCGAAAAACTTTTAACGATAATTTAAGTGTTCATTGGGCCCAATTAATTTCTGGGATCTGTACAAAAAAAGAAGAAAAGGGGAAGGGGAGTCGTGAAGGTTCTTTCTAATATAATTATGAGGGGGTTTGCAGTTTGCTTATCTTTGCTAACAATGGAGGGTCAAAAATGACCAAAAACATGCTTACTTAATATTAGAACGGACCCTTATGAGGATATGTTTAATAGGTTTTTTCCTCGGTGAAAACTGGTTTGAATTTAGAGCTTAGTAATTATGTAAAATAAAGCACCGTTTATATGTTTTTCAAGGGACCGAAATAAATCAACGTATAAAGGAAAACAACTTATAACAATAGTTAGATTTTTAAAACTGCTATTAGAAATTTAAATAAATAAATTAAATTTGAATTTCTGCTTGGATACTAAAGTACTTCAAAATAGTTTTTAAGCTGAACATAATTTTTTACACATAATTATTTTTAGTGTTGAAACTGGGATATACTAGAAAATTTCGCAGGGGTAAACCATCTTGCCTCCTTGGATATTTTCAGAAGTGTGTGGGGGATATTATAACACTAAGGCTTTTAATTTATGACTTTTATATCGTCTAACATTCTATTCCTACATTTAAAGTTGCGTTATTTTTGTAATGTTTTTTTTTTCAAACTTTCTCTCTTGTTTTTTGACTTCCTTCATTTCTATCTACCCCGCCCTTACTGATTTTCTAGAATATAGAACATCTAATATTTTTCTCCCAAAGAAAATTGAAAAATATTTTTTACAGATTTATGTCACTGCTTTCAACTTTTGTATCAAACAACGCCATTGAAACACTATTACCCTCCATTGCTGTGACGCAAACAGGAAAAGTTTATGACGAGTTATGCAATTTGTCAATTTTTCACTACTAGTCAAAACAGCGTTAGAATTATTAAACAATGCATTTTGTCCATTAAAGACTGGCCTCATATTAATTATTAAATAATTATTGACATTAATTTGTCAGAAATTAATATCTGATTTTTATTTTAATGAAAAAAAAAATGTTTAACAAGCTAACTTAGTATGTTGTGCATCTAGAATTTTATTTTTTGTAATAAAAAATGGTAAAATTGGTAATTTCTTGCAATATCTTTGGTCATAACTAGCACCCATAGGCTGAGATTAAAAATATCTCAATAAAAACGACATCCAAACACGGATTGCAGTGCAGCTACTTCATTAAAATTTCAGTAGGTTAAAGTAAAAATCACGTGTTAAAACTTGGAAAAAACTATAAAAGCATGCCTTCCACGAAAGTAGGGGGGAGTCGGACAACTTCATTGATTTGGAGTGATATCTAGCAAAAAACTACCAAACTTTCATTTGAAATTTTGTTCCTTAAAGTTTAACCCTTAGATTAAATTGTTATTTGATGAATATTTTATATAAATTTAAATTGTAAAAGTTAATTATATCATATACCATTCAAGATTTCTTAAAATAAACAATGTTTTTCCGAATTTACTATGTTCTTTTGATTCAGTTTCGGTTTTGTCCGACCATATTAAACAAAACCGGGATTTTTCATTCATTTAAAATACGTGCTTTTATGACCTATATTGCTATTATTTATGATAAATTTACTATTTTTTTCTTCATAAGGAACCAGTTTATCGTCTCAGCACCAATTTTGACTGATTTGATCACACATAAAGTGATAATTCAAAAAAGAAAGTTTCATTATCCTAATCATAATAGAACTAGTTGCTCAGGATGAAAGTGGTATAAGTCCCCAAATACAAAATGTAAGATTAGTGTGGATTTGGAGTTCTTTTAAGGTATTTTACCCTTTACGGTAGTCGCCTAAGTCAAAATTTTCATAAGCTACCCAAAAAAACTAACTCCATAGGAACTACACAGGCGGCGATATAAAGATAACCTTCAATTACTCAAAACTACGTTCGTTGGACTTATGCCACTTTCATTCCAACCAACTCATTTGAGATCGTTCATTCTCCCCAGTTCTACATTCACTGTCATTTGAATAGTAGCTACTTTTGTCTTTGCGGCGAGATGACACAACACGTGTTTTTACATAACCCACCATCCTCTTCTCTTATAGCGAAAATTATTCTCTCTCTTTCCCCATTCGCTTATTTATAACTCTTCTCTCATAAGTCTCCATCCCCCCCCTCCCTCTCTGTCATCCCTCCTTCGTCCATTGCAGAAACAGACAGTCGTAAACTTTCCACTGTAAAGTGAAGAAATCTTTTAAGATGATGTATAGAGCCGAATCCTCTCGTAATGAGCATTTGTAATGATAGAACCTCCACCTTTTTTTGCTTGTTAAGTCAGAATTGCAGTTATTACAGGATTTTGAAGATTTTTCTTTAGGCTAAGCGCGCACTAGAGACTTCTGTCGCCGGAGACTATAACACTAGGTCACTCGAGAGCTATGTATTTCAATGGTGAGATTCTTGGCAATGGGCCAAGTGTCTCGTCGCCTGTGCGCGCGCTCTAGCTTCTTGCAATAGCCAGGGTGATAATTTTGTCTCTGTTGCCGTGACAAAAGTCTCGAGTGCACGCTTAGCCTTAGAGCAGTGTTTTGCAACCTTTTTCGATCCGCGACCAACCACAGCCTTTCTAAATTTTACTTGATTACACATCAATTTTTGCACTCAAAACACGAAATTCAATTCCAAATTTATAATTGGTTGATTTTTAAAAAAAGTATGACAGACAGTTAAAATCAAAACACAAAATGGCGAGCTAAATTTGAAACCCAAAAATAATTTTAATGAAATAACTTTTCATTAACTTTAAGAAATCAATAATTATACCGAGTTATCATAACAATTTTTAATGAGATACTTTCAGATCCAGTCATCAATGCTTTGATAACTTTTGAGATGAATACAGGAAATATCAGTAGGATAGGATATACCAAATTCTCTTTGGGAGGTAGACAAAGATTTCAGTTCATTCAGAATTAGGAAAAGATATTTTTTAAATAAAGGCTTTTAAAAAAGGTAGTCTTATAAACGGTAGAATTATTATCTAATTATTTCAAATTAAATTTTAAGGTGCATATAAAACATAACTTTTGAATATTGTCCATATACTCGCTATTTCGTTTGGTTATAAATTAAAGTATTTTTGTAACAAAATGTTTGTATGAAATTCTATAAAATATAAGTATATTAGAGGCAAATATTTGTAAAGGGGCGGTGTGGAAACATTTCTTCTTGAATTAAGTCCCAAAAAGTTCGGGAACCTATGCCTCGGAGTCTTGCTTGATCCGCGCCTGAGTGTTGACTTCGCCACATAGCACGTTCTTAAATCCTTTCCTCGAGTCCTCCTGCTCTCAAAAGGAGAACACTCGATCACGTCTTCACCCTGTGATCGATCATTAAAGACCACGATTCCCCTTAGTGAAGGAAATTATTTCATTTTTTCCCTTTCCATTTTGTCAACACTCTGACACAGTGCGACACTAATCGTAAACAAGCAATTCTCAAATCAAAAAGCAAACGGTGTTCTATTGCCCCGATGTCAGTCATTCAGATGACGCAAGTCGAGAGACTGTTTTAAGATGAAGTGCAGGTGTGAGCAGGAGTAATATTGGGTGACTAAAGAGATAAAGTGTATGTAATACACTTTTTTTTATATATTCCGTGGATAAGTGTGTGTTGCGGAATTTTTTGCTTAATGCCATATAAAAATTTAAGTTCTTTGTAAAATAAGGTTTTATCACTTTTATGAAGCAATTTCAAAATATTTAATTTACTACAGTAGATCTCTATTTCCTTATATTGTCGTATTAAAGGAAACGTCAATCCTATCAAATTACAACTTCCACTAAACTTCAAAACAGGAAAATGCTTGCACAATTCTTGTTTATGACGTGTCTTAAACTATTATTTGATTATTTTAAAAGTATTTTCACCCAACTGAAATCTTTCGGTTTAAGAATGAAATAAAATGAAAAACCTTTTCGAATATCATTAAGTTTTTAGGTAGACTTATGCGTATAATTTCAATTAAATACGTACTCTTAACAAAAGTGTTCGGAATTCATTAATAATTAGTTTCACATTAATAACAATAACTAACTACCCATTTACAGTTTTTCTGATACATAATTTATTTCAAATTACCTCCCAACTATCATGATACAAATATTATTTACAGGTAAAAGATATACTTTTGAATTTGGAGGAAGTCATAGGTCTAAAAATTTTATAACAGTAGCCTTTTTGTGCTATTAACTTTGGTTGAACTGTCAGTTTAAAAAAAAAAAGTAAAAAAAAAAAGATGGACTTATTCCAGTTTTTAATCTTATAAAAAATAAAACAAAATATAAAAAAACTTCAACTGAGACAATACGTTTTTATTTCTGCTTAGTTCACAGAAATATTAAGACAAAAAAATTAAGGGTTACCGTAAAGCAGCTGTTCTTAAACTGAGGTCCGCGGACCCCCGGGGGTCCGCGAGTAACCTTGTGGAACACACAAAAATATTTCAAAATGAGATAAAACCTTAGTTTATGTTTAAAAACAAATTTCAAAAATTTTCTGGAGGAGGACCCCCCAGCCCCCTTTTAATTTTGGTTTCTATTTACAATATTCTCCCTTGAAAATTCTTTAGTTCACATGGAGCTGCTCTCCAAAATGTCTCAAAATGAACTAAAACACTACTTTTCGAGGCAAATTGTCAAAAATTTTGTAAGGGAGACCCCAGACCCCCCATTATTAGGATAACGCCACAAACTGTGCAATACTGTAATTTAAAATAAAACAACGAAAAAAATTGCACATAAATTTATTAAAAGCCATACGGCGTTTCGGGGATTCTTTGGATCCCCGAAACGCCGTATGGCTTTTAATAAATTTATGTATTTATTTAATTGTGTAATTAATGTTTGTAATTGTGTAATTAATGTTTAATTGTATGTTTAATTTTATTGTGTATAAATTTATTTTAAACCCCCATTATTACTTGAATTAATTGTAAAATTTTAACAAAATGTGGAACATTGGGGATATCTTAGGAATAACGTTAACTAAACCTCTCTGAAACAAGTCTGGTTACTACCCTGGGTGTTCGAAATCTTGGGGGGCTGCGATGTCTGGCTGTTATATAAAAGGGGGCGATCGAAAGTTTAAGAACCGCTGCAGTGAAGCATCTCAATGAATTCTCTAGGCAGGGTCACGTGCCTAGGGAAAGACCTTACTTCTCCATAACCCTAGGAGACGTTGCTTCCAAATAAAAGCCATGAAGGGACTTTTAAAACGCTCGGTATTTGAACAATAACCTTTCAACATAACCATCGTTCCACAAAAATAAAAAAGCTACCGAATAATGCCCCATCAAAAAAAATTAGGCAAAACAAAAAGAAAATACCAATTCTCCCAACAGATCACTCTCCCTGACTTTTAAATATTCAGCGAAAAAACCCCAAATCGGGCATTTAACCCCTTTTCGGAACATTTAACCCAGAAAAGGACAAAACTCAGGCTCTGACACTTGAATGGTTGGCAAATTTCCGTGCGATTACCAAATCGTCGCCAATTTGGCGAGATTTACGAGCCAGAATTATTATACTGCCCCATTGTTGAAGCTTTTGTCTCTCTGTATTGCGAAAGAGACGTGGCGACCGTCTTTTGAACAACCGTTGAGATAAATATGGGACGCCTTGAGAGGAGAGTATATATTATAATAATAATAATCGGTTACAAGGGCCCAAAACAATGCTTTGCGTTGGGGAGTCAGTTACCCCCGATTTTATGTGTCATTTCACACATACTTGGCTTATTTCGACATTTGTGGCTTTCTCTCTCTAGCGTGGAATTATTTAAGAAAGTAAATTTATACTCACTAACCCACTGGCTTCCAAAACTAGAGATTTCTCCACAGGGGCGTTTAAGGAATGCTTCTTAAATTTTGTTCCCATTTTTCGGCTCAATTGCGGTGTCCTCACTTTAACCCTCTACTGCCCCATGGTAAGCAAGTATGCTATACTCCGTGTAAATAGAATAGGCGGCTCGCGTCACCATGGCTACGCAATAGAAATGCAATGGGAAATGACTAGTGGTGAGCCGCCGATTCAAATTACACAGACTATACCAAACGTTTAGCTTCAATTTTCAGCATGTTTTAGGTTATTGAAGTAATTATCTTCAGGTAGTATAATTTATAAAATTTAGGTTCAGCTTTCATTTTAATTTTTTTGGAATTTTGATAATTATTTGGCTCCAAACTGCATGAATAAGGCAAAAAAAATTTCTGTTTTTATTTCTGCTAGTGGGTATTAGATAGTTAAAAAGGATCAAATTTCATTTAAAAATTTCTGTGGATGTAATTGTATACGCTCTTACAAATGATTATTCCTTATTTCTTTAAAACAAACATTACGACCAGCATGGAATTTGGGTTCATTTACGTTAATTTTTTTAAATCATCAATCCTTGGTAGATTTGGCATGGAATGACTCTGATAATATGAATGCGTATGCAAATATATGTTCATTCACTCAAATTCTTATAATTTGTTCTTAGGGTACCCAGTCCCAGCTTTGCAGGGGATCTGCAAGGCATTGGAAGGGGGATCTGATGTCAACTAAGCTCATTTTCTCTCATTAAAGGTATTTCTTATTTTAATATTAATTATATTTTCACAAAAAGATTTGCATGAACTTGAACATCCCAACACAGGAAGTCATTGGTAATTGAGTCGTCAGTTCAAAAATTGTATACATCCAAAACCAAATTTTGAGAAAATTAGAAAAAAAACCTGTACAAATAATGCAATTTTTTTATAACCAAAAAACTTTTATCGGAAATTCAAGACAGGCAGAACAACCACGGAAAAATATAAATGTATTCAAAAATGTTCATTGTATAAATTGGAAAAAAGTTTATGAACTTAACCCTATTTCAAACTTATAAGATTTCAACCGGAAAAAAATTTTATATCACATAAATTGACAATTAAATCAACACGGAAGTTAAAAATAGAAGAACTAAGACAAATAATATAACTGAGTCGTTAAAGCATTTGGATTATAAAGGCCAGAACACTTAAATAAAAAACAAATTATGTTTTGGCGTAGTATACGATACAATAATAAGAAAAGACGGACACACAAATTAAGTTAAATTTCAAATTTAATAAAATAGATGCATTGTGAATGGGCATTGATTTTGCCTAAGGGAACGTACCCATACTACGTGACCCATTTTTTGCCATTTTTGACCCCCCTCCCCTCCCTTGGTGACCATCCGTAGTATATGCCAAGACCCCCCTCCCCCTCTAGTTTTCACGTAGTAATTCATAAATACGGTTTGCCATCATTTTTTGCTAACAGAAAGTTTAAAAAAAATTTATTTTGCTTATTTTTTCTAATTTTAATAATTAATTTGGCTTAATTAGTCTTAATTTGGAAAATTTCAATAGTGAATTTGGCTTAATTAGTCTTAATTTGGCAAATTTCAAAAATTAATTTGTCTTAATTTTGTCGTATTGATTAGAGGAAATTGCCTACGTGACGAAACCCTAAGCCCCCCCCCTCCCCCCTGTGACCGAGCGTGGTATTTTGAAGACCCCTCCCTCCCCTGAATGGATCACGTAGTATGGGTACGTTCTCTAATTCTAGGGGCTATATCTTCCTATGGGGGAGTGTTTTTTTTCCTCTTCCCACTCATTTGTAGAGAGCTTGGAGTTGGAGATTCTTTTGAGAACTAAAAATTTAATATGCCATTATTTGGATTGATTCCACATTTTGTCCAAGAGTAGAATGATAACAATATCCCGATTGATAATACTAATATACAATTTGATGCTAGAAAAGTGAATTCGAGTGTTTGCGTCAAATCATAACTATAGTTCTAATTTAAGTATAATAAAAGCGATTATACCTAGTAATGCTTTTTTGCAACTTTTGCCATCTTAATGAAACATATGTCAGTACATAACATGTAACACTAATAAATTGATAACTCATTGTGTATGATTATTGATTATGTATTAAAAGTGGCCCTCAAACCGGAAAAAGGGAGTTATTAGGAGATTTCACCAAACTTTGATAACATTAAGCGATGTATTGATCACATAAAACGATACATTTTGCGTTTATTTACATTGGAGTGATCGGGACCTGTTGATTATGATGATAACATTATATCCGATTTATAACGTTAACCTTGATCAAAATAAGCGGAGTCGATTGTATAAGATTGGGATTTAAGATTTGCTGATTCGGGAGAAGTGATAGGGTTAAACCGGTTAAACGCCACCCAAAACATGTTTGTGAAGCTTTAAACGCAAACTTTTACGAAAGCTTAATTACCTTTCAAACATTGCAGTGAGATATAGTTATGCTAGATAGCTTACAATGACATCAGATTATTTCAAATTCCCTCTCATACTCTTAATCTTTCGCCATACCTAGTTTTTCTTACCGTACCACACAACTCAAAAAAAGAAAAATCTTCAACAAGTGTTAAATCCTTGCATACTAATGTTGATGAAACCTGATATCCGTTACAAAATAATCATCAAGCACTTAAAACAATAGTCATAAGGAATCCTGACCCAATTCCTCCACAATATAGTTCAATGCCGCTCGAATAAAAAAAAATCATCAAACGGCAGCAACTTGAACTTTGCGGTCGATAAAGCGCGAAAAACTTTCATTTTTCATTTCCACAACAACAGCTTCCTGTTTTTTCATTAATGAAAACAAAAAAAAAGAACAAAGCATTTGTTTATTTTGGAAAAGTGAAATCGTCCTGACGAAACTTCATAATTTAATTGGGGAACTACCAGAAATACATAATTTCGAAACTTTTTTTTTCAATTTCGTTTCCCCTGATGTGTAATAACGAAAAAAACAATGGCGACAAAAGGAACTTTTTATTCTAAAGCGGGAAGTTTCGCGCCAAAACAAAAACGCACAGACGATCTTCCCTCCTTTTGTGTGTTGTTCGAAAAGGGGATTTAGAAACATTCCGCAGGATTTGTGTATGGGTGAGCATGGCAGTGGGTCAGGGCTGGCATCGAATCATCCCCCTTTTGGAAAATTTAAGAACCAGGCCGAAATGCTGCCCATTGTTTTCATATGCTGCTTCCTTTTATTTTTGCTCGCTGCTCGTAAACAGCTTTTGTATGGGGAGAGGATTGTTTTAGAACGGAGGTTTTCTGTCGAAATGAGTGGGTTTCGAAAATAAAAAAGATTCGAAAGTCCCCCTTCTTCCATTGCGTCAACCACGAAGGTCTGTCAGTTTTTCTAGAACAGGGTATTTCGGATAAATGTTCCATAACGTCTAAGAGGGGTAGGACACACCTAAACGACTCAAGATCACCTAAGTAGGGGGGTCAGAAATGTACCCCTAACAATCTAGAGGATTTTATAAGCGGGCATGGGAAGTTGTATTATCGCCAATGGAAATCGACATTTAACCCTTTATGATTGGAATAAAACCAGCAAAATCATTGAATTTCCTCCATTTATTTGGTCTTTTTGGAAATTTTAATAAAATAATAACTAGGGATAGAACCCACGAACTGCCGCATGCTACGCTGGCACCCTACCACTGCTCCAGCGGGTATTCATTAACTATAAAACTTATTAGTATAAGATGTTGTTTCTTTGTGATGCATGCGCATTATATCAAATTATAAAACCTTGCGAGCGTTGTGAATAAGCTCCAAGCATAGAGCTGAAATTTCAATCCATATATCATATCTTAGGCTTAAGTTTCAGCTGTTGTTTTATATGATAACTCAGCGGTTCTCAAACTTTCTATCGTCACGGACCCCTTTATGTAGCAGTCAGACGTCGCGGACCCCCAACATTTTAAACACCAAAAGCCGTAACCAGACTTTTGTTTTGGGTTTTAGATTAATTAAAATTAGTTTATATAAATCAAAATAAAATTTTACAATTATTACTCAAGAGGCGTATATAGATTTTTATTTCGGGAGGGGACAAAAATTATTCCTCAGCCTCCTATGTATATTTCATTGGTCCAAGTAGCTTTTTTGTACATTTTTAAGTTGAATTTGTGTCTTAGGGAACTTAATATAAAAAAGTTATGAGTAATTAAGTTTTAGCTACAAAAGGGGGGGTCTGGGGGTCCTCCCCCAGAAAATTTTTGGAAATTCGACTCGAAAAAACAGGTTTTTAATTAGTTTTGATACCCCTAGTTAGAATTTTTTGAATATAAGTTTTTTTTGTAAGATTTGCATTTGATAAACTTAATGCAAAGGCATGTTTTTGGTTACACTTGAAGAGAACAGTTCCTTGTAAACCATTTAAATTTCAAGTAAAAAAATTATGCATTGAAGTCAAAATTTCGAGGGGGCTGGGGGTTCTTCCCTAGAAAATTTTTGAAATTTGCCTCTTGAAACTAGTGTTTCATTTCATTTTGAAATTTTTTGGAGAATTCTAAAAGTAACTTGAGGAATTCCCCAAGGTAACTCGCGGACCCCCTAGGAAGGCACCGCGGACCCCCAGGGGTCCGCGGACCACAGTTTGAGAACCGCTGTGATAACTGATACGTAACATATGGGGCACTAGTTGCCCATAATGTTAAAATTTCACAATGTGAGCTCTAAGTGAAAATAGGGGTCTGTGGATCACCCCCAGAAACCTCACACTGGTGCCCCTCTGTTGCGACAGCTAAATATACGAGGATCTATGACCTCCACTGTAAACTAAAAGAAACAAAAAAGAGTAAAAATTATATTTCGAATTTATCCCAATTCAAATTAGTTTAATGAATATAAAATTACATCGGAATACATTAATCGCTTTTTAATTAACTGGAACGGGATGATTTGAAGTTTTAATTAAAAGTTTTTACCGATAATGATAAAATTTATCGGTTCTTTGTATCTCATTTTATTAAAGTATTTAATTATTCTTTCATTTCATTACTCATTCACGGCTTGTAAACGTTTAATTTATAATGATAGAATTAAAACTTGGTAAACGAAGTAAAATTTTACTATCTCAGTAATATACGCCTAAAGTCGTTAAAAGTATCATTACATTAAAATTGTAAATTTGCAATCGCACAAAACACACATCTAATCAAAGAAATTTAATTAATTATAATTTCTATCTCAATCTCAATAAAATTTCATTTGTGAATTAAGCTATAAAAAGTTTCTTATGAGAATTTACACAAGAAATGAAACCGCAACCTTGCTTATAAATCAAAGTTAATATTTAACTACATTAAAATTGTGTGTAGAAATAATTTTTAATTAAAATTAAAATTAATTTCAAATTGAAAATTCAATAATCAGAAAACTAATTTAGCTTGTGCAGAACTTACAAGTTTTCTTCACGGCTAATATATATCTTATAGATTGATATTTTATGTTTAATCATAAAAAATATTTATTACAGTAAAATGTATACTAAGTTTGTAAAATATACTTCGATATGCCATTGAATTTGTTAATATAAGGCAAGTTTTTCTCATACAAGTTCCATGTTTGGATATTATTTATTAATTTAAGCTTCACATTATACCACTCTTCAGATTTTAAAACAAATCATAATAATGAATAAGTAATGTACTCTTTTTTCAAGAAATTAATATAAACCATAGGTAAATCTCTAAGGCTAAGGAATGTCCTACCTTCAACAATAATATTAAATGGGTTAGAATTTAAAAAAAATGAAATAACCTTGAAATATGGTATATCCAGTAATTAATATTGGTTAAATGTTAATTTTGTTCATTTTTTAAAAATAAATTACATTGCAATACATAAAGAGCAATATGCTACATTACGGGATACTCACAACATGCTAAAATTACGTGTTATTTCTGAAAATAGGGAAATAACCCTTCAATGATTTCGCTTCTATTTTGAAACATTTAAATAAATACGCGTAATCGAAAACTATCAAAAAACACCTCGATGATGCTTAAAGTATTTTGACTGAACCTAAAAATACACATAATTGAATAATGATACAAAATTGAACTCAACGTGCCTTGACTGCACAAAGGAGAGGCAAAATGTTTAGGACAATTTTTAAAAAAAGGCTAACTACCATTTAATGGTTTATCTTAAATTTAACAGTTGGCTTCCCTAATGGAATATTAATATAATATTAAAGTATATCATTTCATTAAAAAGTCCATTACCAAATGCGCATGCTTAAAATGCCTATTGCCCATGCATAAGGTACAATTCTTTATTTGATTACATTAAAATTTTCCAGGTTTTCATTGTTGTTTCAAGGAAAAAATTTTTAACGTCTCACCAACAAGGGAAAAAAAGTCCCCAAAACTTATTCACGCTTTAAGAAGATTTTTATTTAACTTTAGGAAACACTAGAGCAGGATTAAAGGATTCCTATTCACTTACAAACAAATCTAAACACAATAAAAAAAGATTAATATTGAAAAGTAAAAAAACACTATCAAAAAAGGTTAAACTTACATTTTTACCATTTATTTTTAAATAAATATTTCTAATTTTATTTTGAGGTAGTACCAATTTCAAATTTTTCTTCTATTTTTTCCTTTCATGGAATTTTTCCATAAAAGTATTTCCGGGCACGTACTTTTATATTAACATGCCCAAAATTTGTTAAGCTCTAATTGAAACCCCTCTTCATAATTTGGAATTTTATTTATTGATTTTTTTTTTGAATTTTATAATTGACGACTGTAATTGTTCATGATCTCAAGTTGATATTGAAAAGGGGAATTTATTAATTAGTTAAGTCATTTAAGACAATTTTGGCAGCAAAAGATAACTACAATGGACTACTTTTAAAACTACAATAGACAATAAAAATTCCAAAACAAAATTTTGAAATTTTTACATATTTTGGTATAAAATGTACACTTTTTATAAAACGTAAAAATAAAAAAATAGAAGGTATCAAAATGTTTCAGACAAACAAATTTTACCCTATTAACTAACTTTTACTAATTTTTCAAAAATATTTTTGTAATAAGTAAGAAACTTTCTATTATAAATGTAAGTTAAAATAGTTATGAAACTTAACATTTATTAAATTGCAAATGACTGTAACAGTTTCCCGAAATATTCTTATTTTTTTGTCAATTTCTTAGAAAATTCCTTATTATCGTCATTTTTCAAGAATTTATAGGCAAATAACTAAATATCTTAAAGCAGAAATTTAGAGTTTCAAAAAGTTTTTTTCCCTTAGGATATTTTGAAATCCTGCAAATTTCAAATTCATTTCATGCTTTTCAAAACATTATTCCTAATTTTTTTATTAAAATTTTAACTTGATGTGAGTAACAATATAAAAACATACACACCAAATTTTTTGAGCATGGGGATAAAGATCTGCTGAAAACCAATTAAGGGCTTTTAGTGTCCACTAGCCAAAATTTTAAAAGAAATTAGATTTATTTTTCTTTATTATTTAAGGTAATGGTGAAACTGAGTTATTAAAGCAGTATCAGTGGAGTGAGTGAATATGAATGAAGTCAAACATTCCCTGCATTAAAAAAGTTCGAAAAAAATTGAAATTAAGATAAAATTTCATTTTAACTTATTTTACAGCACAAAGAATATGAAAAGAAAGACAAATTAACTTTAATTCCAAATTAACTTAAAAAATACATTGAATGGACATCGATTTCACAACTTCAAGGGGCGATATCTGCCTATAGGGGTTAGTTATTTCCCCCCTCTTTTCACCCATGTGTAGAGCGAAGCTTGGAGATCGTTTTGAGCACAAAAAGTCAATTTGTCATTTTTTGGACTTATTCCCTTCTTCCAACTGACGATTCAATTTCAGGTTGATGATTTGGTTGTCAACTTGGTGGGTGGAGCTTAAGGAAACATGTTATTAAGAAAATAATAAGAAACTAAGCATTAAAAATAAAAAATAATATAATTTTGGGACGCGAGAAGAATTAAATTATAGATACGTTGCCGAAAATATTAATTTGATCATTGAAAGTTTAAACACAGTCTTCAACCTGTTGATGGTCTCAGGGAGTCTGAAAAAGTTAACCACAACAGAAAAGTTTCATCTGAGGAACCCAACGATTAAACATGCGAAAAACCGTTCCCGAAATAGAACACCACCGAGGAAAGTGAAATCGAATCGAGGGGTGATGGAACTGTCATTGTCCCTTCTCCTCCCCCATTTCGAACGCCCGTTCCGGACGAACGCGAATCGCTCGCGATTAAAACGCAAACTTCTCCCCTTGCACCATGCTCTATTTGGAAACACATAAAAACGCATCCCACTGTGGGTGAATGACAAATTGCGCCATGGTAGTCTTATTTGGCAATTTTTCGCTTATTTGGTGAGAAATAGAGTTAAATTAGTTTTTTTTTTAAATTTCTGATGAAGGTATGGAAATAAATCAGTTCAGTTTCGAATTGTGTTGATTTCATTGGAACGGATATTTCATTTCTAACCCTTGACCAATGGGCATATTTGAAGCATGAGGGGGGTTAATAGTTTAGATTTGGGTGGTTGTATAAATTTGCTTCCCAGGATATAAATTTGATTCGATTCCGGTCCCGTTAATTACCACCATGCGCTTTTGGACCCTGAAAAGGTAGAAATATTTCTAAATAATTTCAAACTCACGGATTAAAATTTTAGTTAGATCAAAAACTGTTCAGTTTATCAATAATGATCAGAAAAACTCGTAGATATTTGAATATGTGGCGCTCAAAAGAGCTTCACGATTTATAGCGAAGACGTTAACGGAATTGGACCCCCAGAAATTGTGGTCCTATCATTGAAAAAGTTGCACCATAGGTGGCGGAAGACGAAAGAAAGATCAAATATACCTGCCGCCAATATTCCAATGGTGCCCTTTCCAATAATGCCCTTCCTTTTTCACGATAAGACCTCAATTTTTAGGTTAAAACCCCCTTTCATCTATTAATCCGGGGTTCCTGGAAAGCAACTTCATACAACCACCCAAACATAAAATGAGGACTGAACTTCAAAAACGATCTAAGATCCAAAAAGTAAATTTTCCGTATTTGATCATTTTAAATTTGATTCTCCATAGGAATACACATAAAAAGTCATCTTTCAGGCTAATTTTAAACTACTATTAATTGTTGTGGCACTAAGCCGACTTTATAGGTTGTTGGCAGTGGCGGATCCAGGATTTGGTTTTGGGGGGGTTTAAGAATTTTCATAATCCAATTGAATCTTCTTGTTAATGGTAATACGGAAAAGGTAGTGAATTATCCAACTCAAACCACTAAAAGGGGGATCTGGGATTCCTCCCCCAGAAAATTTTTGGAAATTTATGTAAAAAAACCCACTTTTTCAACTAGTTTTAGTACGCCTCATCCGAATTTAGGGTATAGATTTTTTTGCGTTTTGACAAACTTAGTAAAGTATATTTGACGTTTTGGGGGGGGCTTCAGCCCGAAAGCCCCCCAAAACGTCAAAACGCCCCCCGTAGATCCGCCACTGGTTGTTGGCGTGGTACTTAGATAGGTTTTTGGGTTTAACTCATATTTTTTACTTTTGGCACTTAGCTTCTTTTTGAAGTCCAGTCCTCAAATACTAAACCCCCTCAACAATGTAATAGATAGGACAACGGAATAGGTCATTTGTTGAGTGTCCGGATTTTGAACGGATCCAGATTTGGCCCTCCCAACTATATTCAATTTGGCACGATTTGTATTTCACCTACAGTGGGATGGGGTTTTCATGCACAGAGGCACACTCACTCATCCATCTGAAAAGTAGGTGAATGCCACCTCAACTAGGCCAGTTCATTGTACCCCGTTACGGTGAAAGTGAAAAGAGAGACACACTCTCGACGCTCTTTTTTTTCTATTATTATTTGTTCGTTTTGAGCGATTCTCGCTCATTCGGTCGGAATGGCTAATCTCCATTGTTGTTGGGATCATTGATGGAGTGGTCTTTTTTTGTTGTTGTTGCTTTTTGTTGAAGAAGAAGAAGAAAGTTGAAGGTTTCCGTCATTATCAGGGCATAAAAAGTTGTGATAACGGACGGAGGAGAGGGGACATGACGAAATTCATCCTTTTCAGTAGGGTATTTGGGTTGCGATAGCGTTAACTGGCATTTAAATTATATGCTCCTCTTTTTTTTTCAATTGGGAATTATGCACGTTTGAGATCTCTAGAGCAGAACTGTGTTTTGGTCAGAAAAAAGGACGATTTCTTATTTTGGTGTAAAGAGAGCTTCTAAGTGTAAACTCTCAAGCGTCGCCTCCAACCATGGACCGGTTTCGTCCTTTTTAGGACTCATCAGCAAGGTATATATGAAGGTAAGGCAAGAGAGCAGAGGGCAAGTACTAGTCTAGCCTTGTACCTTGCCTTTCTGGAATTAAATCTGTCCTAGGAATGCCATTGTCATTCCAGCAGATGAGTGGGGGACTAATCAATGGTCACCACTTTTTCAGTTATAGTCGGCTCGACTAGAACTTGCCCTCCGCTCTCTTGCGTTAGCTAACTATACCATGCTGATGAGTCCTAACAAGGACGAAACCGGTCCACGGTTGGAGGTGACGCTTGAGAGTTGTGAGTTTACATTTATTGTCCGCTTAACCAGCGATAATGGTGAAATTCTGATTTCAAGAGAGCTTCTGTTCGTTATTCTTATACAGGGTGCCTCAAGCAAGCGCAGATTCAGGGGGGGGTGGCAATCTGATCAGAATGATTAAAAATGAATTAAAAACCCTACTTTTACAAGTCAAATTTCAAAAATTTTTTCCTAGGGGAGGACCCCCATACCCCCCCAGCGGTACCACACGGGGATCTTGACTGATACTTATTAGAAAATCCTCAACATTTTGATATTTGTGTCAAAAGGTTCAGGCGATGGTCCGGAGAAGTGCACCACCTTGGAGCCATGCTGGATCCACGCCTGGCCTCAAGATAAGGGTTTACCCCGTTTAACTTTTGAACCCCTAGAGATATAGTCATAAAAATGGCGTCTAGGTATAGTAAAGTAAACAATGCCCAATCACAGGAGTCACCAAACTACGGCCCGCGAGGCCCTCTCATCCGGCAGCCAACGGATATCTTTCTATCATCGAAAAAAAATTACGGATATGTGTTGTACTCAATTAAATAAAAGATCCAAAATGTTAAAGAAAAAGATTAAATAAAAGATTGAAGATCCTCCCGCCGAAATTCCGGGTACCAAAATGAGTTAAAACCCTGTTTTTTAGGGTCAAATTTAGGTTAAAAAAGGCTTAAAGTATTCTTGGTTCATAAATAACGAAAATTTCCTACCTTTTTTTAATGGAATGTAACATTGAAATTTAACTAATTGGTTTTTAAAAAGTTTTCAGTAGCAGAAACTGAATGTTTTTTTTTACATTGAAGGATAATTTACTTCTTTGGTCACAAGACTACACATTAAACATTTAAAAGCATTAAAATGACGATTTCCTTTATAATATTAATCCAATAAACCTATACCCCTCTGTGCTTGGCACGTGCCTCTGTGCCACCCCCTTAATCCATCCAGAATGAGTTTTAGAATAATTCAATTAAAGCTGGCAAAACAAACCGCCGATACAAAGAACGCCATGAGTCGAAAATAATCCACTGGAAGAAGAAGAAGAAGAAGAAAAAAAAACAATCTCTTTCAATGGAAGGTTGCTGCTTTGCGCATCCGAAATGTGGAGCGAGCGAAAACCTTGGCACGCGCTCTCGTGCCCCCCTCTCCCCCCTTCCTCCTCCTTTTCCCGCTAGTTTCGTTTTCATTTTCGGTAATCAGGTGGAGCGCCATCTCGCGGTTACCGCCCGAACCATCGGAGTAGAGATGCTATTTTCGGCCGAAACGCGTGGAGAGGAATAACGGGTTCTCTTTGTGAATCTCTTAATTTTTTTTCCTCCAGACGTAATCGTTAAAATGGCGGATCCAGGATTTGTTTTTGTGGAGGGCGATGATAATTTTCATAGTAAAATTGTATCTTATCAACGAACATAATACTTAAAAGGTAATTGTGTTCTAATGACCTACAGGGTGTCTGGGGGTCCCAGAAAATTTTTAGAAATTTAATTCACGCAGGTGTTCAAATCGTTTTGGTACATAAAATAAGAATTTTGGACATAAATCTTCAAGAATTTTTAAAATTTTTTGTTAGGGTTTTTGCATTTTGATGAATTTATTATAAATTGAAGTTGTAAATAACATAGTTCCAAATGCCAATGGGGGTAGTGGGAGTCCACCCCCTGAAAAATTTTCGATTATTTGACCCTAAAAAACAGGGTTCTAACCCGTTTTGGTACATTTAGTGCCTTTCCCCTCATACACGCCCCTGAGTACCGACCTCCCCACTTTCTCTCTGTTAGGTCTCGTTCTTTTTTTGGGGGGATTAAAGCCCCTAGCCCCCTGGATCCGCCAGTGGATATTACTTTGATGAGGAATTAGAAATTACCTATTTTACATGTGAACTATGAAGGTTAAGTTAAGAATACTGGAAGAAAGAGGGGATGACTCCCCATTGGTGGTATGACAGTTAAATAATTTTTAAACAGAAAATTTTGGTGGGGATTTTGGACGTTTTTTGGACGAAGAAGGAGGGGGTTAACTAGGTATCCCACAAAGAGTTACAGTATCAGATAACCAGAATTAGTAAGATGATTTATCCTCAAAAAAAGTAGAGTTGAAATCATAATCCCAATTATTTCAAATTAAATCTTAAGGGTGCATAGAAACTAACTTTTAAACTAGGAACTCTTCATCCTATCTTCACAAAATATTATTTAGCTACGTAAATTGAAGACAATTATCACGTTAATTTAAAACTATGAAAAATAAAGGCTCAAAAAGTTTGAGATCCTACGCCCTATCTGTTCGAATCGAAGAAAGCCCTTTCGGTTAACCAACCCTTTCAATTCTAAGCCACTCGAAAATACCATTAAATCGCATAGAAAATTCGGGCCGCTAGGTCGGAGATGGTTAATTAATCCGCGGGTAGAGAGTGTCCAAAATAAGTTCAAGAAACTGTCTCCTGCGGCGGCGACGTCGGGATTGCACGAGTTGTCATCGGTGGACGGATGCCAGAGAGATCTCGATCGGGACAGCATTACATAAAACCGCACTCTAACCGCGGTCGTCTCTCTGCAAATCTAAGCTCCTGTGGCTCTTTGCTCTGAAGGAAACACGATCGTGATAGGTTGGAACTCTTCTCGAAACCCTTGATTATCCGGAATCTCTCGACTCGGATAATCAAGTATATTGGATAATACATAAAATGTGATGTCAAGTTTTGAAATACATGAATATGCATACCTAAAATTTTATTGCAAAGGGCTAACCGCTTGTAGCTGTATATTAGGGTGGTCCTTTATTTTGCAGTTTGAGTAACTTTATGCTACGCCCCTCAATTTGTCAATCATACAAATAAGTGATTTTTGAAAAAGTGTAGAGCAACCAAAAAATATTTAACCGTGCAGTTAGAGACTTATTGTTTCAAAAAAGTGTGGATTTTTTTACAAAACAACTAAAAAAACAAATATAAAACCCTCACGTTTTGTTCATGGTTTTTTATGAAGAACTAATATTGTTATATAGAGAGATATAATAGTTCAGGTTTCATTCTTCTATCGCCCCTCTTTTTGTATTAATTAATTTTTTAATTAATAATTTTTAAAACAGCTATGAATAACTCTAGAACTACATAACTTAAAAACCCTGGAATTCAGTCACATTTTGTTTGTAATTTTATTCTCTTTGATTTGATGTGCATCATTACCACCTTTTCCATAAACCGTTTTGAAAATTTAAGAAAATAAAAAAAATACGAGTATGTTTTGAAAATTTTATTGCAAGAAAATTTAAAGATCAACTCCTAAAACAAACCCCCTAGGTCGCTTAAAGGGGTGCATTTCCGAGCCCCAGCTCCTAGGTGATTCTGAGTCGCCTCTAGGTGTATCCGCCCATAGAAGTTATGAAACACTTAAGGTACCCGCCTATCTTTGAGATCATTTTTTGAAATACTTGATTTACAAAATTTATTTTTTAATTTTTAGTTTAAATGTACATCAAAACATTGATCAATGCTAAAAAAACAAAATTAATTTTGTTATTTTCTAAAATATGGGGTAATTAGTGTAAAATTTAAGTGAATTTTTATAAAACCCCTCTCACTCTTGCCCAAAAACTATTACCCTTATATAAATTTCCTTTGGACACAAGTATCGTATAACAGTTATCTTCAGATTGGACCATTTTCTAAGACATATTTTGAAAAGTAATTGTTTTACAGCATAAAATGTAAAGGTAAGTGAAAATTTTCAAAATTTCTACAACCCTTTAACAAAAAAACATCAATAAAAACAAAAATAATAAACTTACATAAAAATTGTAGTCCATCTGGTTAACAACAGTATGATTAATATACTGTTAAAATTTGGAGTGAATATCTTGGATAGTTTTTGAGTAATCATGTAAATAGTGGAGGGTTTTTATGCAAAACTTAGTTCTGACTAAATCAGCTTTAAAGTTTATATTTGTATACGATCGCACACGACTATCTGTTTTAATAATGCTGTAATTTCTTTTCTAATTCACCTAAAAGTAAAATGAAAACAGTTTTGGAAAGATAAAAGTCTAAACTACTTGAAAATGTAAGAACCAAATTTTCGACGAAAAAGTCGAAACTCGTCTTTTTAGGGGTAGACGGATACCTTAATCTGAAAACCCTGTATAACCTTCCCTTCTCAGTCGAATCTCCAGCTTTTTCGATTGAAAATTCTGCTCACATTAATATTGGCAGGATTTTTGATCACATATGCTTGTAACCGATCGTCGATTCCCGTGATCGAAGGAGCGTGACAGACGCGGAAACCTGGTCACCAAGGCCGGGAAGGGACTTGTCGTAACATCCCATTTTGTCGCCAGTGTGGAGAAACTTTCCGTTGCTGCAAAAAAGTTAAGGAAGTGAAGGACACTGTCGATTCGTAATCAAATGTGGGTGGTAAGAAACGCGTTTTTGCGAAAAAATAGTTTTTTATTGTTTCTCTTTATGGTTTGTGATGCAAATTTACAAAATAAAGTCGCGTAGAGGTGCTGATTGGTGGGCTTGGAGGATGTCATTTTCTCTTATGACAGAGTGTCTAAAACTGATGACCGCGACCCTAACTGGTGGGTTATGCGTCAGTTATTTGAATTTATGTCTGAATATATTTTTGAAATAACACAATGTTAATTAAATAAGCAAATTAACTTCCAAAGTTGCGAACTTTTTCTTTTTCGAGGCCTGAAAAAGTGCTATTGACACATGGTTAATGTTTCCTCGAACATTTGAGATATTTTCACGATATATTTTTGAGCACGTACTGCCAGCAATTTTTTATTAAAATTTTTTGATCTATCTCCTTAGTTTTCTTATCCGTTTTTACCATTCTTATTTCACCGCTAGGGGGGCTGTAAGTGGCCTTACTATATTTTCTTGGGTCCAAACTTAAATAAATATTTGTATTTACTTAATTAAGTATCGAATCATTTGTATTTGTTTATATTTGTTTGGGTTTGTATTTGTATCATAAGTATTTGTTTAACTTAATTTCATCATAAAATTCACATAAAAATAAGTCATAAAAGTATAACACAATTTCAAACATTTTAGTAAGAATTTTTTTTACAAAAATGTCTTACAGTTCTTAACTGCGGAAACCCAGGACATTTTTGTAACCACGGACGTATAGTTAGCGTAGCTGTAAACCATTTCAATAGATACTCCTTGGTTATTTATCTAGGGGTACACCTTACTTCCATGCCCCTATAGGATACGTTGTTTCCAAATAAAAACCGGTAAACGGATTTTGAAACACCCTGTATGTTTTTCTCGCATTGGTTAGAGAGAGGCAGATGTTACGGAAATCGAAGATATCTGTAAAGTTTGTTTCGTAACAGTCTTCCCTGGCTGAGCTATCAATATTACGATGACACAATACCCGTCTGTCCGGCAGCCCTAGAGGAGAAAATCGTAGTTCTATGGATCAAACTTCCCGATTCTTGGGAGACTGATATTCTAAAGGATTTAGCCATGTTGAATTACATGCGAATTAGTTCTGTATTATGGGTAAGTTTTGAAAACGATGCAATCGTGTAATGGTAAGTGTGTAACATTTAAAATCGTCCAATATTTTATCACTGGTCGTGGTCACCGTGTGTTGCAGAAAACGTCAAAGGGTTATTTTAAGGGATGTTTTTTGCTGTCAAATAAAATCTTCCGGTGACGTTTTTGTGAGTTCCGAAGAATAGACAGAAAAATTACTTCTAATTAATACCTTCTAATTAATTTTTTTAATTCACTTTCATCTTACAATTTTTTGAAAGGATGAAACAATTTAATTACGAAGGTTTGTTCGAGAAGATTCCAATTTTATTTTTAGTGGTCCGCGGATTTAACTACCACTGCTTTAAACACAAGTCAAAGTGGGGCCTTCATCCATGTCGCGTTGAACGTCTCTCTAATATGATATGGTGGCAATTTCTTTCCACACCTTTATGGTGTAACGTTCCATATTTTATTACCACGTAGAAAACAATTATTTTTAGCTTATAGTACTGGAGATGGAGGACCCATTGGCTCAGGAGCTCCTAAATTAACTATTGCAATGAAATATTAGACGAAGCGTATTAAACTACCGCTCATTCAAAGTGAAAAGGAAGATGGACTCTGTCCGTGTCGCAAGTCGGCATTGAATTGAATCGGGTGAGCGACAGCGTTACACAACGGCTTCGAGTTACGCAGGGCACCTTGACCCACCTGACCGGACAGTTGACCATTCGGGTCAGGTGAATGCCAGCAGGGAAAGTGGGCCGGGGATCTTCCTTCCTCTCCTCTACGGGTCAGCGGTCAGCTCTAATAAAAGACGCACGTAATGCCGCTCTTGTATATAGTCTCTTCCATTTTTTCGTTGTTGCTGTTATTTCAATAATATAAAAAGGTTATTGTTGTGTATTGCTTTCCCTTTTTATTGTGAAAACGAAAGTTACATTTGGGGCGTTTAGAAGAAGAGTGGACTAAGTCCACTGAGCTAAGCTAAAGGGCAATTGCTGCAATTAATTTAATTTAAAAGTTTGGCTTTTAAAATTGCCACGAAAACAGCAGTAACATCATTCAATTCGAAACATTGGTTTTATAAAATGTTTCAAGATTCAAAGCGATTGTTAATTTTTATTTTAAAGTAGGGCCAAAACATTCTGACTACGTATACAGGAAACTTGTCTTACACATTAGAAGAATATTTTTGAGAAGTTCGGTTGTGTAATTTAAGTAACATTTGTTTCACCCACCCATATTACTTTAAAACCTTGAATTTTGTTTTTAATTTTAAAGTTACTTCTTATTTTTCATACCATAATTTACGTTTTGTTTTAGTCACATGCTAAAGTAAATTTGGAGCTCGTGGATAAAAATCTGCTAAAAAAATTTTAAGGTCCTTTATTAAGGTGTCCACCGTAGCCAAACTTTTAACACTGTGGCTTACACGTTAGGACTTACTCCAGTATCGTTCTAAGAGGATCATATGCAGGATTAACCTGCTTTTGACGAACTGGTGATGTTCACAGATAAACAAATAATGTAAAATACAACTTGTCGCGTTCTAGAAAAAAAATTGAAACGACCGTAACGTGTTCAGTTAGTACTAACTCTTTTGTGTTTTTTTCTTTTGGTGGCAAGGACATGCGATTATTCAGAGATGAACAAAAATAAACACGTTACGTTCTATAAATCTCATTAAAAATTTTGCCAAGTTTTGGCGATGACCGAAATCTGTTAACCCGGTGTGGGAGAATAGGTGTTCTTTTTTAATGATGACAAGGACGATGTTCAAATTCAGAGTTCAGGTCAAGTAGTTTCCCCTTCACCCCTATTGTAGGGTGCTTTAATAGTGGCATGACCTGTGTAAACCTTCAATTGCTGAAATAGGTTTATCTTATTGGGTTACTTTATTGTAAATAAGCTGCCTCACACATCATAAATAAAGGTTTAGATACATTTCGGATAGTGTGACATCATAAAGAAAATTTCCAAGTATACATTAGTATAATTCCATAGTCAGTTTAAAAAAGGGAATAAATTTTAAAAAACTAAGTTTTGAGGAAGTTGAAAAAATTGTATAAGTAATGGAGTTTTTTCATTATATTTTACGGATTCACAACCTTATATTCATAACAATCATAAAAATATAAGTTATTCAAAAACATTGTACTATGGAAAAATTGACAGTGCTTTCATTTTCATTTCAAATTCCAGCTGAAGAAATCTTTAAGTCCACTTAAACTGACAATCTATATATATATAATCCAAATACCATTCATTCATAACACTCATCACGAAATCTCCAAAACTGCCGGACCGATAGGCTTGAAATTTGACAGAGACCTTCCTTTCAGCCATTAGACGCGCACTAAGAAACGATTTTAAAATCGAACGACTCCTTCCCTGTTTTTCGGCTCTTTTTCGACTCCGTTTTACCCATTGAAATAGCATTATACATTGTTGAAATGCATAAATTGCAGGGTTTACTTCTCTATCTTGAGGCGTCGCTTTGCCTCACTTGATGAAATATAATTTGAAAACAATTTATAATTTACAACGAAATTTAAGATGAAAAACAGTGTGAATATCTGTATTTCAATATTATAACAGCTATCAGAAAATCGAAGTAAATTAAAATAATTAATTTACTTTCTATCATATTTTAATTTCTCAAAAATAAATATATTTAAATAGCAAGAATTTAAAAGTTTCCAAGGAAACAAAGCTAAAATTTCATTGTTTCATAGGGCATGGTTTACTAGACTATATAATCACTAGATTTTTATTATAACTAGCAACTAGCAATCTGTTTTTAGTTTTTCAGAGAGTAGCTTTTAACGAAGTTGGTTTTATTAATAAGAAGACAGGCTTACTTGATAACTTTTTATCCAGGGGATTTTGGAAATTTATTTTATTTTGAAAATGAATTTTTGCGGAATTTTAAAATGATAGCGGGAATACTTCATGAAAATTCAGTTTAAGATTTTAAACACTAGATTTCAAAAAACAGAGATGATTTCAATTGGATTTTTTTTATCACAGAGTATAGAGCTTAACAGAGATGCCAAACGGCCGTTTTCCTCTTTAGGTAATTAATTTAATTCAGCTCGCAGATTATAATTCAGTTCACTAGCAGCCAATCAGAGAACGCGAAATGTATTTGATTTGATTTTTACTCTGATTATAGGCGATTTGGATTTGAGTGACAGCTTCAGTGGGCGAATGACAGAATTAGCAGGAATGACGTGGTGTTAAAGAAGGCGGGTCCGTTTGGCCTAAAGTTTGTCTATGGGAAAAGCCCTGTTTAAAAAGTTGCTATTAGCGTCTATGGAGATGAAATAGACAAAAAATCGGGATGGAAGGAAATATCACAGTTGGAACTGGGATGGGAAAAAGGAACCGTGAAGAAAATTATTGGGAACACCTGGATATGAAAATTATCGGGAACCGGGACATGAAAAGGTACCGGGAACACCCGAATATTAATATGAAAAGTTTCCAGGAAAACCGGGTTACGAAAATTATTGGGAACACCGGGATATGGAAAAAGTACCGGGGACACCGGGGTGATTGGTGATACGAAAAATCGGACACTTGGGAGAATTTAAAAAAAAGGATTCAATACACTCCACCCGTGCAAGGCCGGGCAAATCAGCTAGTTAAAGTATATTTCTCCTTAGTTCACTGTGTAAAAGTAAGAAATAGAATCAAAAATATTATGTAGCTGAGTCATTGAGAAAGTTGAATGAATACCAATGAAGTGTGCAATATTTATACTGCGTAAAAATTAAATAAACAAAATTTTTGGCTTAATTTACAGCACAAAGAGTAAACAAAAACACAAATTAACTTAAATTTCAAATTAAATTAAAAAATACAATGGATGGGCATTGTGATTTCGTCAAGTTGATATGTAGGGAATCAAAGCTTGGATATTTTTTGGGGCACAAAAAGTCAGTTTTCCGGTTTTTTTTGGATTTATTTCCTTTTTTAAACTGGCGATTCAATTAACTTATTTTGTAAATTGTACAAAACACGGAAATTGAATAAATTCTTAAATCGACAATTGTCGAAATCGGCTTATTTCAAATCTGTGCCTCATAACTAAACGATCGGATCTGCTACGAAATATTTTTTCAGGAGAAAGTGAAAAAATAAAACTAAAATATTTTAATTCGAACATTTTGAAGAAATTTTTTTGTAAACTATTAGTAGGTTATAGAGACTATTTTTAGCCTTATATAGTAGATTTAATAATAAAAGTATGTATTTTTAAAAATTCATTCCTTATGGAATAATACTCTTAGTTTTAAAAACATATCTAAAATATTCAAGTAAAACTTTTTATATTTATAAATACTTGCATGATAATATAAATCAATGTGAATTATTAAAAATTACAATATTCTAATTTCCTGGAACTTTACTGTGGCGTTTGTCTTTTTTATTTATTTGAAAAATATTTAAGTTTATTTTTAGGACGGAATAGGCTCAAAATTATTGATATTTTTAATATATGTAGAAATTACCTTTTTATTTAAATGAAAGGAAATTTTCCACACGAGTTCCTTTGAATGTTTTTAAAAAAGAAAACCATTTATTAAAAACTTCAATGTCAAACCTATTTACTAACTACCATTCTTTTATAACTTTAGTTAGTTTATTACCTTCTTTTTTTTTCCCGAGTTCAGTGAGGTGCTCAATCAAATAAAACAACTTTCACATCTAGCGTGTAAGCGATTGGTCAACACCGGCGGATTTGTAAGCAACTGTTTTTATGAAACCAACAACAGAACGAATTGTTATCCGCCTCAATAACCTCCGTTACTACTCACAGTGTCAGTGGTCTAAGTCACCATACATACTTACTCTCGTGGCCAAAAATTAAGGATAATAATTATCCTTAATTTTTGGTTATTAATTTTTGTATCGTAATTATTACGATACAAATCTTAGATCTTTTTTACTAAAATTTTTGCCATAGGATCATCTTATATTCTGTTTATTTAGAATAGGCGGCTGAGACGTAGTGTATTAGAAGCAGTTACTATTGTAATTATGATCGAACAATTTTTCTTGGGCAATAACAAGGCAGCCTAAACATAAGTAGTTAAAATAATGTAAAAGA
Organism: Tetragnatha versicolor; assembly: GCA_024610705.1. NCBI lineage: Eukaryota > Metazoa > Arthropoda > Arachnida > Araneae > Tetragnathidae > Tetragnatha > Tetragnatha versicolor. Next base: position 65,766,569 of record JANDEH010000004.1, on the reverse strand, counting down.
ATCGGTCACTTAAGTTGTGTGATGAGTGTTATTAGGCGTTATTGAGCATTTTTGATCTTGTTTCATAAACATCTAAAGATGTTTATGGATGTATACACTGTATACACATCTAGAAAGAAACAACCATCAATAAAAACCCAAATATACTCTTACAGAAAAATTTAAAGAGATAAAACTCATGTGTCTAATCAATCTAAATTTGATTTAAAACAGCACAAAATGGAGGTAAACTTACTTTCTAAAACTGCACTTTAACCCTTTAACAGTGACATTTATTTCAGAAAAATTGACCAAAAATGGAAATTTTTTTTGAATGTTTAATTTTGTTCTTTATATTATTCTTAGTGTTAGAAAATTATTTTTCATAAAAATATCAAAATTTAAATGCAATTAAAGGTGTATTAATTATTTTAACATACACATAAAAAGTATTGGATTACACACACATCTTAATAAATTAGGAGGAAGATTATCCAAACATAATGTCCCACAATCTCTAAACGACGAAAAATCACTATCATCATCGAAAAGAACTCAGTTTGGGCTTCACAAAACGGAAACGTTAATTTTTCTCCCGCCCGAGCTCAGCTTGGGCATCACAAATTCTGCACGTAGTAGTTGCCCGAGCTGAGCTCGGGCGACACTGTTAAGGGGTTAAAAACCAGAAATATTAAAACTTATAAAATAAATATAATGCTTTTGTAGAACCCGATCGTTTCTATATTTGCATTCAGTATTCCAAATATAGCCAAAATCAGCTCTAACATCCAAAGACAAAAAAATTATAGGCTTGCATACTGGACTTTTTGACCTAAACAGCTACCATTCAAAATAAAAAAAAACTTATAGGAACCACCAAAATTGTCCTTTCTTATTTTCAATTTTATAAGTTCTGACTTAATCCATTATACCTTTTATCATATAAGAAGTTTCCTCTTCCTCAGCGCTCGTTTCACAAAATGAAAAGGTAAACATCCCTGACCGATTCGAGGACAATACTCGCGCAATCGGTTTCTGTTGCCACCGACGCTCTTCTAAAGAATAAATTAATTAAGATTCTTATACTGATTGCCAGGTGACATCACTACTTCAGTTTTGGCATTGGAGGATTTCTCTAAAATTACTAATCCAGCTAGGTTTATTAGTTTTTTTGTTTCGTTAAGATGATGCATTTTAGAGGAATTGGGGTATTATTGTACCTTGGAAACTTTTTCTCATTTGATTTTGAAGGTAAAGTATTTAACTAACATTTGAAACTGAAAAGCATTATTTAAATGTGTACCATCATATTTGAATTGTAAGTTTGAAAGGGTTCAATTCCATTAACTCTGTTCCGCCTAATACCGCACGGCTTTTTTGAACTCTCTATATTCAAATATCGAAAGTTTTTATGGTTTTTATTGATATTGACAATTATTGACATGATAATTGAATATTTTAATCTATGAGTTTGAAATTATTTAGCAATTTTTTCTAATTTGTGGACAGTCAAAGAAATTGAACTTTTTTAAAAAAGAGAATAAGTAAAAAAAAGAGAAAATAAAAAAAATTATAAGAAATGAAATTTTCGTTGTATTAGCACCTATTTTTATTGGATATTCTAGATCTTATACTGAATACACAACAATCATAAGTATATTCAAAAATATTTTACAGTGTAGAAAAAAATTAATGGACATGTCCACTTATTTAATCTTTATGAAATTTTTATACTTACTTTTTATTTATTTATTCTACAGTCAAACAGATAAAAATCCAATTACATGACTGGTAATACAAAGTAAAAGACACACAAAAAACACTATAAAAGACACACAAAAACCCTATAAAAGACACATATTAAACAACAAGAACAAACAATGAATAAGAAAAATTTAAAAGTCGAAATTCATAACCTAATTACCCTGACAAGATCACTGCAAGAATTAAAGAAAATATCAGAATCAATTGGCAAGTTGTTTACTAATTTGCAGAATTGAAATATTGACTGGTTTAATAAATAATTTTTGTTACAGGAGGGAATTTCAAAAACAGTTTTATTTCTTGTCATATATTGCGAAACGTGAAAATTTAAGAGATTAAGTAGGTCAGAACAATCAATCTCATTATTTAGAAGCCTAAAGAAAAACTTAAAAACAGAAGTATTACGTCTAGTTTCAAGAGTTACAATGTTTGGTAATACGTTGAGTGAATTATTCGATTTAAAGGAAAGAAAACGAAGAAACATATTTTGAATTTTCTCAAGAGATTTAATGTGAGATTTATTATATGGATTCCATACTGTACAATTATATTCAAGAATAGAACGAACCAAAGAAATAAAAAGATTATATAAAACAAAATTGTTGGTGAAATCATAAGTGGTTCTCTTTAAAATTCCTAAAGTCTTAATTGCTTTGAGTCTGATGTCTTTAATATGCATGTTAAAACCAAAATTGGATTCATAAATTATACCCAGGTCCTTGATATGCGATATTCTAGTGATAGGAAGATTGTCAATTAAGTAATTTTTAAGAAGAGGGTTAAGTCTACGCGTAAAAGTTAAAACAAAACATGTATCTATATTTAAGTATAATTTATTTGAAGTGCACCAATTGCTCAAATCATTAAGTTCGTACTGCAAAACTTCCAGATCATTATGAGAAAAAATTTGTTTGAAAATCTTTAAATCATCAGCGAAAAGAAGACAAGATTGAAAAAGTGAAGTGATATCATTGATAAATAAAATAAAAAGTAAAAGTACTGACTTAAAATTACTGAATTAAACTTTATTTCTGTTTAGTTCACAACACAAAAGTGAGAAATAGAAATACTTAGAGAAAACAAATTCAAAAGTTATATGAAAAGAGACAAATAATGAATAGACATTAGACAAATTAATTTACACAAATTAATGACTATCATTTAGACAAATTAATGAATATCTATAGAGTGAACAATTCACTGTATAAAAACAAAACATTTTTACTTAAAACTGAAAAAAAAATTATATTAAAAAAAGTATTTCATCTTAGTAAACAGCACATAGCATGAAACAGAAAGACAAATTAACTTAAATTTAAAATAAAATAAAAATAAAATGCTCCATTTCCCTTAATTCAAGGGGTTATTCTCTGTATGAAGTTGGTTGTTATTTCCCCCTTTTCTTATACTTATTGAACTCATTTTCCCCTGCTAGAACTACACATTTCAAGAGTTAAAATTTACAAATTATTTGTCAAGGCAGAATATCTTATGAAATTAAAAGGGTACCCAGCCCAAATTTTTAAATTGATAAAAAATTTAAATGAGGATCCATTTATTTTTAAAAACTCAGGCAATATTACCCTCAATAATAACTCTTTAAAACTTAGACATGCGTTACAAAATGTAAAGATGATAATGTAGGATAAGTTGAATTTTCAAAAATGATACTGCCGTTTTTACTGATAACATTTGAATATCAGCTATCAATGTCAATTAGACTTCTCAAGGAAAAATCTGTCCTATTTTATCAACGTTAAATTCTTTTTTTGTTTCATACCAATACTGTTATAAGCAATGATGTAAGAGTAAACGAGCGTATTTTTAATATTCATAGTGATTATATATTTTGCTTATTCCAGAATATTTTTAACTATCTTGATGTTTTCTTTGTACTTAACCCGTTATCCCCTGCATTATGATTCTGTGGAATTTTCTTCTTGTAAATATTTTTTTTGAGTCACTACATTGAAAATTAAAGGATATTTCGTAAATAAAATTATCACATTTGGGAATTTTAATCTAATGAGCTTATTAACCCGTTGGGACTCGCGGGGTCATTTTATAACCCCAAGCTCACACTAACATTCCATTTAACGGAAAACTAAACACCTGGGGATTCTTTACTTCTCAGTAGCTGGGTTTCTAACCCTTATCTACATGCCTGAGAAGTTTCGTGGAATTTGGATTATTTTTCCGCCCCCCAGACGCATTTTGTTAGCTTTTGGGGTAATGGAATGACCCCCGCGAGTCTCTTCGTTAGTGCTGCGCATCCATTTTTTCGTACTCCGCCTTCTATACAACCCACTGATAAGGGCCCAAAACATTCGTAAACAAATTTAAAGAAATTCTCAGGGGGTTCTCTTTCATTTTAGTACAAAGAAAAGGAAGACACAGGTGTGGGTACTTTCAATACTGGTCCCCGTGACAGTTTTATGACTTGTAATTCACCAGACCACTGTATCGAGCCCCTTACATTCTTGGCTTTTGTAGTGAATGGGAAAGGAGCTAGGAAAGTGTATTGAGGTAACAAGTTTTCGAAGAAAAAATACCCTAGTTAGAAAGTTAGGAAAAAAAGGTTGGAAGTAGGATAGAAAAACTACTTGTGTCTGTAATTTGTGTTTAATTTTTTTTTGCAAAGCCCACGTTAATACCATCTGTGATAATTGTCTTTACCGAAAGAAAGCTTAAAGAAATTCATTATTTAGTATTTTGAAGTAATTAAATTAATTTTTACATTGAAATGATTTGTGATATTTTGTTACATATGTGTGTATTGTGTAATAAGAAAAATTAATATCAAACTCAAAAAAAATTTTTTCAGCGTAGAAAATAATGAAAATATTGCAGATTATAAGTTTTCTTAATCAGTTATGTTTTAAAGTCTAAAAATTTATGGTTCCGACTGAAAAAAAATATTTTTAACGATGTAGAAAAGAGCGAAAAGGTTGGGGCTATTCCATAACCCCCGCGAGTCTCAACGTTCGCCCGGGAGGCGCGAGTCCCACCGGGTTAATTGAATTGTTACTATTGAGTACCGTCAGTACACTAAGGGCTAAAATATTCTGAAAATACAATAAAACATATGGCTTTTTATCGCAGTTTTAATTCTTAAAAAATAATATGCTTTCCTTTTGACTTTAACTTCTTTTTGAAGGAACAAAAGTGATAATCATGGGAATCCGATTAAAATGACAGTTGAAAGCACAACTCCAGTTTTAAATCTATTGGCATTTCCCGCTAAAATACTCAAGCTCGCCATAGAACCTTTGCTGCTTTTTATCCAGGAAGAGTAAAACTGAAAGAGTGTTCCTGCAAAGTATCGTCAGTATATTCGTAAGGATGGTTATTCTAGTTATTCGTCAGTAGATAAAGGTTTAATGGAAAATGTACTTTGTAAAATAACATTATTTTATTAAAATGGTTTGTGTGTTTAATTATTCAAGTTGGGTCATTCCGAGAAATATAATAATTAGTGTTTTTCTCATACCATCAACAAATTTTATTCATCAAGTCAAACATCTATGTGAACACGGCGAATTTCATTCCCTTTTTTACAGAAAACACCATTTTCAAGAAAGAACAAAGTAAACTATGTTTATAAAAGCAAAATTTTCGATGTATTTGTGTTCTATTTATTTTTTACGTTAGTCACACGAAAAATATGAAAAATGATGGTTAAAAAATATTTCTTTAAATAAAAACATTTATTTCTTTGAATTTAATGTGTTCATAGGTATTTTTACTATTAATTACAGATTTTTCTATGGTCTAAATTTAGAGCAATCGAAGTTTTAAGTTCGTGCTGGTTTAAGAAGTAAAAATCCTTTTCTTACGTTAGCAACGTGTTATTAAAATTCATTTATTATAGTAAATGTGTGAATTAAAATGATTTGAATTATAATAAATATCTAGTGTAGCTGTCCTACAACAACAAGTTTAACAAAATTAATTTTGATGTCAACTAATTTCGCGATATTGATGTTATACCGTACAAAATATCTAGTAGCTGTCCTATTTTACAAAATGAATTTTAAAGAAGTTTTAAATCATAACTGGTGTGACAAATATTGCCACGTATCTTCTGTGTAGGAGTCTCAGTTTTAGCTCTCTGGTTTTATCTGCAGCGCCGGTAACCGTGACTCCCGTTTCACAAACAGTCAAAAAGTTTTACGTAACCACAACCGCGTCAAGAAACTAGTCTGTAAGACTTGGCACTGTTAAATATACTATTACATAATAGCTAATGCTAATTAAGCTCTTAACCTTGGGCGGTATAACTATACCACAAAGGATTGGTGTATTCGTCGGCGTCTCGAAAAAAAGAAAACTAGAACAAAAATATTCCTTAAAGACATGAGATGTTTTGAGAGTCTTTCGATCACGTTGCATTTTCTGTTACTTTCTTTGTAGAGTTGTTTGCGATTTTCATTTTCAAAGTTTATTATGTAAGAGGAAGTTGGGAAGGGTGTCAATAAACGAATATGGAGTTTATGCTATTTTGAAATAATTAAATTCTTCGACGTCGCGGTTGATGTGTTTTAAGCCACAAGTTGCTTTTACTTTCACAATTTAACAAACACTTTGCCGCTCAACCTGGGTTCTACTTTGATTTGAATAGTATTCCTTAAAAAAATATTCCCGTATATATAGAGAGAAGAGTACTGATACTGTTTCCAGTGGCGGCTCGATGGTAAAATTATGAGGGGTGCTGCTCCAGCGGTACCAAGTTGGAAACTTATTTTAAGCGATATAATGCCAAATAATATTTCACAAAAACTTGAAAAGATGGGAACAATATAAAATTTCGATTTCACACTTAATAAGTATTCAAAAACTGTCACTTAACGAATATGAAAAATCAAAGATGAAGTCATTCATTTAGTATCTCAAAAGCAAATGAAACTAAAATCAACATTTCGAATTCAATTTGTTCATTATAAAAAGAAATAAAAACTTGGCTGCAAAAGATTAAACATCAATCTTAATTGACTTGCCAAAACATCAGAAAAGATTTTGTTCTCTCTCTGTTGAAAAGAAAAAAAGAAGCTATAAATAAAAAATTAAAACAGCATTGGAGATAGGAGTAAGAAAAGCTATAAAAAGCCATTGTGATTTATTAGTAGTAGAAATCGTTTATTCTTTCAAGAGAAAAAGCTATCATTCTTTTGGTCGGGGCTGCTAGAGCAGCCCCTTTTCTCCTAACAGATTCGCATGCTAAATTCTTGATATTTTGATTTGATATGATAGAGCTTGTGTTTTATACCACGATTGGTATATCTGTGGGGGCTGATCGACCCGGAAAGAAATCTGTTGGCGAGACGGCATAGCAGAGAATTATTAATTGAATAAAATAAGTAAAAAAAAAGATTTTTTAAAAACGCTTTTATTGAAGTGTTCTAAAAGGTCAAAAATAATTTATTCGTTTTGACAAATAATTTATTGGGAAACAGAAAATAACTTTTTGGTAAGTAAAAAATAACTGATTTTCTAATCACTAAAAATAAAAGCGTGGGCGCTAGTAATTTATATATATTTTTAAATTAAAACTTTTTAATTTATTTTTTTTAATTTGTACAAATTCACCTGACGGTATGGACCCGTATAGGTAAATTCAAGTACCGTAACAGTAACATCTATGCCGAACGAGGACGTACGGCTTTGCTGTCAGATGCTCTAACCACTAGGCCATTACATCGGTATTTATGTGTAATTTTACATAAAAAAATACCTAATAGAAAATTAAAAGTGAATCAATCCCACCCAAACCTCACAAATGAGAAATTTGTAAATTTTACCCCATGGAACATAGAATAAAGAAGTTGGAATAAATAGTGAATGAAGAATTGCTAGCTCCCACGCTTTTATTTTTAGTGATTAGAAAATCAGTTATTTTTTACTTACCAAAAAGTTATTTTCTATTTCCCAATAAATTATTTGTCAAAACGAATAAATTATTTTTGACCTTTTAGAACACTTCAATAAAAGCGTTTTTAAAAAATCTTTTTTTTTACTTATTTTATTTTTTACTTTTTAGTCATGGTATTTTTTTTAAACAAAAACTAAAAAAATATTTATTTCAACCATATTTAATCTTGTTCAATCTTATAATTTTAGTTTTCTACTATACAGGGTGATTCAGAAATAATCATCAATAATTTGAGGGGAGGTAGAGGGGCCCTAAACAAGCATATTTCGAATAGGGATGGTGGGGCACAGCCTTACCGTTAAAGAGCTAAGACCTAATGTAGTGCGAGCGCGTTTCAAAAGGCCGTTTTTAGAAGGTCCGTGTGACAAAACAAAACATAATAAAATGAAAAACATTATTGCATGAGGTACAGTAGTATCCGTACTACTTAAATCCTCAATGTGATAGAAATTGGATCACTTGCCAAACCGTGGGATGATTTTTAAAACGTGCAATATTAATCTCTTAGTCAAACAATGGAGGTCCCTTAACGGTATTTAGAAAAATGATGATCGGGGAAGGAATTTTCAATGATCAAACAGTTTCAATTATCAAATTCAACGATCATTGAAAATTCCTTCCCCGATCATCATTTTTCTAAATACAATTAAGGGAACTCCATTCTTTGACTAAAAGATTAATATTGCACTCTTGAAACTCACTCCACGGTTTAGAAAGTGGTTCACATTCTATAGAATTCATGGTGTAAGTAGTAGGGATACTTTCTTACCTCATGCAATAGATTTTTTCATTTTATTATGTTTTGTTTCGTCACACGGGCATTCTAAAAACGGCCTTTTGAAACGCGCTCGCACTACATTAGGTCCTAGCTCTTTAACGGTAAGACTGCGCCCCACCATCCCTATTCGAAATATGCTTGTCTAGGGCCCCTCTACCTTCCCCCCAATTATTGATGATTATTTCTGAATCACCCTGTATGATGGCTACGCGAACAACAGTTCAGCGCTGATGACCACGAAAAAAATGATCCCTCGACTCAATCCGAGCCGATCCCCCAATTTTGAGGGAGGGGTGACACACGAGAAACAACAAAGTTAATTAAAATCTATTTAATATCGCATCCGCTCGCTCACCGATGAAATTTATCCATATCAAAAAGATTCACAAGAAAAAGAAAACGCATTCAATAAAATAAAAATAACCAATCGTAAGCCCCGACAAAAATAAAACTCAGAATTAGTGTATCAAGGAGCAAACAGTATTATCCACTCTTTTCAGTAGTCCATAAATTATAAAAGTAGTATATTTTTCTTCTCTCTCGGTTACTCTGGATGGGGCACCAATTTTCGGCGATTTCTCGCTTTTCTGGCGATTGATTTCTTTCTCGCAGTTATTATCTTAAAAATCGCTAATTATCATAATTGGAAGGTAGGAAATCATGTTTTGAAGATTGAATATTGTGGTCATATACCCTAATATATTATCTTACAGGTTTTGGGAGCCATTGGCATAACGGAAGTGTCTCAAATTTGAATTAAACGGATAATTAAAAACACTCGTTAATTACCTTAATTACGGAGGTTTTGACTAGTTGATTATTGAATATTGCATCTTCATCGGGTTAACACCATGGTACAAAGTTTCAGAACTTTATATAATTTTGGAAGTGCCTGAAATTTTAATGTACAAGAATTGTAAAAATCAAAAAGTGATTAATCGTCTATAATTATCGTAATTACTGGGCAATTCTCGTTTTGACTTTTGAATATGACGAAGTTATGCCTATTACACAATTATGCACGTTTTAGGGGGCATAGACTTTTGGGAAAGGTCTCAAATTCTGGTTTTTCTGTTAATTAAAAATACTCGTTAATTAACTTAATCCTTTGGTTGATTGACTAGATAATGGTTGGATATTAGAGTGTCATGAGGGTTACAACGATGTGTAAAGTTTCGGGGCCCTAACATATCGGGAAGTGCCCGAAAATCGAGTTTTAAAATTCCCCCCGTAAAACGCCGCCAAATGCAAGTAGAATAAAAGCGTTTAAAAAGGATTATAAAGGACAAAGATTAAAGGGTGAAAGATATAATTTTTTAAATATTGTAAAGCAAATAAAAATTGAAATTTCGGGAATTTTTGGTTGGGGGTGCTGCAGCCCCGCAGCCCCTATGGACGAGCCGCCACTGACTGTTTCTTTAAAAACTATGTTTGTTTGAAAAAATAGAATAATTTTTAAAACACTTTAAAATTGAGAGAATAGCAACGATATGCCAGTAAGTGTTTGATAGTGTATCAGAAATTATCACGGTTATAAGAGTATATTATCATAAATTATGTATAATTTTAATTATACATAAGGGCAAAGAGGGGCGTCCTTGCACCAGAGAAGTTACTCAAAATCTTCCTTCAGCAAATCAGTCAATCAAATTTTTTAAATTTTAAATTTGAACTGCATTAATCTTTTTACTATGATTGTAAGCTTATTCAAAAGCAAAATATAAATAGTTTCTAGTAATGTTGACAATTATTTATATACTAGTTTCTTACTTGCAGTTTTTCGGCTCGGCGTAGGAGTGACCGACCCTATTTATAAGTCACCTTAATGAATTAAATAAAAAATATTAAAATTTAAAAATATTTTCATATTCAAAGCGATAAACATGATCAAAAGATAATAATGGATTTAGATTAAATTCATAGTGAGAGCTATCTAATTTAATATTATTGAACAAAATCTATTTTATTCCGGTAAGTACCGTTTTTCGCAGCGATGAATTTAATGTGTGGTGAGCTTTCAATGTAATGCAGCTTTCCAAGAATAAATTTCTTCACCTTTTTAAACTAAATTTTCTGTTGTTTTCTCGAAAAATTTCCTAGAAAACCTAGAAATTTCCTAGAAAACATGATTTTTCTATGAGTTTTTTACGCAAAGAGTATTTAGATTTAATAAAATCACCGCTAAAACAATAAATTTTAAAAACAAGTATGTCCAAGTCAAAATTTTTAGCGATCATGTATATTTAAAACTGGGCCAATCTTCTTTTAGATAGCTGTGAAATATGTTTGTCGGTGATACAAATACAAATACAGATCAAGTCGACCAACTACAGGCGCAAGCCCAGCAAGGCTGGTCCAGTCTTCCTAACCCACACCATCGGAATCCCAGCATCTGTCAACTCCTCTCTTGAACTCATTTACCCCACTTGAATTTACAATTGTTTCAGGCATCGCATTCCATCTATCCACTACCCTATTACAAAAATAATGCTTCCTACAATCCGTCTTAAATTTTCCTTTATTCAATTTGAATTTGTGACCCCTTGTTCTATTACCCGTATTGAAATCTAGTCCCTCTGTGTCCCCTTGCTTTACCATTTTAAAAAGTTGAATCAAATCCCCTCTAATCCTTCTTTTCTCTAGAGTGAACATATTTAGCTTCTTTAATCTTCCCTCATAACTTAAACTGGATATACCCTTGACCATTTTAGTAGCCCTATGCTGAACCCTTTCAATTGAATCAATATCTTTTTTTAACCTTTTAAACGCCGCAATTCAAATTTCGAAATAATGGTTTTGTTTTTTGGCTTAAATGGCTAGTTTCATCATTACTAAAACCATTCTAGTCATTTTTTGGCGGAAAAAAATTCCTAAGTATGATTTTGAGGATGTTCCCATTTGGGAACATCGGCGTTTGGGGTGAAGTTTTTAGGGGGATTTCCAAAGGGGACATTTTTACAATTAATTCAAATAAATGATTTAAATAGGTTTCTACTCAATAATTATGAACATTTTTATGATTGTGGACGGTTTTTTTTCATTTTTATTATCCATACTTGAACGATTTAGTAACAATTTATATATTTTCATAAGAAAAAATTGACATGTTTATTACGTACCCGAAGCTTTTCCGTAAATTTTTTTTTGCACTATGGGTAATATTTTGGTGTAAAAAATACAAAAGAGTGTTCCCATGCTCTTCAAAGCTAAACAATTACGGTTCTGTGAGAAAAATTAGTTTTAATTACGGTTCTATACGGATATCTAGCATAAAATCCACTAATTGCATTAAAATCTAATTATTAGCTTTCAAAATTAATAATCATAATTATCTACATTGATTTATTAAAGCTGTGTTTCTCATGAAAGATTCCGAACTGAACCACATATATCTTACATCCAACTTACGTTAGAAGAGTGTTTTTAGATGTACGCACTTTTCCTTATTTTCAAAATTCTTCAATTTTATTCCTAAAATTTTTATGTAAAAAAGTACTTGAACAAAAATATAATCATAAATCCTCAGAATCACTCCAAATATGCTCTTTTCATAACCCCTATTGATAATTACTGAAAATTAATCGATCGGGGAGTTAGAAATATATACAAGTGTAAGAATCTGCTATTAAGATTTGTAATTTATTTCTCCATAAATCAGGTGAAAAAATAAATATTACATATTTTTGAATTTAAAACATCATTCTTAACCTGTTCAGATCCCTTGAGACAAAAAAGGTTCAAAAAATTAAAGAAAATAGGAAATAACTTGAATTTTTGCATGTTATAAAAATCCCCTCAAATACTATACCCCAAACGCCGATGTTCCCATTTGGGAACATATACGTTGTATTGGTAATTACTCTCCAAAATTAAAATATGAAGCTATTCTGTCAATCCAAATGGGAAGATGTGTACTTAAGCTACCTAAACACAGCAAAATTATTTAAAACTAAATTTATTTAAATTTTTCACAAGTTGAAACTTGTGCAACTTTTGGAAGAGCCAAAAATCTCTAATTTTGATGTAAATTCTACAAAAAGGATTAAATTGCACGTGAAAAACGTTTGCATGTAAAATAACTTCATATCTTTGAGTTCCTTTCCACCAAGTATCAAATTCCTGCATGAAAATTTATGTGGTGTAAAAATTCTTTAAAATGATGTTCCCATTTGGGAACATCGGCAGGTAAAAGGTTAAGTATGGAGACCAAAACTGAACAGAATACTCTAGATGAGGTCTCACCAAGCCTCTGTATAGTGGCAAAATAATATCCTCGGACCTTGAAGAAACAGTTTTTTAATGTATCCCAATATCCTATTAGCCTTTTTACTAGCAGATGAACACTGATGAACCCATTTAAAGTCTTCATTTACTATCACCCCTAATCCTTGATCATATTACCTTCTTTAACTTTGTTCCCTTGCAGATAAAATTCTGCTCTACCATTCCCCCGCCCTATATGAAGTACCTGACATTTACTTATGTTAAAGGACATACCCCATTTTTCAGCCCATTGTGATATCATATCTAGATCCCTTTGTATTGGGGATTATAAAAATTGTTATAATAATGTCGATTGTTATAAAGGCTACCTCCCGTAACTAATCGAAAATAACTTTAAGCTTCTTCAAATAACAGAAAGTTTCATTTGACAGAAAAGAAAAGCCTGCTCTCTGTGCACTGTGTGAGAGGGAAGAGGAGGACATTCGTCACATCCTCCTCGGGTGCACATATCCCATTTTCCATCGGGATATTCTTCGGGGAGTGGCGACCAACGTGGAGGAAATTTTTAAAAATAAAAAATTCTGGACCCTCGCCTGCCTTACTTATCAGGGACACCGAGCTATCGGCTACAATTAGCCGGATGCTCGTAGCAAGAAGTAAGAAGTAAGTAAGAAAAGAAAAGCACACATTTCCTCCAAGTACAGATATAGAGGTGCTTGCAGGTATAATGTGCTAACTCTAACAGTTTTACATAGGAGTTAGCTCATTATTGCCGCAAACGTCTTTTTAACAGTGCTACCGGTTTATTTTCGTTTTTTTGAAGAATTTTTTACTGTGTAGTGTTTTATAAATTCTGAAAAAGTATCCAGTTTAGGTTCAATTATTATTAAATCATAATAATAGTCCATAATTAATTCAATTTTCAATAAACTTCCGATCTTCTTCATCACTCTAATCGCTCTATTGCAGATGTTTCTCAGAAGGAAAAAATCCTGCAATTCGAAGAGGGACACCGAAGCTGAACATTTAAGTAATAAATATAAGGTAAATAAATCACTTATTCTACTGACGTAACAAAATCTGAGTAACACCATTTTAACAATCTGAATTATATAAGAAATCTCTCCAACGAAAATACGGTCTACTACTATTCGGCGCGGCCGTTTGGGCGAGGGCCGATTCGGCGCTTCGGTGCCAAACATAAAATTAAAGTAAATAGAACTATTTCATAATCCTTCTAAAAATTAGAAGAAAAAAATTTTGTCTCGCGCCGAAACGGGACGGCGCCGAATCGTCCCATTCCGACGAAAATATATGTTTTAATATATGTACGATTTTTGTGTTTTTCGCATCTCTTTTTGGAAGGACCTGAATAGTCAGTCATCAATCGGAAAAGAGAACTCCTAAAACGGAAGCAAAACATCAACCTATAAAAAAAATCATACTTCATCAAACAAAGCATTGACGTATCCAAACCTAAAACTACCATCGAACAACAGAAGTAAATACGTCAAGCAGTATCCTATCTGAGTTAAGATCTGTGTAACAATCTCATGGCGGGTTTACATGCTTCAATTCTGGTGACGAGACTGGTTAAAACTTCCTTATAAATGATGACGTAATTTCTACGTAATTAATTCCCTATAATTCACCTATAAAGCAGGGGTGTCCATGTCCAACCTTGCTCAGAAGCGTGCCACTATTTGGAAACAGAAATTATGCGTTCCGCACCCACTTTTTCGAATATTCCAAAAATTAAGAAGTTTATTCGCAGACTGATAGTACGGATATTTTACAGTAATATAGGGGGTACTCCCTCGGAAAATTTTTGGAGTTGTCCCATAAGACCGACCTTTTGCAACACTAGTCTTAAAAATCACTACAATTCCAAAAAAAAATAAACTACTTAACTACAGGCAATAGGACCTCCATTAAGAGAAAATCCTACAGGTTTAGGTACTCAATAAATCTGGTTCTAAATTAATTATAAAAAATTAGAATATTGCGTTTGGATAGTCTACTATATTTCAGGGACCTAAAATGAGTTTTGGTTCACATGAACTCTTACACTTGAGATTTCATTCAAAATCATTAATGAAATCGTAAAAACGGAATGAAGTTCTCAGAAAACTACTGTGAAACAAACGATAGTAAAAGGGTCACGTGATTTTGACAACGCTGGAACTAGTATTTCGGAGGGGAGACAGGGGGAAGGTGAGGGGCAGTTGATCGAAAGAGGAAGAGACATTTGCTTGTATATATAGAAGCAAGACCCCAACTATCACCGGTTACCCAACTATTGGCCGTGCAAAGTCTGTAAAAATCACGTGACCCTTTTACTATCGTTGGGCGAACAGTAAGTAAGAGGACATGGACGGATATCTTCGCTTGCCACTGATTTAACTCAGTCCTGCCACGGATTGTCCATCCCTGCTATAAAGGATGACCTAAGTACTACATCCTAGCGTTAAGCACCAATGGCAGGAAAAAATTCTATGAGGAGAGCGATAGGAAATTCTCAACTGTTTTCCCCATGATGACGTTCCGGTCGCATAGCTTGAATCGATGCATATAAATCCGCCCTCACTCTCACTTCCGAATTGAAGGCCGAACGCTCAAGCGCACAATGACTTCAATTCAAAGACGTTTGAACTGTTCCATTTGTTTCTGGATAGAAGATTAAAAAAAAGTCAAATTGCATCACTTGGGTCACCTTGAATCCTCTCTCTGTAACCCTTTTGACTAAAAAAATAATGTTGAAAAAAAATAGCTTTTTAAATGGAGGAATTCTCTCGTAAAGTCACGAGGGTCAGAGCAGCAGGAAAGTGGGTTATACCCTGGGGCGAAAATGAGGGAGAAGTTTTGTAGCAATGACCCCAAGTTAGCTTGTTATTGACCAGTAAATTGAGTTGTTCCTTTGGGGCAATGATCTTGGTGGTCAAAAAGGACTAAACACATGCTTACTTAATATTTGAACATCCCAAATGAGTTATAAACCATCGTGAATCATAAGTAAATTCAAAATACACTCTTATCAATTACAGTGTGAATTTTCCCTTAAAAAATAAGTTTATTATCTTTAAATTTTATGAACAGCTCATAAATATCACTGATGCCTTGCATATTTCACAGTATCATCACTATTGGAATAATGTACACAAAATTTTTATAGATGCCATTGTATCTTTTATAATCCTTTTTTTATTTTAAAATCATATTTTGATTCTTTATATTTTGCGAATCCCTAATTATCAAGTAAGTTTTAGGCAATTGCTATTATTTAATTAATTATATTTATTATTTACTATTATTTCATGCAATTACAATTATTTTTATTAATTATATTTCACTATATTTTAAGAACACGTTTCACACACTAAATTATCTTGCATGTACAGTAAACTTTAACTCATATCCACTGCCAAGCATTGAAGAAATTAATATTTTCTCATAAAAACTTAAATATGGGCTAGTTCAAGCCCATGTACAAACATAAAATTTAAAAAATCACTTTAACCGATTAAACTTTTATAAACAGCGAGTAGCAGATCCTATAAACCAGGTTTTAATATTTTGTTTCTGTCAAGTTATAAATTGTGAAGAAAAATGTGGGAGATATTCCAGAAAGAAAAACAAACCTTTCCAAACAACTTAATTCCGGTTCTATTTTAAATACTAAGTTACTTTAAAGCTTTTAATTATAAATAATGTTGTTGATTTTCTTACGCTATACTACTATTATCTCGAAACATATGATAAATGATATATCAGGGGTTTCAAGTACTACAGGGCCGCAATCAAAAGCCAAGTGTCACAGGCCTCAAAATAATCTTTATAACGGAACTTCTCCGGCAAGAGAGAGAGGGGTCGAAGTTAATGTAGTAGTAGTACTACTATATTTTAAAAAATTACTCGTTTGAATTTTTTCGCCATAGAAATCAATAAAAGCTATTCCATAATCCAAGGTGTAAATAGAGGTGGTTCGGGGGTCCTCCCCCTAAAAATTTTCGAATTTTAGGATGCCTAAAAGTGTTTTGAAGCAACTTTTTGGTGGGTTTTCAGGGGGCTTCACGGGCTGCCAGTTGGAAACCCCCATGATATATCCTGGTTCAAAATAGTTTAATCTTAAGACTCGATGCTTGAAAATAATCCTTTCTTTTCTTAGATAAAGAATCTTCTACTAATGGTAGATAATGCCTCGTGGCAAGACATTTTCAATGACAGTAAAGGGTCATTCTATTTTAAAGTCTATCAGCCACACTTTCAAAAAATCAGCCATGAGAGACGCATTTAAAAGGAATGAATTGGATGAATCTTGAATAACAACAATAAAGGAAGGTAGGATTGCAACACGATTACGGCACACGTGTAGAGATGAAAAAAGTTATATCGATATTCCAAATATTATCGATTTGATAAACATATAACCCGCGCGATGTAACGAATCTTGCAATCGATGTATCGATATTATTCATCGATTATTTACAGAAATTATTAAGAAATTATTTTATAGAAATATTTTTTATCGATATTTTTTCATAGAAAACTTTTCTTTGTTACAGTTAGTTACAGAACAGTTTATGATTATCAATCAATCAATCTTTATTTAGCAACAAAAAGAAAAATATAAAATGAATACAAAAATATGGGATATGCCAAGGGGAAATAAAAGAAATTTCCCGTCGATGCGTAATAAAGAAATTATACATTAATTATACAACGAAAATAACAGAAAACTAACACAAAAAAATCGCATGCAAAAAAATAGGATGTCAAAAAGCTGGGCAACATTAAACATAAAAATATGCTTCAAAGGAGTGAGAAATACAGATCCAGTTCATCGATGTTAATTAAAAATTACTAATTAACCTCGCAATTGATTGCATCATGATGCAAGTGGTAATGAAAATATATTTTAGCGATTTTAAATACAAATGGTTCTTTGATAATAGTGTACTAATCCAGAAAGAAAGATAGTTAAAAACTGTTGTTCTTTTAATTCAATAAGAAATATTATCCTTTTATTTCACATAAGAATAAATATTCTTATATGTATTTATATTTTAAACAGGGTGTTTCAAAAGTTAATAGGATATTATAAAAGGTATTTTCATGATTTTTTTTCTGTACTCCTGTCATTGATATTGCAAACAATTTTCTCAGTGAAGTTTTCGTTCTATCTTCTTTAGTTCTTTATATGAATTTTTAACTTTCTATTTCAACATTAAATAAATCCATTTCCAAATTAATAAGTATTTATATACTTTTTCTATTTATATACTATTGATATACTACTATTTCCTTAAATTTCTATTCGTTGTTTGTAAATTTTATGGTAAAAATATAGAAAGATACAATTTTTTTAGAAAAATCAGCTTAGAACGAAACATTAAAAGAGGATGAATCTTCCAACAACCATCAAGGAAAGTAGAATTGAAACAAGATTACGGCCCACGTGTAGAGATAGAACTTTTCTTTGATACTATCGATATATCCTCAATATAATCGATTCGATAAACATATTATATCTATGTAACCAATGTATAGATATTTTTCAACTAAAACTTTTCCGAATTAAAAACAGTTTTTGATTCTTGTTTGCAAGTGTAATGAAAATATTAGAGATTTTTAAATAATGCTTCTTTGATAATATTTTAAGCAATTGGTCATGAAGGAAAATTCTTGTTACTAAAACTAGAATTAATCGCAATAAGCAATAAATACAAATTATGTTATTGTTGTTTATGTAGGGACCGCATAAAAGAAAACGCATAAAAAATCGCACAAAACTTCGCCAGTAGCTATGAAAAATAGTTTTTACAACACAATTAAAAATATACTTTTTTATGCAGTGAATAAGGAACGCATGAAAAAAGTATCACGTAGGACTTCAACGAAAATCCTTCATAAGCTTTTTATATACGGATCGTAACACAATCCTCACCCAACAGCTGAATTAAGAAACCGTTTTTATAATTACCGTAGACTTTTTTCAGTTACATGTAGTCGGTGAAGACTGTTGTTTCACTAGACCCCCTTGTATATGTTTCAGTAGCCCTATATACAATATTTGTTTCTTAAGTTCCCATTTGATTGAAATTTTCATACAACGCATAAAAAATCGCAGAAAAAAGACCGCACACATAAAAAAATCGCACAAAAAATTTCTGCACAAAAAATTGTGTAGTTCCTAATGTTGAACTTTCTTTTTTTCTTAAAACTCCTTAACTTCCAATGACCAGTAAGTAAAGAGTTATTTATTCTATCTTAAGGGAGTCGGTACCTTTGATATCTTCAAAAACTTGATTTTGAGATTTTGAATGTTTCTGATTCTACATTTCATGACCTTTACAACGATGCCTCATTTATGCAAAAATTCAAAGTAGAAGTGTATTGAATTGTCTTTTAAAAACACGAGAACCTTATTTCATCTGTAAAGATTTTAATATAAAAATGCATTTTTCTCAAAGTGAACTTTTTAAAAACTGTATCAGGATCTACTGTATGTATTGAGCTCATATTTGCACCATATGTTCTTGACATGACCTTTAAACTTTTAAAATAAGCTTTTTCAATATTTTCAGTTAAACATGTTTTAGAGCAGTTTTTGTCGACAAAAATGACGTTTTTTCAGAATTTTTAAGTGAGGCTCACTCTTTATAATTTTTTTTAAAAATATCTAAACATTGTATTAATAAAAGCTCAAGTCTGTTTGAAGACTAATGTATATTGATTGCATATAAGAAATTTGAAGCTTTCATGTCCAACAGTTTCTGGGAAAAAAGGTACATAAAATTTGTAAATTTAACATTGTCGATATACAAAGTACCGGCTCCCCTTAAAATCAAACTCCAGCAGTGATAATGATTAAAAAAACCTGCTCTGCGAGCGACGTAGTATGTATTTGAATATAAGAGGATGAATAACGATTAAGGAAAGTTACTCAACAAGATTACTCCACACGTGTCAATGCCAATATACGATTTCTCAACAGCAGTCACTCTTCGGAATCGTGTTAGTCATTCGGTTATTTTCTGGGTAATTGAGACGCTCGATCTAAGAGGAAAGGTTTTCGAGCAAAAGTTACTCATTATTCGTAAATTATGCGTCTGTTTACGCTAAGAAGTGTTGATTCTTCCCGTTTGTTGTTTGGACACAGCAGTTCGTTGCCCTGCTGAGCTTTCGAACAATACTTGAGGAATATTTGATGGCATTGACATCTATCTATATTGTGAATTCTGGATGTTTCCTAATAGGGGAACTTGTACCTTGGGCTATTTTATACACTTTCAATTCATTTGCATAAATTTACATTTTTAAGCATTTTAAGTTGTTTTCAAAAATTTAAAATAAAATGTAAACTAGGGAGGTCTTATATTGTTTGAGGTTTTGTAATGTTTAGCTCTACCCACTAAATTTGTTCCATTATACCTAAAAACAATTCTGGTGAAATTTCATCACTTTTAATTGATATTTATAAGTAGCTCACCCGAGGAAGTTAATTTTTCATAACTTTGAATGGATTTTTTTGGTCATTTTCTTCTTTTTACTTGAAAAAATGTCTCCAATTCCAATATTAATAAAATTATTTCAATGTATTAAAAATTCCCTTTTATATACTCTCCAAACAATACATTGCATTTACAAAAATATTTGTAAATGCAATTAATAACTTATTTAAAATAAAACTGTTTGAAAATTCAGTATATCCATAAATCTCCATGTATGCTAAAAAAAACCATCCAAGTTATTAAACTTTAACTTCCTTGTGAGCTACTTACACATATAATTTGAAAGTGATAAAATTTCACCAGAACTATTTTTAGGTATAATGGAATAAATTTAAAGGGTCAGAGTAATACATTTCAGAACTTAACTATTTCAATAAAACTTAAAAAATAAGGACCACCCATAAAATAATTTTCAAAAGTACTACACTTTTTCTTTGTAGCATTTATTAATTAAGAAAATTTAAATATAAAGTAGTGAAGTTATTTTAAGTCCTTAGAGTTGATAAGTACTTCATCCATCTCAAATACAACATTCTAAAATACCTTTGGACCCTTGCATTGCGTCTCCAATACATTTCATTAAGCTTTCTATAGTAGTCCTTTGGCATAATATTTGATGGATTTTAAAATTTGCGTCAAGAAAAAAAATTGATAAATATGGTGTTACAAAGAAGTAAACTGTCGTTTTCAAATATGAATGATAAAGTAATTAGTCAAAATATAACTAACAATATACTACTACGAAATTTAAATTATCAAGACATATTTTTGAGGCAAATTTGTCCAAATTCATTCGACCATGATGACCATGTAATGTTTCTGTATAGATTGTAATTAAAAAAAATCTGAACAATTAAGGGTCATTTTCACCATACGCTTACATTTCAGAATAAAAAATTTTTTTTTTCAAACTTCATAATTTCGTAATAATATTAATATAGGAGTTTTTATATATGTTTCAAGTGTTTGGAACAGCAGTTGGTCATACACTTTTGCCCATAGTTTAGTGTTTTAAAAAAATATCCCAAGTTATCAATTTGCACACTTCCGTACTTTACATATATAAGGCAAAAACAAGACCTAAACTAAAATAGTTATGTGTATTATATCAAATACAATTATTTCTCTTTAAATGAAATATGCAAGACTTTTTTTTAATGAAATTAACGATAAATCAAGCGAGAAATGTCAAATCCTTCGTAAAAAGGGAAAGTTTGATGATACTACTTTCAAAATCAATGACATAATAGTAACGGGAGTTGACATTTTTAATAAAATGACAGAATAAAACATACATGCATGGTTGGAAACACGTGAATATTTCGAAATTGTAATGATGGGAAATCTGAGACGCAGACATCCGCATCATCGCTCAAGCCACAAAAACAGGTGAGAAAGGAAGGAAGCCGATATTTCTCCCCTCCCCCCTAAAAAAGAACGCACTCCTTCTGTTCTGCTGCCACCTGCCACAAGAACTGACCTGTAGTGATGCAACGGTCTGCCCTTGTAACACTTTCTGTGCCGGGTGGCTATTTCGGACACACGCTAGCTTATTCTCTCCGATACCCTTCATCTCATATTCTCCTGATTCCTCTCATCATCTCAATCTCACTGAGCTTTTTATCTCCATCTTTATTCCTCCGATCCTCATCTATTTGTCATCCAACTCACACCTCGCATCCCTGTCATATCCTCTTGATGATCTTCATTTCTCTCATCTTTTCCATCTTCTGTATATCTAGCATCATCATCTTGATCCCTTTCATCTTTTTCTCCCTCATCTTTTTTACCTCTTTCATCATTTATTTTATCCTAACGTATCCCTTTCATCATCTTGAGATTCCTCATCATCCCATTCATCCTATTCGTTTCTTTATTCTCCTTCTCATATATCATTCTTGAAACCTTCTCATATCCTCGTGATCGATTTCATCTCTTCATTTTACCCCTTTCATCTTCCGCAAATCTCTAACACCCTTATTCTAAATGAAATCCTTTATCGCATTCTTTTCATTCTCTTAATTCCTTTCATCCTCTTGAGATCCATCTCATATTCCCAATCTCACTCATATTTTTCATCTCCCTAATCTCCTTCATCATTATCCATTTATTCTTCATCTATTAGTCCATCTCACACCTTACATATTTACCACCCCTGTAATACTGTTGGACTGTTGATGATCTTCATCCCTTTTATTCCATCTTCCGTGTCTTAAGCATCTTTTTGATTATCTCGATCCCTCTCATATTCTTATTCCCCTCGTCTTTTTCATCCATCTGATCATCTGATCTTCTTCTTGTCTATGATATGTCACCTTTTCTTCATTTTTTTCACCTTCCGTATCCCTCTCATCCTTTTGAGATCCCTCATTATCTCATTCATATTACTCGTCTCTCAAATCTCCTTCTCTTTTATCCTCGAGCATAATATTATCCCATCCTTTCATATCCTCTTGATTATTTTCATCTCTTCATCTCACCCCTTTCATCTTCCGCAAATCTCATAACACCCTTATTTTCAATGATACCCTTCTTGTCATTCTTTTCAATCTCCTAAATCCTAATTCGTGTTGTTATTTAGCCCGTTTCCCAGTCTTTCAGATCCAATGAGATGATTGTAATTTAAAAGACATCTGATATTGAGACTCCTCATTGGCTCTGATGAAAGACTGGGAAACGGGCAAATAAAAAGATTCTCTCTTTCACATCCTCTTGATCATTTTCATCTCTTCATCTAACCCCTTCACAACCAACACCATTTGTGAGCCAAAAGAAGCCCAAAAGAGCAGAGAGACTTGATTGGAAATTTCGAAAGTACGCAATTAATCCGCACCACAACATCTTCCTTGAGTCACGAGAAACAGGCGAGGAAAGTCCTAAAAGAGTCCGATTTCCGAACTCCTTCTGTTCCATCACCACCTGTTGCAAAAAGTGACCTCTGGTGACGCAACTGGGCCGCCCTTGTAACACTTTCCCTGATGGCTATATCGGACACAGGCTTTCCTATCTCTGAGGGAGATTGACTCATCGCGATCGGTGCGAAATGCCTGTTGTTGTATAACGGATCCAGTTCCGCACAACCAGTTCCTTTTCAGCCTATTTTTCGTCCCTTCAGAAAATGGCCAGTTCATTGTTGAAAATAGATTGTTCTGGGTACTGTTGAACCAACGATAGTAAAAGGGTCACGTGATTTTTTGCTTCAG
This sequence comes from Tetragnatha versicolor, assembly GCA_024610705.1. Lineage (NCBI taxonomy): Eukaryota > Metazoa > Arthropoda > Arachnida > Araneae > Tetragnathidae > Tetragnatha > Tetragnatha versicolor. The sequence continues at coordinate 65,743,181 of JANDEH010000004.1, read as the reverse complement.
TATTATTTATTTTGTTTAAAATATACTGATGATTTTTTTATGTATATAGAGGGTATAAATAAGGTTAGAGGGAGTAAATGTATGTTCCTCTTTCGATCAACTGCCCCTCAGCTTTTTCCTTTCTCCCCTCCGAGTATGTCAAAATCACGTGACCCTTTTACTATCGTTGGTTCGACAGTAAACTACGCTACTTAGTTCTTAGTTGGAAAGTTTAGGAGACATTTGCTTACTCTAAGATGAGCCGCTTCGTTTCTCTCTTTATTTTTCTGTTTTTTGTTTGATTGGATGATAACGGATCCAGTTCCTCGCAATCAGTTCCCTCTTTTTCGTCCCTTCGGAAAATGGCCAGTTCATTGTTGAAAACAGATTGTTCTTGGTAAACTACACTACTTAGTTCTTAGATGGAAAGTTTAGGAGACATTTGCTTACTCTAAGAGGAGCCGCTTTGTCTGTCTCTCCCTCTCTCTCTTTATTATCTTTAATTTTTTTTGCTTGGATGATAGATGCTCATCCACAATTTTGCTATGTCTCTGAAGGGGAGGGAAATAGTCTCCAGAAGACCTGCACCCATGGTAAACTGCGTCACATACAGGGTGCATAGGAATGTCCCTTTAAATCTGAAAGTACTTGTGAACGAAGAGAGAGAGAGAGAGCTACATCTATAGTGACAGCACATCTATAGAAAGCGACTACGCACGGCCTAATGCAAACGACAGCAGCGTCCTCAGTGGCGAAACTTGGAAGATAGCCACTACAAATCCAAAAAGAAAAGAGATGGCGAAACCTTCAATGAGAAAAATGTTGGAAATACTATCATTAAAAACACGCAGAAAAGTATTTCATAAAAATGTCAAAAGGACATATCAGCAAGAGTAGAAATAGCACTTTTTCAGGGTTCAAAAAAAGTTCGCAAATTTGCACGTTTTTACACGTAGTATTTGCACTTAGGTTTTGCGTTTTTAAGCTAAATTTAGACAGATAAGGACTAAAAAATGAAAGAAACTTCGCAAATCACCGAACTTTTTCTTTAGTTCAAGTGTCTGATAGCGAGTGTGGTTCGGTGGATAAAACCCATCTAAAATAATGTTTTAAATGTTTATCATAAATACATTCATGAATAAAACATACACAAATTTAAATTTCATCCCGTTTATTTGTTTCCACGGTAAACAACTTGTTGCATCCCACAAATATCCCATCATTTAAAAGACAATGGACTCTGCGTAATCCAATGTTGTTTTTCTTCCGTTACTTAATAGTTAGTTGTTAATAGAACAATCTCGAAAATCGCCTCATGAGTTTCAATAATTTTGCGCGGACAAGAAAAACACAAAAGGACATTAGAGGCGATCTGTGTCCAGAATGTTTGAAATGTGTCAATTTCCTCTGGGTTGACCGATTACCTGGTTGTTTACTCCTTAAGTGGACATTGCTCCCTGTAAGACGGAAAATGATATAGAAAGAAATTTATTCATCTCTTCTCTTATCCTTATCTTTATAATAATATGCGTCTTTATTTATATTCAGATATTATATATCAGAAACTCAATCGTAATATCAATCATCCAAGACCTATTAATGAAGCTTATTTTGCTTCATAGCTTAATATTAATAAAACATAACTTTTGTTGTTTCGCCACTAGGAGCACTCTGTAAGTCATTTCAATGAATTCAACATAACCACTTACCTAGAATGGGCAATACCACTATTTATTTTTTATTGTTTTATTCGATAGAGGTACCCTAGAGCGGAATATACGCGCAAAAATTTTTTAATTACGATGATTATTTATTTTTTTCTGTAATTTCAAAGTTTGACTTTAAAAAAGGGCGTTAAATTGTCCAATTTCCCAATATGACGTACTTTTACCCTATACATTGATTTTAAACAATGCTTTAATTTATTAAATTTTCCGGGATAAATGGCCATGTTTGATGAATGGAATTCCCAAACGTTTCGCTCTCAGCTTCGGAGAGCATCCTCAGTGGCAAAAATCAACTGATAAAAATTGAAAATAAAACAAATACCAAAAAATACAAAAAAAATTATGATGATTTTTTGCCAGTGAGGATGCTCTCCGAAGCTGAGAGCGAAACGTTTGGGAATTCCATTCATCAAACATGGCCATTTATCCCGGAAAATTTAATAAATTACTCTTCAGGTCATGGAAGTTTTCATCAATTTATAATGCTTTAATTGTTTAAACAAATCAAAGTCATTGTTGGGTTTCTCGTTAAAGTCTGTATGAATCAGTTGTGACGTACTTCTATCCTAAACAAAGACAAAAGGGCTTGGCGATTTTAATCTTAAATATTTAATTAACTAAATTTTTTTGAAACTTTTCATGTGGATTTTTGGATTTAGATCTATTTCCTTTATTGGAAAAAATGCATTTTTTCTGTTTTCAAAAAATTATGGTATTGCCCATTACACCTTACTTCCGTAGCTCTCCGATGAGACGTTGGTTCCAAATAAAAGCCGTTAAACGGACTTTTGAAATACCTTGCATATTATAAAGTTTTATTACATACAAGGAAAAAGCTTTAATTTAAATACATAATATTTGTTTTCAAACTTTTTTATATTCAAATTATCGTGAAGTGTGCTAAAAGAGTCTATACATCACTTTCTTACACAAATCTAACATAATTAATTTGCCTTCAATCTTACGTAATACCCAAATATTCTTTTAAATTAATCTCTTTCTTCTATTTTTTTCTTTAATTAATTACAAAACATGTGGCCAGTGTGTGAAGCAAATAGTTAAATCCTTCAATAACGTTTCATAACTTACTATTCAAACAAAACTAATCTTAACATGAAACAACTCTTTAGTTGTATAAGAAACATATAATATCACAACAACTCTAATAATTCAATATACACAAGATAGCAGGAGTAAAATCGTTCCATTCTTATACTATAATTAAAAAACAAAGACACAAACTACTAATTAAAACGTCTGCTATATGTAGATTGTGAAATTCGTACTAGTTAAACCTTTCAAAGAAGTTATGCAACATATTGTTGCGCAATTTTTCGAACGTAATAATTAGGATAATTAATGTGTGTAGGATGTGTTTCCTTTCGAATATTGCAGCAGAAAAGTCCGTTGCTGATGATGAAGTTTTGTACTTATATCCGTAAATTAAATTTTCGAAGGAATTTTTTATGGCAGATAACTCTTTGGAGTTGGAACTTATTTATAGAAGTATTTATTATTGACACCCACATCCGTATCTTTGTGTATCAATATGACTTTTGTTCCTTTCATAGTAAACACATTTAATCATCCCCAGTGGAGGCTCGTGGGTAGTTCGAATGGGGGCTTACACAATTATATTTTAAATTTAAAATAACAATTAAGTTACAACCTTAAAATAAAATACTAAGTTCTATTATTACTACTTATATTAATTTTTACAAAAATAAACGCTGTACTTTCAACAAGAAAGTGCGTGTCCATATCATTTAGCTAACTTAAGTTCAAAAAATAACAAAAAAAATTTTTTTAGTTTATTTGCATACCCAAGTATACCAATTTGCCACTGAAATATAGTTCAAACATCGCATCGTTTCGAAATCTGGTTAGTCACTCAAATTGTATTTCGGCTCAAAGAATTTTTCAGATATTAAAAAAATGAAATTGTTATAATAAGTTTCTTTAAAAACCTTTTAAAATGCACCATAACTATTTTTAACTTAAATAACCGTTTGTAATGAAAACGCGTGAAAACATTACGCATAATCACAATACCTGCAATGTTTTTATTCTTTGATATAATGCGCATGCGTCACAAAGTAAGATCATGTTATCTTATAGAGCTTTTCGGGATGACGTCAAATTAATTATCAAAATACTAATTAATTAGTGAAAAAAATTGTTAATCTATCGATATTAATTAGAAAATTAAAGTACTATTCCTAAGATTCGATTCCTGCTGAAATCGATTCCTTCAAGTGTTCGATTCCTTGATATCGATTTCAAGGCATTCGATTCCGAAATCGATTCCTTCAAGTGGTCGATTCCTTGATATCGATTCCAAGGCATTCGATTCCGAAATCGATTCCTTCAAGTGGTCGATTTCTTGGTATCGATTCCAAGGCATTCGATTCCGAATGGATTCTGGAATCGATTCCTTTAAGTGTTCGATTCCTTGATATCGATTCCAAGGCATTCGATTCCGAATGGATTCCGGAATCGATTCCTTCAAGTGTTCGATTCCTTGGTATAGATTCCAAAGCATTCGATTCCGAATGGATTCTGGAATCGACTCTTTCAGAAATCGCCGTTGGCTTTCCTGCCTGCCTTTTTCTCTGTCACACATGTTGCTAGAGGCGAAAAATCAGAATAGCTTTGAAAGCTCGCAGATTTTTTTATAATAAAATTATTTTTGTGGACGTTTTAAATAGAAGGGAGCATGGAAACACACCTTGAGTAGGGTACAAGTTGGAAATGATTTTTATTACTTTTTTATTTATTTTAATTGATCTACTTATTTCAATTTCATTGGGGGTTCAAGTGCGCATGTGCTCCTTTGGATCATCCCTCTTAATCTCAACTATTTTTGTTATTTATCTTATGCAATTTACTTGCTTCTATAAGCCCCGTGTAATACTTAGTGAAGCACGGAAAGTTTTTTATGCTGTTCAGCTAAAAAAATGTCCTAAAATGAGTCAAACCGTACTTTTTGGGGTTCTCTCAAATCCCACATCTTCTTTGGAACCTAAAATGTTTACAGTAAGTGAATTGTAGTAGTTAAAGTAGTATTATTCGAAAGAGTTTTAGATAACACTACACTGAACCCATTACATAAGGGGGCTTCAGAAATAATTTTGAGATACCCACCCCCCAAATAAGTCTAGTCACGGTCCTAGAAGAAAGCTTTAAGGGAGCCAGAAAGTTAAAAAGCAGCAAAAAACAAAATACGGATTAACGAATATTTTATAATGTTAATAAATGCACCGAAAACGCAAAATAAATTGAGGAAAATTAAAAAGAAAAATTTATTCAGTTTCCTTCAGTTGCATCAAAACTATTTAAGCTTGTTCCAACATCAGTACCTTGAAACAAAATCAATGATGTTATCCTTTACACCAGATGGGGCCAACCGTTTTGAAAAGAACTCTACTAGTATTTGGGAACCCAAATTAGTTATACACTGTAAAAAAAAAACTGTAGAAAAACAGAAATTTCAATAACAGTGACTTTATGTTTACAGAGATATTCTGTCATGCAACATTCCAACCGCACTTCTATTTGTTTTATGTAAAATAACAGCTTTTACCTAGTTTTTTAGCTTATCTGTACTTAAACAGAAACTTACTGCATTGAAAACCAATACAGCTATTGGCAACGTTATACTGAATCTTCTTTGGTTCAGTGGTAGCGTGCGTGCTTAGCATGCGGTAGGTCGCGGGTTCTATCCCCGGATATCAATTAATTAAAATTAAAAAAACTCTACTAAAATAAGTGCATGCGCACAAGCAGAAAATTACTGAGAGGCAACAGAGAAATCTGTAGCCCACTTGACAGAAATTTCCTTTTTACAGCATTTACCTGTAGGTTACAGCTTTTTTCTGTTTACAGGATTTTTCAACCTACAGATTTTTTCTGGCAACTTTTGCTGCCAGAAATTTTCTGTTTTTTTGCAGGATTATTTTTTACAGTGTAGTTCAGTGGCGGCTCGTCCATAGGAGCTGTGGGGCTGCAGCACCCCCAACCAAAATTTCCCAAAATTCCAATTTTTAATTGCTTTACAATATTTAAAAAATTATCTATTTCCCCCTTTAATCTTTGTCCTTTTTTAATTAATAATTCTCTGCTATGCCGTCTCGACAACAGATTTCTTTCCGGGTCGGTCAGCCCCCGCAGATATACCAATCGTGGTATAAAACACTAGCTGTATCATATCAAATCAAAATATCAAGAATTTAGCATGCGAATCTGTTAGGAGAAAAGGGGCTGCTTTTCAGCAGCCCCGACCAAAAGAATGATAGCCTTTTCTCATGAGAGAGCTTTAAAAAACAAACTGAAGGAAGAAGAAAAATAACGATTTCTACTACTAATAAATCACATTGGCTTTTTAGCTTTCTCACTCCAACCACTCCAACGCTGTTTTAATTTTTTATTTGTAGCTTCTTTTTTTCTTTTAACAAAATCTTTTCTCATGTTTCGGCAAGTGAATAAAGATTTATGTTTAATTTTTTGGAGCCAAGTTTTTATTTCTTTTTATAATGAACAAATTGAATTCTAAATGTTAATTTTAGTTTCATTTGCTTTTGAGATACTAAATGAAATAGACTTCATCTTTGATTCTTCACATATACGTAATAATCAGCTAAATATAGGTAAGTGACAGTTTTTGAATGGTTATTAAGTGTGAAATCGAAATTTTATATTGTTCCCATCTTTTCACGTTTTTGTGAAATATTATTTGGCACTATATCGCTTAAATACGTTGCCAACTTGGTACCGCCGGAGCAGCACCCCTTAAAATTTTACCATCGAGCCGCCACTGGTGTAGTTATTAAATTTGGCTAGATTATTCTTATTAGGAATTGTGCAAGGAGCATTTTAAATAATGGTACTTTTCCATTAAGCCGACGCAAGCGATAAATTCGCCAATAGGAATGATGGAACGCCAACAGAAGTTGCTTAGTGTGATTTCTTCCGGCTACTGTGTGCTGTCGTCAAAAAAGTCTGTCTAGTGAGATTTGCGCCGGTATAATGGAAAAGTACAAAAATAACACATTATTTTTTGAATTAAAATATCTCGCTTTTTTAATTCTCTAAGTAAGATGTTTTTTATAGGTCTTCAATGATGCCTATAATACATCCAATAATAAACTAAAAAATGTTTCACAATGTTAGAAATCGCGGTGCATCCGTACTTTGATCTTTTAACAAACAACACCGTCTCTTAAGTTCAGATGCCCGGTCATCCACGTGTAACCAAACTCCCATCGAATCGCTTACCCAATCCCTCCAAAAAACAAGCCCCCCAGTTAGTATGAACCCCCTCTTAAATCTCCCGATCGTTTCTCCATATCCGACACACGCGCGCTCAAAATAGAGCGAATAGGGATTGCATAACGCCAAGACACGTGGCGTGGGCTGTTCCCTCCGCCGAAAGTAGGTCATGTGAAGGTTAACCCGCTCTTCTAGACGTCAACACCGCCTTGGCGAGCGCCAACGCTTGGCGACTTTTCGTCCTCCTAAGTTGCGTAAGGAGGAACAGAAGATGTTTCCCGTGCTGATTGTTGTTGTTGTTGTTCTAGTGCAGGGGGGGGGGGTGAGGGAGGAGGTCGTCTCTGGGGTCTACGGACTGTGAGAGGAGAGGGTTGTTGAGTTTGTTCGAATGTGAGATCGTTTGTGGGTGCGATTAACGGCCGTATTCACCACTATACTAGACAGCAATGTTAGTGGACCCTACGTCGTCACTGAAAAACAAAGTAGTTCCGTTCCCATCGCGGTGTCAGAATTTAGAGTGAAACAGAGAACGTCAAATTTAAAATACGATTATTCCGTTAAACCAATGAATAAATAGTGTCTTTTTATCACGATTTGCGTTACGAAACTCCTCCCATCAACCCAACAGGCTTTGTGCTGACTCACTATCTCCTTCCGCGTAGTGAAGAACTGGGTTCAGGACCTTCTGATTGGTAGAGTTGAAAAAGGGAAACAAGATTTAAGCCAATCATAGTTGTCGGAAAAGCTTGATGATTCCAAGGTCAGGTTAGTGGTGAATACAGCCGTAAGTATTTTTCAGCGGTGGTTAGCCATAGGTTATTATAAGCTTGATAGAAAAACCCTGTATTCTAAAAAAAACCGCAGGGAACCTGGACAAAGTTTCTAGTCTAGATCAGGGGTTTCCAACTTCCAAATAATCGAGGGCCGTAATCAAAATCTAAAGCCAAGTGGTGGCCCGCAAAATATTATGTCTCCTTTTTATCCATGATGTACTTTTAAGGGGAGAGTCTTTTATAAGGAACTTTTCCGGCAAGAGAGGGACGAAGGTAATTTATATATAGCGAAGGTACAACTGTATTTACAAAAATTTCAGAGGATTATTTATTTTTAACCCTATTCATCTTTTAATACTGAATATTACTTAAAAGAGGCTAAACCTTACCATTTATTACCCCAGAAAGCTATTCCATTAGCAGAGATAAATGGGGTGGGGTTCGGGGGACATTCCCCAAAAAAATCTTTTATGTTTTGAAGCTACTTTTTAAGTGGGATATCAGGAAGAATTTTAGAATTTCTTAAAAATTCTAAAATTTAAAAATATTTCCGTTTATTTAGATTACGGTAAAGAATGCTGTTGCAAAAAAATAAGTGTCCAACAACTTATTATCCATCCCATCACAACAACAAATTGACATTTCAGAATATTTAGGAATTCTCAATTAGGGGCATTTTTTACGAAAGTTTTATTGAGTGAGTTCAGTTGGTTAGGTTTTGTGACAATTGCGAAGCGTTTCAAAAGTTCTCCGAAAGCAGATATTTACTAGGATTGGTGAGCGATTTTGCTCCCTAGTTTTTGAAATATTTATCTTCGTTTTGACACCAAAAATGTTTCAAAATATTCTAATTATGCAAACTTTCAAAATGAAAATATTGCATCTAAGGCTTTTTTAAAGTAAATTGGGAAAATAAATAATATTTTATAGCTGCCGACAGATTCGATTTTTCAGTATTAAATCCACGTGAGGGCTTTTTCCCTTAACTCTTTATACCCCTACTGCATTATAATTTTCTGCAATTTTTTTCTTTCAAATATGTTTTTGAGTCTCTAAATTAAAATAAAGGGATATAGATAAATAACACAATCATCAATATTTAATCCACTAGAGCTAATCTAAAAGTATCTAATTGATACTTTTGAGTACCGTCAGTACACTGATGGCTAAAATAGTCTGACCATACAAAAAACCATATGGCTTTATTTCGCAATTTTAAGTCTTAAAAATAATACACTTTCCTCCCCCCCCCTTTTAGGACACAAAAATGACAATCGTGGGAATCCGATCAAAAAGCCAGCTGAAAGCCCAACTTCTTCAGTTTTAAATCTATTCGCATTTCCCGCTAAAATACTCCTCATAGAATCCGTGCTGCCTTTTATCCTGATAGAGTAAAACTAAAAGAGTGTCCCAGCGAAGTATTGTCATTATATTAGTAAGCATGGTTAATGGTTATTCTATGTAATTTTAAAGTTAGTGGGACTGGTATGTACCGTCAGTAGATACAGGGTTAATATGATTAAGTTAAAAAAGTCTGAGGATCTAAAGGGATTTTAAGTGTGTGTATACCCACGAAAATAGTCAATTTTTCTCATTTGATCATAGAAAAGTTTAGTTTTCTATGCCACCATAGCAAAATATTAAATTCACCCCTTACTCTATGATTATCCCCTCTGAATTTTTTTTCTCCTGGCTACACCAGAACGGAGTGCCTGTAGAATCGGTTTTCTTGCAAGCCTTCACTTGTAGCCAGAAAGCAAACTTTAATCTAACTGACAAGGAAAAGGAAGGAGCAGGTATTCGACCTCACCGATTTGGTTAATTTTTCGTGTGTGAGTTGTGCATTTCTTGGACATCAGCTTGTGTATAAATATTTAACTTAATAATAATCTAAATTAAAAAAATGGGAAAAGAATACTTAAAATAAATACAAATAAATAAACATACCCTGGGGAAACAAAAGATCAAAATTAATTAAAAAAACTAAAGGAGATAGATAGAAAAGAAACTTCAATTCGAGTAGTAGTGTTGCCAATGTTATGAAAACTCACTGAAAACATTTCGTAGGAATATCGTGAATATTCGCCGAGATATTATCTTGTGAAAATAGCACTTTTTCAGGCCTCAAAAGGGGAAAAAATTTCCAAATTTTCAATTTTTTTAAATTTAGTGATTAAATATTGACTTCATTTAACTAAAAAAAACCCAGAAAACTACATAAATAACACTGAAAAACTTGCAAATTTGCGTACTTTTTCTTTTTTTCAGGCATTAAAAAGAGTTATTTTCCTATATCTCCGCGAATATCCACGATATTTTCACGAAACTCTCATTGAGGTGTTTTCTCTATCTCTCCTTCAGTTTTTTAATTGATGTTTTTAAACTGTTTTGTTTCGAAGCTAGGGGCACTGATCAATACAACGGATTCTCCAGGGTCACTTACCTAGGAGTACACCTTATTTCCTACAGGGGACGTTGGTTCCAAATAGAAGCCGTGAAAAAGACTTTTGAAACACCCTGTATGATCGGGTTGAATTTGGGATTTTTAATTAGCCTTCATTTATTAAGGCGACTGCCTACGTTGGGAGAAGGTTTTTAAAAAACATTATATGTAACTTGTTTACATATTTTTCCTTAACCAATGTAGTTTAAATAACTAATATATGTAAAAACTACCCTTATTTTAAAAAAATATTTTAAAAAATAGCAATTTATACTAAAATTTGGGGAAAATTTAAAATGACGACAACACCTCTATAGGTAAATGTATAAAAGTTTTTTTGAAAATTCTTGAAATCACATATTCCTTAGATAAATACCTGTGCATTGAACTAAAAGCTAAGCAAATTTTGAAACTTATAGGAGCTATGCTATTTATCGTAAAATTTGTTTAAAAAATATCTAAAAAAAAAGGTTCATTTTACGATAAATTGCATAGCTCCTTTAATTTTCAAAATTTTGCTTAGCTCTTAGTTCATTGCACAGGTATTTATCTAAGAAACATGTGATTTCAAGAATTAAAAAAAAACATTTATATATTTACCTATAGAGGTGTTGGCGTCATTTTAAATTTCCGCCAATTTTTAGTATAAATTGCTATTTTTTAAAATATTTTTTTAAATTAGGGTAATTTTTACATATATTAGTTATTTAAACTACATTGTTAAGACAAAATATGTAAACACGTTACATATAATGTTTTTTTAAAAAAACTTCTCCCAACGTAGGCAGTAGCCTTAACGCAAACGCTTTTGAGCGGATTTCCGAGAAAACTCTTGTTTGTATAAAATAAAAGGGTTTCCATAAATCTTTATGGAAATAATTTTATCGGTTGTAAAGATCCCACCACATAGTAATGTTTCAAAATTATAAATTGCAGGATATCTTAGCAGTGATAGCCTAAAACACCTGTATCAAAAGCACACGAGCATAATGTTTTGAAACTTCTTTCAGGAAAATCGGTTACTTAAAACTGCAACATTGTCATTTGTCTCAAATGATGAGGAAATATGACTGCTTCCGTCTGCTCAGAGTCTCGCTGATATTTATTATATAGAGATCAGGCACGGAGAGATAGACTGAGTTCACATTCTTTATTAATTAAAAGACAACTACTGTTAAAGGCTGATATTACTTATTTTTCTTATGCACTTATGTTAAAAAATTAGGCATAATTAGATTTTTTGGGAGTAATGACTGGAATATTTGCTTCGGCATTGTAAATTTCCTGATTGCCCAATATAAATCGAAACAAACACATAAAATCTTAAAGAGTGAGTTCTCCTAAATCAATAAAAGATCCGCTCAAAATGAAGGTTAAAGAGATGTTAATATAATTTAAAATCCTACATCCTTAAGGTATTTCCATGCACTTAAAATCAGGCATGAAGTTCAGGAATATCATTAATATCTTTACAAATAACATGGGATATTTTTGCTATATGATATGCTATTTGCTATTGATATTTAAATTAGACATGAACGTTTCCGCTACCTTTCTAAATTTGTATTGAATTCCATAATCGATGGAAGCGGCCTCTGTTAGGGAGCACTGATGAAGTTTGTGTTTTTACATGTGAAGGATAATAATTTAAACCTAAATTGAATCAAGAGTTTGGAAAAGGGAATAAGTTCAATAAATGATAAGTTGACTTTACCTCTCTAACTCTCAACAGGTTGACTCTACCTGTTGAAATACCTCTAAACTTTGCTCTACGCATGAGTTGGAAGAGGGGAAATATAACAACCCCCTATACGCAGATATAGCCCCTTGAATTTGAAAAATCTATTTCCATTCATTGAAATTTTTAAAATTTAATTTGAAATTAGAGTTAATTTGTCTTTTCTTATTTTTATGCTGTAAACTAAAGCCATAAGGGGTCATTCATTAATTATGTAAGGATGATTTTGGCAATTTTTTTGACCCCCATGTAAGGGTACGTAAGATTTTTCAAACCCCTCCCCCTATTCTTACATAAGATTCCATTTCGTTTTTCAAAATAATAAAATGTTAGAAAAGGATCAGTTTTAAACAGTCGACTTTTGACAACTGGAAGATGGATTCAACAGTTTTATATTTTATCTTAACTTAATGCTACTTCAATAAAAAAAGATACATCTGATATACCTTCATTTTTTAAAAAATTGAACCTTCGATAAAAATTAAACCTTCGATTAAACTTTACCTTTACATAAACTTGGAAAATCTTACGTAAGAATGGGTTTGACCCCCTCCACCCCCCCCCCAAGTAAAGGTATGTAGAGATTTTTCAAATCCCCCTCCCCCTCGGGACCCTTTCGTAATTAATGAATGGCCCCTAATAAAGTTTTCTTTTATTTAAAAGAGTTTTTAACTTCTTTTTATCCATGGAATGTTTGACTCCATTAGCCACACTGTACTGTATTGTATTGTATTGATAAAGCTCAAAAAGAAGAAAATTTTTTTTTATTTTGCCGTAAAAGAGAATGCCACCCGGTTTTTCCAACCAGAATGCATTAAAAATTAAAATGGGCTTTATCAAAGTACGCTACATGGTTAATACGAAAATTTCGGTCAAAGCAAAAACCGGTCAACAAATTTCAGTCAATAAAAATCGAATTCATTACAGGGGTAAAGTGGAATTTTCGCAACACCGGCCATACTCCATGAGGCAGATGTTGAATGAGGGGGTTGAAGTTTTTAATTTAATTTCGCGACATGATCTTTTGGACTTGGTTTCGTTAGTTGACAGCAACAAAAACTACAACAGTTTTGATATTTTATCTTTACGAATAGTCCAGTAACTTGGTAGTTTTTTCAGGAAAAAAAATACAGTAGTTTTTTTCTCAACGGTTTTATATGTTTTCGGGGGTGCTGAACCCGAATCTTAACTTTGCATACAAAATTTCGAAGTGCATTTTTGTAAAATTTGAAAAAACCCTAAAATTTCACCTTATTTTTTAAATTTTTTGTTTGTAGAACGGAAAGTATGTGTTTCTCATGAAAATGTTAAATACAAAAATTAAAGAAGATAAAACAAGCTACAAAATTGTCAATTTCAACTTTTTTGTCAGACTGATAGTTTGGCAGCTAGAGAGTGCTGAAAATGGTATAATTCGCCCTGGTACCGAAAAATCCAGAAAATCGAACTTGCATCTAAAAAAATATTTTTTTAAATAACACACTAAAAATAATATTGTTTCTTATAATAATAGTGTTCTTTAATATTGTTTCACATGAAATAAACACTTTTTATACTCTATTTAGTATTTAAATACATTTTCTTCAGTAATTTTCCTTAAGAACTCAGTTTGAATAGAAGACAATTAGTATAATGATAAGTAAGTCGCTTGTTGAAGAAAACATACAGAAGTTTTTTCTCAACGGTTTTCTATGTTTTCGAGGGTGCTGAACTTGAATATGAGCTTTGCATACAAAATTTCATAGGACTTTCTGGTGAAAATTCGAAAAAACGCTAAAATTATGCCCCATTTTCAGCGCGCTCTAGCTGCCAAACTATTAGTCTGACAAAAAAGTTGTTGTTGACAATTTTGTAGCTTGTTTTATTTTCTTTATTTTTTGTTTTCAACATTTTCATGAGAAACCCATACTTTTCGCTCTACATACAAAAAATTAAAAACAAAATAAGGTGAAATTTTAGGGTTTTTTCGAATTTTACAAAAATGCACTTCGAAATTTTGTATGCAAAGTTAAGATTCGGGTTCAGCACCCCCGAAAACATATAAAACCGTTGAGAAAAAACTATTGTATTTTTTTCCTGAAACATCCCTTTTTTGACTTACTGGACTAGAAGGCACAAATAGTTAGCCGTTAAAATTCCTCTGCCATGAAGCAGCACATCAAGTCCTTGATGAAGAATGGAGTGAGCCAAGTTGCGTCGTTGCCAACGCCCCATAGATCCCACTACAGGTGTCGGGTTGCGTCCATTCATGCTTCTGGTGGGTGGGTGGGGGAGACAACACGAAAGAATGACTGATAACGCCGGTGACGTATAAGGAAGTGGCTTCTGCCTACTTAGGAGAACTTAATTAATGATAAGGTTAAGGTACACTGTAAAAAAATACGGCACAAAACGAAAAGGAAGTTAAAAGAGAACACTTTCTTTTGTGTAATTTCTATCCACACTTTACAAAAAGGGGTGAATAGAATTTGTGTCCTTACACTGTGAGATGTTAGGGTCGGGACACAGTCACTGAAAATTGTCGCGTGGGATATTAAGATCCTTATTAAAAGGGGGGGAGAAAGAAGGGGACTCGAGAAGAGATGTAGTAGATTACTCCTGTAGTAAAAGTAGTCTACTACATTATCCCCTCCTCCTTAATAGGATCTTAATTACCGCGCGTCGATTTTCAGTAACTCTGTCCGGACCTAGGCCCAAGTCAGACCTATCGACCATAAGACGCTACTGCAATTAATCAATGAGGGGAAAAAGCATGGAGTTCAGCCTGAGACTCCCCGTATCTTGACAGTAATCTTCATTCCTGTCAAGATAGGCTTTCTCCATGCTTTTTTTTATGGAGATTGATTGCAGTAGCGTCTATAAGACGCCTAGTGTGACGAGACTCTAAGGAAGTGGCTTCTGCCTTCCTTTAAATGTTAAATTAATGATAAGGTTAAGGTACTCTGAAAAAAATACGGCACTTTCAACAGAAAGAAAACATTTTCTTGTGTGTAACTTCTATCCACACTTTACACAAAAAGTGGTGGATCCTCCTTGCATTGAAATATGTTACACCGCGATACGGAGGGACCTCCCAACTAGACTCGGAGGAGGTTCCCTTTCCGTCATTTATTAAATAAAGTCGATTAAGGAGCTGAAATTCCAGTAGCAATATATCAATTTATTGATTTAGAGTAAGTCGTGTCTGCTTAAGCATTTACTGACATTTCAGCAGTTAAATTAGTATACAGGGTGTTTTAAAATTGCGTTGCACGGCTTTTATTCGGAACCAACGCCTCCTAGGGTCATGGAAGTAAGGTCTACGCGTAGGTAAATGACCCTAGAGAATCCATTGAGATGACTTACAGCGCCCCTAGCCGAAAAATTAAAAAGTTAAAAAATTTTATTTAAAAACTAAAGGAGATAGAGCAAAAACCTCAATGAGAGTATTGTTGCCAACGACAAGAAGAACTCACTGAAAAAAATTTGATCGAATATTCGCGGAGATATTAGCATGTGAAAATAGCACTTTTTCGGGGGTCAAAAAGTAAAAAGTTCGCATATTTGCAAATTTTTTTGATTTTTTGATTAAATTTTGTGTTCTTTCAACTAAAAAAACAGAAAACTACACAATAACACTGAAAAATTTGCAAATATGCGAAGTTTTTATTTTCTGACCCCTGAAAAAGGGCTATTTTCACATGCTTATATCTCCGCGAATATTGAAGATATGTTGATCAAATTTTTTTCAGTGAGTTTTTCATGACGTTGGCAACAATATTCTCACTGAGGTTTTTGCTCTATCTCCTTTAGTTTTTAAATTAATTTTTTTAACTTTTTAATTTCGCCGCTAGGGGCGCTGTAAGTCATCTCAATAGATTCTCCAGGGTCACTTACCTAGGGGTAGACCTTACTTCCATGACCCTAGAAGGCGTTGGTTCCGAATAAAAGCCGTGCAACGCAATTTTGAAACACCCTTCGCTCCCATGCTAATTCAATGGAGGGAAATCTGCGGTGAACAGAAAACGCTGTTGCCCAATCAGCGAGCTATACCGGGTTGTCGCCTCTCTCGTATACAGGCTCTCTAATAATCCCCAGAGTGGAGCCGGGCAAAGGGATAAATTCCAATGATAAATGCCATTGAATTTATCACATTGCCCTCCTCCACTTCCGGCATTATTAATAATGCCCGATTTATCACATTGCCCGTAACATTTATATGTGACAAACGATTTGGACTGTTTTTAATCCAATTTTCAAAGGAAACGTGTCAACTTTCACTGGGAATTAAAACTCCCATGTTCACTTATAAAAACTCTTAGTTCGTAAGGGGCGCATTTCTGACCCCCCATGATTCTGGGTCGTCTAGGTGTATCACACCCCTCCTAAAAGTTCTGCAACATTTATAAAAAAAAACCTGCATTATACTTACACACGCAAAAGAAAGATACAAACTATTCCTTCTCTAGTTTCTAATTTCTTATCATTCACCTCATAATACTTCTATTTACGTACACACGCGCGGGATAACATTACATCAGAGAGAACGATGGGCACAATTCTCCATTACACAAGCTCTTATCTCATCCTAGATATTTCGTAAGTTATTTTTATTCGGATAGATTCCAACTGATGGCGATATCTTGGATGCATTCTTTAAAGTATAAATTTAGATGTCTCAATTAGCAATTCAAATGAGTTAAACCAGTTTGATCGGAAGAAAACAAAGAAATTTGGCTAAAACGAGCTCCGAAATATGAACGTTATCTCCGATGGGAATAGAATATTATAATTGATACTCTGTTTGGAATATAAATCAGCACACTCGTGCCAGTGAATGAAGTAATGACGGGGCATAATATTTAAAACATTAATTATCGAGAATATTCTGAGGGAAAACTTATAACCATTAGGTATTATTTTGAAAGAATTGTGTCCTTGGTAGTTATATTAAGCCTCTAAATGTATTAAGACTGGAAGGCCACGGATAAGAATAGGCGGTTATTTTTTTTCTTAGCAATTCCAGTTTGGGAGTTGTGTTCACGAAAATAGCATCATCATGGAATAACTTAAAATTTATTTAAATGTTATAATGTTAGGAAATGAGTAAGTGGAATAGCACACTAAAATTGAAACGTTTATTTTAATAGTGATGGAATTTGCATTGCATAACCGCTAATTTTTACTGGAAATTGAGGACTCTATATAAAATACATATCAATCATTAAAAAATATAAGCGTCATTTACACAAAAGTTTTCTACAGTTGGAAGAAGTTGATAGGTCATTATGGAAAGGCCAATGAAGTAAGAATAAATCAGTAGATTCAAAAAATCACAAAGATTTTTCAAATTTAATTTATTTCGGTAGAGCTTCTTTAAAAAAATTCCGAAGCAGAAGGTTCTTGGTTTGGCGTATGACGTTACTTCTTTCTTCGGCACGACAATAACGTACGAAACCGTATTCGGCATTCGTTAAATTCGTAAATTCGACAATAACGTATTCGGCATTCGTAGGACACACCTCCGATTCTAGAGATCGTAATTTTTGAAAATTAATTTTTTAAAACCTAATGAACCAAAAAATCTAAAAATTTGAAGAAATGCGTTTTATAACCCCATCAATGATTTCCAATAGTATAAATCTCGGATTTTCACAAGTTTTGTATTCCCTGTTAAAGAAGTAAAAAAAACTTTTGAACTAACAACTTTTGTTTTGGCTTAGTTTACAGCACAAAGCATAAGAAAAGAAAGATTAATTAACTAAAATTTTAAATTTAATCAAAGAATACAGTGAATGGACAATGTCCATTTATTGGACACTGAATGAATGGATATTAATTTTGGCTTATTTTATGGGGCTGTATGTGCCTAGAGGTAGTTATTTTCCCCTCCTCTTATTCGTGTGTAGAGCAAAGCTTGGAGATTATCATTTTCATCAATTATCATTTTCAAGTCAATTTC
Source organism: Tetragnatha versicolor (assembly GCA_024610705.1). Lineage (NCBI taxonomy): Eukaryota > Metazoa > Arthropoda > Arachnida > Araneae > Tetragnathidae > Tetragnatha > Tetragnatha versicolor. The sequence goes on along the minus strand of JANDEH010000004.1, from coordinate 65,725,312 downwards.
TCATTTTTTTGGTCTTATTCTCTTTTCTTAAACTTTAAAAACAAACAGAAAAAAATCAAAAACCGCTGTGAATCCTTAAAGGTCTTTTTAACGTTTTGGATTCAATACGCCATTGCTGTTTTCGTGCCATTTTATAAATTTAAATTTCGAAATTAAATTAAAAGATAAGTATTCGTCGTAATTAAAAACTTTTTGAGCGTATATTACTCTCTTGGATATCTGTAATTGTACTGGAAATACTGGAATTGTGCCCATATCGTGATGGGGAGCATTGTTGTTATTTTCCGTTCAGTGCAAAAGATGATGCCACGCGCTCGAGCTCCACACGCGCACTGGGCGATAACGTCTCATCTGGAGGGGGGGACAGACGCTCCAAGGATGATGATTTCGAACTAATAACAATCGCTCCCGAAAGCGAGTGTTACCTCACGCTATTACGCGTGCTGATGATAACGACGCTGATACCAGTGGAAGTTTCCAGGCTCGTTTTTCAGAAGCGGGAGTGTGGGCCATTATGACACTTTGCTTTTACGTAGGTGGGGTGTTGTCTAAATAAGTACTTTTTTTTATTGTTGTTTGAGTTTTTTAGATAAGCCTTTTTTGCATAAGGTGTTTGATTATTATACCTAAGTTATATACAAACAAGGTTTGCTCCGTTTATAAACGAATCGTCGGATTGATGAAAAAGGGAGTCATTCCAAAAAAAGGCTAATTAACTTTTTGTAAATTTTTAATTTCTTTGCTTCAAATTTTCTTTCTTTTTCACTTCTGTGCTGTGAACTAAGCATATATATAATATAATTGTCCATTGAAGGGGTTTTAAGATTTTTCAGCTTAAAATTCATTAGTGCGAAAAAGAGAATCAATCCAGCTTTTTTCAACTGCAAATTAGTTATGAATATTCTTATATTTGTTTTATCATAAAAAATATTTTGTTTTAAAAAATTATATAGAATTTAACGAGGAAAGTAAGCTAATAAACCCTGAATATCCTATCAGTAAACATTTCATCTGTTCTTTAAGTATTTTTCAAAACTTTTAACAGCAACAATCTACCCTATTTTTTCTATACCTCCTTAAAAATATTAAAGCACAGGAAAGTTGTTACTAAAATGGCAGAAAGATCGGTTCTCACTGTGCGTTATAGTCCAGTCTCTGTACATAAAGTATATCTCTGTGTCTATTCATAAACAACTTTCAATTTCATGCCCATGGTTTCCCCCATTCCAAATTAACATAAGAGAGAAACAAATCTAGACCTTCAACCGCAAGTAGCTCTATTACACGACAAAGGGTTTATTAACAGCCGATCACGTCATTTATTGGGATGCAACAACAAGTCTGTTATGCAAAAACGAACGTCCGAGGAGAATAACGGTCTTTTTTTCGAGATCGTTCTGCAGTTTGGCCGTGAAAGCTGCTTCCTTGACGCGTGTTACGAAAGAGGTGATCGGTGTTACGAGAATGTGTAGCCCACGCAACAGAGGTGTGATGACTCTGCATGCGCCTATTTTGCGGTTACTTTTGCTGGAAGTAATTTCTTTCTAGATCTTATTACTACTTTTTCAATAACAATAGTTTTATTATCATCTTAAAAAATACAAAAATAAATTTTTTGGTACTCTTCCAGAATCCCGGCTTAAATCTCGCCAAGCAGATTTTTTGGCGACAGCTCATGCATGACCTTTCGATAAACAAATATTCCCTTTGGTGCTCGTTGCATCATTATTGGTGACTTTATCTCTTGCGACGGGATTATGGAATGGTACCCATTTTTTATTTTTATTGAAACAAACAAAAAGCTCCCCGTGCACCACAATGTATAGAACGGGGCTTACAAAAGTAATCAAAATTTTACAAGAAAAACACTACAATACACATAAAATAAAACTAAACTAAAAAATAATAACAAATAAATAAATAAAAAAGTTTAAATTTTTGAGAAAGTAACAGGCTTAGGTTATAGATGTGTTAATTATTGCTGAACTTAAGGGGAAAATTAAATGCTTTTTATGGGAAATCAGATAATAATATGAGATAATATTAAGGAGATTATTTTTATATGAAGATAGTGCACACTTATTATTTGTGAATTTTTAATGAATAACTTTCAATTAATATCAAGTATAGTCTTTTCTAAAGAAAACGTTTCAAATGATTTAATTTGTAGTCTTTATATTACAATATTAACGTCTTCTACACCTTTGTTTGCAGCTCGACCGTGAAAACAACCTTCATGTTCAAAATTAGATAATCCAGGTCATTCCAAATTTCCATTTTCTTATTCCTGTAATTTTTCAATCTGAAAACAAAAAGATTTATATAAAAAACAGTAGGGGAGAGTGTTGTACCTACGGACGGTTGTACCTTCAGCCACCTCGTTTTAAAATTCGGGAAAAAAATGTAAATTTGAATTTGAGGTCGATTTTGAATGTAAATAGATGCTATCTAGTTGCTAACGTGAAATCAGCTCTTTGAAATATTATTTAAATTTTATATAATAAAAATACTGTTTTTAGGTGCTCAAAGTTTTTTTAGTGCATCACTACATTAACTCTTTTCTTCCTCCCCTTTAATTATGACATGATAAAATGGGATACATGGGGGGAATCCCCGAGATTTTAACTTTTATTTTTGATATTAGAAATCGTCAGATCTCAATTCTTTTATCTTTTATAGCACTTTGAATGCAAAAACACCTCTTGTTGTACCTTCGGACACCATAAGTGTTGTATACCTACGGACACGTTCTTGTGGGTGTCTGTAGCTAATCGGCGTTATAGAATCAGGTTTCATTTAACTGAATACATTTTAATAAATGTTAAATTAATTCTAAATGGTAATCTATTTGTCAGCGATTATTTTCAAGTGAATTTTAGATGAAAAATCAAATATTTTGTGATCTTAACAACTTTTTTAAATTTATCATTCTACTTGGAATTTAATGTAAAATATGGTGTAAAATCCTAAGAATCCTATCGCATTTAAGTATGATGATTAAAAAAACTTGAAATTTCCACTGAAGAAGATTTACCACCAAATTAAAATTGTTATTACCACCAAATGTTTGCACAACTAAGTGTTGATCGAATTGTTTTTTTGGGGGGGGGATCAGTGAAGTTGTTAGATGAATCAGCATGATTGATGAAACTATTATCTTAAATTCTGATCTGAAAATACCATGTGATTTTTGTGTTTTTGGTAAAAAATCAAGACTTTTATCATTCAACTTCGTTTTAATGATCATTTACGATCTAAAACTACATTACTTTAAAAAATCTATTTTCAATTTTAAAAAGGCTTGAAATAGGTTATTAAAAGGTAATGCATCAATAATAATTTTAATTCTTAGCTTTTTTCAACTAAAACTTCCCTTTTTAAGGGTGTCCACAGGTACAACTGGGTCTGTCCATAGGTACAACAGGTTGTTGTACCTTTGGACACAAATTTTTCCATTTTATTATAAATTATTAAAAATCCAATTTTCAAGATTTTGGCTAGTAAAAAATATCTCTGTACTCACAAAGGTTAGGACTGTAGGTTGGGCATTTTAAATGGTCAAAATGTGATTTTACCTGTCTTAGAAAAATCCAAACGTGATTTTTGTCCAGAGGTACAACACTCTCCCCTACTAATTTAGAAATATATGATACGTTGTCAATATAACTGCCCCGTTTTTCTTCAATTTAGAAATGGTATCGGGATACTTTAATTTAAGCTTTTTGAAACTTACATCACATGAATTGTCTTTCCTTAGTATATATTTTATAAAGAGAAACTTGGCCTTAAAATTCTCATTTTTAAATTGCTCAGGGGTCTTGGGTAATTTTCCAAAGCGTTAATGAACGCAATGGCTTGTTTCCTTACCCTCATCTGCAAACTAAAAAAAGATAATTTATATGAACAGAACATTTCTAATGTCTCAAAAAATACATGATGAGGAAAGGCAAAACAATTAAAAATTCACCTTGGAACAACTTGAAAATAATTTATATTTAGTATGTGTAATTGTTTATGTTGTTATTGTGCACAAAAACACATTATGAAATACACTTTATTTACTTATGAAACTAACAATTCATGAATCCTAATCCCAATCGAGATCCACTCTCAATAGGCAATCGTCCACAAGTCGGAGATCGTCTTATAATTATTAACCAACCATTAAACGTTAATAGCCAGTCGACCTGTATGAAAATATCCTTAAATCACAAATATAAAAAATATTCATTAAATCACTAATATAAGAAAAATGTTCATATCACTAAATTATTCAATAAATCATTAAATCACTAAAATAAATATAATCATAGAATGACAAATATTTAGGCGGCTTTATATACTATATGAATCTAAGTGGTATCTCGATTTATAAAATTAAACTAGATCTTGACTTGAAGATCTCTGCCAGCAGTAAACAACCTAAAGTGTTAAAAGTTTACATAATACGAATGCAATCTATGCACTTAAAAATACAAAAAAAACCCCGAAAATTTTAATGATACTTTTAACATACTCTAATTATTTTCTTAAAGTATTTTCATTAAATCGATTCAATTTATTTTCTTTAAGTTTTATCTGTTATTATCTGTGTTTTTTTTGTTTAATCTGTTATTCAAAGAAACTGGAGGTTGTATTAACGGTGTATTGAGAACATAGATTGAGAAGAACCGTTAATATTTCAAAGTATCAAAACTTATTTATTTTTTTAAATTAAAATTTATCATTCATCTCTTTTCCAGTGCATATTGTATCCCTGATTCACTTTTCTTGCAAGTAGAAGTTATGTATCGAAACATTTAAATTTGAGCTTTTTCGTTATTTTAACACCATACATTATTATCTGGACACATATTAAAAGGTTCACTTATCTGAAAAATTTCCTATTCTTAGCATTTCTACCACGTCTTAGGCGATTCAAATCGTCTTAGGCGATTTCTTCATCTGTAAACGTAAAAAAAAGAGATAATTTACATTTTTCTCTTTTTCAACGTAATTTTTACTATATAAATCGCCTTTTCTATTGCTATAATTTACTTACATTTATATATCTATACCATTTTAAGATGTATGCAAACTGCAAAACTGGGATTATTTCTGTTTAAGGTGGTAAATTTGAAGAGATCAAAGTTTTCGCTGTTTAATTTTTTACAGTTGAGCAAAGACCATTTTGTATTATTAATTTATCAAACGCATTGTTGTGATGATGTTACGGTGAATGTCCGAAATTGGAGAATGTCGACATTCACCGGTGATTGTCGACATACACCGGTGGTGATTGTCGACATTCACAGATAAGCGAACATAACATGTGATTGTCGACATTCACCGGTGAATGTCGACAATCACCAAATTTCGGTCTTTCACCGTAACAATGATACATTATTGTTGAGTTTTTAACAAAGCTCACAAGAGGGATTGTTGCAAAATTTAATTTATTACTGAAATAAATGGCATTATTTCGAACATTTTATAGTTATTTCACTCCTCAATAAGAACTATAAAACGTTTGAATATTGTAAAATAGTGTAAAATTGGAAGTACAAATAACATTAATTTTTAAAGGACATAAAGCAAAAAACCCTTTTAAATTTCTTAAGTAAAATCACAAATGTTAAGCCTACTCAACAGATTAAGTTTTTGCAACTAATGTTTAAACACAGTGAAATCCCGTTACAACGAGCACCGATACCATGAAAAATCCCGTTATTACGAAAGTCCAGATAGTCCCCAACCGTTTTTATTTGAATTAACGATAGTACGGTTACAACGAAATTTCCGTTACAACGAAGAAATTTTACGGTGCCGTGAAGTTCGTTATAACGAGATTTCGTACCACAAAAACTTTTCAAAGAATTACCCTAAATATTAGTTCAACTTAAAATGAATCATCAGACCATTTTCATTAGATCCTTCTACAACTCAGGGGGTCCTGAATATTTCCTGAGTTAATGGTTAATCCTTATACTCTGTTCATTTTAAACTAGCGCTTGAAAATATTTCCTTCCCCACCACCGATCGGTATCCATAGCAACTATCCTCGTCAAAGTGACGAAGAAGGCTTACTATTGTCTGCTCGAAGAGCGTAACTATGGTTACGCTTCTAGCGTGGGGGAAAGCACTATTTCTCAAGCGCCAATTCTAAATGAAAAAAGTATAGCTAAAGGAGGGTTCCACCCATCAGAGTCAGCGAAAGACCAATTTTTCTTTCTTTAGCTGCAGGATAACACCGACGCTAATGGCTTTGCCTATTAGTGTTGATTTAAAAATATGAAAACGCATTTAATGAGTTTCACACAATAGTTGCGCTTAGGCGTGCAAAATCCATTGAAACATTTCTTCATAAATAGAAATCTCTGAATCCCGAAGTGCTCTTGCACTGATAAAATTCTGACCATCGAAGGTTATCAACCCTCCAGTATCATCGCCTTTACATAATGCTGTATGATGGCTCTGACACAGTTTCTCTCTTAGTTGTGTATCTCTACTGTTGTGTTTCGCTGTGTTACGTAAGATATTTTAAAAACAGGATATAGAATGAATAAGTTAACTGTCATGAATTGAATCATTAGTTTGAAAAAAGGAAATGTTTGAGAAACTTGGAAAAACAAACTGTATAAGCTACTATCAAATTTTTTTCCGGGAATAAATCTCCCATTGGGGGTAGTAGTTATTTTTTCCTCATTCCAATTAGTATCTGTAGACAAAGCTTGAAAATTGTCGTTTTCGGACTCTTTCTAGGGTGACCAGAAGTCTTGCTTTTTGATTATCCCGCTTTCCCCTTTTTTTAAAAAGAGTTTTTAAGTCATCTTTTATCAGTTCTTAAATGGTAGGCTGAATTATTATTTATTTATTTAGCTATTTCAGAAATTTAAAAATAATTTATTTTATGAAGTATGATATTACAGCAGGGTATGGGTGTTCAGGGTGCTCTAATTAAGGTCCAATCCCCTCTCGAAGTTTTGGTGATTAGTTTTGTACTTTTTTTCTTATAAAAAGTTGTGTGGTGTAGCAAAAAGTCAGTCTATCCCAGTTGTCCTAATATGAGTAAAAATATTATTTTGCAGAGTCAAATTTACAGATTTTTCTCTAGAAGGACCCCCCATTGACAGATATTGAAGGTAATAACCTCAAATCCTTAAAATAAATACTAATTTTAAATAATGTATTTTATTGATCTCAAAAGCCTTCTTTATCTCATTAGGTGCGTGCGTGCGATCAATATTTATAAAGGGGATTGGTTTACCCCCCCTTCCTAAACAAAAAGTTGATGAGTGTGTTTCAATCAAAATTAATTCCCTTTAAAAATAAAAATCTTTCGTTTCATTGAAATATATTAGAACACCTGAAAAAATTATATAAAATTTCCTTGTAAGCAAAATGTCCCGCTTTTTAGATTGAAAAACCTAGTCACATCCAAGGGGGGGCACTCCGGACAGTGCCCCCTGGACACAAAAAAGGTCCTCAAAATAAGTTAAACAACTTTGACAAGTCAAATTTCAAAATTTTTCTGGGGGGAGACCTCCATTACTGACCCTCACACTACAGCGGTGCCACAACGGAATCTTGAGTGATACTTTTTAGAAAATCACCAACATTTTATGTGTCAAAAGGTAAAGGTGTTGGGCTGGAAAAGTGCCCCTCCCCTGGAGCCGTGCTGGATCCACACCTTGTCACATTCAGTGAATGTTTCTGGGGGAGGACCCCCCATACCTCCCATTAGTATCAAAATGGGATCTTCAGTGGTAGGTATCGAATACTTTGGTATCGAATACTTATAGGTATCGAGTAATTTTAGGTATCGAGTACTTTTTTTCAATGTCGGGAAATGAACCTGAAGGGACAATTTTTTTAGGGCCTATCCATAATAGACTAATATTCAAAAAACTGAAAGCGATCCATCAAAAAGCCCCGTAGCTACGGGCCTGGAGGTGGATAGAGGCGAAGGATTTAGCGGGGGAAAAACCTTGCCGCGTCAAATTTCTCTCGCGGATGATAACGACTTGGGTTTGAGCGTTACAAAATGAAAACGGAAACAGGCTGCGTTTGATCTACAGTAGGTATTATAAAGATTACTTCATTGAAAAATTTAAAACGAAATATGTCAATAAAGTATCGATACTTTTGTGGGTATCGAATACACTCGATACCTATAGGTATCGAGTACTTAAGTATTTGGTATCGATACCTGCCCATCACTAATTTTATCATATTATCTATTGGACACCACCTCAAACAGCATTTACGTGTTTGAGGGAAAGTATCATATTATCTATTGGATTTCCGAATGTATTTACAGCTTTAAGTGTTTTTGGGGAAATGTCAGCCCTTCCCGGTAGCAGGAAAGGAAGGAGGAAAGAGGCGGACGTAACAAAGGTCAGTTACATCACAGCGCGTCAATCTGGTTCACCGGTGGGAAATCACAAACCACCCCGTTTCGCTGGAAGAGTTAACCGCAGACACACGTAGAAAATCCCCGTCTTGTTGTTACGTAACTTCCGCTGATCCTATGGAAAAGGTGTTTTATATTAGGTTGAGTGCAGGCGCGGATCCAGCTTGGCTCCAAGGGAGAGGCACTTTTCCAGAAGAGATCCCCTTGTGGTACCATTGGGGGTATGGGGGTCCTCCCCTAGAAAAAAAATAAATTTGACGTGTAAAAGTAGGGTTCTAACTCATTTTCAGAAACGTTTTGAGTCTAAGGGGGGCACTTTTTAACACTATTACCTTTACTTTTTGACCCAAAATGTCAAAATTTTGGGGATTTCCTAATAATAAACGCTGAGTACCTCATTTTGATACTAATGGGAGGTATGGGGGTCCTCCCCCAGAAACATTTTTGAAATTATACTTATTAAAGTTGGGTTTTTACTCATTTTGAGAACCTTTTTGGGTCTCCAAGGGGTAGGCACTTTCCAGAGTGCAACCCCCTGGATCCGCGCCTGGTTGAGTGTCGTGTCGGTTTTTTAGGGGAACCCACAGAGTGACTAGATCACCTGATTTTGGCAGCATTGGCTTCACCACAGCTACTGAAAATTGGGGGGGGGCGACCCAACGATTTGGGATTCCTCCACAGAGGGATTTTACCAAACCAAGATTATCTACCCTTAAAAAATATTTTACTTCGCTTAAGCCCCGCCCAGTGATGTTAAGGTGGCTTTGTGAATGAATCAATTAATAAACGTTCACTTTAAGTTTTTGGAAATTGCTTTTCAAAATTATTTTGAAATTTAACCTTTAAGAACAGGGGAAAACTCGTTTTTAGGGCTATTTGATTAGACAATTTCGAAATCAAATGTATATGCTTCAATCAGTGCTGTAGCTGGATTTTTTTTTTCTGAGAGAAGGAATCGCCTTATTATTACGTACTTTACTTTTTTGCTTGCATTTTTTTGTTGAAATAATGCCCCCCAAACTCAGGACTGGCTTCTTAACCTATCCCAAAAGAAAAAAGTTTTCTAAATCATGGGGAGTCCGTCTCCCTCTTATATGCGCCTCTTATGTTAGGTGCCGTTGGTAAATTGGCGCCATCCTTTATCATTGAAGGCTGGAAAAACACATTCAGAAAATTTTAGTTCTTTCCTCAAAAGTTAAAAATAAAGTTTTTCTAAACAATGTTTCTAATTATTGGGGGGGGGATGGGTCCCCCCCGGGAATGACGCCCGTGTATGGCAGGACAGTCGTGCGTTTTGTCTTCCTGTCCGCTGGCCGAAAGTCTGTTCCGCTTTTTCACACCAAAGTCCTGCTTTTCTGACTAAGCTTGACCATACACTACAATTGAATCGTCAGTTTGAAGAAGGGAATAAGTCCAAAAACCAAGTTTTGAGAAAATCGAAAAAACTGTATAAGTAATAGAATTTTCATTGTATAATCACCAAATTTTTACTGGAAGTTCACCACCCTATTTAGAAAACAGCGCAACCATCAAAACAAATATAAGTATATTCAAAAATATTTTACAGTCAAAATAAGTTGATGGACTTATTCCCTTCTTCAACCTTATGAAATTTTTCTGATGAAAAAATCTAAAAAACCTCTTAAATTCACATTTAAATTATATTTCTCCTTAGTTTACACCACAAAAGGGTGAAATAAAAGGAATAAGACAAATAAAATTCAAAATTATAGTGAAACTGAGTTATTAGAGCAGTATCAATGGAGTGAGTGAATATGAATGGAGTTAAACATTCCCTCCATAAAAAAAGTTTGAAAAACTTTTAAATTAAAAGAAAATTTCATTTTAACTTAGTTTACAGCTCAAGGAATAGGAAAATAAAGACAAATTAACTTTAACTCCAAATTAACTTGAAAAATACAATGAATGGACATCGATTTCACAACTTCAAGGGGCGATATCTCCCTATAGGGGTTAGCTATTTTCCCCCTCTTTTCACCCATGTGTAGAGCAAAGCTTGGAGATTGTTTTGAGCACAAAAAGTCAATTTGTCAATTTTAGGACTTATTCCCTTCTTCAAACTGACGATTCAATTTAAGAAGCATTTTTAGGAAATAATTATTTTTTAAATGTTCTTAACTTATCGGTTGAATTTTCTTTCATTCCTTAGTTATTTCCAAATTATTATTTCTTGCCACGAGTGTTTTTAAAGTAATCAAATAGTGTTGCGAAAAAAATATAATATCAAGTAGAAGACAGTATTGTGAGCGTAACTTATACGTATGCATCGATTGAAAAACAACGTTTATTTTTACACAATTTATAAAATTTTTTAAAAATGTAGACAATTGTTTCGGGGATCAATGGATCCCCTTCTTCAGTACAAAAAGAAAGTTCGTTATACGTATGCATTTTTAATTGTTTTTCCATGATTTTAAAAGTTAAGCATGAGTAAAAGAGTATCATCTATCATATCCATTACAAATAACATGGAATGTTACGTTAACCCTTTATGCCCCAAATTATTTTCCTCATCCAAAATACGTCAAGTTTACGTAACTGCAACTATAAGTAAACTAAATTTGGCCTTACATGGCGAAAATTTGGAACATTGGGAAGTGGGACTTAGGGGCCATTCAAATATTACGTAAGCACCTAAGGAGGGAGGGGGGTTTGCTCTTTACTTATTTTTGCTGACAAGGGGGGAAGGGGGATATAAGTGATGCTTACGTAAGATGGTGCATTTTCGAAAATATCTTGTTTCTTGCATAAATAACTTTAAAATTCAACCAAAAATAAATGTAACAAAAAATTGAATTAGGAAATCTGACGTAAGCACTTTTTTCTGGAGATGGACCACCCTAACATTTTGAAATTGTAACCCAGAAAAATAGTACATATTTCGACTCATTTTTGAACCCTGAGTTATACCCAATAAGTTCAGCTCCTTGTACGAGTCACCTAATTTTCAAGGAAAAAACAGTACTTACTACAAGGGATGTCAAAATTTCGGGGGGGGGGGGTCCGGCAGTCTCTTACGTAATTATTGTGGGGGGTTGAGGTATGCTTATCTTTGCTGACAAGGGGTGAGGGGGGGTTAAAAATGAACAAAAAAGTGCTTACGTAATATTTGAACGGCCCCTTACAAGTCCCGTCGGGACATAAAGGGTTAAATGACTCTCACATGGACGTTTCTGCTACCTTTCCGAATGTTTTAAGAATTCTGCCATCAATGGAAGGCCTCGGTACCCCCTTTAACCATTTCAATATGGCCGGATATAGCCTCTGTACAAGACCCTCTATATAAAGGCCTCCCAACTCGGCCGTGCAACGTCATAACTTTCACTCATCTTTGACGTCACTCCATAGACTTAACATGGCAATTTTCACTCACGTTTGACGTCATCATCCGGAGTTGGGTGACCATGTATATAGAGGGTCTTTCTCTGTACCACCTTACCCTATTGGTGTAATTTTATCCTGGACCACATATACTCATAGAAGATTTTATAGCATTAATTTCATTTATCAGGAACTACGATTAATTTCATTGTCTTTCAAAGGAAGTGTGAATCCACGAAAGTTGTCCCATGCTAATTATTATTATTATAGTATTAGCGAAATTCATTAGAGAGTAGAGTTGTTACTTTCGAGGAGCTAGATAGTACCATAGGTTTTAATAGTGAAATTTGTTAGAGTTGAGTTGTTACATTCGTGGATTTAGACTGCCTTTTCTGAAACAAAAATAAAATTATCCTTAATGTTTTTTGACACGAGCGTTTTTAAAGTAAAAAAAAATTCTCAAGTAGAAGAAGACAATACAGTGGGCGTAACTTATAAGGATGCATTTTTAATTGTTTTTCCCGAGATTAAAACCAGGAAAACACACATTTCTCACAACACATCCAAATATAAACTCCGCCAAAACCACAGAATAAAGCCCTCTGCACGCGCCGAAGGATAAAAGGAGCAGGAAGCAACCAGTAACACAGAGATCGGCCATTAATAAACGCGAGCGAAAAAACGCTCCACATTATTATGCAACGTCTGGACAGATGACATAACGCGCAGGGAACGCGCGTGCGAGAGAAGCGTTCTTTCTCTGGCAACCATGCCAAAAGAGTTATGGGGTGAAGGCACTAGAAGCAGGCAGCGCTTCGAGCTTGATTGAACCCACATCTTAAGAATCGATGGCCGTTTTAGCCGACATGAAAAAAATTAATTTGGGATACTTGTATTTTTTTGGGGGGATATGGGGTAGTTTTAGTCAAAGTGATGAAATACTCTAGAATTATACTACGTTTCGTAATAATTTAGGTAGTAATACGTAGAGTTTTTAACATGATATATTTCGTTAAATAGTTCTATAGATTATTTTGACATTTTGACTAAAACTACTCCTGAATTTCAATATCTTAATAGAGAATGACCTCTGACGAAATATCTACACTTTCCTTTCCTTTGGGAGCAAGAAAAATTATCTCGAAAAATTTTCTTTTGACCTTTAGACCATTGCCCCCCAAAAAAAATTACTTTAATTTTATACTGTTATTTTCCTGGAAAATTTTAAGCAATTGTCTTTGAGTGTAGCTAAATCAAAGTCTCCAAAAGAGTTAATGCACTACTTTAAGGGGGATGTTTCCACAATTTACCACGTGAGGTCTAACAGACCCCAGTGACGGACTAATGCAATTTTGTGGGTGGGGACAGATAAATAGAATATTCAATTTTTAGTAAGCCCTCCCTGGGGATAAAATGTTTTTAAAATATCTTTAAAACTAGTATTGTTCTAGTATTTGTATCTGAGTGTCTCACCGGTGGGGCAATTGATTTTTTACATAAGTCATTATATTTTAATTTTCCTTCAGCTTATATGTTATTAATTGATTCAATAAAATTATTGAGTCATTCATCGATATTTTTAGAAAAAAAGTATCTGAATAAGTCATTTTATCCCTTATCCAGTGGTTCTTAAACTGTGGTCCGCGGACCCCTGGGGGTCCGCGACACCTTCCTATAGGGGGTTCGCGAGTTACCTTGAGGACCTGTGAAATATATATGGCAGACTTGCCAACTCTCCGGATTTTGGCGGGAGACTCAGGATTTTCGCTCTTTCTCCCACCCTCCAGATTTTCTCCAAAAATCTCCCGCTTTCTCGGTTTTCTCCCGCTTTTCTTCGGAATTCTTCGTTTATCGAAATTCTGCCCCAGCCTCTCTGCAGAGGCAAGGGATCGAAAGTTACTTCAGTGAAGTAGAGAGCATTCCAAGTCTTTAGAAGTTTTTTAAAATGAAATGAAATGAAAGGACTTCAATATATATTCATATTATGATTAGTGCAATGGAAGAAAGTAAGATGCTTCAGTAAAAGCAGGAACCTGTGTCCTGGAAATCGGGAAAATAGTGAATTTTCCCGAAAGATTCGGTGTTTTATTTCGGAGTGTTCCGTTCTTCCCGCGACTTTCTTGGACGGCCGCGGGTGATGATTCAAGTTGGCTTCTTCTTGAGTCATTATTGAGATGTTGAAAAAAAACTTTACCATGGTCAGAAGCCCACAAGTCCGGTGTTCCGAAAGTCGGGAAAATTGCGATTCTTCACGGCAGTTCCGATTTTCCCGCGACTGCTTTTCCTATGAACACTGTAAAAAATAATCGTACAAAAACAGAAAATCTCTGGCAGCAAAAGTTGCCAGAGCTTTCCTGTCCACGGAATTTCTCTGTTGACTGAACTTTTCCGTGTTGCTACGACCGTTTCGAAACTTTTGGGAACTATTCCAACGGAAATATTCAATTTCTTTAAATACATATTTTGTCTCTCTTCCGACTGGTCTCTTTTTTCCCAACTTCGGAAATTTTAGAGGGTTATTTTCCTAAATATTATCGCAGGAAAAGTCGTTGTTTACAGAACAAGTTCAGTCAACAAAGAAACTCTGTGGACAGGATAGCTCTGGCAACTTTTGCTGCCAGAGCTTTTCTGTTTATCTACGATTATTTTTTGCAGTGAACGTCTGTTGAAGTTAGCTTTAACGGCGGTGCAGAAAAAAACTGTTTTCTGTGTGCAGAAAAAACAACTTTTCTTTGGTCAGAGCAGCCTAATAAGATGCGTTTTTTTTCTATTTCGGTTAGTATTTTGAACTTGCGAAGATGATTTTCTAAGGAAGAGGATTTTCTAAGGATTTGAAGAGGATTTTCTAAGTTGTAAATTTTTACTGAAAGGGTGCTTTATAAAAACTTAAAATAAGAAGATAATACATTGGGGTTTTTTAAAATCTTGTTAGATTATGACCCGTATTAGGTGCCTTATCTGATTTAAGATTTTATAACTTCAAAAATACTAATTTCTTCCTTTTTTCTCTACTTAAAGTTTTTGACAATATCGTTTTTGCAATTTCATTATTACATAAATAATTATTCTATTAACTAATTTCCTTTATTTTTATCTGAATTTTCACTTTTAAAGTAGTTTTAAAACCTGATTTAGGAATGTGATTGGCATAGTGTGTGTTTGAAGATGTGTAAAAAATTTGTCTTTCTTAAGTCTTTCTTTTCTTAAGTCTCTTCTTTTTTTAAAAACACTCCTTTAAAACTCCTTGATTATTACACCTGAAAACTTGTATGAACCCTATAAAAGGTTTGTTTGCATTAAAACTTAACATGAAATTAACTTTTATTCAACTTTTTACATGGAGATAATTCTTTTTCCAAAGTTTTGTATTGTTACTCATAACTTTTACACCTTTATTTTTTAAATAACTAATAAAAAAATTTTAAATCGTTAAATTTTTATTTGGAGCCCATGGGAATGTATTATCTTTTTATAATTGGTTAGCAAAGGGTTGTACGTCGATAAAAACTTCTCCTGATTTATTGGGAAAATCTCCTGATTTTTGACTCTCAGAGGTTGACAAGTCTGATATGGAGAGATAAAGGACAATTTTTGTCCCCTCCCGAAATAAATTTCTATATACGCCTCTAGAGCAGGGGTTCTCACTCAACCTTTTTGACTCCGCGACCCCTTTTCAGGGAAAATATTTTGGCGACCCCCTCAGACCTAAAATGTTAAGACTTTAATAATTTTCTACCATTTAGTTTTCATTTCACTCGCAATACGCTGCCGATGTATCCTATATTTACTCTTATTCAAAAAAGTTCATGCATGAGAGAACCGGTGTTTTCACCATGGTATGGCCGTTGACAAGTTCATGCATGAAACGAACTATTCTCTCTAATAATCTAATTGCTGTATCTGTATGAAAAATAACTCTGCAAATTTGACTGTTTTTAATTTTTGTTTCGCGACCCCCTTAGGCATGCCCTGCGACCCCCCAGGGGGTCGCGACCCACCGGTTGAGAACCCCTGCTCTAGAGTAATTGTAAAATTAATTATTTTTCATATACTGATTTTAATTAATCTTAATTTTTAAAAAAACGCTGGTTACGGCTTTTGGTGTTTGACATGTTGGGGGTCCGCGATGTCTGGCTGCTACATAAAGGGGTCGGTGACGATAGAAAGTTTAAGAACCGCTGCCTTATACCATTTACACAATTTTAAATTTACTGCACCAAAACAAAAAGGAATTGTGAAAGTTCTCTTAAACTTGGCGTATGAAAGTACTCTTAGGTAACTCCAAATTTATGTTCCGTCTACCCCTCCCCCCGAAACTTAGTAGGTTTGGCTACGGCCCTACCTGCCACCGACCACGGTGTGTCAGCACACCGATGCGCACTCTGGACACTCTTTTCCTCTACGGGAGGAGCTGTTTTTTCAAGGTTATCGCTTTCACCTTTTATTTGTTTTCTCTGTTTTGCTTGTGTTTTTGTGCCGCACGTGTCTTGGCAAGGAGCACTGTTTGTGATCTGCTTTGGGCTCTTATGCAACTCGTGACGTAACGAGCGGCGACGACGGTTATTTTCTGACTTCTCTGACGTTTCTTCTGGGTGCGGGGTGACCGCTTGGTCAATGTCCTGCTTTACCGCGGCATCATGACGAATCGAACCCAGCGAGGTCCGGTGAAAACATCCGCATGTAACAGTTCGTATCCTTTTCGTAATAAAAGGCAGTTGAGTCCAGGGCTCTCACTTCGGTTTTATGGAATTTCCTCATAATAATAAAAAAATTTCCTCAGATTTCCTTTAAAATACATTTTGAATTACAATCAAAATATACTTATAATTTTAAAAATTTTTCTTTCTTTAGTATTACTAAAGGTTAAAATTTTGACATTTAACAATTCATATGCAATCAAACTTGATCTAATTGTACATGACGTCACAATTATAGGGGAGTCATAACGTCACAATTTTCAATTAATCAATTTGTGACAAGGGGGAAGTGGTCTTCATAGTTGTGACATCACACCCTGGAGCTGAAAATCAACCGAAAAAAAACTATTTTAAGAAAAAATATTTTCTAAACAAACAACAAACTCAATTTAAACCTCATGAATAAAATGAAGTGAGCGAAACCAAAAGTAAACAAGCAGTCTTGGATGTTGCCACTCTAAATTAAAAGAAAATAGTTAAGTGTTAAGTTGTTTTCTAAAACCTATGTAAGTGATACCTCTAGTACTAAATCAGAAAATTCACCTCCAATAGTTATTTTAAAGTGAAAGTGAAAAAACTCAAAAAATCCTCAGAATTTCCTTAAAAATTCAATTTCCTTAAACGCTTCCTTAAAAAGGACTAAATTTCTTCAAACTAAGGAAATTTCCTTAAAAGTGAGAGCCCTGGTTGAGTCTGTAATAGGGGGTTTCAGATAAATCAGGGGCGTGATTTTTGAGACGACCGATTTTTTCACAATAAAAAGGACAAAATAATATAAGAAAAAAGTACATTAATAAATTAAACATTTTATTAATTCAAACCAAGCTACATTAATTATGCTTACATTTATCTTTTAATTCAACGTTTCCACTAAATGAATATTTTTGGTCAATGAAACAATTTCAATGTATCATGGAGGCTCAAATAATTATAAAACACGCTCTATATAGAAGATGTTAGAGCGAGCCATCTAACTTTTGAAGATCCTAAAAGTTTTTTTTTGTATTCAACATTTGCGTCTTTACAAAATTGTTTTAAAGTGCCACACGAACAGTAAACCGACTAAAATACAAATAAATTGTCTTTATTATTACTTCTACATCAATTGGCGCTGTGTTGATAGCATCTGACAAAATATGTGCACAACCTATTCCTAGTATTTTTTTGGAGTAAATCTTGTAATTTTACATAGACTGGAGTGATGTAATAAACAGAACGGAAGAAAATATTTCATCACAAACCCCCCTCTTCTTCTAGTTCTCAACCAATAAATGGATTTGTTTTAAAATACTGAAAAGGAGGACACTTTTTGGGGGAGGACAGAACCTAGAAAAGAAGGACGGCCCCCCCTAAAGGAGGACGTTTGGTCACCTTAATATAAGGGGACTAGGTATACATTCCGACTAGGTATACGAAAACATGTTAAACTTGCTATTTAGGGTCGTAATTTCATTTTTTTTTCTCAGGGAACCCCACCTTTTTAAATTAAAACTTTATTATTTTGCATTTTTAATACGGTCATCACCAGTGTTATTCTTAGGACTTTTTTTTGGAGGAAGTAAAAATACTCCTTGACTTCTTTAAGAGGCGTGAAATTCATAAAAAAAGGAGTGAAATACGAAATTTTTTTTTCAAATTGTTTTAATGGACAAAATGAAAAAAAATGAGGATGCTATTTTTTGGTTTTTAAAATATAGCATCTGTTAAAAATTAGTAGAAAATATTAAACATTAATAAATAAAACAATTTATTTTTCTTTAAACATTCTAAATGAAATATTTATTTAATATAACAAATTTCAGTAGAAAAATTATTATTCGATTTCAATGGGGCACCATGCATTTCTTTAAGGAAAACCTTTTTAAAAAATTCAAAGCGTGAAAATACGCTCTCAGACGGGTTAAAAATATATCTGTTCATCTTTAATCACAATTAAAATCCTATACAAAAACAATGTCCAAATTTTTTACTAGATGTACCAAAAACAAATTAAAAACCTATTTTTTGTGAGTCAAATTTAAAAGCATTATCTGGGGGAGGAGCCCCAGACCCCCCTTTCGAACTTGGAATTTTATTAATTACAATTTTTATTACATTCAGTTCTCTTAGGTCAGTGATGATGGTCCTATGGCACGCGACCGGTCTTTCGGTGGCACGCGATATTCACTAAAAATAAGTCCCCTGAAAACTCTTCAAAAGCAGCTTCAGAACACTTCAGCTTGCTGAAATTCAAAAAAATTTTCGGGGGATGACCCCTTGTTTAGTCTAGTCTAGACGCCCTCATTTTTTGTGTCGCTATAGAAAATATTAATGTATGCCAAATTTAAGCTCATTCCGACAATTATAGCATGTGCCACAAAAGTAATGAAGTTACGAAAAAGGATTTTTTAATGAGGAACTAATTGTTTTAGGGAAATGTTCCAGGTTGTGTGTATTATTCTATCACCTTTCTTTCGGTAGTCATAATTTTTATTACTAAAACAACTTTTGTAAAGTTGTTTTTCCTGCAGTTTTAGACAGTATCTCAAATACGTATGTCTGCTGACCATTTCACTTAAATTCGAACCTCGTGCGGACCATTGTTCCCAAACTTGATCTTTAAATTTTAATATTATTTCAAAGCATTCATTCCTCACAGAGGGTCTGAAGTTTGTCGTTTTTCTGAAGGGAAACCGAGTCTTAAAAATATATGTTTCTAATTGGACCTAAAAATCAAACAACCTATTAAACATAGAAGAAAATTGATATTACTATAATTTTATATTCTATTTTTAAAAATATCTTTTATAAAGGACACTTAACTATTCCTATCAAGCTCTCACTAAATTCAACAAACCAGAGATTGCTCCCAAGTTATTAAAAAGTAAACTGACATGCACTGTGACTGAGAGTTGTGGCAGCGAAAATTCTATGGGCGAGGCTAACTGATGTTCTCCCGAAAGAAATCTCGTCGAAATGTCATAAGTTAGTAATTATTTCAAAGGAGCAATTTAAAAAATAATTGATGAGTTGTATTTCAGGCAATAATTTTTTCTTATATCCTAGAACAAACCTGAACATCGGCCATCTAAGGCGGATTTTATTTTCGTTAAGAGTTAAAATGTAATTAATAAAAAATATTTACAAGTGGCACACTTGACACATCATCTTGATCCTCTGGACCATCTTTCATTCTTTTCATCTTTATCATTTCGTACTCTTGATTTCTCTCATCATCTCCCTTCTCATCCTTTGCATCCCTCTCATCCTCTTCATCTTTTCTATCCCCTTGATAACTTCCTAATCCTCCTAATCTTCCTAATTTTTCATCTGCATCTCCCTCGTCCTGTTAACCATGATCATTTTTTATCTCCTCTTCGTAATGGCATTTTACCTGCATATTTCCTATCATTTTCTGCATCATTTTAACATCTATCAAGTTCTTTGTCCTCTTCTTGATTCAACTCATCAGCTTCTCCATCCAATCTCTCTATTACATCTAATTCTCTTGACCCCCTTCATCCCTCTCATTGTTTTCCTTAAGGTGAATTTAAACCTATCAACTTTGAAATTCATTTTAAAAGAAATCATCCAAAGTTAAAAGTGCACTTCGCTCTTTACTCCAAACTACTAACTATCGACTCACAGGAATGGATCACTCAGAAGTACGGTTCTTAATATATCTGAAGGATCGATTCCAGAATCGAATCGGAATCGAGTGCCTATCGAAATCCATACCAAAGAATCGAACCTTTGGAGGAATCTATTCCAGTAGGAATCGAATTCTAGGAATCGTACTTAAATTTCTAATTAATACAGATAATTAACAATTTTGTTCACTGATTCATTAGTATTTTAATAGTTAATTAATATTTTTCTGTTTATTAATCAAATTAATAAAAATTACTAATTATCCTTCATTTGTCATTGAAATAGATAAGTTTGATTCTACTTTTTCGATGCTGGCCCTAAGGAATCTTCGTTTGTTATTTCGGGTCTCAGTCATCTTACCAACGTGTAAAATAAAAATATCGAGTTTTTTAAAGGCGTAATTTTTCGTAACGTAAAGTTTTCTTAAAATACATTTATAGTTTTGTAAATTAGCAATATTACAAATCATCCCGGTATCCCAGGCGCCTCTTTCCTATCCCGGTGTTCCCGCTAATTTTCCAATCCCGGTGTTCTTGTCACTTTTTACAATCCCGATGTCCCTGATAATGTTTAATATCTTGGTGCCTTTATAAAATAACAAATTTGAAGCTATTATAAAAAGTCTAGTAAATTAATAAGTCTAGTGATCTGTCTCATTTAAAATAATGTTTTATTTTTCTCATTTTCCATGAAAAAAAATATATTTTTCAGTAAATATATTTATTTCAAAGGAAAAAAATCTTGAAATGGAGGATATGTGCACTTCTCATATATAAGAATATTAAAAAAACAGAAATAAATTACCATCTAAAGAGAAGATATATAAAATTACAGTGTTACCCCAAATTAAAATTATAGGGGGGCAAACCCCCAAATCCTCCCCTCTGGCTACGCCCCTGAAGAACTGGTACTATTTAAAAAGCTTGATAAAAAATGTCCGGTTCATTCATTGTATGGATTAAAATTGTGGAAATCAATAGGATTGCTTCTGGCCTAACGTGAGTTCCAGGTAAAAAAAAAAAAAAGGGGGGGGTCTGGATTATACCCCCATAAAATTTATGAAAATTTACCTTCTGAAGTAGTTTCAGCTTATTTTGAGACCCTTTGGGTTAGAGATCTTAAAAGAACAGTTCCCTGCAAACCACAAATTTCCTTTCCTAAGGCAAAACGTCATAGTTTCAAGGGGGAGGAGGTCCCCCCAAAAACAGACCCTTTTAAACTGAAAATGTTGAATTTCCAAAGGAAGGAAGCTTTAAAAAACGTCAGAACTTTAAAGGGGGCTGGGGATCCTATTCCGGAAAATGTATTAAAAATTCCCCTTAAAACAAGTGTTTTGACTCCGTTTAAAAAACTTTGGAGAACACCCAAACGGTACCTATTATGGTAAGCAGCAGAATTATTAAGGAGAAAACACTGTGTATCAGAAGTTAAACTTTTAGACGGGGTGGTTAGGGGGATCACCTCCAGATTTTTTTTTGAGATTTTACACTCAAAAGTAGTGTTTTAACTTATTTTGAGACTTTTTTGGGAAACACCCGATGCTCTTTCTCGATCTACTAAATTTTCAAGGGACTTGAAACCGATGTTTTTCTGTTTTCTGCGAAAAACATCGGCCAAACATCGGCTTTTAGATGTTTTTTTAGGCCGATGGGCCGATTTTTTCTCAAGTTAACATCGGCCGCCGATGTCTAGGCCGATGGCTATTTTTTCAAACAATCGGCACCGATGCATCGGTCGAGCCCTACTATTTAGGAACCCATTTTTGACCCTACCTCTAAAATCACAAAATAGTAAGATCCGACACATTTCATAATTTTCATTTAAAGTAACACATATGACCCCAATTGATTGTCATCAAGAAACATTTTAAGGCCCTTCAAGTATTACATAACCATTTTGGTCATTTTTTACCCTCCCTCCCCTCATGTCAGCATAATAAGCAAAACTGAAACTCCCCTCATAATTATGTAAAAAAATTACTAAACCCCCTCGTTTTTTTGTTTATTTTGTTTATATTGAAAAACTGTTAAAATGAAATTTTATTTTCGGTAGAATTTTGAAATTATTTTTGCAAGAAACGATATTTTCAAAAAAGCAATGTTTTTTTTGTAACATTTTACGTAAGCCTCACTCCTACCCAGGAAAAATAAGCAAAGAACAAACTTTCTCCCCCCCCCCCTTGAGCTGCTTATTTGAACAGCCCCCTTAAATATCGACTGGTAGTGTAAAAACTAGGCCTTAAGATAAATGTGTGAGAACAGAGTATCCTACTATAGTCGACTCCGCTTAATGTGATCACTTTTGTCCAAGGGTAGAATGATAACAATATAAAATTGATAAAATTAAGCAATACTATACTAGAAAGTTTCAAGCAGCGTAACTCGAGTGTTTGCTTAAAAATCACAACTATAGGGGAGAGTGTTGTACCTAAGGACGGTTGTACCTTCAGCCACCGCGTTTTAAAATTCGGGAAAAAATGGAAACTTGAATTTGTGGTTGAATTTGAATGTAAACAGATGCTATCTAGTTGCTAACGTGATATCAGCTCTTTAAAAAAATATTTAAATTTAATATAATAAATTTACTGTTTTTAGGTGCTCAAAGTTTTTTTAGTGCATCACTACATTAATATTTTTCTTCCTCTTTAATTATGATACGATAAAATGAAATATAAAGGGCAAATCCCCGTGATTTTGTCTTTCTATTTTTGATATTAGAAATCATCCGATCTCAATTATTTTATTTTTTATGGAATTTTGAATGCAAAAACACCTGATGTTGTACCTTTGGACACCATAAGTGTTGTATCTACGGACACGTTCTTGTGGGTGTCTGTAGCTAATCGGCGCTTTTGAATAAGGTTTCATTAAAGTGAATACTCTAGTGATTTTTAGATGAAAAATCAAATACACTGTGATCTAAACTACTTTTTTAAATTTTTGATTTTACTTTGAATTCAATGTAGAATATGGTATAAAATCTTAAGCACCCTATCGCATTTAAGTATGATAATTACAAAAAACTTAAAATTTCCACCAAAGAAGATTTGTGAAATTGATTACCACGAAATTCTTGCACAACTAAGTGTCGATCGAATTGTTTTTTTGGATCAGTGAAGTGATCAGATCAATCAGCATGATTGATGAAACTATTACCTTAAATTTGGATCTAAAAATCAATCCCATGTAGTTTATGTATTTTTGGTAAAAATTCAAGACTTTTATCAACCAACTTCGTTTTAATGATCATTTACGATCTAAAACTATACATTACTTTAAAAAATATATTTCCAATTTTAAAAATGCTTGAAACACTTTATTAAAAGGTAATGCACCAATAAAAATGTTCATTTTAAGCCTTTTTCAACTAAAACTTTCCTTTTTATTGGTGTCCACAGGTACAACTGGGTCTGTCCATAGGGAGAGCATGTTGTTGTACCTATGGACACAAATTTCGTCAAGTTATTAAAATGAATTAAAAATCCAATTTTGAAGATTTTAGCTAATAAAAAATATTACCCTCTTTGCTAAGGTTAGGACAATAGGTTGGGCACTTTAAATGGTAAAAATGTGGTTTTACCTGTCTTAGAAAAATCCAAACGTGATTTTTGTCCAAAGGTACAACACTCTTCCCTATTATCCTAATTCAAGTCTTCAACATGATTGCCTACTTTTACAACTGCAACTTTAAGCAACCTTTACATAAAAGAAAAATAAAAGAATGGATTTTATAACACTAATAGCATAATTACTCATTTTGTATGATTATGTATTAAAATTGGCCTTCAAACGGGAAAAATGGAGGGTTTTTTTTAGGTAATTTCACCAGATTTTGATATTAAACGATATACTGATAACATAAAACGATACATTTTGCGGTTAATTAAATAGGAGTAATGATGGGCAAAATCGATAATTTTAGGTATCGAATACTTTGGTATCGAATACTTATAGGTATCGAATACTTTGGTATCGAATACTTATAGGTATCGAGTACTTTTAGGTATCGAGTACTTTTTTTCAATGTCGGGAAATGAACCTGAAGGGAAAATTTTTTTAGGGCCTATCCATAATCAGACTTATATTCAAAAAACTGAAAGCGATCCATCAAAAAGCCCCATAGCTACGGGCCTGGAGGTGGATAGAGGCGAAGGATTTGGCGGGGGAAAAACCTAGCAGCGTCAAATTTCTCTCGCGGATGATAACGACTTGGGTTTGAGCGTTGCAAAATGAAAACGGAAACAGGCTGCGTTTGATCTACAGTAGGTATTATAAAGATTACTTCATTGAAAAATTTAAAACGAAATATGTCAATAAAGTATCGATACTTTTGTGGGTATCGAATACACTCGATACCTATAGGTATCGAGTACTTAAGTATTTGGTATCGATACCTGCCCATCACTAGACTGACAGTAAAAAAAATTTCGGAGGATATTTAAAATTTCGGGAGGGGATATGGGCTGAATCAATTCCTTTTCTATGGTCAAAAAAGGTAAATTTCTGACTTTCGGGGGATATATCCCCAAATACCCCCCTCTGTCTACTCCCCTGTACACGGAGGCTTCGGTGGAAAGCTCTATGATAAGTATTCTAAAGCGAGTCCTTTTCATTACTTGTGGTGCTGCCATCTACATATTAAAGCTGATAACCCTTTAAAGTAAACCCTTTCAAATTGCTATGAAAATTAATTAAATTTTCTAAGCTCGAAATTTTTAAAAAAAATATTGGGGGTCTTGGGTCATCTTTTTAGGTCTTAGATATTCCAATAGTTTTATTTTATCATTGTATCTTACTCAAAACAAGTTTTAACTTTCTGAAAATAGATAGCAGCACCACCAAACCTTTCGCTCCTTTCAGCGGAGCCTACTTATACCGCGCTGACATCTAGCGACTATCTTGAAAAGCATTTGTTGATGGGAGAGCAGAATAATAAGTTATAAGGAATGTTTCTGAATTTCTAGGAGGGACTTCACTCCTAGACAACTCCTTTTCACTCAGGAAAGGGAAACTGTCAGATATCGACCCCCTAAATGTTTTTATAAGCGGGCTTAGGAGGTTGTACAATTCCCAGTTTAAAGTGACAAGTAAATAAAATTTTAAGATTGGAATAAAACAATCTGAGAGTTGAAATTTCAGTTAATACCGTCAGACCTATCGTTTTTATGTAATAAATACCGGAATAAGGAAGTTGCATGAGTCAGATTTTCATAAACATTCAAGTGTTCCGCGTGGTTTTTGTCTGGTAAAATGAAATATCTAGTTAATTTTTCAAAAAAAACTCAAAACAAGTTTTAACTTTCTGAAAATAGATAGCAGCACCCAGCACCACCAAACCTTTCGCTCCTTTCAGCGGAGCCTACTTATACCGCGCGTACCGCGCTGACATCTAGCGACTATCTTGAAAAGCATTTGTTGATGGGAGAGCAGAATAATAAGTTATAAGGAATGTTTCTGAATTTCTAGGAGGGACTTCACTCCTAGACAACTCCTTTTCACTCAGGAAAGGGAAACTGTCAGAAATCGACCCCCTAAATTTTTTTATAAGCGGGCTTAGGAGGTTGTACAATTCCCAGTTTAAAGTGACAAGTAAATAAAATTTTAAGATTGGAATAAAACAATCTGAGAGTTGAAATTTCAGTTAATACCGTCAGACCTATCGTTTTTATGTAATAAATACCGGAATAAGGAAGTTGCATGAGTCAGATTTTCATAAACATTCAAGTGTTCCGCGTGGTTTTTGTCTGGTAAAATGAAATATCTAGTTAATTTTTCAAAAAAAATTTACAGGTAATTAAATATTTTACTTTAAAAGTCGAGAAAAATACGTGACTGAAAACGTTTATTGTTTAAAGTAACGATGACGTCAACAATCATACCATCAACTCCATTGCTTTCAAAAAATGGTCATCGTACGATGAAGTCACATCCCAAACTCTTAGTGTTTTTGAGGGCTTTGAAAAAGGGGATTTTTGTTAGGTTTTTTTTTGTAATCAAAAAATTTCTCGATCGGCCTCAAATGTTGGGTAGTTGCTTATTTTTGCATGAAGAATCGATAAAAATTTAAAAAAAAAATCATGCAACTTCCTCATTCCCGCATTGTTGTTCAATTTTTTTTATTCGAAATGCAACACCCTGTATAGCAAGTTTCGGTGTTTTTGCCGTTTGCATCGGATTACTACAGGGTGGTTACAAAATAACATACCTACTTTAAAATTCTTTACAGACGAAACTACTAGGGGAAAAAATCTGAAATTTTAAAGGAGGCATTTTGAAGGGATGGTAATTTTTTTCAAAGAAAAAGAATTAGTAAATTAATTAATTTAATTATCTGAATTTTTGCTTAAGTTTTCGGACCGTAACCATAAATCTTAATGGTAAATGTTTTAATGTTTATTAAAACTATCAAATCAGACACTTAAGGGGCAATCACGCAATTTTGTTGAGCAAAGGGGATAGTTAGAATTTCTTTTTTCTTAAGTGTATGATATGATAGTTTTAACAAACATTTATCTTCTTGACTTCTGGCGAAGGTCTGAAATCCAAGGTTAAAACGTAATTAAATTAATTAATTTACTATTTCTTTTTGTTTAAAAAAAATTCCCATTCCTTCAATATACCTTTTTTAAAATTTCAGATTGTTTCGACCAGTAATTTCGTCCGTAGAGAATTTTAAAACAGGTATATAACCACCCTGTATAACAGCTCATACAAAATTTATCAAGTTAACATAACTTCAAAAAGGAGTAAAGAAAATTTGGCTATATATGACAAAAATTGGACGAATCTTCAACGTTTGTACTTCTTGGATTACTATTACCCAAAACCAATCCCAAGAAGCAAAAACGTTCAAGATTGGTGCAATTTTTGTCTTGTATGGCCGAATTGCGTTCACTTCTAGTTGAAGCTACGTAAACTTGACATATATGGTATGAGCAGTGCTACTTAGGGATAAGTCTAAGCTGTAATGAATTTAAAATCGTCCACCCAATCAAACTTTAAAAAATGCTGAATACCTCATGCTGGCAAAACCTACGCTAGGTAGTTGACAAGTGACTGTTTTATTCCCAATACCAATCAATAAATCAAATGCTGCTCCTTTTTCATTCCACAATTGTTTCGGGTGGCATCAGTTTAGTCAGCATTTCACCCGAAGATAGCGGCATTTTCTTCCTAAGCATTCAGTGAGTAGGTCTTCTAAACAGCAACTTAAATAAAAGGTTCGTATAATGTTACTTTAAATTAAAATTATGAATACAGCTAAGTGTATTTATGTGTGTACCACAAATTTTGGTAAAGAATGATACAAATTTGTAGAGTTCATAGTTAACCCCCTAGTTAATGCATTTTACAAAATTTAAAGTTGTGTTTAATAAAATAAGTATTTTAAGTAAAAAGTAAAACTATAGTTTAAGTGTCAATCTAGCTTAAGTCGAGCATATAATTTATGCTCGAAATAAGCTAGATTGGCACTTAAACTAGTTTAATTTTTTATGTGTGAACCGGGTACAACACGTAGGGGAGAACGGGGCACATTCGCACAAAAAGTGCATTTTGGCATATTTCTCTGGATCTAGATGAGATATTGAAACAAACTCGGATTCAAATGAAAGTTAAGACCTTTCCCGATATTTTAGATCGATAATTGGCTGCATTCATCTAGAATTTCTAAACTATATCATCAATCTAAAAAACGAGAAATTTCGTGCGAATGTGCCCCATGGGTGGGGCAGTTTTGCACACGCGTGGGGCACATTCGTACACATGTAAAAAATTATACAATAATTATTTTTACAAACTAAAAAGTTTATTGCACTTTAAAGTAAGGATCATTAAACGAAATATTTGGCACTTTTACAAATTTTTCCACTAAATTGAAGATTTTTTACAAAAAGAAAACAGCTTCAGAAAATATTGAACATCTAAGTTTTTGATGAGGAAAACAATTGTAGTAATGAAGAGTATATTGCACATTGACATACTTCACATAATATAATGAGTTAGAAAAAGTTCAACCAATATTTTAACTGTCAGGTTTTATTCGAAAAGAAAAGTGAACCAACAGGTCGCTTATTTAACACCTGAAACTGACGTTTGGGGAACTTTTAATATGATATCATCTTTTTGTATGAATGTTGAATCATTACTTACTGGGAAAATAAAAGTTTCGTCATTAATTTTAAAGTTTTTAAAGTTTTTCATCATTAATTTTAATTAAGCACCATTCTATTCCAAATTTTCTATTTGACCAACATAACAAAATTTTCTTTTTAGTAGCAGATTCAACTAGAATAAAATCACTTAAGTCCAATTAAATTGGTATTAAACAATTATCAGGGACATTTATTTCTTCAATGTTTAAATCTGGGTCTAAATTCCTTTAAACTGAAGCTTTCTTTAAGATGTTATTTTCTATTATCACCAAATTTTAAAACAATTACAATAAAAAACAATTAAACTTCAAGTTATTAAACATACTGCTCTTATAAACATATAAATCACTTTCTTAATCAAAAATGGGAAAGATGAGGCACGATTCGCACTGTCCGAATCTGCCCCATCTTTTGGTGTACGAAAGTGCCCCATCTGCAAGTTCAAGCTTACCACGTCCCCACAAGATATTTATAATTAAAGCTGGGAAATAAAACCTTTCTAGAAACTTACTTTAGTAGTGCCTATACTGAATAAAATGCTGAATGTCCACTTGAGAGTTATTTTTGATCTATATTTTACGCCAACAAAATGACAAGAAAATTTACTTTGCTGCTTCTAACGCTAGCAAATTTCTAGTACGTATACAACAAAATGGCTCAGAGCTTTGAAAATTCATGCAAGAGGTGGTAGTCATGCTTCCATTTACTGGTATTTTTTTCAGATTTTTAAATTAATAATTACTAGGGGAAATGCCTTCTGTCCGAATGTGCCCCATGTGCGAAATAGCCCCACTCTCCCCTATGCAATGTACATCTAGATTAACTGTTTTAAATAATTCTGATGTTTAGGTAGTTATATTAAAGCGGTTCTTACGTATTATTCCGTCGACCGTGCCGCTTAATCAAAAGCGTTATCGAATCCCATTGAATTTTCTTTTGATGTACCGCTGAATTAGACGGCCACTGAACGGTCGACGGGGAAATACGTAAGTACCGTAAAAACTTTTAAAAGTGTAGTTTTGTAGATACATAATAACGTTATGTTCAGCATTGTAGAGCCTTGGGTTATTTTAAAGAAAGTGTAATACCCCGTTCGCACTGGCAGGAAAAAGACCCTCTATTTTCATTTCGCACTTAGTTGCCATAGAAACACACTTTAGGAATAACAAAATCGCCCCATTTTTTAAGGGTGTTTGAAAATCAACAAAGATGGCGGCGCACAATGTTTCCCAGGATATGAAAAATTTATTTTCGGTGATATTTCTTCAAATAAAGACCAAGGACACTGTTAAAACAGTTTAAACTGGACACAATTACGAACATATTTATAGGTTATTAGGTTCTTTGAATTAGTACAATAATTTAACACAAAAAATCCCATCAAAAATTGAACCGTGAGCTAAACAATGCTGTACTTCAATATCTCCGCTCATTGCTTTTAATTACTTAATAGTATAAATGTAATTAAAAACAGCTGCTGATAAAAAGAAATCAAAATATTAAACAAAAATTCAATCAAGAAATCTTTTCAGAACATTCTTGTTATGAATATGATAAAATTTATTTCGTGTTCTGCTATGCCAAACTAATATATCCATTGTATCCAGATATTTTAGATTTTTAAGGCAAAAAGACCCAGTTGGTAAAATAAAAGTACATCAAAATATGGAAAACAATGGACCAAAAACTGATTAAATTTAGTTTAATAAAAAAATTTAGTTTATTTACCTTGATATGATCCAATTTATCCCACTACAATCCAGTCAGCTTGTCTCGTTTTTGTTTTTATTTGAAATTCAGAAATAGTTTTCTTAAATCGTCTGTCAATTAATAATTATTTATGTATTTTTACATTTTTACTTTATTTTTTTTAAAAAGTTGGTGATTATATTTATTAGTTTTAAGTTATATAATAATAAATTAAACATTTCTTAGATTTCCACAATTAAGTGCTCAATCACCCTTTGCCAGTGCGAACGCTGTTTTAAGAAAACGCACTTAAAGTTTAAGTGCACTTAAAGTTTAAGGGCCCTTTAGCGGCAGTGCGAACGGGGTACAATTTAGATTGAATACTACTTGCTATAACTTTGTTTTTTCCCTAATTATTTCTGTTGCTTGTTTCGACGTCCCTGGCAATATTTTTTTAATAATCTGAATTTGACTTTCTTGCTTAAAACTTGTCGTTTCTAACCTTCTTTAATGTGAACTCCCTATAAAATCTACTGAAAGTTGACACAATTTCCTAGTGCAATCGTAATTTCTTTTGAAATATTAAGGAATGAAAATAATTTATTGACGTAATTTTATTTTTATAGCATCGGGGTGCCTGGTATGCCAGTCTACGTTTTTTACAAGATCCCAGATTTTGCATCGATTGAGGTTGAAACGAAGAAGCAAGTTTCTCTGCGGGCTCACTACGATGCCTTTGGTCAAGATTGCCTAAAGGCGGTCACATGCACCGAGCACGAAGATATTGAATTTACGACCGTGTAATTCATAAAAGGCCACTTCCTACAAACCAGCAAATGGAACCTCCAGACACGTTTACGGTTCCGATCGCCAAGCGAAATATTAGTAGCGCCAAAGCGCGCCTAAGTATGAAAGTGAAGTTGGTGACAAACAATTCGCCGAGAGGCGCTCACCCGAACCCAATTCTAGAGACACCAAGACACCTTGTCTAGCCTTAGGATGGTGCCTTGTCAAGCCTTAGGAGGGAGCCTTGTCAAGCCTTAGGAGGGAGCCTTGTCAATCCTTAGGAGGGAGCCTTGTCAATCCTTAGGAGGGAGCCTTGTCAATCCTTAGGAGGGAGCCTTGTCAAGCCTTAGGAGGGATTCTTGTCAAGCCTAAGGATGGAGCCTTGTCAAGCCTAAGGATGGAGCCTTGTCAAGCCTAAGGATGGAGCCTTGTCAAGCCTAAGGACGGAGCCTTGTCAAGCCTAAGGACGGAGCCTTGTCAAGCCTAAGGACGGAGCCTTGTCAAGCCTAAGGACGGAGCCTTGTCAAGCCTAAGGACGGAGCCTTGTCAAGCCTAAGGACGGAGCCTTGTCAAGCCTAAGGACGGAGCCTTGTCAAGCCTAAGGACGGAGCCTTGTCAAGCCTAAGGACGGAGCCTTGTCAAGCCTAAGGACGGAGCCTTGTCAAGCCTAAGGACGGAGCCTTGTCAAGCCTAAGGATGGAGCCTTGTCAAGCCTAAGGATGGAGCCATGTCAAGCCTTATGATGCACACTTTGAATCTGAAGATTAGCAATATGCTGGCTCTCAGTTCCATGCTTTGGTTTAAAGACTTCCGCCTTCCAATACGAGGAGATCTGAGCAACAGGTTCTCTCTATTCGAGTACTCACCCACGGAGGTCAGAGCTTCCGAGACAAAATATCCCCCAGGGTCTTAAAAAGAGTCTTAAAGGAGTTATTTTTTCGTTGACACAAACTGATTTGGAGCGCCAAGGCATTGTCATTCATCAACGATCCGATGCACAGGTGGATCTACCCTGCAGAGTTTGACCTGAAGCGAGTTATGGCACCGACGTCAAGGTATCAAGGTTAAGGATGTTCCCAGTTGTGGCTAGAGGACACTTGCCACAGGCAGAAGCTTTTTACTTTACCCCCAACTGTTGAGAAATCATATTTTGAAAGCTTCAGGTTAGTTGTTTTGTAAATTGAAATTAGTTTGTAATTATAGAGGTAATTTCAAAGATTCAAAATCGAACGTTAGTTTTTTATGACTGAGGATAACTCATTTCAATACTATTTTACTATAGTCTGTTCATTTAGAATAGGCGGCTGAAACATGATTAAAAACTATCAATAACGCTCATCACGTAACTTCAGTGATAGATTCTTTTAGCAGTATTTTGACTGCTTCTGTTTAGGTTGCCTTGTCATTGCAAAAGAAATTTTCGACGAAGCCGCCTATTCTAAATGAACAGGGTATAGTTTGGTAATTTAATGTAGAACTTTATTTATGTGCTGACTTTGGTACTTACGTATTTTACCATCGACCATTCAGTGGCCGTTAAATTCAGCGGTACATCTATAGAATAGTCAATAGGATTTTATAACTTTTCGGATTCAGTGTAACGGTCGACGGCACAATGCGTTAGAATCAAATAAGGTTACAATTATTGAGGATTATCGTTGAAAAAAGCTAATTAACATGTTTCTTTAATATTCAATGAATTTTTTATTAGCCATTAGTTATTAACAGTAATTTATAAAGGTTGCCTCTTTCTTATAACATGTCCTTATCTTCAGTAAAGGGTCTAAGGTCAGACTCCAGACTGGCATTAATGTGCTGAAATGAAATCTTTTTATAAATAAAAATACAATCGACTCCGCTTAATGGGATCAATTTTGTCCAAGAGTAGAATGATTATAATATCCGCTTGATAACAATAAGCATTTTCACACTAAAAACTTTCAAACAGTCTAACTCAAGGTTTGCATTATAATCATGACTGTAGTCCTTATTGAAGTATTTAAAACAATTTCCTAGTTTGTATTTTGCAAATTATACATTTTTAAAGACAATTATGAGGGTAGAACATAAATTACTAATGAATAAATGACTCTTTTTGTGTTTATGTATTAAAATTCGCCTTCAAACGGGGAAAAACGGAGATTTCACCAAATTTTGATAACATTAAGTGAAATATTGATCACAGTAAACGGCTCATTTTACATAAATATAAATAGGAATGATCGGGACCGGTCAATTATCTGATTGATAACAATAACCGTGATCATATTAAGCAGAGTCGACGGTACCTCATAAAATTTAAGAAAAACTGACATTTTTTAGCGTTCAAAAATTAGCTTGATATGCATGTTATTCTTAAATCAAGATGGCTTGTGTTCACTTTTTGTCGGTCACATTTCATCAATTCTTTGACTTTTTATATCATAAGATATTGATCGTAGTAATGAAAAGAAAGTTTAAACTTCGTTTAATATCAAGTGTAGTCTATTCTAAAAGAAATGATCCCAAAAATGTTAAGTATTAGTTATTTATTCAAATTGTTAACGAGGTTTAGTCTCATTGACCAAAATGTTTGTTGATGCACTTCCTTTTCCAGATTGAGCGTCGTAAAACAAAAAAGTCGTCTTCTAAAGGCGTCGTTCGTAACGTAAGGGTTGTAAAGTGATATCTCGGTTTCTTATTCCTGGTCCTGCATCATTGAATCTAAAAAAGAGGACTGTTTTACAAAAAAAACTACTACCTAGTCTCTTTTGCAAAAAGTTTTCTTCTCTACCAGTTACTTTTAATTAAAATTCTGTTTTGGAGACTATTTTTTATAGTTTTCAGGGAATCATTTTTATAGTTATTTATATATTATTTAGCCGCTTTTCTTCCATATTGAAATAGTATCGGAATATACGGGGTGTCCCAAAAAAGACTGACACATTTTAATATTCAATAACTAATAACTCAAAAAACTAAAAAAAAAGATAAAAAATACGCTGTTTGGTACATCCTACTCCTGGGAGTCTGAGGAGTAGGATGCAACAAACCGCGTATTTTTGTTTTTTTTTGAGTCATTAGCAATTGATTTTTAAATTGTCTTTTTTGGGACACCCTGTATTAATTTAAGCTTTTTGAAAATTGCATAATATGAAATATCTTAGATCCTTAGTGTATATTTTATAGAAACGTATTGTATTTAATAAGAGGAACTGACCAGAAATTTATCATTTTCTATTGCATCTGGGTCTTGGGTAGTTTCGTAAAGCGTTGATGAATTCAATTACTTGTCACATTACTTGATCTGCAAACTAAAAAGAAAAAGAAAATAATTTATGTAAACAGAACAATTAAATTCTAATGTAAAAAA
Organism: Tetragnatha versicolor; assembly: GCA_024610705.1. Taxonomy (NCBI): domain Eukaryota; kingdom Metazoa; phylum Arthropoda; class Arachnida; order Araneae; family Tetragnathidae; genus Tetragnatha; species Tetragnatha versicolor. The sequence goes on along the minus strand of JANDEH010000004.1, from coordinate 65,691,272 downwards.
ATGTTGAACAACGCAAACAAAACTTACCCCTCGAACATCTAGAAATAATGCATAATTAGTATGTGTAAGTGTTCGTGTTGTTATATTGTGCTTAAAATACACTTTATAAAACACTTTATTAGCTTATAAATGAACAATTCATAAATCCTAACCCTAATCGAGATCCACTCTCAATCGGCAATCTCCACAAGTCGGAGATTGTCTTATAATTATTAACTAACCATTAAACGTTAATAGCCAGTCGACCTGTATAAAAATATCATAAATCACTAAATAACCCATATTAATTATTAAATAACTAATATAAGAACAAAATTTAAATCACTAAACCATACAATAAATAACTAAAACCAATATAATCATAGAATAATAAATATTTAGACGGCCTTATATACTGATCTATATGAACATAAGTGGTATCTCGATTTATAAAATTAAAATTTCCACTTGTACGATAAATCTTGACTCAAAGGTATCTGCCAGCAGTAAATAACTTCTATAGTGTCAAGAGTACATAATATGAATTTATAAAATACAATATACACTAAAATTATAATTCTTTTCAAATTAAATCATTTAATTTTATTAATTTTTACTTTAAATTTCTTGCTTTAATTGGTGTTAATCTTCTTCTGTAGCAATTTTTGGGTTATAAATCTTCGATCTACGTATTAATAATAAAGTTAATAGTAATACAACAGATTCTGTTGATGCTTGAAGGCATAAAATATTATCTATTACATAATGAAAATTATCATCAATCCTTCTAATGCATAATCTGTTCTTGACCCCTTTTCAAGCTAATAGAAGTTAGTATGCTAATTTTAATTTAAACTTTTTGCATCTTACAGCAGCTAAAATTTTCGTACTATAAGCTATTATTATATTTGAAAAGAAACTTATCGGAATATTCATAACTCTTCTTGAGGTCGTAGCATTCTAAGAAAAGTCGTAGGAAATCGGTGTTTCCCTTCCTCATCTGTAAAAATAAAAAGACGTAAACTATTATTATGAATTGAACAATTATAAGTTTACTAAAGTAAATTCTCCCCTTTCTAATTATTAAATCCCCCAAAATAAATTCATTTTCTAACTACTTTACCTACATTTATTATCCTGTTTTGGAATGATCGAGAACTGGGGTCATATCATTACCATGGGGAAAATTTCAGCTCTGAGAACTGATTTTTACGAGCTATTTTTTTAGAAGTTTCCTGTTTGAAAGTCGGAGCCAAGACTGACGGAATTTATTGTTGAAATTTGTACCACTACTACATTGTTGTGATGGTGCGTCATTGTTGAGTTTTTAACAAAGCTTAAAAAAAAAGGATGGATTGTTGGAAATTTCAGTAATTACTAAAATATCTGCCGTTAGTTTAACCTTTTAATTTCTGCTTCATTTAAAAAAATAAAATAATAAAATAGTGGACGCGAATAATTAAAACGGATATGTAAATTTAATACTAAGGGGAAACACTAATCAAATTCTAGGCGGTTATACCTACAATTAAAAATTTTAAAAATAAATTTAGCTTTAGAACTGTGGACGTGAGAAGTTTTTTGGTCTCTCCTGTAAAATTTTCCAAAAATGGAATTAGTTCGTTTTGATAGCAAACGCCTCAATTATAATTGAAAAAGTTTTCTTGTGCAATGACAAAAGGCAGCCTAAACAGAAGTAGTGTAAATACTGTAAAAGAATCGGTCACTGAAGTTACATGATAAGCGTTATAAGTCGTTTTTGATCCTGATTTAGGCGCCTATTCTAAATGAACAGACTATAACGAAGACCGTGTTGTTCCTATGACGATGGCACTTTTAAACGGCTCTTACGGGTCAATCATTGAGGTTTTGGCTTAGTTAGACGATTACCACATTTAAAGGAAGATACAAGAGACACAAACCTATGATTTTCTGAAACTTTGCATTTTTGGAATTATTATACCCCTGTCATCCTGAGCAGTTCATTTGTAAAGAAATTTCGATGGGGATGGAGGGATAAGGATGGGGAGGTGTGTCACTGAGTGGTATTCTGTATATTTCACCACAATGGTAGTCAGGCAAGAAGGAAGAAATTCAACTGAAAGGAGAAAATTAAAATATTGAATTTTTGTAACGTATTTTTTTTAAAAATAACATGACGGGATAGATTCTTCATCACACTCAAACCTTTTTTTGTGCGGTGTATGAGAATTTCAATCAAATGGAAACGTAGAACAAAAATATTTTATACGTGGCTACCGAGACATATGCAAGGGTTTATTGAAACAAGTCTTAATCGACTACATGGTAACTGAAAAAATATATATATATATACGGAAAGTATAGAAACGGTTTCTCAATTCAGCTCTAAGGTGGGGATTGCGTTACGGTCCGAATATAAAGAATTTTTCAATTCAGCTATGCTGAGGGATTTCCGCTACGGTCATACATAACTTTTTTATGCGGTCCTTATTCACTGCATAAAAATGAGTTTAATTGTGCTTGCAAAAACTAATTTTTTAAACCAATCGCGAAGTTTTTTTGCGACTATTTTATGCAGTCCCTATTCCTTGCACAAAAACAGGTTTGACTGTATTTCTTTCTGAAATTAGCACAAAAAATGAATGATTAAGAGCAAAGGGATGCTAAATATTTGATATTCGGTAGGGAAGAGGAGTAAAAAGGATGCTAAAGAGCATATATAATAGAGTAAGGTCTCAGCCAGGGGTGGCAAATTGAACGGAACTCTCAGGTTTCACTCCTTCTTGACCGGAACTAATACCCATTTACATTTATATTTTTTCTCCGGGATGAAAAAAAAACTTCAATATGAGATTGCGCTTCCTCCGGATAAAAACCCAATTCATTTTGACTTTTGATTTTGTTCCTGGAAATAAAGTATCACGAATTAAAATTTCAGTTTCGTTCTTGATCAAAACTAAAGCGATCTCTATATTTTAATTTTGTCCCGGATCCAAATCATTTCCCTTTGCAAAACTCTACTTTCCTCCTGAACCAAATCAAACAATACTTCGACTTTTCAGTTTTTCTCCGGATCAAAAGTCAACGCAACTTTGAAACCAAGATTTCCCCTCGGAACCGAACTAAACACGGTCTCGGCAGTTTTGCTCCGAGCAAAATTCAAGGCAGCTTTGGTGATTTAGTTTCGTTCCCGAACCTAATTACACACGGCGGCTACACTTAACTTTGGATCCGTATATAATTTTAGCGGGGTTTAATTAGTTGGAATCGCTCTGGAACAAAATTAAATGTGCATAGAATGCTTTCATTTTGTTCCTAAGGCAAGATTTTTTTTCTATAATTAATAATATTTTTTACATTATTTGATAAATTTCAAAGTGAAGTTTAGAAAAATGAAATATTCAATGTTTAAAATATTTTGTGTCTTGTTTTTCACACAGCCAAAATCCTGACAGCCCAGAATACTAAAAACTGAAATCTCTATACAAACGAAATACCGTCGGTCCAAAATCCCAAGAAACAAAATCCCGACAGCATGGAATCTTCTCAGTATAAAATCCCAAGTAAAGAAATCCTGACTCCCCGAAATTCCAAAAATTTAAATCCCAACAACCCAAAATCCTGTCAGTTTGAAATCCCAAGAAACAAATACCGATCAGTTATTATTAATTTATCACAAATTTAGTTATTTATAACAGCTTAAACTATATAAAATTCCTTCTTGAATTTTGAATTCTCTCTCTCTAACCCTACAAACTTAACTACTTCTAACCGTAACTGTTCACCGGCAATCGGCTCTGTATCTATTTCTTTGCCGACTATACAGGGTGTTTCAAAATTTCTTTGCACGGCTTTTATTCGGAACCAACGCCTCCTAGGGTCATGGAAGTAAGGTCTACCCCTAGGTAAGTGAGCCTGGAGAATAAACTGAAATGAATTTCAGCACCCCTAGCGATGAAATTAAAAAGTTAAAAAAATTAATTTAAAAACTAAAAGAGATAGAGCAGAAACCTCAGTGAGAGTATTGTTGCCAACGTCATAAAGAACTCACTGAAAAAAATTCATGAAAATATCTTGAATATTCGCCGAGATAGTATTAGCATGTAAAAATAGCTTTTATTCAGGGGTCAAAAAAGAAAAAGTTCGCATATTTGCAAATTTTTTTGATTTTTTTATTAAATTTTGTGTTCTTTAAACTAAAAAAAAACACAAAACTACACAATAGCACTGAAAAATTTGCAAATATGTGAACTTTTTCTGTTTTGACCCCTGGAAAAAGTGCTATTTTCACATGCTAATATCTCCGCGAATATTCAAGATTTTGATCAAATTTTTTTCAGTGAGCTCTTCATGACGTTGGCAACAATACTTTCACTGAGGTTTATGCTCTATCTCCTTTAGTTTTTAAATTAATTTTTTAACTTTTAAATTTCGCCGCTAGGGGTGCTGTAAGTCCTCTCAATGGATTCGCCAGGCTCACTTACCTAGGGGTAGACCTTACTTCCGTGACCTTAGGAGGCGTTGGTTCCAAATAAAAGCCGTGCAACGCAATTTTGAAACACCCTGTATGTTTATTTCATTTTCCAGGATAGATGGCCGTGTTTGATGAATGGAATTTCCAAACGTTTCGCTCTCTGCTTCGGAGAGCATCCTCAGTGGCAAAACCATCTATCCCGGAAAATGAAATAAATTACTCTTCAGGTCGTGGAAGTTTTCATCAACCCTGTATGTTGTTTGCACATATGCGATTTTCTCTCTTTTCAGTCTGAATTTTAGTGAATTTTTAACAAAGCAATGCATCTATGAGATTTATTGTGCAATCATGGAAATAAACAAAGATGAGTGATTAATAAGTTAAAATAATTACCCTAAACAATAAAGAGAAGAATAATAACAATAATTGAAACATAACAAATCTGAATTTTAACAAATATTTTATTTATATACTAGTCATGAGAAAGATGTTCTACAAAAATTAAATGTTCACCCTCAGAAATTAAGAGCTTAAAGAAAAAAAACTTTTAATTTATTATTAATAAACTTTAACAAATAGCTTAACAGTAACAAAGACACATAAGCAGTTTTTATAAATGGCTGGCATGTTAAAATTAAATATTTTTTTTTAATTCCGAACTTCAGTTTAAAGTTGTCCGTTTGCACATATGTTCTAGGTAAATCGGGTAAACATTTAATAAATCAGGAAGAAATAAACGTCATTTAAGAAGTACAGTTTTAACCTTATAATTATAGCTTTCTTGTCCGAATTCAAAATCCCTCTGCTAAATGAGATGGTAAATTTTCGTTACCAAAATAATTATTTAAAGTTTTATGAACTGCATCCCTAAATTCGTAACTCAAAACCGTCGAATATATCTCAATTATCAGAAACTCACTTATAAAACTAATGCTAACGTAAATGCTAACAAAAATTCAAAACTAAAAAGCAAACTGGACAAATATTCATGTCTGTTTTATCCTGAAACATCTCTGAGATATTGGTAGAAAGGGCACATGGTGAAAAATTGGAAAGTAAAACTGCTACTGTAAAATTAAAAAACTGAAATTTCTTTTAAAATATATAATATACTCAGTACTTCACTGAAGTTTTCAATTGCACAATAGCAAGATCATAAGCTTTTCAACAAAAATTCCTACCCACAAATCAGAAAGAAACAAACTTTTTTACATAAATAAAAAAAGAAAATGTAAATATCAGCTGGTTCTTAGCCTGAATTGAATTATAATTTTATTATTTAAAAGCCTTTCTGGTTTTGGGATGGGAATATGGGACAAAAAGACAATTATAATCTTGTCTAATTATAATCTAATTAGACAGTTAGATTGACAATTAGGATTAGACATAATAAACAATACTTTAAGCAATGAATCCTAATTTTATTAAAACAACATATTCGATTCAAGTATTGTTTATTATTTTATTGCTTAAAGTATTGATTATTATTTCATAGTAACTTTATAATATTAATCTTTGAAATAATAGTTACAACGAAGTAGTAAAATGTCGTTAATGATATCCCCATTCATATTAGTGCGTAGGACGGACAAAATCTGGCGTAAGTGGGAAAATGTTCTCTCCACACTAACCTGGGTCATCGGAAGAGCAAGTACCACGGTAGCTACTTCATATAAGTTTGGGTAGGAAATTTTCCTATCTTCCCAGAACGACAAAATATTTGTTTCCCTAGCCAGTCGTTGCCAATTTTCTATTTCTTCAAATTCCATAGATATCTTTTTTCCATTTTCCTTAAAGTTACAGATTTTCTCTTTCTCCCGCTGCCGTAAGAGATTATCCAACGGATCTTCATCCTCTTCTTGCATTTCTATTTTCATTTCCATTGCCGTCATGTCATCAGATGATGCATTGTCGTCTTTAAAATGCTGAAGGATCTCCCATACAGCTTCAAGATGCCGTTTAGCCTTGTTTTTATCATCATCTGACAGCATGAGATGGAAGCGGAGGTCCATGAAAATGGCCGCACAGAAAGCTGAGGTTTTCAGCAGGTTTTTCTCCCGATTATCCATTGCCCAAACTATATCTTGAGCAATTGTTGTGCCTATCTTTTTTGTTTCCAATTTGCAACGCAACCAAACTCCGAAGAAATCTCCGGGAGTTAGTTGCGCTGCCTGGAGCTCCTTGGTGGCACTTCTGGATGGTTTCAGCGCTTCACAAATCATAGAAATTTCAACCCAATCCTCTTCAACAAGATTTACAATTTCTCTCAAATTTTTACTACCCCTTTTCTTTTCTTTTTGTTTTTCTAGAGCAGCGCAAAATTCTCTACATTCCAACAGACAAAACAGCATATCATATAAGGAATGCCATCTTGTTACAACATCTAGTGGTGGCTTTCTTAACAAACTTTCCTTTAATAGCTTAGAATTAGTCGGAGATCTAAGTTTTTTACATAAAAACCTCGCTCTTTTAATCAAGTGGTGTAGCTCTGGATGTAGCTTTAAAGCATCAACCACTGATAGCTGCAAGGTGTGAGCCGAGCAGCGTATAGACGATATAGTTACTCCTCCAAGACCTTGTACAACTTTCTTTATGAGGCCACATTCAGTACATTGAAATTCTGGAGGATTTTGGCTGTTGAAAGTTGTTTCCCAGTCGGTTTCAGTCGTCTCAGAGTCTTTATCACTGTTTAAATCCGCTTCATTTTCTGTTATATCAACATCCCCATGTTCACCGAACACTTCTCCATACCCTGTATGAGCGCAGTCGCACTGAGTTTCTTCTGAGGCGGATACGTCCCTCAAAAGGTTCACAGTTTTCAACATGTTAGCAGCATTATCTGTTGTTCCAGAGTAAATTTGTTTTTTAGTAATTCCATATAATTCAAGAACCCCAATAATTTCTCTGCTTAAGTTTTCTCCCGAGTGACTGCAGAGTAGTTCTTTGATTGCCAAGTTCCTAAGAATTAACTTGCCTTCCATTACATACTGAATATTTATGCCAAGTACTTGGCGATCAAGTCGAGTGGCAGTGTCAAATTTAAGGCATAATAGTCGACCAGATACTTCTTTACTGATTGTCTGACGTAAGATTAAAGCTTTTTCTCGAATTTCATTTAAAACACTTTTTCTATTAATGTCCACAATTGTTTCACTAGAAGATCGACGTAACCCTTCAAGAATTGGATTTACAAGTTTTCTAAAACCTATATCCTCCAAAGCGCTGAATGGTCTACCATCTACTGTAACCAAGTCAAGGCAAGCGCTTTTAAAAGTTTCTACATTCATTTCGATGTTTATAAATTTTCTCTTTCTTGAGGAATGTGATGGGACACTTTCCACTGCGGCCATCGATTCAGATAATGTACTGGAGGCACTCGATGATGACCCACTTGACTCTCCTTTTTTATCGTCGTGGCGTTGACTTTTAAAACACTCAATTATTTTAGCTTCCTTAGGATGATTACGTAGGACATGACGTTCCAAATTACCGGCATGCTGACCCTGAAAAAAGCTTTTATTGTAACATCTATATTTATACAGGGTGTCCAAAGAAAAGTGGTCCAACCCCTTTAACTTTTGAACCCCTAGAGATATAGTCATGAAAGTGGGGTCTAGGTGTAGTTAAGTGACCTTGCCGTATCTGATGAGATAACTTTCAACGCCCTCTAGTGGAAACTTTAGAAGTTATAATTTTTATTTTAAAAACTATTTGAGGTATGTGAAAAAAGTCAGTGACCAAGTTGTAGAGCAGTATCGATTCAGTAGGAAAAGACATCTTAAGCAGAAAAATATCTTGAATGAAACCCCTAAAACGCTCACTCAATTAGGTTGAATTTACGTAGATTTTACATCTTAAAACGCTCTTCACGAGGCGAAAATGAGAAATTTTCATTTTTATGACTTATGGAAATGACTAAAAGTATTTTTAATTCATTAAATTGAAAATTTCTCATTTTTGCTTCGTGACGAGCGTTTTAAGATGTAAAATCTACGTAAATTCAACCTAATTGAGCGAGCGTTTTAGGGGTTTCATTCAAGATATTTTTCTGCTTAAGATGTCTTTTCCTACTGAATCAATGCTGCTCTACAACTTAGTCATTGACTTTTTTCACATACCTAAAATAGTTTTTAAAATAAAAATTATAACTCCTAAAGTTTCCGCTAGAGGGCGTTGAAAGTTGTCTCATCGGATAGGGCATGGTCCTTTTACTACACCTAGACTCCACTTTCATGACTATATCTATAGAGGTTCAAAAGTTAAAGGGGTTGGACCACTTTTCGTGAGACACCCTGAATATTATATATTATCTGGTATATAATTATATATAATTTAAAATATAACTGATTGGCGTATTCTTTTTTTAAGTTTCGGTATCCTCCAGTACATATTTAGCTTTGATTTATTCAAAAAAAAGCCTCACGTAAGAATTTAGAAAGGAAAAAATCTTGTTAAAAAGTTATGCTGATCTCAAACTGTCCGTTATTTGTCCCCTTTGTTTTTAAATGTCTCCTCAATTTTTTACGCTTTTTATAAGTTTTGATATCTTTTTTGCAATTTTTCATCAATTTACTTCAATCGTTTGAAAATTTTCTGTCAAACCAATGTATTAAATGATATAGAGGATTTTAACAAAACTATACACCCGACTGAGTATTGCAAAAATAATAGCAAATAAAGAAATATCGCAATTGATTTAATTAATAACACTAGTCGACAAATTTTAACTCTTTTTCCCTAACAAAAATGAGATTAGGTATTTCCGACTAATTTCAGGATGTAGAATTCAGAAATAGTTGTGAAAAAGCTGCAGCACGCGTACAGTTTTGTTGTTACAAATATGGCACTAGTTCTGTAAAATACGGACAAAAGCGTTGAAAACACTCATTTTTAACAATTAATCTCATTATTTTAGCATAAAATACTATCATAATTAGGATTATATACATGTTTCAGATAATATAAAACTAAAAATCAGTAAACATTCTTTAAATACGATGCAATTTTATCACCTTTTGTCTCTTAAATGGCGTTAAATCTCCTCTTTCAATGAACCAAGAGCTGTAGCTCAAAATTGCTATTTCTCAGTGACCTATGTATCGAGTAAATATCCTAAGGGAATCTTTACCCTTGTTTATGATTGACTTCAGTGAGATTTTCCAGAAATAAGTACAAACGTGGATGTAAAATATGAATTTTAGGTGATGCTCAACATTCTATGGCTTGGTAAGACTAAAGAGAACCTTCTATTGGGATTAAAACATTTTTATCGGTCCTATTTTCTAAAAATCATCTTACCACTCTCCTAAAAACCATTTTCGAGCTTATAATGCGTTTTATTAAATTCCTTCATAAGCAGGGTCGAGAATTCTTTTTTAATCAGAGGTTCATACTGACTTTGAGTTTGCCTTCACTTAATGGCGAAAAAAGTCCTTTTAAATACTTTTTGAAATGTTTTTCTGTATTTGTCATTGATATCAAATAACTAAGATAATTTGAATGTCCTCCCCATACTATAGGGATAATAATTTCTATAGAACTTCTATATTGACTCTTACGCATTTAAAAAGAGCCACATTCTAACTTCTGCAACACACGTGAGGAGCCCAGATTTCATTTTAGTCACCTATTTGGACCCAAATCAGTGGGGAAAAACCTTTTGCCACTTTTTCTGTAAGATATTACCGTTGAATTGTAATTTAAACCGTACCCAAATTAAGCAAAACGTATTGTACATAAATGTGCAAAATTTACACTGAAAACTAGTCAATTTTCAAAATGAAATGCAGTACAAAAACATCGCCACACTTTTAAAAGAATGTCTACATACTGAGATACTAGAAATAAGTTAATTGGAGGGGATTGCAGGGTTGCTATTGGACAAAAATGACGCTTAAAACGCAAAAATTAAGAAAAAAAGCAGAAAATCGAAAATTTTTGTTACGCAAAAATGGGACGTGGTGGAACTTTTTTACTTGCAGATATTTAAATAACTACATGAGTTAGTTATGAAAATAGTAATTTGGTTGTTGTTAGGAAAACATTGTCGACTAGTGTAATTATTATAAAACTATTTAATTGATGCACTTTTGTGTTTCTACCTCCTTCCATTCGCCCACAATGTCTATTGTATCATTGTTTAGTTTTAAGTACCAACAACCATTTTTAGAAGCTATTTCGCCCCCCTAATGCATCCCATATATGAATGCTAAAAAATCCCCAACCAACAATTTTTATTCTATTCCACTACAGTAACACTACTATAATCTTCAAAGAAGCATATTAAAGTGATGTCTGACGTTCTTAAAAAATTTCAGAATTTTTTTTAATAATAGAAACCTTTCGACAAGGTATCGCAATCGCTTTATTTACTTGTTTACTTTGAAGTCGTTTTTTTACCGAGAGTATTAAAAATTTACCAAACTAATTTTCGTTAATGTTATTGTATTTTATATAAAATATTTTTTACTAATTCAAATTTTTTGGAAATGATCTATTTCAAAATCATTTAAAGAAATCTTCATATATTACACGATTTTTAAAACATGACTATCAAAAGTGTATAAGACAAGAAGCACTTGAACTTACCGAAATTAAAATTCCACAATTGCGTATAATGCATTTCGACTTCTTCAACTCTGGATAATATTCAAAAAAAGTTCGTATGAAGCTATATAACGGTCTTCCCGTTTTCTTGTCTTCAGTCTTCTGTTGACTCATTCTTGTGGTTATTCTTTCACTCAATATAAAACAAATTTTTCCTTTTCAAAAACTTTAAAAAAAGAAACTCATCGAGTAGTTACCGACAGAAAATGAATATTTAGTGCTGTGAAATTTGTATTTGCTTTTATATAACAATAACTTTAACCTCTTCTTCTACCAAAAATGTTTAAAATTTGCATATAAATTAGCCTTATCCTCTTCTTTTATCAAAAATGTTTATTATTTGCATATAAATTAGTTTTACCATCTTCTACTACAATTGGGGAACTTATTATCAGTTAGCTTAATTTTAAATAAATTTAAAGCCTCATTTAAGCTTTACTCATTAATTACAAATTATTATTTTTTAATTAAATAGATTATTTTCTTATTCACTCATATTCATCAGGTTATTATTTTGGTTGAGATTCGACTTAGGCATTCGTTTTGATAGAAATCTGGAAATTGAAATACTTGCATCAAAAGTCATTTGACGACAATACTATTGTGTAATATTAAATATATAGTGTGTAGTATTTAAATTGGGAACAATAAATACCATCTTCGGAACCAAATTTAAGCATTTCAGTCACATTTATTGTTGTTCCGGATCGGAACTCAAGTTTTTTAAACCCGGTAAAAAATTTTTCGGAGCAAAGTAAATGGTTTCCTCCTTGTTAAATTTGGTTCTGGAACGAAAGTAAATAACCAGAGGTACCTTGAATTTTTCTCGGAGCAAAACTGTCGAGACGGAGTTTAGTTTGGTTCCGAGAGGAAATCTCGGTATCAAAGCTGCGTCGACTTTTGATCCGGAGAAAAAATGAGGAGTTAAAGTCAAGTTTTATTTCGTTACGGAGGGCACAATTTAGGCTGAATTAAGATCCGTATGAAAATTAAAACATAAAGAATCCCAAAGATTTGTTCCAGGAAAAAACTCAACTTTAATTCGTTTTAAGTGTAGTTCCGGGAACAAAATCCAATTTCAAAAGGCATTTGGTTCTAATCCGGAAGAAACGAAAAATCAAATTTTAAGTTTGCTTTTATCGCGGAGAAAATAAAAATTTTTAGACTGTTGAACTTTGTTCCAGGAGGAAATAAATACCTTAAAATCACAGTTTCTGAGTTTAGTTTCGTTCTTTTTGCCATCCCTGGTCTCAGCAAATGTTTGGTTGGTTATACTAATTCCCTTAATTTCTTCGATTTGGGAACCACTGTTCTATCGAGAGGTACCGTTATGCCTTTCCGGAGTGTCCAACTCAAATCGAGCTCTTAACAGAGCGTAGTAATTTGAAGCTTTTTAACTCTTTATCAACTGACGGTACTTACAAGTCCCACCAACTTTAAAATTACATAGAATAACCATCCTTACGAATATACTGACGATACTTTGCACAGGAACACCCTTTCAGTTTTCCTCTTTCCTCTTTCAGTTTTCCTCTTTCCTCTTTCAGTTTTCCTCTTTCCTCTTTCAGTTTTCCTCTTTCAGTTTTCCTCTTCCAGGATAAAATGCAGCACTTTGTTCCCTCAAAAGTAGTTAAAGTCAAAAGGGAAGTGTATTATTTTTTAAGACTTAAAACTGCGATAAAAAGACATGTTTTTTTGGTATTGTGAGAATATTTTATCCCTCTGACAGTACTCATAAGTATCAATTTAATATATATGGGTCTAGCAGATCAAATTTTAAAAATATAATTATTTTATTTATGTATATCCCTTAATTTTAATTTTAGTGACTCAACAAATATTTGCACGAAAAAAAATTGCAGAAAATCATATTGGAGTAGATAAAGGGTTAAATGATTTATTTGTTTTTACTTATTTCAGGAGTTCAGTATGTGACCTGATGAGTGTTCTGGCGATCACCATACCGTGGAGATTTTTCAAAGAGAAAAGATGGAATCGTCCATACCAGATCTGCAATGAGACTGAATATTTTTCGTCATGTGATATTCTGGAGAAGGTGTGATCAGTAGCGAAGTTTGAGGTAGGTTTTGGCATAAAAACGCAGCTGTTCATGCGTCGGTTTCTCACTGGGCTATAAAATAAACTGGAGTGACAACCTCTGATACTATAACAAGCGACCGAACGTGCCGGCGCGGAAATTACAAGTTGCCCCTTTTGCTTAGTAAAAGAGGCAAAACAAATTTCTCCATAGACTAGCATTGTGTGAGCTGGACTTGGTACTTTTAAGGGGTTTTATTCAAGATATTTTTTTTGCTGTAGGTGTCTTTTCCTACTAAATCGATGCTGCTCTACAACTTAGTAATTGACTAATTTAGTAAATCTATGATAGAGAGAGTTTTTAATATAAAATTTATGACTCCTAAAATGTCCACTAAAATGCGTTGAAAAATGTTGCATCGGATAGGGTATAGTCACTTTACTATACCTAACCTCCCATTTCATGACTATATCTGTAAGGGCTCGAAAGTGGGGAGAAGACAAACTTTTCCGCGCAGACAAACTTCGATAAGGTGTGATGCGGTTTCCAGTCTAGGTTTCCAGTGCGGCTAGACAGTCCCCATGAATCCGAATAACTCCAAAAAGTCTAAAAACAGCAGAGGGTCGCAAAGGACCTCGTCCTTTTTAAAATCCAAACAAAATAAAATGTGATCAGGAGAGGCCTCTCCGGAAGAACACCAGTTGCATTCCGGAAAAGTCTTTTGTCCCATAGAAAACGTGAGAGCTTTTGTGTGGACTCCAGTTTGTTTTATAGCTCAGTGCGGTTTCTTTACAAAACTAAGAACGTGTTCTGACAAAACTAATATTGAAGCAGGATTTTCGTAAGAAAACTTCTTAAAATTTTAATTTTATAGATCGGATAACATGGTTGCTATTTATTATGAAAAAACTATCTTGGATCACTGTTAAATAGATTCGTGTTGTTAAAAAGAAAAGATTCATTAATTATTTTTAAAGCGTTTCTCAAACAAAAAAAGCTTGGAAAAAAGAGCGAATAAATAATGAATTATTCTCTATGATTTTTGACCAACCTCTTATTTTCCCGAATCAAGAAATATTTTCCATAAAAATTCTTAAATTAATGTGGTTTTGTTGAAATAATTGGTAAAATAATAACTGAATGTTTAATTCCTATAATTCTATAAAAACAAATTCCTCAATAAAATTTGGATGAAAAATCAGACCTACGAAAAACATCAATAGTAAACGAGAAATGTTTCCCCATAAAAATTCTTAAATAATGTGGCTTTGTTAAAATAGTTGGTAAAATAACTGAATGTTGAATAATTCCTATAATTCTATATATTTTTTTCGTTAAAAACAAATTCCCCAATAAAAAAATGAACGAAAAATCAGACATCTACGAAAAAAAAGGCCATCAATACTACTACTTTTATTTTGGGATTTTTTTTCAATTTTCTTACTCTAAATTGCTACTTGTAATATTGAGCACATAGTTATACCCACAGAGTAAAGAACTTACAGAAAGTCCAAGTGGTAGTTTTCTTCTCGCGGGGACGGCTCCTCCAATCAGAAGAAGGCGAAATGGCGAAAGTGATTCCTGATTGGATATGGAACTTTTATACTCGAATGCAACTTAAGTTGAGCCTGACGTCATGGCCACGCGGAAGAAAATTTAAGTAAACAGAAAGCCTGCTGGGTTGCTAGAAGCTTATTGGCTTGCGAGTTTGAGAGCGAGTTGTAATACTACGCGTTACGCCACTTGAAAAAAATAATAACACTGATCATTTTATGCATATCGGGATGAAAAGATGCTTAATATACGTGATTTAAAAAACTAATCATTATTCAAAATTGAAGCTCTAAATTTCACTCTAAATTCAGACACCTCGAGGGGAACTACTTTCTTTGGTTGCTCTCAGCATATTTCTACATGCTCAAGTTAAGTTGTAACTGAGTATAATAATTTCTCCCCACATAAAAACTCATTTAACAAAATTGAAAGCAAAAAACCATTTTTAGGTTTCTAAAAATAGTTAAAATCTAATGTTAACAAATAGGAATATAGTGTTAAAGACTTAAGTTGGTTTCTGAAATTTATATATATTTTTATAAATGCTCTTACGCTAAGAAAGCAGGCTACATCAGTTTAAATTACATTTTTAAATTAATAGTTTTAAAATTTCATTTTCAAATTAAGTTTTTAAAGGGGTTGTCGAACTCGCGGTTGATTTTTTTTAAATTTCAGATTTTTGGTTCAGAAAGAAAGTTAAGTTCCAGTATTTAAAAAAAATTGCACGAACTTAAACTTCCCTTGCGTGTACAGTCAGTTTTACTTAAAATATATTTTCTGCAAACCTCCAAAGATATGCTCAGTATTGGAACCTAATGACATTAAAAGTAAACTAAACGTTATAGCAGTAGTTTTCTAAATGTATAATTTTTACATGTATCAAAATGTTAAGGGACGTTACATTACACGATGTTTAAAAACCCAATAGCTTATTTACTGTTGTCTGATCTGGAAACGTTTTTTGTGTATAATTGCACACTCAGTTTCAAAATTCAGTTCTGAAGCATTCACGGTTCTGTAAAATTACATAAAAATGTTGAAAATTTAATGATTCTAAAAATATTTTTCTTTACAGAGAAAAAAAGATTTGTGGACCGAGCTTTTCACGTCCCTACGCTTTTCCTGTTAATTGGTCTTCATTTTCCAAGTTCTACGCTGCTGAGCTGTGAAGATTTTGACAACTGCGCAATAGGACGAACTGTGAGTGGAATACTTTGGTGTCTGTAACCAGATTATTTTCCAGTCTGCCACTATACTTGTAACCTTTTAATTGTAATAAAGGTTTGATGTTTCTTAAAGTTGTGTTTCTTACATACGTCTCCTTGCCAGTTTTCTAGTTGGGGCTACTTGGTTCACGTCGCTCAGAATGAGGATGCGCGTGGACTTAGTATAATAGGGACGCGCAACTATACTTAGAGCGCATGCGCGAACCAGGAAAAGGGTAGTAGTTGTAGCCAACAAGGGAGCCAAGCTAAGTACAAAAGTCAGCCAAGGAGTAAGGGGGTTATCAGGTGAAAGTAGGAGAAAGCTAGGTACAATGTCCAAAAGTTAACTCTGGACTTGGTTGAAAAGATCAAGTTTGAAGTTGAGCTTGGTTGACAAGTTGGCTTTGAGATTTTCCAAGTCCAAGAATCGATTTAGAACTTGTGATTCTAATACAATGCTTGAAAAATTCCAAAAGTCAGTTTCAGATTACTAAAGTTCCAATTTGACTTTTGGAATTTTTCAAGCATTGTATTAGAATCACAAGTTCTAAATCGATTCTTGAACTTGGAAAATCTCAAAGCCAACTTGTCAACCAAGCTCAACTTCAAACTTGATCTTTTCAACCAAGTCCAAAGTTAACTTTTGGAATCAGTACCTAGCTTTCTCCTGCTTTCACCTGATAACCTCCTTACTCCTTGGCTGACTTTTGTACTTAGCTTGTCTCCCTTGTTGGCTACAACTACTACCCTTTTCTTGGTTCGTGCATGCGCTCTAGGTATACCTGCGCGCTATATTGTACTAAGTCCACGCGCATGCTCATTCTGAGCAGCGTGGACCTAGTAGCAAGTGTTTGAAGTTGAAAGGAAAACAAGATTTAGAGACACATATTTTTATTAAAACAAAATGGGAGGGTTACAAGCATTGTGGGTTAAAGAGTGACATACCGATTTTGTACAACATATCTCGTTACAGAAAAGATGGACGCCATACTGAAAACTGGTCTGAGCCATTTTTCTCCTTTGCTCCTGTAAAAACAAAACTAGTTAGAACACAACATGGAAGAAAGAATGAACATTCAAATCATTAGTTTTCCTTCAGTGTCCCTATAAACATTGTAATTATATATTTGTGGGGGAAATAAATTTTTCTGAGCAATATTTTACGTTACCAGAAAATTAAACAATTCTTTGGTTTCTTTTACCCAATAAAAAAACGTTCGGATTACAAACGTTTGGAAACAATGCAAGATTTAATGGGGCAAATATCAGTATTGAATGAAAGATTCACTTACAAATTTGTTCGTAAAGAATAACTCTGATTGCTAGTTAAAAAGGAAACTAATCTAAAACTTAGGATTTTAAACTATTTTAAAATTATTATTAACTCATTTTAAAAATAGCAACTTTTATTTGCACATTTTTTGGATGTAGTTTTTTTAAAAATTGGAATCAAATACTTAATATCTCCATCAATTAATTCAAAATACAATAAAAAATTATTAACTGGTATAACTAGCAGGGAAAAAAGCTATACAGATATTTCAATTTTCTGTTACACGTAACTTTTAGGATTAAACGAAAATTATGAAACTTGACTCTTTCTAAAATTTGTTACAAAATTAAAGCAAAATGAGGGTGAAATATAGTCGCCAGGGAACATTTTATTAGTTTAGTTATAGTTAACGACAGTTATCCTATATTAAATATTCCTACTCCTAAAAAACTTTAAGAATATGCCGTGCAGTTTATAAACTTTTTTTAAATTTTATGATCCAGTTTATTTCATATCCCTAAAAATTTGAATATAAACTTTAAAATGGGAATCGTATTATGCTTATCGTAAAATGAACCTTTTTTTTAGATATTTTTTAAACAAATTTTACGATAAATAGCATAGCTCCTTTAATTTTCAAAATTTTGCTTAGCTTTTAGGTCAATGCACAGGAACATGTGATTTCAAGGATTTTCAAAAAAACTTTTATATTTTTACCTATAGAGGTGTTGGAGTAATTTTAAAATTCCGCCAAATTTTAGTATAAATTGCTATTTTTAAAAATATTTTTTTATAAAATTAGGGTAATTTTTACATACAAAAGTTATTTAAACTACATTGGTTAAGAAAAAATATGTAAACAAGTTACATATAATGTTTTTTAAAAACCTTCTCCCAACGTAGGCAGTCGCCTTAATTAATAATCTCGGGATCATTATTTTCAAAAATCTAAAGCGTGTATTTGAATCAGAAATACAATCAATTTATCTTTTACAATTAGCCCCAAATTAAGCTCTGTAGGACTTCGTCTGAAAAAATTAGTTCATTTTGTAAGATAAAAGACGAAGTTAAAACTGTCACTTCCACGAACAACTAAGTATGTATTCAACAATGTATAACAAGAGATTAATTTAAATGCGTTCTTTATGCTATGGAATAAATTTCAAAAGGAATACTTTAGTTTTACTGAAACATTGAATAAAAATTTGCGTTAAAATATATTTTAACTTTAAAATATTTTCAAAAAGGTATTAGTTGCGTCAAGAAGACTAACTTTTATGTAAATTTGTAGCTTTTAACTTTAACGCATATTTTTTGTATTTAAATCTCGCGTGTTTACATTTTTACTCAGATTGTTGGAACAGAGGCTTAATAAACTATTCGATTTACTTTGGAAATTACTTTTAATTTTACATTTTAAAAACATAAAAAAATGAGCTAAGAGTATTAGTACCTAAACGAAAATTGAAAAATCATCTTATTAATCTGAATACTTTCTTAAAAAATGAAAGTTTGATTTTTTTTACTTTCTTGGTATAAATACTTACACCCGGATGTGTGCATATTGTTTTATTCTAATCAAAGTTAGTTTTATTATTTTTGGAGATTAGGTGGATAATATATTCTGTATTATAAATCAAATCCATTTCTAAACTTCACTGGATTATCATTTCTCACCTCAAAAACAAACAAAAAAGAACTTTTTGAAGAGGGTTGGTTTAAAATACAATAAAAGATGTAAAATGAGGAATAACTTAAAACTGAAAAATTACTTTTACTTTAATAGTAAAATCATTAATTTATAAATTGTTAAAAATACATATAAATAGGTACATATAATAGGTGCTATACAGATTGAGAATTTGGAGTAAGAATTTTGTGAAAGATAAAAGTAATTCAAGCGTTCCACATTATTCCAACAACTAAAACACGTCCATTTCAGAGTACTTTAAATTTCAATTCAGAAGAGATTACAAGAGATTGAATGTTTTATTACTTTTTTACTGAGTTAGTGTAAAACATTTTCAACTTACAAGGATTTCTAGTATCTTGATACGAAGCTGATCCATTCAAAGCTGACTTCTCAGTTTAGTTTAAGTCCTTTTCGGGCAATAAAAGCAAAGGGTCGAGATCAGCAGCCATGTACTCCAAAGATTTTACTCCTCGTGTATTTCCTGTAACAAATAAATCGAGATTTAACTTCCAACCCTGTCACTACAGAAGAACTTTAAATGAATGAAGTTAGATTATTTGTTACATAGTGGAGTGTACATGGTGTTTTAACAAGTCCATACCTGCCAACCGTTCCGATTTTCAATTCTTGATCGAATATACTACAAATTACAATACAATTTTAACAATTCAATCGTAGAGAATAGAAAACAACTATCTACTTTTAAATAATTTGGGATATGTGTATGCTGTATGTATTTTTATTTGTTTATTCAAACTGTTTTGTGTATTCTGTTCTTGTTAATAAATTTGAATTTGAAAAAAATATTGAAAAACTTATCAACAGAGAGATTATAAATATCACAACACGTTTAAAAAAATGTCCCGAAATTAAAAAATGGAAAACCGGGTTGAAAATTGAAAAAGAAACCGTAAAAATCGGAACGGGTTGACAGCTATTTAAGTCCAACTATTATTAAAAAGGTTCCCTACATGAAATACATTTAAATAGCTAAACTACATCCTTTTACGAATTTTAAACATGTACCCTTACAGTTTCAAATCAATGTTAAACAAATCTTGGTAGTTTAACTTCAACTTGATCAACCATTAAGTGAAGGAAAACTTAGAGTAGAGGTATTGAATATCTGATCAGAAATGAGATTATTTCTTATTAAAACTAAACGTTTAAAACTAAATTTATGATTACTAGCCTGTTACTATCCCTGTTACAGTTAATGTGCATAATTTGGTAATGGTAAAAATTTGGTAATCCCTTTGTTAAAAGTTTGAATCCATAACCCTTCTTAACAATCGAAAATGCGATTGTTTATCATCTGCCTTTAATAAAATTAAGCGCGTTGACCATTAAATACTTTATACTTCAATTTGATAGTAATTTAAAATGGAAGACTTAAGTTATTTGTACGAAATTACGATTTATAATTTCGAAAATTTTTAAGCTGAAACGTATTATTTACAGTAAATATTTAACTGCATTATTATTTGCCTTATTGCGCTTAATCTTTAATCAACTATAGAATAACATGTTATCCTTTAGAGAGTGATTACTAAAATAATAAATACCTCTTAATTGCTTGCTGAATAAATCTCTTACAAAAAATAATTCTTTACCAAAACATATTTTGATTGCAAGAGAAATCTACTTTTAGTTTGCTACATTTCATTTTCAATAACGAGTTATTTTTTGAACTGTTCTTGGATCTCTTGCTGCTTAATATACAATTTAAATAAAACCCTTAAAACTTCTAACAATAAAACTGAATTTAAATTGGGAATATATAGTTTTATACCAAGACAGTGGTATCGAAATATTATTTAAATTAACTAAATAGAGTTGCCGAAAGAAAGCATCTGGAACTTGATACCAAAAACAAGATCTGTGCTCTCTTTTGGTGCTTTATATAATTAGTATTTTTCTGTTGTATATGTGTTTTCATTTTTTGAGTATTTCTTGATATTTGTTTTATTCATTTTTGTATTCTACTTCTATTCTATTTCATAGTATTTAAAAATATTTAAGTGTCATGTATTTTATATTTTATTGTTCGAAACTTATATTATTTATGACAAATTAATGAAATTAATAATTAGAAAATGAGTAGATTAAAAGCTCTGGCTCGTTTCTTACGTTAATGGTAGTATATTTGTAATAAAAAAAGTTTAATTTGGTCTACAAGATTTTTAGTGTCCCCCACAGCTTTGAATGATCAAATTTGCACTGCATTATACTAAACGATATTTGAATGATAGCAACTTGGGTGTCTTTTCACTTGTGCATCTTGGAGTACAAGAGGTACCACCCAGAGTACAAAATTCCTCACGATGGGTGCAATAAATCGCCAAATTTACTCTGGATGTTAATTTTCAAGCAACCCTTCCTGGTAATCTTTTCAAATTCCATTTCTTTACGTCATTCATTATTTCAAGCTCAAAAATATTTATAACCTCTTTTAGGTCAAGGCTAAACTGGATTATCAGGCTTTCGCATTACGTGAAAAGCGATGTTACGGAGAAGGCTAACGCTACCAGCGCCATCTGTCAATCATGGCATTTTTTCTGACGGGGAAAATAATCATTAGTTGGTTGATTTCATATAACTCAAAAATTATCATTAGAAATACTCTTCACTATTTATTTATTTTTATTATCAACCAAGAAATATGTAGCAGTCTAATCAAATTTAAGGGCTTTTAAACCATTATTAAATTAAAAAATTTTGAAGAGTCGAAGCAAACCAACCATCTAATTTTGGGTAACTCAAAAGTGCTCTCAAGCGGTAAGAACGGGAAACTTGAGGTAACGTAGGCTTTTTTAATCTTTAGGGTAATGAATAAGCCTTATAACCTACGGTTATGATCAAGTTTAGCCTTGTTTCGATGAAATCATTCTATGCACCGTTTTAATACAGGGTGTCCCCTGTCCCACGAGAAGTGGCCCAACCCCTTTAACTTTTGAAACCCTAAAGATATAGTCATGAAAGTGGGGTCTAGGTATAGTAAAGTGACCATGCTCCATCCGATGAGATAAGTTTCAACGCTCTCTAGCGGAAACTTTAGGAGTTATAATTTTTATTTTGAAAACTATGTGAGGTATGTGAAAAAAGTCAATGACTAAGTTGTAGAAAAGCATCAATTTAGTAGGAAAAGACACCTTAAGGAGAAAAATATCTTGAATAAAATCCCTAAAACGCATGCTCAAATAGGTTGAATTTACCTAGATTTTATGTCTTAAAACGCTCCTCACGAGGGGAAAATGAGAAATTTTCAATTTTTTGAACTAAGAATACTTTTAGTCCTTTACTTAAATCATAAAAATAAAAATTTCTCATTTTCGCCTCGTGAGGAGCGTCTTAAGACGTAAAAACTACGTAAATTCAACCTTATTGAGCGTGCGTTTTACGGGTTTTATTCAATATATTTTTCTGCTTAAGTGTCTTTTCCTACTGAATCGATGCTGCTCTACAACTTAGTCATTGACTTTTTTCACATACCGCAAACAGTTTTTAAAATAAAAATTATAACTTCTAAAGTTTCCGCTAGAGGGCGTTGAACGTTGTCTCATCGGATAGAGCATGGTCACTTTACTATACCTAGAACCCACTTTCATGACTATATTGGTAGGGGTTCAAAAGTTAGAGGGGTTGGGCCACTTCTCGTGGGACACCCTGTATGTCGTTTATTAATTAACTCTGGGAATAATTGAAATAACAGAACTCAATATATCATGAAAACTATAAATAAGTATGGAAACTATTAAAACTATAACAATTATATAGAGAAAAATATAATTATTTCTCTGAAACTATTGAAGATATTAAGGGGACTCAGTACCAAAAAAATTTTTTTCTTTAATAACAGGATTTTATTATCTTTTAAGGTGTTAAATTATGTATTTACTTCATACTAAATCATTTTTAGCACAAAAAGCGAGTTCAAAAATTTATTTTTTAAAAAAATTACAAAAAACCTCACAATAATGGCCAAAATTACCCTAAATTTAAATTGATACTCCTCTCTTAATATGTGTTCTTTTGATTTAATTTTTTGTGTTAACATAGATCAAACATATATAGTCGCTTGTAGGCATGGAAATTTGAATATCTATAAAAGTTTCTGAAAAAAAAAATTCTGAAATTTGGCATTTTTTTCCGAAAAATATCCTAAGTTTCCACTTTACTGCTCCGTAAAAAAAATTCTAATAAATATATTATAAAATCCATGCCTGAAGATGTTAAACAGGTGTTACTGATAATGACTACAAAGTTTGAAGTAATTTGGATGATTAGAAAAAAAGACTTGTGATTTTAAACATTAAAAACCTTGTTTTGAGAAAAAGCCGTTTAAAGATAGAAAACTAGGCTTCTTAACACTATCTAGGCTTCATAAATCTCAAAATTTTCACACTTAGAATCCCCGCATCATTATGAAACTTGGTAGGAATAATTCTAAGGGTATTATCTTCATTTTTATTGCAAAATCTCAAATTCGATATTTTGACAAAATTTTGGTACTGAGTCCCCTTAAACCACATACATAAAATTGGAGATTCATTTAAAAGTTAGTTTCAAAATGGAATTTCTTTGACAGATTTTTTGCAAATTTTTAAAACTTTCTATAATTTTGGTGTTTATAATGAAGTTGAACGTATTATCACTAAAAAACCCCAAAAATTCAGTGATATTTATGGTGTTTCTCCCCTTAACCTTGTCGTATTTAAAACATACTCAAAATTAGGAATTTTAGTGAAAGAAAGTTCTTAAGAACAACAACAAGAAAACAATTCCTTTAAAAAAGTTGATATCCAATGTCACTTGTGTTCTTTAAGCACCAAAGACTTTATTTAAGTATTTTTTTTCACAAAAGAATTAATAGATAAAACTCACAACTGTAACGGCATGGATGGGGGTCCACTATACCCACTGATTCTTGCATCATCATTGATCTTTCGTCAAGGAGCAAGACTTCTTCCAAAAGTGTCCTTTTTCTAAATCCACTGAAAATACATACTGAGGTAAATTTTTCTTTTGAAAAAATTAGGTTTTGCATTTTAATGACATTGGGAAGAAAGTTATAAAGCTGCATTGATTGACCACTCAACGAATTTCAGAAAAAAAATATTTATTTTTTATTAACCCAAAACACCATCCCATCAGTTTATATACTATGGACTGTATAATATCAAGATGATTCTTGGGTAAAATTTTGAAATGTATGTTTTAAGATAACTCGGAATTGTTAAACTTTTTGGAAAATATTGATTTTTCGAAAAAAAAGTGATAATTAAATAATTTTGATGAATTTTTATATTTTAATAGAAAGAGTAGAGTGTAAGCTTTAATTTGGCACCAGAATCAGCTCATTTGCTTGAAAAGTAGTTGCGAAACATAATTTTTGTAACTCGTCAATCAAAACATGGAGGAAAATGTCCAATTTTTAGACATTTTTCCCGAGTCCCTTTTTGAGTAATAGTTCTGAAAAATGCCATTGGTCGAGTTGGCGTGGAATGAGTCTACTACTTTATTTTGTTTCCTCCATTTGCAAAATAAGTTGTTGAAAATCTAATACAATTTGAATTTATTCTTACAATACTCTTTAAATCTGAAGATAATGGATAAAATAATAACATAAACAACGGTACTTTAGAACTAGCCGGGGAAAAATCTCTAAAATAGCACATTAAAACACAATAAAAATTAAAAGAAAATTGCCATTTGAGATATTTTTGATATTCTATTATTTTTTGCGATTTAGCTCATAGCAATAGAAATTCAATTACAAATTATTTCAATTAAAATTTAGGTTGTTAAATTTTTTGCTATTGCAGTACATTAAAAATATCCCTTGCTATTTAAAATTAAAATATCATGCAACTCATTCTAAAGAATCTTCAAAAAATATTTTCAAACATTGCTACGATACCGGCATTTCAGTAGGGGACCAGTCTTTCAAGGTTTTTCTTTTCATACATATTTCAGGGTTGGCTGGATTGAACCCAATTGGGGGTTTTTCAAGAAAAATCAAGATTTTGACAGTTTTAATATTGAAGAAAAACATCGAAAGAACTACATTTGAGTGGGTTTTTTCAAAATTTTAACCAGGTTTCAATAAATTTTTTTTATTATTGAATGGGCTTTTCAAAATTTAGGACGTTTAAATTTCAAAGTTTAGACTAAAAATTAAAGATAATTTTTTTAAAATTTCAGTGTTATTTTTTCAAATTTAAATAGATTTCTTTCAATATTGTGAATTGGTTCTTTCAAAGCTTAGGATATTTTTAAAATTTAAGTTGGTTTTTTAAATTTGGGTTTTTTCCATTATTGAAGTTTTTTTTTCAAAATTTAAGGCGTTAAAACAAATTATAAAAAATTGAGGATTTTTCAGGTTTCAGTTTTTTTCAAATTTAAATAGATTTTTTTCAAAATGTAATGAGTTTTTTCAAAGTTTAGGATAGTTTTTAAATTTTAATGTTTTTTTAAATTTAAAATAGGTTTCAAAAATTAAATTGTGTTTTTTTTTTCAATTTCAGAGAGTTTTTAAAAAAATTAAATAGGTTCTTTCATTATTCAGTGGGTTTTTCATTATTGAATGGGGTTTTTTCAAAATTTAGGACTTTTAAGGTGCAAACAAGATATAAAAAATTAAGAAGGATTTTTAAAATTTCAGTGGGTTTTTTCAAAATTAAATTGATTTCTTTCAATATTGAATGGTTTTTTCAAAGTTTAGAATATTTAAAAAATTTTAGTGGGTTTTTCAAAATTTAAACCAGGTTTCACTGCCATATTTTCTAAAAGTTTTCTATATCCACAGCAGAGATGAATTTGACGTCAAGTTGGAAATTTCGATTTATTAAATCTCTAAAAATAATTCATAATGTTTAGGTCTGTATGAAGAGCAATTAAAAAATAATATTTCCAAAAGTTTAGCTACTAAACAGATACTTGGATGTTAAATGAATAAATAAATAATTATAGCATTTTTACTTTTCTGCTAAATTTCATATCAATAGTAATTTTTTTCCTCTGTTTTAAAAAATTTGTTTAGGGCTTAAAGGGAGAAAGAATGAAAAAAGGGAAGAGTATAAATTTATATGCACATTAAATGAATTCCTTAAAAATGATTAGTTAACAAACCCATATCCTAAAAAATTATAATGGTCCACATCCATGGTCCTCTATGCAGATCTGTCCTTTAAGCAATTATTTTAACCAATCCAAAGACAAAATCTGACAAAAAATCCCATAAAGGTTGTTTTCAAAATTTAGTGGATTTTCTTAAAAGTGGTTTTCCAAAATTAAATGATTTTGAACATAAAAGTGTTTTTCTTTTTAAATTTAGCAAGTACTTTCAAGGTTGAATCTGTTATTTTAAATAAAATGTACGATTTTCAAAGTTAGTCAGTTTTTCCAAAATTAAAATGTAATTTTGAATTGAAATGTATAATGTATTTAATCTCTTTTAATTTGTATCCCGGTTTTACAATGAAATAATTATATTTTAAGCCACGGCCGCTTCCATCAGAACATTTTGAAGTTCTTGCGTATTATGCCGTCGACCGTGCCGTTTAATCCGAAAACGTTATCAAATCATATTAACTTTCCTATAGCTGTGACGCTGAATTTAACGGCTCCTGAGCGGTCGACGGTATAATACATAAGTACCCATTTTGCAATGACTAGCCTCTATCGGTTCTTTCAAATTAAAACGAAGGCAAATAAAGGTCAATACTCAACTGTTTTCGTGGGATCTGAAATTCGGCAACGAACTTAAAAGTAATTTGACGATTTACAAACAAAATGCAAAGCTGAATGAATAATAATGCATTGAATTTCAAATTCGTTAAATTAAGGTCTCATAAGTTCAATTTTAGTTGCAAAACTGAAGTCGCAATGTAGAAGGAATGAAGGGTTATCATGTTATACTATCCCGTCGACCGTACCGCTGAATCCGAAAACGGTAAACAACCCATTCACTTTTCTATGGTTGTGCCGCTGAATTTGACAGTCACGGAACGGTCGACGGGATAAATTATAAGTACCGAATGAAGTCTTTACTAAACTTAAGAATTCTTACTGGAAGATCTTACAAGGTCGATTTAAAAGATAAAAGTAATCAATATAATGCAGAAGGAACCTAGCATGATGAAATTAAGTGTTTTGAGCGGATTTTTATCTAAAAAATTCGGGTTCGATCTTTCCTTGTTAGTACACCCGTCTCGATCGAAACCTTTTTTATTTATTATTGGTACAATTTATTATAATTAAGCTGGTAATATCGTCGGATTAAAGGCGAAAGGCACTAAGTCACTTTTTGCTGAAATTCTCCGTACGAGGTTATGCCAAGTTTGGCGATCATTTTACCGTTCCCATTCTAGTTATAGTGTAGAAGAAAAAGTTAAAATAAAATGAATTTTTTAAATTTTAAATAGTGTTTTATATATTTTAAAAGCTGGTGGATTGGATTGGATTTGGTGACGTATATCCTTGCCTTGTGGGCTTTATCTATCAAGAAATACAGACATAAACATAATTTTTCTTCCACCGAGAGAAAAATACATACAGCGCAAGGCCGGGAATTGAACTATCACAAAACCAAATTTAATTAATTTGAAGTGTAAACCGTATTTTACTTATTTAGATGCGGATATTATGTTTTGATAAAGAGGTATAAGATAGGGCTTAGTCTTTCAGCATTTTTTCAGATTGGTTATCCTTATCACGCTACGCTTATAAAACTTGTGCAAGCTTTTTGTAAATCTGGTGCTTCCTATGAAAAAGTTTCTAGTTTGGCGAGATTTTAGAAATGAGCCAACAACTCCTCTCGTTCGTTGGTGCCGTTCCACCGCTTTCAAAAGATCTGCCAAAAGTGACTTAGTGCCTTTCGCTTGTAATCTGACGATATAAGAGTAGGGCCCAGTAGTCAAGTTAATCATTTCCGCGCATAAACCGATGATTTTTGGAAAAATTTCCGATTAAAAAGGGGGGTGCTGACATACGTAGATCTAAAGAGGGAACAACTTGTATAAGGGTCTACCAGCCGCCATGTTTACCCACAGCTGAAATGATGACTGAACCATAGAGATTTAACTATTAATATCATCATCATTATTATTATTAGATCCTAAAATAATAAACTACTAAATATCTTAGGATCCAATAATAATGATATTAATAGTTAGATCTATATGGTTGTGTGTCATCACTTGAGCTGTGGGTAAACATGATGGCTGGTAAATTCTTATCGAAGCTGTGCCCTATAAAGTTTGAAAATATAGTATCAACATTTCAAATTTCGCGGAAACCCCTCGCGATCATAATAAAAAAACAAATCGGCTGTGCGTATGGTATAATGAAGGAACTATTCTTGATATTCTTGTTAGAATCCTTAGTGGGATTCTGGCGCATTATGATCAAAATTGATTCATGCGCCATAAAACAATAATCAAACCTTAGTGGGATTCAGTGCAAAATTTCACCAACTTCATGAAACAAATTCAATAGTGTTAGGTAAAACTGAAAGCATTAAAAGTTAAGATCGTTTTAAAAACGTACTTGCATTTAAAATATTAAGAAACTAATTCGCAACACACTAGTTAATATAAAAATAAGCATATATCTCTAAATTAAAGGGAATAAAGAATAGATTTTACCTCATGAAACTTGACGCGATGTCCAAAATTATCACCAAAATTATCGTGAGTTAAAGCGGAAAAATAGATCGTTGCCACACTAGAAAAAAATCTTGCAAGCTTATGTGATGCAGCTTCTTCCCCTTAACTAATGTCGTGCAAGGTCACAGAGTACCAGAACAGAGAGCCCCTGCCCTAAGCGATAATGGATGTTGAAAGAGCATGGGGTATGCCTTATGATAGGGGCATTTTTGGCGCTAGGATTGCATCAAAATCACACCTCCCTTGTCTCGTCACGAGAGGTGGAGAAATAGAATCCCATGCGTCAAATGCTCCTATACCTCTTTGTGAGTTGACAGATTGAATGAACAACTCAAATAGCACAAATGTTCAAGATTCATCCAATTTTTGTCATGTATGCCAATTTTTGTCATTCAGGGCCAATGTGGCACCTCAAGAAATTATCCAAAAATTCTGAAAAAATTCACAGGTACTCTCTGGCATCTTAGACAAATTTTCCGCACTAATGCGTCATCAAAATCGAAAAAAAGCTTTTTCCGATACACCCTAATATACAACCTCCCATGCCGACTTATACTTTAAAGATGAAGTTTCCCTCTCTTTAGTTAAAAAAATTAATGGATCGTATACATAAGAAGACAATTAATCCCCATTTTAAAAATTATTGCCCAGAAACTTATTTCCCTTACTGTTGATAGAAAAAACTTGTTCACAATAAAACTTCAAATTTAAATTTTTTGATAATGTTTGGAAACAAACATATTTAAAAACTAACAAGCAGTTGTTACTAATTGCAAATGAAATTTGATTGTATTTTATTTACTTTTTAATTACAGACTTAGAACCCTGGTTTATACAACTTAATAAATGTCTCAGAAACCTCCCTCATAAAAATAGAAATTGAAAACACAAAATCATGTGGGATTTCCGTGTTTTCCAAACCTGGAAAAATAACAAGGACTGATGATAAATGAACTAATTTCAAACCAACACAATTCGTCGAAAATCTGCCTAATTGGCAAGCGCCAAGGTATGGTCCTCCCTACCAGAGTTCGACTAACGAGGGGGGGAGAATAAGGTAAACACAATTCCGAATTATCGGAAAACAAACCCTTCTAATTCCAAAACATGAGAATCAGGTGCTCACGAACTGCAGAGAGCGTTATGCAATATGCATCATCAGTGTTTTGTGGTATTCGCGGTATTGATTTATTTAAATGGAGTTTTGAGAAACAGTTTCCGATAAAATTTAATTTATTTGGAAGAACGATATGGACATGAGAAATGAAGAATGAAGGAATTAATATTTGTAAGGACACAAGGTAACAGAAGTTGGATGTGAAGATAAATTTATCTTGGGATTCATATTTGAATATCAAAGAAGGCATGGATTGGGGGTCGACGATTTATTTTACATGGGGTACAAATAAGTTTGAATTTTTTTCGAAGTCCAGATAAAATAAGTACTTATTACTTTTAAATTCTCATTATCGAATAGTCAAACATGTTTTTGTGCGAGGAATAGGGACCCCACAAAAAATCGCATAAAAAAAATTCGCACCAAACTTGTAATCTAGAGAATTCTGAGGTAGATACCCTCAAATTTAGAAATTCCTATCTGGAAGGATATACAAAACCCTGATTTATTTATTTATTTATTATTTTTTTAAACAAAGTAAATAAAGTATTACATCACCTGGGATCGTTGAACGATCCATGTAGGTGAACAATAAACAGTTGGTTACAATTAGTTGCACATGAAATTACAATAAAAAATTTAGACATGGTTGTAAATAAAAGTATACATTACATGCAAACAAGAAAAAAATATAAGTATAATATCTATCAGGAAATTAGTAGTGGCAAACAGGGTGTCAAAAATTTGGGTTTACTATCTGTCTTAAGGTAAGTAGTAGTGCAAAAAAAATAAGAATTGATTAAAATTACTCTAATAATGCAAGATCAAACAAAAAAGTTTTCAATGTCCCCAATAGAAAACAAAAAGTCTTTTAATTTCTTTTTAAATGCATGTTTGGTTTGACTATTTTGAATTTCCAAAGGTAATAAATTAAAGAACTTAGGGGCTAAATAAAAGAAATTTTTGCAAAAAATAGTTTTTTCAGGTTTAGGTACAGTATATAACACATTAGGTCTTCGGGGATTTATCATGTTTCGCTTTCTGCAGATATCGGAGTTTAAGTAGAGATAGAGACTTGTTTTAAAGTAGAAGAGGTAGCGAATAGGTAAAATATTCAATAGTTTAAAGTTATCAATATTAATGGAATGTGCTTGAGGTGATAACAATCTTATAAATCTTTCTTGGAGTTTACATATTCTTTTTAAATTTATCTGATAATCTCCACCCCATATTATTAAACCGTAGTTAATTCGAGATTGAACCCAAGAGTGATACAGAGTTAATAGGAATTTTCTGCTTATTTTTGGCCTTAGATGATAAAAATTTAGCATTATTAGTCTTAATTTATCAGCAATATACTTGGTATGGGACTTCCACTTTAAGTTGCAGTCAATATGAAGTCCAAGATATTTAATTGTAGACACTATATCAATTGATTTACAATTACAATCATTATAATTGTTACAGTGATAAACATGATATTTAATGGAAAGCTGAATTGGACTATTTTGTCTTAGGCTAAAGATCATGTATTTTGTTTTATCGACGTTTAATCTCAGACAGTTATCAAAAATCCATTTGCTAATTTTAACTAAATCCGAATTCATCTTTTGGTTCAAATCTTCAGCGGAATCGACTGAATATAAAAGAGCTGTATCATCGGCAAAACTTATGATTTTACCGTGTAAATTAAGGTTACATAAATCATTTATAAATATCAAAAATAGCAACGGACCTAAAGTTGAACCTTGGAAAACTCCATAATTAATTGGAAGGCATTTACTTAAGGTGTTCTTAACTTTAACAATTTGTATACGATTTGATAAATAGGATTTTAAAAAATTGTATAAGTGCCCTCTGATCCCCGTTGATGATAGTTTATGTAATAAAATACCATGATTCACTGAGTCAAACGCCTTAGATATATCTAAATAAAGAGCAGCAGTTATTTTACTAGAATTTATACTACAATGAATAAAATCTGTAAACTCCAGTAGAGCTTTTTCAGTATTTGATTTAGGTAGAAAGCCGTATTGATTTTTTGAGAAAAAGTTTGAATTTTTCAAGAACGAAATTAATCTATCCTTAATTAATTGTTCAAATATTTTAGAAATAAGAGGCTGGACAGAGATAGGTCTATAATTTGAAAAATCATTTCTGTTTCCCTTTTTAAAAATGGGTGTTATTATTGAGGTCTTTAATGACTTTGGGAAAATACTTTCATTTACTAAACTATTAAATAAACTAGTGAGAATATTTATATGAGAAAATGACAGAGTTTTGAGAATTTTCGCATCTATTCCGTCTGATCCTGGGCTTTTCTTGGGATTTAGATTACGAATACAATTTAAAACTTCTGCATCATCTATCTCTAGCCACACAAATGAATTTAGATTTGTCTTTAAGTGTTCTTTAAAATTTTCATTGGAATTTGAGATATTGTTGATTGAGGAAAAGTATAAGTTCAAATCGTTTGCTAAATCAAGTTCATCTGTATGATCAGGCAGGGTTTGATTTTTAATGCTATTACCTAGAATGTTATTAATTAATTTCCATTGTTTACGGGTTGAGTTGCAATCATTAAATTTACTTTCGTAAAATAACTTTTTGGCAGATCTGATTTTTTGTTTTAATACTTTAACTGTTGTTTTATAGGCAATTTTGAAGAAATTATCACCTGGGTACCGTAAGGTTTTTTTGTATAGTGCTTGTTTGGATCTGATCATGCTATATATTTCTAAGTTAAACCATTTGTTTTTGTCGAATCTGGAATTACTTTTAGTTTTAGGAATAAAGCTGAAGCTATGCTTAATTGCACATAATTTGCTATGAAAATCTGAGAAAGATGATGCAGCATTAGATTTAGATTTACTAACTTCTTAACTTCTAAAAGAAATATCTTCATTTTTTTCTTCTTTTTTCCTACATATTTAATGTTTATCTCCTTGTGCAATAAGCTAACAAATAATGTCTATAGATTTAATAAAAGGCATTTAACACAGAGTTATACTAAGATTGTAGGTATTAGGTTGTCCCATAAGTTCTGTTACTTTTTACAGAGTTTCGTGTTTGAAAATTTTTCATGAAAAACTGGTTATAGGTGGAGATTTCAAACAAAAGGGATTTTGATATATGTATATTTATGAACATAATGAGTGATTTTGGTAGTTCTCGTGATATTATTTCTTTTCAAAATGGTGGTTTGAAAAAAGATCACAAACGACGATTTTCGCGTAATTTTTTTCTTCTAGGAAAAACACATAATTCATGGCTAAAAACAGGTGTACTGTATGTTTGAAATGTTTAGTTTAAGATGTCATAGTTTCAAGATAATTCGATAAGTTTAACTTAGGAAATTTTGGTCTCAAACATAACATCTTTACAAGAAACTTACCTCAGTAATGTTAGTCATTTCGAAGAAATTTTTACGGAAAAAAAACATCAAAATCAATAAAAAAGCTTACAAAGTACCCGAGAATTCACAATATGCAATATATGTTAAATTATATCTGAAATTAAGTTCAGAAAGTAGTGCGCAATATTCAAGCGTGCAATGTTTTAGCTTATCAGAATTACACTCGCTGAAGCGAACAAAGCAATTATTTGCTTCATATGAAAACACTACAATAAAAAGAACTAGTTTGAATTTAGAAATAAATCAATTCAATGACATTATGAAAAGAGGCTTTCAATGTTTAAACCGTTGAAACAAGCATTATGGTTCAAAAAACATCTGCCTTTAATATGCTTCATACCAGCTGCTTAGAAAAACAATAGGTGTGCTTTAAAAAACACGTGAAATTACCAATATATGAAGTTTTAAAGTAAAAATTTCCTACCTTAAACTTATCGAATCATCTTGAAACTATGACATCTTAATCTTAACATTTCAAATATACTTCTTTTAGCCATGAATTATGCGTTCTTCCTAGTTTTTTAAACAAAAGAAAAAAAATACGAGAAAATCGTCGTTTTTGGTCTTTTTTTCAAACCGTCATTTTGAAAAGAACTAATATCACACGAACTACCAAAATCACACATTATGTTCATAAATATACATATATCAAAATCCCCTTTGTTTGAAATCTCCACCTATTACCAGTTTTTCATAATAAATTTTCAAACACAAAACTTCGTAAAAAGTAACAGAACTTATGGGACAACCCAATATAAAATAGTATTAGTAGTGAATAGGGTTATTTTCTAGGGTGATCACACGTCCCGCTTTTTGCTTGTCTGTCCGGCTGGCCTAAATGTTTCGCTTTTTCATGGAAGTCCCACCAAATCCCCCTTTTTATAAACAAATTGCCACAAACGAGAAAAATGTAGACTAAATTACTTAAACGTATAAATGTATTTTCAGTTTATGGTGTTTGAAAGTATTTCCACCTATCTAATTAATGTTAATTTCATTACATACTACTTTGATATTTCATTTAAATGCCTTAATGTCTCAAGTTTCATAATACTTTTGCATTTTATACGTCTTAAGTATTTATATTTCTCACTTTTGTGCTATGAACTATGCAGAAACAATTTACCTTTCGGTTAAAGTGGTTTTTATAAATCTTTTTTTTTCAGCTGAAATTTCATAAGTTAGAAAAAAGGAACTTATCCATCAACTTTATTAAACTGTAAAAATTTTTTTTTGAATAAACTTATGTTATTTCAAAGATTTTTCTGTATTCAAAATAGAGTTTTGAGTTTACAGCAAAAATATTCGGTGGTTCTTCTTCAAAAATTCTATATTACAGTCGAATCCGCTTAATGTGATCACGGTTAATGTTATCAATCGGATAATGTTATCGAAATCGACAGGTCCCGATCATTCCTATTTAATTTAATGTAAAATACATCGTTTAATGTGATCAACTATGAATAATCACTCCGCTTAATATTATCAAAATTTGTCCATATCCCCTTTAAAACGACCGCTTTTGAGTTCGAGTTTCATTTTGAAGGTCAATTTTTACAAGTAAACATCTGCCCCATGAGAGCATCTGGTGCTTCTTATTTATGAAACTCAGTATCAGTAAGAAAAAGAAAACATTCCGCATGTATTGAGAGAAAACGGTTATGGGGGGGGGTCCGAATCCATGCTTGTGATTGGTTAAAGAAACCAC
The DNA here is from genome assembly GCA_024610705.1 of Tetragnatha versicolor. NCBI lineage: Eukaryota > Metazoa > Arthropoda > Arachnida > Araneae > Tetragnathidae > Tetragnatha > Tetragnatha versicolor. Next base: position 65,656,560 of record JANDEH010000004.1, on the reverse strand, counting down.
CAAGATCGCTTTGCAGATGTCTAATAAGAGATTTGAATTTTCACTTTTTTACTGGAATTCAGATTCTGTTTTAAATAGGTAGTTTATTGGAGTGGAAGGATATAATGGAATGGATATAAGAGAGACCTTTCTATACAAATAAAAATACTAAGTAAGCGATTATTTTACTTTTAATAATTGAACTACTCTTATATTTTCCCCTTAAAATTTTACCTTGTTTAAAAATAGTGTTTGAATACATTTATTACGATTACATTATTTTGATTTAAAGCAAACAATCTAGTTACACTGTTTGCTGTTTTTTATATGAGATCGCTTATTGTTATCGATCGGATAATGTTATCAGTTTAGTCTAGGACAATGGCGATCACATTAAGCGGACTCGACTGTAATAAAAAAAATTCAATTTATTAATACAGAAAATAATAGTAAGATTACAAAGCTTAAAAAAGCGCCCCCTGTATTTTAAGTAATGTTAAATAAGAAAAATATCCATAAATCCCCAATAACGTTACATCATCTATTGTTGGAACATTGTTTTAAAAGCATTGAGTACCACTCTATTACTTGGCAAATTACTTGGTTATATTGTTGCAAATCCCAACTTGTAAAAAATTCTGCTGTCATTCTTTCGTAACAATTTATAACAATAATGAAATTTAATTTATAACAATACTAACTTTTTTTTACCTTTGCAACAAAGCAGAGCGATTTTCAGACAAACATTTTTGTTAGTTTGTGTTTTTGGTGAAATTCTCACTGCGTTATTTATCAACTGATCTATTGCGATTTGATTTACTTTTCCAATAATATTTTTGCTATTGGGAAAGAATGTTTGAAGAAGAGGTTTGCGACCTTTTCTCCCGTCCAAGTGACCTCGCTGTCAAACCTGTGATGGAATCTAAGGAGAGGATCTCATTTCTGCGTTGCTGTGGCAAAGCTGGCAAACGCGATGACGGTTCTGTTCCAAGCGTTGGCGGAGACGGGGACAAACCTTCCCAAGGATTCAACAGATGTCCGGAGCCGAAGGATGGTGTCATCTCCTTGAAGAAACCAGTTCCAAGGTCTAAAATCGCCACCTTGCTGTCTTCTGTCTTCTGCTACGGAAGTAGACAGCCTGGCAGGAGCTCTGGATTGCACGGAAGATCCTCAACCTCTGACAAAACCAAGGCTGGTCGATCGAGGTTCCACAAACTGTTCTTCAGTCTCTTCCCTTGCTGTAAAGTCAACGTTGCCGATTCTGCAAAGCCATCAACAACAGCGGAAGAAACTCCTGAAGAGGAAGAAGACAAGGAGGAGGAGGAACCGAAGAAGCAGTCCCGATCCCACCTGTTGCGCAAGATGGCCACTACACACCACTGGTGCAAGTCGTTAGCCGAGCGCTACTTCGAGATGCAGCAACTCGACAAGGTCCGCTCCGCAACGGAAAGTCTCAAGTTCGTGGGAGTCGAGGAGGACCTTCAGGGGATGTCCAGAGGGTTGTTCCTGGCACAGAAGAAGGGACAGCGCAAGGATCCGGAACTGAGGGAGCAGCTGCTCAGGAGGGACTGGCAGAACCAGCTGCAAGCAGTTTACTCGGAATACACCCGGTTGCTGCCACTCGGCATTGAAGCACAGTACTGCAGGGTGGTGTTGGCTCACTACAACCCAGGATCTTCCATGGCCTGATACTCAAGTAAAAGCAGCATTTATCTACAACCATCAAATAGCCCATATATTCTGCTTGAGCAAGTTTTCACTTTTGGGGCTGGGTGAGCTTTGCTCAGGCCCTCAACTCAATAGTTCTGATTCCTTCGAGGAGTCCATTTCCTCTGTGAGACATTAGAGGCTTGCAATAGACAATACAGAGCTTTACGAACTGTTCCAGCATCCATTCAATAGCTTGTTTGATTTACCTCTTCAGGGTGTCGCTTTGGGGGCTGGGCGACCCTTGTTGAGGCCCTCAAGTCAATAGTTCTGGCTCCATTGAGAAGTCAATTTCCTTTGCGAGGCATCGAAGACTTGCAATAGACATAGAGCTTCAAGAACTGTTCCAGCATCCATGCAATAGCCTGTTTCATTTACCTACGCAGGGCGTCGCTATGGGGGCTGGGCGACCCTTGCTGAGGCCTGCATCTCAATAGTATGATGCAATATTCATAAGATACTCAGCATCTGTTACCTGGGACTTCATTGAATCTGACTGAAACAACAAAAATATGTTCAACTCTGCTCAATAACCCATGTTATTTTACCTGGACAGAGTTTCACTTTGGAGGCTGGGTGATGCTCGTTCAGGCCTTCAACTCAACAGGTGTTCCATTACAATAACTTTGAATTGAAAAATTTTTATGAAAAAGGGGGGGGGGTGGGACTCGACCTGCAGCCACCTCCTCGTGGTGAGTCCTGGATTATTTCCGTTCCTTCAAACGGGACGGAAATAAACGAAGAGCTGCAGAAAAATTCCGGTTACGCATTCTAAAATTTATCTTTGGTTGGTTTTTTAGAGACATTTGCTTCCCCTTTTGTCGGTCGCTTTGTCTTCTTTTTCTTTTTATTGCTAGGACTTAATGTATTCTAAAGCTATCAAGGATTTCTCCTGGGCCTTTATTGATTTTGATTATGGATGATGAAGGAGATGTCTTCAGATAGTTGAGTTGGAAAAATAGACCCAATTAGGTCTAGTCTTGCTATGCAGTATATTGGAAAAATTTAACTTTTGGGGTATCATAAATCAAAATAAAATAATAACAATATTTTTTTAAACAAGTATTGAATAGAAATGTTTTACTCTTAGTCCTGTTCTTTCCAAATTTTCGGTGCTGTCCTGGTGACTTTTTTTGGCACTACTCTTTGGATCATAATCCACTATCCAGTTTAATTCTCTGGGTTTCTAGAAAATAGGGTTTCTAGATTTAAACCTGTAGAATAAGGTTTTATATTGACTTTTTCGTTTTAAAAATATGAATGTACATTTGAAGGATTCTCATTTTTAAACGTATTTAATCCCTAAATTTAAAACCATTCATTCTCTGTGACGCATGCGTAAAAAGCAAGGTTTCTTTCTTCGGCGAAACGTATTAACTGAATTCTACTTAGAGTTTTTGAAAATCTGACTATGTAATCGGAGTTTGCATTCAGGTATTTCTTATTTTACATATTAAATCATTTAATTTATAAATTATATAACACCGATTAAACTTGAACACAATAATCATCATAAAAATAACCAAAATAAAAAATACGCAAAATCATAACAAATCTTATGAATAACCTCCTTTGTTTACGTGGTGTTAATCTTTGGAGTTTTATAACTTAATCCAAGCGAAAGCGATTTTAATTTGAAGCGAAGAGATGCAGATAAAAAACTAAAGCTAGATAAAAAGGTGCATCAGATATATACACCAGCCTCGCACACTCCAAAGTAGAAAAAAAAATCATCTTCACTTCTCAGCCCATATCTGCACTTTTATCTGGGGCATAAAATTCGCAAGGTATGACGGGATCTCTTGGATCATAACTTTTTTATGAACCCCCGAAAACCCATCAAGCGAGCCTTCTACGGTGTTCTTTCCTAATTCTTCCTAATGCTTCAATTTTACTATTAAAATTAGCAGCTTGGGAAGAAGAGAATCAGAGTGTAAAGAAAAAGAAAATGCTTTTTGCATATGGCTCCGAGATAAAGTTTTTTTTACTTAGAGGAAGATTAAACGGGCTGCATATAAAAATGTATCCCACTGTAGGTGATACACAAAGCGCGCCAATATAGTCTTATTTGGCGATTTTTTGCTATTTTGATGAGAAATGGCATTCAGTTAGTTTTCAAGTTTCTGAAAGTATGAAATAAATCTCTGGTCAGTTTCGAACTTTATAGATTTCATTTAGAACCCTTGACCACTGGTTAGTTCTTACATTTTTAAGGCCAACAACTTTTTTTTATCTCTCTCTATCATACAAGTGGGTATGTTGGTCAGTTAGGGTTAGTGTTGTTCTATCCTTTACCACTGGTCAGTTCCTTCTTTTCTTGGCTTACTAGAGTATACAGTCAAACCTATTTTTGTGCGAGGAATGGGGAACGCTAAAAGAAATCGCACAAAAAATTCGCATCAAACTTCGCGAGTAGCTATAAAAAATAGTTTTCGCAGCACATTTAAAAAAATCTATTTTTTATGCGGTGAATAAGGACCGCATAAGAAAAGTATCACGTAGAACCGTAGTGAAAAACTTTTTATGTATGGACCGTAACGCTATCTGCACCCTACAGCTGAATTTGGAAACCGTTTCTATACCTACCGTAGGCTTTTTTTCCGTTACCATGTAGTCCAGTGGTTCCCAACAGGTGGTCCGCGGACCACTGGTGGTCCGTGGGGTCTTCAGAGGTGGTCCGCGAGAAGATTTTTAAATAATTTATCCAAAAAATGTGTGGAAAATTTTAAAAAATAGTTTTTCTAATCACACATTCCAGGAAATAGTAAAAACACTAGATACATAACACAAGTAAAAAACCACACGTCTCGTAAATAAAAAAAATTTATGTTATCTTTCTCTCCTATGAATCATTTGTTCATTTCTATTATTTTGTACAGTTTTATTCAACAGTAGTTTATTACAGAGTAGAAACGAAATGTGATGATGTGGAAAAGTATTTCATCAGATTAATTAAAATTGAGAGGCGTCGGGGTGGTGCTAATAAAGAATCGAAAGATCGGACTTATACTTGGTTCGATACGAAGCGAAGCGTGGAAGTGTTGAAAGTTACTTCAAACTGGGATGCTATGGTCAGACAGAGGGTCTTCGAGAAATCGTGGTATGAAAAGTAGAAAATTCTGAGATAAACTTGAAATAGGTTTGTTCGAAGATATGAGAAAAATTTATTGCCGAAAATGGGAACGTTTTTGAACACATAAATTATTTTCTATTTTTAATAGCTCCTTTGAAATAATTATTGACTTTCAACGCGGTTTCTTTTCGGGAGAACATCTGTAAGCCTCGCCTGCCTCTCGCCTATAGAATTTCCTCTGCCACAACTCAGTCAGTGCATGTCCAGTTTGCTTTTTATGATCAACACAATTCCTGGTTATCTCAATCGTACTGAAGTTTAATTTAAAGCTAAGTACTTTCTTTCAAATTTAAATCTACTAATAAAATTACCTTATTTGTTGGTTAGGAAAAAGAAGAGAAATAACTATTTTATACTGTTGTTTTTTTAAACCTGTAACTTTTGTGTAGGTGTGAACCCTTCTAGGGTTAATAGATAAAAAGGCTTGATAAAAATGGTCAAATGGTCTTTTATAAAAGGTACATTTTTAAATAATTAGATATAAAATTAACATAATGTTAATTTTTCTTTTAAGTTTAATAGATTATTTGATTTTTTCTAAGTTCTATTTAGAAACACAGTAAAACTCGGCTTCCCTTACTTCAGAAAAAAGTCACAATTTTAGACCTTCCATGAGGAATGAATGCACTAAAAACATTTAAAATTTTGAAGGCACAGTTAGGGATAGAGATGGTCCGCGGAGGTTCAAATTTAAGTGAAGTGGTCCGCAGACATATTTGAGTTGGGAACCATTGATTGTAGTCATTCACGACTGCTGTTTCATGAGACCCATGTATGTCTCGGTAGCCAAATATACAAGATTTTTGTTCTAATTTGAAATTTTCATACACCGCACAAAAACGTCGAAGGGAAAATCGCACAAAAAAGGTTCGCACAAAAACAGGTTTGAGTGTATTTCCACTTTCTGGTTCACAAGATGTCTGCCTTATATGCTATACCTTTGACAACTGCTCACTTCTCCCCATTTAAAGCCGAACAAAATATACGTCTTAGCCCTTTAGGAAGCAAGCATGAATGATGTTCGGCTGAATTTTTGACATTGTTAATTCCAAAGTTGCACTAATTATTAGTAGGCCGTGGGGAGCCTAGTGGTTAAGGCATCAGCTTCGAGATCGGAGGTTTCCAGGTTCAGTTCCCGACACCGCTAAATACTCACCGAGTATATGCGGAGTACGTGCTCGATAAATCTGTGGGTCCGAAAGTCCTGTGGTCCTTCATGGCGCAGTTTACCACGGGTCCAGGTGTCTGGAGACTATTTCCCTCCCCTTCAGACACATGTCAAAATTGTGGAGGTGGCGATAGACAGTGGCAGCATCTATCATATATCATGAGGCAGAAGTCGGACTCCTGACATTTATGGGCCTCAATTCCTCAGGAGCCGCACCCCCTTTGCCTTGAATCCTTGTGGAGCTTGGGTATTCCAAGTGGCACACGACAACAACAACTAATTATTAGTATTAATCCACAAACGTATAATTAAATGGGAGTTACAACTACTATTTGTTTTACACAATTGCTCCGACTTTGAATTTTTAACGAAAAACCCGCCAAAGAGATTGATTTGTCCATCTCAACTATCCGCTTTTGGCATCTTTTTGTATTTTACCTGTAGTGGGATTCGTTTCTATGCAAACGGTTTCAACCCTCCTTCGTGCTTGAGAACATAAGCAGGGGGCATAAAGTATGTTTTATATCAGAGCTGGGCTTTATTCGGGTTTCTTAATGTGCTTGCCATGAATTGTTTTTGCAGGACGGGTATTGCATAGTAAATGACTAACTGCGCTGTAAAATTCAAAGTTTTTTATTTATTTGAGTGAAGAATCGATTCAAGATGGATGGTGTCGTTTGGAAAGATAATTTTTCTTATCTTGTGGTTTAGTGCGTGGTAAATAACTCAACAGAACACCGATTAGTGTTGTTGTAACAACATTGGCCAATATCGCGAATACATAGAGGTGTGTAGGATATTTTGGAATCTTTATTCATTTATTTAAAGCAAGGTTAAAACATTCTAACTAACGTTATTTAAATGAAATAATTCCGTAAAAATAAACAAAATTTTCTTGACCCGTTTTGGGATCAATATAGGCCGATATTTTAGAATGAGTTGTTTAAGAACGGCCATTATTGACTGAACGATATTGGAAGATGTTTTTGTGCTTCATGGAATATGACAATAAAATGACTTATGTTTACCCTTTTTAGAGTATTTCAAGGAATTAGCATCAACAGCAATAACAACATGTTTATCCTTCTAAATTTAAGTACCAGATTCGATTCATTAAATTTTCTAACGAGAAAAGAAAGTAACATCACTCACTCACTCACTCAAGCTCTTCACGCCGTATGGCGCATAAGGCATCCAGCCCACCCCTCCATGCTCCCCGGTTTTTGGCCCTGGATCTGGCTTCCTCCAGTCCATCTATTCCAACCTTCTTGAAATCCGCCAGCATCTGTCTCTGCCATGTCATCTTAGGTCTCCTCTTTTCCTCCTGCCTTCATGAGCCCAGGAGAGCGAGACGTGCACCAATTTCTCCCTGGGTGTTCTTAAAACATGTCCAGTCCACTGCCACCTTCTTTTATTTATTTCATCCTCTATTGTTGTGATGTTGGCTTTTTCCAAAATTACTTCATTTCCGATCTTAAGAGGTCAAAATATTTTAAAGATTTTCCTGAGACAAACATTTTGGAAAACTTCTAGTTTTTGAATGTCCGCTTTTCGTAGAGATCAAGTTTATGTACCATATAGTAAAATTGCGCGAACTATTGTTTTGTAAATATTTATTTTTGTTCTGATTTTTATATTTGAAGATCTCCAAAATTTATCCAGGCTTTTAAAGGATGTTTTTGCTTGGATTATTCTGCTCTTTATATCCTTTTCCACACCTCCATTACTATCAAGAATAGAACCAAGATAGATGAATTCATCTAAATTATCAATTTCATCATCATCAATTTCTAGTTTTCTTTCAGATTTCGCATTTATTCTCATTGTTTGGGTTTTCTTTTTATTTATATGCAATCCCACAGTATTTGCATATTTATTGAAAATCTAGAAAATAACATAGTTCTCATTTATTAAAATTTTTCCAACTTTTAGTATTTTGTAACTCACACAAATTTAAAAAATTTAAATATCCGTGAACATGTATCTTTGATACATCTCTTTTAAATTCATAGTATGCATTTAAAAGAGCTTTTAAAAATTAATAATTTAATTTTAATTTCCTATTATTAAGTTTTTACCAGCGATGTGAAATTAAAATAAATAGGTGAAAAATAATAAGGAAGTTGCATGTGTCAGATTTTCAAATACAAACATGTGTTCCGTATGGTTTTTTGTATGGTAAAATGAAATATCTAGTCAGTTTTCCAAAAAAATGTACAGTTAATTAAATATTTTAATTTAAAAAACGAGAAAAAAACACGTGACTGAAAACGTTTATTGTTTAAACTATAAGATGACGTCAACAATAATGCCATCAACTCCATTGCTTTACAACAATGTTTAGTATAAGATGACGTCACATCCAAACACTTGGCGTTTTCGCGCGCTTTTAAAAAGGGGATTTTTGTTAATTTTTTTGACAATCAAAAAATTTCTCGATCGGCCTCAAATTTTGGGTAGTTGCTTATTTTTGAAAGAGGAATCGATTAAAAAAATAAAAAAAAATCATGCAACTTCCTCATTCCTTACTTTAACAAAAAGGGACCGTGTTTATATTTATTTACCCTACATAAATTTATTTCCATAGTTTATTCCCTTTTATGATTTTGAAATCATTATAGGATTACATCTAAAAACACTATATTCCAAAAAAATTACAACCGCTAAAACTTCCGCGTATAGTTCTTGTAATTTGTTTTTAAACCCAAATTAACGAAGAGTGAAGCAGATAGGGTGCAACAAGTCTAGGACACCGCTTTGTCAATGATCTTGACAATTAACCTGTTAAAGTCTTTGGTTCTTATAAAAGCGGGAAACGAGTAAGAAAACCAATAGGATAACTTTTTTTTTTCCCAAATGCGATTTAACCCATTACTGCCTGACGTCCCTTTTTAGGGACGTTTTTTTAAAAATCCTCCTATTTCTACAAAAATTGTTCCTTTGAATCAAAATTATCACCGATGTATCTCTGATCTTTATAGAACATAAAGAACACAAGAAGAAAGCAGAATTTTAAAAAATATTTACTTTTTTAAAGTTGGAAGGTAGAATTTTTCAGAAAAGTCCTTTTTAAAAAATTTTAAAAGAAAAAGCTTAAAAATCCTAGTCGTTATTTAAAAAAAATTTCAAAGCCGATATATATTACTGTTTATACATTAAACCAGTTGGGGTGTTTTTTTATTTTTCCAAAATATTTTATCTTGACCTTATTTTGGACCCTCGAAAAGCGTCCCTAAAAAGGGACGTCAGGCACGAATGCCCCCGTGGTTTTCCCCATAGTGAAATGCTAGTGTTTCCTTATTTTTTTCATAAAAACACGTTCGATTCTTATGAAATGAATTAAATAACTGATATTTATGAAATTACTTGAATTTTAGCTAATAAACTTATTATTTTTGTTTATTTTTTTTTGGAAAATACTGTTATTTCTGCTAAATTAATGGAATAAAAAGTATTAAATTATAAGCAATTAATTAATTTGTATAAATTAAAAGGAATAAATGAATTATTTTACTATATTTATTACTTATGCACATACATTTCGGTTATATTTTAATTAAAAGTTGAATAATTATCAGTTATAATGACTTTTTGTCATTAAAATTGCCAAAAAAGTCGCATTTAGGATAAATTTTCGGCTTTTTTTCTAATTAGATGTCGCTAATCATTGTGTTCTATACTGCATATCAATTTAATCATCTGGCTTGCTAATGCACATCTCACTAATGCTTGATTTTTGGGGATAAATTTGTGTTCCGCACAATAAAATTAAATAAAATGAAAAAAGTATGGGCATTTTAAAGACTTAAACTTCACAAATTGAGATATTCTGATGGATTTGAGGTGTGTAAAAGTAATTATTACTTAATATTAGGTAACATATAAACAGAGAATGCCTTTTTCAATTAAAACTCTTAATTAATTTGCAATTAACACATATTTGGGAGGGAAAAACGTGTTTTAGAGCTTAAAAATGCTCAAATTACGTTATTTAAGGTTAATTTTACAGTTAATTGGATAAATTTATAATTTTTTTGTTCATATTCACGTTACAGTATGGTTCCGATCACTTTTGCTGCACTTAAAAAGGTGTAGAAGATGTTTTTGTGGCTTTAAAACAGTTAGTTTTCTACCCTGCGTTTACTATAGGGAAAAAACACGGGGGCATTCGTGCCTGACGTCCATTTTTAGGGACGTTTTTTAATTTTGGTGTAGAAATTAAAATTTTAACCTGGAATTTGTTTCACTATTTTTCCAGTTGTTTAGGGGCTATTTACTATGTTTCTACCAAATATTTAAGAAAAATAAAAAGTTGGGCATTAATGGGTTGCGTATGTGCACATTATTGAATTACTCCCTTTTCTTTTTTTCAGAAGTCGACAAACATAAACGGTCCTTCAACTTCATGATTATCTTTATTTTTTTGTCGGATTCTTACTTGTTGCTGACAGTGGCGGCTCGTAGCTAAAATTATAGGGGGTGCTGCACCAAGTTGACAACGTGTATCTTAAGCGATATAATGCTTAATAAACCTAAAAAAAACGTGGATAAAAACTAAAAAACTTTACTGGGATTTTCTCATGATAAGACAGCAAGGAAAATTTCAGCTGTTGAAGTTCACTTACAGCCACATATTTCAATTCTTTGGGCTGCAATCCTTCACTATTTCTATTAAACAAAAATGTGGAAAAAATCAAATAAAACACATAGGAACAATATTATAAGAACATTCACCCTTATTAAGTCAATTGTTTTTAAATTTTGAAATAACTCATAATTGGGTAATAATTCAGACTACCTATAAAAACTTTTGAAAGATTACCCCCAAAATTTAAAAAATCTAGGTTTTTCTTTACATTTTTCATATTTCATGAAACTTAAGACAGAAAAGAGGGAATCAAAAAAGCGGGTCATCTGGTCACCATACATTTAATTAACAATCAAAAACATGTCACTTACCTATTAACTCATTAATCCCATCTTACCAAGATGTTCCTCGCGCTGAGAATATTAAAAACTGCCGAGAGCGGATTCAGTTTGTTTTGTATAAAAAAACCCTGACTACTAAAAAGTAAAAAAAAATATACTTATTTATTGAATAGAAATTCAGAATTGTTTCTTACTTTGAAAAGAAAATATAAATAAAAATGAAGAGAGTGAGTGTGAAAAAAGCTAGAAAGTCAATGTGATTTATTATTTGAAATGATTGAAATCGGAAATTTTTTTTTCTTATCTCTACAATGCTCACGAAAGAAAAACGATAATTCTTTTTCTCGGCGTCGAGGGCTGCTGAGAAGCAGCCCCTTTTTCCCTAACACCTAACAGATTCGCGTGCTAAATTCTTGATATTTTGATTTGATTAGATATAGCTAACTCTCAACAGTTTCCATACCCTCGTTTGGTACATTTCCGGGGGCTGTCGACCCAGAAAGAAATCTATTGGCGAGTCGGCGGCGGAGTATTTTGACTGTTGTGCGTAAGGGGAAGGAATGATTAATAGCATTACGGCTAACAGCAGAGAATTATAAATTGAAAAAGGGGGATTAAGAGAAAAAATAAAGGAAAGATTAAAATATTTTTTAAATATTTTTAAGTTAAAAAAATTGGAATTTTGGGAAATTTTGGTTGGGGGTGCTGCAGCCCTGCAGCCCCTATGGACGAGCCGCCACTGGTTGCTGATGTTTTCTGATTTATTTACCCTGCGATGTACCGTTTTTTTATCACGGATGGAGCATTTGTGCTTTTCCTGGGTTCGACAGATGCGTTTGCTCAAGCAATTTCACTCTCGCTGTTTTTGTTGAGTTCTTTAAAGTTTATAACTGCTCAAAACGGCATCTATAAAATCATTCCTCTAAAAGCTTTCTATGTAAATGTTCTATAAAGATCCACTTGAAGTAAAGAAATTGTTATTAATCTTACAATTTGGGAAAGATCGAAAAGTTAGCCAACTAAAAAAAGAACAAAAGTTCGTCAAACTGGCTTTAGATAGAAGTTGAAGTATCTTACTGGTTTCCCGTTACGGGAAAAGTACCAAAAAATGCATTGTATACAGATTGCGACAAAACTTTCGGGTATACCTAAAAGTTTGCAAGTTTTAAAAAAAGCAATGTAAGGACTAAAAAAAATGCTGTTTCTTGCAACGAAACTACACTTAAGCTAAGTAATCGGTAAAAAAAGTTTAATCACATTAAAAATACAAAGAGAAGGAAAAGTTATCCCGAATTTTAAAAAGAAAGAAAAACAATTACTTTTCCTTTAAGAAAACCCAACACACAATGTAACGAATAGCATCCGAAAAAGTTCGTAAAATTCCCCTTCAGAGCCCAACTAACGTCATTTTAATGACAAATTAATTAGCACAGTGACAGGTTCAGAGTTCAGTAAAAATACAGCTTCTCGGGAAGTTTTTTTTCTCCACTCCATTTAAGGCGTGCCACGCGCTATTAAATCTTATTGAGGAGAGTCCTGGGACTTTAATTGCTTGTGCTAACGCAAGCTAAGTGGGGGAAATTTTTATGAAGTTATCTTTCAAGAGATGGTTTCCTCTAGATAGCGATTTCTAAAAGCGATGAAACGAAGATAAGGTTGTTGAACGACAACTCAAGTTAATTAATTTTACTTTTTTGTTTCATAACTTCTTAAACTTGAAGTAATCAATCATCATAATCACTAGTCAATTTCAGTTTTAAGTGCTTTCCAGCATTTCAATTCACCAACCTTATTAATTGAGCTATCTTAGAATTTGCAGGGTGTATCAAAAGTATCTTTTAGGTTTTAGTTGGAACGAGTTTGCTATACCCATAATTAAAGGACCATGGAGAACCCATTGAGCTGAATTACAGCGCCCCTAGCTGAGAAATAGGAAAAGTTGAAAAAAATTAGCTAAAATATAGCATATAGAAAAAAAACTTCCAGGATAATTTTGTTATTGAAATTAAGGAAAAAAATCACTTAACAAATTAATTCCTCAAAATATTGTGAACGTTAAGGAGTTTGAGATTGGATCATGTGCCACCAATCTCTGACGTTTATCTAGCTAATAATAAAAACTTTATAACAAAATGTAGATTTAATACTAATATTGAATCGGGAACTCCAGATTCCCATTAATTAGTCAACCAGAAGGAACGCAACCAGATTTCCTTTCAGATCACAAAAACAGTCCCAGTTGTTGAATCAAATACAAACCACAAATGAAGATGATGGAGTTATCGTTATCACAAATCTTTATAATCCCAAATGAAATCGAGTGAGAACAAGAGACTAAAAAACCAATGGACGCATCCACAATTATTACATCCACTTGTAGAGAGACCGATATCTCAGTATCCTAGATCTTTTGTCTCCTTAATTACTTTCAAGCTTTCTCGGATCGGATGAGTTAATGAACATTTTTCAAAGCTAATGAGGTTATCTTTCCACTTTTGTGATTTCATGATATCGCTGCGTCATGGTTGCTCGGTTACGTTATTTTTTGAGGGTTACTTTCCGTATTTTGTGCTGTGTTCTCCAAACTCTCGGAGAGTAAAATCTAAGAGCACATACAATCGTATCTAAAAATTTAAGAATAGTTTACTTTTTGGTAATAATCAATCAAATATAAGTCTGTTGCGAATGAAATTAATTTCCTAGGATCACCTAAGAGTGCAAATATGTAATTTGTGAACAAATTACCCTTATAATAAGGGGGTTACTGAGGACCTCCATTGACAATGAAGTTTGAGCAGATGTCTCTTAGTATCACCTAAAAAATCATACTCTAAGATAGTCAACGCAATTATGGGGTTCAAAAATTTCAAATAACAGGGAATTTTTTCTTAATGATTCTCGTCTGAACGTTTTTGTTACATTTCTGACCCTAGTAGCACTTATCCTACCAAATATGTCAAGTTTACGTAACTGCAACGAGAAGTAAACGAAATTTGGCCGTACATGACGAAAATTGGATGAATCTTAAACGTTTGTGCTGCTTGGGGAATGTGTGTGGACCTGATGGAGGGCCACTGTACCCCTTATGGTCATATGGCTCAGACAAAGAGACAACCAACCCAAAAAAGTATTAAAATTTAATTTTTAAGAATTAAATTAGCATTTCAATTTTAATTAAATATATAATTTGGATACTCGAGTGTTTAATTAATACTTTAATTAGTATCAACTCTTAACATAAACTTAACAAAATAATTTAAATAAATCAATTCTCTACATATTTTTGTAAGTCAGCGCTACTAATAAAAATTTTCGTCTCGCTCTGAGAATCGTATGATATCTACTACTGAGTTTTACTTCCCATAGCGCAACGTAAACAGTTATTTTCTAAAGCAAGCGAGAAAATACAATTTAAATCAATTAAGACTATGCTGTACGATGAACCATTTTAAAAACGTTAAATATATTCAGGTTTTTCAGTCGCATCGAAGTAATTTCAAGTGAATCTTGCATTCTCTCTAAGTCAAAATGCTAATTGTGCCTCAGTGTTCTTAAATTTTCAATTAAACTCCACTTAGGCGAGTTGCTAAAAAGAAGATAAGCCAGAGACACTCGAATTCATTTTAATTTAAACTCGGGAGATAATTTTTTACCATTTTCGCAAACAAAGGAAAACTCTTCAATTAATATTAATTCAAAATGAAAACTAGTCGCTTCGGGATACCAGATAAAAATGGAGATTTATCTTCTCGTTGGATACATACTTTTTTCTTTTTAGGAGAAGATATTCAATATCTTTCGAGTCTCTTCTATGTGCGCAATAACTGGGTTGATTAGAAGGAAAGTGAAGTAAGTCCAACATTAGAAAGATTGAGATAATCTTGGATTTTTGGAGTTTCTCTTTAGATACTATCTTTCATAGGTTTGGCCGGAAAACACTATTTTTGAAATCACTATTGTAATAGTGCGGAAAGGACAAAGGTAGGAAAGAAAGTAACCTCAATCAGTTTCTCTTTCTCTTGAAATGTGGACGTTGGGGAAAGAACCAGGTATCGCAACTTTAAAACCAAGTTTATCCGCTAATTCACAAAGCCCGCAAGGTTTTTAACATTTGATATAATGCGCATGCATGCGTCACAAAGAAATGACATCTTATAGTAATAAGTTTTAAAGTTACTGAATCCCGGATGGAGAAGTGGTAGGATGCCAGGGTTTAATTCTTTAAAATTAAGTTTCTCCATGTAGTCACGGCCATATTAATAGCCATCAGTGTCACGATTGACCAGCAGCTAAAGAAAGAAAAATTAGCCTTTCGCTGACTCTGATTGGTTGAATCCTTTTTTGACCTAGGACTTAACACTGACACTGATGGCCGTGAATATGGTTGCTAATGTCACTATGTCAAAATGTCGATTAATTCAGATTTATAAAAAGACAATATTAGGATTTTGATCACGGGTATTTTTTCCTAGTGTACCTACTAAAGAGGGAGAGTCCACTTTGCTTTACACCAAATTTTTTGAGATGATTAAAGTAAAAAAAATCATACGTTTTTATCCCCAAAAAACACATAAAAAGTCTAAAATGAGTTCAAAGTACGGTAATTTCAGTACGAAATTAAGGTATAAGAGTAGAATCCTTCAACCCCCTATTCTCCATGTTAGAATTATTTTATCATGTCTTAAAATTAATTCACAAATAAAATACAATTGAATATTAAGTACCACCCAAACTTCCATTATTGCAAAAACATGGAATGTTGACGAAACTAACGGTTTAAACGATGCCAAACAAGAATCGGTCATTAAAATGGGTTTCAAATAAGCGAAACCACTTCAAAACAAGTTAGGTTAAAGTATCTGGAACGCTAGTTTGGTTAAATTTATATACTCATTAATCAATCGCAAACATATGCACAGCCAAAACTGAGAAAAATGAGGAGCGTTGCAGAAAAGTTTAGCGAACGCTGAGATGAGGTTTTGAAAGTGCTCACGCGGTCGTACTTGATTAATGACCTTATTGTGAAAGAGTATTGCGTAATGCAGTAAACCTCTTTTTAAAAACGAAATAATTAAACGATGAAATTACACATCTGCAAATTTAGAGATAATTTTGAACGTTAAAACTTTAATTTGGTTAACATTTATAAAGGTTTGTATAGTTTTTACTGCAGAATTAAATGTTTTTCGGTGCTATGTCTTTCCGATTAAATTCTAGAAGTATAACACATTTCTGGTATCAAACTGTTCGGATTCTTTTGAGGATGTGCTATGAGCCCTTAGAATTTCTGAAAAAAAGTGAGATGTTCAGTGATTTGGGTTTTGCAAAGCAATTCGAAAGGTTCTGCCTCAGCAGTTAACAGGGGGTGGTGAGCGATAGCGAGCAGGGGGCAGTAGCTCCCTAGTAATTAAAATTATTATCTTTTTTAATTTTAAGTTTTCAAATCTTATTAAAATGTTCATGCGAAAAGAAGATTTTTTTCCTCCAACCCTACCTTCTACGATTTGTATTCCAACCAATCAGAGCAATATGCAATATTTTAAATCAAAGTTACCTGATGAGACAATCATGCTTTGGCTTATATCCATAGAGTTAGTTCTAATATAGAGACAGCTTAAACATCTGCTCCGCTGTTCTAAGCGTGGCCGGTCTCCCGTTTCGCTCTGCCACTCACAATTGACTTTTTAAACCAACTTGGCCACTAAATCCCTCTTTTGGCGTTTTTGATTTCTCGTGTGGATTTTTCATTCGTAAAAAAACTACGGCAAAAACGCCCGCCATGCTCATACCGCCAAGCGCCAAGCTTTGCCAACTTCCAGTTCCTACCTCGACCACTAAATCAGCAATTTTCTCCCTTAAATACTTGTTTAAACGAATCCAAAATGACTCGTATTGAATCAGGAGGGTTCTTATTATATAGTGTGAAGCTTTTTTTAAAGAAATTCCCCCGCAACATTTTAAAAATACAGTTTAAAATTGTTTTTTTCCGAATCCGCGGAATTTAAAAAAATTACAGGTAAAACATTATTGAGATAGAAATTTTTTCTTCACTGAACGATTCGTAATGGCTTTTTTTTTCGAGTTTCAAAATGTCGGTATCTTTTTTTCATCATTTTTCTGGGAAGAAGAGCAGTTTTTATACCTCAAATTCCACCCGCCTACGGGAGCTCCCATGTTAAAAATTTCTTTCTGTAACTCACACAGGTCCGACTCTTTTCGACATGCAGGGTTGCCTTAAGGGGACGCGGTACCTCTGTTTCAACAAAATTCCGAAAAATATTTTTTTTAATCCAAATTAATCTATTTGCATTTTGTCTATAATCCTACAAACTTTCAAAACTTTTCGTTGAAAAATATTCAAGTTGTAGATAATTTTATGTATGAAAGTATTAAGGTTTCTATGGGCTATAGAAACTTCAAAGTCCTTTTACTCCGAACCACTTTTTCAAATACAAATACAAATTAAGTCGACCAACTACAGGCGTAAGCCCAGCAAGGTTGGTCCAGTCCTTTTAACCCAAACTACCGGAATCCCAGTATCTCTCAATTTTTCTCTTGAACTCGTTTACCCCACTTGAATTTACAATTGTTTCAGGCAACTTATTCCATCTATCCACTACCCTATTAAAAAAATAATGCTTCCTACAATCCGCCTTAAATTTTCCTTTATTCAATTTGATATTGTGACCCCTTGTTCTATTACCCGTATTGAAATCTGGTCCCTCTGTGTCCCCTTGCTTTGCCATTTTAAAAAGTTGAATCAAATCCCCTCTAATCCTTCTTTTCTCTAGAGTGAACATATTTAACTTCTTTAATCTTCCCTCATAACTTAAACTGTTTCATTGTTTAAAATGCTAAGGCTTTTTATCTATGGGACCAAATCTCTTGAATTTTTTTTCTGAATATTGTTGGAAGTGTTTTTAACGAAAATTTGTATGGGTTTTTGGATATCTTTGGTAGATGTTTTAAAAAATTATTGAATTGTGAATTTTACCGTTTTTAGAGCTTTTTTAAGAAGGGATTCAAGAAAGAAAATATTTTCAATACTTAAAGTACTGCAAACCCTAAACCGATACAAATTTTTATTGTACATAGTTCAATGTATTTGAATACCAAATTTTGTGAGTGTAAGTCAGTAATTGTAGGAGGAGTAGCATTTTAAAAACACCTTAAATTTTAAATTTCCTTTTAAAAAACTCATAAAATTTGAATTTTTAGAAATTTCAAATTCACATTATGTTTAATTTAAGGCAATTAAATATTTTACCAACAAAAATTATAATAAAACAATGAATTTGAATATTTTTTCCAGAAAGGTACCGCGTCTCCTTAACGAGAAGTGTAAGCTATCTCTATATTAACTAACTCTATGCTTATATCTTACGAAGTGCAATAAGAGAATATGCGGTAAACAATCAGTTCAAATATGATAATTCAAGGAATGCTTGCTAGTTATAGTTCTTTTTGATGCCGGGTAAAAAAAATGCTCATACAAACCCCATATCATAGCAAATCTTTTTTTATTATTTAAGTGATATAAAGGTATTGAATGTTATAAAATTTATGCCTGGTGAAATATTATAATTTTATATTTAGAGTGATAGCATTATTAATAATGACTTAAGTAAAAACAAGACAGAAAATATAGTAATGGGTCAAAAAATTTATTTAAATTTAGACTTGGAAGGAAAAATATTATGCCTCTTTTTTTTTTTGAAATAATATAAATATATAAATATAAATAACAGATAATACATCATATTTACGAATTTTAGAACATAATTGATAATTCTCATGATAACAGACTTGGATGGATGATTCACACAGATTGTTCAATATTTTCATGGATATATTGTTAAATTATGTCATAGTTTTGTATTATAAAAAGAGGATATTGCAATAAAAATCTCTGCTTTTCTTTTTTAGACAATGATAAATATTAAATTGAGTTTTTTTAACAATAATTTATCAACATTTTTCACTATGGAGAATTGCAATACTCATAATTAATCATTTTGACATGGAACATTGTAATTTTAACCATTTAAATTAAAACTATTTAATATTAATTTTATCAGCAAATATTATTGAAAATATATAAATATTGACAGATTGAATTTTCAGGTATGTATGTACGTAAAACTCTAGGATATTGCATTTTAGAGCTCTCTGGATGTTAATTTATGCAACGAATTATTGACATGGATATAGGAATTTAACTATTAAGTAATTTAAGAGTTACTTCAGCTATTAACTTTTCAGAGATTATTGTTGTTGAGGTATTAAGATTATTGAGCTTAATACTGGATTCTTTTCAGACGTTAAGGATATATATTTGCTCTTAAAATTTCTATTGAGGTTGATTCAGTGGAGGCATTGTCCCCAAGTTTTTCGGAATTTAAGACTGATTTTGATAGATTGATTTAATTGATTCTACCATATGGTAGCTATTGCAGTACTTTGACCGATGCTATTTTCGCTGAGTGAGTTAACAATGGTCATGAGGTGAGAATTGTAACTGAGTTTCCATCTTTTTTTACCTTTGAAAATAATCTATTGTTATATCTATTGAGTCTAATTTTATTTAAAATCAATTCTTATTTTCATGCTTATGAAACAGAATTACGGTTTTTAATTGCATTGAATTGGAACTGGTACCTTGATTTATTGTTTTAAGAAGCTGAACAAAATGTTAGAACGTTAAGGACTTTTAAAGATTAGGTATCTATTGTTGATGATCCCATGAAAATCTATTGAAACTTTAGTCAGTCTATTGTAAATTTATTGTCTTGTTTTAATATTATGAAATAAGATAAAGGCTTTTTATTTTACTGAATTGGAACTGATGCCTTGATTTATTGTTTTAAGAAGCTGAGCAAAATGTTAGAACGTTAAGGACTTTTAAAGATTATGTATCTATTGGTTGATGATCCCATGAAAATCTATTGAAACTTTAGTCAGTCTATTGTAAATTTATTGTCTTGTTTTAATATTATGAAATAAGATAAAGGCTTTTTATTTTACTGAATTGGAACTGATGCCTTGATTTATTGTTTTAAGAAGCTGAGCAAAATGTTAGAACGTTAAGGACTTTTAAAGATTATGTATCTATTGGTTGATGATCCCATGAAAATCTATTGAAACTTTAGTCAGTCTATTGTAAATTTATTGTCATGTTTTAATATTATGAAACAGGATTATGGATTTTATTGAATTGAAATTGGATGTGGGCCTTGAAAGAATTATAAGGATATTGAGCCAAAATAGTGTTTAGATATTATTCAAGAGATAGAAAGTATGAAAGGAAAAGTTGTCGCTCATTGATATTGAAATCTTATAAATACTTTTTAGTAGTAAATTTACTCCCTACCCCCTTAGAGTAAAAGCAAGGGTAATCATTGAAAAATACAGGGTGATTATACTTAAGAGTTGCGATCTTAGAAAGCTACAATAAGAGAACCAGGGGTCGAAAATGACCTCAATCTTCACCATTGTTTCCCTTGACCGAGGAGAACAGCTTTTGGATAGGAAAGACATAGCACCAGAATTGATCGATGGGAGATTGCTCAACAACGCAACACCGAACCGCGTACAACATGATTTAAAAGAATCATATAAAAATAACTACTATAGTAGTTATTTTTATGATTGTAGGGGTAGTAGTAGTACATAGTAGAGATAGAGAGAGATAGAAAGATAGAGAGAGAGATAGAGAGAGGGATAGAGAGGGATAGAAAGATAGAGAGAGAAAGATAGAGGGATAGAGATAGAGAGAAAGAGATAGAGGGAGAGAGAAAGAGAAAGAGAGAGAGAAAGAGATAGAGGGAGAGAGAAAGAGAGAGAGAGAGGGAGGGAGGGAGGGAGGGAGGGAGGGATAGAGAGAGAGAGGGGGGAGGGATAGAGAGAGGGGGGGAGGGATAGAGAGAGAGGGGTAAAGATAGAGAGATAGAGAGAAAGCGATAGAGAGAGAGAGAAGACTACCAACTACTATTCTACTACTACAAAGAACTACAATCATGCAATATGATTCTTTTGAAGCATGTTCCCGTGCAGCTCAAGGATATGCGGAGTACTCCACAACGGTCAATAATGGTGCTACTCTTTCCTATCCCCAAACCGCTATACTCGATGAAGGAACACAATGCTGAAAAGTGACGTCATATCGACGATTTACCGGTTCATCTTTTGTAGCGTAATCGCAACTCTGTATCGCTGATTATAACCACCCTGTATTTTTGGGTTCCCTTAAAAGTATTTTGTCGGCTGGGGGAGGGGTTATGATTTAATTCGCGATTTTGACAACTTTTCCTAGCTATTGTTGGATAACCGGAGGTTGAAATTTATTGTATAAGTGAATGAAAAGTTGAGTTGGGTGAAAGGTTGTGCAGAGAATTTGTAAATAAATTAGTGTGTTTTTCCGGTTAGCCAATGATAAAAATTCTTAAGGTTTGCAAGAGAAGCTATTGAGGAAGAAGAAGAGAGAAGCTATTGAGGAAAAGCTATTGAGAAGCTATTGAGCTATATTGTCATTAATTATTATTGAGCTTTTATATTAGTTTCTGATTTTGTATATCTATTATGAAATTTCCAGAATCCAAGAATATTGTTTTTCAAAGATCATGTTTCATTTTTTAAAATTATTGCTTCTCATTTCGGAGTTATCTTTTTGAGTGAAACTATTGAATGAGTGAGTTCTATTGCATTAAATCAGACAATTTTTGAAAAATTTACATATGATATTACAATAGAGGGATCGTGATTGTATAAAAAGTTGAGTAGGTTGAAAAGTTGTGCAGAGAATTTGAAAATAAATGATAAAAGTCCTTAACGTTTACCTATTGATAAATATTCAAATTATATTGTCATTATTGAGCTTTTATATTAGTTTCTGATTTTATATATCAATTATGAACCAAGAATATTGGTTTTTAAAGATCATGTTTCATTTTTTAAAATTATTGCTTCTTATTTTAGAGTTATCTTTTTGAGTGAAACTATGGAATGAGTGAGGAATCATATTCATAGATAATTATGTTGAAGGCATTAATTCTATTACATTAAATCAGACAATTTTTTTAAAAATTTACATATGATATTGCAATATATGGATTATGATTGTATGAAAAGTTAAGCAGAGAATTCGAAAATAAATGATAAAAGTCCTTAACGTTTAGCTATTGATGAATACTCAAATTATATTGTCATTATTGAGCTTTTATATTCGTTTCTGATTTTATATATCTATTGTGAAATTTCCAGAATCCAAGAATATTGTTTTTTAAAGACCATGTTTCATTTTTTAAAATTATTGCTTCTTATTTCGGAGTTATCTTTTTGAGTGAAACTATGGAATGAGTGAGGAATCATTTTCATAGATAATAATGTTGAAGGCATTAATTCTATTACATTTACATGTCATATTGCAATATATGGATAATGGATATATGGATTTTTAAAGACCATGTTTCATTTTTTTTAAATTATTGCTCATTTTGGAGGGTTTTTTTTGTGAAGCTGTGACATAAATGAGGACTTATTAACATAGATAAATAGTTATTCCTGATAGATTAAATCAAAAAATTTTTTTTAAATTACAAAGACTATTTTTCTCAGAACCAAAAGTTGATTTTCATCATGCTATTGCAATATATGGGTTATGGGTATTTTTGAAAAATTACTTAGGTTAAAATTTCAATGTCCGATGTTGTATTTTCTCTTATAACTTAATGTTTTTAAAAGGCTTAGTTCTAATTTGTGAGGAAGAAGAGTTTTACAACTTTTTTTTCTGTGAGAAGATACTGGTGCAGATAGATTAGAAAAACTATTTAGATATTGGAACTGCTTGGAGACTTCTTGGTTGTTTTACCCTAGAAACATTAAACCGCATTAGTTTCTTAATTTTAAAAAATATTGTCAATTGTAAAACTCTCAATACAGTAATCTTATAAAAATTATATTTCAAAAGTTTTCATTCCTTTACTCACCTTCAACAAATTTCTGACTTTTGAAAAGGTTATAACTTTAATCATACTTCTTTTTAAGGATTTTTTCTTCTTGATTTTTATTTCGTCTGAAAAATGAGAAACTGATTTAGAAAAAGATGTATCTAAAGTGTCTTAACTTTAACTTACATACAGGTTCTGTATTCTGTACATCAGTACAGAGTATGATGTTTGTTTTCCACATCTCTTTGGAGATATAACAAAAATAGTTCTCGAAGTAGAAAAATATTTAACAGCCTTAAAAAATTAAAAGTGGACTAAAATCATAGCTAACGCTAGAGATCGTCCAAACAGGATTCTAAGAGACCATGAGAGATCGGCTGGAAAGTGGATAAAAAATGCCAAAAGACAAGAGGGATTAGCAATTTTGGGCTAACCTTTGGGAGTAGAAATAAAATTCCAGAATTAATTATTATTATATGAAATGTGTTAAGTTTATGGCTTTACATGGTCGTTATCAATAGCTAAAAATAAAAAAATGTGAAAGCAAAATTGTTATTTTTGAATTTTGAAGACGACCTCTTAAGAAAAAAAACTTTACAATCTTTGATAATAATTACATTTCCCGTTAAATTTTAAAGCACCCTGTAGAAAAGTTTTCAGTTTCTCTCTATTTCATTTTTCTGGTTTTTAAATAAAAATATAATCAAGGGATTCATAGTGATTAAAATCATAGTAAATCATTAATTTTTCTTCAATACAAATTGTATTAACATAATATGATTAAAAGGTTGTATGTAGGTTAGGGTGTATCGAAAAAAACTTTTTTTTCGATTTTGATGACGCATTAGTGCGGAAAAGTTGTCTAAGGTGCCAGAGAGTACCTGTGAATTTTTTCAGAATTTTTGGATAATTTCTTAAGGTGCCACATTGACCCTGAAGTTCCCCATGTTAATCCAATGGGGTGCGCCGCCAAAAAGGCCGAAAATTCGTTTTTCGCCCCTCATTTCTGCCCTAATAACACGAGGAATGTCTTCCCTCGAGTTATAGACCCTATATAATCTAGGATATCCGACAAAACTTGAATAATAGCCTAAATATCTATATTACGTTTTTTGTATGCTCAAATTTTGACGAAAATTGCGCATTTCCTTGTTTAAATCAGAGCCCCACAATCAACATAATATAGAGATTTAAGTTATTATTCAAGTTTTGTAGGGTAGAATACATCATATAGAATCCATAACTCGAGGGAAGACATTCCTCGTGAGATTAGGGCAGAAATGAGAGGTGAAAAACGAATTTTCGGCCTTTTTGGCGGCGCACCCCATTGGATTAACATGGGGAACTTCAGGGCCAATGTGGCACCTTAAGAAATTGTCCAAAAATTCTGAAAAAATTCACAGGCACTCTCTGGCACCTTAGACAACTTTTCCGCACTAATGCGTCATCAAAATCGGAAAAAAAATTTATTTTTTCGATACACCCTAATGTAGGTTTGCAAATTTAATTTGCAAGGTTTAGTATGGGGGAAAAATCAGAACTTCGGGTAGTATGTTTCTACTTCTACTTTTATATTTTAATTTTCTTTATTTCAGAATAGTTTAAACCCGTAAAAAGGAAAAGGACAGTAGGAAAATGATGAATTAAAATATTTTAAATGGTTTAAATTACCTTTTGTTTCGCCAGGATTGCTATTTTCTTCTTCAATGGGAGGCTGTAAAAACAACTAAATATAAAACACAAGAAATCAGAATATTAAAACTAAAAACTTATAACAGTTAAGAGAATTAATTCATAATAATCTTATTTCGCAATATTAAAAATTGAATGGTATGTAAGAACTGGAACATATAAATGTAGTTATCTGTAAGCAGAAAAGAGATAATACAATCCAATATAAAATAGGGAATAAATTCAATCGTTTGTAACCGGTATTTCCATCTAACTTATAAAACTAATTCTGCTTATCAGGTTTTAGCTGTTCTTTTTTCAGCTAAAATTAAGGGTTATTAAATTAATAAACAATTCAATTATGCTTACTGCTTGCTGTTTATTTTGATCCTGAATAGATTCCTCATTTTCTTTTGGTTCCTGCACAAAATTGAAATATAAATAAACAATAAATATACAGAGTGTTTCAAAAGTCCGTTTCGCGGCTTTTATTTGGAACCAACGTGTCCTAGGGTCACGGAAGTAAGGTCTACCCCTAGGTAAGTGACCCTGGAGAATCCATTGAAATATGACTTACAACGCCCCTTGCGGTGAAATAAAAAAGTTAAAATATTAATTTAAAAACCAAACAATATAGAGCAAACACTTTAATGAGAATATTGCCAACGTTATGAAGAATATTTACAGAAATAATTTAATGAAAATATCGTGAATATTCTAGAAGATATAAGCATGTAAAATAGCCATTTTTCAGGTCTCAATGAAGACAAAATTCGTAAATTTGCAAATTTTTAAATGTAATTGTGTAGTTTTGGGATTTTTAAGTTGAATAAAGGCAAAATTTAATAAAAAAGTTGAGAATTTTTTCTTTTTTTGAGGTCTGAAAAAGTGCTATTGTCACTCTTAATATCTCCGTGAATTCACTGATGTTTTTCCCTATCTCCTATAGTTTTAAAATTAATTTTTAACTTTTTTATTTCTCCACTAGTGGCGCTGTAAGTCATCTCATTGGATTCTCCAGGGTCACTTACCTAGGGGTAGACCTAGAACACGTTGGTACCAAATAAAAGCGGCGAAATGGACATTTGAAACACCCTGTATAATAATTTGAATGTAATTAATACAATCGTTTTGAACCAGCATTTTTATATTCCACCTTATCCAGAAAGATACGCTTATCCAGTTTTAGTTGTTGCTTATTTCAGCTAAAATAGGAGTTATTAAATTAATAAGGAATTCAGTTATGCTTACTGCTTTCTGTTGACTATGGTCTTGCAATGATTCCTCTATTTCTCTTATTTGCTGTAAAAAATTTTTAAACATAAACAATATGCTGAAAAGAGAGTACAACTTATCTAATAACAGTAGAAATAGCTTAGGAAAACATAAAGTAAAGCATTTACCTCATTTCTAAACTAAAACTAAACTCACTGGCGCAACAGCCCTAGTGGGCCAAGGCCTACGATGCCCATCTTCGTTTTCGTGACCGTTCGGCCCTGGGGTGCAAGGTGTTAGGCATGTATCCCGGTTAGGTGGTCATTCTAACGCGAGACCCCCAGTGTTTAGTTCCCAAGCACGCTTGGTCCTCATTTTATCGACCCACTGAAGGGATGAAAGGCTGAGTGGACCTTGCCCAGCCCGGGAATTGAACCCCGGGCCTGTGGTGTGGAAGTGCGATGCACTATACTGCCGTCCTAAGCTAGAACGTCCTAAGTCCATTTTTCAAGTTTTGAGATAATCGAGTTTTTATAACAATGCACCCAGCAAATTTAATGAAATGGACATATTACAAAGTAAATGTTTATGGCTTCCTCATGCACATAGGACTTTCTAGACTAGCTTAAAAGAGGCGCGTGACCGAGATCTACAAGACCACGTCCTTATCTAAAAAAGTGAAAAAATGGACTTAGGACGTTCTAGCTTAGGACGGCAGTATACCACTGAGCCACTGGGGCTTCTTACCGCATTTCTCTCTGGTAAAAATTTTTTAATATAAAGCAATTATTGTAATGTGTTTTTCCACCTCTCTTCATATTAAGATGAATATAAAGATGAATATAAAGATGAATTCGCAGGACGAAAGTTAGTTACATCAATGAAACGTGTGTAATTGTGGACCAACGGTTGATGGTTGAAATAAATTCAACATGTGTTAACTACCTATTTCAGTTTTTTTTGTCTCAGAGAGAGGCCATACAAAAGAATACCAAGTATATAGACAACCCACTGTTAAAATTATCGACAAAGGCAGTTATGTGAATAATCATCGCATTGTTTTCAAATTACTGTGAAAACTTACGTGTACAGAAATTATTGATTAGAGCAATGTTTTCGATAATGCGCGTACCGAGAAATAAATATAAAATATTAAATGCGAAATAATTTGTTTTCTTTTCCCGTGATCTTGATATACAGGGTGTCCCAAAATGACGGCATAAACTCTGCACAGCTAGATTCCTTGTTGGGAGTAGATAAAAACTGCCCAAAGAAGTGCCCCTCTACGATCCATAGTTTACGAGAAAAATACGAAAAACAAAGTATGACGTCAATGCCGGTGCAAGAAAAACACTTTATTGAACAACAGCAGTATTATGCACAATTTAAAGCAGATATTCAAAGTGTTCGCCGTGCATGTCGAAGCAGGCTTGAGCACGCAGTGGAATGGCTGTCATCACACGTTGCAGCATCGCGGGGTCTAATGAAGTACAAGCAGCATGCAATGGAGCAACTAAGTCCATTTGTGTAGTCACAACGTGTCTTGATGCATCAGTTCCTTGAGATGGTCCCATACGGCGGACACTTGGAACATCTGCTTTAAATTGTGCATAATACTGCTGTTGATATGTTCAATAAAGTGTTTTTTCTTGCACCGGCAGTGACGTCATACTTTGTTTTTCGTATTTTTCTCGTAAACTATGGATCGTAGAGGGGCACTTCTTTGGGAAGTTTTTATGTACTCCCAACGAAGAATCTAGCTGTGCAGAGTTGATGCAATTGTTTTGGGACACCCTGTATAAATGTGATACACAGGGTGGTCCTAAATTCGTGGTACAAGCTGGGTAGGGTAGATAGAGGAGACCTAGACAAGCATATTTCGAATAGGAATGGGGGGGCGCAGTTACACCGTTAAAGAGCTAGGACCCAATGTAGTGCGAGAGCGTTACAAAAGGACGTTTCGCCAGGCCCGTTTAACGAAAAAAAAAACATAATGAAATGAAAAAATTTATTACATGAATTACCCCAGTATCCGCACTACTTACATCATAAATTTGATAGAAATTCGACCACTTGCTAAACCGTGGGATGAGTTTTAAGACATGAAATACTAATCTTTTAGCCAAAGAATGGAGTTCCTTTCAATTAGTGTAATAGTATTTTCAATGATCAATGTATGATCATTGAAAATTCCTTCACCGATCATCATTTTCCTAAATGATGATTTTACACTAATTTAAAGGAACACCATTCTTTGGCTAAAATATTAGTATTGCATGTTTTAAAACTCACCCCACGGTTTAGCAAGTGGTCAAATTTCTATCAAATTTATGAGGTAAGTAATACGGACACTGTTGTACCTCATGCAATAAATTTTTTCATTTTAGTATGTTTTTTTTTCGTTAAACGGGCCTTGGCAAAACGTTCTTTTGTAACGCTCTCGCACTACATTAGGTCCTAGCTCTTTAACGGTGTAACTGCGCCCCCCCATTCTTATTCGAAATATGCTTGTTTTGGTCTCCTCTACCTACCCTACCCAGTTTGTATCACGATTTTAGGACCACCCTGTATAAACCAAGACGTGTATTTACGGATCGAATATGCTAAAACTCCCAGCCCTTGAGTTTTTTTATGCAAGTTATAGTTCTTACTTTCATGTATTCATCGTATGGGAATATTGCTGGTCCACTGTACAATGCTCCTCTTATTTGGCATTCTTGCAGTACTAGTGCTTCGAGCCTTTCCTCCGGCTGAAAAGAGTAAATATAAATTAACTTCTTTGTACCATCAATCTAGGGCACGCACTTACAGAGGGTGTCCCAAGAAGGCTATCTCTTTCAACTCTAGCCTTATAGATATAGTCATAAAAATGGTTTCTAGATAAAATACTAAAATCTAATAAATAAATAAGCGCTGCACGATGCGACAGCTATCAACGCCCCCTAACGGTAATGTTAGGAGTCATGATTTATATTTTAAAATCTTTTACAGGTTTGCTTAATTAGTCAAATAAAAAGTTGTAGATCAGCATCGATTTTGTACGAAAAGGCTATTTGCGCAGACAAAAAACTTGAATAGAACCCCCAAAAGCACACTCAATTAGGTTCAATTTACCAAGCCCCACTAAATAGCTCCTCATAAACTCGAAAATAAGAAACTTACATTTTTATAACTTGGATTATAATAAGTACGCTAACATAAAAAAAATTAACTTTAAAAACTTTAACTTACTTTTCAACAACTCTTATTTAAACTCTTTCTGATGAAATTTTTGAGGGGTTTCAAAGGTTGTTCGAGGGAGATTTTTAGTTACATTTTTGCCAACTGCAATTCAGTTAAGGAACGTTTATGTGGATTTCTGTAATTGAAAATCATTTTTACCCTTAGTTAAGACTTACAATGCGTCGGGGATTTCCACCAAGAAATTCTCTTAGATCATTTTCCGTGTCGTTTGTTATTGCAATTAAGTGATGGTCTAATGTGTCCAGCATATCATTATAATCCAAGGACAGATCCAGGTGGAGGCCTCGTGCGTGGGCATAATTCTGCAAAATAATATGTATTACGTAAACCGGAAAAAGCTGTCGTTTAAAGGAACGTCTGTATACAATGTACTTTTTGGTACTTTTCAATTACAGTAAACAGTAAGATATTTGAACTTCTATCTAACGCCAATTCAGTGAATATTTTTTAAGAGCATTCCTAAATTCTACGATTAAATAAGTATTTGCTTACTTTAAGTTGCCATTAATAGGAAAATTAATTATTTTAGATGATATTTAGATTGTACGGAAGATCGTACTTTTTTGATGCATAATAATTTGAATATTGCTAGGGTAGAAATAATAATGTAATAGTAAATAATACGTTTGATTTCTAAATACAGCTTTAAAATATTTTTAAGAAGAAGAAGCAGTATTAGTATATATATTTCTGTACTTACAAGCAGCATTTTTTTGTTTTCATCATAGTGGGTCAAATAGATGTATGACTCCCACGGCTGAAAGAAAAATCAAATTTAAAAGAGGCTCTAAGTACAGCTTAAAAAGATGGAGTTTTTATTATGAGAATTAAATTGAGACAACCTATAGAAAAATAAATTTTTGTGTGTTTTGAGGATTAACATTAATCATGTACCGCCTAATATTAATCATTTACATGTAATTAAGAACAGTTGAAATAAAAAAAATATATAGTCAATGTAAAACAACAAATTTTAGCAAAAAATTTAGAGAAATATATAAATTTCCTTTCTCCATACCAACTTTTCAGACAAAGGGTTGAACTCAATAATAGGATTTGTAAGAAAATGAGTTCGAAGTTTTAACCCATATAACCAATTTCGGTTTGGAGAACATGGTAAAATTAATTTAGAGCGGCAATATTAAACCTTATGACTGAAGTACCATTTTTCAATCATTTTAAGTTTTTGGTACCTTTCGAAAGCTTAAGAAACAAAAAAAAAGGCTTTAAGCTCTTTTAAAATAAAGTTTGATGAGTATGTCACCATTGTACTTGAAAGTAACTGGACTAAAAATAACCATATTTTTTATATTTTATCTAACCTTACAAACATAGAGAAATAGAATTGGTAGAATTAAACGGAAAGGTATACAGAAATAAGATTATGGAAGAGCTCCATGTTTCTATGACTGAAAATTATTTTAGTATAAAAAATGTGAACATATAATGTTTAAAATGTTTAGCATAGAAAAAGTATGTGATAGTTATGGTTTGAAACTTACAGTCAGTGGTTTTTCCTCGAATCTGTCCTGGATGTAATTTTCCCATATCTGATATCCGGCCTGGAAAATGAGTTTTATTAGTGGATAGTAATAATAAGGCGATTTGAATAAAACAGAGGAAAATGTTTGAATTCCGGAATTCCTTTTTATTATTGTATCAGAGTCCCATCAAAAAAAGTTTTTCTGATATCCTAAAATACATGCACGTGATTGATCAACATGCACGCAATTTGTTGCAAAATCCGTTCTATTACTTATTGTAAATGATCTAATGGAAGTCTTTGGAAGATATTTGGACGTAAAATCCTAAAGTAATTTTGAATTGAAATTGGGGACGTTTTATTTTGTGCGTAATTTAAATGAAATGAATAGAAAGAAATTGCAAAATAAGTAACCTTTACAAATCTGAAATAATTTTCCCAAAAGTTTGTAGAAATGCTTACTTGAATGGATCTGGTTTTTGGGTCTGCTGGGAGCGAAAGCTCTTCGTCGGATTCCTTAAGGGATAATAAAAACAAATTAATCAGTTAAACTGTTATAATCATTTAATAAGTATTCGTTCATGTTGGAGTAGTTGGTCACGTAAATAAAATAAACTCAAAAAAGGCATTAACAGCCATATTAAAAGCCATCAGCACCTATGTTAACCAGCAGCTACATAAAGAAAAACTAGCCTTTTACTGACTCTGATTGGTGTAATCCTTCCTTGACCAAGAACTTAACAATGAAGCTGATGACAAGGAATAGGGCTTTAAGGTTATTATTAGTTTAATGAGAGTCCTGTTAACTATATCAGAATGTTGCAACACTTACTTGATCATGTATTTCAGGAAAGGGCTCAGGTATGCCACTGTACTTATCATGTGGACCAGCGATGGGACTATTGGTAGTCTAAAAATAAGTAATACGACTATTATTTATACTTAAGCCTCTCCCCGAAATATAAATATGAAAATTCGTATCTAATTGCTCCAAAAAATCTACGTGTAAAAAATATCCAAGAAAAGCTGAGCACAGAACAATAAATTTACTGTACTCTACAGCAACGTTTCCGGAACCCAGTACGTCAATACGCGGATGGAGAAAGCCTGTTGCGTTGCTAGAAGGAGTTTCGGTACTCAAAAAAGTGATAAAAAGACACTATAAATACATTTGTTTAACGAAATAACCGTATTTTAAAATTGACGTTCTTAGTTTCACTCTAAAATTCAGACACAATGATGGGAACTACTTTGTTAGTCACGTCGTTGCGTTGGGTCAACTATCGTTGCTGTCTAGTATTGATCTTATTTTTATGTTGTTGATTTTAAAGAAATATATCATTCTAGTGAAGTGTTCACGGCGCTTCAAACGTCGAGGTAAAAGTAAAAAGGAGGTGGACTGAAAAAATGTTTAATGAACAAATGTGTTCTCCCCTGTTTTATATATTAGTTGAAGCATTAAAAAAGATGCACTGAAATTTTATTGCTATCCCGAACTGGTTTCCCGAAATAACTGAATTTCATTGATTCAGGGAAAAATTTTCGCCATCAACCATTTAGTATTTTGTCTTGAACCCTCTTCCCTGGGTAGTTTTGAACTTTAACCCCTTTTTTATTTTCATAAACCAGTTTTAAATCACGCCATAACAACGTTTGAATCACAATTTTTTTGGGATTTTAAGAAAATTTTCCCATCACCCCCTTTTAAATTTTCGACCTTCAATTTACTTAAATTTCATTGAAATTTGTATCAACGTTTTGTAATTAAATAAAATATTTATAATTAAGCAAAGTTAACGAATAATGAATAACGTTTTCCATATGCTGAGTAAATATTATTTATAAATATATTACCTGTTCAGTTCCATTGGGAGGGATCACGACTCCAGGATTGTTTTCAGAAGACTGGGAAGCCACAGGTTTGGTCTGTTTGGCATTTTCCCGTCCAGTCTAAAATATATGCATTTATTAAAATATATTTGATCTCTTGATAATTTAAGGTCTAATAAAACTAATACTGTTTTACTGTTACTTAATAATTCGATAATATTAAGTAACAGTAATAATTCGATTTAATCTTCAATTAACAGTAATAATTAGTAACAGTAATAATTTGATTTAATCTTCAATTTTAGGCACAGACCAAAACAATTAAGTATTTCAATATAACCATGTAATTCTTAAAAAACACATTCCAAAAAAAACTGCATAAAAGTGTCAACTTTACTTAGCCTTTAACATCACTTTTTTAAATGAAAAAAAAACTCTTACTTATTTTTTAATAATAATATTAATTTTCTGCAGTGTACATAGATTGAAATATACCCCTATAAAACCTATATGTGATTTACAATTTGTGCTTTAAAGGAGATCTCCAGTTATCCAACTTGGACCGTAATAAAACTACTGAGCTATAAAACAAATTGGAGTGACAACCTCCGATACTATAACAAGCGATTGATCATGACAGCGCGGAAGGTTAAATTGCCCCGATTGCTCAAGCAATCGGGGCAAGCTGGAAGCAAAGTTGGAAGAGCATTTCCCCCTTTAATCCGCCCATGCCTGTTTCTCAAAATATCATGAGCAAAATTTAGAATGGTCGTTTCATTCTGTGTATACATCTGTGCTAACAGATGGGGAAAATTAAAAGAAGGTGGAAATCCTTCCCGCGGTGTGATGCGGTTTCGGCACGCTAACTAGTCACTCCAGTTTGTTTTATAGCTCAGTGAATAAAACATGATTCTTGAAGTTCCCTTTGACTGATTAAACTGAGAAGGCTTCTACGGACGGAAATATAATTAAAACTGAGGTTTTCCGCTATTGTTGGCCGTAGTCATACTCCCGTAGTAGGAGTCGAAACGTCTAGAAATTTCTACAACTACAATACTACGGCCAACAAGACCGGAAAATCTCAGTTTTGTACTCTTCCAGAATCCCGACGCAAGCGATGAAGTCGCCGATAATGATGCAACCAGCGCCAAACGGAATATCTGTTTCAGAAGGTCATGTGTGAGCTGTCACCAAAAAATTTGCTTGGCGAGATTTGCACCGAGATTCTGGAAGAGTACCCTCACTTTTAATTTAATTGCACTTGACTGTTAAGTTTTGCTAACGTCCCGACCACACTTAATATTATAATATCACTAAATTTACGCATTTAAGTAAGTAAACAATTACAAAATGATGGTAAAAACTATTCAAAAATCTTTTATAAATTTACCAATTGCAATTAATCAAATAGTTTTAAGAATTACATTTTAAAGTTTTAAACAATTCATTTTCATTGATATAGTATAAAAATATGGAAATTACCTCTGCATCCGAGTCTTGCGATCCTCCACGGACGCGGCGCCTAAAACAAGTAACATTATAAGCATTTTTGTCCTTTCCTTCTTTAATATCACTATATTTAATTTTACAATCTTATAATATATTATGGGAAAGTTGAGTAATCAATATAGTTTATTATACTCTAGAGAGTGATCAAGGAATTACCATGTTTGTTCCATCACAAGTAGTTAGTCAGTCAAAAGTAAAGTGTATCATTTTTTAAGACTTAAAACTGCGATAAAAAGTCTTGTGTTTTTCGTAATGTAATAATATTTTAGCATTAGGGCTGACAGTACTCAAAAGTATCAATTCAATTTAATTATCTCTAAAGGATTGTGTGTGAAGTTTCCAAAGATTATTATTTTATTTATGTAGATCCCTTAAATTTTCAATTTAGTGACTCAAAAAAAAAATTGCAGGAAATCAATAATGATTGCAGGAATTGCAGGAAAATTGCATAATGCAGTAGATAAAGGGTTAAATAAAAAAAGTAACAAAACGAAAATTTTCAATGTCTGTGATATATCAGTAAGTCAGTTACTTTCATCAAAAGTGTATGAAAGGTATGAAAGTGAAATATCACTTTAAAATTGTAGATCACCAGGGGTCGATCCAGGTTTTAATTTTTGGGGCCTGTTTTTTTTTATTTTTGTGAAAATGAAATTATTTTTTGTGGAAATGAAATTATTTTTGTGAAAATAAAGTTTTTTTTTGTGAAAAATATTTTTTTACGTAAAACCTAGAATTTTTGGTTTGCTATTTTATCTTTACATTCTTTAAATCGATTTGATATAATACCAGAAAAATTTTTAGTTCTCCCCTACTCTAGTACTCTATAGTACTTTACTTTAGAAAATCCTCATAAGTTAAAATACCGACTAATATCGCGATAACGCATGTGATTAGTTCCAATTACATCGCCGATTAGGCGCCGGCGCCCGATGGAAGCAGTGGCGGAAAAAACGGGACTTCCAGGAAGAATCGCAACTTTTTAGCTTTCAAGATCGAGATTCTGAACATCGGACATGTTGGCTTTTGACTACGTTAACGTTGGGTTTTTTTTTTCATTACAATACGGACACGAGAAAAGCCTGTACAAGGAATGGGTTGCGGAAAAAAACAGAACATTCTGCAAAAAAATTGAAACTTTCGCAAAAAATCACGATTTGTTAACGTTTCTGCGAAGGATAAATGGGGAAAAAACGTGTATTCCGTAAAAATTTAGAATTGATCCGTAAAACTTAGTGGAAATCCGCAAATTTTAAGGACATCGGACAATGCAGGGCTTCGTTTGAAATTTGGAAGAGGTAATTTTTTGTCACTAGAAATTTTGTGAAGGGGCCGTTTTATCGAAGCTAATTTTTGTGAAGGGGCCGCAAAACGGCCCCGATTTTCACCTGGATCGACCCCGGATCACATAGGATGGGTTGGGGTAAAGTGGGTCTTGGGGTAAAATGGGTCAGTTTTAATTAACTCGATATAAATCAAATTTAAATTTAATTATTTTCGCTCATTTTTCGTATTATAATCTTTTTTGGCAATATTTTCTGACTGTCAAAAATTTAGATTCATGAATTTAAGAACTGAATAAATATTTTATTTGAACTGTAAACGGTAAATGGATTAACAAGGTTTAACAACTTCCAAATATCTGTATATTGTAATGAATTACAGCAGACTTTTGTAATATTTTTCCATGAAATAAAGTCTGAGAGACAGTTCAAGTCAATCAACTTAGAAAAATATAAAATATTTTATCTTTTATAACTATATTTTGTACTTGGGATAAAATGGGTTATAGTTAGGAGGCCTTGTGTACTAAGTAAAAACAATGTTTTAAACTTATTTCCTTCAAATATACATTGAACTGTCTAATAAGTTTATTTCTTTTTTCTCCAAATGAAGTATTTTAATTGCTACATTTGAAAAATGTTCATTAACTTCGGACTTTTACAATTTCATTAAAGTACAACTTAAAACAATTTTTCCAGATAAAAACGGCTTAGCCGATTGCCTTTTTTCCTTATGTTCATGTATATTTAGTAATAAATATATTTTTGACATCCTTTTGCAATGAGACCCATTTTACACCACGTTGGTGTAAAATAGGTCATTATTTTGATGCTAAGTTTAACCAACTTATAACTAAAAATATTTAATAAAATTAGATGAAGATGTTTTGAAGGATTGTAATGCCAAGATCCAATTGAAAGAAATCATTAAAAAGTAATAGTTGTGATGAAATAAAGCTTAGAATGTGAAAGTACCTTAAAAGTGACCCATTTTACCCCAAACCACCCTAAAAATCGTAGCTTTTAGGGAAACCTATTGCGGATTAGAAATCAGCAGGGTTCAATTCCGTTAGAGTTCCCTCTAATTATCACCAATCTCTTTTGAACACTTAATATTAAAGTTTTAACTATTTTTTTATTTTTAATGATAAACTGAACAGTTATAGATCCAATTAAATATTTTAATCTATGACTTTAAAATTATTTAGCAATATTTATACTTTTTGATGTCCAAAAGAGATTGGCGATATTTAGCGGGAACTCTAACGGAATTGAACCATTAACAATACGAAAATATCTAAGACATTTTTAAAAATAATGTTCCTAAGTGTAATGGTGAGAACTTAAATGTTTTGAGATTTTCCTTACAAAATTCTTTTTTTTTATACATCTTCACTTAAAAAGATTAAACTATTGGATTCTAAAGTATATCTACAAATAAGGAATGATAACTTACAAGATAGAGCTTATGAAGCTTTTCCTTCCCATATTTGATGTCTTTTTTTGAACCTTATGTAAAGGTAATATCCAAAGAGTAAGGAATGCAAGGATTTTATGATAGATACTTTTATATGAGGGAACTTTGTTTTTTTTTAATTCGCAAGAAGAGTTTAAAAATATTCAACTTTCAAGATTAGCAATTATAACAGTGTGAAGAGTTTTAAAGATCTTTCATGGGTATAGCATTGTTGCTTTTCTAACAATGGATGATCTAGTGTTGTTAACAATCACTTACTTATATAAGTTAACCTTTATCGAGTAACAATGTAGCCAATAATGTTGAAAGCGGTCATAACTTGAAAGAGAAAAAAACTAAAAGTAAACTTCGTATATCAGGTAGAAAATCAAGGAAATACACAAAAAATTAATTAAAACTCAATTTTTCCGACGTTTTCATTGGAATGCAAGGAATTTGGATAATTGGAATTTCATAATTAAATATTTTAATCCATGACTTTGAAATTATTTAGCAATATTTATACTTTTTGATGTCCAAAAGAGATTGGCGATATTTAGCAAGAACTCTAACGGAATTGAACCATTAACAACACGAAAATATCTAAGACATTTTTAAAAATAATGTTCCTAAGTGTAATGGTGAGAACTTAAATGTTTTGAGATTTTCCTTACAAAATTCTTTTTTTATATATGTTAGGCTCAAACCCCGAAATCACTCATTGAGCGAAAAAACGCTCACATCGCGGAGTGGCATTTGCAAATTGCCACAACCCGAAATTCGGGTTGTGGTATTTTCAAAAACGCTCACTCCGCGATGTGGTATTTTCAAAATGCCAGAACAAGATGTGGCCGTTTTTCAATAGTGCCACAACCCGAAATAGACTTTTGTAAAGATGGGATGTGCTAATGTGGGACGTTTGGCCAAAAGAAACATTCCACAGACTTGTTTTGCCGAAATTTAATTTATTTAGTCTAATTCAATTTGTTCTTTTTAGACTTATGTACTTAATTTAGATTTATTAAAGGGTTTTTTTAGGAAATTTTCAGTTTAAATTTGGAATTATCGTTGAAATTTTCGGTTTAATTTCTATTTAATTAATTTAAATTACATTTTTATTATTGTTGCATTGTTTTAAAAATGTAAAATTAATGAAACGCTCAATTTTATGACATGTTTTCATGGTTTTTTCACTTATTATACAAATAAGTCTTTTAAAAAAGTAAGGTAAAAAAAGTATAATTGATTAATTGCTTGCATAGAAATTCAGGGAATAATTTTTAAACAAGAGTCAACTGGTAATACGTCAACAATTATTGTCAAAAATCGAAGTAATATTAATTAAATAATTATAAAAACAAATTTAATAATTCAATACCATTTTTTGAAAATACCACATTGCGGAGTGAGTGTTTTTGAAAATATCATAACCAGAATTTCGGGTTGTGGCTATTTGCAAATGCACTCCGCGATGTGAGCATTTTTGAAAATATCACAACCCGAATTTCGGCTTGTGGCTGTTTTACAAATGCCACTCCGAAAAGTGGTCGTTTTTTTCGCTCAGTGAGCAATTTCAGGGTATATATATCTTCACTTAAAAAGATTAAACTATTGGATTGCAAAGTATATCTACGAATAAGGAATGATAACTTACAAGATAGAGCTTATGAAGCTTTTCTTTCCCATATTTGATGTTTTTTTCAACCTTATTTGAAGGTGATATCCAAAGAGTAAGGAATGCAAGAATTTTATGATAGAAACTTTTATGTGAGAGAACTTTGTTTTTTTTAATTCGCAAGAAGAGTTTAAAAATATTCAACTTTCAAGATTAGAAATTATAACAGTGTGAAGAGTTTTAAAGATCATTCATGGGTATAGCATTGTTGCTTTTCTAACAATGGATGACCTAGTGTTGTTAACAATCAACTTTAACCAGCTAACAATCAACTTAACAAGTTAAACTTTATCGAGTAACAATGTAGCCAATAATGTTGAAAGCGGTCATAACTTGAAAGAGAAAAAAACTAAAAGTAAACTTCGTATATCAGGTAGAAAATCAAAGAAATACACAAAAAATTAATTAAAACTCAATTTTTCCGACGTGATTTTTAGTTATAGTTAGACATACTTATTTTTCAAGGATATTTTAGGCGGGCGCAAGCGTAGAATTTTATGATAAATCATCAAAATTTATAAAGCATTATAGGGGAGATTGGGGTTTAGTTGGAGGCATAGTGTTTGTTTTTTTATGTATAACTATATTAAAGTTATATTATTATGATGAAACAAATTTCTTCATGCTTTAAAAATGTACTTTAGAGTAGTATTTTCCAAATTAAATATCATTCAAAGACTGATAAACTTATTCTAAAAACTATACGTTGTCAAAAGCTCATTTATTACCCTGAAAGAGATTCCTAAAAAGTGCCTTCTTCAAAGGAACAACAAGGTGCCGTTAGGAAAATCTTCGATTACTCAAAACTACGTTCAGTGGACTTACGCCTCTTTCATTTTGACCTTATTTGTTAGTGTGATATCCTATCCTATTGGTTGATAAGGGGATCATAGCAGACGAAATTTGTCATATGTTTCTTTTAATTCAAGACAGCGCTGTCCTGTAAAAATCTAGTAAGCTGTGGTTTGATTTAACCCGTTAATAAATAAATGTATGTTGCAAAGATAATGGAATAATTTTACAACATGGCTAGAAAAATGAACTTTAGAACGAACTTCTAGATAAACTGGTTGGAATGAAAATAGCGTAATTCAGCCGATATTGTTTTCAAGTAATTTGGCTGGTTTTTTTAAATGATAGCTGTTGTTTTTCCTTTCGAGGATCTATGCTTCAATTAGATTTTAAATTTTTTGACTTACACTTATTTTATCCTTACCAGCTCAATCGGTATACTGTCTCGTAGCATTGTTTTTAGATTAATTTTTAAATAGGGAAAATATTATAAACGCGGATAACAATTGTCATTTGAAAGCAATTTACTTCGGAACCTAAATCATCTACTGTAACTCATCCATTATGAAAGTTTTTATAGATCATAAATAATGCAGATGGATAGGTTCCTAAAGATTTTCTATGTTTTTAGATTATTTTTTTCGAAGCAATATGTACTATACAATAAGTTTTTAAAATATTTTTCGAACAGTGTACCATTTAATAGGTACTTGAGACACTGGATGTATTTTCAAATTATTGTATTTCTTAATGGTACGGTGATTGCTTGGGTGTGAGGCCTTTAAACCTTCAGTTAACGAATACAATTTTATAAATAAATATAAAGAATCAGAAGAAATAGAATAGGGATACTATGCGATGGTTCTCTCTCTTTTTTATTTCCCATTGGATCATTTTTCTTTCTTTTCTGAGTTTCCTTTCTTTGTCCATATCTTCATATTCATATCTTTTAAGATACGTGGAATTTTCGTATTGACAAAATTACGAAAAAAACCCACCATTTTTTCATGGAAAATTAAAGTTTTTGCATCCGTCTATCATCCTACGAATTTTCAAAATTTTCTTTGAAAGTACCCTCTTTGGGGTTGATTCCCCGTGTGAAAATACGTAACAGTTTTTGACACAGAAGTTAAGGGTCATAAGTTGAATAATTAGTAAAATTATATTTTTCTAGTGTGTGGAGGAACATGATCAGAAAACCAGGATTTTGGTGGAAAAGCAGGGCATATATACAGGGTGGTCCTTAATTCATTGTACAAACTTCTAGGGGTGTTAGAGTACACCTAGCCTAGACGATCAAGAATTGGTATAGGAAGGGGGGTTGTAGTTACACCGTTAAAAAGCTAGGTCCTAATGTAGTGCGAGCGCGTTTCAAAAGGCCGTTTTTAGAAGGCCCGTGTGACGAAACAAAACATAATAAAATGAAAAACATTATTGCATGAGGTACAGGAGTATCCGTACTACTTAAATCCTCAATGTGATAGAAATTGAACCACTTTCTAAACCGCGGAGTTAGTTTCAAAAGTGCAATATTAATATTTTAGTCAAAGAATCACATTCCTTAATGGTATTTAGAAAAATGATGATCGAGGAAGGAATTTTCAGTGATCGTAACATGGATCATTGAAACTGTTTGATCATTGAAAATATCTTCCCCGATCATCATTTTTCTAAATACCATTAATGGAACTCCATTGTTTGACTAAGAGCACGTCTTAAAACTCACCCCACGGTTTAGAAAGTGGTCCAATTTCTATCACATTGAGGATTTAAGTAGTACGGATACTCCTGTACCTCATGCAATAATGTTTTTCATTTTATTATGTTTTGTTTCGTCACATGGGCCTTCTAAAAACGGCCTTTTGAAACGCGCTCGCACTACATTAGGACCTAGCTCTTTAACGGTGTAACTGCGACCCCCCTTTCTATACCAATTCTTGTTCATCTTGATGTACTCTAACACCCCTAGAAGTTTGTACCATGAATTAAGGACCACCTTGTATAATCATTCAAAACTTTTTTTAACCAACGTCTCGTATTGTCATGTTACTAAGTTTTAACCCTTGGTAATGAACATTAAAAATCCATTGAGGTGGCTTACAGTGCCCCTAGCGGCGGAATAAGAAAGTTGAAAAAGTAATTCAAAAATCAAAGGAGATAGAATAAAAACTTCAGTACGAATGTTGTTGCCAATGTTATAATATCTCACTGGAAAATAGTTCCATTAAAATATTGTGAACAGGTTACGGAAATTTAACCATGTGAAAAAATTTTTTTTTTCAGAAAAGAGAAAATTATAAATCAGCAAGGTTTTTTTTACATTTTGATTAAATTTTGTCACAATTACTAAAAAAACTACATACAACACTGAAAACATCCAAACTTGCAAACTTTTTCTTTCTTGAGATCTGAAAAAGTGCTATTTTCACATTGTAATATCTCCGCAATTCAGGACATTTTCACGGAACTATTTCCAACTAGTTTTTTTGGCAACAATGCTCTCATTAAGGTCTTTGTTCCATCTTATCTTTAGTTTCTTAATTCGATTTTTTTTTACTTTTCTTACACAGCTAGGGGTGCTGTAAATCATCTCAATAATATTCTCCATGGTCACTTACCTTAGACTATACCTTATTTCCATGCATCCAGCAGACGTATCCAAATAAAAGTCGTGAAAGGGACATTTGAAATTTTGAATATTTTTTTATTTCCAAATGTCAAATGAAAAAAAAACGAACATTAAAAAAACTTTACATTCTAACAGCTCTATTGAATCATAAACTTTTTATTGTGACACAGTAACTCATTCATAACAGAAATGTGTTACTACTGTAAAAATGGGGATCTGCAACAACGTTCTCGAAGCATACAAAGCAGGTTATTGGAATTCAAATGCGGTCGGTTCCAGACGGGATTTGGAGAAAATGCTTTTTGTTCGGTATTCTTTCGTTTTTTTCTGTGATGGAAGGGAAATGAGCAAATTAAGTATTCGGGAACAGTTTTTTAAAGTTTAGTGTATAAAAGAAAGGATCTCGTTTTCAAATTTCGTTTCGGTCTGACTTATTGATAAACCAACAAAGACACATTTGCTTGAAAATTGATTTGATTTGCATTAACTAGTATATGAAACGCTGGAGGGTAAGGGGGCATTCATAAATCATGTTACACAATTTTTAGGGATGTTTACGATACACCATGGTTTGCAGTTTATAAATGCATTCCATAACATAACAATCATCAAGGTCATAACAACAGGTTTATACCAACTTCAATCATGTTTTGGGGCAAATCGTGAAAACTTCACTTTCTAGGGGACATGTCTTTAAAACAAAATTATCAGCAATGGTCAATCTTGGGGGCAAAACGATTGATTTGGATTCAGCACTGATTCTTAATAATATTGAGAAAAATTGCAAAATAATAATATTACAGGAAATTGGATTGGTTTTATATTTGGAGGATTTATAATAAACTTGTTAGCTGTCTTTACAATTATAGTTATATTTGTATATTCGTAAACTAAAAAAAAATATTTTTCTCAAATGTAGATTTTTTGGAAAACATACTCCTTTCAACTTAGAAATAAAGGATCGTTCAACTATTTCGTAATTCCTAAGGGGGGAGAAGGGTTCGTTTTTGCTAATTTTTCTTGAGAAGGAAGAGGGGATACATGCATGATGCTTCAAAATACTGAATTTCGAAAATGTCTTGTGTTTCTTCCGTATTTTATTTTAATATTCAACCAAAAATAAATTTATTTTAAAATTTTTGTTTTGTATGAAAAAAAAAAAAAAGGGAGGAGGTCCATCAATTTTCTTACGTAAGTATAAGAGGGTTGCGTGCTCATCTTCGCTGAAAATAGGGGGAAGGGTCGAAAATGACCGAACACCTGCTTACGTAATATTTGATTGGCCCCTAATGTGTGATAC
Organism: Tetragnatha versicolor; assembly: GCA_024610705.1. NCBI lineage: Eukaryota > Metazoa > Arthropoda > Arachnida > Araneae > Tetragnathidae > Tetragnatha > Tetragnatha versicolor. The sequence continues at coordinate 65,613,613 of JANDEH010000004.1, read as the reverse complement.
TCCCCTCTTATACAATGCTTCCCTCTTAGCGTCGGTTTATGAGCAAAATTGAATTAATTCATTTTGACAATCCGATTTGGAGTCTGATGCTTTTTTTTTGGCACGGTATCAGTTTATTGTCGTTCGACGCGTTTTGTCTGATTTGATAATGCGGCCATGTGCAGAATGAGTAGTCATTCTGCACAATTCGCTTTGAGGGAGATTTGAAAGATGATTGTTTTTTTAATAAACTGTCTGGTGCTAAGAAATTTAAAGTCACAGCTTGGTACAATGAATATTTTTATTTGTCTTTTTCTTCAAAATCAACCATTACCATAAGTTTTGGAAACGATTTAATTTTTTTTAACCATAAAGAAATTGAAATTCCCCAAGAAAAAACCCTATTATGTTATACGAAAAAATATAGTGAGATTCTAAACTCATTAAATATTGAGATTTGATAAATAAAACAGCGCGGACGTTTTACTAAATTGGGGGTGTCGGTAAAGTAGATTTGTTTTAGATAGAGTTAGTAAAATAGAACATGCTTTTACAGCTTCTATATTTTTTCTTTTAGGCAATAATTTAATTTGATGCTTAATAACAGTCCTGCACAACTTGCGGGCCGCATGGGCCTTCAAACCTTCTTTCTGTGGACCGGAAAGTCTTAAATTAGACCGAATTTTAAAATAATAACGAAAAATTACAATTCCTTAAAATTTTCATAATAATTTACTAAAGAAAAATGGTGAACTTGTGTTACTCATTTACATGTAAAGAAACAGTTTTCAAAATTATAAACATTTTATTCAATTTACTACACTTTATTAGTGATTCTCTTTACTCTATTTTACTTTCTTTTTGTTTACCTTAATATCATGATCTAACCATAGAAGATGAATATCGATGTTTGTATTTGCAAAGATCTATCCAGATTGATTTTTTGTCTCGCGACATGTTAAAACAGCAAAATATGCCCCACATAAGAGTCGAAGATGCGTAGAAGATCCACATTTCCTTATGCTGAAAATTATTTAAAAAGCATTAAACTTCTTTTCTTCCACAGTCTAAAAACAGCAGTTATTCTTAGCACAAACTAAGAACCGTCATGCGCAAAAAAAGTTGTTGAGGTATTTTTTTTCTTTTGGCCTTACTCAACAGAAAATGGCCTCATTTATATTCTTTAGATAAGGAGCAATTTCTTGCTGAGGAGGGAAAGATATTACCTTGAAACTTTCCGAAGTATCAAAATCTGAGAAGGTTAGGAGCAAAGACTACTAAAAAAAATCTATAAAATTTCGATTCTTTTTTTTCTCAAATTAACCAAAATGTCCTGAATAGTGTGTTCAGAAAATTAGATTTATTCATTAAATTAACTTTAATTGATTGATCATTAATATGCAGTAGACTTACTCATAGTCATCTATCATTTAAGAGATCATGCGCTCTATCTTAGATAATAATCGATAATCGATAAAAAAAGGGAATGAAGTTTTAAAAAATGAACTTTCTGTGTTAAAAAATCGCCACAAGCTTTGAGATAAAATAACTACCCCGTATAAGCATATATTAGCCCCTTGATTTTGGCTAAGTCTATATCCCTTCATTGTATTTTTTCATTAAATTTGAAATTTAAGTTAATCAATCTTCTTATTACTTGTACTATACTTAAATCCAAAAAAATTGATTTTAATTTAAAAGAGTGTTACGTTTTTTATCCAGTGAATGTTGACTCCCCATATTCAGTAAAGGGTCTTATATAATGACTCAGTTTCATAATACTTTCTAATTTCCTTGTCTGGGTCTTACTATTTTTCATTTCCGTGCCATGAACTAAGCAAAAATGTAATTTCATTTTCAATTTCGGGTTTTTTTAGGATTTTTCCAGCAGATATTTCATAATGATATTCGTTAGGTAAAGTTAAATTGTACGATAATTACGTATCTTCATCAATCATGGAATTGAGATGGTTTGTCTGTATATTCTTATTAAAAATTGTTTATGTATAATATAACCAATTTTTCTATGAAACTATTTTCATTGGGAATTTTATGTGACCTTTTGGAGATGGTTCCTAACTGGCAGTTAGATAATCAAGGAAGGAAAACCGCTTTGATGGTATATTGTGTTGTGTAAGAAAAAATAATTGTAAAAGTGGATCAAAACTTTATAAAAACGTATTTCCTGACTGTGCTTATCTCACACAACCCAATCGCAATAGAGATTTTCATGATTTTCTTTTAACTGTTAACCGTGGAAGACACCCGTATGGTGGAAAACAATAGCATGTGCATGCACTGAGCATGCGCCTGGTTTTCCAAACCTGTTGCTAAGCGGTTGTTTGGGCTGTTGCTAGGACCAAATCACGTGATTTTAAAATTTAATTTATTTCGACAGAGCTTCTTTAAATAATTAAATTTTTTTTGCAAAATCTGATCATTAACTACTTTAAAAAATAAACTACAATGCGCAGAAGGGTCCGGCGTTTGGCGCATGACGTCATTTCCGTCTTCGGGGTTACACACTTGTACGAAAGCGTATTCGGCAATGGTTAAATCCTTTCCTTTGAAAGTAAATTGGTTGAAGATTCGGGCGAAGGCGGAAGTGACGTCACGTAGGCCACACCTCCAATTCTAGAGAGTATAATTTTTGAAAATTAATTAAAAAAACATATGATAAAAAAATCTAATCATTTGAAGAAAGGCGTTTTATAACCACATCAACGATTTCCAATCGAAATCTTAAATTTCCCCACAAGTGTAGTATTCCCTATTCAATCAGATAAACCCGGATTAAAAGTGTTCATTTTTAGTATTCCCTATTCAGTGTTCAAGTATTCCCTATTCAATCAGATACACCCGGATTAAAAGTGTTCATTTTTAGTATTCCCTATTCAGTGTTCAAGTATTCCCTATTCAATCAGATACACCCGGATTAAAAGTGTTCATTTTTGTGTCTCCTTAGCGATGCAAAGGTGTTATGATACAAGCATTATCTTTCAAGCCTTCGTGGTTGATGCATAATTATATATATTTTCCGTGAAATGGCCCTCGTCCAACCCAAGTTGGTCATTCCAACTCATTTTATAAATGAAGGAATTCCTCACCACATTTCTGATTTAAATAGACTGGATCCCCTCTGGCGGTTTTCCTCCATTCCAATTCCAGTCTAATTTATCGCAGCTTTCGTCAACTGAAATACCTCGTCTTTCTCCATCAAGGATTATAATGGTTTTCACGTCAGAGAAACGCCATTGTTTTGCTGTTATTATGAATGCATCTTGGATTGGGCAAGCACTATTAGATTTCTCAAAACCATCTTTGCTAGAAAAGATACAGGAAGGAAAACTACGAGAAATCGATAGGAGTTGTATGAAAGATCCCTATAAGAGCCTGCGGTTTACATGCTGTGGTCTTTTCATTTCCTTTCTAAAGGCAAACTTAGTGAAACAACAGTCGTAGCCAACTATCCGAAAAAAAAGTCTACGTTAAGAGTATAGAAACGGTTTTTCAATTCAGCTGTAGGGCGTGGATTGTGATTAGGTTCGAATAAAAAAGTTTTTCAATTGAGCTATATATATATATATAGCTCAATTGAAAACTTTTTGATACTGAGGGATTTTCGCTACGGTTCTTTATGATACTTTTTTATGCGGTCCCTATTCACCGCTTAAAAAAATATTTTTTAATTGTGTTGAAAAAACTAAGCTACTCGCGAAGTTTTGTGCGAATTTTTTATGCAGTCCCTTTTCCTCGAAAAAAACAAGTTAGTCTGTACTATAGTCTTGCAATTAAATTGAATATACTCGTTGAGTAAGTTATTTCAATGATAATTCATACAACATCAATAATTCAGGTACAATCAATTCCATGACTATCGCAACGTGCAATAAAAAGAAAACACTATCATGTTCATTTTATTGACTGTCTTCATTTCTAACCCCCTCAGTCCTAACCGTAACCGTTTTCTCGTATTGATTCAACGGCCGTTTCGGCCGCTGTAGTATAATCTGGAAGCAATCGATTTGTAGTTTGGTGTTTTATAGCCGCTGAGTGTGTTGCTTTTCATTTCAGGCGTTTCTTTTTTACTGCCGGAGTGATGAATTCTCGGCCACAGAGAAAAAAGATCCATTACTTTTCGGAGATCAACAGTGGCGTTTAAGGATGAATCTTGGAGGGAACCAAATTTTATCAGGTGAGTATCCAAGTGGGGGGGGAGCACTCTGGTGCCCATTTCTTGGGCTAAGAAAAGGGAGGAAGACGGGAAAAAAGAGAAAAAGGGGCAAAAAAAGAGGAAGAAGAAATGTGGTACACAATACTTGTGGAAATTCAATATTTCGAGTATTGAAACACATTTTAACACATTAATGATGAGAAAAATCGTTGTATTCCACATTAGATTCTGAAAGACCAAAAATTGTTACTCATTAAAACATTTTTTTTCTCTTTTTTGGTCACACTGCAATTATCTGGGAGTGGACCCTTAGATCCATTTTGTCACCGTATGAAAAAAATTTGCCGGAAAATGGTAAGCGCATAGTAATAAAGCGACAAATGGTCGTTAAATTTCACGCAAAACCCCCATGAAAAATCGGAAACGGAAACTAACTTTTTAAAAGAAGGATATAGGAATACATTACTTGTGTACTTGTCATGTACACAAGTTTTTGAGGTGCTTAACTGATTTGAAGATGGCTGCGAAGATGTAGAAAAATATCTACAAAGCAAAATGCCCTTTCTCGTCAGAAAATGGTTGAGCTTTCTATTAATATTGATAATATTATTCAATTTAACAGGCATTTGTGCGTGTTCTGAAACTGTTTGAATTGACAAATATATGCAAGGAAAATTTTGCATAAAATTCGCAAGTCACGGAATCTCCATGAAGACTTAATGCCGGCTCAATCTGTAATGTCTTTCAAAGGCGTTTCTTGCCAAATCCCATATCCAGAGTAAAACCATCAACATTTTAAATTTGAACTTGTTCCAGGGAACTTAATATCTAACTCCCAAGATAAAATCTGAATTTTTGAAACATAATTTTAGTGCGTTTAAGCTTTTGAAGGAAATCCTGCAAATGTCAGAAAGGTGCTCATAGAAGTAGACCTTCCAGATTATTTTCAGACAGCAGAAAATTCACCAAAAGTGGTCTAGAGATAGAGGAGGGATGTATAAGGGGATATACTTCACAGCAACGTTTCCTGAACCCAGCACGTCACTATGTGGAAGGAAAAGTGAGTAAACACAAAACCTGTTGGGTTGATAGGAGAAATTTTGATACGCAAATTGTGATAAAAAGACATTATTTATACATAGGTTTAACGAAATAATCATATTTTAAAATTGACATTCTATGTTTCACTCGAAATTCAGACATCGCGATGGGAACTACTTTGTTTGTTAGTGACGTAGTAGGTTCCAATTAAGCAATTAAGTTGCTGTCTTGTATAGTAATTAAATATAATAAATTAAAAATACTATAATTTACAACATCAGTCTCGTTATATAACAGCCACACCTTGTATTTCATAAGTTTGTAAAAGGAAATACGTCCATCAGCTTTTTTCAACTGCACACTATTTTTGAATGCACTTATATTCTCTTATATAAGCTCACAAAATACATGAGGGAATATGTATGTATAAAGCTGTAAAAATTTCATTTGAAGCTAGTATCAAAAAAAGTGCAAAAAAGAACCAATTTTTCTTTATTCTGCCTCCTTTTCCGAAATATCCGAAAATTTTGAATTCCGAAAGAAAATAATTCATAATAAAATAGGACAAGGATGCTGAGGAATCGATTTTTGTGATAAAATTAATTATCGAGTGATGACTGAATTTTCTGGAAAGGAATTAACAGAAAATGAAGGAATTAAAGAAATGAAATAATTGAAAATTCAGGAAAAGGAAGAGAAAAAAGAAAGATGAGTGGTAAATATATTGGATGAGAAGCCGTGAATCAAATTCGTATTCATAAATTTGTATCTCTTTAAGCAGATGGTAGAACTTAGACAATTTTAAAGACAACATAAATCTTTAAGTATTTTATTCCCTGAATTACAAAAAAGCTAAAATTGGTAATGTTAGCCTTATTATACTTTTGTGTGAGGGCTAAAGAAGGGTTAGTAAAGAGGGTTACCCGTCGTTACCCGTTTCAAATGTTGTGTCCTTTGAAGTCGCTTCACTGCATATCTCTCAAAATCTTTTTGCGCCTGTAAAACTATTTCTCCTTTAAAAGAGACAGTATGCAGAGAAACAAACATATAGTGTTTGTATGACAGAATGTTCTAGATGTTATACGGATCAGTAATTAAGGATAATTGTATTCTAATTAGAGTTGGAATTTTAGTAAACATTTGATGGTTATAGGTACTTTAAAAAACGAGTAGTCCAATTTCATAACAGTAAAACCATTATAAATGTTTCATTTATGTCCGTATCATCAGTATCTCTCTATTCTAATAAAAAGTTTTTGGTGAACGGTTTCCAGAGAAAGGCTTTTTATCGGAAGTAAATATATTAGTGCATTCAAAAATATTGTTAAGTTAAAAAACTTGAGGGAAGAATGCATTTAAAAAAAACACTTTAATTATCAGTTAAATTATATTTTTTCTTAGTTCAAAGCAGGGAAGTGAGGAATAGAAAGACAAGAAATAGAACAAAATCATTAAGACAGTTTAAGGAATATGATGGACTCAAACCATCCACTCGATGAAATGGTAAAACATTTTAAATTAAAAACATATTTTGTTTTGGGATAGTGCATAGCAAATAGAAAGAAGAAAGACAGACACAATAGCTTTGATTTCTTCAATGAATGGTCATCGATTTAGCTTAATTCAAGAAGCTATCTTCCTATGGAACAGCCTATCGTAAACTGTAGTCCTCTTAGGATTACGTGGTGTCTTCAGAATTGTGCGAATCCTATTAAAATAATGTTTTTAACAGTCAAATTTCCAAAATATTTAGGATGAGGACTCTAGGACCCTCTTTGGTCTGAAAGCTTTTCATCGCCCTCACACCTTTTATACATAAACTAATTAGGATATATAAATCCTAGCTTTGACAATATCCCAAAAACTACAGTTTTTATAAGGAGCTTTGGAATAATTTAATCCTTCTCGAAACAAAATTCAAGTTATCAGTCTTGCGATGTAAATTATTTCCTTTCATTAACCACTTAACAGTTTCCTTTTTTTTAATAATATAGGTCCAAAATGTGGAAAATAATAGCGCATTTTTTTTTCAGTATGGGGACATTGAAAATAAAAGACTGATCGTCTAGGTCAGGGGTCGGCAACCTGCGGCTCGCGAGCCGCATGCGGCTCTTTTGATGTTAAGTTGCGGCTCTCCAGTTCCATACGAAAAAATAAAACCCTTAAAAAATCAGAAATTAATTTTAAGTACCTAATCAAATCGATGTGACTTAAAAGGACCGGTGTAACTCAAAGTTATCAAAATGAGTCAAAACACTACTTTTAAAGGTAAAAACTCCAAATAATTTCTGGGGGAGGACCCCAAAACACCTCCCAAAATTTTGGAACATAATATGAGCTGTTTTTCCTTGAAAATTTTGTGACGAATGAGGATTGAATATGGAGAGTTCTATAGTAGAAGTTCTAAACATGAATAAAAACACTACTTTTCAGGGGCAAATTTCAAAAATTTTCCTGAAGTAGGGCCAAGAAATTTTACTGTTCCTTATAACTTAACTATTTTTCCTTGTAAATTCTGTCATTTAAATAATGAGAGGGGCTCTTAAGGTGGACACAAATTGGAGCCGAGCGGCGTAGCGAACAGCCACGAACACGCTCTGCGCAAGCGCCGCTCTTAGAGCCTCCGAGTTGCGCGTGCGCAGAGCGTGTTCGTGGCTGTTCGCCTTCGCCGCTCGGCTCCAATTTGTGTCCACCTTTAGGGTGCAATCCAAAAAGGGCTAAAACTGAGGTAAAATGGTATTGTGAAGGAGAAATTTCCAAAATTTTTTCTGGGGGAGAGCCTCCAGATCCTCAGAGAGAAAGTGTTCATTTTAGTGTCTCCTTAGCGATGCAAAGGTGTTATGATACAAGCATTATCTTTCAAGCCTTCGTGGTTGATGCATAATTATATATATTTTCCGTGAAATGGCCCTCGTCCAACCCAAGTTGGTCATTCCAACTCATTTTATAAATGAAGGAATTCCTCACCACATTTCTGATTTAAATAGACTGGATCCCCTCTGGCGGTTTTCCTCCATTCCAATTCCAGTCTAATTTATCGCAGCTTTCGTCAACTGAAATACCTCGTCTTTCTCCATCAAGGATTATAATGGTTTTCACGTCAGAGAAACGCCATTGTTTTGCTGTTATTATGAATGCATCTTGGATTGGGCAAGCACTATTAGATTTCTCAAAACCATCTTTGCTAGAAAAGATACAGGAAGGAAAACTACGAGAAATCGATAGGAGTTGTATGAAAGATCCCTATAAGAGCCTGCGGTTTACATGCTGTGGTCTTTTCATTTCCTTTCTAAAGGCAAACTTAGTGAAACAACAGTCGAAGCCCACTATCCGAAAAAAAAGTCTACGTTAAGAGTATAGAAACGGTTTTTCAATTCAGCTGTAGGGCGTGGATTGTGATTAGGTTCGAATAAAAAAGTTTTTCAATTGAGCTATATATATATATAGCTCAATTGAAAACTTTTTGATACTGAGGGATTTTCGCTACGGTTCTTTATGATACTTTTTTATGCGGTCCCTATTCACCGCTTAAAAAAATATTTTTTAATTGTGTTGAAAAAACTAAGCTACTCGCGAAGTTTTGTGCGAATTTTTTATGCAGTCCCTTTTCCTCGAAAAAAAACAAGTTAGTCTGTACTATAGTCTTGCAATTAAATTGAATATACTCGTTAAGTAAGTTATTTCAATGATAATTCATACAACATCAATAATTCAGGTACAATCAATTCCATGACTATCGCAACGTGCAATAAAAAGAAAACACTATCATGTTCATTTTATTGACTGTCTTCATTTCTAACCCCCTCAGTCCTAACCGTAACCGTTTTCTCGTATTGATTCAACGGCCGTTTCGGCCGCTGTAGTATAATCTGGAAGCAATCGATTTGTAGTTTGGTGTTTTATAGCCGCTGAGTGTGTTGCTTTTCATTTCAGGCGTTTCTTTTTTACTGCCGGAGTGATGGATTCTCGGCCACAGAGAAAAAAGATCCATTACTTTTCGGAGATCAACAGTGGCGTTTAAGGATGAATCTTGGAGGGAACCAAATTTTATCAGGTGAGTATCCAAGTTGGGGGGGAGCACTCTGGTGCCCATTCCTTGGGCTAAGAAAAGGGAGGAAGACGGGAAAAAAGAGAAAAAGGGGCAAAAAAAGAGGAAGAAAAAATGTGGTACACAATACTTGTGGAAATTCAATATTTCGAGTATTGAAACACATTTTAACACATTAATGATGAGAAAAATCGTTGTATTCCACATTAGATTCTGAAAGACCAAAAATTGTTACTCATTAAAACATTTTTTTTCTCTTTTTTGGTCACACTGCAATTATCTGGGAGTGGACCCTTAGATCCATTTTGTCACCGTATGAAAAAAATTTGCCGGAAAATGGTAAGCGCATAGTAATAAAGCGACAAATGGTCGTTAAATTTCACGCAAAACCCCCATGAAAAATCGGAAACGGAAACTAACTTTTTATTAAAAGAAGGATATAGGAATACATTACTTGTGTACTTGTCATGTACACAAGTTTTTGAGGTGCTTAACTGATTTGAAGATGGCTGCGAAGATGTAGAAAAATATCTACAAAGCAAAATGCCCTTTCTCGTCAGAAAATGGTTGACCTTTCTATTAATATTGATAATATTATTCAATTTAACAGGCATTTGCGCGTGTTCTGAAACTGTTTGAATTGACAAATATATGCAAGGAAAATTTTGCATAAAATTCGCAAGTCACGGAATCTCCATGAAGACTTAATGCCGGCTCAATCTGTAATGTCTTTCAAAGGCGTTTCTTGCCAAATCCCATATCCAGAGTAAAACCATCAACATTTTAAATTTGAACTTGTTCCAGGGAACTTAATATCTAACTCCCAAGATAAAATCTGAATTTTTGAAACATAATTTTAGTGCGTTTAAGCTTTTGAAGGAAATCCTGCAAATGTCAGAAAGGTGCTCATAGAAGTAGACCTTCCAGATTATTTTCAGACAGCAGAAAATTCACCAAAAGTGGTCTAGAGATAGAGGAGGGATGTATAAGGGGATATACTTCACAGCAACGTTTCCTGAACCCAGCACGTCACTATGTGGAAGGAAAAGTGAGTAAACACAAAACCTGTTGGGTTGATAGGAGAAATTTTGATACGCAAATTGTGATAAAAAGACATTATTTATACATAGGTTTAACGAAATAATCATATTTTAAAATTGACATTCTATGTTTCACTCGAAATTCAGACATCGCGATGGGAACTACTTTGTTTGTTAGTGACGTAGTAGGTTCCAATTAAGCAATTAAGTTGCTGTCTTGTATAGTAATTAAATATAATAAATTAAAAATACTATAATTTACAACATCAGTCTCGTTATATAACAGCCACACCTTGTATTTCATAAGTTTGTAAAAGGAAATACGTCCATCAGCTTTTTTCAACTGCACACTATTTTTGAATGCACTTATATTCTCTTATATAAGCTCACAAAATACATGAGGGAATATGTATGTATAAAGTTGTAAAAATTTCATTTGAATTTCATTTATCAAAAAAAGTGCAAAAAAGAACCAATTTTTCTTTATTCATTCCCTTTTCCGAAATATCCGGTTTTGAATTCCGAAAGAAAATAATTCATAATAAAATAGGACAAGGATGCTGAGGAATCGATTTTTGTGATAAAATTAATTATCGAGTGATGACTGAATTTTCTGGAAAGGAATTAACAGAAAATGAAGGAATTAAAGAAATGAAATAATTGAAAATTCAGGAAAAGGAAGAGAAAAAAGAAAGATGAGTGGTAAATATATTGGATGAGAAGCCGTGAATCAAATTCGTATTCATAAATTTGTATCTCTTTAAGCAGATGGTAGAACTTAGACAATTTTAAAGACAACATAAATCTTTAAGTATTTTATTCCCTGAATTACAAAAAAGCTAAAATTGGTAATGTTAGCCTTATTATACTTTTGTGTGAGGGCTAAAGAAGGGTTAGTAAAGAGGGTTACCCGTCGTTACCCGTTTCAAATGTTGTGTCCTTTGAAGTCGCTTCACTGCATATCTCTCAAAATCTTTTTGCGCCTGTAAAACTATTTCTCCTTTAAAAGAGACAGTATGCAGAGAAACAAACATATAGTGTTTGTATGACAGAATGTTCTAGATGTTATACGGATCAGTAATTAAGGATAATTGTATTCTAATTAGAGTTGGAATTTTAGTAAACATTTGATGGTTATAGGTACTTTAAAAAACGAGTAGTCCAATTTCATAACAGTAAAACCATTATAAATGTTTCATTTATGTCCGTATCATCAGTATCTCTCTATTCTAATAAAAAGTTTTTGGTGAACGGTTTCCAGAGAAAGGCTTTTTATCGGAAGTAAATATATTAGTGCATTCAAAAATATTGTTAAGTTAAAAAACTTGAGGGAAGAATGCATTTAAAAAAAACACTTTAATTATCAGTTAAATTATATTTTTTCTTAGTTCAAAGCAGGGAAGTGAGGAATAGAAAGACAAGAAATAGAACAAAATCATTAAGACAGTTTAAGGAATATGATGGACTCAAACCATCCACTCGATGAAATGGTAAAACATTTTAAATTAAAAACATATTTTGTTTTGGGATAGTGCATAGCAAATAGAAAGAAGAAAGACAGACACAATAGCTTTGATTTCTTCAATGAATGGTCATCGATTTAGCTTAATTCAAGAAGCTATCTTCCTATGGAACAGCCTATCGTAAACTGTAGTCCTCTTAGGATTACGTGGTGTCTTCAGAATTGTGCGAATCCTATTAAAATAATGTTTTTAACAGTCAAATTTCCAAAATATTTAGGATGAGGACTCTAGGACCCTCTTTGGTCTGAAAGCTTTTCATCGCCCTCACACCTTTTATACATAAACTAATTAGGATATATAAATCCTAGCTTTGACAATATCCCAAAAACTACAGTTTTTATAAGGAGCTTTGGAATAATTTAATCCTTCTCGAAACAAAATTCAAGTTATCAGTCTTGCGATGTAAATTATTTCCTTTCATTAACCACTTAACAGTTTCCTTTTTTTTAATAATATAGGTCCAAAATGTGGACAATAATAGCGCATTTTTTTTTCAGTATGGGGACATTGAAAATAAAAGACTGATCGTCTAGACTCTAGGTGGTTTTCGAGCAATAAAACAGCTGCAGCAGAAATTGCACTCCATAATAGCAAGAAACTGGTCAATATATCATTTACCGAGCGCTAAAGGGACGAAAGAAATCAAAATTAAGTAAGAAAAATACGCATTTATATAATATGAAGAGAGAAAGGGATAACAACTTTTAAAAGAAGCAACCCAATATATTTTATAAATCGTTTAAGGATTTGTTGTTATAAGTTCTAAGTATGTAAAACGTTTTAAACATAAAATTTTATCAGTGTAAATCATAATACAGCAAATGACACCACAGAAATATTCTTCCCAACCTAATCAAACTCTCAAAACTTCTAAACTCTAATTCAACATTTTAAACGAGTTTCACAAAAAAAATCGCAAAATTCCTCACACTAAGAATTCTTTTTATTATAACCACAAGCGAGTTCCTCACCTTCACAAAAAATAAATAACTAATAAACTAAAACTAAAGACAAGAGTTTGAAATTTCATTTGAGCACGGAATGCATTTTCGAAGAAAACTTTCGGAGCACAAACTTCCCCAATCAAATAACTGATCAAAAGAAGAAATTGGATGGAAAGAAAAGCTGTTTCTATGGCATTCTCTGTTGGATAAGTGTATTTAGTGAAATGCCCACCTAATGTCCATGGGTTTTCTGTTTGTGAATGAGGAAGTTGCATGATTTTTTTATATTTTTTTAATCGATTCTTTTTGCAAAAATAAGCAACTACTCAAAATATGAAGCCGATCGAGAAATTTTTTGATTGCCAAAAAAATTAACAAAAATCCCTTTTTTAAAAGCGCGCGAAAACTCCAAGAGTTTGGATGTGACGTCATCTTACAATAGGCATTGTTGAAAAGCAATGGAGTTTATGGTATTATTGTTGACGTCATCCTACAGTTTAAACAATAAAGGTTTTCAGTCACGTGTTTCACGTTTTTCTCGACTTTTAAATAAAAATATTTAATTAACTGTACATTTTTTTGAAAAACTGTTTAGATATTCATTTTACCATACAAAAAACCATACGGAACACTTGTTTGTATTTGAAAATCTGACACATGCAACTTCCTAATTAACTTCTTTTCTTGCGATGAAATGCGTGGGGAATTGATTCCAGAGCAATTTGATTCGATGGAACATTTAAAGTGGCACAATTAGGCCTAATTCGTTTTGCCGCGAATATATTTTATTGAGGGGATCCAAAACACGTTGGTTATCTATACAGGGTGTTTGATAAGTCCGTTTTGCGGCTTTTATTTGGAACCAACGTGTTGTAGGGTCACGGAAGAAGAATCCATTGAGAGAATCCATTAAAAAAATCTATCTCTGGTTGGTAACATATATTATTAATCGCAATAAAAGTTTTCTAATCTTATTTTTCTAGCCTGTTTTATGATAAAAAGAACAAAAAATATTCATTCATGAAATCTGGAATCAATAACCTTTTACTAATAGAAAATAAAAACACCAGTTTAAACAAGAAAACATCATCACACATTGAATTTCATGGATAATTTATTTTAACGATATGGAATAAAACCTTTCTTCATAAAAACAATAGAATGAAATTGAATCTTCTTTCAAACTCTTCGGTTGTTTTAACCAAAAATAGCCTATAGCAATCTTCTAATAAAAAATCAATTAGTGTTATAAAAAGAATTGCTTTTCAATTAAAATTTAAGTAAGAAAATCCCTAAACTCAAATGGACCACTCAAAGCACAAAATATTCACTACCAGAAAAAAAATGTAGAACTCAAATACACTTTTTAAATATCAAGTTAATGATAGTCTATTTCAAGTTTTACTTCTTTAAAGCAGGGGAAAAAAGAATAATTCGTTTTGAATATCGGGCTGTTTAAAAGTAATCTTTTGGCCTTAGTTGAATTTTAAGAAAGCTTTTTCTCTTAATATGCCTTGGGGAAACAAAACTCGATTTTTTGTAAAATAAAGCATTCTTCATACCAAACAATTTGATAGAACACACTGTCATGTTTTTCTAGAGTACTACTTCACAATTCTAGGGAGAAAAAAACCTTCTATTCTGCACTTTAATATAAAAATAATGATTCAAAATCTTGAAATTCTGCTACGTGAAAAATACAGTTCCTAATAAAAAAATTGACTTCAAAATGATTTTAAAGGTAATTTGTCAAATTGGCTGTTACAGCAAAGAAAAACCTGCCTTGGAGGAAAACCAATTAAAACATGTAAAAGTCTCTTTAAACGTTACGTATACTTCAATTTCGATTGAACTTTGTCTTGTCCATTTAAAAATTCCATCTTGCTCAAGAGATTTGTTGAAATGATTAAAATAAACATTGGATCAAGTTTTATTTGAAGTAAAGAACATCCGAGTGTTTTATTCTTGTTGAAAGCATATGTTTAAGAAATACTTGAGACTTTAATAGGCGGAATTTATTTTAAGAAAATAAATTCAGATTCTGAACACAAAGTTTCTTAATAATTTGGTTGCAACCATCAAAAATAAATTCATAATTTGTTTGTGATACATTTTGTAATGAAAAGGCAACTCAGATTTTTTGAAATTCAAACAATAATAATAGGTTAAGGTTGTAATAATAGCTTTTATAAAATTATATACAGGGTAAAATTGAAAAACGACGTTTGATTTGCACATAATTTATTAAAAGATATTAAAACAAGACATGTTTCGAGGGTATACTGAACCCTCTTCGTCAGTGAAATGACGATGTAAGATGATGTTTTTCAATTTTATCCTAATTTGCACAGTTTGCCATTTATATTTTACACAGGGTGTTTCAGATTAAGTGTTTCAAAACTTATAGGGAAGGTAGGGTACATCAAGACCAAAAAGAATTTGTATACCGTCGCATATTTGAGCAGAAAGATATAGAGTTGCTCGATTCCAGTATTTATTGCATTCAACCAATTCAAATGTTTTGTAAAATCTAATGTTGTTGTTACTAATCCCGATTGGTCTAATAAAAATTAGACCAATTCCAGGAGTCCATGAACTTTCAAGAAGTCTAGAAAATATGATATAAATATTGTAATTAAATATAGTATATTATATAAATATAGTTATTTATATTATATTTATATTTATATAATTCCATTCAAAAACAAACCAATAAATGAAACAGGCCATTCCTTATAGGTAGATTAAAGTTACAATTGTCCTTTGGTCAGACTCTAGTTCCTTACTCCATAAAACTCCAAACAACCAGCCAACTAGACTCTAGTATAAGGATGTTTTCGTAGTGAGACATTTTCTATTCCAGTCTATCTACCTACAACGCATGCGTGTTGCATTTATTGGTATGTTTTTGAATAGAATGAACATTTGCATGAGTTTTTTAAGTTTACATAAGTTTACATAAAGCATTTGAATTGGTTGAATGTAATAAATGCCGGAATCGAACAAATGTATAGCCTTCTGCCCAGATATGCAAGGGTTTTTGATAGTTTTAACCCCGTGATTTTTACTAGTGATGGGCAAAATCGATAATTTTAGGTATCGAATACTTTGGTATCGAATACTTATAGGTATCGAATACTTTGGTATCGAATACTTATAGGTATCGAGTACTTTTAGGTATCGAGTACTTTTTTCAATGTCGGGAAATGAACCTGAAGGGACAATTTTTTTAGGGCCTATCCATAATCAGACTAATATTCAAAAAACTGAAAGCGATCCATCAAAAAGCCCCGTAGCTACGGGCCTGGAGGTGGATAGAGGCGAAGGATTTGGCGGGGGGAAAACCGAGCCGCGTCAAATTTCTCTCGCGGATGATAACGACTTGGGTTTGAGCGTTGCAAAATGAAAACGGAAACAGGTTGCGTTTGATCTACAGTAGGTATTATAAAGATTACTTCATTGAAAAATTTAAAACGAAATATGTCAATAAAGTATCGATACTTTTGTGGGTATCGAATACACTCGATACCTATAGGTATCGATTACTTAAGTATTTGATATCGATACCTGCCCATCACTAATTTTTACCCCTTGAACCCCACTTGCGACCTCCTAACCTATACCGATTCTTGTTCGTCTTGATGTACCCAATCTCTCCTCGAAGTTGTGAAACACTTATCTGAAACACCTTTTATGTAGTAAATCTTAAAGAAAAATTCAAAAATATGTATTTGGATGCTCTTCATAAATAAAACTTAAAATGGAGCGTTTTTTTTTTAAAAAGGATGATACTTGTGAATAACTTACCCGGTGATAACTTGAGGTCTTGTGAACAGAGGGCACGGAAATGTGGTACATTTGCCCGCACCACACAATCATTCGCTATTCAGAACCCATTAGAAACCTAAAAATATACAGTCATGTTTTTAAAAAAACTCTGACTTAAAGAAAAAGTTATCAAAAAATTTTAAGTTACTTAATTTTTGTATACAAATACAAATACAAATACAAATTAAGTCGACCAACTACAGGCGTAAGCCCAGCAAGGTTGGTCCAGTCTTTTTAACCCACACTACCGGAATCCCAGTATCTGTCAATTTTCCTCTTGAACTCGTTTACCCCACTTGAATTTACAATTGTTTCAGGCAACGCATTCCATCTATCCACTACCCTATTAAAAAAATAATGCTTTCTACAATCCGTCTTAAATCTTCCTTTATTCAATTTGAATTTGTGACCCCTTGTTTTATTACCCGTATTGAAATCTAGTCCCTCTGTGTCCCCTTGCTTTACCATTTTAAATAGTTGAATCAAATCCCCTCTAATTCTTCTTTTCTCTAGAGTGAACATATTTAGCTTCTTTAATCTTCCCTCATAACTTAAACTGGATATACCCTTGACCATTTTAGTAGCCCTATGCTGAACCCTTTCAATTGAATCAATATCTTTTTTTAAGTATGGAGACCAAAACTGAACAGCATACTCTAGATGAGGTCTCACCAAGCCTCTGTATAGTGGTAAAATAATATCCTCGGACCTTGAAGAAACAGTTTTTTTAATGTATCCCAATATCCTATTAGCCTTTTTACTAGCAGATGAACTCTGATGAACCCATTTAAAGTCTTCATTTACTATCACCCCTAAATCCTTGATCATATTACCTTCTTTAACTTTGTTCCCTTGCAGATAAAATTCTGCCCTACCATTCCCCCGACCTATATGAAGTACCTGACATTTACTTATGTTAAAGGACATACCCCATTTTTCAGCCCATTGTGATATCATATCTAGATCCCTTTGTAAATTTTGTATCTGCTCCTGAGTATCTACCCTCCCCCAAATTTTTAAGTCATCAGCAAAGATGCTGATCTTGTTCCTAATGTCCTGACTAATATCGTTAATGAATATTATAAAGAGAATTGGCCCCAATACTGACCCCTGGGGCACCCCACTCATGACCACTACCCACTGAGAATAATTACCCTTCACTTGCACCCTCTGTTTCCTACCTATCAACCAATTCCTAATCCACTGTAGTGTTTTACCTCTAATACCCAATTTTTCCAATTTGAGTAGCAATGCCTCGTGTGGAACCTTATCAAATGCCTTTTGAAAATCTATGTAAAATATGTCTACACTATGTTTTTGATCCAACTCCTTTGTTACTTCGTCATAGAACTTTAAAAGATTAGTTTGACAGGATCTACCCTTCCTGAATCCAAACTGATTGTCTGAAAGTAAGTTACCCTCCTCCAAGAATAACATTATATGCTTTTTTAGTATGGTTTCGAAAATCTTACAAATAACTGATGTTAAGCTAACTGGTCTATAATTGCCTGGATCCCATTTTGGTCCCTTCTTATATATTGGAGTTACATTAGCTAATTTCCAATCTATTGGCACCCAACCCGATTCGTATGTTGATTTAAAAATTGTCATTATTATGTCCCCTAATTCCTCTGCGCATTCCACAAGCACTTTTGGATAAACATCATCTGGTCCTGGAGCTTTAGTTGGCTTTATGCTTCTTAAAAGATGTATTATTTCCTCCCTATTAAAACAACAGTCCGAAATTTCCACCCTTCCATTATAATCTAATGCATAGTCACCCATTAATTTAAAATTCTTATTAAAAACCTCTATGAAAAAATCATTTAACACCTTTGCCATACCTATATCATCCTGAATAATTGTGTCCTCTCCTAATTTTAATGGCCCCAAGGTAGAGCTTAACTTATTGTTCTCCCCTGCATAAGCATAAAATTCTTTTGGGTATAATTTTCTTATCTCATCTCTTAAATGTATTATCATGTAATTATTACTTTCTGATTTGTACATTTTCCTCGAATATGTAATGGTTTGTTCTGGAACCTTTTAGCGTTATTAACATCCCTTAAAACCATCTCATAATAAACAAAGCTTTGCATTTCATATTTTCCGAAAAACAACCCCTTTTATCATACGAACTAAGGTTTCACAGCTTACGTATAAAAACAAACATGTAGTTGTTTTAAAAGTCACATTTAAAGCAATAAATGCAGAGTAATCTCTTGGCAAATGAACGTTGAGATTTTTTAGCCATGAAAACGAAAAATTTCTTTCAGAGCATCTTCCGTTGTTTTCACATCGTTCTTTGTAATTGGATTCGCAGCAAAGCATCTCTAGGATAAAGCAATGACACGTGTATTTTTTCCTCCACGAAAATAATTCAAAGCGCATGATGCATTTAACACTTTTACTCCTGGCCGCCCCACATTTACCATAGACCATAGAAGGGTTAAAATAGTTACGGAAACAAAATCATACGGAATAGCAAGATACTTAGGGTGTTATGCAAATATGTAGAGTTAGTGTTAACTCACAACTCTCAAGCGTCACCTCCAACCGTGGACCGGTTTCGTCCTTGTTAGGACTCATCAGCACGGTATAGGAAGGTAACGCAAGAGAGCGGAGGGCAAGTACTAGTCTAACCGACAATAACTGAAAAAGTGGTGACCATTGATTAGACCTCCACTCATCTGCTGAAATGACATGGCATTCCTAGAACATATTTAATTCCAGTAAGGCAAGGTAAATGAAAGGAGTATTTCACCAATTATTGCTGGTTAAGCGGACAATAAGTGTAAACTCACAACTCTCAAGCGTCACCTCCAACCGTGGACCGGTTTCGTCCTTTTTAGGACTCATCAGCACGGTATAGGAAGGTAACGCAAGAGAGCGGAGGGCAAGTACTAGTTTAGCCGACTATGTAGAGTTGTTTTTGAAAATTCGCAAGAATGGAGAATTTAACAGGAATATACTTTTTAAAAGAAATAATGCGTAGTTGGTTAATTTGTATACTTGTGATACAAAAATATTGTTAGCGTAGAAGTTAAAATGCGTAAAACCTTGATTTTATCTACCTTGATGTTTTTTATTTATCTATATTAAAATATGTTAACCCTGCTGTTCTGTTAGGGTCTATTTGACCCAAAAAAATTTTCAATCGCGTGTTAAAAAAAATTGACTAGATGTATTTTAATGAAACTTCGTGACTTTGTTGGAAAGTCATATAACTATCTACATCTAAAAGGAATTTTATTTATTTTAATTTGCAAGGGATATTTTTCAACATAGTCTTAATGTACTGTTCGGGTCAATATGACCCGATTCTAAATTTTTTCGTTTTACTTAAACCTTTTCATATTTTTTTGCTGAATAACTCAACAGAAAAGAATAAAAACTATTATAACATCCTTTTTTTGTATTTTGGTTTTCCTTTTTCTTGTTTTTTTGTCATTTGAGACTAAAGCACGTGGGAGGTCAAAAGGTTGATTAGGTTAGGAAAAATGAAAAAATATTTCCAAATTTTATTTTTTCTTGTTGTATTTTTGTTTTATGAAGTATTTCCTTTCAGTTAGAATACTAAAAATAACTATTGAAACGAAACTTGTGCTATCCGAATGAAAATATTACTCAAAATGAGAAATAAGTGGTGTTTTTCATTGCCACTGTCTTTTGACCAAGTTAACCATTAGATTTGGGGTAAATGTGGACTTTTTGGGGTAGTATAACTTCCTAAGAACTGAAACATGAAATTTATTGCTGGAAAAGAAAAAGAAATCATCGCAAAGAAAATTTGAGGTATTGGAGTAGTGAGTAATTTTGCAAATCCTGCAATGCCTTTTCAATGGGATTTAGTACAAATAGAAGGAAAATAAATGTTTAAATGAAAATTATTTTTGAGGATTTGAGGATATCACTCTTATTTTCATACAGTAAAGCAGATTAAAACCTATCATGAAGGGGGGGATCAATTAAAAAAAGTAAAAGAATAAAGAAAAAATTGAAATTTATATCGGTTCCTCAGACGAAAAAAATTAAATACGTACTACTTTGTTGTGCCATACTTGTTTAAAACTCATTATCATAATTTAAATTGTCAAAATAGTAAAAAATTACAATTTTCAATTACAAATATTTTTTAGTTTATTTCATTATTTTATACGTATTTCATAACTTTACTCAATTATTTCATAATAATTGCATTTATTTTGAGTTATTTTACTATTGTTTTACCTATTTCTTATATTCCATCATTCATTTACCACTAGAAGTGATATTTTTTGTATCGGGTCATATTGACCCGAACACTACGTGCGTAGAGTAAGTCGGAGCAGAACAGCAGGGTTAAGTGTTTTAGAGATGTGGTCCGTTTCATGGCTTTAGATATAAAAATATCCCCTAAAGCCATAGAAGTTAGGTGGATCTATTGTGAAATGGATTCATCCATTGGATAAATAAAATATGAATAGAATAAATGAAACAATTTGAATTTGAATCTAAAATTCAAGCCCTTGAGAGCACATTGCAAAACTACGTTCGTTTCCAAATAATAAGGGTAGTTTTGATTATTTTGGAATAATCACATAAATCATAGTCCCTTGTCAATGAAATTCCGGTCATAGAATCATCTAAAAGGGGATGAAATACGTAATTCGGGGTCAAACTATTCTAACGATACTTTAAGGGTTTACACTAATCAGAGTTGGTGAAAATGATTGTTTCTGGTTAACTTTAGATCATGGTAGTGGCGAGTTAACTCATAAATTGATAAGATAGACGTAATTCATGAAACATATTAATTTTTGGAGATAAAATGAGTATCATATCGAACACACTGTAATCTAGAGAAAGAGTTATCAATAGTGACTAGATTATTCATTTAACTCAGAGGTAATGGACTAAAAGAGTAAGGTCCTGTTATTTTCAAGGATTGTACTTTAGCAAGAAAGCTTTAGAAACCCAGCGTAAGAAGAAAAATGGTGTCCTTTTTAATGTGTCAAGAATTCGTAGACGTTTTCCTGAATCCGTATCAGAGAAATTAATGATGGCATTTCTTTTGTTGTTTTTGTTTGGGAATCAAACTCACAAAATCGAAATGACCCAGAAAAACGCTGGATGGATTCCAAATCTGTGGATTGTGAAATTTGATCATGCAGAAATTGTTTGTTCCAAATTAGGTAAAACTAGTAAAGAAACAATAATGCTAGTTTGTAAACTTGAAAACTATTGGATTTACCTCGAATGCAATCATTGTTAATTAAGGATGCAAATTTTTTTCACTGGTGCTAGTTTATAAGAAACATTTCTACAAGAATATTTCTTTGAAGTTGTCAAGACAGTTTTACAAGAAAGAAAATTAGTTTCAACTAAATATCTCTCGAGGAACTTTGTTTTTCTAATTTAACTTTGTAATGGGATGTTAGATATGGGGAAAACCCCCAACACCCTTACAAAATTTTTATGTCAGTTTTATAGGGTTTTCTTTGGAAAACTATTACGCTTAGAAGATGCGGTCCTCTTTTGGGCGTTCCCAAATTATTTTACAATGAGATAAAAAGCTAGTTTAAAAGATTACAATTAAAAACTTTTTCAAGGGGAGGACCCCCAGATTTCAAAAAAAAATTGGCGTCTATTAAAATTTTTTCCTTTGAAAATTCTGTGGATCACAAGGTCTTAAAATGACATAAATATTTTTCTTTAAGAGGCTATTGTTTTAACTTTTTTGGAGGATGACCCCATCCCCCATTTTTACTTGTGGACCTCAAATTGTAAAATCTTGACTATGTGTAACATAATTTACCTGCTACATTGAAGTGATCTAAAACGTAACGTACAAATGCACTCCTTATGGGGCATTCCATAAAATAACAATAACACCTATAGCCATATTCTTCAGGCAGTGTTAATTAGCAGCTAAAGAAAGGAAAATTAGCTTTTCGCTGATTCCTGATTGGTGGAATTCTTCTTAGTCCAAGGGCCCCTTTAAATCCTTAGGCATCCGATATTACCATTGAATCCTATGGGAAATTTGGGTCGGCTAGTTCTGAAAAATTTAACATCGACGCTGATGACTTTACGTATGGTTGTTATACTAGATAGCAACTTAAGTTGAACCTACTACGTCACTAACAAACAAAGTAGTTCCCATCGCCCTGTTTGAATTTCGAGTGAAACGAAGAATGTCAATTTTAAAATATGATAATTTCGTTAAACCCATGTATAAACAGTGTCTTTTTATCACGATTCGCGTATCGAACCTCCTCCTAGCAACACAACAGGATTTGTCTTTTCTCCTTCCGCGTAGTGACGTACTGGGTATCCCCTTCGAAACAAAATCTGGTCAAGGAAATAGTTTATATATCTATGGATGGAATCAGATATTCACAATGAAACTACTATCAGTATGAACTATCAAATATATATTCGCTACTATCACTTGATATTCACTATGAAATCAGTTTTTCTCCATTTCGTTCTCTTTAAGAGCGTTTCTAGGTATAAGCTTTCACCGTAGTACGATACTCATTATATTTGTTTAGGAGGAACAACTTTCTAAGCAAGGTTTAAACTTTATTCCCACTTAGACCGTGGTAGACCTACCAAACCTCACCCATCCCAATGCATCCATTAACTCCCTTCGGTCAACGACCGCCCCAAATTTTCTATAGCATTCAACGGCAATCCCGGGCGGTCCAGATGTAAAAGGGTTAAACCCATTCATTGTGAGAGGGTCCGTTCAGGTGAAAGTCGATCGCATCCGCGCGTGCAACAAAAGGGTGGCTTCCGAACACTGCACCTTCCACTGAAAGGCATTGTGCACCCCCAAGGGAGGCCGATCTCTTTATCAGGTCCACTGCTTTTAAATCGAACTTCAATGTTTGGAACTTTCCGTACGTTTTGGGCCATTATGGCAAAGAATGGTGCTGCGAAGTTCGGTTAAATAGTTTAGTTTTACTGTGAGGTTGTATTTTGAATTATTATAACTATTCGTGATGTATTTTGATACAGGGTGATTGAAATTCATAGTATAGAAGTACTCCAAACTAAGACTAACTAAACATAAACAAAAAACTAAGACAAACTAACGTAAACATTGATTCCAGAAATTGTTCTCTTACCTATGAAAAGATCAATTATAAAATTAAAAATCTAAAATATATTCCATACTGTACCGGGCCATAAAGCTGCTTGATACAAAAATATAATTCTATCGAGTATAACCTTATAAATAAATTTAAATGCATGCGACCACTGGACAACTTCGTCAGGGGTGCAGTACCCAGTTTCAGTACCCATTTGTCAGTTGCAGTTAGTATGCGGCCACTGGGTACTGCACCCCTGATGAATTTGTTCAGTGGTCACATGCATTTCAAACAAAAGGCAACGCAGAGTTAGGCAGTGGGTAAGGTAGAATGTACTAACACAATAAGAAAAGATTAATGATAAAAAAAGTTTTATTAATATGAAAAAAAGCTACTTGCGTAAAGACGCTCTCATAATGATCTGATCTCTGATAAATAAGTAATCATATGCAAGCAACTTCCTCTGTCTTAACATATATGTTACAGTTAATGTTCATAATCTGGTAATGTTCGGAATACGTAGGTAAAGTATGAAATATTTTGTACTTTACCTTAGGTAATTCTCATTTTACCTTAGTTTTTCTGAACATTACCGAATTTCGGACATTAACTGTAACATATACACACAGATAACTTACATAAATAACACATCTGAAACAAATTACTTATTTGGTATATTAGGATTAGCTTAAAAGTGTCAAGTTTTATGCTATATGTTGAAATAAATCAACTAATC
Source organism: Tetragnatha versicolor (assembly GCA_024610705.1). Taxonomy (NCBI): domain Eukaryota; kingdom Metazoa; phylum Arthropoda; class Arachnida; order Araneae; family Tetragnathidae; genus Tetragnatha; species Tetragnatha versicolor. The sequence continues at coordinate 65,589,221 of JANDEH010000004.1, read as the reverse complement.
AAAATATAAATATCTCAGTTAGCAGTGCTTCTTTTAATTATTTATATGTTTAAATAATAAAACATACAAATAAAGTCCAATTGGAGAGGTTTTGGCCCGGCTAATTCTAATGTACATATTTATTTTCATAGGAACATTACGGATGAATTAAACAAGAAAATAATTTCGGGAATTTTTTTTGTCTTTTTAGAAAGATAAAATATGACTAAATTCACTTTTAGAAACTGTACCCAATGGGATACAATTTTCCTCCGAATGTGATCCTTAGGCAGCGTTTCTCAACCGGGGTTCCGCGAAGCTTCCTCAAGGGTTCCGCGAGGGATCCGAAAATATTTTTTTTGTTCTGGTTTACATTTTAGAATAACCCTAAACAAATTAGCCATCAGGCAGCCGAATGTGAGCAAGTGTTTTTCCGTTGAAAATTTTCTTCTGTAGCCCTTGGGTTTCTACAAAGAGTTTGAAAAGAAGACAAACATTAGTTTGAAAGGGAATTACAAAATAAATTTCTGAGGGAGGACCCCTGTCCTCCTTGAAATTTTGGCACTAATTATATTTTCCCCGTGAAAATTCTGTGTTTTACAAGGAACTGTTCTTTTAAGATGTAACCCAAAGAGTCTTAAAATACACTGAAACTCTACTTTAGGGGCAAATATCGAAAAATTTCTAAGGAGAACTCACAATTTTTCACAACTCTAAAATTTTGACGTCTGTTATACAGCGATTTTCCCTTGCACATTCTGTTGTTTCAAGAAGCTTTTCTCCTTGTGTGTTTCACTGGAGAAACAGTTTGAAAGGAGATATAGCACTAGTTAAAAGGGTAATTTTCAAAATAAATTCGGAGGAAGCAAGAAAAAATATTGTTGCATGGCAGTGGCGTTTATAAGAGGGGGACCGAGGGGGCCCTGCCCTTCCCCGAAATTCGGACTAGGCATACTAAAACACGTTAAAACCCTGTTATTTATGGTCAAGTTTTCAAAAATTTTCTGGGGGAGGGCCCCCAAACCCCCCTTTAGTACATGAAGTTGTATTATTTTAAATTTTTTTTTAAACTTTCATGAAAATTAAAATCCCACCTAAAAATACGTATCCGAAATTTGAACTAAATGTACCAAAAACGAGTTAAAACCTAGTTTTAAGGGTCAAATTTATTAAAATTTTCTGGGGGAGGACCCCCAAACCCCCCTTCCAACTTGGAACTTTAGTAATTACAATTTGTATTATATTAAGTTCTTTTGAATGCAAATTTCCCGTAAAAATGCATTATAAAGCTACCCGAAAAAAGTTGAATAATAACTTAAATCTCTATATTATGTTGATTGTGGGCTCTGATTTGAACGAGGAAATACGCAATTTTCGACGAAATTTGAGCATACAAAAAACGTAATATAGATATTTAGGATATTATTCAAGTTCTGTCGGATAGCCTAGAACCTATAGAGTCCATAACTCGAGACGAGACATTCGTCGTGTGATTAGGGTAGAAATGAGGGGCGAAAAACCGATTTTCGGCCTTTTTGGCGGCGCGCCCCATTGGATTAACATGGGGGACTTCAGGGCCAATGTGGCTGGCACCTTAAGAAATTATCCAAAAATTCTGAAAAAATTCACAGGTACTCTCTGGCACCTTAGACAACTTTTCCGCACTATTACGTCATCAAAATCGACAAAAAGTTTTTTTCGATACACCCTAGTGATCCTACACCACAACAGAGAAAAATATTGAAAACACTTTTAACGGATGAAAAGAAAACCCTAGTAATTTTTCTCTCAAGAAAATAAATTTTACTTTCATTTAGACAAAGGGAGAAAGTTTTTATCAGGTCATTTGCAAACGGAATAACTGCCATAAAATCCCTATAACGGCTTTTCTATATCCTTACTCTTTAGTTTTTCAGCATAAAACACTATTTTATTAAAGAATGTAAAAAGTAGAATAAATATAGAGCAGGCAATGAACGATTACCCTGCGTTCCCATCAACAATGATGGTCAAAAAGAATTCGTAATCATTGGAGCCCCCATAGACGCGTCGATTTCGAAGGGATATCTATAACTTACAGACAAAAGATCGGAAAAAGAAAAACACACCTGTTTATAAAGTAGGAAGCGAACCCTAATTATTTTGAGCGCAAGTGTTCACATTATCGTCAACACATTTTGATAGATGGTGATTTTAAAAAGCATTGTGCAAAGAATCCAACTTACACAAGTTAATACACTACCAGATTTAGCATAACTTCAATTGAATTGCCAGTTTGAAAAAAGGATATAAATCCAAAAAATGAAAAGTTCCCTTTTTGCGCTAAAAACAATCTCCAACCTTTGCTCTACACATGAGGGGAAAGAAGGGGGAAATATCTACCCCCTATAAGGAGATATAGCCCCTTGAAGCTGAGAAATCGATGTCCATTCCTTGTATTTTTTCAATTAATATGGAATTAAATTTAATTTTTCTTTCAGTTCTAATTCTTTGTTGTGTAAAGTAGACCAAAATAAAATTTGTGTTTTTAACCTATTTTTATCCAGGGAATGTTTGACTTCATTCATGTTAACTTACTCTATAATGACTGCTATAATGACTCAGTTTCATAATAATTATCAAATTTTATTTGTCTTTTAACCTTTTCATTTCTTATTTTTGTCTTCTGAACTAAGCAAAAATATAATTTAAATGTCAATTTAAGTGGTTTTTAAGATTTTCCTTCACTTGAAATTTCAAAAGATTAAAAAAGGGAATAAGTTCATAAATTTTTTCAACTGTAAATTGTTTTTGAATGTACACACTTATATTTGTTTCGATGATTATTATTTTTTCCAATTAGGGTCTTAAATCTAAAGTAAAAATTTAGTGGTTATACATAGAATATTCCATTATTTATGCAGTTTTTTTTTCGATTTTCTCTCAACTTAGTTTTTGGACTTATTCCCTTTATCAAACTGATGATTCAATTAAGATACATCTTATATCATAAAATGAACATCTTTGTTCTGTTGGATGTGTTTTTAAGCCATTCAAATCAATATACCTGGTCAAAAAATGTCTTGTTAAGAAGTTACGACTTGAAACGAAGATTTTTCCACACTTGGCTTTCGAGCGTTGTAATCTAACCCGATACACGCACTATTTTCCCTAACTCTACGTGTAATATTTCAATGTTTTCACCGCATTCAGAGAGAATTTACTAGACCGATATCTGTCTTGGGATCTCGGTAACTGCTTGAATTGGGGTTTACAGAGATTTATGCTTGCATTTTGAGTGTGTTTATTTGACACGTAGGATTGGAATGAAAAGTTACAAATGCAGAGACTGTGGTATAAAAGTAGTACATATTTCAGTTTAATGTACACGGGTATTTTTAGAATCCGAAAGAAAAATTTAAAAAATGTTGCTCTTTGTTATAAAAAGCAGATAAATTTTGTTAGTAGGAAGTAATTTTAGGGCGTTCTTTGCCTCTATTCAAATTATCTGAAAATCAATATAAGAATTTTGTGTCACGATTTGTTCATTTAATTTTTTATAGGTCGATAAAAGGGAATGTTAAAGGGAATTTTAAGGACATAAAAATGTACACTTTTAAAGATAACATTTGCATGCTTAGAGTTTGCAAAAAAAATGCTTGGGTCCGTTCCCCCAGAGCAAAAAGCTAGCTTTGAGCCTGATAATGACAAAAATTTTTTGACGATATTTGGAGCCCTCCCGAAATAAATTTCTATATACAATGCTGCTTTCTTTTTGATGTTCCATAATTTTGATTAACTTGACTCCTACAGAATTTCGAAGAAGATTTATCAAACTTTTTAATTTGAAGATTTTCGGAATTGTGTTTCTTGACAACTGGAAATGACTAAATCCTTAAACGAGGGTAAAATTTTTAAAAAAGTTCTGCAATTCTAATTTTAATGGTGTAATTAAGGTTAATTTGTAGATTATTCATCAGAAAAATACATATTAATTAATTAACAAAAATATTGATTAATCGGTAAAAATATCGATTAATTGATAAAAATATCGATACTTGGAAAATACCAATTGGTTAATTCATACTACGACCGGGCGCTAAGTAAATATAACTCCCAACTATCTGGAAACCCTGGCTCTTTTCACTGAATAAACTAAATTTGTATAGTTAAGCAATATCAATATTCTAGTTTCGTAGTTTTATCAAATTTAACAAAACATTGGAGCTTCTTCAAATTTTAAACTTTGGTTCAATCCAAATTTATTTCCCTGAAAATGATTGGCTATTATTATTATAGATTTTATGCAAAAAAAGTTTCGAATTTTGACTGAATTAGGGGTTGAACTAATGCAATTTCACCTAACTTTTTTAAGATGTTTCTATAGAAGTACTTAATTCAATTTTTTAATTTGTACCAAGTTAAACTCTTGATAATAATTGTGTAAATTTAAAATCAACATTCATAAAATTTCGAATAAAAGAATTTAATTTAGTTTTGCATAGATATATTAAATTCAAAAAGTTATAAAAGTGGAATTTAACCTATTAAGAATTATGAAACTAGCAGACTATATTGAAAGAATGATTTTAATTATCTTCAGCTATATTAGACAAATGTCAATCATAAGTTCAAACAACTTCCCAGTAATTGATGGTTTGATAAGTGAATTTTGTAAAACTTCGTCTCCCTCTAAGTCTAAGTAATTGATATTTTCATCACATTTATCATCATGTATTTTTATTTATTCTTTAAAAAATGTTTAAGCCAAGATATATCTCTGTCATTTGGTTATCCATTAACTAGTCGCGCTGGTGAAATAAGTTTGCCATCTGAATTTTGAAAACTGCTGTTTTATTTTTGCCTTTTCTTCTAACTTACAAGTGACTATCTGAAGGGATGTTTTTTTGTAATTACTAATTTGAAATTGAGAGTTTCAGTGACGTTTTTGTAACTACTGATAAGTACTGCAAACAAAATTTCAAAAAGAATTTCTGTAAAAAAAATCACGGAAGAAGAAGATGAAGATTCCTGTGATAAAAGAGGACTGGTGAGCTGGCTGACATTTTTTTCTCGTATGTAAATTCAACATTTTTTTGCAGTGTACCTTGAAAGTTTATTTTTATAAAACGTTCCCAGCTGTATTGGAATTTCTAACTTTCTTCAATGGTTAAAAAAGCCCGTCTATTGTTATCTGGGATGTGACTAAACAGATCCTCAGACCCTGTCTAGACAAAAATGGGCAAAAGTGAGTATATTGGAAACACTCATTCCTCAACCGTTTCCCAGCGAGAGCATTGTTAAATTCCCTTCCTGTTGGACTATACGTCCAACATAGAAAAATGCATTGTTAAATTCAGAAATGCTGACGTAAAGACGTAGCTTTGTTTTTTAATAAATCTACTGTAGTATTTCAATGCAAGTGATTTCGTATACATGCAAAAGAAAAGATACAAGTACAAATAAATACAAATATTGACGGCCAGTTATACTCAACGGCAACGTTTTCTGAACCTAGTATACGTCACTACGCGGAAGGAGAAAGTTGGTAAACACAAAGTCTGATGGGTTGCTAGGATTAATTTCGGTGCGCAAATCGTGATAAAAAGACACTATATACAGGGTGTTTCAAAAGTCCGTTTCGTGGCTTTTATTTCGAACCAACGTGTCCTAGGGTACCGGAAGTAAGGTCTACCCCTAGGTAAGTGACCCTGGAGAATCCATTGAGATGACTTACACCACCTGTAGCTGAGAAATAAAAAAGTTAAAAAATTAATTTAAAAACTAAAGGAGATAGAGAAAAAACCTCAACGAGAGTATTGTTGCCAACGTTATGAAGAACTAACTGAAAAACATTTCCTGAAAATATCGTAAATATTCGTGGAGATGTTGAAATAAAATAGATATTAGAATAAAAGCCGCGAAACGGACTTTTGAAACACCCTTTCGAACACCCATTTATACGAATTCGCTAATTTGAGGATAGTTATTTGCATTCGAGACTTTTACTCTGTATTATATGCTTGCTGAAATTTTGTAATCACTGATCAAATCGTTCAAATATTAGGTACGTTTTCACTCATCTTTGACCGCTCTTCCCTTGTCAGCAAAGATAAAGATACCCCATCATAGTTACGTAAGAAAAGTGTTCGACACATTTATTCTTTTTTTACAAAATAAAAATTTTAAAGTAAAAATTATTTTTCTCGTTGAATTTTGAAATTATTTATGCCAGAAACAAGAGATAGTCCAAAATGCGATGTGTGTAACATCTTTCGTAAGCATCACTCATACCCCCTCCTCCCTTGTCAGGAAAAATGATCAAAAACCAACCCCCTTCCCCCCCTTAGGTGCTCACGTAATACTTTGAACGGCCCCTAAAATAGAATAACATTGATACAGTCAAAGCTACACAAATCTTTCAAACAGTACTATAGCACAACATAAATAAAAAGATACTGAAAATGGATGGTATAGTACGATGTATTTTTAAAAACAGCATAAAAGTAAATGTATAAAATCGGATATTGCAGCCTATTGGACGTTACTGAAATCGGCAGAATTTCCAAGGAGCTGCATGAAAAAATTCATTGTTATCTAGGTTTAAAGAAATGTATTAGCAACGTACCTGATCCAAAAATCCTTATAGACTGCGAATAGAATATTTTGACCTGGGGGCGAGGTTTTAAGAATTTTGTACGGTTGGATACTTTTTTAAATTTTGTTTGAGGAGGTCGTCTTATTATTTTTGATGAGATTCAGTATAGTAGTTCAAGATTTTCCACTCCTCGAAGAAGGCAATATGTTTAAAAATTGTTTTGATTTTGATAAAGGAAGGGAAGAATAGAAGGGGTACCGAAAGATGAGATAGATACTCTGAGATAGGCACTCTAAAAGTAAAAACTAAATGTACAAAGATTTACGTCACATATATGCGTAAAAATTATCAACTAACAGATCTCTAAGTTTTAAATCGGCAATTAGCGTTGATAAAAAGAACAAATCACAAATTAAAACTCACAAGCATTCCAATTCAAACAATTCAACACAGTCAAATCAAACAAATAAAATCGTGAACACTTGGCAATCAATCATAGTCATGCGGACACTACGTAATTACCCTTTCTTCGTACAACTTTTTAAGCATTTATCAGCATAAGGCGAAGTTTTGCATTGTCCCAAAATTTATACTCCATATAAAGTCAGTTCAAGATAGGTAGCACTGTATACTTTTCATGTTTAACTTTTTTATATTTAGATTGTCTTTTAGTATATTAAGGGGACTCAGTACCTCCAAATCAGTAAAAATCTCAATTTAAGGATTTCGCTCTCAAATCGATGTTTATACTCATAAATAGATTCGGTAAATTTCATAGTGATGCGCGAATTATCAGGATAGCAAATTTCTTATGTTTATTTAGCATAGTTACCAAATATTTTTTTAAATAAATATTTCTCAAAACTACTTTTTTAGCATTTAAATCCCTAAGGCTTTTTTTCTACTGAACCAAATGTTATGAAACTTGGTATTTATATTTAATAGGGTAATATTATTAAATGTATGTTCCAAAATTTAATGCTTTTGGCCCAGAATTTTTTTTATAATGGAAAATAGGGAAAAAATCATAGAATTTTCACGTTTTTAAATGGGATCACCTAAAAGTTTGTTTTCTCAAAAACTATTATGATTATCCAAAATCCCCCACATAGAATTATACTAGAGAACATATTTAACATAAAAATGAAAAAAACTAGTAAAAAAAGAGAAAAATGAAGGAGGAGTAGCGTTTTGAAATATAGTGAAATTTTTGAAATTTTTGTTATTTTTTTTAAACATTAAAAATACTAAAAAATTTTTTAAACATTTTGAGTTTAATATTCCATAACATGATGGTAACAGATAATTTGGCAACAAAAACTAATAAAAAAACTCAAAAATAAAAAATTAACTTTTTTTGGTACCGAGTCCCCTATATTAAATATATTACAAACTTTTAAAATAACTTAAGATACTAAAACCATACCTTATTCACCAAGAACTGAACTAGCTGCGCGTCTACATTAATACAAACACATGCGTACCGTAAATAGCAGATCTAAAAACTAGTTTGAAAAACTATAAAAAAGTCTAAACCAAATATTCGTAAAATGAGCAATCACTTTATGTGAAAAAAAGGTTTTTTAAAGAAACATGAGAACAATAAGAAAAATATTCGGTATTTTGTATTATAGTAACTTAGCTATTATTATACTATAAAAAAGGTAAGCACAGTTCCCCAATATATTCACCTTGTTTTTAAAAACAAATTTTATTACTTAGAAAATGCTTGAAACCGGAATAAAAGGGTAATTATCTCCTATTATAAATAGCAAATACAAGAGAAGTAAAAACCTTATTTCTTATTTAAATAACATATTTAATTAATTTAGGTGTCTATAGAAATAATAAAATATGCAGTTCTATATGAAGAATTTTGTGAAAAGGAGTTGAGTTGGAAAAATATTAAAAAAGCGCAATCAATAGAATGAATAAAGAATAAAGTAATCAATGAATAAAGAATTTCAAAAATTTCCAGAAACTGAAAAAAAAATTAAGTGAGATATTATTAAAAATACGTGAATGCTTAATTACTTTTAAAATGAAATGATAAAAAGTGATGTTTTTTCCTCACATTCCAATTTTGCAAAGACAAATATATATTCTCGAGTTCTTGCATAGTACTTTTTATGAAATGGTAGAACTCTTTCCAGTTCTTTTATTATTGAAAAAACCTTTTTAGTTTTATAAAGATTCCTTTTAACAAATTAAAGCTGTTTTTATGACTTTCCTCTTGGATCCTTATCTAAAATTATTTTCGTGTTTCTACACAGTTCTTTAAAAATCCGTTTCCGAGATTTTATTTGGAACCAACGGCAACGCCTCTTAGGATCATGGAAGAAAGGAGTGCCCCTATGTAAGTGAACATGCCAAATCAATTGGGATGGCTTTCAGAACCCCTAGTGGCGAGTTAGGGAAGTTAAAAAAGAAAATAAATTACTATTGATAAAACGAAAACTGCTAAGATAAAATTGTTTGAAATATCATGGAAAAAAAGCTTAGAAAAAAGTTTTATTAAAATATCTCACATTTTCCAGGATATATTAGCCTGTGAAAACTTTTTTCCAGGCTTTAAAAGAGAAAATAAATTATACCTTAATACTTTTTAATTTCATTTGTCTCAAACTTTCTAACTCTCACTTTTTGTTAATTTAAGTAGTTTAAGGATTTTTTTCAGCTGATATTTCACAGGTATTAAGGAATAAATCCATGAACTTTTAACAAAAGTACAGTAATTTTTATTTTGTTTGTTAATATAGTCATGAATTTTCACTAAAAAATTAATTAATTAAGAAAATTAAATTATCAGTTTGAAAAAGGGAAAAAGTCCAACAAAAAGGCCCTTGGCCCCTTAGTGAACAATATGTATTATTTCTTTTATTTTGTGTGTTTGTATATTATTATTTATTTATTGTTTGTATATTATTATTTATTGTTAATAAATAATTTGTTAATTTGTTAAAAAAATGACAAATTGAGATTTTGTTCTCAAAACAATCTCCAAGCCTTTCTCTACACATGAGTAGAAAGAGGGAGGAAATAACTACCCCTTATGGGAAGATATAGCCTCTTGAAGTTGAGTAACATGTATAGTTGAATAATGTTTTTTTTATTAAAGTTTAAATGCACCCCAATTTATAATTTAAAAGTGAGCATGTGTAAGTATGCATTTCATAATAATGTCATATAAACTACATTTTCCATTTTATTTTGTCATTTTGTGGATTTTCAATGCTTGGTGTCAAACAATTCTCCCCCTGCCCCAATGAATACCCCCTCTCCCCCATGTCACCAAGTATAACAAATTAGTGAACTCCCTCCCCTCCAAGCGTGACGTCATATACTTATGATTGACAGCCCTAACGAACAAAGTTAACGATAAAATGCGCAAACTATAATTTTATTTACTATGTAAATCCCAATGACACACAAGATAACAATTTTAGCATCAAAAAGAATTTCCGATAAATCAGACTGGTCTGGCATAAACAAACTATCCTATTACGGCGAATAGCGTTTTGAACAGGCTGACGTTTAGGAAATAACCGAGACTTTATCATTGTTTTCCTTCAAATTATATTTGAAGTTTAAAATATAAGTAGATCGTTAAGTCTGGACTGTCTCATTCACCTTGGAGTATATTTTTCTTATCCTAATACGTTTTTTTATTAAATTTTTATTTGAGTACTTTCGTTTAACTTTAAGGTATGTTGCATAAAAAATAAATAAAATGGTTTGGAATAGAAAACATGGCCATTTTTTCTATGATTTGGCCCAATTCTTTAAGTAAGACTAATCATATTAACATATAAAATATAACTTACATAAACGGTAATGGTAAAATGTATGTAACAGTGTAAATGGGGAATATTTTTCGCTCTAGGAACTAAAATACTGCTTTCAAATTCATGACCTGAGAGGGGAATAAAAAAATATAATCCACATCTTATGAAATATTCAATTTTCCACTCTAAAAAATAGAGCTGGTTAGAATGAAATTGGTAATACGTAGTTGAAGGTTTTCTCTCATGGTGCCTGTGTCATTTCTATGCAGACGTAATTTTTTTAGATAGACCACTCACTTATTGAGTCATATTCAACTTCTGAATTGAATTTCAATTTTTAATTTTTAAGCATTTCTAGTGACTTAAGAAAGTGAAATAAGAGCAGGTCTGTAACTAGAAATTCATTTCAGAGAAAGTATTTCTTTAAACAAATTTTTGTTTTGCACCATCGAAATTATGAATATTTGTCAATTTTACATTAGTGCATCGGTAAAAAATAGTTCATGATTTGTGTGTACAATTTTTTAACAAAATCAAACTTTGATATCTTATGATTTGCAGTTCCTCTAATTAATGAACGCTTTTATATATAATATTACATACCGAATAATTCTCGATTACCATTACATTATCTGCACTAAATAAAGAAATTTCGGGAAAAAATAGCTTTGTAAACCGATATTTCTATGACTAAAAATAATAAGTTACTTTGTTGAAAAGAGTGAAAGTATTAGGAAAATGACAGAGAATTCAAGTCGATTAAGGAGTAAAATATAAATATTGCAGAACTAGAAATGATGATAAATTTCTTAAGTAAATATAGCATATTTTGCACATTTGCTTTAATAATCAGTAACATGAATATCCAGTTGGGAAAGTGATATTCAATAATTTTTCTTGTATTAACTGTAATTAACTAAGTTTTTTGATTTTTTTAGAGTTAAATTACGGGTAACTTTACTCTTATCAATGTATAGCACTAAAACTGTGAATTAAAAGATCATTTATAAGCATATTGCAAGAAATTTGTGCAAAAAATAAACTTCAAAGATAAGAAATAAATCAATACTATAATGTATAATGATATGGATTAATGAAGATTCCATCAGTGCTATGACACTTAAATACATGTAAATTTCTCTCTCATTAATAGACATGAAGAGCTTGCCCTCACAATCTGCAAGACCAACGAAGTTATTAACCGCTTAGCGAGAGCAAAGCGAGCAGGATTGCGCAGCAATCCTTGGGCATCCTATTAGCAGTTCTCGGGGGTTGGAGTGCAACAATGAGCAGGTGGCAGTAGGCCCCTATTATGTAATTTGCAACTGTACTTACTATGTAAAATCGCAATGGCAGACAATGTGTAAATTTATACGTTAATACTACGTTCACACATAAAGAGTTAATCTAGGTTAAGTGCTAATCTATCTTAAGCCGAACATTTCTGAACGAACTGTCTTAGATTTAATCTAGTTTAGCGAAAGAGAAACTAGTTTAACTCTAAGCTTGTTTCCCGAACTCTCTTAAGTCTTTAAACTAGTTTAAGTTACAGTGGTGCCATCTACTAAGAAGAAATAAAAACTAATACAAACTACCAGCCTTTTTTTATTTGATATTGCTTTGGCACAATCATTATTAAATTAAATATATTTCGATAAACAAACTGGACAACACAAGAAGAAAAATTGGTATTCTACAAGTATAAGTCCATCAAAGTAAAACAATTTGGAGTGGAGTGTTTTAGGCTTAGAGACGAGTTCTTGGACGGCCACCATTTTTTACTCTAAGCACCATATGGTTTGAGATAGTTGTACCTTGAACACTTAAAAATAAGACAGATTAATTTAAGCTATCTTAACTTCTCTCTTAAGTTATACTAGATTAACTTTTCATGTGTGAACGTAGTATAACAGTAATTTATGACATGGCCGAAGGGTCTGATCTAAATAAACGAATACCGAATTTGCTCCCTGAAAGACAACCAGTATTCAAAACACCTTTCTACCATAATGGACTGAAATCCATGCCTCTAAAGCTCATCACCATCCATCTCTTAATTAGATCAAAGAGAAATCAATGGCATCTCGGAATTTTAATACGCTCTATTTGCCGAGGTAAACAGGGGGATGATCCATTGAAATCTTCCCCATTCATTTCCCATTGGGCAGAGACGGATCTATATGCCATAATCAAACCTTTGTAGAATTGATAATCCCCAGGAATCTATGTGGGTTTACTGTAGGGTAGGCAGTTCAACATTAGGAATCTATCGTTGTTCATTCATTAATCATGGGGCTGTGACAAGATCTCATGGATAATTGTTTTTATTCAATTTATTTCAAACTCACATACCCAATCGTTGTGTGCCCAATGGCAATAAAATAAGGTATTTAAAACTTTGAGAAAAACAATGGAGAATTGCAGCATCTCTTAAATTCTAAATATTCAATTTTAATTTATTAAAAATTCTCTTCTGATTCCAAAAATACGCTTGTCTTTTCCCACAAACTTTTTTTGAGGTAATTAAGACATATTTTAAGACAGAAAGCTCCTAACAATGTGACGTCACTGTGTCTATGTGGGAAACACCGTTTTCATCGAAACACTAGGCTGTAAAAAAACTAGAGCTCGGTCTTTCCAGTCTTTCAAAGCGGGCAATAGGATCATAACAACAAGCGGGAGCAAGGCTCATTTAACGTCACAAGTTGTTTCAGCTCAGACAGAAAAGAAACTATTTTAATTGAAAACAACTTAAAATTTAGGGCTTTGAAAGGTAAATTAAAATGTTTTTTGGAAGTTTTAAGCCATTCTGAACATATTAAGATTAAAAAAATTGACTACAATTATCCATTATTAATATTTACAAAATTCTTTTGAAAAAAACTTTTTCTTTCAAAAACATTTTTTGTTTGTTTTAAAACATGTATTTGAGATGTAGTCATGCTCCTGATTGATCAGTCTATTGATATTAATATTTTGCTTCAAATTTTGAACATCATATTTAATTGCCATTAGGTACAAAATAAGGGGGGTGTGCATGTAATTTCCTGAAAATATTTTTTCGGAACAGTCTATGGGGAAACTTACCATACATGTTGTTCATTTTTTATCTTTTGGTAAGAGAGACCGATATTTTATATCAATATTTTTTCATATTAATAAGTTTTTTGAAATTTTTAAAATTAATTAATTAAAATTGTATTGAGAATTGTAAGTTTTGACTAGGGGTCGTTTCCTGTTGTAATTAAAGCCCTGGATACTCTACCTTAAGTAGCGACATCACGCTCAATCGGCCGCCATTATGGGGAGAACTCACTACTGGTCTGGATAGTCTTGCTTATCGTCACTAGTAGTGAGTTCTCCCCATAATGGGGGCCGATTGAGCGTGATGTCGCTACTTAAGGTAGAGTATCCAGGGCTTTAGTTGTAATTACTTACGTATTAAACAATATCCAGTGAAAATATATAATTTTAAATAATTTAGAGCTTTAAGTTTCAGGAGTAGTGTGATTGTTTGATATCCTAGTCAATCATAGTTAAGTTAGGCTAAGCGTGCACTAGAGACTTATGTCGCCGGCGACTGTAACACTAGTCACTCGAGAGCAATGCATTTCTATGAGGAAATTCTTGGCCTAGTGATCTTGGTCTCGTCGCCATGTGCGCGCACTCTAGCTTCTTGCAATAGCCAGGGAAACAATGAGGTATTTGCATGAGTGAGGGATTTGCTTGATTTTACACCTTTTTGATACAGTTTGGTTTAAAACTCCCTAATTTCTGATTTTTAAGTTCAAAAATGTGTTTTAAATAATTTAAAATTCAATTTTATTTTTGCCAAAACGTCAGAACAGTCACGTTATCAGAAAACGGTCTTCTATTGGATGTGACATCACAGCGCATGAAAACCATTGTGTTAACTGTTTTCACGTGATCAGAAAACGGGCTTCTATTGGATGTGACCTCACAGCGCATGATTTGTGATTCGAAACTGTTTTCGCGCCCAAACAAAAAACGGAATTTCAAAAATTTATATCTCAGAAACTAGGCTACGAAAATACTTGATGTAAACGTCATTCTTCATGGTTTTTTATCTACTATTTTAATAAAATTTAATCTCAAAACGTGAGAATACCTCATTTTGTCTTTGTCGCCGAGACAAAAGTCTCTAGTGCGCGCTTAGCCTTAAGTTAATCCTACAACATTAAATTAATGGGAAAAAATTGAAGAAGTGAATTAAATATGAAATCTACTATAAAGCAAAAATTATTTGTCAAGAAGCAATAAAGATCTGGCAGCAAAATCTCCCAGAGTTTTCCTTTGAACAGAATTTCTCTCTTGACTGAATTTTTTTGTATTCTATGATATTTTTGTAACTTAAGGGAACATTTCTTTTGCGAAAGTATTTAGAATCCAAAATTGCCTATGTTGGGAAAAAACGAGACACCAGTCAGTAGAGAGGTAATAATACAATAATATGTGGTAAAATGAATACAGTATTTATGATGGATATGTTGCCTTAAAGTTGCGAAAAGATCGTAGAATATACAACAACAATTCAGTCAACAGAGAAATTACATGAAAAGGAAATCTCTAGTAACTCTTGCAGCCAGATCTTTTCTGTTTCTTTACGATTACGTTTTGCAGTGTATGCTTTAATATTAATAAAAACTTTTATTTTCTATCTTCTCCAGGACTTATATTTGATTCAAATACAGTAAAAACAGGCGGGCTGAAATTTACACACCTTTTAACTGCACAAAATATCCCTTTAGATAAAATAATGAATGAAAATTAGCATGCAATACCAGAAATACAATTATCAAAACACCACTTAAACTTGTATCTGAAACGCCCAGCATATTCACAAAAAAACCCAACCTTCGAAATTATTTTCAATCTAAAGCTATTCGACCGAATCTCAGCACGCAGATTCCTTTCGAGAATTCCTTGGTTTCCAATCTGACAGAGAACATAAAAAAAACTCCTACACAGAAGTTCGAAGGAAACGAAAAGAAAGTGGAGAAATATTTGAAAGGAAAAATAATAAAATTAATTATTCCATTCATTAAAGACTCTGATGGAAATACTTTTCAGCGGAAGCTTTTTTTTCTCGAAGCGTTGGAGTGGAACTAGGAACGTTTAATTGGATCACCTTTGGCGCCGTCACCCCCTCATTGGTTTTGACATTCGGAGAAGGAATACTCAGATGGATGTCAAAGTTCGTTTGACTTTAAGGAACTAGGGAATGTGGAGAGGGATTTCCCTAAGGGATTGTGGTGACAAAGCTTGCTAAGTTGTAATAGGTATTTTGGAGTTTTAACTGGGTTGCATTTATTCGAGTTATGATACGGGATCTGACATCTTTTAGGTTGAAATATAAATGATAGGAATAGTATTTAGTGTTTTTCTTTTCGAAATATGAAGCTTGAAACCCAATTCCAATATGATGCAGTTTAAAAACCGCATCTTGAGAAAATCGATTCCCTACTTTTGGATTCCTACTTTGAAATTTGATTCCCTACTTTTACTACGTTTTCTGAAGAACAGCAATCCTTTCTTAGAACATACTCACAGGATCACATCTGAAGAAGAGCCAATTACAGGCTTTGCAGAAAAAAAACCTTGCAAATTTATAATCTTTTTTCTTTTTTGAAGCCTGCAAATGAGCTAGTTTCGCATGTTAATATCTCCTCGAATATTCACGAAAGTTTCATGAATTTTTTCAGTGATTTCTTCATAACGCTTTGGCAACTATCACTAAGGTTTTTACTCTACCTCCCTTAGTTTTTAAATTATTTTTTTAAACTTTTTTTATTTCGCCGCTAGAGGCGCTGTAAGTCATCGCAATGGATTATCCAGGGTCACTTACCTAGGGGTAGACCTTATTTCCGTCGTGACCCTAGGACACGTTGGTTCCTAATAATAAAAGCCACGAAATGGACTTTTGAAACACCCCTTTTATTTCATTTCCAAGAATCGCTAAAAGTAGCTGCCCCTGCGACAAAAGAATACGATTTGACAGTACAGAGCTGGACGAATTTTGAATTTAAAAGGAACTAAAAAGGTAAAAGTAAAAAATGGCGCTTACTTGTTATCCACATGCCCCATCGATTCATCATAGTAGAAGATTCTTCTGTGTTTTAAAACAGGTAATGATTTGTTTTCACTGTGTTCTACACCTACAGGGTGTTCCAAAAAAGACCCCTAACTTTAAAAATTCATAGAAAAAACTAAAAGTGGTAAAAACACGCGGTTTGCGGCTTTTTTATTCTTGGACAATGGGATTCGTTTACACAAATTTTTAAACAAGTGTAGTTTATAAATACAAATATATAGGGCATCACTCTGCCATTGAAATAGTTTGGGATGAATCCTTATTCAGTTTTTCGTCGGGAATAAAAATAAAAATCCTTGTGAACATAATCAATTAGAGCAAAAATATAAAATATTTCATAATAATTCAATCTTAGAATAATTATTTTCACAACTCGGACACCCAAAGATGAGTACAATATGGACTGTAATCATAGCTTTTTTCACTTTTTTGAAGGTACTGTTTTGCCAACGGTATTAGATTATACCATATTTTGAGCAAAAAAATTTTTTAATCTAAAGATAATGTAGACGCAAACAACGTGTTGTTATCTCTTTTAGTTTTTTTTACGAATTTTTAAAGTTAGGGCTCTTTTTTGAAACACCCTGTAATTGCCAATGATTAGATTGTTTGAAATTTCTTGATGTCATGTCGTCTTGTTTTTTATAATAAAGCTTAAATCATGCGGATAGTACGTAACTACCCAAAAATGTTCACCCTTCTACACTATCCAATCGAAATAAAGTCGAATAGATCTAATGTTTAGGTGCGGATCCAGCACGGCTCCAAGAGGGGGCACTTCTCCAGAACATTACCTTTACCTTTTGACACAAAATATCAAATGTTGGTGATTATTTGATCTGAGTATCACTCAATATCCCCTTGTGGTACCTCTGCGGGGTATGGGGATCCTCCCATAGAAGAACTTTTGAAATTCGACTTGTAAAAGTAGGGTTTTAACTCATTTTGAGAACCTTTTTGGGTCCAAGGGGGTCACGGTCCAGAGTTCCCCCCCTTGGATCCGTGCCTGATGGAGTTAGGGGAATGTTAAGATGAACCAAAAAGAATTTCATGAAGAATGATAAATTGGATCTAAATCTCCGGTGCTTTCTGCGTACGCATGAGGAGCTCGTTAAACCGCAGAAAGGTCAAGGGAAGTATTCGAGAGTTTTCAGTTATTTAATCATTGCGCTCGTAAAATTATATCTGTTCAAACAGTTCAGAGGCAATATTGTGTTTATAAAAAGAAATTGGAGAAAGTTTTTATGAGTCAAATTTTTTCACACAAAGAATGCCTTAAAGAGGGATACTTTCTTATAAGAAATAACCTTTTTTATTTTTGATCAGCTAAGTTCAACTTAAAAATCTTTTTTTTGCTTTCCTTTTATTTATAGTTGTGGAAAATTATTAACTTTGTTTAAAAAAAAGTATAAAATAATTAATTTCTAAGTATCATGTCTTAAAAGCTATGAAGGCAGTTCAAATGTTATATCAACCTGTTTTTAGTTATTTTCAACCTCTCTCTCTCTAGCTTTGTTAGCAAATATAAACTCCCTCTCTCCCTAAAGTGTTTACGTAACATTTGAACTACCCCGAATAAATAAAATGAAATATTACTCGTATGAGGATTCACAAAGAAAATTATAATTACTTACTTATTACTTAAGGTTATAATTAACCTCATTAGCTATAGCCACAAAATACAAGTTCTTTATAATTACGAAAAATTTGGATTATTTGTATGTTTTTTTTTATTTTTGCTTAAATCTCAACTTACGTACTAATAAGCAAAAAAAAGAATGAAATAAATCTTCTATAAAAATATTAATATAAGTAATAACTAGCTGTAAAAAACATGAAACAACTTATTTAACCAAAACTAATACACATTGGTATATGGCTAATAAGCAAAAAAAAGAATGAAATAAATCTTCTATAAAAATATTAATATAAGTAATAACTAGCTGTAAAAAACATGAAACAACTTATTTAACCAAAACTAATACACATTGGTATATGGCTCTTTTACGTTCTATTATACCGCGAATTTATGTAACACGAATTCGCTGAATTCATTCCCTTGAGATACATGTGAATAGCCAATAAATGAGCGAAATTTCCCCCTCAAATCTGAAAAATATAGAAACCATATTCCGTAAATACTCCCTATAGATATCCGGAAACGCGCGAATGTTCCAATTAATTCGAAAATATTCCTCATTTCTTCTCGGGAAGAATCGCTATTCCGATAAGATTAGTCATGGTTCAGAATAATCAAATGACAGTGGTATAAGTCAGAAATTATAAAATTTATGATGGATTCACTGCATGGATTTGGTACTTCTTTACGGATCCTTCAGTTACAATTGTCCACGTTTAAAGTGCAAAAATAGTTGGTTTGTAAAAGCAGCTACAGCCTACTCTTGCATAGTTGAATCATTTGGCCAGCAGGAGAACAGTATTAGGTGTTATCTTGAAGTACAAATACAAATATACAAATACAAATTAAGTCCACCAACTACAGGCGTAAGCCCAGCAAGGTTGGTCCAGTCCTTTTAACCCAAACTACCGGAATCCCAGTATCTGTCAATTTTCCTCTTGAACTCGTTTACCCCACTTGAATTTACAATTGTTTCAGGCAACGCATTCCATCTATCCACTACCCTATTAAAAAATAGTGCCTTCCTACAATCCGTCTTAAATTTTCCTTTATTCAATTTGAAATTGTGACCCCTTGTTCTATTACCCGTATTGAAATCTAGTCCCTCTGTGTCCCCTTGCTTTACCATTTTAAAAAGTTGAATCAAATCCCCTCTAATCCTTCTTTTCTCTAGAGTGAACATATTTAGCTTCTTTAATCTTCCCTCATAACTTAAACTGTATATACCCTTGACCATTTTAGTAGCCCTATGCTGAACCCTTTCAATTGAATCAATATCTTTTTTTGAAATACGACTTACGACATACGACTTACAAGAAAGAAATAACAGAAAAGGTGTTCTGAAATACTTTTTGTAGTGCAAAAATCATTTCGAGATAGTAATTTAATACTAAATAAAAATATAAAACGTTCGAAAATGTGCATGTTTCTTTAAAGTATTTTTTATTAAATTTTATCTCCATTACAAAGAAAAACTTTTTTTAGGCCAAAAAATGTGCTGTTTTTTGTGTCGCGAAAATTCCGGTCAATATGAAAACAATTTTTTTAAATGTGTAGCTATACCCATGTGTAATTTGTTTTTATTAACCGGAATTTACTGACCGGTTTTTACACTGACCGGAATTTTCGTATAACCCTATTTTCATATGCTAATACAGGGTGTCCAAAAAAGACTGACAAATTTTGAAAATCTATTATACTAATAACTCAAAAACTAAGAAAGATAAAAATATGCTGTTTGCTATTTCTTCTTCTGGGAGTCTTGAGTGTTAGGATGCAACAAACCGTGTATTTTTTATCTTTTTTAGTTTTCGAGGTATTAGTTATTGATTTTTGAAATGTATCAGTTTTTTTTGGAACACCCTGTATCTCCTCGAATATCCATGATATTTTTTTTTTCAGTGAGTTCTTCATAACATTATATTTGATCTGTCTCCTTTAGTTTTTCGTTATGTCATCTCAATAGATTTTCTACTGTCACTTACCTAGGGATACACCTCACTTCCCCTACCTTTGGATGATATGTTGGTTCCAAATAAAAGCCTTGAAACAAACCTTTGAAGCACCATTTGTAATCAAGATGGACTTGGGCCACTGATATTCTGAGATTATTATACGGAGCAACAGAACTGATTAGCATTGAGCCGAAAACAGGGCAGCTCTTCGCGAAAGCGCAAATCGTTATTTAACGGTCAAATGCTCCTCTCTGCACTTGAAGAGTGGGTCTTCTGGGGATATATCTCACAAGTGCGAGATAGAGAATCGGACGGAAAATATTCATGGAGAGGTTACATCAAGAGAAAGCTTCGGGCATCTGCTTCTATTGTAATAAGAGCGACCATTATTTCAGAAATTACAAGAAGCCGGTCTGGTGAAAAAAGTTGCTGCGTTGGAGATTTTCACACCTGCCTTGCTTTTCCCAAACTTAGAGCCCAAAGCTTTAAGTTATAGTCTTTTAATTTAGAATAGGTGCCTGAAACAGGATCCAAAACGCTTAATAACGCTCCTCACGCAACTTCAGTAACCGATTATTTTACAGTATTTTAATTACTTCTGCTTAGGCTAACTTGTCATTGCACAAGAAAAATGTTTCGATAATAATTACATTAGTAATTGTTTCTAATACTACATTACGTCTCAGGTTCTATAAATGGGCAGAGTATAGTAATGCAAATAGGGACAGGTTGCTTCTGCACGTCGAAAACAGTAAAAAAAAGCTTATGGGGCAAAAAGAAATGATTAACATTGGAGGTCCCATTCTGGGGTAGGAGAACCGATGTTTCTTCAAGAAAAATGATCAGAAAAAGATACCAGTGATTTTCTTATGAGAGAAATTTTTCTTACTGAAATAGCTCCACGGTTTTGGAAGGAATCCCTTAAACTGCAATTTCGTGGAATGTTTTTGGAGAAATTTGAAAAAGAAAAACTTCACATATTATACCATCTTTATGGATTTGAGCCAATTCTGATCAGTTTAAAGTGGTATTTTTGTGATTGAGATTTTTTATTTGTGATTGAGGTAGAAAATGAAGTTGGCAAAGCTTGGTTTTAGGAGGGTGAGTCTTAATTTGAAAAAGAATGGAGAGGGAAAGGAAGGAAGAAGGAAATATAAAAAAGCAAAGTAAGAAAGATAAATGAAAAAGAAATTGATAAAAGAAATGAAGGGAGAAATAGAAAATGAGAGACAAAATAATAAATCCACCTAGAATCCTCTTGTTACGGATACAACAGTTCCTCCACCTAAACAGCATTACCATTCAGGTTTGCTAAACCAAATAGCTCACTCTAACTAATACCTCTATGTGGAAATATAACAAAATTTGATCCCAGACTCCTTGGCAGAGATAAGGCCGAATCATTTTGGTTAACTAATTAACGATTTGCTCCCTCTAGTGAGTAGCAATAATTAGGCCCGCATTATGCTTATCAATCGAGTCAACAGAGGGGAACTTTCAGAAAGGGGAATAACTCGGAAATCATTGTTCTACTGAAATATTTAAGGAATTACTTTGGGGAAACTATTATTTCATTTTGTAACGAGGTCTCCAAGATAAACTAGCAAACTTTCAAGATATAGACTGCACACTATCAAAATCACGACATATAGTTCAATAAAAAAAATGGGAAATTGAATTTTTGAGCAGAAAAAATTTCCAAGCTTCGCTCTACACATGAGGGGAAAGAGAGAAAAAATAACTTCTCACTATCGGCAGGTAAAGCCTAGTGAATTTGGAGAAAAATAATAGTCCATTCATTGTATTTTACCCTTTCCACCTGAGATTGCCACTAATCCTAGAGATAAATTAGGCGGGGAGGAAATTAATTTGCCGTTCTTTACTTATTCTTTGTATTATAAACTAAGCTCCAATATAATGTGGTTATAATTCAAAAGTGTTTTTTTTCCTTTTCTTATCCAGTGAATGTTGGACTCCATCGATAACTGATACTTACTTCATAAAACGGTTCAATTCCGTTATAGTTCCCGCTAAATATCGCCAATCTCTTTCAAACGCTCAATATTCAAATGTAAACAAATGTTTCCAATTTTTAAAGATAAACTGAACAGTTATAGATCTAATTAAACAAAACATTTTAATCAATGAGTTTGAAATTAAGTAGCAATATTTATTATTTATAGTGTCCAAAAGAGATTGGCAATATTTAGCAGAAACTATGCCGTAATTGAACCCATAAAACTTAAGTTGCATATTTACTCATCGGTTAGAAAAATAATAATTGTGGTCTTACCTCCGCATCAAAACTTCAAAATAGACTGTTTTGGTAGATTTTTTAAATACTTTATCTACCAGCGAAATTCCAGTGCTCTACCTCCTTTGTGGAACAAATTAAAGGCAGAATATCAACAAACCCTGGTACTTAATAATTTATGTAATCTTCCGCTATGACGAACCTTCTAGTATAAAACATAAAAATTCGTATATTTGATTCGAAAAGTACATGAAACGACGTAACATCCAAACTAACGTGTATCGTGTAAATTGAGTCTTAGCAAAGTGTATACCATTCCATTCCCCTTCATTCCAACTTCACTGGACGACAAAAAAGAGCGGTCCCTTCTTTGGAGTGTCATTCGAACGTCCGAGATCCCCCCTCGGAGCCGTCTCGGGACTCGGAAGGGTGCTCATTCCGCTCGTAAAAGCTCCGATCGAAACCGCCGTAAAACCGAAGAGAAATTGATGACCCACTCTTTGCTCGCTTAAACGGCAAAATGCGCTCAGCAGGACACACTTTGCCGCGACTATGCGGGTGACAGTCGGCGATGCCCACACACTGGAGTGACACTTGTCGCAAAAACTATTAAGATCCTTATCAAGTGAAAGGGAAAAAAGAACGGGACTCAAGGGGAGATGCACTGGACCAGCGTTATACTACTTTCACACGTGAAAAGTTAATCCAGTTTAAGTGCTAATCTATCTTAAGTCAAACATGTCTGAACGAACTGTCTTAGATTTAATCTAGTTTAGCGAAAAGAAAACAAGTTTAACTTATAGTTTCCCAAGCTATCTTAAGTCTTTAAACTAGTTTAAGTTACCGTAGTGCCATCTACTAAGAGTGAAAAAAAACTATACTACTGTGGCGCGCCGAACTGTAATCGAACTGCAATCAAGAACATATTTTAAAACTCTGTATCATTTTATAATAGTAATCGAACACCTAGGTTAAACTCAAATAGTATTGTAACTTAAACTGTAACTTCAACTGTTAAACCATTACTATATATTGTTTACTTTTACCATGTACACTCCTCTCTTCTTTTACCTCCTGATATTTTATGTTCTAAATAAAATCTGTTACGTTTTACGAATAGGCTTAGTCTTTTTTCGTGGAGATATTTATTACATTTGGGCAATCTCCACACTACAAACTACCAACCTTTTTTTTGTTTTATATATTACATTGGCACAATCGTTATTAAATTAAATGTATTTTCGAAATTGAATATATTTCGATAAACAAACTGGACAACACAAGAAGAAAAATTGGAATTCTGCAAGTATCAGTCCAAAGTAAAAAAGTTTTGAGTGGAGTGTTTTAGGCTTAGAGACGAGCTCTTGGACGGCTGCCATTTTTTACTCGTAGCACCATATGGTTTGAGATAGTTGTAGTGTGAGCACTTAAAAATAAATGATTAAGTTAATAAGCTATCTAACTTCTCTCTTAAGTTAAACTAGATTTTCATGTGTGAACGTAGTATTAGAAATTGAAAAAAAACTCGCTGGTCTTGCAGACGCATATGAAAAAATATTTTCCCCAAATGGAAGAAAATATTTTTATTTCATCTGCCGTAAAAGAGCATGACTAACAACTGCTTATCCCGACCAAAACGCTAAAAAAATTAACAGGGGCTCTATCAAAGTGGAGAATGGGATAATACGCTTTGCGTACGACTACCTTGCAAATCTTACTGGTCCTTCACCAAATTGACTGATCCGCCACATTTAAAAAGGACAGGTTATCTTATTAAGTATTTTTTCTTAATTAAATGTGTTAATATTGCATTAATTGACCTTCCTTCCTTCCTTTCCACTTTCAACCGCATATACTGCATATCCCCTCGAGTCCCCTTCCTTCTCCCCTACTCTTGATAATCATTATAATCATTATTTCATATGATTATTTCATATATTCATTATGATAATCATATGATTATTTCATATATTCATTATGATAATCATTTGATTATTTCATATATTCATTATGATAATCATATGATTATTTCATATATTCATTATGATAATCATATGATTATTTCATATATTCATTATGATAATCATATGATTATTTCATATATTCATTATGATAATCATTATTTCTCCCCTACTCTTGATAATCATAGTCTTATAATCATTTCAGCGACAGGTGTCGCTTCAGTGTTGGCAGACCCAAACACCAAACACCATAGCCGTCTACTTTTATCACTAGATGAGCAATTTAATTAATAACTAAGGGACCATCCATAAATGATGCGTCAACACTGTTTTCAGAATTTTTTACCCCTTTTACCCTATGTCACATTTCACCATACCCCCCCTTTGTCGCTTGTCATACTCTGCCACCAATAAAAAAAATAAGTAAATTTAGTAAGAATCTGGGACCAATGTTTTATTTTCAAGTGTAAATAAATTCCACCTGATAATTTCAAAGTGGACTCTCACATCGCAAGACACATGCGATACTAATACCCTGCTGTCTACTTTTATAATCAGTGTTTTTTTTATCAATTTCATTAATAACTTATTAGGTTATGGGACATCCAAAAAATAATTCACACCTTTTTTTTCTACATTTTTGTGACCCCCTCCTTCCCCTATATCATTAAGAGTCACGTTTCACCATACCCCCTTTCCCCTCTTTGCCATACGTCACGCTCTGCCACCAATACAAAGTTTAGATATAAGTTAGTAAGAATCTGGGGCCGAGGTTTCTTTTTCAAGTCTAACTGCACCCCACCTATCGTAAATCGTAAATAGAAAGTTTACAATAATGTCGTTTAAACTACATTTTTCAGAAAACACTGTAGTTACTTAGTTGATTTTTGTGTGAGATGTCACAATTCTTGTGACCCTCCTCCCCCTTGTCACAAAGTGTCACATTTTGATGAACCCCCTCCCTTTCAAGCGTGACATCATTTACGGACGGTCCCTTAAAGGAAACTGTGGAGTTTGATCAAACGATTAAAAATGTCATTAAGTTAGCTATGAGAACGGAATATATGATATATCTATATTGCTCACAATATACATAAAAATGCTTTGGAGTCTAGAAATGTGGATTTCATATTAATAAAATTACAATCGTAATTTCTCTATTTATCGTTTTTGTTTTTGAAAATCTAATGGTTTTATTCTACTCGTAATGAGAATTCTTTCCCCCCATACCAATGTTTCGATGGGGAAGTAAATAATTTTTAATAGTTATTATTAAGAGTATGTTTTAAAAGTTTAGGAGAAAGCCATTTTGCAGCAATGTGATCGGTAAATGGGTTAGTATTAATAATGCAAAAGCGTAATGATAAGCATAACTTAAAAGTATCATTAGATAGAATTTATAAGAGGGATCTTAAGTTTTTGATGTAGCTTTTTGATCCAGGAAAAAATAATGAAATTGGTTATGCCACAAATTATTTTACCAGTTTTATAGTGAAAAAAGCTTTTTTATACTTGTTTTACCTTTTTGGTCTTAGTAGTGACATTTAAAGCAATTTGCACTAACACTTTAACTTTAAGTATGAAAGATAATGAAAAATTTAGTTTTGGAAAAATAAAAATTTTTTTTGGAAGAAGTATTATAAGTTAAATAAAAATACTATTATTCGGGTAAATTTAAGATGAAGACCTTAGTGTATACTTCTCTCCCAAACGGTTAAATAAATACCCCGTTCACCATTTAAAAAATATTCTGACAACTGACAACACTAGTTTGAAGAGCAATTCTATACCTGTAAATGTTCTAAAACAGCTGCGTTTAAATGTTTTTGTATGCTGACTAGCTAAGGTCGTGGTTTAAATAAAAAGTTGGCTCTAAATAAAAAAACCGATACTGGAAAATTCAAAAAAAACTTTTACTTTAAAGTAAAAACCAACAATCGTTTCAAGACCATTTTTTCAAATGGAATGACGTCACATTCTGTTCTCACGCCCTTTCTAAAAGTAAACATTACGTAAGCATTTAAGTTTTTAACAAATAAGCGAACATACCCGTCTATTTAATATATCTATTGAATAAAATATGAAACACACAAAAGTGCAAGAATTATTGCCCACTGTCACATTGCACTCCAAGTAACAAAACTATCGCATCACTTTTTTGTAGCTCAGGTTCCTCTTTCACGGGTTCCATTTCCAATCGTAGAAATATTAAGGAAAATATGGAATAACGAGTATATTACGAAAAAAAGTTTATTAAGGTTGTGTTATACAGCCATACGAAATTCTCGACAGGTGTTGCCATGCCACACTAAGCTTTCTCCTCTAGCCTCCAAACGATATGATTTACCTCCAGCTTCTTTTCTTATCGTCTGCATAATACTTTCCCCTGATTTCCACCCCAACCCATTACGGGTCAGAAGGGGGCAAATTGAATTGACGCCGAAAACTTTGCCCCGACCAACTTTCCTCCCGTTTCCCTCGTTGTTCTTCTTTGTTTCTTTCTCTCACGTGCCCATATCTGCATCGATTCCTTTACAGAATGTAATTACGGGGCACAGCTTCCGTTCTTTTTTTTTGTATAGTTCTAATTGGAGTAGCACCTTCCCGTTCCTTTTTAACGGCATTTAGGGCAACAAAAACGATTCTTCGACCGACTTTTGTCGCTTATGAAAAGCGCGTTATATGCGGGAGCATGAGCGGATTTAGGTGGTGTACCCTGGGGGCACACTGCTGTAAACTTTGAGAGGGTGCAAGTTGTCCCGGATGGCTTTTGAAAGAAGGGAAAGTCACTCTTGCCAAAATAAAATAAAGGTGATGGTTTGGGAATGAGAGGGATATAAACAAAGATGATTGATGGCTAACGAGGAGTGTATTGCAGGAAAAGGGAGTATGGTGACCCATATAGCTGGAGAGAATATGGGCAATTCCATCATTTAATTTTATATTTTTCATTCGATAGATATCTAGATGGCTCTTTTCTTCTTCCCTCCTTATAAACACGGAACTTTCTCAAAAAAATGGGGGAGGGGCACCTATGGCCCCTCATAAATCTGCCTAAGTTGGGGAGTATCTATGTGAGTACCCCTCCCCGATACGAGAGGTATATGTATACAGGAGTCAGGTTACGGCCCTGCTTCGGATACTCTACTCCCCAGGAAGGCTTAATCCGTTTTTAACGCCATGAATTGACTCCCGGAATTCCGGGTTTTATCAAAAATTTCGAGATTAACAAGAAAGCAAAAAAATTGAGTTAAAATCCCCACCATCAGTTCTAAGTTCGATTACATTGTACCGCTTTCCTT
Organism: Tetragnatha versicolor; assembly: GCA_024610705.1. Classification (NCBI taxonomy): domain Eukaryota; kingdom Metazoa; phylum Arthropoda; class Arachnida; order Araneae; family Tetragnathidae; genus Tetragnatha; species Tetragnatha versicolor. The sequence goes on along the minus strand of JANDEH010000004.1, from coordinate 65,561,657 downwards.
TTGAGGGCGTATATTTTTTCGCCGTAGCTACGATTGAGTCGCGTTTATACAGACATAGTATGGCTGTAATTAAAACATACCCGACCGTTTTGTGGGAAAAATACCCTTTAGGGAAAGAGAAATGTTTTATTTTTCATCTATACACATTCCGGATTTTGAGGCCTACGGGAATTCGGGATTCCGGATAAACGGTTTGCTACTTTCTATAGTTTTTTTCTACAGCTTCTTTTTCTTTCTCAGCTATAGTTTTCCGGGATTTTGATTTGAAGTCAGCAGTGCCCCTTCTTCGGAAACGATCGTTCAAGACACCTCAAATCCCAATATTATCTAACGAGAAACAGGTAGTACCTAAATGTTTACTGATGAGTTTCGAAACATGGCAGTTTCCTGGGTATCTCCAAGGCATGAATCTCAACTAACCCGAAATACTCGCTTCCAGTAGAACACCTTCCGCTTCAAAGATGGCAGATATCCGCTTGCATAAAAATGCATATCCCACTGTATAGGTGAAACACAAAACGTGCCAAATTGATAGCTGATTCGGCCACACCAATCCTTTTGGTAGGATTTTTTCTTCCGAATAGTTCCCAATTTTAAGTTAGAGCAAATTTTATAAAACAATTACTCTGGTGTCCAAAAATTAAGTACAGTTTGAGTGTTTGGAATTAATCACGAAAATCTTAGTCCCCTGTCAAGGAAATTCACGTCATCGGATCATCTAAGATTGGGAACATGTAATTCGAGATCAAATTGCTCTAACGATATTTTAAGAGGGTACAGATGCCCTCTATTGATAATGAATTTTGAGCAGATGTCAATCAATATCACCTTAAAATCATAATTAAAGGTATTCCACGCACCATGGAGTTCAGAAATAGCATATCCTTTGCAAATAACAGGGAATTGTTAGTTAGATGACTCTCACATAGACGTTTATGTCACTTTCTCGAATAAGTATGGGCCTTATTATGGAGGACCACTTTAAAATATGATGTTGTTGCTGTTGTTGTTACCTATTCTCGCTGATAAAGAACAATTAGATCAGGTCCAGAAGATCACACCCTTAAAAAGTTCAAGTCAGCCTTATCCAGCCCCATACATATACAATACTTAAAAATATTGTTAGGGTAAATATTGGGGACCACATAGTCTCACTCTTAGATGATAATAGATTGAATTTGATTGAAAAAAGACAAATATTTGTGACAATTAAAAAAACCACCATCCTTAATATTGGACACGGGTGTAATAGTAACTTCCCTTTAGGTATGCATTTGTCGATTTAAATTAATAATTATTAGATAATTAAAGCTTTAATTAAATTAATAGTTAAAGCTTTTGAATGAAAGAAGAAAAATATTGATCCAAATATCACTATTGGTAGCGTACTATAGTGTATAAAGACATTAAAGAGAAGGAACTGACCATCAGTAGTCAAGTCAAGGGTAGCATATATTAAGCACAACTGACCGGGACAGACTGCAGATATTAGATACCATATTAGCCTTAAAAATAAAGGAGGTGACCAGTGGTACAAATGAAATATTGATTCCGCAACGAAATTAACAGTTTGAAACAGACCAGACATGAATTTCATACTTTCATAAATTAAAAAAATACAGGGTGTTTCAAAATTCCGTTTCTCTGCTTTTATTTGGAACCAACCTGTCCTAGGGTCACGGAAGTAAGGTCTACCCATGGGTAAGTGACCCTGGAGAATACATTGAGATGATTTACAAAGCGAAAAACTTAAATAAAAAGTTATAAAAATTAATTCAAAAACTAAAGGAGATAGAGAGCAAACACCTCAGTGAGAGTATTTTTGCTACCGTTATGAAGAACTCACTGAAACAAAATTCTTGAAAATATCTAGAATATTCATGAAGATACTAATAGCATGTGTAAATAGCACTTTTTCAAGCCTCAAAAAAGAAAAGTTCGTAAATTTGTAAGTTTATCAGCGTATTGAGTAATTTTTTTTAGTTGAATGAAGATAAAATTTAATCAAAAAATAATAGTAAAAACTTGCGAATTTGAGAATTTATTCTCTATTGAGGCCTGAAAAAGTGATATTTACTCATGCTAATATCTCCGCGAATATTCACAACATTTCTTGAAATTTGTTTCAGTGAGTTCTTCATAAAGTTGGCAACAATACTCTCACTGAGGTTCTTGCTCTATCTCCATTACTTTTTAAATTAATTTTTAACTTTTTTATTTCAAACCAACGTGTCATATGACACGTTGGTTTGAAATTAAAGCCACAAAACGGACTTTTGAAACACCTTGTATATCATTGTATTATGCTATTTCTCAACAAATTTAGAGAAAAATACCCAAATTAGACTATCTTTGTGCGTTTTCGTACCTCACCCATAGCGGGATGCGTTTGTATGCTGTCTAAAAAAATGTCTAGACGCACCTCATATCCGGAAGTTCTGAAAAAGTGTTGCAGAGATAAGGGATCTTAAAAATCGATCGATTCTATTCCGGAATCGATTCATGAGATTCGATTCTTTCGATTCTTGGATTCGATTCCTGAGGATCGATTCCAACCTGGAATCGATTCCTTAGGGCCAGAATTGAAAAGTAGAATCGAACTTATATATTTTAATAACAAATCAAAGATACTTAGTTATTATTAATTTAATAACCAGTAAAATATAATTAATTATCGACATACTAATTAATTAGTGAACAAAATTGTCAATTATCTGTATTAAAAAATTAAGTACGATTCCAAAGAATCGATTCCTTCTGCCAAATACTAATTAATAAGTGAACTGAATTGTTAATAACTATCAGTATTAATTAGAAAATTAAGTACGATTCCAAAGAATCGATTCCTGCTGGAATCAATTCCTTATAGGGTTCGATTATTAGGTATCGATTCCAAGGTATTCGATTCCGAGTCGATTCCAGAATCGATTCTTTCAGAAATATTCAGAACCTTAGCAGAGATACATCGCTGCTGCTACTAGATAAAATATTTCAGCTCCACTGGTCGAGAGTTTTACTTCATCCCTTTTGAAAGGGAAAATGTTTCACTCTGCGAAAATATTTTCAATTTAGAAAATTTATTCCTACGCATGCTTTTTTCTCCTATCTACGTAAATATTCGAAATGCAGAGAGGTTGTTTTGGGGGAACTCAGATAAATTAGAGTTGTGATTTTGAGCCTTTTTCCATCTTATAGGAGTTAAAGGGTGAGGGGTTCGGCTTGCATTTGCCTAATGCGTTGAGATTTTTTTATGGGGGTGTCGTTTTATTCGTATGACTGAATAAGAGGGTTAACTTACATTTAAGTTAACTTGGGAATAGTGTAGAGTCAAGGATGCAGAAAATCATAGAAAGAAAATGTATTAAAAGCGAGAAACTCATTTATAGATTAAATATTTTAGAAAATTCTTATAAACATTTCAAAACATTGCATTTTTATTTTTTTTTTCATGAATGCTCTGTGTCACGGAAAATATAAGGTAAAAGAAGTGATCTAAGATGTCCAAGTTATGTTCAGAGGTAATTTTAGTAACCCGAGTTCAGTTTGAACTGAACCATTTTATTTGTATAGAGTTACTCTAGATTTAAATAATGCAACACCTTAAAACGTGTCTTGAGAAGTTGTTAATAATGAGTAGGATTCGAACCAGGACATCAATATTCGTACTTTTTCTTTATACGCATGAAACTTACAGAATGGTTTGGAAAAGTGATCATACATTTACTTTTCTGTTTTCTTTTAATTTGTTTTCATTTTTTGTATTGGTGTTAACACCCCCAGCCGATATCCAATTATATAGAATCACGAGGGACTTCCCCGATGAAACTTAACTCCCGTTAATAATATTTTCAAACTCCTTAGATCTGTATATAAGCCCACCCTGTCCTTTTGAATCGGAAATTTTTCCAAAAATTGTCGGTTTGTACGAGGAAATACAGGGTGTTTCAAATGAATTGTAACAATAGGCTATTTCCTTAAATATTTCCCCTGACACATATTTCCAATTGTAAGTTTTCATTAAAATAGTGTGTAAAATTAGATGAGACTAGTTTCAACTGCATGGGGGTTTACTTAAGCGAATGCCGAAAATTAATTTTATATGGTATCCGTAGTTAAAATTTACAATTACAACTATAGCCAAATTAACTTTATTATTTTCTGGATAAGGCACGAAAAATTATTTTTCAATATTTTCAAAACTCCTGAGATTTCCTGTTTAAACTTTTATAGGGTCGTCACAAATTATTTTTTTGAAGTCATTCGTATCATCGCATAAAAAAGGTTCAACTTAAATTTATGAATGAACTCTATTTTGCCCTTAAAAAAGTGTTATATTCAATATATCAGTGAGTTTAGAAGATACTGATACATAATTTTTATGATTTATTCAGGAAATAAGAGAATTTAGCTAATTGTAAATTTTAAACTACGGAGGCCATACAAAAATTTATTTCCCGCATTTTCTTAAGTAAACCCCCATGGAGTTGAAACTATACTAGACAGCAACATTAGTTGACCATACTACGTCACTAACAAAGTAGTTCCCATCGCGGTGTCTGGATTACGAGCGAAATGAAGAACGTCTATTTTAAAATACGATTTTTGTTAAACCCATGTATATACAGTGTCTTTTTATCACTATCTCATTTGCATACCGAAACTCATCCTAGCAACCCAACAGGATTTATGTTTACCCAATTTCTTCTTTCGCGTAGTGACGTAGTGGGTTCAGGAAACGGTGCTGTTGAGTACAGTGTAATTGTTTACCTCTTTTAAAGAAGATTTGTAATTGGAAGTACGTGTCTGGAGGAAATATTATAGGAAATAGTCTATTTGTTACACTCTATTTGAAACTCCCTGTATGCAGTATACTTAAAATTTTTTAAGATGATAGACAGTTGTGAAACGAGGAGGTGAAAGCAAACATGATATCTTATGATATCCTCCTCTCATTTCATTTTTCCATACACACCTGTCCCTCACTGTGAAACCGCCGTTCAAGAAGTTATCTTTACTTTTATTCAAACAGAAGAACTCGATATGGAGTTATTTCTATAAAAGACGAAAAAATAAAAGAACTTGCCCCGAGCAGGGACAAAAAGAAGCTTCTCTCTGAGCCCAAACGGAAATGAGACAAAAGACGTTTCTGCTCCATCACCTCCAGGAACGCGGTTTTTAAAAGTGGGTTTCGGGTATTTTCGGAAGAAAAATTGATTATTTTTTATTGGTCGCTCTTATAGAGTCATTGTATCGATAGATAGCGCTTTGAACGTTCGACTCAAGCATTGTATACTGATCGTAATGATCATCTCTTCCCACCGAGATACAGTCAATCCTGTTTTTGTGCGATCCTTTTTTGTGATTTTTTTTGTGCGGTATATGGAAATCGGAACATATATCCTAAATCTTGTATATCTGGCTACCGAGACAGTCTAGTGAAACAATACTCGTCACATGCGTCACATAATGCATAACAAATATAAAGCTCGTTTTCCTAAAAAATATAGATAATTACTATACTAGACAGCAACTTAAGATGAATCTATACGTCACTAACAACAAAACAAAATAGTTCCCATCGCGGTGTCTGAATCTCGTGTGAAACAAAGAACGTCAATTTTAAAATATGATTACGTTAAACCCATGTATAAAAAGTGATATTTTATCACAATTCGCGTATCGAATTTCCTCCTATCAACTCAACAGGCTTTGTGTTTACTCACTTTCTCCTTGACGTACTGGGTTCAGGAAACGTTGCTGTGAAGCGTAGTGAAACAATTCTCGTCACATGCGTCACATAATGCATAACAAAAATGAACCACGTTTTCCTAAAATTTATAAATAATTACAAAAAAAAAATTTTGTTTGATTTTCTTAATTAAATTTTAAAAGAATTAGTCACATAAAATAGTTGAATTAAGATTTTTCTGTGTAGTTACTTACTTGACCTTACGGAAATTTAAATGCATTTTGGATGTAATGTGTGTGGTTTATTCCTTAACCCTTTTTGTCCTGATGACGGGACTTGTAAGTTCGACTTCTCAATGCTCCAAATTCATCCAATTTTCGTCATGAAAGGCCAAATTTAGTTTACTTATAGTTGCAGTTACGTAAACTTGACATATTTTGGATGAGGATGAGGAAAATAATTTGGGGCATAAAATGTTAAACTTCTACTAATTATCTTCTTGTTTTATATTCCTTTTTAATTTACATAAAATTACGATATTGGATAATGAGTATAAAAGCTGATAAAAATACCCAAAACGTAAATGTTAGGGAATTTTAGTTTAGAACACTGTTTTTTCTCCAAGTAAGGTAATATTTAATTTTTAGAAGCCTTTTTATAAATTTCAATAAATAATGGCTAGTTCAAAATTTAAATAGCTAAATTTAACTACGTTTTTTAATGATGTCGTCCACATATGTTCTTAGAAACATCTTTTACATCAATTAAAAAACGATGTTTATTTTCATCTTTTTGTACTGAAGAAGGGGATTCATATATCCCCGAAACAATTGTCTACCGTTTTAAAAAAATAAAAAATATATTAAATGTGTAAAATAAACGTTGTTTTTAAATTGATGTTATCAACATTTGCACAAGATTTTTTCGCTAAACATCTTTTACTCTGAGTTTCTATGCGAATTCTGTTCAAAACCTTTTAGCAATTTCACATAAATAAAATACTACATACGGTACACGGTTTCCATTTTTAGACAACCCAAACAACCCACTTGAAAGATCCAATTTCGTAAAAATTCATATTCCGACGAGTCAAAGCAGATATACACACGAAAATCTTGCAATTCAAATAGCGTACTACTAGCATTCAAAGCTCGAAGCGCATAACTATTTACGTTCGTGGAAATGTAATAAAACTATTAAAATATTTATAGTTTAGTATAGTTGGAGAACATACTTTGCGTTCGCAATTTTGAATAAATGTTCTACATGACCGGAATCAATATCTGCGAACATTTCAGGTATTGTTTGAGTACATATATGAGCAGAGAATACAAAATGGTGTAAGTCTCTAGATGGTAGTAACGGTAGATTTACAGCGATTTAGAGTCGCTCAAATCAGTATTTTTTTTCTAATTTTTACTCCATTTGCTCCCTTGTCAGTAAAAATAATGAATATCCATCTTACAACTACGTGAGCATCTTCCTAACTTCCACAACTTTTTTTTTGTCATTCAAATTTTTTAGGTGTATGTTTTTTAATGGAATAGTGTTTTTACAAAAATAAATAAAGCAAATTACAAGGAACGCACACAGAACAAAATAAGTACTATGTTTTTCATGCGTATGTTGATTTTTCTACTTATTAACCTTTTACCTGCCGATGTTCCCAAATGGGAACATCATTTTAAGGAATTTTTTCACCACTTAATTTTTCATGCAGGAATTTGATACTTGGTAGAAATCACCTCAAAAATATGAAGTTATTTTACATGCAAAAGTTTTTCATGTACAATTTAATCCTTTTTGTAGAATTTATATCAAAATTACAGATTTTTCGCTCTTCAAAAAGTTGCACAAGTTTTTATTTATGAAAATTTTAAATAAATTTAGTTTCAAATAATTTTGCTGTGTTTAGATAGCTTAAGTACATATCTTCTCATTTGGCTTGACAGAATAGCTTCATATTCCAATTTTGCAGAGTAATAACCAATTCTATGTATATGTTCCCAAATGGGAACATCGGCGTTTAGGGTATAGTATTTGAGGGGATTTTTATAACACAAAAAAATTCAAGTTATTTCCTATTTTCTTAAATTTTGTGAACCTCTTTCGTCTCAAAGGATCTAAACAGGTTTAGAATGATGTTTTAAATATAAAAATAAGTAATTTTTATTTTTTCTCTTAATTTATGGATAAATAAATGCCAAATCTTTATAGCAGATTCTCACACTTGCATATTTTTCTAACTTCCCGATCAATTAATTTTCAGTAATTATCATTAGGGGTTATGCAAAGAGCATATTTGAAGTGTTTCTGAGGACTTGCATACATATTTTGTTCAAGTACTTTTTACAAAAAAATTTTAGGAATAAAATAGAAGAATTTTGAAAATAAGGAAAAGTGTGTACATCTTAAACCCCTCTTCTAACATAAGTTTTATGTAAGAGATATGTGATTTGGTTCGGAATCTTCCATGAGAAACACGGCTTTAATGAATCAATGGAGATAATTATGATTATCACTTTTAAAAACTAATTAGATTTGAATGCAATAAGTGGATATTATGCTAAATAACCGTATAGAACCATAATTAAAACTATTTTTTCACTCAGAAACGTAACTGTTTAGCTTTGAAGAGCATCGGAACACTCTTATGTATTTTTTATACCAAAATATTACCCATAGTGCAAGAAAAATGTACGGAAAAACTTCGCGTACGAAATAAACATGTCAATTTTTTTTTATGAAAATCTATAAAATGTTAACCAATCGTCCAGGTACGGGTAATAAAAATGAAAAAACCGTCCAATATCATAAATATGTTCCTAATTATGGAGTAGAAACCTATTTCAATCATTTTATTTGAATTGATTGTAAAATATGAACCTTTTGGAAATCCCCCTAAAAACTTCACCCCAAATGCCGATGTTCCCAAATGGGAACATCCTAAAAATCGTACTTAGGATTTTTTTTCAGCCAAAAAATGACCAGAATGGTTTTAGTAATGATGAAACAAGCCATTTAAGCCAAAAATCAGAACCTTTAATTTGAAATTTGAATTGCGGCGTTTAAAAGGTTAATGAATGAATACATTTTTGACTGCCTTGAATATTTGACTTTTTTTATTCAATTTACTGTGCTAGTTATTAGACTTTTTCAGAAAAAATGTTTTAATCTCGTATTACCCTCTATGCGAATTTAAATTCTTTCTTACACCACTGCCTTTTTAAGCAATTAAAATTAAAAAAGCGCTGCGGACATGGAATTTTATTTTTGAAGCAGACTTTATCCCTCTATCTTTATACAATAAAAAAATGTATTATGATGCAGTTACAGATACTACAAAAAATTTAATAATTAAATTCGGAATTTATATTACAATAGAAAACTTGGCAATTGAAGATTATTGTTCAGAGAGCATTTTTTAACTTTCCGAGTTATTATGAGTTATTCTGTCGTATTATTCTTAACTAAAACTACCTCACTCCGAAAGTTCATGGAAACCAATATTGGAGGTCTAAAGACCATTGCATTTTAAAAACTAAACTTGAGAAAAAAAAGAGAGAAAACATGATATTTTAAAAGAAAACCACATGAATTCAATGTTAAGTTAAAATTACAAGTTGTTCTGAGAAAAGTTTTGTCGAGAGCAGTTAAATTACTGGAGAAACAAATGTTGTCCTTGTGAATAAATAAGGGGAAAAATTAAAGCTACGACAGTAAACACCTATTTTAAATTCCTTGATAATGTTTACCTGCATAATAAATACAAAATCAGAACTTAAAGCAGCCAAGTAGGTCTTAGTCATCATGAATAAAATATAGCCGGGTGAACTCCAAAACATTTTAAGTACCACTGATCCTGACAGAAAACTATTTTTAGACCTGGACAACTTTATACCCACACGACTCAAGTACTAGTTTTAAATTTACTTTATGAGTAGAATATCAGAATTTATTGTGTCTTAGATGAAAGGAAGCAGGGTGCTTTTTGTAAAGGTTCTCTAAAACAAGTGGGCAAGCGTTCCCTATTGCTTTTAATAAATTTTACAGCGCTCTAGAGGCTGGAGCTTTAAACAGAAGGACACTTGGGGATCTCTCCTGGAAGTACCAAACTGATTGAAAAAACTTTTTTCAGTTCTTTATTGCAGTCAGGATAATTATATCGTACCTAATAAGAACACTTAAAAGTTCCCTTTGACTTTTGCATCGTCTTCTTTTAATAACGTAAAAAACAAGAAAAAAACTTGTTATTTTTAATTTGATTCCTTTTTTAAAAATCTTAAAACGAGCTTTCCTTTAATTTTCAAATGTTTATTGGAAATGTGATGCAAAAACATATTAAAAGAAAACAGAATAGTTAAAATCTAGCACTTTTTCAGGCCTCAAAAAAGAAAAAAAATGAAAAATTTGAAAGTTTTTCCAGTGTTATCATGTAGTTTTGAGATTTTTTAGTGAAATAAAGACAAAAAATGTTTCTCTTTAAATTAGAGTAAAATTTTCCTTTAATTTTTTACAGGTTTAAAAAATACCATTTGAGTGAAGATTTTACATAAAATACAAATGAAAACTAATGAACAATTTTAAGGGATTAAATATTTAAAACTCCTCATCACAAGATGTAGTTAATTAAATATTAATTTATTTAACACCTTGATTAGAAAATGACAAAAAAGTAAAAACAAATTTAGAAACATCAGAAAATACGTCTCTTACGCAATATAAACTATTCCCCCATTATTCAATACAAATTAATTAACACAACTTGAAATTAAAAACCAACTATAAACGCTGTTCACCGATTTACCCTATTAAAAACATATTTTAATTCCTCTATTGTGTAATTAAATTTGTTTGGGAAACTTTTATTCATTTAATATTTGTTTAGATATGGGGGTAAAAGCAAACCTAATTAAAGTTGTTTAATTTCGTACTTCTGGGATGCTTCCACAACAAAGATTGAACTTTTACTATTGTTTAATTTGTCCATCACATAAAAAGGACCAAGAAATAAAACAGGCTGTTACAACTGGCTGTCCGAGAGTTGAGTTGTTTTTCTTTTGATAAAATGTTTTTGCTTGCTTCCTGAAATGGACAAAATTAAACTTTTTTTGGGGAGGACATGACGTCAACGTTGGACCGTTTTTCGCGTTCTTTTTTTTAGGGAAATTAAAGAAAGATTAGTATTTTCTTCAAGCGAAGATTGCATTCAGTTGAGCGATTACTTTTTGCTTCACGTTTTATGCTCTTTGAGTTGTCTTTCCATAAAAAACACACAAGTGAAAGTTATTTCGAGGCGGTTTTTTGGTTTAACACTATAAACGCATTCAAATACTTTGTTTCTGAAGTTATTGAATTTAATATAAAGATGTGTAACAAGTTGTTTCAAAAGTCCGTTTTGCGGCTTTTATTTTAAACTAAAATCTCCTAGGGTCATGGAAGTAAGGTCTACCCCTAGGTAAGCGACCCTGAAGAATCCATTGAGATCACTTATAGTGCCTCTAGCGACGAAATAAAAAAAACATTAATTTAAAAACTAATGGGGATAGAATAAAAACCTCAGAAAGAGTATTGTTGCCACCTTTATGAAGGACCCACTAAAAAAATTTCATAAAAATATCGTGAATATCTCCATGAATTTATTCGCAATATTTTCATAAACTTTTTTTCACTGAGTTATTCATAACGGTGGCAACACTACTCTAACTGAGGTTTTTGTTCTACCCCCTTTAGTTTTCAATTATTTTTCAGCTGTTTTATATTGCCGTTAGGGGCTCTGTAAGTCATCTGAATGGATTTCCCAGGGTCACTTACCTAGGGGTAGACCTTACTCTCATGATCCTAGGAGACTTTGGTTTCAAATAAAAGCCGTGAAACTTACTTTTAAAACACCCTGTATGTATTATATTGCAATGCATCATACAAAAAAATGGGTACTTAGGTCCGTCGACCATTCAGAGGCCGTTTAATTCAGCGGTACATCAATAGAAAAGTCAATGGGAATTAATAACGCTTTTGATTAAGCGACACGGTCGACAGTATAATAAGTAAGAACCAAAAACATTTTTTACATTTTAGTACGTTTGATACTTTAGTATTAAAATATATATTATTAAGCAAGAACAGTATTTAATAAAGCCCCAAATTGCGCCTAAGTATCAAAGTAAAGACGGTGACAAAAAAGTCGCCCAGAGGCGCCAACCCGAACCCACTAGGACTTTACCAACACTCTGTATAGTCATTCCACCAAGGGAAAAAATTTGACAGAAAAATCTTAACTCTGAAAATAGGTACAGATCCAAATGATAGCCATGCCGATTTCGCACAAAACGTTTTTGTTTTCACCATTTATGAATTACCGTCACCTCTGAAATTTAGTGGAAAATCCGTCCCCATAAAAATCGCAACAATATTGCAAGACCTCAAAAGTTTTTCTCCTGGCATATGACTATACTTTTTGTAATCTATTTAACCCCTCATATGATAAACTTTCGTTTTATTTAAGCCCATGACGTCATTTATAAATCATTCAAGAAATTGAGGCACTTACAGTAAAAAAGATCTAACTCCAAATGGTTTACATTGGAATTAACTCATTGTTGATGCAAGCGCCACAATTAGAATTTGTAAGAAAAAAAGAACTTACCGATCTGGGCAAGCTCCATCGCTGAGTAGTTCTTTTTCTTAAATTAAATTCCTTGGGTCAGCCATGGCACGTCGTCGAAAAAGGTTAGATTTATACAAATCGTTCAAAAACGTCTTGACACAGTCCCACAAACAATGATCTGTTGTCATAGTTCTCTAAGATGTAGCACTGTAGCAACTTATTTGATACACGATTTAACAATCGGTTCGAGTTAATGATGTAAACATATCATTAATATTATCATTAATAAATGTATATATTCTTTAGTTCAATGTAACTATTGGTTTATACCATAATACGGTTGTTTAATTGTGTCAAACAGTCTAAAAATGTGAAGATCTGTACAACTTATTTGTCTGATATTTATCAGTTCGCTCACTAATAACAGTGTAACACAGACGTTAATAAATATAGTGATCGGTATTTCTGCACGATTCTGTTTTTATCGATCAGTATTTATGGCGTTGATTCATATAATATTCATCAATCCACAAACTACATAATGTATCACACATTGTTCCAAAACTGAGACTATCAGTTCTCACATTAAATACTAGTATACTTATAACGCCCAAGTGTAACTAAAACTCTAAAAATCCACACTTCTGCTCGACCCTCCTGATATTTACTTGGCTGTTTTTAAATGTTTTGATAGAAACATTTTGAAGACCGATATTACTCGATCTCCAAGAAAAACAATAAGATTTGATAACATCAGTCTAAAAAAGGTCAATGTTTACAATGATTCACCTAATTTTTGACGGCTATCACGCTTAACGGTTTTAAAATAATGGACTATATCCGTCTTGACGTCACATTTGTCCCATCATGTGACCTACCGAGCTTGCAAATGGCTACCACAGATAGTTTGTTGTGAGACATGATGATAGTGAGATATGATTTGATAGTGAGTTTGTTTTTCCCGATCATGTGATTAATATGGGCGTGGCCGAATATGATCCATTCCCTAAGCTCCACAAAGCGCACCCGTAGTAGCACAGCTCATACAAAATACGTCAAGTTTACGCAACTGCAACTAGAATTAAACGAAATTTGGCCGTACATGACAAAAACTGGACGAATCTGGAACGTTTATGTTACTTGGGACAGTACGTTTTGCCGAATTCGAATTGCGGCCTTGACCTGCCTTTAACGAAGTGTATATTTGGACGGCCAAAACGGCCAGTGGCGCATGCGCTGTAGGTCTCGTGATTACGTAGCAGTCTCGGCGCTATCGGCCGGAACCAATGGAACGCCGAGCCGTGGAAATTAGAGTAGAGTTTAGTTGAAGAAAAGCTGTCCAAATATACAGTGCCTGTATTTAATTTCTCTCTCTGTGCTAGTAAAAATTATGTTTGTGTCTGTCTCACTTGGTCACAGAGAAAAGCACAGAGAAAAATCACAACAGAGGGTCCAAAACGATATTTTCTAGAGTTGGATAGATGCGAGGGCGCCACGAGGAACTATAAATGATTGACAGATATTTTTTGGTGACCAAACCTGTGATTGGCTGTCACTCAATCTGCTATTTTCAAAGGAGAGGAAAAACGTTTTTCTCGCCCAATCAGGCTCCTTTTTCCCGCCTTCTGTGACGTAGATGCAATCCTAGCGCCAAAAAAGCCCCACATCCATCCAACTTTTCGATTTCCATTAGCGCCTATGGTGACGGACTCTCTGTTCTAGTACTCTGTGGTCCAAAACGCTATTTTCAATTCGGCTATTTATGCATACGTGATCAAACAGAGGAACTGATTTGCGACATCACCAACCAGCAACACGTAACTGTAACCGCTGATCGGAAGCATGAATAAATTATCACTTCCAGCATAAAAGGAAGGGTTCGGATCTGCTTGTGATAGTAAAGCTTGCTCATCAATCGAAAAAGCATCACGATGTCTGAAGAAACGATCAGGAACACCGAGTTGGAATCTACGACCGAGGAAGAGGCTGTTGATGTCTTTACACATTCTAAAACTGCCTTTCCTGGTAAGTCGCTATTTAGCATTTTCAACGTAGCGCCGGTTCTAAATCTGTTTCACGATGAATATTTAACAGTAAATTCATATTGGGATTATGTTGATTATTTAGTGTTTCATATAGCTGCGATAAACTTCTAGACTTTTTAACTAGTTGTTAAAATGGTTTATGTTGCGTTATAGGTTGATTTTGATGTCCCATTGTTAATTTGACCATTTTGTATGCACGAGTAATTAAAGTCTAATTGTTTGTAAAGCTTTTTAATTACTTTAATAAGAAATCCCTGGTCTATTATAGTTTTTGTTTCAAATTTATATATTTGAATATATTATATCTGTTGACCAAGCTTTTTACAGACGACTTGTCAATATTTTATCTATATTTAGCTGCATACCTAGTTTTATTATAATGCTTGGAAATTTTCTCATGTAAACTACTTAAATTTGTGAAGCTTTTCATAGAATTAAAAAATGCGGCACAGCTTCGATTAGTACTCCAGCCGCCATATTTACTCACAGCTCAAATGATGACTGACAACCATAGGAAATCTATTACTAATCATAATATAATTACAAAATTATGATTAGATCCTTAAGTAAAAATTATTAGATTAGTATCTTGGGATCTAATAAATAATAATAATTAGATCTCTATGGTTGTCAGTCATCATTTGAGCTGTGGGTAAACATGGCGGCTGGAGGACTCGTATCGACAAAATTGCTTTTTTTGGTACGTTCAGTTTGTTTTTAATTGAGTTTAAGAACATTCCATGTTGCAGTTAATCTTTAGACTATTGGATTGAATAGAGTATACCTCTTAATTTATTCAACTATATATAAAATTGGTTAAGTTCCCTGAAGAACTATTATTGTAAATTTAATTTAACGTCGTTTCCTGTTATAATTCACGAGTACAATTTCTATACTACAGTTGGATCTAAAACATCTTGACTTCTAATGATAGTTCTTGGAAAAGTTTTATTCCAATTCCTAGTAGTAGTCTTTAACTAAACTTGGTATTTCGAGAAATTTATTCACTAGCAACACAAAATTTAAATTCGGTAACCTGTTTATGACTGGGTAAACGTCTGAATTTGAATGTATCTAGTTATTAGAATCTGTTATTTTTATTTGACAAATGCCTGTATTATCCGGTTTCCGTAATTTTATTAACTAAAGAGTTTTAGATCCATGAAATAAAATATTTGTGTCTTGCCGGTGTTTAAGCGATGAGAGAATTTAACTATTAACTGCTTAATTGACTTTGAAATAACAAAACGGTGAAGTCGTCTACAATGTTTAATCGCCTTTAATTCACTCGGGAGATTATTTAAAATTAATAATTTCCATGAAATGTAAATGCCTAGTTCTAAATCGTTAATTCTCGATATTATTACAGAACTAAACTTTAATATATTTGATTCGATCATGACTTTGAAGGTGTAGTTACATATTAGAATCTTAAATAAAAATAATTAACCACGATCTTGAAATCTTGTTCAAATGCGATTTAAACCTGAAATTTTAAATGGGCAAAGACTTAAATACTATATTTTCTAATATGTAACGCTGGTATATGCAAAATAGATTACACTGATTAATATTTGAACATGCGGATTTTGCAACTGTCAGCTTCGGGGAAAATACTAATACTCTAGATGTTTAATTACCAGGCTCGAAATTGGAATATTGTATGGTTAACGTGCTTATAACTAATAAATTTCGTTCATTGTTACAAAACCCATTATGGGCGTTTACAGTGGAACGAATAGACGTTGTAATAAGATCTGGATATTGTATGAACTGGTTTTCGGTTATTCAATCAGTCTGGGGAAGATCTGGTAATAGTAATAGTATGGGTATTGATTTTAAATGGCTAGAATGGAAGGGATTAATTGGCTCGGAGAATTTAGAGGGTCTTCTTCAATGTAAAGTTTTCGCTTTGAAATGGTTAAACTGGTTTTGATTGAATATAGTGTAGCTGATTGTAGTGCTGGTTTCAATATGTATAAATGCATGAACTTCAACATCGTTTATATATTCAATTAATTTGTCTATAGCGTTTACTGATCCCAGCGATGTATTGGATTATTTTTCATTTAATCTGGAAATCGTCAGTAATTTTAGTGCTAATTTTTTATGTCTACTGGAAATTCGCGTTATGTTTCTTTATTAAAATATACTGTGATCTTAAAATAAGCAAGGTTCATATCTCCATTTCAAGTGGTTGTCAATATTGTTCCTGAACCATTGCTTTTAAAGTTTTGAAGCGCAATCTTAGTTTTTATTGATAAAATATTTCATGCGGCGCAAAAAAAATCATGCCACCTTAAAGTTCCTAAATCTCTAAAAATGAGCTAAACGGTGCATATAAGGGTCATATTAGAAAAAAAATAGAGGGTCCCTGGACAAACCTTTTTGTTGAGAAATTAGTATTTTAAATTAAAAAAAGGTGTTTTCTTAATAGCAAATTTGTGACCAAGAATGTTTGTCTTGGTGATTAGAGGACTAGGTGCTTTGGCCTCAACTACGATGGTCTACAGCGTGATTAAAAGTTCTTAACGAGTTTTGCGTCGAATGATGACCTCTATAGTCATACCACCACGAGAAAAACTTTTAACTTCTTACAATATTGTGGCAATGAAGGAAACTGATTATACTTTGTTCATTTAGAATAGGTGCCTAAATAAAAGTGCTTCCCCCTCGCCATAAGCGTAACCATAGTTACCCTCTTCGCGCAGCCTCAGACTGATTCGGTGGTTGTACTTTTCTACTGCAGTTGAGGCTGGCTAGAAAATATAAGGTGCATCTTTGGGAGTTGTCTACTATAGTTTACCGGTTTACGGAAGTCGGGTGGGAAAAAATTAGTGAGCCGCCTTTTGACGTTGATAGTTGCCATGGTTTGGTGATGGGGGAAGGAAATATTTTCTGGCATATTCAAAATGAATAGAGTATAACGATAAACATGTTCAAAATCCGCGTGGCTATCATTTGGATGTGTACTTGTTTTTAGATTTGGTTTTTCTGTCAGTTTTTCTCCTGGAGGTATGACTATGCACACGAACCTGTTTATGTGCGGTCCTTTGTGCGACTATTTGTGTGCAAATTATCAATTGTGCGGTCATTTTTTGCTGCTATTATATACCGCTCAAAAAATCGCGGTAAAAAAAGACCGCACAAATCAAAAATCACTCAAAAAAATACCGCACAAAAACAGGTTTAGTGTAGTTCAGGACGAAACAGTCTTTTATTATCGCATAAGACCTTGGCTGTACAGCACGAAAGTCAAACATGTCTAATGGGTACTCTCTTTTTTTTGTAGGCGCGTGGACTGAGGAGGAGGTGTCTGAGCTGTTGGGCACGTGGCGCGAGGTGGTGGAGCGCACGCGGCCCTCTGCGCGGCGCTTTAACGTGGCGCAGCGCATCTTGCGCCGCTATAGAGCCAACGGCAACAACGTCGTCACCATCGACGTCATCCGGAAGCAGATCAAGACGCTGCGCACCGAGTACAAGTGAGTGGGTTTAAGTCACACGAATGTTTAATTTGTAGCTGTCGTAATAACAATCTATACACGCAGAGCATTGTTATATACTCAGAGAAGAATTCACACAGTACCTCTGGATAGAGGATTGTGAGAACTCCAGTTCTCAAGCGTTGCCTCCAGCCATGGACCGGTTTGTCCTCTCTTGCGTTGCATTCCTATGCCGTGCTGATGAGTCCTAAAAAGGACGAAACCCGTCCATGGCTGGAGGCGACGTTTGAGAGCTGGAGTTTTCTCACATTGTTATAACTCTATTCATTTTGAACTGGCGCCTGAAGAATAGTGCTTTCCTCCCTCGCTCGAAGCGTAACCGTGGCTACGCTCTTCGCGCGGCCGATAGTAAACCTTCTTCGTCGCTGTGAAGTTGATAGTTGCCATGGTTACTGATTCGGTGGTGGGGGAAGGAAATATTTTAGG
Source organism: Tetragnatha versicolor (assembly GCA_024610705.1). Classification (NCBI taxonomy): domain Eukaryota; kingdom Metazoa; phylum Arthropoda; class Arachnida; order Araneae; family Tetragnathidae; genus Tetragnatha; species Tetragnatha versicolor. The sequence goes on along the minus strand of JANDEH010000004.1, from coordinate 65,543,387 downwards.
GCGCCAGTTCAAAATGAACAGATTATAGAATATGGAAGGTTACGCAATAAAGTGGTGGAAGGATATTGTCATCGGAGGAAGGTTGTACCGTCGAGTCGCAATGGTACCTTCCTCAGTGTTGCTGTGTAAAGTCTCGCAATGATATGGAGGTAATTTCTTTGTACCACTTTATTGTGTAATCATTAATATATTTTACAATGAACGCAAAAGCCAACCTGAAGGGACGAAATGCTATTTTCCTTTGTAATCTTATGGTTGAGGGCAGTAAAATTTGTATGTATGTGCTCGCCTGGCGGTAATGGTAAACCCAAACGGGGATGGCCATTCTCTCCCTGGGGTTGGATAGGCATGGAAGTAGAGAGCGCCAAGCTGGTTACTTGCCAACAATCCCCTACTAAAACTTGGATTTCCCCGCTTCCCACCGCCAAGCGAGCAGACAAACTTTACTGCAAGTTTTCGTGATTAAAGGAGAGGATTTAGTTGATGCAATTGTGACGTGTTCGGAGAAGATTGAGGTTCTTTTCTTCCACCTCGTGTCAAAACTACTAACTTACGACTCAGGTGTGAGTTTTTCATTGTAATTTTTTTATTCTTAAGAGACTAACTTGCCTCAATAAATTAAAACTGTTATAGACAATTTATTAAAATATCTAAAACCAAGAAATCTAATGTGAAAATTTCTCCCCAGGGTATACCAGGGCTTGTGCAAGATCGGTATCAAAGCGCACCGCGCACCGTGCGTAGATCAACTGGAACTGATCCTGGACAAGATCCCGGCAAGCCGCCGCAACGAAGCGCCCCCTACCGGAGGACCCCCTGCCAAGGGGCCCCTTCGCAGGGGTGCTCGACGCACCAGGGCCTACTCTGAGGGCGACACTGAGAACAGGAGGGCCGTGGACACGGAGGAAGAGACAGACACGCCTTCTAGACAGAACGGGGAAATCACTTCGGATCAAGAGGTGAGGAACTTTTCAAAGTTTACTTAGAGGGGTGAAGTGATTGTTATAATGTCATCTAGTATAGTATAGTAGTTTTGGTAACAACTTTTCTTATCAGTGCCGTCAACGATTGACTTAAGATCACACAACACTTTCTAGTTACCTAATTGGCGATAAAGACAGCGAGCGAGTCCTCTGACTCTCCAATTGGGTACCTAGAAAGTGTGGTGTGATCTTACGTCAATCGGTGACGTTACTGACAAGAAAAGTTGTAACCTAGTATAGATTACGTTTCCTGTTGGTAACGTCACGGGTTGACGTAAAACGTCACACTTTCTGGTGAGAAAGACAACGAGCGAGTCATTCGACTAGCAGGCATATTGGGTAAGTGGAAAGTGTGGAGTTTTGACGTCAAATCTTGAATTATCAACGGGAAACGTAGTCTATACTAGACGGCAACGGTACGTGATCTTAGCTGAGAGTAAGCAAAGTAGTTCCCAGCGCAGTGACTGAATTTAGAGTTAAATTAAGTAGTGAATCAATATAGAAATATGATTAGTTTTTAAACCCATGTGCATATAAGGCGTTTTACATCTAGATTTGGGTACCGGAACTCCTAGCAAAAAAGGGGCTTTCTGTTGACTTGGTTTTTCTATCTGCGATTTGACATCATAGGGTCACGAATCATTGCAGCCAAGTATAGACTCTAACGTTTCTTGGCAATGGGGATATAAGCAGAGCAAACAAATGGTGTAGCTTCCGCAAGATGTCTGACCTTCGAATGATACTAGACCCAAACTCAACTATGATTAGCTTGTTAAATACTTACGTATGCGGTTTTTTTGGTCATTGTTGTCGTGAAATGTTAACACCGGTGGGATGACAATTAATTTTGATTTCGAGCTAGATATGATAAAGTTTAGGTGAGTGTTTCTACATTAGTTCCATGCATGTCCTACCAGATTTGTCAAGCAAACATGCGTCTAACTACTACTTACCTTAACATTATTCTTCCAGGCAAGCCCAAAATCCAGAGTTCGCTACCAGCGCTTCAACATGCCCCGGCTAGTTCGCGTCATGGTCGAACAGCAACAGTCGGTCATGGAGCGACTCGAGCGACTATTCTCAGTCTTCGAAACTTCAAACAAGCGCATGCTGACCCTGGTGGACGCACTGGTTTCCCTGCAGCAGCAACAAGCTTCTGGGGGGTGGAGGGCCCCCACTCCAACCCCCACTGAAGATGAACCACCCCTCATCGTCATCCAAGACGCTGACGACAACTAGGTGACTGAAGAGACGGACGTGAAGACACTATTGTAATACAGCGACTCGGCCAGACGGTTTTGCTTTGATAGACTTGTTTCTTCCCCCATAAGGGTATTATGGGTTTAGGTTCGGTCAAGACTGGACTTTTTTTATTCTGCCAAGTAGCAGTAAAGCTTTTTTTTTTCGTAGGGGTACTTATTGTTCCCGGTACTTGTTGAGCATGTTTATATGTTTGACTAGTCCTGTTGGGTATTTTTAGTTGATATCGAGACCCTGGTCTTAAAACAAAGCTTTTTAAGCTGTTTATTGACTTGTGGACATGATTTTGAGGACTTGTTGAATGTCGAAAGATCATATTACGAGTTTCTTGAGCATAGTCCTCTTCATTTAAATTTAATGAACTCCAAATTTTTGTACAGCAGTAGTGCTGAAACGTTAAAATTAAAAGCTGTGTACGGCAACTTGTAATAATATTTCGGCAGTAAAACTGCAAGAACATAATAGGTTGCTTAGCCCCAGCTTCGGACATTGTAAAGCTGTTTTGCGGATCCACCCTGGTTTGTGAAACGGTGCATAAAAGTTGTTAAACCGTCTTAAAAGGTCGAAGTTTCTGAAGATCTGTGTTGGACTGTCTAGGAAACTGAAAGATCACGTTCTTTTACACTCCCTTATGTCTAAGTCGATTATGTCTATGTCTAAGTTATGTATTTATATTGCTTTGGATATATCTTCCGATATTTCAGTAAGCCTTATAATTTTGTCTTTGCAAGGATGCAAAAAAGACATTGTTGGTGTTGACGTAAGACAGGGGTAGCGATTTTTATACGTGACTAAGTTTTTGTTATTTTGAATGACGTCCGTATACCACTGTGTGGTGGGAAGTGAAAGTTTAATTTAAGAGTGTATATTTATGTTACTCGTGGAATTGTGATCCACACCAGCCTTGATGTACCAGTGCATTGCACTTGAAAATAAAGTGGTTGATTTTGAGCTATGGACAGTGTATTTTATTGCATACTTGTTTACATTTGTGGAACAGCTTAGTTGTGGGGATAGTTTTCCTTAGTAAAATAACTTTTACTGGGAAATATTTTTAGGGTTCAGATATTTTTTAGATGTCGGTATCTTGCTCATTAACTCGGGCGTTGTTCTTTAATGAAATTACTCAATGCAATACACAAGATTATAGTAGTCTTCACTTGTAATCATCTTATATAGGAGTGTTTAACTTCTGAAATCAATTCACATGGTTTCTCTCGGGCAGAACTACTTTTTAATGGAACGGTTAGATTTAACATAAAAAAGCTTCAAAATAAAAAATCTTCAAAGACCTTCAAAAACAAGTTATCGTGTGTTAAAAGTAACCATTGAAGGATGTGTTTATTCTATAAAAATGGGAAAGAATTGGCAATTTCATCTAAATGCTGAATTTAAAACTAGTTTTTCCTCAATAAAATAGCTTTATTATTTTAAATAGTAGAACTTAAATTTTGAATCATAAGCATATTGTGAAAATATTTGAAAAAATTTAACCCACAGACAGTAATTTGGTGACTGATAACATATTGAAATTTAAAAATTACTAAATTTTAAGTTTGTAAAATTTGCCACAGGCGTTATCTTGCATGCAAAAATAATCATAGGTTAAATTTTAAACAAAGCAGCAGCAACAATTTTCTCAATACTCTTGTAGTTAGTAGATTTTGTCCACTATTCAATAAAAATCCGAATCATCATGTCGCAGAATCTGAAACTCATGATTCGCAAGTCAACAGTAAGCCAACTAATGGCACAAATTTTGTAATGGATGGAGCTAGTGTTAGAATGACACTATCGTCTAGTTTCTGATTCTATAACACGTAAGCCATTTACTCTATGGATAGGAAGTAATCTGTCTTGGGGGGCTTTTTGCGGCGACATGCTCTAACTAAGAACGGTCCACTTATTGTCCTTCTTTGGCAGCCCTAACATGATATATCACTCGGGTTCTTCCATATGTCCTGGTGACTTGCATATGAGGTGCTTGCTATCAAAACCAGCTCATTCCATTTTTGGAAATTTTACAGAAGACAAAAAACTTCTCACATCCACAGTTCTAAAGCTATTTTTTTAAGTTTTAATTGTAGGTATAATTGCCTAGAATTTGATTAGTTTTACATTTTCATTCCAGGTGTATTACATTGGGCGTAATTACACTAATTAGGTTTGAATGAGCTGATTTTAAAGCAAAAACACGATTTTTCATGCTTTTTTTCAGTTTTTTTTGTTCAATTAAGTTGTGTGAAATTGTTTTTTTTCCTGGTTTCTAGTTAATATTTGTTTCTTTACGAGTTTTAAATAAATGACGTCCACTTAACTTTTTCAAATGATCTGAAATTTTACAGTTGAGATCACAGTTTTCACCTTTTCACCTAATTTTGGGTTGGAATGAGCTGGATTTGAGCTATATCCTTTCATCTGGTTATGAAGGACCCTCTAAACTTTCAAAATATGCAAAAAAGTGGATTTCAGAAAAATATGGAATTAGTTGGTTTTTATAGCAAGCACCTCATATTGGAAATAATATGAGAATTAACCGTTGTTTCTTCATTGATTTTAACGGTACACTACAAATTCGTTACACACACATTCGTTTTACACATACAATACAATTCTACTTTTGTGAAGGAAAGTAAACGCAATTATGAGCACTTGTACTCAAAGGCGTTTTGATTGTGTTATAAGAGAAAATGCTTGTGCTATAAGGCTAAGCACGCACTAGACTTTTGTCACGGCGACAGAGACAAAATTATCACCCTGGCTATTGCAAGAAGCTAGAGCGCGCGCATAGGCGACGAGACACTTGACCCATTGCCAAGAATCTCGCTATAGAAATACATAGCTCTCGAGTGACCTTGTGTTACAGTCGCCGGCGACAGAAGTCTCTAGTGCGCGCTTAGCCTTAGGCTAAGCGAGCACTAGAGACTTCTGTCACGGTGGCTATAAACACTAGTTCACTCGAGATAATGCATTTCTATGGTGAGATTCTTGGCAATCGGCCAAAGAGTCTCGTCACCTGTGCGCGCACTTTAGCTTCTTGCAATAGCCAGGGAGACAATTTTGTCTTTGTCGCCGAGACAAAAGTCTCTAGTGCGTGCTTAGCCTAAAAGTTAGTGTGGTTTATTAAACAAGACAGCTGTGTTTCTGGAACCTATATGCTGTGGCGGCTCGTGAGTTGATTACTGGGGGCTCACACCAATTTTATAAAAATTTAAATTTACACAGGATTTAGAAAGACAGGTGATGTTGGACGAATATGTAAATCTGGCTTTTAGTAAAAATTTCTCTTTCAGGGGAGTAATTTTAAGTTCCTAAATTTTTCACTGCATGCACTTTTTTTAAATATGCATTTCATGGAACAGAACAAACACTTGTGAATAAAAAAGAAGCCTTTTGTTTTTTATATTTCCCCTTACCTATAACGTAATACCTCAAAAACAACTTTAATACGTGAAGTCCATTCATCTAATTTCTTAAAAGGAAAAAAATTGATTACAATTGCATTGAAATCAAGAATATTACCCATCATACTGTTTTATTAAGAGCATGGTTTTTTATAATATCTTTTCCTTTGTCACTGTTCAGATGAGGTGTTGGTTTTAAATTTTTAACATCCTTCTTTTATCAGTGACAATGGATTATATTTATAATCCATTCCGGATATCCGTCTAGACGTCACTTTTTCTCCATGTGACCTACTGAGCTTGAAATTGGTTACCAGAGGGATAATTTGTAGTGAGATATGATTTGATAGTTTGTTTTTCCCTATCATGTGATTAATATGGGCGGGGCCGAATATAGTTTTTTGGCGCATTATGATCAAAATTGATTCATGCGCCATAAAACAATAATCAAACCAAGCCGAATATAGTTCATTGTGAAAAATGCCAATGCTTCAGTTTAAAAACTGTAATTTTACTCAACGACATTAAAAACAAAACATACCTAAAAACAAAACAACTAATTATTGATAATTAGTTAAGAAAATTTTTCAAGAAGCACTTATTTCATTTTCCAATTAGCAGGAAAAAGCCAAACAAAAAAAAAAGGCAAGTTATTTCGGTCACACGTGCGAATAGGTAAAGGAAAAAGTGTTCATTCTTTCTTCGAATTTTAATTTAGTACGCTACAAAGTGCTCTGAAGCTACTTTTTAGGGGATTTTCAGGGAGTTTTGCGAGCGGCACAAAATAACCCGTAGGGCAACCAGCTGTAAACCCCTGCTCTATCCGAAATGGAACGGTCCTTGACACACATCGTGCCTTCAGGGGGGGAAAGGGGACGAACGTTCGAAATTAGGGGGGGGCTAAGCCGCTCTATAACCAGCGATGTGTTGTCCGAGCTGTCGCCAGATTATTGTGTTCGCTGCTAACGAGTGACAGCTTGTTACAGAGTTACTAAGTGGCAGGGGTCGACTCCGAATCAGCAAACGGTCTTCTTCCTTTAAACTCTCTCTCTCTCTCTTCCCCATCTTTAACCCTTTATTTACCGACGGTACTTGTGAGTACCACTAGCTCAAGTTTAGAACTGCTGATGGTTGGCGAGTTTTGGCTATTTGGCGCCATATTTAGAAGCCACATAATTCACTTAACATTAGTTGGGGTAACAATATAGTGATTTTTATCGCTAAAAACTTGGCGCATCACCAGTACTAAACTTGAGCCGAAAATAATTTGGTAAATAAAGGGTTAATAAAAGGATGAAAAGGATATTACCAACAGCTTCTGATCCGTATCCAAGGGAGGTTTAAGGGTTCAATCCCCCATTATTTTGACATCAGTTTTTGTGCAGTTTTTCCTTTGACAATTCCATTTTTTACTAGGAACTTATCTTTCCGGGTGTATGTTAGCGTTAAAAATAGATAATTTTTAAGAAATTTTGAAAGCTTTTTTACTGAAATTCCACAGCTAATTTTTTTAACATTAAATATTTTTAGTCATGTACTGTCTTACCACTGTAAAATGGATGATTGCAGTCAATTTTTTTTTAATCTTAATGTGTTCAGAATGGCCTAAAACAGTGGTTCCCAACTCAAATATGTCTGCGGACCACTTCACTTAAATTTGAACCTCCGCGGACGATCTCTATTCCTAACTGTATCTTAAAAATTTTAACTTTTTTTTAGTACATTCATTCCTCATGGGGGGTATAAAATTTTGACTTTTTTTCTGAAGTAAGGGAAACAAAAAATGATGAAATCAAAAGATTTCGATTAACAGCGATATAAATTCAAATGTAGTGGATTCAAGAAAGGTTATTAGATGTATAGGTACTATTGAAATTTCGGATGATATTAATCTCTAACCCTACCTTTTTTAAGTAATGAGTGATTTTTTCTTATAATTGGGGGTATGCAAGGGTACTCTTTAAAAAAAGCGTTTATAGAAATTTCACTGAAATTCGTGTTTTACCCTGCATTTTACCATAATTGCCACAACACCCATTTGTTTGACCTCCATGTGACGTCATGTGCGCATGCTCTGTACAGGGTGTTTCAGATAAATGCTTCATAACTTCTAGGAGGGGGAGAGCACACTCGGAATCACATGGAAAGGGGGTCGTAAATACACCCCTAATGACCTAAAGGTTTCTATAAGTGGGCATGGGAAGTTGTATGTATAATATCCTTAGAAAATTGACACGTAACTTTTAACCCTACAGTGCATACTGTTGCCATTTGGCAACACGACATTTTTCCCCATTTTCTACTCGAACTTCCATTTCCAAACGTCAACACCATTCAATAAGTACAATAAATATTTTTTTTTATTTTTCCAATGGCATGTTAAATTGAACAGTTACAGCAAAAGATAAAAAAAACAGTAACAAAGTTCATGAACAAAGAAGGTCTCTCGCCTCCCAGTAGCGCTCTGGGAGAGTATTCTTCCGAAGAGCAGGGAGGAGATCCACGGAGTCCATCTCCTAAACTGCACAGAGGGCAGATGGGCGAAGCAGCGATGTTGAATCTGTAAAGATGTTTTCTGAGGCAGTCATGCCCGGAGGCCAAGCGAAATTCAGCTACCATTCTGTGCCTTGGGCCATTTCGTAATTTTAAGATTGCATCCGTCCAAGATTTGTTGGAAGCACGGCCATAAAGGTCTTCCCGAGCTCGAGCTTTGATCGTTGTTTTTATTAAATTTTTAACAGTGCAAAATGGCAAAGGACGGGAAATGTTTTGTGTTACCATAGCACCCTTTTTTGCCAGGAAATCCGCTTTCTCATTACCTGGAACTCCACAGTGGGCAGGAACCCACTGGAGGACAATAGTTTCTTCAAGTGATGCTAGGTTTTTTAGATGTTGAGTACAATAAATATAACATTCCATTGTTATAGCACTTTAGATTGCCAGCAAATGGCAGCAGGGGTACTATTTTGAGACATATTAAAATAAAAAAATTTTTCAGCTTGAAAAGAAATTGTTTTGAAAAGATAAGTTGTTTTTTTATATTTTTAGAGCATTTGGTTTTATTTCACTTCACAATTAATTTCACAAGGACAAAGTTTTTTGTCCATTAAAAGTAGAAAAAAATTAAATAATTTTTTTTAGTATTTTTTTACTAATTTACACTATAATAGAAGACACATAAATGATTTTCAAGTGAATTTAAAAAATCATGCATTGTAGGGTTAAGATTAGATTAAAACCAGCAAAATCGTTCGATTAATATAGTTATTACTTAAAACCTGATAGGTCTGGATAGAACGTTCAGAAATTTCAGCTCTTAAGTGTGCTTTCTTTATAAAAAATGCCGGAATCGAACGATTTTGCTGGTTTTCTTTCAATCTTAAAAGGTTACGCATTAATTTTCACAAGGAATTTTACAACTTCCAATGCCATTTATAAAAACCCCTAAGTCGTTAGTGGTGCATTTCCGACACCCCATTCCCACGTGATTCTGAATAGTCTAGGTGTGTCCTTACCCCCCTAGAAGTTATGAAACACCCTGTAGGTTTGGGTGCTGTGCGAAGAATCCTTCAATCAGCTAACACTCATTAAATTCACATATTAATTCCTAATACACGAACTCAGTTTCGAAAGTCGATCCCTATTTTTACTACCGGTTCAAAGGCAGAAGATGCATAACACTGTTCTACAAATTTGACCTTCAAAATTTTTTCCTTGATGAAAATTGTCAATTCTTATAGATTTTGGGTCGCTGAATACGAAAATCACCATTAAAATTCTCAATTGACTCAGGATTTTCGGGGAACAGCCCCTCCCACTTTTTACGTTTTTCGACGACCTTATAACTTTAAACTCGATTTTCAGGGTCAAAAAGCATTATTTTTGTCTTCAAATTGCTCCCCAGTTAACAAGTAATGTTCAAATTAATAAAATATGATAAATTTATAACAAATGGATAAGGTTAAGGGGTAATTACCCCCCTAAAAATACAAAAAAATAGCTAAAAATTAAAGAGGTTTCTATACGCTATTTTTCCTCTTATTTTTTACTCAAATCCCGTTTGAAGGGTCCTAACCCTTCCCCAAGAACCCAAATTTGATGACAATATGCAGAAATAATTTTTACTAAAAGCGGTTGAGGTGTTAGCCTCCCAGAAGTCCCCGCGGAAGAGTTCGGAAGACTTCCAGAATCGCGAAGGCGCTCGCGAGTTCAGGAATTAATATCGATGGTTTTGAAAAGATTACAAATGACGTTTTTCTTATATTTTGGGTGTATCCTAAGTAGAAACTCTTCAGTTCTTTAAAAACTGACCGGTTTTCGGGAGTGAGGATTCCATGTTTCAAGATGATAATAGATGCACGGCTGTGGATAACAATTAGGGGGCATCCCCTTAAAAACTGGGGGTGATGGAGGAAAATGGGTGTCATATTTGAATTCAGCAGATCATTTTACACAAGAATCAGCTCAAATTCAGTAAGTGGCTTCAAATTTTTTTTTTGTACAGCACAGTTAAACTCTAAGTGCGGCATTGAACCCTTCCATGGGTGCTCTGGGGGTGCTCTCACCTCAACCGCTTTTAGCAAAAATCATTGCTGCATATTGCCATCAAATTTGGGTCCTTGGGGAAGGGTTAGGACTCTTCAAACGTGAATTGCGTATAAAATAAGAGGAAAAAATAGCGTATAAAAACCTCTATAATTTTTAGCTAATTTTTTGCATTCTTAGGGGGTTAACTACCCCTTAAATCTATCCATTTGTTATAAATTTATCATATTTTATTAATTTGAACATTTCATGTCCCCTCGGGGGCAATTTGAAGATTAAAGTAACGCTTTTTGACCCTGAAAATCGAGTTCAAAGTTATAAAGTCGTTAAAAAACGTGAAAAGGGGGAGGGGCTGTTCCCCGAAAATCCTGAGTCAATTGAGAATTTTAATGGTGATTTTCGTATTCAGCGACCCAAAATCTATAAGAAATTACTATTTTCATCAAGGAAATTTTTTCAGTGTAGAACAGTGTAATTCATCATGCCCCTCCAACTTTTCTCTTTCGTCGGTGGCATCATCTGGAGAAAAGCAGCACATCCTCTCTCTAATCCTGACCTCTTTTGAAAAGGATCATCATCAGTAATGAATATGCGAAGGGCTTTCGAAAAGGACCTCTCTCTGGGGGAAGTTCGGGATGCAAAACGACTTTGCTTTGATTGTGAGGGAAAGTTCTTTTTATGTTTGGGTGGGTTCTGATCGAACTTCCTCATCGTCATCTAGTGGAGTACTCATCAAAACATGATATGTAACTCAGGAATGATAGCGAGATTTTTTTTTGAATTGTGATGCCACATGCGTTATGTTTTTATTTTATATAAATCAGTCCGGGGAATAAATCCGGGGATTCTTAACGGATTAATGCAGAGTCGTATCCCAGGCAGGCGCGGATCCATGGGGTGACACTCTGGACAGTGCACCTCTTTGGAAACCCGAAATTGCTCTCAAAATGAGTAAAAACCCCTACTTTTACTCAGGTCTAATTTCGAATTTTTTCTGGGGGAGGACCCCCATACCCCCTATTAGTTCCACAAGGCGATCGTCAGTGATAAGTTTTAGGAAATCCCCAATATTTTGACATTTTTGGAGAAAAAGTAAAGGTAATAGTGTTGAAAAGTGCCCCCTTAGACCTAGAACGTTTCTAAAATGAGTTACAACCCTACTTTAACAAGTTATATTTACATTTTTTTGGGGCGGAACCCCCATACCCCAATGGTACCACAAGGGGTTCTTGTCTGGAAAAGTTCCCCCCCCATTGGAGTCGTGCTGGATCCACGCCTGATCCCAGGAGGGTTTAAGGCAGGGGTTGGAAATTAATTTTACATGGTCCAAATAATTTTGAAAATGTTTATCGAGGTCCAGAGAAGGAAAGTAAAAATTACTTTCAAATAAATACAACATAACCCTCTATTAAACGCCGATTCTTAACCATCGAATTCACTTTTGTGTTCTGTGCTCATAAATTACCCTTTAGCTTTCATATTAAAAAGGAGCCTGTCCCTCTCCAGAAAGTTCGTAAAACAGTATGGGGATTACAACCTTGTAAAAAATTAATTTCAACTTTTCGGGGGAATATTGAGGAATTTTGTAAATAAAAAGTATCAGCTGTGAAATTTAATTTCACAAAAATAATGCTCCAATTTTTTTTTAATCTGAGATTCTTTGTACTCACCCTACACCCGTGACTTCTCCCTATAAATTACATCACATCGCATTTCTTCCGTATTTTTTAAAGGAAATAAAAACTATACTATACTCAGTTGCAACTTAACTTGAGCCTGTAGAAATATGCCGAGAGCAACCAAAGAAAGTAATTCCCCGAGAGGTGTCTGAGTTTTGAGTGAAATTTAGAGCTTCAATTTTGAATAATGATTAGTTTTTTAAATCCACGTATATTAAGCATCTTTTCAGGCCGATATGCATAAAATGTTCAGTATTATTATTTTTTAAAGTGGCGTAACGTACAACTCGCTCTCAAACTCGCCAGCCAATAAGAGCTTCTAGCAACCCAGCAGGCTTTCTGTTTACTCAGATTTATTGCTTCCGCGTGGCCATGACGTCAGGCTCAACTTAAGTTATTTTCTAGTATAACTGGCTACTTAATAGGGCAATTAGAGGGAGTTAAGGATGACCTTATAAAAAGCTTTTTCACCAAATTTGATTCGCTTAAAACTCGTTTTTCTTTCTTCAACTAACAATTAGATGTTTAGATTTCAGGTTAACCATAGGTTGCTTTAGGTTGGCCAAAAATTAAATTAACGGAATTCAGCACATATGATCATTGCTCCAATGGTCGAAAAAATTAATCCAGCATAGCATTTGGTACTAAATGATTAATGCATCCTCATTTAGTAATAAGAAAAAGTATATTTTTCTCCACTAAATGCACACAAACAAGCCATAACTCTCATTACTTTTAGCGCTCTTTTTGAGCTCCTAATGGGGGTTAACTGCCGTCTAATGCTCCGCTGAATTATGGATGACCCGGGAGTAACTCGAGTGTTTGCTGCGTAGAATGAAGTCAGGGGAGCGAGTTATTAGGTTGTGGTGTAATCATCTCTCTGATGAGGGGAATCATTCATTTTCTAGAAGTTCGGACGGTTTGGTTTATGGGCAGTGACGGCTCGAAGGTAAAATTATAAGGGGTGCTGCTCCGGCGGTACCAAGTTGGCAATGTATTTTAAGCGATATAATGCCAAATAATATTTCTTTTAAACAAAAACGTGGAAAAAATCAAATAGAAAATATGGGAACAATATAAAATTTCGATTTCCCACTTAATAATTAAGTATTCAAAAACTGTCACTTACCTATATTCCTATATATTGCTAATTATTACGAAGATATGCGATCAGCGAATTGAACGTTATCAAGCGAATATGAACTAAAATCTATATTTCGAATTCAATTTGTTCTTTATAAAAAGAAAGAAAAACGTGGCTTCAAGAAAGTAAACATAAATCTTTATTGACTTGCCGAAACATCAGAAAAGATTTTTCTCTCTGTATGGCTGTGTTGGAGTGAGAAATGCTAAAAAGCCTATGTGATTTATTAGTAGAAGAAATTGCATGTTTTTCTTCTTTCCTCAGTTTTTTTCCACGGCTCTCTCAAGAGAAAAAGCTATCATTCTTTTGGTCGGGGCTGCTGAAAAGCAACCCCTTTTCTCCTAACAGATTCGCATGCTAAATTCTTGATATTTTGATTTGATATGATAGAGATAGTGTTTTATACAACGAAAGGTATATCTGCGGGGGCTGATCGACCCGGAAAGAAATCTGTTGGCGAGACGGCATAGCAGAGAATTATTAATTGAAAAAGGATTATAAAGGACAAAGATTAAAGGGGGAAATAGATAATTTTTTAAATATTGTAAAGCAAATATAAATTGGAATTTCAAGAAATTTTGGTTGGGGGTGCTGCAGCCCCGCAGCCCCTATGGACGAGCCGCCACTGTTTATGGGTGATTCTATAGAAATCTAAAAAAATGAAAACTCAAATTTTGAAAAATAAAATTTCTTTCAGAACTTCTGATTTTTTTTAAATGTTAGATGAACATGTCCTAGTTGATATACAGTAAGCGACAGTAAAGTTTAAATACATTTACTGTGGGAAAAACTTCCTATCTAAAATTTTCGGCGATTAACCGTAATGTGCATTTTCGGTACGGCGAGGCAGAGTGCCAACGCGCCCGCTGCTACATTGAGAATGATACCGTAGAAAATAACTATTTCGAATAAAATATATCGAAAAATATTTCGAATAAATATTTATTTATTTCTTCAGATTCAGACCTGAAAATTTCACATGCACCATAAAATAATGATACCTCGAACTTATCCAAATTTCAATAATATACTCCTTTTTGTTCAGGAGATGTGGATGCCACGATAATGACGCGCCAGGATAATGACGTTTTTATAGTAATTCCTTAACCATTTTTTTATTTTTTGATATTTAGGGCTACAAATTTCACATTCAACATAAAGTCATGATACATCTGACATATCCAAATTTCAATTTTTTACTTCGTTTCTTTTAGGAGATATGGATGCCAGGATAATGACGTTTTAAAAGCATACGCTCTATTATGAAAACAGTTCAAAGTAAAAATTTTTGAAGTAAAACCCTTTATGATCGCACTAAAAATGAATATCCACTTATTCTTATTATAATTAATTATTAAAAAGAAGAATTGTTTTATTCTGTCATTTTTATATGCCTCATAATTAACTAAAATGTTTATGTCCTGTAAATAACGTTATTGCCTGGGACAACCATGTTTCAATTCGATAATGTTATTTAAAAAATTCAAAAAAAATTTATTCAACAATTACATATACTATGAGATATAAATAATAATATTACACAGCTGGCCATCCAAAATGGTACACCAAGAAGGAACAGAGATATCAAACCCAAATTTATTTCTATGATTGTACTTTATTTCTATGATTTTTGTCTGTCACGTCCACTCTTTTGGCAAACAGCCCCTCCCACTTTTTACGTTTTTCAATGACTTAATGACTTTGAATTAGATTTTCAGGGTCAAAAATCATTACTTTAGTCTTGAAATTACACCCGAGAGGACAAAAATGGTTAAAGTTTCTAAAATATGAAAATTTGTGGCCAATGGATAGGTTTAAGGGGTTATTACACCCCTAAAAACGCAAAAAAATCGTTAAAAATGATAGAGTTTATTTTACGCTATTTCTTACACTTATTTTTTACGCAATTACTTTTTAAAAGGTTTTAACCCATCACCAAGGACCCAAATTTAATGAAAATTGGCCGCAATGATTTTTACAAAAAGCGGTTGAGGCATTAGCGTTCCCGAAGCACCCGCGGAAGGGTTCGGAATACTCTCGTTCGCTTAGAGGACGCAAACACCTCAACCGCTTTTAGTAAAAATCATTGCTGCCTATTTTCATTAAATTTGGGTCCTTGGGAGAGGGTTAAGACCTTTTAAAAAGGAATTGCGTAAAAAAATAAAGAGAAAAAACCCTGAAATGAAGAAAAGGAACGTTAAAAAGGATAGAGGTTATTTTAAGCTTTTCTTACTCTTATTTTTTATGCAATTCTTCTTTAAAAGATCTTAACCTTTCCCCAAGGAACCAAATTAAATGAAAATAGGCAGCAATGATTTTTACTAAAAGCGGTTGAGGTGTTATCGTCCCCGAAGCGAAAGAGTCTTCCGAACCCTTCCGCAGGTGCTTCGGGGGCGCTAGTGCCTCGACCGCTTTTTGTAAAAATCATTGCTGCTTGTTTTCATTAAATTTGGGTCTTTGGGGATGGGTTAAAACCTTTTGAAAAGGAAATGTGGCAAAAAATAAGTGTAAAAAATAGCGTAAAATAAACTCTATCATTTTTAACGATTTTTTGCGTTTTTAAGGGGGGTATATCCCCTTAAACCTATCCATTCGTTAAAAATTTTCATATTTTAGAAACTTTAACCATTCTTGTCCTCTCGGGTGTAATTTCAAGACTAAAGTAATGATTTTTGATCTTGAATATCGAATTCAAAGTCATTAAGTCATTGAAACACGTAAAAAGGGGGCGGGGCTGTTTGCCAAAAAAGTTGACGTGATAGAAGAAAACTAACAACAGTTTTATAATCAGTGTGCCCATTGAACTCTAAAACAGCCAAAAAATCGAAGTCAACAGAAATTATGTTAAAAATTGTTCCCCAGTGTAATTAACTAGGATGTTATTTGCAATTTAAATCCTTCAAGTCATCAAAATATATTAGAGAATAAGATTGTGCCTTCCTTGTTTTTCCTAATTAAGAAGAAGTTCCAGTTTCCAATTCAAGATAAGAATAATTGATTAGATGATATTGCTAGATTATGTTTTAGAAAAGCGTTGTTAAAGTTTTGTTACACTCTTGTGCAGCATTTATATTTAATATTTGAGTTGGTATATAGCATATTGTATATAAATACAGCTTGTTATCCCCTATTTACCTGATTCGTCTGTAGGCTTCTTCAAAGGTAAGCACAAGTTTGAATCTCTTTTTAGTAGAATAGAGAAATCGTTTTACACTCGCAGTGCCCTTACTTATTTAAAAAGAATCTTCCACATGACTACCCACTTACGGAAACACTAAACTTGGAAAAAAATGATAACTTGATTCCATGTTTCTTTATTATTGTTTCAAGAAAACAATATTTTCAATATTGTAGGTTCAGAAGATGACTCGTTTTCTGAACATTGCGTTCACCCTCCTGCTGTTAAATATTTCAAAGTATTCAGCGGAAAAAAGTAAGTAGTATTCAAAACATTTCCGAAATAGTTGGTTTACATGAATAAGGTCATTGTTCCACAACTGCAATAGTTATTATTATAGTTGGTATTTTTTTCTTACTTGAAAGGATTTCACAACTCCTCATGCTCCACATGGTATTACGTGAGGGTTACAGATGTAGAAAGTGGCTAAGTAAAAAAAATACAATTTAAAAAAAAGACAGAGCAAATTGAAAAGCCTTAAATTTTAACAAAATTTGGCAGAACATTTAAATTATCGTAACACTTCACAATAACAAAACAGGTGGCCAACAGAAAAACCAAATATCTCAACTCTTCATTCAATCTTTCTCTTTGTTTAAAATATAAACTACAATAAAATATAATGTGCTCTACTGTTTCAATATCCCGACTACAAGAACTATTACTAAATTAAATCTAAACAAATGGCTATTATATATTGAAATTACCAAGGACTTGGTATATTTGTTTTAATCCTTATAGGCCTTCGTTCCCCAAATAAACCATAGATTTAAGTACCCCCTCTCAGCTTCCCAAATGTCAGAAAATAAATTACATGTTCTACTAGCGCGTAATCTGGTGCGTTACAGACGGGCTTCGCCAATCCAAATATGTAGCGCTGTGCGCTAGGCCAGGGGTTACCCGGACAATATGCCGGTCAGAATGAGGAATAGCTAAGGGAGCAATTTTTATGCTTATAAATAAACTACCTGGTTTGCCCGGCCTTGCACGGGTGGTAGGTATAATTCCTTTTGTTTAAAGTTCTATCAAGTTACGTGTCTCATTTTTCGTATCACCAATCACTCCGGTGTGTCCCCAGTATTTTGTTTCATACCCCCGTGTTCCTGATAATTTTCATATCCCGGTGTTCCTTATAATTTTCATAGTGTTCCCGGTAATTTTCCTATCCCTGTGTTCCAGGTGGCTGTTTTCATCTCTGTTCGAACTGTGAGATCTACCCGATCCCAATCAGTTCCGATGTTGCACCCTTCCCTTAACTATTATCCATTCAATAAACACAGTATTGTTATAAATAAAATTTATAACAAAAAAAATTATTAACCACCTCAGACTATTTTAAAAATCTTCTATTTCAAAGTAATCCCGATGAGTAATTCAGGGGGAATTTTATTAGGATAACCAACTTCTTTAAAAGCTACTTTGAAAAGTAAAAACAAATTGCTAACAATAATAAACAAATCTAGTGAATGTAAGTCTAGTAAACCATGCCCTATAATTAAAATAATGTATAATTAATGTTTCAAAATTAATTATTTCAATTTATTTTAGATTTCTAATCACCGTTATAACTTTTAATTAGAAATTTACGCTGTCTTTTTCTTGAACTCCGTTATAAATTGTAAAATGATTTCAAATAATATTTTATCAAGTGAGGCAAGACGTCGCCTTATGAGAGAGAAGTAAACACTGTAATTTATGCATTTAAACAATGCACAATGCTATTTCAATGGGTAAAACGGAGTCGAAAAAGCGCCGAAAAGCAGGGAAGGAGTCGTTCGATTTTAAAATTGTTTCTTAGTGAGCGTCTAATGGCTGAAAGGGAGGCCTTTGTCAAATTTCAAGCCTATCGGTCCGGCAGTTTTGGAGATTTCGTGATGAGTGTTATGAATGAATCAGTCAGTGGTATTTGGATTTTATAGATATAGATTTAAAATATTTTCAGGTGATTCAACAATGATAAGATGCCAGCTTGATGTGAGTACAATTATTTCTTTCATACAGTGTGTTTCAGAAAGTGTTTCAAAACTTCTAGGGGGGGTAGTAGACACGTAGACGAGTCAGAAACACATAGGATTTGGGAGTCCCAGACCAAATCCCAGGGAGTTAAAAATGGAGCGACAACCCAAAAAATTATTGAAAAACTCGATTTGTAGAAAATTAAATCATGGTCTCAAATTTTGTGGTTTAATATGATATTCTGAATTAAGTTAGAAGTCTTCACTTTGAATTTTTTAATAAGAAAAAAGTCAAAAAACCACAAAAAATATTTGAAAAATCTGCCAAAACTTTATTTTGTATTTAGATATCCATTCTTTTGATTTAATATTCAGAAATTAATTTTCATAAAAATAAAAATTATTTTTTTAAAAATGTGATTAAAAATAATTTTAACAGTACCTTTTTTAAAAAAAAGTATGCATAATAATAGTAATTAAAATATGTATAATAGTAATTAATATGATCTTTAAAATTATCTTAAAAGTTTTCACTTTAAAATTTGTTTCATAATGAAAAAAGTTAAAAAAAAACACAAAAAAATGTGAAAACTCTGCCAAAACCTTATTTTGTATTTCGAAATCCTTTCTTTTAATTTGATAATCTGAAAGATCATAGTTGAACTTAAAATCAAACAACTCATTCCTTGTTTTTCGGCGCTTTTTCGACTCCCTTTTACCCATTGAAATATCATTGTGCATCGTTTAAATGCATAATTACAGGGTTTACTTCTGCATCTTAAGGTGACGTTTTGCCTCACTTCAAACCACTTAACAATTTACAATGAAATTGATGAGAAACAGTGTTAATTTCAAAATTGATAAAAACTTCCGCGACATGAAGAGTAACTGGGATATTCCATATGAACAAGGGACATGATCATGAAAAATAAAAAAATAAAATGATAATATTTTCTAATTATTTTAGGGAATAATTATGCAGTATTGATCTAATTGTGTTTTGCATTGCTTAAATTTTGTGCAAAATTATTTTTATCGGAATGTCAGCATCTAAAAATCAATATTTAGAACTGCTTGTTTTAAAGGTTAATTTGTTAATGAAAAATATATGTTTATTTTGAAAATTAAAAATAAATTAATTAGTTTTTACAACTTTTTTGTTAAATATACTCATAAACTTTATAGTAAAAATGAAATAAAGTGTTTAAATCAACTTAAATATATTTATATTCATGAATAACTGAACGCTTATACACATGTAGCGTGAGTTACGAAGTACTGTAGCGTGAGTTACAAACAGCTTTCTATATTTTACTTAACCCGGGAGCACTCGCACTGGGTATGTCATACCCAGGCGCGCATTCTTAGTCTCATAGCGTTCCCCCCTTTTTTTCAAAATGTATGGGTTCTCGTGTAGCTGAGTTCAAGGTCACATTCTTGAAGTTTCAAGGTTAGATAAGAATTCAGGAATACGCGCAATTTGGGGTGCAAAGTAGCAGGCCTCCACGTTGGTGCACCCTGGATAACGCTAAATCTGCTACAGCGATCGCCGATGAAACTCCCTCACTTAGAGCGGCTCAAAACCAAATAACGCTTGCCATTAACAAAATGACCAAAACCATCCTGAAAAACCAAAGCAGCGGCAAACCGTGGGAGAGTCTGGCCACTATGGGGCCGATCCCATCGCTCCTTGATAGACCCTCAGCGGTTGCCCGGTTTCGAACAACCACGGGTCATGACTACCTGCAGGCTCATCTCCACCGCCTCGGGTTGGCTGCTGACGACATATGCCCTCTCTGCCAGTCGTCCAGAATGGACGGTAACCACTTGTCTACCTGCCACGGCCTTCTTCACCTTCCTAATGAATTGTCTTTGCGCTACTGGGAAGCTCGACGTCTAATGGCCGTAAGGCCAAGGACAGGCATTGGATGAAGAAGAAGAAGGAATACGCGGTTTCCGGGAATCGAGGCTTTTGGGTATGAGATACCCGCGCGCGTGCCGGTAGAGGTGTTAGTTTTGGCTGTGGATTCCGTTCGATTGGTCGGTATAGCAGCTTTGTTCTTTGCTTGAGACAGTTTCTACCGATGATTTTGATTTTTTAGTGAAAATTAAGAAGACATTGGAGTTTATGATGTCCATTGTGATAAATAAACAATTGAAGTGGCTGAAGAATGTGTGATGAAATTGATGAAGCAAGTTCATAAAGCCTCGATTCTCCGGAAAATGGAGAATATTACCTCGGTAAAAGTGGATCAAAATAGATAAAAGTAAAGTTTAGAACCAACGTCAGAGTGGCGTTGAAAAATATTATAATAAAATTATTGAAAATAAAAGTGATTATCGAGCGCCTACTAAGACGCAATCAAAAAATGCTTTTGATACATCATCAGAAACTACCTCAGAAGAAGGAAACAATGCCAAATTGTAGAAAAAAGGGATACAAAAGGTGTAGGGATTACTTTAGCAAAAGGGACTTGAAAATAAAAAGCTAATGTGAAAGGTTACAGAAATATATTTGTGTGGAACACAGAACTCCAATTATGTAAGGATTGCACGAATAAACGTGAGAAAATTATATTCATTTAAGATACACAAATGATAGTTTATTGTTTGTGTCTTATTTAAAGTAATATTATTTGTAAAACCAAGCAGGTTGAGTGCTAAAACGCGAGAATTCATCCCTGGGTATCACATACCCACCCGCGAGTTCCCGCGTTCGTTTCATAGGTGCGACTGCTCCCGGGTTAATTTCTGAATTTTTTTAAGTATTCTCAGTAAAACTGTTTGCTATTTTAGAATAAGGGAAGTATATTCAAACACCTGACAAGCATATAGAATTATTGAAACACTATTTAAGCAGAAAAACAAATTTGAATTTTATTCTCATAAATCCATGTCTTTTTCTTGTAGCGTGAGTTACGACGCTATTTTAATTAATATTTAAAAAACTAAAATTCTTAAAAGATTCGCAATACTTTTTTAAAGTTAATAGCATAAATTTCAATATGCATGATTTTTTTAGAAAGAAAATAATAGTTATTTCTTTATTTAAAAATTATTTGAAATTGCAATTTCGAAAAAAAATGTAGCGTGAGTTACGGTGGAATTGCCCAACTATGTATTCCATTTTCTGGGATGGATGGCCGTGTTGGTTGGAATTTAGCTCCAGACGTTTACCCTCTTCTCGGAGAGCTTCCTCAGTGAGATCAACTTCTATATAAATTGAAAAATAAATAACAAACAAACAATTACAAACTTAATTAAAAGAAAGAAACTAGAAGCATTCACGTAGTAATTGTTTGTTTGTTATTTATTTTTCAATTTATATAGCAGTTGATCTTTTCGACACAGAGAACCCGTTACCCGTTTACCCGTTTCGTTTACCCTCCGAAGAAGAGGGTAAACGTGTGGAGCTAAATTCCAACCAACACGGCCATCCATCCCAGAAAATGGAATAGTACATAGTTACTCTTCATGCCGCGGAAGTTTTCATCAATTTTGAAATTAACACTGTTTCTCATCTTAAATTTCGTTGTAAATTGTTAAATGGTTTGAAATATTTTATCAAGTGAGGCAAGAAGTCACCTTAAAATGGAGAAGTAAACCCTGTAGTTTATGCATTTCAACAATGCACAATGATATTTCAATGTAAAGGAGTCGAAAACGCACCGAAAAACAAGGAATGAGTTGTTTGATTTTAAGTTAAAATTATGTCTAAAAATTATGACGGCGATCAAACTAAAATAAATTCAAATTATACATTTGCAAACATTTGTTTACATTTGTTTAAGATTTTATTGTTCTCGAAAATCAAAAAAATTATGAAAATCAAGAATTAAAAAGTTTCCATGGAAAAGCTGAATTTTAATTGTTTAAAAGGGCTTAGATTAATCCCGTTTGGATGACCTGGAAACGGGATTAATGGACGACGGGGATGATAAATTACAGCTATTTTAGAAAAAAAGACATACAGGGTGTTTCAGATAAGTGTTTCATAACTTCTAGGGGGGATAGTAGAAACCTAGACGAGTCAGAATCATATAGGATTTGGGGTCCCAGACCAAATCCAAGGGGGTTAAAAATGGAGCGACACCCCCCAAAAATATTGAAAAATTTAATTTTGAAGAACTACTATTAGTAAAAATTTAATTATGGTCTCAAAAATTGTGGTTTAATAAGATCTTTAAAATTATCTCAAAAGTCTTCATTTTAAAATGTTTTTTATTATGAAAAAAGTTAAAAAACCAAAACAAAATGTGAAAACTCTGCCAAAACCTTATTTTGTATTTCGAAATCCTTTCTTTTGATTTGATAATCTGAAAGATCATAGTTTTATTTTCAAAGTTTCACGTAAATACAAACAATATTAAACGCTTGAGATCCTGTTAAAGTTTGTTTTTTGAGTGAGCAAACAGTTTTCTAGAGCTGTTTCCTGAACAGCTATTTGCGCAAGCAAAAAACCAATTTTAACAGGATCTCAAGCGTTTAATATTGATTGGATTAACGTGAAACTTTGAACTTTAAACTATGATCTTTCAGTTTATCAAATCAAAAGAAAGGATTTCGAAGTACAAAATAAAGTTTTGGCAGAGTTTTCGCATTTTTTGTGGTTTTTAACTTTTTTCATAAAAAAAATTAAAGTGAAGACTTTTGAGATAATTTTAAAGATCTTATTAAACCACAATTTTGGAGACCAAATTCTCCAATAGAAGCATTCCACGACCAGTTATTTTCTTGTAACTGTTAACTGCTGTAGGTCAAACCGTCTGTTGCTAAGGCCGTTGCTAGGTCCAAGTCATGTGATTGCAAATGCTCTATTAGTTACACTCTTTAATATTTATCTTTTAATAATAATTATTTTTTATTAAATTATTTTTTCCAGGCTAGGCATATGGTAGACGAACCCCGTAGATGGCCCGGTGGGATAGTGCCTTACGCTATTTCTGACAATTTCAGTAAGAAAATATTGTTTTATAAATACTCTATTAATTTCACAAGAGACACAAATTAATTTCACAAGGACAAAGTTTTTTGCCAATAAAGTAGAAAAAAAATTAAATTAATTTTTTTAGTATTTTTTACTAATTAACATCATAATAGAAGTCACATAAATGATTTTCAAGTGAATTTAAAAATCATGCATTGTAGGGTTAAACATGGCTGCCGAAGCTGGCGACCGGCTAATTTTGATGGCAATCGGAGAAGTTTAATGGCAATGTGTATTGGTTGGCTTGAGTTCCCCTATTTGAAAATGAATGAAATGAATGGTTTGAAAATGAATGAAATGAATGGTTTTAAAATGTTACGAAATGGGGATATTCCACTTATTTAATGTTTTGGGATAAAATTAGGCAAAAACACAAATTTTAGCAATCAAACGTAAGATTGGAGTCAATGATTATGCTTTGGTTCACTGTTCAATGCAATAATAAGTGGTAAGTGAATGATTTAAAGAAAAATCTTAATAATAATTGGAAATAGTTTGAGCATTAATTTATTTCCGTGCATAAACTGAAAGCATAATTTTTCAATAAAAACGCTGAATCAAAATTTCCACATTTGCTTTCCAGCCATAGAGTAAGCAGTTAGAGTTCAGTTTATTATAACTTTATGCTTTGCCCTTTTTGGATACGAGAATTATGTAACAGTATGAAAATCAAAGTTTTTAAAGATTTGTTTGTGTTTTTGGCGTAGTATGCCATCATGGGGTTTTGTGTAATAAACCCTTACCAAACCAGAATGTTAAAACTCCTAACGCTGGACTAAAATATTATCCGTTTAGCGAGCGCAGCGAGCCTGGATCCCCAAGCGAGCTGGGGGCGGCAACCCCCTAGTTATTGATAATACATATTGTATTGTATAACAAAAAAAATATTTTATTGTTCACTATTACTGTTCATTGCCAAGTGTATCCTCTTCACGCCCCAGTTCCACCGTGGTGGACCTTCGCTTACCCCCTCAAAAACAAACTTTTTATTAAAAATTATCAGCTAAAAGCTGAAATATGTATTATTTGATGTTTTTACTTCCTATTTCAATCGAGAGATGGCGCTTTAAAACAAAATTTTGCTCACAGCACATATTTAAAAAGAGGATTTTGGAAAAAATGGCGTCCTATCTAAAACTTGGGAATATTAATTAATTTAAACCTAAATTAATTTATTTATGAGACTTAATTTGACTAGTTTTATTAATTAGTATCCTTTCAAGTAGAACAAAACAGTTTGTAAAGAAATCCAACAAATTTTGAGTTTTGGAGAGCAAGATATAGAGAGGTCCACCAGGGTGGAACTCGGTTCTTAACGATGGTAAATGTGTAGGAGTAAAAATTAATAAAAAACGGGTAAATAAACTATCTTGAGAATTTAAAAAACTTATTTTATAATTTAAATGATAATTATTATATTTGTCATTTAAAATTTTGAATTTCATATAGAAAAAACAAATTAAAAAAAAAAATTTTTCAAAATTTTTTAAATTTTTCAAAATTTTTTAAATTTTTCAAAATTTTTTAAAATAAATTCTGTAAAACTCAAAATGAATACTATTTTCTACAGTATAAATGTACATTTACTTTGATTATTGCATAAAAATGTTAAAAACATGCACAAAAAGTTTTCTATGCCCCTAAAAATGAATTTTTGAATTTTTAAAAAATTTAATTTTCTAAAAAATTATTTATTTTAAAAAGGAAATTAAGTTACAACCTTCAAATAACCTACTATGACAAAAAAATTATAAATAATTCATTTATTTAAATTATAATTATAGAAAGTAACAATTTTATACCATAGGAATTGTGTCATGTTTTACTACGTTTAGAACTGAGGTCCACCAGGGTGGACCTTAAATTGTAAGCCCCCTAAAAAACATTTTCTTGAATTGAAGATTTTTATGAACTTTGTGAAGCATTTTAATACTATTTTAAGAAAAAAATTTGAGTTGAAAGAATTTTTTTATACCTCGGGTCTGAAGAGGTATATAAATTCATAATATACATATTCACTAACACTCAGCTTCATTTTAGCAAAACTAAACATATTCTAGTTTTATTTTAATCACTGTATAATTAAGGATGAATTTATATTAAGTTACTGTTCAAAATCGCTCAAGTTGAGCTCGCTCTGCATATGTGGATGACTTTCTGTTACAAATCGTGTTAAATATCTTACCAAAGGTGATAAACTGGGAATTTCTTCTGACTAGTGTAGATGTCAAATTGATGTTAAAAAGACCGACTACCTATGATAATAAAAATAAAGTTTTAATCACTCTAGCCTCTTTCTTTACATAACATAAAACGCAACTCTACTTTTCATTCAATTTTCCAAAACTACTTCTTTTCTCTCGATCAAAACAATGCGTGAAATGCGAGATGAGATTTTGTCCTCGAGAGCTCGTGAGTCTTCGGACACGTGAGTCTTTCTTCCAACTTTCATCTGGGAACACTAGTTTCCGCAACACTCCCCCCTTTGAGTTCTTGACTTGCGAAAGAACTCAATATCTTGTTCCGTACTCGACTCAGATCCCCCTATTTCCAAGGGGCATAGCTTTTGCACAGCCCTCGTGATAATTCCGGATTTGGTTCGAAGTTTGGCCACACGAGCAACATCACTTTTACCAGGCATAAGTTCCAATATCTTGGCAAGTGGCCAATCTAATCTCTTCAAGTTGTCAGCAGTGACAATAACTATATCCCCTACTTTAAAAGGGCTTGCAGCTTTATCCTTGGGATTGCATGCTTGCCTCAATCGACCTAAATATTCAGTGCGAAATCTAGTCCTTAAATCTTCTTTTACCTTCAGAGTATAAGACAGACGTTTATTGATCTTGCTGTGGTCTAATTGATCCACGATAGGAGTACCCACATGTCTAATTTCCTGTAAAAACATCGCTGGAGTAATGGGAATTAGATCTTCTATGTCGTCAGAAACGTAAGTCAATGGACGGTTGTTCATTAAGCTTTCGCATTCACTCAACACCGTACTCATTTCTTCATAATTCAAAGATGTCCTTCCTAGAACCTTTCTCAAAATCTGTTTTAATAGTCCAATCATCCTCTCCCAAAACCCTCCCCACCAGGGAGCAGCTGGAGGAATGAACTTCCATGTGATGGTACAAAGCTGACTTGTTGATTTTATTACTTCAAAATCCACCTTTTTAATCAAGCTCTGGGCACCCACAAAGTTTGTTCCTTGGTCAGAATATACCACCGAGGGTACACCTCTGCGAGCTATAATCCTTCTTAATCCTAAAATGAAACTGGGGGTAGAAATTGAAGTTAAAAGCTCTAGATGTACTGCTCTGTAGATCGCGCAAGTGAATATCAAAATCCAAATCTTTTGTGCGTTGAGTAGAAGAGGACCAGCTAAATCTACTCCAATTACTTCAAAAATTGCGGCTTCTTTAACCCTATCTTCAGGTAAACCCCCGGGTATCACTTGAACAGGTTGTACCCTGAATCTTTTACAAATCAAGCAATCTTTAATAGCTCTCTTAATAACTCTCCGACTCTTCAAAATCCAATAATTTTCCCGAAGCGCTCCCATCAGATACTGTACCCCGGAATGTCCAAGAACTTTGTGCTTCCAAAATATTAGATTCTCCACAATTTTATTCTTCGAATCCAATACTATTGGCAGTCTAAAATCTTTTTCGTCATCTCTCATCATAACTTTAGTTTTAACGCGAATTATCCCCTGATCATCCACAAGAACTGGCAAGGACTTCAGCTTTTCGCAAGTTAATCCTGTAAATGAATCCTTCTGAATTTTCTTTAAAATAACTAACTCAGCCCTGAGTATTTCAGCACTTAAAAGCTCTTCTTTAACTCTTTCAGGAGGAGTTTTCTTAGAGTTGTCCAAGAAACGGAACATCCAAGCGACTACTCGGATAAGCTTTATGTACGATGAATATTTGTAAACAAAATCGTTGTTTTCCACATTCAATGACGATACTATTTTTTTCTCATTTCCGAGTTTACTACTTCAGAATTAGGTGTAATCTCAATTTGTGGCCAGTTCTCCTTTGAGTGCCGAAGCCATTCAGGTCCTTCCCACCACTTAGTTTTTATGAGAGTCATTGAAGAACACCCTCTAGATGGAAGATCTGCCGGGTTAAGTTTCCCTGGAACAAAATTCCAAGAGGAGGAGGGCGAAAGTCTTCTGATTTCTTTTACTCTATTCTCCACGAAAGTTGCCCAGGGGCCTTCTTTCTTAATCCAATATAGAACGTCCATTGAGTCAGACCAAAATAATGTCTCTACGTCCTCCCACTCCATCTCTTTCTTGACCGTATTCGCAAGGCGAGACCCAATACTACAGGCTAATAGTTCCAGTCTCGGAGTGGAAACTGTTTTTAAAGGTGCCACTTTGGAGCGAGCTTGAACTAACTGACAGGTAACTTTTCCGTCTTTTTGAACTCTTAAGAATATGCAGGCGGCATATGACGTCTTAGAGGCATCACAAAACGTATGCAACGATAATACTCCTTGTGAGAGGGAAGATAAACAGCGCGGTATTTGTATGTCTTTCAGCTGCACGAGCTGACTCCTCCATTTTTTGAACTCATCCGCAACATCAAGTGGTAGACTTTCATCCCAAGTAACTTTAAGTTTCCAACATTTCTGTAATATAATTTTCGGCAAAAGTGTTACAGGAGCGGTGAATCCTATAGGATCAAATATCGAGTGGGCCACTGATAGAATTTTCCTTTTCGTTATGAGCTCATTATCCTTCATATTTTCTTGCATATCGCAAAATAGGGTGTCTGACACTGTGTTCCATTTTAATCCTAACACCGTAACATCTTGAGGCATGTGTTCCAAGAAACTCTGAATCCTTTGATTTTCCGGATCATCCCGATAGTATGGGTAAGTGTGACACCAACCTCGTAAATCAAATTTCGCTTTTGAAAAAATATCCCTAGCTTCATTTCGGAAAAATTCCAATTCTTCCTCAGAGTCTACGCTTGAAACCAAGTTATCCACATACATCGAGTTCCTCAATTTGTCAGCCACCTCTTTTAAATGACTGGGCACATGATCTAAGTGGTGATTGATGGTTGCAGCCAGTAAAAAAGGACTACAAGATACGCCGAAAACAATACGACGATGCCGGTAAGTTATAGCTTGGCTTGGATCTCCTGCCCTCCACCAGATGAATCTCAGAAAATCGCGATCTTTGGGATTCAGCGAAATTTGTAGAAAAGCCTTGCGGATATCCGCTACCACTCCAAATTTACCCAACCTAAATTTGTTCAAAACCGATGGAATTAATTCTATTAAATTGGGTCCTTTCTCTATACACTGGTTCAAGGAAACTCCGTTTCTAGAAGACGCCGAGGCATCAAATACCGGTCTAATTTTAGTTGTTGAATTCTCTTTAAATACTGGTCTATGGGGAAGGTAATGAGTACCTGCGAAGTCCTCTTCGGTAGTGGAATTTACCCTTTCTATAATTCCTTCAGCTTCCCATTCAAAAAAAACCTTTTCATAGTCCGCTATTTTGTTCTTTACTTTTAAAGAGTTAACGGTGTTCTTCAATCGCTTCTCAGCCAACTCCTTATTAGTTTGAAGAGGAGGATGTCCGGTAAGCCATGGGATATTCACCTGATACCTTCCTTCTTCATTCCATTGGACTGTCTCTTTGAAATGTGTCAAGACAAAATCACTCATTTCCTTTTTAGACAGTGATTCCACCGGATCTCCAATGCCCAATACGTCTAATTCCCACAAATCACTTATCCTCATAGTGTTAATATGCAGAGAAGGGAGCAACAATGAACTGTCTGTTTCCTTCTGTCCTAATTTGCCTATGACAGTCCATCCGAATTTCGTCCCTACCGCAGTCAAACCACAATCTAAATTTTTAACTTCTCCTGTGAAAAATTTACCCGCAATATCAGACCCAAGTAACATATGAATTTCACTATCCTGACTTCGACTCAAGCAACTTTTTCTTTTTGGCGAAATATCACTTAAGAAAATACCCTGTCTTTTCAACTCTTGTATACACACATCACCTTGTATCCGAGGGATATGCTCACATATTTTATCTTGGTCCATTAAATCTACCACGATACTATATCTTTCATCCAAGCTTCGCAAACAGGTGGAGTACAGCTTGTGCTTCATTATCCTTTTGGATCCTCCAAAAAGTCCATGCGTGACGGTCTCTTCTTTTAAACTCTTCAATTTCATGGTCTCTGCGACAAACCGTGAAATGTAAGATCTGCTACTTCCAGTATCTATAATTGCTCGAACCATTTTTTTTAAATGACCATTACTGATACATATCAACAGGGTTTGTAAATATACGACCGGAGTATGTTCTTGATTGCTTAAGTCTGTACTAGTTTCAGAGCTACCACAAACATCTGACCCATCTATCGAATAACATAAATTGGTGTTATGTGATTTACCGCCGCAGAAAATACATTTTACTTCAGCCCTACAATAACGTGATATATGCCGAGCATTTATATCACAACACCTGAAACACAATCCTTTTCTTTTTAGGATATTTATTCTCTCATCCCTAGGAACACTGTGGGCATAGTCACAATAGCTATCTTTATGAGTCAAAGTACAAAAGGCACAAACTTTCTCTCCGTCTGTCGTATGATTCTCCGTGACTAATAATTCACTATCTGATGGAATGTTCCGACCACTCTTATCTTTTCCCATATTATTACTCTTATTAAAGTTACCTCCAGAGTGGAAGTTGCTTGAAATATCTGGTAACCGACGTCGCTCTTTATTATCACTTTCCCTATTTAAAAACAAAAGGGCACCTTCTCGCGCCCTCAGCTGCTGAGATAGAAATGAAATCAAATCCTCCACCCGGTCGGTATTTTGACTCTTATGAAAGTCTAGCAACAAATCCTGTGGCAATAATTTCAAAATCAGTGGCAGTAGAATGCTTCCGTAGCTATCAGTCGGTACATCCAACGATTCTAAGCTCCTCATTTGCGCGTTTAGGTGATCGAACAATTTCCTAAAACTATTTATATCGTTGGAGTTTCTAAGAGGAGGTATAGCCAATAAACTATTCATATGTGTCGTAATGAGTTTGTTTTTGGAACCAAATCGTTCTTGTAAAATTGCTATAGCTGAAAAATAATTTTCGCTGTTTATCAAAAGTCCTTCTATGGTTCTTAGTGCCGTGCCCCCTAAGTGAGCTTTTAGGTACGCAAATTTATCCACACTATTCAAAGAAGTATTGCTGTGTATGGACGATTCAAACAAACTCCAAAAATTGATCCATTGATCTAAGTTGTCATAAAATTTAGGTATTTCCAACTTTGGTAGTTTTACTTTAACTTGCTCATTTACTAACAGCCTATCATTACAGTTTTCTCTAGAAACAAGTGGTCTTAACTCACCTAATGCTTTTTCTGCTTTAATTCTCCATCCATTGATTACTGTGGCGAACTGCATTGCACCTTGTGTTTCCTCCGCCAACTCGTCCACAGGCCACCTCACACTCAACTCTTTATCGATTTCTTTTAACATCTCGTACTGTTCTTTTAAATTACCAAAAGCTACAGCCAATTTCTCACTATCTTGTAGCGTAAGTCCATCCTCAATATTCTCACCAGTCTTGATCAACTCGTCTTTTACACTTTGCCTATGGATTACGAGTCTCTGTAACGTCTCTTCTTCAGTTCGAGATCGTACAGTATTTCTCCGTTTCGTAGCTCCTTTGTATGAACGTCTCAACGGCATCTTCAATTCTAGCTAAGGGTCCTTTTATACAGCCACTCTAGTCAAAAGTGCTACCAGTGCAGGGATGCCATGTTACAAATCGTGTTAAATATCTTACCAAAGGTGATAAACCGGGAATTTCTTCTGACTAGTGTAGATGTCAAATTGATGTTAAAAAGACCGACTACCTATGATAATAAAAATAAAGTTTTAATCACTCTAGCCTCTTTCTTTACATAACATAAAACGCAACTCTACTTTTCATTCAATTTTCCAAAACTACTTCTTTTCTCTCGATCAAAACAATGCGTGAAATGCGAGATGAGATTTTGTCCTCGAGAGCTCGTGAGTCTTCGGACACGTGAGTCTTTCTTCCAACTTTCATCATGGAACACTAGTTTCCGCAACACTTTCAGTACACAAAACTTCCTTTTTCCCCATTTTTCTCTGATAATGTTTGTTGATGAACTTAGAATTTCGCTGAGCTGCTGCTAAAAAGGTTGAAACAGCCTTATTGACATTTGATAAAAAAACGTTTTAAAATTCAAAAAATCAAAAAATATTTTTTCCTATGCATCCGTATGTTTCATTTTAATATGCTGATTTTTCACACCAGTTTGCTAATTTTTGTTGTTGATGAATGCAGTTTAACCGTACCCAACATAAAAATATTCAAAAATTATTTTTTAAAAACCCCGGCAAGTTTTCTGCATGAAAATTGTAGTCCATGAAACCTTCAAAAAAACCTGCATGCAGGTTTCCTGCATGAAATTCGGACAAAATAACTGCAGGAAACCTGCAGTAAAAGAAATCAGCATGAAACCTTCAAAAAAACCTGCAGGTTTTCTGCATGAAATTCGGCCAACCTAACTGCAGGAAACCTGCAGTCATAATGTACAGGTTCCTTGCAGATTATTTGTCCGAATTCCCTGCAGGTTTTTTGAAGGTTTCATGCTGATTTTTTTGCTGGGTCACCAGTCATCTCAATGAATTTTCCATGGTCACTTACTTAGGAACACACCTTACTTCCATGACCTTTGGTGACGCGTTGGTTCCAAATAAAAGCCTTGAAACGGACTTTTGTAACACCCTATATAAAAAGGTATTACTAAAGACTATACCGTTTCAGCTGAAAACGACAAAGACACGATTCAGAAAGCTATAGATGACTGGAATTTTCAAATAACAGAAGTGCAGTTCGTACCGCGAAACAACTCACACGAGGACAGTGTTTTTTTCGACGACAGTTTAGAATGGGGGTGAGTACTCATTTGGCGTTCAAACCATCCTTTTCAATTTTTATTCTGTGTTTTAATTGTGATGAAAATTACTTTATTTATAAGGAGCGGTACCGTAAAATGGGGTAACTTTGGACCAAGCATCGAAAAGCGTTTCTAAGTGTTACATCGAAATAATTACATTATCACCTTATTAATGCTACACCCAACCGTTTGGAATTGCTATCATGACACCCTCAAAGCGGTGTCTTGAAACTTCTAAAATACGATCATTTGGGGGCTTCCAACATAGGTATAGTATCGAAATGTCGACTTTTTTTCATCGTACAACTTTTCTTCTAAAAGCAAAAGAAAAAACACATAATTCAAAACAGTTAGGTCAAATTTATATACCAGTTTTGTTTTTAATGCCATTATTTTGTTTCACTTTGATATTTGACAAATATTGAACTTTTTTTTTACTTTGGGGTAACTTTGGCCCAATGGTATCTGGTGAAATAAGTGAAATACTCATTGATTTTAAAGAAATATGTATGAAAAATTAATTCTAAGCACAAAATATATTTAAATTATAAGATATCAAGCCTTCAACATAGCAAGGTAAAGATGGCATCATTATTGTGAAAGCGATGGTGTTCGAAGAAATAGTTTTCTTTTCCAAAGGTGGATTTTTCTCCTCAATTTAGACACCCAATTCATCAAAATATGTACTTAGGAGGATTCACGGCTTTTATTTGGAACCAACGTCTCCTAGGGTCAAGGAATTAAGTTCTACCCTTAGGTAAGATACCCTTGAAAATCCATTGAGATGACTTACTGTGCCCCTAGAGGCGGAATAAAAAAGTTGAAAAGTTGAATTAAAAAACTAAAGGAGATAGAGCAAAAATTTCAAAGGAAATATATTTTCCAATGGTATAAAAAACTGACTGAAAAACTTTTCATCGACATATCTTGAAAATTCACGGGTAATAATATCACTTTTTCAGGCCTTAAAAAAGAAAAAGTTAGATATTTCGCAAGTGTTTCAGTGTTATTATGTAGTTTTGTGATTTTTTTTAGTTAAATGGGGACAAGAAAAATATAAAAAACTTGCGTATTTGTGAAATTTTTCTTTTTTGGGGCCTAAAAAAGGGATATTTTCACATGCTAGTATCTCCGCGAATATTCAAGACATTTTGTGGGTTTTTTATAACCATTGGCAATTATACTATCATTGAGGTTTCTGTTCCTTCTTCTTCAGCCTTTTAATTAAAGTTTTTAAATTTTTATTTCACCTTTAGGGGCGCTATAAGTCATCGCAATGTATTTTCCAGGGTCATATAACTAAGGGAAGATCTTAATTCCATGTCCTTAGAAGAGGCTGGTTCCAAATAAAAACCATGAAACTGACTTTTTAAACACCTTGTGGGAAGGAATTTCTAGGAATTTAACTCCGTGGAAATAGAATAGGCTGCTCGTCACCAATGCAACGCAATAGTAAAAGCGAGCTGCCGATTCAAATTACACAGTAGGGTGGAGTGAAACTAGCCAAAAATCAACAACTTTGGAAATTGAAAACGCATGAGGGGGGAATAGGTGCCATTTACGATAAAACTTAAAAATTCAAGACTTGAGTTCGATCAATTAATATCTTCAGGTTCCACATTCACGTTAAAGTTTCGATGTTTCATCAAATTTTACGTAAAAATGGTTATAAATGATTCCCACACAATTTTAGCTCCATTTTTAAACCACAGCTGATTGAGTGTATATTCTTAGGATGGCAAACAACATTTTAAGACCTTCCGTGGACTGAAAGGGGAGGGAATTTCCAATTTTTCAAGCCCGAAATAAGGGCGCATGCCATTAAAATAGGCTAGTGACCGAAAAAAAATTTTTTGAATATCGGTGCCAAATAGAGCTCAGAAGTTGCGTTTTACCCTCTTTATTCATGTAAAAATAATAAAATATTTGTAAAAAATAATTTAGGTGTGTTTTGGTCCTAGAATTTGAAAAAAATGGATCTTTTGCATAGCGTATAATGGGAAAAGTCTTAATAAATCAAATTTAAGTGTTAAATGTTCTAAAAGCTTATAGTTACCTTAATTTTGTGTCTTAATAGTCAATAATACATTTGAGTTCATCATTAATTTTTAAAATCAAGTTGACATCGTAAAATTGCAAATTTGAATGAAACAACTTAAAAATACCAAATTTTATAAACTTTTAAGTTCAAATGTTTTATTTAGTCTGTAATACACATTCTTGTTTACATAAAATGCTTTTAAAACACAAAAGTTGATACTTTTACAGAAAACTGGCGAAAAAATGTTATATCGCACAATGGGCATTTTATTCTAAACTTTAACCTGAACTATCACTCTTTATAACAAGTTTTCAAATTTAAAGCGTCGAAATATCAAATAAAAGGTTAAGATTTGTGTTAGATATAATTAGAGAAAATTTAGGACACATTATAAGTAATTTTAATGCTCTTATATGAAAAAGTAAATAAAAATAAGTATAAAAATGAATTTAGCTCTCATTTGGCGATTCTACGCTGTATTCCTTAACTGCTTAGCTCAAATCACAGTGCAATACCCTTGTAAATACTTTTTTTGACGATTAAGACACCAAATTAAGGCAACTATAAGTTTCTATTACATTTAAAACTTGAATTTGATTGATAAAGACTTTCCCATAATACGCTATGCAAAAGATCAATTTTTTTTCAAATTCTAGGACCAAAACACTCCTAAATTATTTTTTACGAATATTTGTATTATTTTTCCATGAATAAGCAGGATAAAACGCAACTTTTAAGCTCTATTTTCCATCGATATTCAAAATTTTGTTTTTCGGTCGCCAGCCTATTTTAATGGCATGCGCCCATATTTCGGGCTTGAAAAATTGGAAATTCCATCCAATTCAGGTCCTTGGAAGGTCTTCAATGTTGTTTGACATCCTAAGAATATAAACTAAACCAGCTGTGGTTTGAAAATGGAGATAAAATTGTGTGGGAATCATTTATAACCATTTTTACGTAAAATTTGATGAAACATAGAAACTTCAACGTGAATGTGGAACCTGAAGATATTAATTGATCGAACTCAAGTTTTGAATTTTTAAGTTTTATCGTAAATGACACCTTTTCCCACCTCAGGCGTTTTAAATCTCCGAAAAACGTTTTTTCGCTCCACCCTATCACACAGACTATATTTGCTGGTTACAAAATGAAAACCGCATTAAGTTTATTTCAATGTTTTTATAACCTGGTTTTGGTAGTTCTTCCCTTTTTTCAAACTGGCGATTCGTTTGGTTTCACAGGTGTAGTTCTCAAATTGGAGTGATAGGAGGAGAGCAAAGGTTAGAGTTACATCCGGATCTAGGGTGCGTTCGAAGATCAGTTATACACCACGAGATGATGCACGCCATTGGATTCTACCATGAGCATTCAAGACCTGATAGAGACGAATTTGTCAAGGTTTTGTGGAGAAATCTTCCACCTGGTAAGTGGTGTCTCAAAAAAACTTGCTGCAGTGTACTTACCTGACAACCCTGGTGTGTTACCTCGACTCTTTTTCTACAAATCCCCGCTCCTTTCAGCTGTCTGGGAAGATTATTATTGGGTTGGCAGTTGTTAGAGATGGAGCTTCAAAAAAAATTTAAAAACCACAAAAAAATGTGAAAATTTGATTTTCAGTGAGTGAAGAAATTGAAGGATACCAACATCGTTTTAAGAAGCTTTTTTATTTAAAAAATCAAATAAGTAAATTGTTTTCATGGACATAGTCAAACTTTATATCAAATAAAGCTTGTAAAATTATCTTTAAAACAAGGGGTGATAAATTTTTAAGTGCGAAAAATTGAATTTCCTTCCTTCTTTCGAAAATTTTTAGTAAAAAAAATTACTTATAAAGTTGAATAATAAAAACATTTTCTCATTTATATCATAGAAGGGAACAATTCCTGAAAGTTTCATTAAAATCTGAGAGGGTCAGGTTGAGTGCCGTGCTGATTTCACATGTAATGACCCATGTGTAAAATGCAACATTTAGTTCAAAATTAAAATACGTGCCACAAAAAAACTGAAGGTGATGGAGTAAAACAACTTGCATATTTGAGTTCAGCGTAAAAGGTTCTATTAGAATCACCCCGTTCTGCTCTTGAGCCTAAAAAAAAGTTGACTAGTGTAATTAGGAAGGGAAATTTTGAGTTGTTTGTTGTTAATGGTATGTTTGTTTGCTAACTTATAAGTAAGAGCAGTTTTTAAAAGTGTACTAAAAACCTTTACTAATCCTTAAAATTACAAAGTAAAAACGTTAACCCATTAAGGACGGTTGGCAAGAAAAGTTGCCAAGGGACATTTTATTTTTTACTGACTCTAATAGGGGACATTAAAAGTTTAAATGCATGATAACAGCTTCTGAAGAATGTATTTATTCAGATAAAAATAGAAATTTATACCTTCCATGCCGTTTTGGTGGTAAAATCGCTGTTAGAATGAGAGCGTTTCGCTACATTTTGGAGATAGCTGGGAGATCATTTGGAAAACGCCAAAATAATCTAATGTTTTGGTTATTTTTGGGACTTGTTTCTTTTGCAGCATATTCCCAAGATCCCATTCTAAATATTATTACCAATTACAGTTGCAATGAGGGTATTTAAATTGCCAATAGCAAGGGTTTTCTTCTACTGGCAACTTTTGTTGCCAATCGTCCGATGTGTGGTCAAAACTTTTTACAGTTACTTATAAGAAGCTTCTGTAAATTAATTACGTTTTATGCTTTTTTGAGTTCTTATCAAAAATGTAGATCTTATTGATACTTTGGCATGATGAAATGTTTCTCTTGGATCATAATTTTTGTGGTTTTTTTTTTGTAGATTTTAGATTTTTACCCATTCCTAACACATTGATTGGTTCAATCTCATACTAAATCATTTCTGGATACATTTATTTTCCTTGGAAGGGTTTTCTGGAAACTTACAAAAGTTAAAAATTAAAATAAAATATCACTTGAGTTATTTAGCCCATTTTAAATAGGCCAATACCTAGTTTTTATCGAGTTGATGAGTAATTTTCAACATTTTCTGTGGGGAATATGCGAAATCTGGAGCCATTAAGATGAATATTGCAATTATGATGACTTTTTGATACAGAATGACTAACAAGAACATAGAATTCCAATAAGAGAAAAAGCTTCGGAAGGCAAAAAAATTAACCAAATGTATAAAAAAACGATAGTTGAGAATATATAAAACGCTATAGCAGGTAAAAAAGTCCCTATGTCCCAGACTGGGAGATTTAAATAAAACTATTTTAACCTGGAAGTAAGCTAAAGTACAGAAATCAACAGGTTCCGCCTTAGAAGTACTAGTTCGGCTATTTTTAAAGCCTGAAATTAGGTGAATATCAATATTTCGAACTGAACAGGCCCTATTCAGGAGGGGTGAAATACCCTTTCTTGGACCTCCTATCAAGAATATAGTCCCCATTCACCTTTATTTATGTATTATTTCTTTAAATTATGTATGAAAACATTTTATTATCAAATTCGTAAATATTCTAATTAGTTTTTTCGACTTTTCATTTGTCATAGTTTGGACCCCACTAAGGACGGTTGGCAAGAAAAGTTGCCAGTTAAAAAATCATAAAAATTATTTTTTGAAAAATCTGAAAATGGGCATTTCTTACTATATTCGGTCCAAATGAACAAAATATGAAAGAAAAAGTTAATTATTTTCATTATTTTAAAGTCGTCCTTAATGAACTGGTATACTATGTTTTGAGCAAACATTATACCCAATGTAATACTTCATTCTCTATATTTTACCATTGTTAGATATTTCTCTAAATTTCATGGTGCCGTGCTTTGAGCGGACATTCATAAAAAATTGAGATCGATTCGGTAAAGTTATGCTATTTGTATTAATATTGGCTATTTAAATGCTCTTTTTGAGTGATTTGCGTGTAACATTAAAGAGTACCGAGCCCCCTTTTTTCTGAATCGTCACTGTTACTGATTACACCCAAAACGAGTTTGGTTATAGTTAGGGCAGGGGGATTTGGGGGGGGCGGCAGCCCCCCCCAACTACCATAAACGTTTTTACAGTTCTTCTGATGTTGGAATTCAAAATTTATTTTCTATTTGAGTGCTTATTTTATTGAGCTTTCCTGCAAAAGAGCTTTGAAATAGCTAACATTAATACAAATATTATACAAATAGCGTAAAAAATCATTATCTCACCGATTCTATCTTGATTTTCAATCTCGATTTTTTATCAATGTCCGCTTAGAGCATGTAATCAATTTCATGAGTAAGCAACAAAAAATCATTTGGCCTTCGAAGCTAGACCCAGATCATCTGTTTAGCTGGCAAGGATGGGAACATTTGGTCCACCTCGCAGTTACAATTGAGCAGACCTGGTCTGCACCCAGTGATATTTTTAACGCCTCTGAGAGCGTATTTTACGCATTAAAAATAGGAAATACGCTTTTAAAAACTAGACAGGCGTATTTTCACGCTTTGAATTTTTAATAAACGTTTTGCTTAAAAAATGCATGGCACCCCACCGAAATCAAAAAAATTTTCTACTCAAATTTGTAATAAATAAATATTTCATTTATAATGTTTAATGTAAAATAAATTATTTTATTTATAACTAGCTGATATGCCCGGCCTTGCACGGGTGAAGAGTATAAATTTATTATTTGAGGCGTTTGCTATCAAAACCAGCTCATTCCATATTTTGTTGAAATCCACTTTTTCTGCATATTTTGAAAGTTTAGAGGGTCCTTCATAACCTGGAGACGGGATGTAGCTCAAACCCTTCTCATTCCAACCCAAAATTAGATTAAAAGTGGAAACTGTGACCACAACTGTGAAATTTCAGATCATTTGAAAAAGTTAAGCGAACGTCTTTTATTTAAAACTCGTAAAGACACAATTATGAACTGGTAAACTGGAAAAAAAACAATTCACAACTTAATTGAACAAAAAAAACTGAAAAAGCATGAAAAATCGTGTTTTTGCATAAAAATCAGCTCATTCCAACCTAATTAGTGTAATTACGCCCAAGGTAATGCAACTGAAATGAAAATGAAAAACTTATCGAATTCTAGATGGTTATACCTACAATTAAAAATTTAAAAAACAAATTTAGCTTTAGAACTGTGGACGTGAGAAGTTTTTTGTCTCTCCTGTAAAATTTCCAAAAATGGAATAAGCTGGTTTTGATAGCAAACGCCTCAGTTTTAAGTTTTTCCAAATACATTTCTAATCAGCATTTACCAATCATACCGGTATCCCAGGCGTCTTTTTCATATTCTGGTGTTCCCGATAACTTTTCCTATCCCGGTGTTCCTAGTAATTTTTCTTATCCCGGTGTTCCCGGGTTGCTAAAAATTCCTTCAGTTCTCAAGCAATATAATTTTTGAATGATTTCCAAATTTACATGTAAAAAGTATTCTAAAAATAATTTAAAATGCTTAGATCCCTTGATTAATCATATCGTTAGGAATGAACGTTTTCAATGAAATTATTCAATAATTAAAGCTTATTCCATTTTGCAATTTAAGAAAAAAATCAATCTTTTCTAGTTGAAAGGGAGTTTTAATAGTTTTTGGTTTGTTAACCAACTTTTTTAAAAGCTAAAATATTATCACCTTTTGATTTTACATCCTCGTTTCCATGGATACTATTTTAACAACATGATAATCCATAAAGCTTTTTAAAATATAAAAATTAGATAAACTCTCAAATAAAAATATGTTAAACTTATACTTAAAACTTTTAAATTTCATTGAAATTTGTTTTTAAATTATTAATATAATTTTTAAATAGAGTTGTACCTAGTGTTTCTATTAAAAACTTGTTGTTCAGCATTAAATTTTCTTTGTAACAATGGAGTAAGCATATCTCTTCTTGAGTAGAAATAAAGCTATTTCAGCAAAATGACCATAGAAAGGGTCAAAAGCAAGGTATATAAACTAACAAGGTATGCTCTTAAGTGACGTCACCCAGGATATAAAATAACGGACCAATCAATGACGAGCATATCAGCCAATACAACGCCTTTGCAATGCAACAGATCGTAGATACATCAGGATTAATTGGGTCGATATTATTGAAATTCATTATTTAGTTTGTTTTAAAACTAATGAATACAACCACATACTTATTTAAAAAAATTAGTACACAAATATTAAAAAAGATAATTAAAGTGACAGACGATTTTAAGAATTCTATTTCTGAATCTCAAAAAAAATAAACAAGCTGACTGGACTGTAAAAGGATCATTATAGGTAAATGCACTAAAATTTTGAATAAATCCATTATTAAATTAAATTAATTAGTTCTTCTCATTGTTTCCATATTTTCAAGTACTTGATTTATTTAGATACTGAATATTTTTTGTTTTAAAAATCTAAACTGCTTCGATACAATGGATATTCAAAGTTTGACATAGCAGAACAGCGATATTAATTTTATCATAACAAGAATGTTCTGAAAAGTTTTCATGATTGAATATTTGCTTAATATTTTGTTTTCTTTGTATCAGCAGCTGTTTTAATTTCATTTATACAAGTTAGTAATTAAAATCAATAATCAGAGAGATTGAAGCACATCGTTGTAGAGCTAAAGGTTCATATTTTTTATCGGCTATTATTGGGTTAAAATTATTGTTGTAATTCAAAACACATGATAACCTATAAACATGTTCGTAATTGTGTCCAGTGTAAACTGTTATAAGTTTCTTTGGTCATTATTTTAATAAAAATCACCAAAAATAAGCATTTTCCCATGCTGTGAATAGGAAATATATCCTGGGTGACGTCATTTTCAAAAGCCACGCCTTTTTCGCCGGAAGAGCATACCTTGTTAGTTTATATACCTTGGGTCAAAAGAGGGTCAAGGGGTCATTAAAAGTTTTCGAAACATAGCCTATGTTTTTTCTTGAGTTTTTTACGTAAGTATACCAAGTTTGGTGCAGATCGGAAGTAAACTGTGGATTTGTATAGAAGACACACACACACACACACACACACACACTTGATTTTATTATATTAGATGTTTAATGTAAAATAAATTATTTTATTTATAATGTTTAATGTAAAATAAATTATTTTATTTATAATGTTTAATGTAAAATAAATTATTTTATTTATAATGTTTAATATTTTCTACTTGCATTAACAGATAGCTATAATGGGCAATACCAGCATTTTTTTTAAAACAGAAAAAAATGCATTTTTCCAGTACCGGAAATAGATCTAAATTCAAAAATCCACATGAAAAGTGTCAAAAAAATTTAGTTAATTAAATATTTAAAATTACAATCGCCAAGCCCACAGAGAAAAATCCTAACAGAGGGTCCAAAATGATATATTCAAAAGTTGGATGGGTTTGAGGG
Source organism: Tetragnatha versicolor (assembly GCA_024610705.1). Lineage (NCBI taxonomy): Eukaryota > Metazoa > Arthropoda > Arachnida > Araneae > Tetragnathidae > Tetragnatha > Tetragnatha versicolor. The sequence goes on along the minus strand of JANDEH010000004.1, from coordinate 65,501,902 downwards.
CGCCACGATGAACTAAATGATTGACAGAGAGATCAAACATGTGATTGGCTGTCCCTCCATCTTCTATTTTCGAAGGAAAAGGAAAAAGTTTTTCTCAACCAATCAGGCTCTTCCCTCCCGCCTCTCGTGACGTTGATGCTATCGCAGCGCCAAAATAGCCCCACACTCATCCAACTTTTCGATTTCCATTAGCGCCTATGGCGACGGATTCTCTGTTCTAGTACTCTGTGGCCAAGCCCTTTGCCTTTGTATAGGATAGAAGTACGCCACTACTGATTCGGCCAGACTTTAACGTGAAACCCAACAATGACTGATTCGTTTAAACAATTAAAGAATTTAAATTTATGAAAACTTCCACGACCTGAAGAGTAATTTTTTCCATTTTCCGGGATGGATGACCGTGTTTCTTGGAATTTATTTCCAGACGTTTCACTCTCTTCTTCGGAGAGCATCATTAGTGGCGAAAAGATCAACTACTAAAAATGTAAAGCTAAAAAACCAAGTAATAAACAATTACAGCGTGAATGCTAAGAGTAAAAACGTGGTATGATTATAAGATAGTAATAGCACTATTGTTGTGATGGCTTTATCCGGCATTTCTTAAGAGTCGGGCATTAACGAATGGGGACCATATAGTACAGTTTGACAACACCGAAATCCTATAGCGACCACCAACCATCAATCCACAATAGTAAGAGAAGCAATAAAAATTTTCAAGCACAAAAATAATTTCAATAGGAAAGAGGAGGGCGTTTCCATACCGAGCGTCTGGCACCCGGGTCTTAAGAAATGCCGGATAAAGCCATCGCAACAATACTGCTATTACTCTTATAATCATACCACGTTTTTACTCGTAGCATTCACGCTGTAATTGTTTATTATTTGATTGGCACAGCTTTAGAATAAGTCCGCTTTTGGCGACCGTTTTCAGCCGGCGCCAGCTGAAAACCCGGCCGCCATGTTTAGCCAGGCTCAAAGCTCAACTAAAATACTAAATACACTTATGATTTTTGCGAAGCATATAAAGAACACGCAAAAGTGCGATTTAAATCAAATAGTATCATTATAGTAATAGTATCAAATAGTAATAATATTAATAAATTAAACATTAGGTACATACGTATTAAGTCGTTGACTATGCCGCTAAATTTAAAAACATCGCCGAAGAGAACACTAGACGAGTTGCCAACATCGAAATACCAAATTTACTTTTTATTGATTAAACAATCAAGTTCAAAGGCACTGTATATTTGGACGGCTTTTTTCAACTAAACTCTACTCTAATTTCCACGGCTAGGCTACAGCTCGGCGTTTCATTGGTTCAATCACTAAGCGCCGAGACTGCTACGTAATCACGAGACCTACAGCGCATGCGCCACTGGCCGTTTTGGCCGTCCAAATATACACTTCGAAGTTCAAAATTAAACTTTACAAATCCACAGAGAAATGCAATAATTAAATATTAAAATAACTATTTGGTTGGACCTAACTCTTTTTGTCATTAAAATTTAAATAAAAATATAGTTTTTCTAACATATCTTATTTTCCATTCACCCCGTTTTCAAGTTTTATATTTAGTCATTTTAAATAAAACAAAAAACAAAGTTTATTTGATTGCTTTGTTTTTAGGAAACTGGATCTGGCAATAACTTAAAACTCTTCATAAACAAATACTCTCTTGAAATACCGCCAACTTGGCGACAACGAAAAAGGTGGACTTATTCTAAAGCTGTGCCATTATGCAGCTATGGTGCCATTATGTGCAGCTGTGATTTGATTTTTTAGCTAGGGCGATATTCAGATCTTCGCCGACGGCGAAAAAGCTGAGCGAAATAGTTGCGGCGATTTCGAAATTTCTATTTCGCCGTGAACTTATTCACCGTATTCAGATCTTCTTCCGAAAGACGCGGAAATCTCGGAGATTCAGCTCATTGGTTAGTTGAGTTGGTGACGTGGAAACGCTTAGAGACCAATAAAATCCGTCTATAAAAGGCGGGAAAACGTCACTGATGCATTCACATGCTCCCAAAAGTGTAAACAAACTCAATCTGCTCTGCAAGTCGCTTGTGTTGTTTGAGTGAACTAGAAACCAAGCTGAAGCTTTTAGCTGAGAGCACCTATTAAAGAGTTGATAAAAACAATAAAAGAAAAAGAAAATATTTGATTTTTTTTATTTCTACAAGCTTTGCACCTTTATAAGGAGCATAACCAAGTAATTCTTGCAACTCATAACAGTAATGCTTCATTTCCCAAATTTAATTCCAAGTATGTTTTGGGAATTCATTCTTGTATGATTTTGAAAGAATGGTTATAAAAATGAGAGAAAATAGCAGGGGTAGAAAACAAAAATTCAATAGAAAAAAAGTAAGTTATTTTATAAAGTATGACTACATGGAAATATCTTTTCATCAAAGGAATTGTTCATTAAATTCAATATAGTACAAGATGTTAGGAAGTAGGAACTATAATTCATAATTCTGGCTGAAAGAGTTAGTATATTACTCACCTTATTGGTGCAGTAAACTAATCCTTAATTATCATTTCCCAATTTCAGCTGCACTTTTAAAATCTATAAAACTGAAACTTTGCAAGCTCATAAAACAAAATAAATAAGTACTTACACTATTTTCATTTCTACACAATATTTGAAAGTTCTCTTTTTTATTCTTACAATAGATTCAATAAAAGTTTAGGAATTTTGTAATAAATATTCTTCAACTTATTCTATTATAAACTGCATACTTAATTTGTTGGAGAATTTTCCGATCAATGGAGCAAAAATTGTTTTTTTACAGTTAAATGTGTGAAATATTGCAGGTACTCTGTATTTAATTGAAATTTATTAGTACAACATGTAAGAAAGAGTGAGGAAGATTTTACAAACAAATTTTTATTACACCAGTTAGAAAAAAAGTGTAACTTGTAATAATTTTAAAGTATATTACATGAACTAAATCTTAAAAATATAAAAACTCCTCTAATCACAAAAGATTATTTATTATCAACAAAACAAGTAAGCACTACACCAATTTGTTCAAACATTTATACAGCTCTTTTCTCAATAATTATTCGATTTGATTAACTATGGATTGTCACTGTTCACAGGAGGAAAATTTTTTTCATAAATTATCAAATACAATAACTGTACCTCAAAACAATTTAAATGAATAATTGATTGATTTAGATTACTATTTATCAAATAGTTATTTTTTAAAAGATAACTTTCTATTTACATAGAAGTTTCATCCTTTTAAACTTTTATAATTTGCCTTTTTCAATACTTCTTTCTGGATTCACAGAGAACAGCATTTTAGTTGAACTGAAAAAATTATATAAGCATGTAAACATAAAATGAAAATATTAATTACTTACAAAAAAATTTACTTAACAACATAATTGATTATTATTTAATTATAGTATTTTGAAATGTTTATATTCGCATTCAATGATTTTTATCTTAGTGTTATCTTCTTAATTTAATTAATACTATCCTAAAATAATAAAACAAAACCTTTTTGCGGATGGATAGAAAGGGGTAGAATAATAATTCCTTAAATATGTGATATTCCAATTCAAAAAAATGCTATAAGCTGTACATAAAAAAACAATCAAGAATTACAAGTAATAACTAATGTATTCTGTGCAAAATGATGTATTCTGTGCAAATATCTTTCATGAATTTAAAACACAAACTATTTCTTATATTATTACAACTGAAATAAACAATAAAATATCTATTTTAAAGCTTTCATTTATAACTTTCTCTGAATAAAAAAAAGTACTGAACACATCCACCTTCTTAATTCAAATCTTGAATTGGACCTCCTCTAGTCTATTCAGAATTCTTAATCTTAAAATATAACAATTCAAAAAGAAATTTGCCACGTCAATTCGTTTAACATTAAGAATTTTATAAATTATTCAATTTTATACTAAATGAACATTTTTATAATATTAAGATTAGTAATTTTTGAAGCGATTTTTCTAATATTTGATACCAAAACAAACTTAGCGATATTTTAACGGAACATCGGAATTGATCCGAAATATTGAATACACAAACATTTACGAATTCTGAAAGACTCCATAATGAGAAAATTAAATAAAAATATAATTTACATACCTCAATACATTTTTCTTTGGTATCGGGCGTATTCTGAAGCAGGGAAAGGAGTATTGGTTTGACATGGTCTACTTTTATCCCAGCAGTTACATTTTTCTTCTGTGCTCTCTCATTCTTGTTATTAAGTTATCAATTATTTTGATATATTAATCCATACTAACATCCTACTAATCAAAGCATGCAAAGCTCATAAAAGATGAACGCCAAAGTTTTGTCACGAAGTACAACAGAATGAAGAATGTAAACAAACTGTTTCCAAGGTTTCAGAGCGGTTTCAGCCAATGAGAGAAGAGAAAATCGATAATTTCGCCGTCGGCGATTTCGAAAAAGTGAGTCGAGAAAAAGTTAAACTTTCAAAAGTCAAAATACCGTTTCAACTATTTTGCCCGACTTTTTCGCCGTCGGCGAAGATCTGAATATGGCCCTTAAATATTTAGTAGTTGATCTTTTCGCCACTGATGATGCTCTCCGAAGAAGAGAGTGAAACCTATGGAAATAAATTCCAAGAAACACGGCCATCCATCCCAGAAAATGGAATAAATTAAAGAATTGTCTAAAATAAATGTACAGGATAGAAATACGTCACATTTGAAAATTTGACGATTTAACGCCCTTTTTAAAGTCAAACTTTGAAATTACATAAAAAAATAAATAATCATCGTAATTAAAAAATTTTTGAGCGTATATTCCGCTCTAGGGTACCTCTATCGAATAAAAAAATAAAAATAAATGCTGGTATTGTCCATTGTTAAAAACCAAAATAGCATTGCATTCTCATTTTTAAATTTCAGTTTGACCATTAAAAAAGCGTTCTTATAAAAAGTTTGTCTCCTTATATATAGTTTATGCTATTTCCGGTATTTCCCGCCTCCTATTTTTACTCCTCTAAAAAAATCCTAAGAATAACACTGTCTGCACCTAAAAATGTTTTCCTCCTAGGAATTGAACATGATTTCAGAAAGTATAACTCTAAGAACCCTACAGAAAGTATCTTTTTTCACTTAGGTTATCAATATAGTTTCGTTATATATGACTCTGACGACGAAACTCCCGCCAACGAGTTTGGACCTTACGACTATTACTCCATTATGCACTACGAGACTATTGCTGACGGTAAAACTATAATGGTGGTCCTTAAAGAAGGTGTTGATATCGGAATAATCAACGATGATTCGAAAAACATTAGCAGCATTGACAAAATGAAATTGAAGAAGTTTTACGAAGCGGAGAAATAACCACTTCTGTTGACTTTCGTATATAAAGAATTCTCATGTGTATTAATTAATCAATGAGGGAATGACTGTGGAAGATATGTGATGTTCTCAATAAAAATATACTTATTTTGCAACAATAGCGTGAACTACTTTTGAAACCCTAAGGCTAATCACGCACTATAGTCTGTGTAATTTGAATCGGCGGTTGAAAAGTCACGTGATTTCCCCAGTCTCCACACCTTTTCCCTGTGCGTTGCCATGATTTCCACCAGTCTTATTTTTTCCCGCAGCACGCAAAGCCCACAACCACCCGAGATGTCATTGAATCTAACTCGTGTCGCAGCAGCCAATGAAATAATCGGAACACTTTTTTCGTTATAAAAGAAAAATTAATCATGGTAGAAGTAAACAATTTTAAACAAATGCAGTAGCGGATTTCTAAATAGGCTAGCTAGGCTATAGCCTACGGCGGCAAATTTTTGACGGCAGAATTTTTTTCTGAATAAAAAAAAGGAGAAGAGAAAGGAAACACTAAACATAAGCTCTGGAAAGACGAGAACGTCCTTTCAAAAAATCAATTCCGTGGTTTACACAAGGAAAATGAGTTAAAACACTATTTTTACGAGTCAAATTTCAAAATTTTTTCTGGAGGAGGACCCCCCATACCCCCCAATATAAACAGGAGAAGGGGATCTTGTGTGATAATTTTTTGAAAATCACCGACATTTTGTTGTCAAAAGGTAAAAGTGATGGCCTGGGAAGTGCCCCCCTTGTACCCAAAAAAGTTCTTAAAATGAGTTTAAACCAGTGTTTCCCAACGTGGGGCGCACGCCCCACCGGGGGGCAATATCATTTTCTAGGGATGCAATTTGAAAATTTTCTACCAAATTGCCCCCAGGTGGGGCTGATCCAGGGGGAAAATTAAAAAAAACTTTTTAAAAAGAAGTTTATCAAAAGTAGTCCACTGAAAATAGCGAAAAAAAGGGCCGAACCTCGGACAAATTGCAATAAAAGGTTTCTCAACGGTTTTCACTTAGGAATGACCTCAATAATAACATACTAAAAATCGGCCAAAATCGGTCAGGGGGAAGTTTAATTTTTTTTAATTTTTTTAAAAATGGCCGAAAAAAAATTTAAAAAAAACCCAAAACAATAATATAGACATGTGATACATGTTTATAGGTTACTTTTGAGTTTTGAAACCGAATATTGCCTTTAGTTTTGAAAAAAAATTTAAATTTAAATTTTTAAAATTAATTTGAAAAATGAGCTATATGAAAAAATTAAAACACCCCTAAAAACCTAACAAAAACATCAAAAGAAATAAATCCAACGGTTTTCATTTAGAAATGACCTAAATATTAACTTACTAAAATTTAAAAATTTTACCAGTTAAAGAAATTAAATTTTTTTTCAAATTTCTATTTTTTTTTGCGAAAAATGCATTTTTTTTTCAAATTCGTGCCAAAAACTTTAAAGACTTTTGAAAAGGTCATTTTTCGGTGGATATTGTCCACGGATAGTTATATAATGGAAAACCGGTGGAATTGACCCTCAATGAATTAGTTAATTATTTTATTTAAAATTTTGAAGTTGGTAAAATGTAGTAAAAAGTGAAAAAAGGTAATACTTTGCCATATTTACACCAGAATTTAAAATAATTAACTAATTCATTGAGGGTCAATTCCACCGGTTTTCCATTATATAACTATCTGTGGACAATATCCACCGAAAAATGACCTTCTCAAAAGTCTTTAAAGTTTTTGGCACGAATTTGAAAAAAAAAATGCATTTTTCGCAAAAAAAAATAGAAATTTGAAAAAAAATTTAACTTCTTTAACTCGTAAAATTTTTAAATTTTAGTATGTTAATATTTAGGTCATTTCTAAATGAAAACCGTTGGATTTATTTCTTTTGATGTTTTTGTTGGGTTTTTAGGGGTGTTTTAATTTTTTCATATAGCTCATTTTTCAAATTAATTTTAAAAATTGAAATTTAAATTTTTTTCAAAACTAAAGGCAATATTCGGTTTCAAAACTCAAAAGTAACCTATAAACATGTATCACATGTCTATATTATTGTTTTGGGGTTTTTTAAAATTTTTTTCGGCCATTTTTAAAAAAATTAAAAAAAAATTAAACTTCCCCCCGACCGATTTTGGCCGATTTTTAGTATGTTATTATTGAGGCCATTCCTAAGTGAAAACCGTTGAGAAACCTTTTATTGCAATTTGTCCGAGGTTCAACTCTATTTTCAGTGGACTAAAGCTGATCCTATTATCCTATCTGAGAATGTAGGTCTGAAATCTGGACCAGTATGTATCAAAACCAAGTTGAAACCCTGTTTTTAGAGTCTAATTTCTAAACCTTTTCTGGGGGATGACCCAAGATCTCTTTGTTTTTAGAACGCTTACATTTGAAAATTTTTTTACATTAGGTTCCTCAAAATGCAAATCTTATACCTAAAAATTTATATCCAAAATTTCCCCAACTAGGGGTGTCACTAAACTAGTTAAAAACCTGCTTCCTTGAGTCAAATTTTCGAAAACTTGCTGGGGGAGGACCCCCAGACCCCCCTTGGTACTTAGAACTTAATAACTCATAATTTAATTTAGTTCTTCGGCGTGCAAATTCTACCTTAAAATGTTCTGAAATGCTTCATTAGACTTATTAAATATACAGAGGGGGAGGGGCTAAAATAATTTTGGCTCCCTCTCAAAATGTATTTCTATAACTGCCACTGAGACCGGGGGGCATAAGAAATTTTGAAAGGCTTTGGTGGGGCATGGACCGAAAAAGGTTGGGAAACACTGGTTTAAACCCTACTTTTACAGGTAAAATTTCAAAACTTTTCTGAGCGAGAACCCCCAATCGGAACCACAAGGGGATCTTGCTTGATACTCTTTTGAAAATCCCCAACACTTTGATATTTTTGTCAAAAGGTAAAGGTGATGGAAAAGTACCCCCCATAGAGCCCCCTAATCAATAATTTATATTATCAATTTCAGTAGGTACCCCCGAAATTGGTCATATTTTGCCCTTTATCAACCATCTAATACTCTGTTTCAAGGTGAGTCCCTTGAAAACATGATTTTCCCCTATAAAATGGAATTTTCTCAAAAAGTTGGGGGTGCGTTGCACGTTGCACCCTCATAAATCCGCCAGTGGTCACGACGCGTACGAAACCCCCCAAAACCAAAAACTGAAATGACGCCCATGTTTAGTTTTTCAAGATGTATAGCATATAGGCGGCAAATTTTGGCTTAGCCTATAGGCGGCACATTTGGAAATCCGCTACTGAACAAATGTACAATTATTTTTTTTTCATAGAGATTATCGTTTCGTTTTTTTTTAAGAAATTCGGATTAGTTTTATAATTATCAAGATTCAAAGTTTCAATTTAATTTCCCGCCCTGCCTTAACTGGTGTGCAAAAATAAAGCAGAACCGCTTACGTTTTCTCCTTCGTTACCGAGGTGACGAACTTCAACTATCCAACCGCCTATTTTAATTACACAGACTATAGAGACTTCCGTCACGGTGACTGGAACATGACTGTCACTCGAGCGCAATGGATCTCTATGACGAGATTCTTAACAACCGCCCAAGAATCTCGTCGCCTAATGCGCGCGCTTTAGCTTCTGGCCCGAGTGAGAATTATTTATGTTACAGTCACCGAGACAAAAGTCTCCAGTGCGCGCCTAGCCTAAGTGAACACAATCATGAAACCTTCTAATAAAAACAGTTTCGATTTCATTGGGATTGTGTGAAATAAAGAGGGTGTTGTAAAAATGTTATTGAAAATAGCACTGGTCGTCAAAAAATAGGGTCAAAATGCATCTGAAACAGTTGAAGCAGATTCTAATGTAAAACGACCCCCCTGAATCTAATTATGGCTCTCGTTTTTCTACATAAATAATATTATTGATAATAATTTATTAACATCAAGACTCATATACAACTTAAGAAAAAAAAATTTTTTTTGACTATACACTTATGGGATTACAAATCCCTTGAAAGTTATTTTTTAGTCCTAATAATAATCTTAACAATTAGTAATTAATAACCGTAACATAATTTGAACTTTTGAAATTAAAGAAATTTCAATTACAAATAAAAATTAATATCAAATAAATAAAAAATATAAACTCAATTTTACACATAATAGGAAATAATAAGACTGGTAAAGGCGACAGTTTCCAAAAATACAGGGTGTTCGGAAACACCGGGGAAAAACTGTGAGGGGTGGTTGAGGGGACCTAGACAAGCATGGTGATACCCCGGTTTCGCCGAAAACCGTTTTTCCTTCCCCCCCTTGTTGAAAAAATCCCTACTGTCCCCTCTACCCTCCCCCCTAATCACCGATATTTCCCTCACATTTCGGGATCGGGCAAAGAAATCGATTCTGGAGTAGAATCGAATGCATTTTCCCAATGGAAACCCTGTGGTGCACCAACCCTGTGACAGTTTTATGACTTGTAACTCTTCCTATCAATATCTGACGCCCTTTGATATCCTGTCTTTTGTATTGGATAGATAGTGTACTGAACCAATTAGTTGGTTTCTTAGAAAACGTAGAGTCGAGGGGTGAAAAAAACCCATAGGGTGTCTAAAAATAATTTTAATTTTGGGTTAGATGACAAAATAAATAAAAATTAACGCAAAATATTTAATAGCATTTAATTTATGATATACAACTAATTATGCAAGTAGAATTAAATATCAGTGCCAGTTACAATTTTGATTTACATTTTTTTTAAAATTATATAGAGAATTTTCATTTAGTAGGTTGTTTTCGACAAAATACAACAGTAAAAACGCTATTGTCGTTGTTTTTTGAATTCGAAATCTTGAAAACCTTGACTTATCACTGTTTTAATTTTAGAAATAATTTGTAATAAACTTGGTTTTAATTATTTTTAATTATCTTAAGTATATTCTATTCAATCAAAATAACCCTTTTAATAATATTTTTTCTTTTATTTTGAGTATTTACAAACATGGGTTTTTTAGGATACATGTTTTTTTGTGTGTCAATTTGTAACGGAGAGTTGGAATTAAAGAAACTAAGCACTAAAATGTAGGGGAGGATTAGCCTTTACAACACAAAGGAGTTTCCTTAGTGTAATGGTATTTTTAAAAATTAAATGATCGGGGAAGGAATTTTTAATGATCATGCAAGATCCCTTATTTGTTCAAAGAAATGTATTATCATTGAAATTCCTTCCCCGATCCCCTATCATTATTTTTCTAAATACTATTACATTCTAAATAAACTCAATTCTTTGGCTATAAGATTAATATTGCACTTTTAAAACTCACCCCACGGTTTAGCCAGTGGTTCAATTTCTATCAAATTTAAGGAGTAAGTAGAACGGATACTGCTTTACCTCATGCAATAATTTTTTTCATTCCATTATGTTTTGTTTCGTTACACGGGCTTTATCAAAACAGCCTTTTGTAACACTATCGCACTACATTAGATCCTATAGCTCTAAGCTGCGCCCCCTCATTCCTATTCTAAATATGCTTGTCTAGGTCCCCTCTACCTCATCACCAAATATTGATGTTGAATTTTGAATCACCCTGTATAAAATATAAAATAAGTGTTGGGTATAAAATAAGTTATTGGGTGAGAATACAGTGCCCGAGAAAAAAAATTTTCCTATCAATATTTTTAGGGGGTAAATGGGCCCTCCATTGATAATGGAGTTCCATTACACATTATTAGAGCAGTGACAGAAACTTCTATGTAAGAGGTATTTAACCAAAAAAAAATTAAGTTTTTTGCAATGAATATGATTATTTCTGAACTCAATGCAAATTTTTAAACGTTTGTTCTCCCTTTAAATGGTATTTTTTAGGTTTTATTGAGAGATATCGGTCTAATTATCATTTTTGGCAAGTTTTAACTTCTGGGTCATTTTTGGTGAGTGGTATCTTAGCGTTAACCATGTTTTAGTAGGTCTCACACATGCCTAATTGCGTTTGGGTCTGGGAACCTGAAAAGTAACTTTATTCTTTCAATATCGTTACTTATGAACAACTTTGAGGTAGTGAAATTGTGATTTTCTGCAGCTTTTTAACTAATAAAGAGAAATATTTGACCCGAGAGGTCCTCTAAAAGATGTATAAGGGACATGAGAGCACAGGTACGCAATTGCAAATATCAGTGAAAATTTCTGTGTTTAAGGGGTGCTGAAACGGCACAAAGAATTGCATAGTTTCACAGAAAGGAAATATGTTATTAACGTTCAAAAAAAGAAGCATTTTTAGTGTTTATGAAAAGAAAGATATATCTGTAAAAATATCTCAATTATCTTTAAAAAATAAATTTTAAAGAGATCGAATCGGGTCAAGGATCTCTCTTTATTCGTGAAAAATAGGCAGAAAATCACAATTTGACTAACTCAAAGTTTTCCATAGGTAACGATATTGAAAGAATAAAGTTACTTTTCAGGCTCCCAGACCCAAACGCAATTAGGCATGTGTGAGACCTACTAAAACATGGTTAACGCTAAGATACCACTCACCAAAAATGACCCAGAAGTTAAAACTTGCCAAAAATGATAATTAGACCGATATCTCTCAATAAAACCTAAAAAATACCATTTAAAGGGAGCACAAACGTTGAAAAATTTGCATTGAGTTCAGAAATAATCATATTCATTGCAAAAAACTTAAATTTTTTTGGTTAAATACCTCTTACTGCTTACTGTAGAAGTTTATGACACTGCTCTAAATGTGTAATGGAACTCCATTATCAATGGAGGGCCCATTTACCCCCTTAAAATATTGATAGGGAAAATTTTTTCTCGGGCCCTGTATTCTCACCCAATAAACATCTTTTGGTATGATTTTCATGGATAAACAATTCTACTATTTGTTAAGTTGAAAAAACAGTTCCGTCCTTAATTTTTGCACAGCAGTGTACTAAATAATAAATCCTAATACTAAATAATAGTGTAATAAAAGCATACTACAAATTTTCATACCAGTTTGCAAATATATTGAATGGAAATGTGTGGCACATTATTTAATAATACTTCTTCCGTGGTATATTTGTGTAATAATACGAAAAATTTCAACATATATTGCTGTTTAAAAAATTCAAATAATTGTATTCGGGAACAAAAATCGCAAAGAGTATATTGGTAAGTTAATTAATGGCTTAATGTTAGTGTTAATCTCCCACTTTACTGCAACCACAAACTAAAATTTTGCATTAAATCCGTGATTTCACCGCAGAGGGATCTAATAGTATATACCCCATTACCCCATCCATGCAAAATCATTTTCATTATTTTAAATTATAAAATTTAAGGAGAGATATTAATTTGTATGCAAACGAATTTACATAGTATTACATTTTTTACAAAGATAAATTGACTGTATATAAAATATTTAACTTAACGCGGTGCTTTCGAGTATTAAAGATTGGAACCAATTTAAACAGTTTCCCAGAATACCATCTACATTTCATTTATACAGAAAACAATCTCCTGATTTAAGCTGTCATAAGATTTACTAATATTCAAGGATATTGCATCAGCCTGTTCTTATTAAGGTTATTTGTTTGGGAAAAGGATAATTAAGCGATTTTTTTCACACTAAACGATAATTTTTACAGGAAAACCAAAATGCTGGGTTGTAAAAAATTTGATATTGTCTAAAAATTCTTAGTCTTTAATGATAAAGGTATAATGACCAGTTATGGAACGTAAATATCTAGAAATTTTGATTTGAGAATTATATTTTACTTAAAAATGATCGATATAAGTTGAAGAAGTGTCAATTTCTCCAATTCGAATATTATTGAAATTCGCGATGCCATTACTGTACAATACAAGTACATCAAGGTAATCATCACTCACTAGGTACGAGATCCAATACAAAATTTATATTTAAATATGCTCCCCGATTATTGCATTTTTACTTAACGGTGATAGCAAAGTTATCATTAAGAAAGTATTCAATTGTATAAGAATGAAAACGATCGATAAATCCTACTTATATATAGGTAAGGGTTATAATCTCTGTAGAAACGTACTCTGTATACGTACGATTATTTTTTTAGTCATGAATATTTTTCGATTGAAAATTAAGGAATGAGAACAAATAAAATAATCATCTTTAGAAAATTCTATCCACTAGAGCTAATTAATTAAATGGATACTTTCGAGTACTGAGAGTACATGTGGAGTGCTTAAACATTATTAAAATTAAAAAAAACATTGCTCTCTTTTATCGCAAATACACTTTGCTATATAAAATTCCGGTACCTATAAGGTTTTACTAAATCTGTGTATTTTAAAAAAATACAGTAAAAGACTCTTCAATCTCAGATTTTTTTTATTTTCAAAAGTTATTTTAACTCGTTTAGACAAAAACATTCTGTTCTGTATAAGGTTTATTGAGGAAGTTGCATGATTTTTTTAATCGATTCTTCTTGCAAAAATAAGCAACTACCCAAAATTTGAGGCCGATCGAGAAATTTTTGATTGCCAAAAAAACTAAAAAAGATCCACTTTTTAAAAGCGCGCGAAAACGCCAAAAGTCTGGGATCATCGAACGTTGACGTCATCATACGATAAACATTGTTGGAAAGCAATGGAGTTGATGGTGTGATTGTTGATATCTTTAAACAATAAACGTTTTCAGTCACGTGTTTTTTTTCTCAACTTTTAAATTAAAATATTAAATTACCTGTACATTTTTTTTTGACAAAATTGACTAGATATTTCATTTTACCATACAAAAAACCATACGGAACACTTGTGTTTTTGAAAATCTGACACATGCAACTTCCTTATTGTGAGGTATCTAATATAAGTCATTGATTGTGTGTGTTTGTCTTTTACACAAATCCATTTTTTTCTAACTTACGTATAAATACCCAAGGAAAAGCATAGGCTATGTTTCGAAAATTTTAAATGATCCCTTGACCCCTTTTTGCTATCATTGGGCTGAAAATAGCTTTATTTCTGCTCAAAAAATATCCGCTTACGGTTCACCCCATTGTTAAAAAGAAAAGATAACACAAAATATTAATTTTTTAACAGAAAAACTAGATATAACTCATCGATTAAAAATCATACTAATATTTTATAATCTGTTTCAAAGAAATTAAGTTTTAAAACTGGTAAGTGTAGTGTGTAGTTTAAAATATATTTTTTTCAGGATTTATTTTTTAAATAAAAAATTCAATGGAATAACATTGTTGTTAAAATAGTGTCCATGGAATAGGCTTTAATTATTGAATTCTTGAATAATTTCACCGAAAAATTTTATTAAATTCCTGAGAAAATAATTATTAAGAAAGGAATTTTAATGAATGTTCAATTTTTCTTTTTACGTTATTTTACCAAGATTTGGCCCCAAATATTAAATACTGAATTCCTCAGCTAAAAACTTATTCCAATCTAATACTTTCTTATATTAGCCTAAAATTTATGACGCAGCTAAAAATATTAGCTGCATTTTTATTTAAATGAAAGTAAAGAAAGTTTCCCATCTTTACTTTCTAGAAGTTTAGTTCACCATGCTGAAAAAGAATTCGTCATACATTCCTTGTGCATTCTTCAAAATACAAGGGTAGCACCGGGTAACATCTATAAACACCTGTGTTTAGATAAGAAACCACCATGCACCATACCCCCTGGAGAGCTTCAATTCGTTTCGCCAATTACTTTCCCCACTTTCCCAGGATTCCTAGGAATCGATTCTTCAGTAGGTTTGATTCACATGCATTCGATTCAGCATTTCGGCATCGATTCTATGGTATTCGATTCGGAGGTTTGGCCGAAATCTCCCCACAGGGAAAGTGCAGCAGGTTGTAAGGGGGGAAGGAAAAGTGGTTTACGGCGAAACGTAGGGGACACCACAAGCATATTCCGAATAGGAATGGGGGGGTCGCAGATGCCCCGTTAAAGAGCTAGAACCCCTAATGTAGAGCGAGGGTCGTCGCAAAAGGCGGTTTTCCTAAGGCCCGTTATACGAAGCAAAACATAATAGAATGAAAAAAATTATTGCCATGAGGTACAGCAGTATTTAGTTCCACCATAAATTTGAACAAAATTGGTTTAAAAATATCATTACACTAAGAGAACAAATATTGCAAGTTTTAATTACTCACCCCACGAGTTAACAAGTGGTCCAATTTTGTTCAAATTTATGGTGGAAGTAGTATGGATACTGCTTTACTTCATGCAATACTTTTGTTTCATTCTATTATGTTTTGTTTCGTAAAACGGGCCTTAACCCGGGAGCACTCGCACTGGGTATGTCATACCCAGGCGCGCATTCTTAGTCTCATAGCGTTCCCCCCTTTTTTCAAAATGTATGGGGTCTCGTGTAGCTGAGTTCAAGGTCACATTCTTGAAGTTTCAAGGTTAGATAAGAATTCAGGAATACGCGGTTTCCGGGAATCGAGGCTTTTGGGTATGAGATACCCGCGCGCGTGCCGGTAGAGGTGTTAGTTTTGGCTGTGGATTCCGTTCGATTGGTCGGTATAGCAGCTTTGTTCTTTGCTTGAGACAGTTTCTACCGATGGTTTTGATTTTTTAGTGAAAATTAAGAAGACATTGGAGTTTATGATGTCCATTGTGATAAATAAACAATTGAAGTGGCTGAAGAATGTGTGATGAAATTGATGAAGCAAGTTCATAAAGCCCCGATTCTCCGGAAAATGGAGAATATTACCTCGGTAAAAGTGGATCAAAATAGATAAAAGTAAAGTTTAGAACCAACGTCAGAGTGGCGTTGAAAAATATTATAATAAAATTATTGAAAATAAAAGTGATTATCGAGCGCCTACTAAGACGCAATCAAAAAATGCTTTTGATACATCATCAGAAACTACCTCAGAAGAAGGAAACAATGCCAAATTGTAGAAAAAAGGGATACAAAAGATGTAGGGATTACTTTAGCAAAAGGGACTTGAAAATAAAACGCTAATGTGAAAGGTTACAGAAATATATTTGTGTGGAACACAGAACTCCAATTATGTAAGGATTGCACGAATAAACGTGAGAAAATTATATTCATTTAAGATACACAAATGATAGTTTATTGTTTGTGTCTTATTTAAAGTAATATTATTTGTAAAACCAAGCAGGTTGAGAGCTAAAACGCGAGAATTCATCCCTGGGTATCACATACCCACCCGCGAGTTCCCGCGTTCGTTTCATAGGTGCGACTGCTCCCGGGTTAAGAAAACCGCCTTTTGCAACTACCCTCGGACTACATTAGGGGTTCTAGCGACCCCCCCTTCCCATTCGAAATATGCTTGTCTAGGTCCCCTCTAACACCGCTCAAAGTTTGTTCACGGTGTTTCCGAAAACCCTGTGTATATACTCAGTGTTATTCTTAGGATTTTTTTGGAGGAGTAAAATACTCCTTGACTTTTTTAGGAGGCGTGAAATTCATTTATGAGGAGTGAAATACCGGAAATTGCATAAAATATATATAGGGTGTTTAAAAATTGCGTTGCACGGCTTTTATTCCGAACCAACGCCTCCTAGGGCCATGGAAGTAAGGTCTACTGCTAGGTAATGCACCCTGGAAAATCCATTGAGATGATTTACAGCGCCCCTAGCGGCTAAATTAAAAAGTTTAAAAAATTAATTAAAAAACTAAAGGAGATAGAGCAAAAACCTCAATGAGAGTATTGTTGCCAACGTCAAGAAGAACTCACTGAAAAAAATTTGTTCAAAATATCTTGAATATTCGCGGAGATATTAGCATGTGAAAATAGCACGCACACACACACACACACACACACACACACACACACACACACACACACACACACACACACACACACACACACACACACACACACACACACACACACACACACACACACACACGATTTTATTATATTAGATGTTTAATGTAAAATAAATTATTTTATTTATAATGTTTAATGTAAAATAAATTTTTTTATTTACTAGGGAGCTACCGCCCCCTGCTCGCTATCGCTCGCCAACCCCCGTTAACTGCTGACGCAGGGCCTTTCGGATCGCTTCGCAATCCCCACAAAACCCTGCTCACTAAAATTATTTATTTATAAAACATTCGTTATAACAATTAGTAGAAAAAACGTCAACCAACTTTCCAGAAGCACACTCTCTTAAAAGTTAGAATATTTATTGGTTAAATTATCAATAATTTAATCAAATCAATTCTGAAGTGAAATAAAACCAAATGCTCTAAAAATATAAAAAAAACAAGTTATCTTTTCAAAACAAATTTTTTAAAGCTGAAATTTTTTTTTATTTTAATTCATATGGTCTTTTTATTTTGGCGTTTTCTGTGTCTTGACTTTCGTCTCACTAGCTTTTCATTCTATTAGGGGTTTTTTCGTAAAACGGGCCTTATCCGGGATATAAGGCCGTGTTCTATTTTTATTCGTATCAAATATATGATACCAATAAAAATAGAACACGGCCTTATATCCCGGATAAGTTTGATTTTATGAATTCAATTAATAATTCCGGCCGTGAAAGCCTGAGAGTTTACAATATACAGGGTGTTTCAAAAGTCTGTTTCGCGGCTTTTATTTGGAACCAACGTGTCCTAGGGTCACGGAAATAAGGTCTACCCCAAGGTTAATGACCCTGGAGAATGCATTGAGAAGACTTACAGCTCCCCTAGCTGCAAAATTAAAAAGTTAAAAAATTTAATTAAAAAACTTAAGGAGATAGAGCAAAAACCTCAGTGAAAGTATTGTTGCAAACACAGAGTAGAGAGCTTAACAGAGATACCAAACCGCCGTTTTACTCTCAAGATCCTTAATTTACTTCAGCACGCATATTATAATTCAGTTCACTAGTAGCCAATCAGAGAACGCAAAATGTATTTGATTTGATTTTAACCCTGATTATAGGCGATTTGGATTTGAGTGACAGCTTCAGTGGGCGAATGACAGAATTAGCAGGAATAGCGTGGAGGCGGGTCTTACGGCCGTAAGTTTTTCAATGGGAAAAGCCCTGTTAAAAAAGTTGCCATTAGCGTCTATGGAGATGAACACTCTGTTAAGCTCTATACTCTGTGGTTGCAAACGTCACGAAGAACTCACGGAAAAAATTTTGTTCAAAATATCTTGAATGTTCGCGGAGATATTAGCATGGGAAAATAGCACTTTTTCAGAGGTCAAAAAAAGAAAAAGTTCGCATACTTGCAAATTTTTCAGTGTTATTGTGTAGTTTTGTGTTTTTTTAGTTGAAAGAACACAAAATTTAATCAAAAAATCAAATAAAGTTGCAAATATGCGAACTTTTTATTTTTTGACCCCTGAAAAAGTGCTATTTTTACATGCTAATATCTCCGCGAATATTCAAGATATTTTAATCAAATTTTTTCAGTGAGTTCTTCATGACGTTGGCAACAATACTTTCACTGAGGTTTTTGCTCTATCTCCTTTAGTTTTTAAATATTTTTTTAACTTTTTAATTTCACCGCTAGGCCATCTGTATGTCATCTTAATAGATTCTCCAGGGTCACTTACCTAGGGGTAGACCTTACTTCCGTGACCATAAGACTCGTTGGTTCCAAATAAAAAGCCGCGAAATCGACTTAGAAACACCCTGTATGTACATAAAAGAGGTATAACGAAAAGAACAGCGAAATAAATTCAAATGTAGTGCATTCAAGAAAGGATATTTAGATGGTATAGGACTATGAAAATTCCAGATGATATAAATCTCAACTTACTTAGTAGTTTCAACTTAAAATTGAAGGTTTGCAGGGGTACTCTTCAAGAAAGCGTTAATAGAAATTTCACTGAAAAATTGTAATTTATCCCGCATTTTACCATAATCGCCACATTACCCATTTGTTTGACGTCCAAGTGACGTCATTGGCGAATGCTCTACACAGGGTGTTTCAGATAAATGCTTCATAACTTCTAGGAGGGGGGGTCGTAAATGTGAAACGTTATGTTTCTATTAGTGGGCATGGGGAGTTGTATAATAACCTTAGAAAATTGACACGTAACTTTTAAGATTAGATTAAAACCAGCAAAACCATTCAGACAGTTATTACGTAAAACTGATAGGTCTGAAAAGAATGTTCTGAAATTTCAGATCTTAAGTGTGTTTTCTTATAAAAAATGCCGGAATTGAACGATTTTGCTGGTTTTCTTCCAATCTTAAAAGGTTTCGCGTTAATTTCCACAAGGAATTTTACAACTTCCCATGCCTACTTATAAAATGGTGCATTTCCGACATCCTATTCCCACGTGATTCTGAATAGTCTAGGTGTGTCCTTACCCCCCTCCAGAAGTTATGAAACGCCTTGCAGGTTTAGGTGCTGTGCAAGTAATTCTTCAACCAGCTAACACTCATTAAATTCATATTAATTCCTAATACAAGAACTCAGTTTCGAAAGTCGATCCCTATTTTTACTACCGGTTCAAAGGCAGAAGATGCATAATTCATCATGCTCCTCCAACTTTTCTCTTTCGTCGGTGGCATCATCTGGAGAAAAGCAGCACATCCTCTCTCTAATCCTGACCTCTTTTGAAAAGGATCATCATCAGTAATGAATATGCGAAGGGCTTTTGAAAAGGACCTCTCTCTCTCGGGGAAGTTCGGGATGCAAAACGACTTTGCTTTGGTTGTGAGGGAAAGTTCTTTTTATGTTTGGTTGGGTTCTCATCGAACTTCCTCATCGTCATCTAGTGGAGTACTCATCAAAACATGATATGTAACTTAGGAATGATAGCGAGATTTGTTTTTATTATGATGCCAGATGCGTTATGTTTTTATTTAATTTAAATCTGTGGTCCGGGGACTCTTAACGGATTATTGCAGGGTCGTATCCCAAGCAGGCGCGGTTCCATGGGGTGGCACTCTGGACAGTGCAACTCTTTGGAAACCCAAAAATGTTCTCAAAATGAGTAAAAAACCCTACTTTTACTCAGGTCTAATTTAAATTTTTTTTCTGGGGGAGGATCCCCATACCCCCCATTAGAATCACAAGGGTATCGTCAGTGAGAATCTTTAGGAAATCCCCAATGTTTTGACATTTCGGGTGGAAAAGTAAAGGTAATAGTGTTGAAAAGTGCCCTCTTAGACTAAAAACATTTCTAAAAATGAGTTACAACCCTACTTTAACACGTTATATTTAAATTCTTTTTGGGCGGAACCCCCATACCCCAATGGTACCACAAGGGGATCTTGTCTGGAAAAGTGCCCATCCCCCTTGGAGTCGTTCTGGATCCACGCCTCATCCCAGGAGGGTTTAAGCTATGGTTTAAGGCAGCGGTGGGCAAGTAATTTTACATGGTCCAAATAATTTTGAAAATTTTTATCTAGGTCCATAGAAGGAAATTAAAAATTACTTTCAAATAAATACATCATAACCCTCTATTAAACACCGATTCTTGTGATTTTGTGTTCGGTAGGTACTATTAAATTACCGTTAGCTTTCATATAAAAAAGGAGCCTGTCCCTCTCCAGAAAGTTCGTAAAATAGTTGGGGGATTACAACCTTGTAACAAATTTATTTCAACTTTTTTGGGGAATATTGAGGGATTTTTTAGATAAAAAGTATCAGATGTAAAATTTAATTTCACAAAAATAATGCTCCAATTCTTTTTTTAATCTGAGATTCTTGGTTCTCACCTTAACCCGTTCCTTCTCCCTATAAATTACATCACATCGCATTTCTTCCCTATTTTTTTGAAAGAAATAAAAACTATACTAGGTTACAAAGAGATGAAAAACCAACGTTGAAACAACATAATAATTGTGTTGTTTCAACGTTGGTTTTTCATCTCTTTGTGACTTATCAACACAAGTTTGATTGTAAACTCAGAACTCTCAAGCGTCACCTCCAACCGTGGACCGGTTTCGTCCTTGTTAGGACTCATCAGGTGACGCTTGAAAGTTCTGAGTTTTCACTTATTGTCCGCTTAACGAGCGATAAATGGTGAAATTCTCCTTTATCTTTTGCCTTTCTGGAAATTAATTTGTTCTAGGAATGCCATTGCCATTCCAGCAGATGAGTGGAGAACTAAAAAATAGTCACCACTTTTTCAGTTATAGTCGGCTAGACTAGTACTTGCCCTCCGCTCTCTTGCGTTACCATCCTATACCGTGCTGATCAGTCCTAACAAGGACGAAACCGGTCCACGGTTGGAGGTGACGCTTTAGAGTTCTGAGTTTACACTTATTGTCCAGTTAACCAGCGATAAATGGTGAAATTCTCCTTTCACAAGTTTGATTATTTACTGTACTAGGGAGCTACCGCCCCCTGCTCGCTATCGCTCACCAACCCCCGTAAACTGCTCACGCAGGAACTTTTGGAATTGCTTCGAAATTCCCACAAATTCCAACTCACTGAACTTAATACACTTTATAAAACAATTTACAGAAAAAACGTCGACCAACTTTCCAAAAATACGTCACCTAATCCCATCCATGAATAAATCTCCCTTAAAAGTTTAAATATATATTAACTCGAACTTTATCAAAAATTTAAACGAAATGTTTCATCTTAATTATTTTTAATTTATGATTATGAAAATTTGGACTTATTGTTTATCAATACTCGGACCAAACAAAAATCATTACTTAAAGTAACTCAGTATAATATGCCTAGTGTTTATCCTTCATATTTTTTAAAACCCAGACTTGTTAAACAATACCGTTTAACTTTAAGCAATTGAAAATAATAAGAGACAAAACATCACTCTATGTTTACAATTAAATTCGATAAAATCAGACAAAAAAAATTATAAATATTGGACAAAAAGTATGAAATTTTAGTATAAAATGGCGTACATGTAAGTTTTTAGAATGTTTTTATCAGTCTTTGAGTGATATTTCATCAAGAAAGTACTTTTTTAAAAGGTGAAAAAACATGTTTCATCTTAAAATATATAACGTCAATAGGTCTTTGTGATTGGATGCATAATTATTTGATTGACAGTACTTGCTTTGTAACTGCGACCTTATCCGTTATCTATAAAAATGGAAATATTTTAAAATAGAGAATTTTTTGGAAAAATCGAAGGGCCTACTCAGAAATCCGGAAAGAATCCGGACATTTCGATACCATATATGTGCCATTCGGTTCAGTAATTAAAAAGCCTTTCTCTGGAAACCGTTCATAAAAACTTTTTTTTAGAATAGAGAGATACTAGGTTACATTATTTCTGACAATGACGTCACGGGTTACAAGGAGGAGGTTCATGAAATGTCACACTAACTAGCTACTTAATAGGCCAATTAGAGGGAGTTAAGGATGACCTTATAAAAACCTTTTTCACCAAATTTGATTCGCTTAAAACTCGTTTTTCTTTCTTCAACTAACAATTAGGTGTTTAGATTTCAGGTTAACCTTAGGTTGGTTTAGGTTGGCCAAAAATTAAATTAACGGAATTCAGCACATATGACCATTGCTCCAATGGTCGAAAAAATTAATCCAGTATAGCATCTGGTACTCCATGATTAATGCATCCTCATTTAGTAATACTACGAAAAAATAGTACATTTTCTCCACTAAATGCACACAAACAAGCCATATTTCCCATTACTTTTAGCACTCTTTTTGAGCTCCTAATGAGGGTTAACTGCCGTTTAATGCTCCGCTGAATTATGGATGACCCGGGAGTAACTTGAGTGTTTGCTGCGTAGAATGAAGTCAGGGGAGCGAGTTATTAGGTTGTGGTGTAATCATCTCTCTGATAAGGGGAATCATTCATTTTCTCGAAGTTTTGACGGTTTGGTTTATAGGGCTTGATGGTTTGTTGGAGGTTTTGAGACGCAAGAAGTTTTGTATCAAAATGATTGGTGGATCGGATTAATATAGTGTTCTTGGTTCTTTAGGCAGGGATACTATTGACTCCAAATCCCAGATAACTAAAGTCGACTCTGTTTATAGTGATCATAATTAAGGTAATAAATCGGATACTGTTATCAAGTTTGACCGGTCTCGATCACTCCTATTTAACTTAACACAAAAGTATACATAATTTTTTTTATAAATTATGGAAAATAAAAATGTTTAACATAAAAAGGATAACATTTAATTTTTACCGAAAAAATTTCCTTTTCAATGGTTGTAATTTTTTTACGCCAATGAATTAGCTAATATAATGATGTATAACATATGAAGGCAACTCTATAAAGATAAATTTAACACTTAATGAATGAAGAATACTTAAGTAGATGCTCAATATAATACTTTATAAGTTATGCGGAAGTGGACTGGCCAAAGTTCTACAATTTATTCCTGTCATGCATATATTATTGATTTTTATTTAAAATGTTCTTGATAATATCTTAAGTATTACACACCACTTTGTTTAAATTTATCCCCAGTAATTATTCCCATTTCGCAACGTTTATAAGTAACGAGCGTCTAAGTCTATATTTGCTAACATTCACCGTTAAAGATAAAATACATCTTAAGTTAAATAATTATCAAGGATATTATTTGTAACTTAAATACTTCAAGTCATCAAAATATATTAGTTAATAAGATTCTGGTTTCCTTGTTTTCTCCAATATGAAATATTTCACAATTAAGAAGAAGTTCCAATTTCCAATTCAAAATAAGAATAATTGATTCGATGATATTGATTAGATTATGTTTCAGAAAAGCGTTATTGACGTTTTGTTACGAAATATAAATGCTGCACAAGAGCGTATTAGAGTTGGTACATAGCATATTGTATATAAATACAGTTGGTTATCCCCTATTTATTTAATTCGTCTGTAGGCTTCTTCAAAGGTAAGCACGAGTTTGAACCTCTTTCTTTCTGTAGACCAGATATTGTTTTACACTCGTGGTGCCCTTGCTTATTTAAAAACAATCTTCCACAGACACCCCACTTACGGTAACACTAAACTTGGAGAAAAATGATAACTTGATTCCATGTTTCTTAATTATTGTTTCAAGAAAACAATATTTTCAATATTGTAGGTTCAGAAGATGACTCGTTTTCTGGAAATTGTGTTCACCCTCCTGCTGTTAAATATTTCCAAGTATTCAGCGGAAAAAAGTAAGTAGTATTCAAAACATTTCCGAAATAGGTGGTTTACATTACATGAATAAGGTCATTGTTCCAGGTATTTTTTTTTTATTTGAAATGATTTCACAACTCCTTATGCTTCACTTGGTATTACGTGAGGCTTACAGATGTAAGTGGCAAACTAAAAAATACAATTAAAAAAAAACAGAGCAAATTTAAAAGCTTAAACTGTAAACAAAATTTCGCAGAACATTTCAGTTTTCGGAACACTTCACAATGACAAAACAGATGGCCAAAAGAAAAACCAAATATCTCAACTCTTCATTCAATCTTTCACTTTGTTCAAAATATAAACTTCAATAAAATATAATATGCTCTACTGTTTCAATATCCTGACCACAGGAACTAAGATTACTATTTACTAAATTAAATCTAAACAAATAGCTATTATATATTGAAATTACCAAGGACTTAGTATATTTGTTTTAATCCTTAAAAGCTTTCGTTCCCCAAATGAACCATAGATTTAATTACCCCCTCTCAGCTTCCCAAACGTCAGAAAATAAATTACTCGTTTATGTTCTACTAGCGCGTAATATGGTGCGTTACAGACGGGCTTCGCCAGTCCAAATATGTAAGGCTGTGCGCTAGGCCAGGGGTTACCCGGACAATATGCCGGTCAGAATGAGAAATAGCTAAAGGAGCAATTTTTACGCTTATAAATTAATTTAATATATTTTCAGGTGGTTCAACAATGATAAAATGCCAGCTTGATGTGAGTACAATTATTTCTTTCATACAGTGTGTTTCAGAAAGTGTTTCATAACTTCTAGGGGGATAGTAGACATCTAGACGAGTCAGAATCATATAGGATTTGGGGGTCCCAGACCAAATGCGAGGGAGTTAAAAATGGAGCGACACCCCAAAAAAATAATTGAAAAATTCAATTTGTAGAATAAGATCTTTAAATTTATCTCAAAAGTCTTCACTTTAAATTTTTTTCATTATGAAAAAAGTTAAAAAACCACAAACAATGTAAAAACTCTGACAAAACTTTATTTGTATTTTGAAAATCCTTTCTTTTGATTTGATAATGTGAAAGATCATAGTTTTAAGTTCAAAGTTTCTCGTAAATATAATCAATATTAAACGCTTGAGATCAAAAGGTGTTTCTGCCAGGTGTTACTGCAGTTAAAGTTCTATAAAAAATAAAAGAATTGAGATCTGGCAATTTCTAATATCAAAAATAAAAAGTCAAAATCTCGGGGATTCGCCCCTTATATCTCATTTTATCGTATTATAATTTAAGGGGAAACAAATATTAATGTTGTGATGCATTAAAAAAACTTTGAGTACCTAAAAACAGCAAATTTATTATATTAAATATAAATATTATTTTAAAGAGCTGATTTCACGTTAGCAACTAGATAGCATCTGTTTACATTCAATCCCAAATCAAATTTCCATTTTTTCCCGAATTTTAAAATGTGGTGGCTGAAGGTACAACCGTCCTTAGGTATAGCAATCTCCCCTATAGATTTCCCATGATTTTAATGGCCGTAACCAGATAAATACATTTTTTTCGGGAAGGTTCTTTCATTTTTTTCCTTGGTCTCCTTTCCCTTGTAAATTATAAATCACACACGAACCTTCGTTCCAAGGATATCTAAAAACGTGAAGCGAAAATGGGGGTTGAGGCTCCTCCCCCATTTCGCTTCTCCATATTATCGGGAAATTCTGAAGGTAAAAGAACAGTAGGGGAGAGTGTTGTACCTATGGACAAAAATCACGTTTGGATTTT
The DNA here is from genome assembly GCA_024610705.1 of Tetragnatha versicolor. Lineage (NCBI taxonomy): Eukaryota > Metazoa > Arthropoda > Arachnida > Araneae > Tetragnathidae > Tetragnatha > Tetragnatha versicolor. The sequence continues at coordinate 65,475,781 of JANDEH010000004.1, read as the reverse complement.
TCTAAGACTGGTAAAATCACATTTTGACCATTTAAAGTGCCCAACCTATAGTCCTAACCTTTGTGAGTAGAGAGATATTTTTTATTAGTCAAAATCTTGAAAATTGGATTTTTAATAATTTATAATAACTTGGAAAAATTTGTGTCCAAAGGTACAACAACCTGTTGTACCTATGGACAGACCCAGTTGTACTGTGGACACCCTTAACCCTGCTGTTCTGCTCCGACTTACTCTACGCACGTAGTGTTCGGGTCAATATGACCCGATACAAAAAATATCACTTCTAGCGGTAAATGAATGATGGAATTTAAGAAATAGGTAAAACAATAGTAAAATAACTCAAAATAAATGTAATTATTATGAAATAATTGAGTAAAGTAATGAAATACGTGTAAAATAATGAAATTAACTAAAAAATATTTGTAATTGAAATTTTTAATTTTTTACTATTTTGACAATTTACATACAAGAAAATGAGTTTTGAACAAGTATGGCACAACAAAGTAGTACGTTTTTAATTTTTTTCGTCTATATATAATAATTCGTCTGATATAAATTTCAATTTTTTCTTTATTCTTTTACTTTTTTTTAATTGATTCCCCTCTTCATGATAGGTTTTAATCCGCTTGTAAGAGTGTAAAATAAGAGTGATTTCCTCAAATCCCCAAAAATAATTTTCATTTAAACATTTATTTTCCTTCTATTTGTACTAAATCCCATTGAAAAGGCATTGCAGGATTTGCGAAATTACTCATTACTCTAATACCTCAAATTTTTTTTGGCGATGATTTCTTTTTCTTTTCCAGCAATAAATTTCATGCTTCAGTTCTTAGGAAGTTAAACTACTACAAAAAGTCCACATTTACCCCAAATTTAATGGTTAACTTGGTCAAAAGACAGTGGCAATGAAAAACACCACTAATTTCTCATTTTGAGTAATATTTTCATTCGGATAGCAAAAGTTTCGTTTCAATAGTTATTTTTAGAATTCTAACTGAAAGGAAATACTTCATAAAACAAAAATATAACAAGAATAAATAAAATTTGGAAATATTTTTTCATTTTTCCCAACTGAATCAACCTTTTGACATTCCACGTGCTTTAGTCTCAAACATAGAGGTATAAGAATAATAGAGACGGCATGGACGGCAACCCTGTGTTCCAAAGATCAATGCTAGGCAAAAAGAATTCTTTAACATTGGAGCTCCCATAGACGCGTCGATTTCGAAGGTGAAAAATCGTAATAACTCATAGAAAAATGATCGGAAAAAGAAAAAAACACCTGTTTATGATGTAGAAGAAAAAGACTAATTGAGGAGCCTAGAAGCCAAGGGGTACAAGTGCAGTGCTTGAAGTTTTCCAGTGTACCGGGCTGTTCGTTTTTGGCGCCAACAAAATTTCGCCAAACCACGGGTTTGAGAAAACCAGGGAGGAGAGAGTAATCAGGAGGCGAAATATACCGCTGAGCGAATGAAGTACTGGTGACACCGTTCTGCGCAGCATAGCTAGGGCATCCTCCCATGATGCACTGCGCGAGGAGAAGTGGATTCCGCGAGGCGAAGAAGGAACGTCATTCGCTCCGTGGCAAAGTGACGTATATTTCGTCAACTCTTTCCTCTCCTATTCGGTCGCACAAGGCATCATGGGAAGATGCCCTCAAAGGAAAGCCGTCGGAGACTGCTGGCTTCATATGTGCGCTTCTGCGCATGCATATTTCGCCTCCTCTTTACTCTTTCCTCCATGTTAGCATCATTTTGGCGAGATATTTTTGGCACCAAAAACGGACAGCCCCGTACACTGAAGAACTCCAACCACTGCACTTGTACCCCTTGGCTTCTAGGCTCCTCAATTATTCTGAGCTTAAAAATTTATAATATCTACGAAACATTTTTATGAATGGGATTTTAAAAAACTTCGCGCCGAGTTCATTCGACTTTCACGAGCTATAGGTATTCGATTAAATTTGACAGAATTTCAGTTAAATTACTTCTAGTATTATAAAATGAAGATTTGTGATTAGATTGGATGTGTTTTTGAGTCATTCAAATCAATATTTCTGGTTGAAAATTGTTTTTTACGAAGTTAAGTCATGAAATGAGCTTTGGAGGCCGTTGGCGATCGAGCTTGGCGCTTGTTTTGTGTTGGTGCGGGTTTAATTTTAGCGCGTTATTATTTTTTATTTTACCTCTTTCTCAAGAATTCAAGAAGATAATTTCCAATAATAATTAAGGAATAATATAAATGCATATTCCAATTATTGAGATGCAGTTTCTAAATAATTGTGATTTTTTAAAGTTTCTGTGGATTTTTTTTGCCATATTGTAAAGACCATTTTTAGATTGCTGCTACATTAATGCTAAATGTATCAAAATAAGTTACCAATATTTACATTTATGTAATTTTTGTAACAATATTGTTAATAATATTATTATGGATATTTGTACAAGATTTGGGTACTTCTTTTAGAATTTTAATACCTCAATAAAATAATGTAATAATAATTAATGTCTCCATCACTAGGGCTGTTAAAAAAAAAATTTTCGCTTTGATATCCTTGAAATTTCATAACACAAAACCTAATCAGTAGAATGTAATCTTATTAATTTAATTTACTAGTTCAAAAGCCATCAAATGTTTAATTCGAAAATATTTTTTCAGTTGCGAGTTTGCCATTAAAAAAACTGTAATCAGCATATTGGTTGGTTGGGGTTTTATGGCATAAGACCAACCTATTTTCAGAAAAATATTATTTTGAAGCCACATACTCTTATGAATGAAGATTACAGTCACTCTTTTTCCTATTAGTTTTTGGGTATTTATATTTTGAAGTTTCAAGCTTTTTGGTGCCTTTTCGGTTTTTGCAACATTGTTTGCTAAGATCGCGAAGTGATAAGTAGAGGGACTTAACGAGCTTTAATGAGAAAGGGGAAGAGTCTCCAAGTTAAATAAGGTAAAAAGCAGACCATCAAATTTCAAAGTGATAATTCACTTCACAAATCCATAAACTTCTTCCCTGTATGTTTTCGGATGTAATTCGCTATTCAAATTACACAATGTATGCACTTCTATATAAAAGCAAAATTAATTAACTATTTTTAAATCTTTCTAACCACTTAAAGTAACAGTTTACTTTAATTTTTGTATTCATCAATTTAAAATTGCTTTCCTTTAAGTATTGCGTGTGCTTTATCGTTGTGAATTAGAATAGGATATACTAAAACCTCTCTTGAGCGACCACCCTCTGTTCCACGAAAAATCGGTCGTTAAGAGGGGTGGTCGCTTAAAAGGGGTCTTCTTAAAAATAGAAAGAGGTTGCTTTAGAACATACTCAAAACATTTTTCAAACAATTAGTGATAAAAAAACACTAAAATAGCTTATTATGTACCATTTTACTGAAGTCGGCTGATTTAATCATTATGCGCTCATCAGGCAAATCTCTAAATAAAACTTGAGCAGTCTTATCCATGTTGAATATTTCATTGTGTTCATAGCTAGCTAAAAGCAATGGTGTTGGTGTTCTCATTTTCCAATCATGAGAGATCTTTAATAATTTCTTGTTAGAACAAACGTGATTTTAAAAAACTCTGTTCTGAATTATCTCATTCTACTCAAATGGTGTAGGTATTTAATATGGAATTGACTTGTTAATGAATGGATTTTCAGAATTGAGCTAACTTGATCAACAGTAAAAAATTTAATTAAAATTTAAATCTTTATTTTTAACTTTTAGCCTTTTAATGTGACAAAATCACCTTTATTTTCAATCACATTCGTATCAGATTGAAAAAAAGTACCAGAACAAAAAAGATATAAAAGAATACAAGAATACAATTCAAAAATACAAAAAATAAAATTATTCTGAATTAAAAAAATGGTCGCTGGGAGGGGTTTTAATGGTCGCTAATTGGGGTATTTTAACATTAGGAGAATAGGGGAAAAAATCGGTGCCTTCAAAATCAGGTCGTTTGAAGGGGTGGTCGCTATATAGGGGTGGTCGCTCAGAGAGGTTTTACGTAGTAGAGTCGTGTTAATTTCATTTATGTTTCAGATAACAGATACTGGAATTAAAATTACTTAAATAAAATGTAACCTTTAAAAACAGAAGCTATCACTAATTTATATTTTAACTGCAAAAAATACGATAGCATTGATACAAAAATACGATAAGGCAGCAAAAAAAAATATATATTCTGAGCGCCGTGCCAAACAGCGCGATAACCTCGCCAAATAGCGTGAAATCTCGTAAATCATAGCTTTGACATGCTAGGCAGTCATGGGATCGCTCGCTTCCGTTGAAATCGGACCCGATTCCTCCTCTATTCTTCTTTCCTAACTCTATGGTCTCAAATGACAAAAAAACAAGAAAAAAGAAAACCAAAACACTAAGAAAGGATGTTATAATAAGTTTTATTCTTTTCTGTTGAGTTATTCCGCAAAAAAAATATGAAAAGGTTTGAGTTAAACGAAAAAATTTAGAATCGGATCATATTGACCCGAACAGTACATTAAGACTATGTTGAAAAATATCGCCTGCAAATTAAAATAAATAAAATTCCTTTTGGATGTAGATAGTTATATGACTTTCCAACAAAGTCACGAAGTTTCATTAAAATACCTCTATTCAATTTTTTTTAACACGCGACTGGAAAAATTTTTGGGTCAAATAGACCCTAACAGAACAGCAGGGTTGAAAAGGGAAGTTTTACTTGAAAAAAGCTAAGAATGAACATTTTTATTGATGAATTACCTTTTAATAACCTATTTCGAGCCTTTTTAAAATTGAAAATAGATTTTTTAAAGTAATGTAGTTTTAGATCATAAATGATCATTAAAACGAAGTTGAATGATAAAAGTCTTGATTTTTTACCAAAAACACAAAAATCACATGGTATTTTCAGATCAGAATTTAAGGTAATAGTTTCATCAATCATGCTGATTGATCTGACAACTTCACTGATCCAAAAAAACCCAATTCGACCGACACTTAGTTGTGCAAGCATTTGGTGGTAATAACAATAATTACTTGGTGGTAAATCTTCTTCAGTGGAAATTTTAAGTTTTTTTAATTATCATACTTAAATGCGATAGGGTGCTTAGGGTTTTACACCATATTTTAAATTAAATTCCAAGTAGAATCATAAATTTAAAAAAGTAGTTTAGATCACAAAATATTTGATTTTTCATCTAAAATTCACTTGAAAATAATCGCTGACAAATAGATTACCATTTAGAATTAATTTAACATTTATTAAAATGTATTCAGTTAAATGAAACCCGATTCTAAAACGCCGATTAGCTACAGACACCCACAAGAACGTGTCCGTAGGTACAACACTTATGGTGTCCGAAGGTACAGCATCAGGTGTTTTTGCATTCAAAGTTCTATAAAAGATAAAAGAATTGAGATCTGACGATTTCTAATATCAAAACTAAAAATTCAAAATCTCGGGGATTCCCCCCATATATCCCATTTTATCATATCATAATCATAGAGGAAGAAAATAATTAATGTAGTGATGCACTAAAAAAAACTTTGAGCACCTAAAAACAGTATTTTTACTATAGAAAATTTAAATAATATTTTAAACAGCTGATTTCACGTTAGCAACTAGATAGCATCTGTTTACATTCAAAATCGACCACAAATTCAAATTCACATTTTTCCCGAATTTTAAAATGAGGTGGCTGAAGCTACAACCGTCCGTAGGTACAACACTCTCCCCTAACGCTATACGGGGTGAATCGGAACAACTTTCTTTTCTTCTTCCCCACGGAGTTAAAACTAGTCCCATCTATATTTTAGAAAATAGCCTATAGTGTTTTTTCAGGTGACGTCATGACCAGATATTTTTTTTAACTGCTAACTGCTGTAGGTCAAACCGTCTGTTGCTAGGGTGGTTGCGGCAGTACCGGTGGTTGCTAAGTCCGAGTCATGTGATTGCTAATGCTCTATTGTTACACTCTTTAATATTTATCTTTTAATATTTATAAATCAAAATTAAATTCTTTTTTCCAGGCTGGGGGTATGGTAGAGTCACCCCGTAGATGGCCCGGTGGGATAGTGCCTTACGCTATTTCTAACGGTTTCTGTAAGAAAATATTGTTTTATAAATACTCTTTGTTTTATAAATTATGATTATATCTAATTTTTTATCTGATTGAGCTTTTAATTTACTTTGATTTTATATGTTAGAAGTAAAAAATATAGATATACACTTAATTCAAAGGAATATTCAGGAGAAATTGATATATTCACAAAATTCCTAAAAAAAAACAAACAAACCATTTCACCAGGATACCAAGTTAATTTAACTTTTGGATTGTCTGCTTCTCCCATTCATTTCTCATTCTTAAAATGACCTCTTTCCTCACTGATAAATTTTATTTCAAAACATCTTAAATTTACAACGAAATTTAAGACAAAAAAACATTATAAATTTATATTTATTAAACTAGGGAGCCACCGCCTCCTGCTCGCGGTCTACTACTATTCGGCGCTGGCTGTTTGGGCGCGGGCCGATTCGGCATCGGCCGTTTCGGAGCCAAAAATAAAATTAAAGTAAATATAACTCTTTCATAACCCTTCTAAAAATTAGAAGAAAAAAATTTTGTTTCGCGCCGAATCGTCCCATTCCGTCCTGCTTGGTATCGCTCACCAACCCTGTTAACTGCTGACGCAGAACCTTTCGAATTCCTTCGCAAAACCCAAATCACTGAACTTAACTCACTTCATAAAACATTCTTATAAACAATTTGCAGAATAAACAACAACCAAATTTCCAAATATACACTAGCGGAAATAAAAATCCCAACACCAAGAATGAAAGGAGATAACAAAGTAAAATTTATTTCTATGATTGCACATAGTATCAATGTGAATTGCTTAAAAAATCAGTCTTCCTGGATATTAGGGGGCCGAGAAAATCGGTGAGGAGTGTTGTCTCCATAGGTGTCCATTACCGCCGTCACACGTCATGGTATTGAGTGACAGGGGCTCTAAATGACTTTTGAGGGATTGGAGGACCATGTTGCCTCCTCATGTATTCCAAATTCATATGGTGCACCAGCGGACGTTGCATACCGGGCTAGGTGATTTCTCCTCTTTCTCCGGACATGTTTTGTGAGTGTTGGTTCTTACGAACGGATAGGCCAGGGTAAAAATGCAACATAGGGGGTTAAGAAGAAAGCTTGGACATTGCATAAAACATGTGTTTGTGCCTTTTTCTCTTGAAATTTGTCCCAAGGACAGGTCTGAAGGTAAGGACGGACAACCGGCTAAAAAACCTCAATGAAGCAACTTTGGTTGGCCAAAATACCGGTAGATCATACTGAGGACAAGCGGCAGTGGGATGGATGTCGTTTGCAGTAATGCGGATCGTCCGTTCGGTCCGCATAGCTTCTTACATCTTTGTCTATAAACAAGGGGCTGAAAATGGGCATTTCTGTTTCCAATAGTGCACGAAATAAGGAAATGAAGTTCCCAATTTCATGACATTGTGTTTATGAGAGAATCCTGATTAGGTTTGGAGTACCACGACGGTTGGGTATGAGTTTGAAGACACAATGGAGAGAGCGCACTCAGCTGATGATTTTCTAATCGTTCCACGGAGTGGTGATGCTGGGTAACGGAGTGGGGATGCATTGGATTCCATTTCTGCAACTCCTGAGTATGATTCACCAGTACTTTTTCCAACTAGAGCTGCGTCATTGAGATTTTGCAGCCGGTAGACCGTCCTTACCTTCAGACCTGTCCTGGGGACAAATTTCAAGAGAAACATGCACAACCACATGTTGTGTGCAATGTCCAAGCTTTCTTCTTAACCCCCTAGTTTGCATTTTTACCCCGTCTTTCCCGTTCTCTAGAACCAACACCCACAAAACAAGTCCGGTCAATGAGGAGAAATCACCTAGCCCGGTATGGAACGTCCGCTGGTGCACCATATGAATTTGGACTACCTGAGGAGGCAACATGGTCCTCCAATCCCTCAAAAGTCATTTAGATCCCCTGTCACTCAATACCATGACGTGTGACGGCGGTAATGGACACCTATGGAGACAACACTCCTCACCGATTTTCTCGGCCCCCTAACATCCAGGAAGGCTGATTTTTTAATCAATTCACATTAATACTATGTGCAATCATAGAAATAAATTTTACTTTGATATCTCCTTTCCTTCTTGGTGTTGGGATTTTTATTTCCGCTAGTGTACATCACGAATGATCTATGCCTAAATTTAAATAAAACAAAATATATTTATTTCAATTTAATACAGTCTGAAACAAATCTTAATATTAAATTTCATTCCTCCAATTGCAATAAAAATAATTCTAACTGTCAGTGCCCCGTTCTGAAATCCGTCTCTACAATTAAATACCTAGGTTTACATATTGACTCTAACTTAAAGTGGAAAACTCATGTAAATGAACTAAGTAAAAAATTACGTTTTGTGTTAGTTAAATTTCACCACTTAAAAAATAAAATAGATGCAAGTTTTTTAAAAACACTTTATTATTCTTGGTTCTACTCACTGTTAAATTATGGCATTATTATTTGGGGAGGTGATTATAAATATAATTTACTGCCACTAATTTCGATCCAGAACAAGTGTTTCAAAATTTTAAATCCCTATCATTCACATGCTTATAGTTTTAGAAATTTGAACTTACTACCTTTTAAGTATGACTTCTTATTTCGTGTAGCACTTTTTTTGTACCGAAACAAATCAATATGTGAATTAAAATTAAATGTATCTCAAAGAAGACCTAATGAAATTTATAAAATTCCTCGTTTTTCTAAAGAAATATTTCGGAAGCATTTCTTCTTTTTAGGACCTAAAATCTATAACCATGTGCCTTCTTATCTTCAAAGACGTATTCAACATTTAAACGTGAACTATTTAACTTCATAATAAATTTGGACGACATAGACCATTATTTTCAAATTTAAAACGAAGCAACTATAACTTTAATAACCAGACTTTTGCCAACTCTGTTTATTATTAAATCTATGTTATTTCCTTTTCATTTTTTATTCAATTTTCAAATTTAAAATTATGCCTTCAGTTATTAAATTTTAATTTAATTTTTTTTGTTTTCTCATGTACGACTATAAATTTTGTAACCTTGTTTTCAATTTTTAATGTTTTCTTTTTAGTTTCTATTGCTTTTCAGTGTGTGTTTTTATGTACATTTATCTTAAATTTATTTTCATTAAGTTAAAGTTTACCTTATTACATTATTTATATTCAAATTTATCTGTCACCTGAACGGGACAAAGTCCCCTTGGTGACGAATATATATCTTATTTTCTGTACATATGCTATATGTGATAATAAAGCTTATTATTATTATTATTATTATTATTATTATTATTATTATTATTATTATTATTATTATTATTATTATTATTATTATTATTATTATTATTATTATTATTATTATTATTATTATTATTATTATTATTATTATTATTATTATTATTATTATTATTATTATTATTATTATTATTATTATTATTATTATTATTATTATTATTATTATTATTATTATTATTATTATTATTATTATTATTATTATTATTATTATTATTATTATTATTATTATTATTATTATTATTATTATTATTATTATTATTATTATTATTATTATTATTATTATTATTATTATTATTATTATTATTATTATTATTATTATTATTATTATTATTATTATTATTATTATTATTATTATTATTATTATTATTATTATTATTATTATTATTATTATTATTATTATTATTATTATTATTATTATTAAAAACATCACAAGACCATCTCCATTAATAAATCTCCCTAAAAAGTATGGATATTATATATACTTATATATATTATATCCTTATTATTAATAATTTAATCAAAATGTTTTTAAACATCCAGCATAATTAATTTTATCTGTTATTATTGTATTAATTAACTATTGCTGTTAATAAAAACTGTTGATCAACATTCTCAAGAAAAAAAACAGTACTCCAATGGATATTTATTTGGACCTAGTACATTAGAACACCAGTGTTTTATCCTTTATATTTATGTTTCAACCCAGACGGACTTGTTAAACAATACTTTTTAATCCATTGAAAATAATAAGAGACAAAACCTACACGACACTTAAAGTTAATAATTAATTTCGATTATCAGACTAAAAATTATAAATTTCAGAGAAAATGTGTGTAATTTTCGCTTGAAATATCGTAACTGTAAGTTTTTAGAATGCTTTTATCGGTAATTTAATGCTATTTTATTTGGAAAGTAGTCTAAAGTACATTTTTAAAAATGTAAAAAAGGTGTTTCAGGTTTCATTTTAAAATATGGCGTCCATTGTTCGTTATGATTGGATGCATAAGTTGTATGATAGTACTTGCTTTATAACTGCGACCTCCTTATCCGTAATCTAGAAAAATGGAAATATTTTAAAATGAAGAATTTTTTTAGAAATTCTAAGAGCTTATTGCACAAGAACATCCTCAAAAGAATCCGAACAGTTTCATACCAGAAATGTGTTATACGGATCAGTAATTAAAAAGCCTTTCTCTGGAAATCGTTCACCAAAAACGTTTTTTAGAATAGAGAGATAATAAAAAATATCAGAAATTTCAAATTACTAATTCGAAATATTATTTACTTTTATTTAAGGTTTTAAATGAGCTGTGTCATGTCAACTAGTAATCGGAGAGCAGACATTCCGGAAGTTTTTTAAACCGGGTTAAATGGTTTGTTGTTTTTTTTAGGAATTTCGTGAATATTGAATGAACTTGAGGTTGGGAAACTAGCTTTGTAAGATTTTGAACCGAATATGTTAATACTTGTATTTTTTTTAAATTTTATGTGACGTTGTTTGCTTGTTTTGAATCATATTAGGTCATCCCGAAAGTTTTGTCGCTCTTGGGAGCATCTGTATATAAGATATTTTTGACACTTTTCCATTATGTGATACCAATATAAACTGTAACCTTATCTACCTTCAACTTGGCATCTTGCCCTGATTTTGGGAACTGATCGACAACTGGGATTTCCTTAAATCTATGATAACATGTTACTTCATTTCTTTTCGGCTCAAAATTTTGCATTTTTCCTAAAGTTAAGATTTTAAAATTAAAATGAACTGGCTACTTCCATAAAACAATTAAAGTTTTAAGTATTTTTAACAAGTGTGGAAAATTTAAATTAGATTTAAATTTTTCTGAGGCATCCGGAGAGTTTGATCTCAATCCTCCATATTAAATTGCTGGAAATCTAGATCGCTGGAAATTCTACCGCCGCTCTTCAAAAGTAGTATAAAATGAGTTTCAATTTATGAAATAAATAAGATCTTCCGTACAGTCTTATTATGACTTAAAATTAAAATTAAATTCTTTTGAAATTTAATTTTCAAAGTTTTCAATTAATGGCAACTTGAAGTAAACAAAATCTTATATATCGTAGAAACTAGAAAAGCTGGAAAAGTGATCTAACAAAAAAAGAGCTAAAATTTGCCAAATTGGCTTTAGATAAAAGTAGAAGTACTTTACTGGTTTACCGTAATGGAAAAGTACTGAAAAATACATTGTATACAGATGCTCCCAAGAGCGACAAAACTTTCGGGATGACCTAATATTAGTAGGGTGGTTAAAGAGAATAATAGTGTTCAGACTACGAAAGAGGTGCCAACATTGGTGGAAATATAATTTTAAACATGCTGAATACAAAATCGGCGAGAAGCATTCTGGCAGAAGTCCCGTTCGGGACTTCCGGTCAAAAACAAAATGGCCGCCAGAGGGCCTATATTTGGTTCTTTTAAGAATAGAAAAACACTACTTTAAAAGGAAATTTTTTCAAAATTTTCCTGGGGATGAACCCCAGACCCCCCTTTTTCCCTTGGAGTTCACGCTGTCGAACTTTGACATTTTATGTAATATCATACAAATACTACTTTTCAGTGTTCTAACACTTAACCTATAAATGGGGATACCTTAACCTTCCTACCCTCTTGAAAAAATAGTCACATATTCCCCTCGTGGGGTCTCTGAGGACCCCATGCGTAAAACATGCCTATGACTCTAATAAAGGTTAAAAATTCCTTAAATGGAGAAGAATTGTCATTTTTTATTTCTAGAAAGATGCTTCAGAATAATTTATCCAATTTTTTTGGTATTTTTCTCATTTTTTTCGTCTTATTACGGCTTAATTGGGTTTCTTTTGATACACGTTTTTTATAACATCTGGACCTTCAAACAAGAATTAAATTACAGAAATGAACTACATTGAAGTTGTTTTACTTAAAATATTTATAATCACACTGTTTAAAGCATACTAGTTGATATACCCGGTCTTGCACGGGTAGAATTTAGTAGTTTATTTTAAACGATTTATGAAGCTGCATAGATTCTCTATTCTGCATTATCAGCTACCTGTCACCCCAGATTAATTTATTTAGTATTATGAAACATGTAAAGTTTGGATTCTTCTTTTTAAAATTGAAATAATACAAAAAAAATGATCGGTTCAGATTTCTTAGTGAAATCAGTATCTCGCTTGCTTATGTAAGTTTTAACATAAAATTGGTTTTTTTCTTGATAATTCTTCGAAATCACATTCTGGACTTCCGTAAACACTCATAAATATTTGAAAGCATTCTTATTTTTCAAAGAAGACTGAATATAAAAACCTATTTACAATCAACCATGAATTTATATTGTTTTTGTAAAGAATGTGTTCAACAGGAAGTAATGGCGACAGTTGTCTGAGTTTTTTTTGCTGCAACTGTTAGATACTTAAAAGATTTCTATAAATAGCATATTTTTCTTAGAATGTGAATAACAAATTTAAGAAATAGCGAGTGATTCAATGTATTTAGCCGCAATCTTCTTTTTGTAAAAAAAATGACAATTTCTATGAAAATATCTTTCTAATATTTCTCCAAACGTTCTAAACAAACATGCAAACCTTTTTTTATCTATAATACAACAAAAAATAAAATACTAAACTTTATTTGATACTGTTTTACCGCCATTCATGGCTGGGGTCTCAGAAGACCCCAGAGGGGGAATATGTGACTATTTCTCCCAAGACACTTAAAAATGGAATAATAACTCCAAAATTTTTACCCATTGTAAAACTTTGCGTAATTAAGGAATAGTAGCATCGGAAATTGTCAAAACAAAAATGCATGGGAGATATCAAGCGTCAAAGTGCGTCTGGGGTCGAAAAAGACCCCAAAGGGGTAGGAAGGTTAAAAATGAAGTTGAGGCAAAAAAAATTCTAGTTACAGTTTGATTCAGACCCATTTAAAAAAATCCTCCCCCCCAACCAAAAACTGAAATGACGCCCCTGATCTTCATTATTCGAGAAGATATTAGCATGTGAAAATAGCACTTTTATATGCCTCAAAAATTAAAGGCAGTTTGGATTTTTTATAGTTTTATTTGTGTTTAATTAAGCTAAAAAATGCAAAAGCTACATGGGGTAACACAAAAAAGCTTGAGAACTTAATCATTTTTGAGGTTGGGAATAGTGCCACTTTCACTTTTCAAGTCATCACATTACCAGTCATATCAATGAATTCTCCATGGTCACTTACTTAGGAACCATGATCCTTCCATGACCTTTGGATACGCGTTGGTTCCAAATAAAAGCCTTGAAACGGACTTTTGTAACAGCCTGTATAAAAAGGGACTACTAAAGACTATATACCGTTTCAGCTGAAAACGAGAAAGACACGATTCAGATAGCTATAGATGACTGGAATTTTCAAATACCAGAAGTGCAGTTCGTACCGCGTAACGACTCACACGAGGACTATGTTCTTTTCGACGACAGTTTCAAATGGGGGTGAGTACTCATTTGACGTTCAAACCATCCTTATCAATTTTTATACTGTGTTTTAATTGTGATGAAAATTACTTTATTTACAATGAGCGGTACCGTAAAATGGGGTAACTTTGGACCAAGCATCGGAAAGTATTACATCGAAATAATTACATTAACACCTTAATAATGCTAGACCCAACGGTGGAATTGCTATCATGACACCCTCAAAGCGGTGTCTTTAAACTTCTAAAATACGATCATTTGGGGGCTTCCAACATAGATAGTATCGAAATGTCGAATTTTTTCATCGTACAACTTTTCTTCGGAAAAGCAAAAGAAAAAACACATGATTCAAAACAGTTAGGTCAAATTTATATACCAGTTTAAAGTCCTCTAAGAGTTTTTAATGCCATTATTTTGTTTCACTTCGATATTTGACAAATATTGAACTTTTTTTTTACTTTGGGGTAACTTTGGCCCAATGGTATCTGGTGAAATAAGTGAAATACTCGTTGATTTTAAAGAAATATGGATGAGAAATTATTAATTATATTATATTTAAAATATTATCCTTAAATTATAAGATATCAAGCCTTAAACATAAACATAGCAAGGTGAAGATGGCATCATTATTGTGAAATCGATAGCGTTCGAAGAAATAACAGTTTTTTGTTCCAAAGATGCATTTTTCTCCACCTCTTCTAACTAAAATTGTGTGGGAATCATTTATAACAATTTTTACGTAAAATTTGATGAAACATAGAAACTTCATCGTGAATGTAAAACCTGAAGATATTAATTGATCGAACTCAAGTTTTGAATTTTTTTTGAAAAAACGTTTTTTCACTCTACCCTATCACACAGACTATACAGGGTGTCCCAAAACGACCGCATATGCTATGCATAGCTAGATTCCTCGTTGGGAGTACATAAAAACTGCCCAAAGAAGTGCCCCTCTACGATGTACCGCTAAAGAGCTAGGACCTAATGTAGTGCGAGCGCGTTTTAAAAGGCCATTTTTAGAAGGCCCGTGTGACGAAACAAAACATAATAAAATGAAAAACATTATTGCATGAGGTACAGGAGTATCCGTACTACTTAAATATCATCAATGTGATAGAAATTGAACCACTTTCTAAACCGCGGAGTTAGTTTCAAAAGTGCAATATTAATCTTTTAGTCAAAGAATCACATTCCTTAATGGTATTTAGAAAAATGATGATCGGGGAAGGAATTTTCAATGATCGTAACATGGATCATTGAAACTGTTTGATCATTGAAAATTCCTTCCCCGATCATCATTTTTCTAAATACCATTAATGGAACTCCATTGTTTGACTAAGAGCACGTTTTAAAACTCACCCCACGGTTTAGAAAGTGGTCCAATTTCTATCACATTGAGAATTTAAGTAGTACGGATACTCCTGTACCTCATGCAATAATGTTTTTCATTTTATTATGTGTTGTTTTGTCACACGGGCCTTCTAAAAACGGCCTTTTGACACGCGCTCGCACTACATTAGGTCCTGGCTCTTTAGCGGTACATCGTTAGAGGGGCACTTATTCGGGCACTTTTTATGTACTCCCAACGAGGAATCTAGCTATGCATAGCATATGCGGTCGTTTTGGGACACCCTGTATTTGCTGGTTACAAAATGAAAACCGCATTACTTAATACAGTTTATTTCAATGTTTTTATAACCTTGTTTTGGTAGTTCTTCCCTTTTTTCAAACTTCGTTTGGTTTCACAGGTGTAGTTCTCCTGTTGGAGTCAAAGGAGGAGTGCAAAGGTTAGAGTTATATCCGGATATGGGGTGCGTTCAAAGATCAGTTATACAACACGAGATGATGCACGCCAGTGGATTCCACCATGAGCATTCAAGACCTGATAGAGACAATTTCGTCAAGGTTCTATGGGATAACATTCGATATGGTAAGTGGTGTCTCAAAAAAACTTGCTGCAGTGTACTAATCTGACAACACTGGCGTGTTACCTCGACTCTTTTTCTACAAATGCCAGCTCCCTTCAGCTGTCTGTGATGATTATTATAGATTCGGCAGTTGTTAGAGATGGAGCTTCCACTCGCTTCTCCCGCCACGCTCCTAGATTGGTTTTTTGAGGGTGAAAAAATATTACGGCTGTGGACATTCCTTCCCACGTGTGTGAAGTCTACGGAGAAAAGTGTATGAACGTAAAAAAAATGTGCGCAAATGGTACAGAGCGGACGTACATAGCGGTATGCGTCTTCTCCCGCCCAACGCAGCTGGCGGGAGAAGCGAGTGGAAGCTCTATCTCTAACAGCTGCCAAATCTATAATAATCATCGCAGGCAGATGGTAATAGCTGGGATTTGTAGAAAAGAAGCCAAGGTACACGCCCGTGGGATCAAATCCCGCGTAACAGTGTTCCTAGCGTCTGCAGCTCATAGGGAAACTTACTTTACGGGCAGCCCATGTAGAACTTGGTAATCTCGAAAAAATATTTCTCCCTTAAATCGAGCATTTCACTACTTTTCCTTGATATCTGGAAAACCCGAAATATTTTTTTCGGGTACTATCGATTTCAAAATATTGAGGTTATATCTTATGCTAATTTCGATTCATTATATCGAGGTGTTTTTAGCAAGACATTAATAAGTTGCTGGAACTTTTGAAAGCTCACTATACTCAACAGCAACGTTTCCTGACACCCCAATATGTCACTACGCGGACGGAGTAAACACAAAGCTCGTTGGGTTGCTAGGAGGAGTTTCGGTTCGCAAATTGTGATAAAAATACACTATGTATACATGGGTTTAACGAAATAATCGTATTTTAAAATTGACGTTCTTCGATTCACTCGAAATTCCGACACCGCGATGGGAACTACTTTGTTTGGTAGTGACGTCGTAGGGTCAACAAACGTTGCTGTCTGGTATAGTAATTTTCTTTTAAGAAAATGCTATTTACGGTTCAATCGAGTTTTTTTATCTTATTGAGAAATAAAATTTGAATGTTAATCTACCAATCTAATAACAATCCGACCACTAAAGTTTGAAATGAATTGTTGCTGTGGCAAAATTTCCATTAAACCGGTTCAAATCTCACCAACAGTTTCCCTAACACCGTTTCCCATTATGACTTACCTTTTTGCCATCGCAGGACTTATAATCCTATAGTCTTTTCATTTAGAATACGAAATGTCTATTTGGACGGCCCAAACGGCCCGTGGCGCATGCGCTGTAGGTCTCGTTGTTACGTAGCAGTCTTGGCACTTAGTGATAGAACCAATGGAACGCCGGGCCGTGGAAATTAGAGTAGAGTTTAGTTGAAAAAAGGCGGTCCAAATAGACAGTGCCTTTAGAATAGGTGCCTGAAAGAGGATCAAAAACGCTTAATAACGCCAAATAACGCTCATCAGCCAAATAACGCTCATCACACAACTTCAGGGACAGATTCTTTTACAGTAGTTTATCTACTTTTGTTAGGGCTACCTTTTCATTGCACTAGGAAAATTTTTCGATGATAATTACAATAGTAACTGCTTCTAATACATTACGTCTCAGCCGCCTATTCTAAATGAACAGAGTATAACTATCCTAAAATCTTCGACACGCTTCAAAAACCACACCGAGAATTAGCACTACCTCATTTATTCAAAGCATTTTGCAAACTAAACAAAAATAAAAGTATTACGCATTAAGTTATAACAATGATACAGAAAAAAACCAATGAAACAGAAGAAAACAAAAATAAAGGCAAGCAGGCCAGGGGAGCGCCCTCTTTTGCAGTAGAAATAAAGATGATTTGGTTTAATATGATTGCATAAGCAAATTAGGTTTACAAACTTTTCCAAAATACAAAAACCCGTAACTAATTTCAGAATTTGTTTTTTAAGTAAAGTTTTTATTTAGAATTAAATTTTTCGTGTGACCACTAAGAGTGTGTGCTCAATCAATTCGCCATTGTCACTTTTTTGTAGGAGCACCTTATTCTCATAGCTTATTCCCATTTACCTACCTACCAAAAAACTTTTTTTCAGGTATAGTTCTGGACACCCTCTACTTTTTTTCGAACAGCTAATAAAAGCTCATAGCCAAAATTTCAACTCTGTATTCGAATTAGAAGTCGATGACCAAGATGAGTGAAAAAATCCAAATTCGAATATTTTTATACAAAACAACTAAAAAACCAAAGATCTAACCATCTCATTCATTTTGTTCGTTTTTTTAAAAGAAACTACGAACGTTATAGATATAATGAAATTTTTTTCATTAAGTTATGTTTTCACTTTTTTTAATTTAAAAAAAACTTTATGAAAATGATGGCCATGATGCACATTATATCAAAGACAAAATATTAGCAAACAAAATGGGACTAATTTCAGGTTTTTAAGTTGCATAGTTCTGGAGTTAGGGGCCATCCATAAATTACGTGAGGGGTTTTTTTCCAAAATCTGGACCCCCCTCCCCCCTGGTGAGATTTAGTGAGATTTTTCTTGACCCCCCTCCCCCCCACGTGAGATTTACCTACAACTTTTAAAAATTAGTTTCTCCTATTCGTTTGCATTTTGTGCTTCATAGCATCTAATTAAATTATAATTAAGTTAAAAAAGTTGACGTGAGATTTTAATCGACCCCCTCCCCCCTTGGTGAGATTTTTCCAAACCCCTCCCCCCCCCTTTTTGACCTCACGTAATTTATGGATGTCCCCATTATTAGCTGTTTAAAAATCCAAGAAAAACAACTTTACAAAAGTTCTTTGGACATTAGAAAATAACTACAATCAAAATAAAGGTAATAAAAAAAACCTGGAACATTATACCTTTAACGTTAGTAGTTTCTTATAAAAAATCATGAGTAAAATGAGAGGGTTTGATCTTGGGTTTTTTAGTTGTTTTGTATAAAAAATCTTCGAATTTGGACATTTTCACTCCTTTTGGTCATCGCTTTCTACTAATTAGGATACAGAGCCCAAACTTTGCCTGAATAGTTTTCTCTGTAGGTCTAAAAAATTGAGGGGTGTCGGGGCAATTTCATAACACTTTATTTTTTCTCATAGAAAAGTGGGCTACCCTAACCTGGCGTCGTTGTTTAAAACAAAAGTTGTGAAACAAGCTTTCGAAACATCATGTATTAACACAGACTTTCTAATCAACACACCCCGTTTGCGTATTTACTGTAACTGCGAGATTTTAAGCCTTTGGAATTACACCTACACTGTTAAAAAACAGTTTAACATTTCACCAGTTTGTAGTGAAAGGTTGGGATTTTTCACCACAAAGGTGGTTCAAATTTAGCTGCAACCTAAGGTTCGGTAACAGGTTTCACCAAAATTTTGGTGGATGCTTTCCCTAGTGAAAAGTAGCTAAAAAATATCCCTAGAAGCTTTCACTGGAAGTTTAAATCCACAAAGATTCACGAGGTAGGCCTTTTCTAGTAAAGGTTCAGTTCAGTTGATGTCTGTCTGATATTTTAAATAAAAAGGCCCGCGAAAAATAACAACAACGAGGATTTTTATTTAACATTTAATTTCATTTAGAACATTTAATGTGGAATCTGCTTTTCTATAAAAATGCTCGTTTTTAGTTCCTCGTTTGGTATCATCTGAGGGAGTTCTTCTGATGAAATTCGGAATTTAATTCATTCCTTTCGTCCACCATAGTACATAATAAGCCTTTGTGAGAGTAGCGTCTATTGGAAGTACTTTTTACTCTTTAATTACATGCGCTATATGATAAAGTTGAAGAAAATAAATAAATATAAATGATCTAAATAACACATTTTAACCAGGGTTAATAAATATTGAAATGTAATTTTCAAAATTCTTAAAAAAAGCCCATGTTTTCAATTTTTTTGAAAATTAGGGACTCTACAGGGGGATGAAACTTCGCACACTATCTTTTGGGAGCAAAATGAATTGAAAAAGCCCTAGGAAGAGAAATTTTTTTAACAAACGTTTTTTTTTTTCGAAAAACCCTGAAACACATTTAAACAAATAGGATTTTCAAGGCCACTTCGATGCTTCATAACTCAAAAACCGCTTACTTAGATATTGCTCATGACATTTTTACTATTATAGGGTGAACTGCCCAGTGAATGAATATTTATTATTTGGATTTGCGATTTTCACACTTTAAAAATTTTTTCTGGGCTTTTTCTCGGTTAATTCTTAAAAATAAGGTATGTTTCCATACAAGCTTTTTCTTAGCAACATGGTAAAAGTACTTCCAGATCGCAGAAATTAATAGTTTTGAATGAATCCTGATTTTGGTGAATAAAGTGCAATTTACCCAGCAAATGAACAAAAGTTTGCCCTAAATATGAACATTGTTCTCCAAGTCAATGAACACTGAATATACTCACTGAATATACTCAAACTTTTCCAAAAAACTAAAACTGGTGACTAACATCAGTATTTTTTTTCAGAATGAAATTTTTGAAATATCTTTTTGAACTTTTCATTAAATTATTAATTTGGGCATTTATTATTAAGCAGTCTCAATATATTCCCCATATTAACTTTACTATAAGAAAACTTTATTCCCGTATTTCTACGAGGCGTTGTTCTTTCATTTTTAGTTTTTGTGTTACTGATTTTTGAAATAAGTCGGTCATTTGCATGTGCTTGTGCAATTACGAACATGTACTTGTTACAGGGTTGACAAAAACCCGGGGTGGGTTGGGTTTTTTCTGTTTTTTTTTTCAATAAAACTCTCAAAAACTCATACCTAACTGGTTTTTTTTCGGAAAAAGTGTTTTTTTAGGGGACTCAGTACCAAAAATTTAGTCAAAATTTCGAATTTGAGATTTCGCCATAAAAATGAAGATACTACCCTTAGAAATAAATGACATGAGGTTTTTAAATATAAGAATTGTGAGGTTTTCATGACCCAAAGATAGGCTTACTGAAGTATAGTTTTCAACCTTTAAACGGGTTTTTCGTAAAACAAGGTTTTTATCGTTTAAAATCCTAAGGATTTTTTTCTAATTGTCCAAATCACTTAAAACTTGGTAGTCATTATCAGTAATGTATGTTAAACACCTCTACGCATGGATTTTAAAATATATTTATTACAAAATTTTTATAAAGCAAGAGAGTAGAAACTTAGCATATTTTTTTTTAAAAAAATGTCAAATTTCAGATTTTCTTTTATTTTTCCGAAACCCTTGTAGATATTTAAATTTCCATGCGTGGAGCTAACAATATATGGTGGATTTATGCTGAGAAAAAATATCAAGTGAAAAGAGTGTATATTAAAGGAGGAGTAGCATTTTGAAATATGGTAATTTTGGCCACTTTTTTTAAATTTTTGAAATAAATAAATTTTTGAATTTGCTTTTTGTGCTAAATATGAATTAGTATAAAGTAAATACATAATCTAACACCTAAAAAGATAATAAAATCCTGTTAATAGAGTAAAAAATGTTTTTGGTACTGAGTCCCCTTAAGCTAAGTGGTTTTCTCCTATATAAAAGTAAGTGCGTTTTTTTTTCAAATTTTAGTGAGTTCTTTCTATCTTAAATAAGTCCTGTCAAAATAATGTCAGTTTTTCCAAAGTTAAGTATTTAAAAAAAAAGACCACTAAACACCACAGGAAACACCACCACAAAAACCTGGTTTAAATTTTAAAAAAACAACATTAAAAAAATTCCTAAACTTTGAAAATAACCCATTCAACTTTGAAAGAAATATACTTAACTTTGAAAAAAATACTGAAATTTAAGAAATCGTTCTTAATTTTTTATAACTAGTTTGAACTTTGAAAGTCAAATACTATCAAGTCTATGTGGGTCATTCATTCCATGTGAAATTACCAAAAATTCTCAATTCTCAACACGACTCTCTCCCATTTCAACAAAAATTTCAAGAATCGTTCTCTTCTATGATATAAATGAGAAAATGTTTTTGTTTTTCAACTTTATCGGTATTTTTTTATTTAAAATTTCTGAAAAAAGGAAGAAAATGCAATTTTTCGCTCTTTAATGTATTTATTATAACTCCAGTTTTATTTGTTCGAGAAAAATCTATTACCCCTCGTTTTAAAGATAATTTTACAAGCTTTATATCCACAAAATAATTTTACTTTTATGGGTTTTTAAATAAAAAAGCTATTTAAAAACAATGTTGGTATCCTTTAATTTCTTTGAAAATTACATCTTCTATATACAGGGTGTCCCACGAAAAGTGGTCCAACCCCTTTAACTTTTGAACCCCAAAAGATAAAGTCATGAAAGTGGGGTCTAGGTATAGTAAAGTGACCATTCCCTATCCGATGAGACAACTTTCAACGCCCTCTAGCGGAAACTTTAGTAGTTATAATTTTTATTTTAAAAGCTATTTGAGGTATGTGAAAAAAGTCGATGACTAAGTTGTAGAGCAGCATCGATTCAGTAGGAAAAGACATCTTAAGCAGAAAAATATCTTGAAAAAAAAACTCCAAAATGCACGCTGAATTAGGTTGAATTTAAGTAGTCTTTACGCCTTAAAACGCTCCTCACGAGGCGAAAATGGGAAACTTTCACTTTTATGACTTAAGTAATGGACTAAAAGTATTCTTAGTTCATTAAATGGAAAATTTCCTACTGAATCGATGCTGCTCTACAACTTAGTCATTGACTTTTTTCACATACCTCAAACAGTTTTTAAAATAAAAATTATACATCCTAAAGTTTCCGCTAGTGGGCGTTGAAAGTTGTCTCATAAGATAGGACATGGTCACTTTACTATACCTAGACCCCACTTTCATAACTATATCTGTGGGGGTTCAAAAATTATAAAGGGGTTGAACCACTTTTCGTGGGACACCCTGTATATAAAAATGAATGTTTGTATGTATGTCTGCATGTATGTCCTTTATAGTTTTCTCACCTTCATTAACTATTAAACTTTACCACGTTGATCTACTCGCTCCAGGGAAGGTTTCTGAATAAAAATAATTTAAAATCGAAGCATCCTAACAATTTTTTTGGTCATTTTTATACTTAAAAAGCCATATTTCATACCTAACTTCATATCAAAACCACAATGTTGTAAATATAATAAGAGAAGATGTAACTTTAATTGTTGTAGGCATATTATCGATTTTTGTAGATTGAAATCGATATTTGTAGTTTAAAATCCATTGTTATGGCATAAACATAAAAATGGATCCTTTATTTAACTATTTCCCCATTTGGATTGGCGAAGCCCATCTGTAACACAAAAGAATATTTTTTTAAATGGACTGGTGAAGCCCA
This sequence comes from Tetragnatha versicolor, assembly GCA_024610705.1. Classification (NCBI taxonomy): domain Eukaryota; kingdom Metazoa; phylum Arthropoda; class Arachnida; order Araneae; family Tetragnathidae; genus Tetragnatha; species Tetragnatha versicolor. The sequence goes on along the minus strand of JANDEH010000004.1, from coordinate 65,452,739 downwards.
TCTGTAATACAACAGAATAATTTTCTTTAAAAATGGACTGGCGAAGCCCATCTGTTACGTACCAGATGATATTTATTAAAAAACTGAAACCCGGGAGAAGCCCGGGTCTAGCGTGTCAGCGCTAGTATATTTATACAGGGTATCCCATAAATGTTGGGTCACACTTCTAGGGGGGATAGTATACACCTTGACGAGTCAGAATCACATAGGATTTGGGGTCCCAAACCAAATCCCAGGGAGTTCAAAATGGAGCGACACCCCAAAAAAATTATTGAAAAATTCAATTTGCAGAAGAACTACTATTGGTAAAATTTGAATTATAATCTCAAAAATTATGGTTTAATATGATCTTTAAAATTAATATAAAAGTTTTCAGTTTAAAATTTTTTTATTTCAAAAAAAGTTTAAAAACCACAAAAAAATGTGAAAATTTGATTTTCAGTGAATGAAGAAATTGAAGGATACCAACATTGTTTTAAAAAGCTTTTTTATTTAAAAATTCAAATAAGTAAATTGTTTTCATGGACATAGTCAAACTTTATATCAAATCAAAGCTTGTAAAATTATCTTTAAAACGAGGGGTGATAAATTTTTAAGTGCGAAAAATTGCATTTCCTTCCTTCTTTCAAAAAATTTTTAGTAAAAAAAATTACTTATAAAGTTGAATAATAAAAACACTTTCTCATTTATATCATAGAAGGGAACAATTCCGGAAAGTTTCATTAAAATCTAAGAGGGTCAGGTTGAGTGCCGTGTTGATTTCACATGGAATGACCCATGTGTAAAATGCAACATTTAGTTCAAAATTAAAATACGTGTCAGAAAAAAACTAAACGTGATGGAGTAAAACATCTTGCATATTTGAATTCAGCGTAAAAGGTTCTATTAGAATCACCCCTTTTTGATCTTGAGCCAGAAAAAAAAGTGTAATTAGGAAGGAAAATTTTGAGTTATTTGTTGTTTATATGTTTGTTTGCTAACTTATAAGTAAGAGCGGTTTTTAAAAGCGTACTAAAAACCTTAACTAATCCTTAAAATTACTAAACAAAAACGTTAACTAGTATACTATGTGTTGAGCAAACATTATACCCAATGTAATACTTCATTCTCTATATTTTACCATTTTTAGATATTTCTCTACATTTCATGGTGCCGTGCTTTGAGCGGACATTCGTAAAAAATTGAGATCGATTCGGTAAAGTTATGCTATTTGTATTAATATAGGATATTTTAATGCTCTTTTTTAGTGATTTGCGTGTTTTGCGTGTAACATTAAAGAGTACCGAGCCCGCTTTTTTCTGAATCGTCACTGTTACTGATTACACCCAAAACGAGTTTGGTTGTAGTTAGGACGGGGGGGTTTGGGGGGCGGCAGCCCCCCCAACTACCATAAACTTTTTTACAGTTCTTCTGATATTGGAAATCAAAATTTATTTTCTATTTGAGTGCTTTTTTTATTGAGTTTTCCTGCAAAAGAGCTTTGAAATAGCTAACATTAATACAAAGGAAGACCTATTAGTCGGGTGGCTTATTACAAAAAAACTGCAAATTGAGATACTTTTATGAAACTTTCAAGGGTGATATATCAACATATAAGAACTAAAAATTCGATGGGACCCCAAAATTTTAGAGCGTGGTTTGACCGCTATGACGTCATAAAAAAATGGTGCTCCTAGTGGTCCCAAAACGATGTTGTGGTAAATTTTTTAACGCTAAACACTTTTTAAGCCCTAAATATCTATGAACATATCCTAAAAAATATTTTCTAATATTTACTTACTCTAGGAATAATAGGGGGTGGTTTCATTAGAATGACGTCATTATCACTTTGGTTTACTCTGCGCCCAATATCCATGGTGATGATAGTTTTTCTTGGTTTTATTTACCTTCCAGATCCTATTTACTTATTGTTAAGTGTCTAAGGAAATGTATTTTCTAAATATAAAAAAGAATATTTGAGTTTTTGGGGGCGTGGTTTACTTAATTGCGCATATTTACAAAGGAGTCAGTAACGCAACTTTTAAACAGTACTGAAAAATAAACTTCTAATTGTGATACCAACACCAAACTTTCAGAGATGATAGATTATCATATAAGAACTGTAAAATCAATGGGACCCCAAAATTTTAGAGCGGGGAATGACCGCTGTGACGTCATAACAAAATGGCGTCCCTAGCGGTCCCAAAACGATGCTGTGGTAAATTTTTTAAGGCTAAACACGTTTTAAGCTCTAAATATCCATGATAATATCGTAAAAAATATATTATATTTTCCAATATTTACTTACTCTAGGAATAATAGGGGGTGGTTCCATCAGAATGACGTCATTAGCACTTTGTTTACTCTGCGTCCAATATCAATGGTGGTGATAGTTTTTCTTGTTGTTATTTACCTTGTAGATTCTATTTATTTAATATTAGGTGTATTAGTAAATGTATTTTCTAAATATAAAAAGAATATTTTAGTGCTTGGAGGCGTGGTTTACATGATTGCGTATTTTTACAAAGGCGTCAAAAATGAAACTTTTAAACAGTACCTACTGAAATAAACTTCTAATTGTGATACCAACTTCAAACTTTCAATGATGATAGATCATCATATGAGAATTAAAAATGGATGGGACCCCAACAATTTAGAGCGTGGTTTGACCGCTATGACGTCATAAAAATTGTGCTCGTAGCTATGAGTTGTTTTAAGGGTGTAGTTTTGATCAGTATGGTGTTATAACAATACTACCTTAACAACGTTCACCTTAAGAAGGATCTATCTTTTCATGAGTCTAATAAATTTTAATTTCATATTATTTTATATATTTATACTTAATTAAAAAACATTTAAAACTTAAATTAAGTTTTAAACGCAAAACAGAACATCTTTAAAAAAATTACCACGACATCGTTTTCTGACCACTATGGACTCCATTTTGTTATGACGTCATAGCGGACAAACCACTCGCTGAAATTTTGGGGTCCCATCGATTTTTTAGTTCTTATATGATGACTTATCAACCCTGTAAGTATGACGTTGGTGTCACAATTAGAAGTTTATTTCAGTGCTGTTTAAAAGTTGCATCACTGACGCCTTTATAAAAATACGCAAATAAGTAAACAACACCCCAAAGAACTCAAATATTCTTTTTTTATTTAGAAAATACATTTTCTTGGAGACTTAATAACAAATAAATAGGATTCAGAAGGTAAATAATATCAGGAAAACTATTGTCCCCATTGATATTGGACGCAGAGTAAACAAAGTGCTTATGACGTCATTCTGATGAAACCACCCCCTATTATTCCTAGAGTAAGTAAATATTGGAAAATATATTAAATTTTTTACGATATTCTCATGGATTATATTACATGGATATTTAGGGCTTAAAACGTGTTTAGCCTAAAAAAAATTTTACCACGACATCGTTTTGGGACCGCGAGGGACGCCATTCTGTTATGACGTCACAGCGGTCATTCCCCGGTCTAAAATTTTGGGGTCCCATCAATTTTACAGTTCTTATATGATAATCTATCATCCCTGAAAGTTTGGTGTTGGTATGACAATTAGAAGTTTATTTCAGTACTGTTTAAAAGTTGCGTTACTGACGCCTTTGTAAATATGCGCAATTAAGTAAACCACGCCCCCAAAAACACAAATATACTTTTTTATATTTAGAAAATACATTTCCTTAGACACTTAACAATAAGTAAATAGGATCTGGAAGGTAAATAAAACCAAGAAAAACTATCATCAGCATGGATATTGGACGCAGAGTAAACCAAAGTGATAATGACGTCATTCTAATGAAACAACCCCCTATCATTCCTAGAGTAAGTTAATATTACAAAACATTTTATTTTTAGGATATTTTCATAGATATTTAGAGCTTAAAACGTGTTTAGCGTTAAAAAATTTACCACGACATCGTTTTGGGACCGCTAGGGGCGCCATTTCGTTATGACGTCATAGCGGCCAAACCACGCTCTAAAAATTTGGGGTCCCATCGATTTTTTAGTTCTTATATGTTGATATATCATCCCTGAAAGTTTCATAAAAGTATCACAATTTGCAGTTTTCGGTCATTTTTTTGTACTAAACCACCCGACTATGGGCTCGTTCGTAAAAGCTAACTCGTGCGCACGCGTTAAACGAGTTCTCCAATTGTGCGTTCGTTTATTAAACTGGTTTTTCCCGTGCGGATAACTACCCGTTCCAAAATTCGCTCCCGTTCGAACTAGTTCGAACGAGACCGCACGGAGAAAATTCTTCGTTGGCTTCAGTTATTCATCTGCTGCAGCTATGCTCAGTTTGGGATTTCTATGTTTGTGTCTTGGCTGTGTGAGCGCGTTTGTTTATAATTAAGTAAAAAACGTATAATTATAAGTTATTACACCCTATGGCAATTTTAGATGTACGTAATCAATGGGCTCATTCGGAAAAGCTAACTCGTGCGCATGCGTTACTAGTTCTCCAACTGTGCGTTATTTTATTGAATTGGTTTTTTTCGGTGCGTTTAACTACTCGTTCCAAAATTATCTGTAACCGAAAAAAATTCGCATGAAACCGCACGGAGAAATTTCTTCGTTAGATCCAGTTATTTTACGTCTCCGCTGCTCGACTAGAGGTTGTGTCTTCCATCTCGTCACCTTATAGTAGTCATAGGCGCCGACTCCATAGGGTTTGAGGGGGCTTGAGCCCCCCCAATGTTGGAAGAAGGGGGGCTAAGCCCCCCCAATATTTTTAGTAAAAATCTACCTATTTTCGTTCATGAACTAAAGAAGGCAATGTATTGGACGTCGTTCTTTTGGTCTTGTTCACTTGGTCTTCTCAAAGGGTCTCAAAAATGACTTAAAACACTACTTTTAAGAGTAAAAATTTCAAAAAAATGTGGGGGAACGGGGAAGACCCCCAAGCCCCCTTCAAATTTTAAAATCTATAATGCACCGTTTCCCCCCGAAACTTCCGTGATTTTTGAGGTGTGATCCTCCTCTTGTGTAACATAAGAAGAAAGAGTCTGCAAAATTAATTTAAACACTATTTTTAGGGACAAATTTCCAAAATTTTTCTAAAATAGGACCCCTAAACCCCCTTAAAAATGTTGCTGTTTATTCTATACTATATACTGGATTTCCTTGAAAATTCTGCTTCTTAAAATGAGCCCTGCTCTAAGGGGTTAACCCAAATAGGCTTCAAAAGGACATAAAACGCTATTTAGTGATGGAAATTTCCAAATATTCTGTGGAGGACCCTCAAAATATCGCTTTGCTTGGAATTTTCAATGTTTTTAAATTATTTTCAACAATTTCCCAAAACAAAAGTCTAGTTACTGCTCTGTGACGTTGATTTTAAAAGCGGTATAAATCCACTTTCATTCTTCGCGGTAGGTATTTAATATTTTGTGTTGGATTAAATTTTAAAAAAAAATTTGCGCTGCTTTTTATTCAAATTTTTTATAGGTTATAGCAGTGGTCCGCGGACCTCCGAGAGTCCCCATCAGCACTTTCCTAGGGGGTCCGCGAGTCACTTTTTGAGAGTTTCAAAATAAATAACACTATTTTAAATAGACAAATTTCAAAAATATTTCTGGGGGAGGACCCCCAGCCCCTCTCGAAATTTTGACGTCTCTATAGTTGTAATATTTTTCTTAGAAATTCTATGTTTTACAAAGAACTGCTCTCTTTTGGTGGAACCAAAAATGCCTCAAATTAAGCTGTAACACTGCTTTTTCAGGCAAATTTCCAAAATTTTTATGGGGGAACCCCCCAGACCCCCTATTATACTTCGAGTAGTTGTAAAATTTTAACATAATGTGGAATATAATTTGAGTACTACTTTTAAGAAATCTAAAACTTTAAGTATAAATATACTTCTAAGGGGTACTTTAGGAATAAGCCTTTGGATGTTCAAAATCTTGGGGGGGTGATGTCTAGCATTAGTGGCGATTGAAAGTTTAAGGACTGCTGTTATATGGAATAACTAATATCTTAATTATCTAGTACTGGGCCCCCCAATATTTGATAAAAGTCGGCGCCTATGATAGTAGTTTTTGATACTATAGTATCAAAAACTACTATCTTCATTCGGCAAACTTCGGGAATCCCTAGATCCCGTTTAGATCGTTGTAGAAAATAATTTCATTGGTTTTGATCTTTTCTACTCGATCATGTCAGCTCTTCCAAACAAAAAACGAGCTTCTCCACCGATCTGATCGCCAAGGATCGGGATTCCCGAAGGTTGCCGAATGGAGATAGTAGTTTTTGATACTAAGGTGACGACTTTCCATAAAATGGCTGATTATCTGCGAATTTGTAGCGTATGTAAAATTGTGCAGCTCCCGTAAAATAAAAAAACGTTACAGTGGGTTTTGCAGGCATACCACTTGGGTTAGGAAGACAAAAGAGGGGTCGTTTTTCATTAATTAAAGTATTCTTTAACCAAAAAAATTTTTTGAATCCTTAGGGGGTCGACTTCATATTAAACGAAACACTATCTTTCTTTTTTTCCAATGGGGACCCCCAATTATTATTAGTTTTTCTGAAAGGCCATCCCCCCAAACCCTTAAATACCCAGCTTCATCCAGATTGATTAAAAAAATTTATTTTTCAAAAATAAACTTAAAAAAATTTTTTAAATCGTGAATTTTTTTATGGTAATTGATTCTGGTAGTAATTTTATGAAGGAAACCGAAATTTCAATTGATTTTATCTATTAGTTCTTGATAAAACGAACGAGAAAGAGCATTTGCGGTATGCATTCGGCAACGGTATACGGCCCCTTAAGATATTAATTCGTTTTTATCAAAAACTATTAGATAAAATCGATTGAAATTTTGGTTTCCTACCTAAAATTACTACAAGAATCGATTACCATAAAAAAATTCACGATTTAAAATAAAAATTTTTTAAGTTTATTTTTGAAAAATAAAATTTTTTTTAATCAATCTGGATGAAACTGGGTATTTAAGGGTTTGGAGGGATGGCCTTTCAGAAAAACTAATAATAATTGGGGGTCCCCATTGGAAAAAAGAAAGTTAGTGCTTCGTTTAATATGAAGACGACCCCCTAAGGACTCGAAAATTTTTTTTGGTCAAAGAATACTATAATTATTGAAAAACGACCCCTCTTTTGTCTTCCTCACCCAAGTGGTTCGCCCGCAAACCCCACTGTAACGTTTTTTTTTTGCCGGAGCTGTACCATAACAAGTTAAAACACTTTTATATGGGGTCAAATTTCAAACAAAAATTTCTGGGAGAGGGCCCCAGACCCCTCATTTATAATTCGATTCGATTATTACAATTCTTTTTGGATTTTACCGGGGCCACCAGCCCTTTTCTTGCTTTCCTCATGGATCATAATATGATTCATCAAAACTTCAAAGGTTCTTCTGTTAATTCTGAAATTACTTTTAAAATCTTTATACGAATATCGAAGAATCACCTCTTCCACATAATTTTTTATTTATACTCTAGGTTCCGTTTCTCGATTATTATGATTTAATAAAAGTTTTGTAATGATTTCTTCTTCTACTTCGTCTTCTGTAGATTCGTCGAAAAATACCGATTCAGATGCATTTTAACAACTTATCCATGTTCATACTTAACTGAACGCAATTCAAATTTCGAATTGGATGCGACTCTCATAAATGAATGTTGTGTAAAAAAAAGAGAAGTAGCGCAAAAAAGCGCAAGTGCACCGAAAATAGCTCTATAGTCGTTCGTTTAACCACACTTTAACTCGTGAAACTGAGATCACGTGACCCGAATTCTTTTTCGTTCGAACTTAAACTCGTGAGGTTTTACGAACACGCCCTATATGGGAAAGAATGGTTTTTGTCCATTTGAGCTCATCTTTAGTATAGGTTGTCAGTCGCCATGTTTGACCACAGCTTAAACTTTTGGCCCGAGGCCAAACTCGCTAACTCGTGTTTGTTTCGCAGCAGCCAATGAAATAATCGGAATACTTTTTTCGGTATAAAAGAAAAATTAATCATGGTAGAAGTACAATATTTTACACACATATACAATTATTTTTTACGAAAAGATTGTCGTTTCGTTTTTTAAAAAATTCGAATTAGTTTTAGAATTATTAAGATTCAAAGTTTCAATTTTTTCCCTTTAGGATAGTTCACCGGGTCTAAAGTTTAAGCTGTAGTCAAACATGGCTACCGTCAACCTATACTTAAGATGTGTTGAAATGGACAAAAACCATTCTTCCCCATAAGTCTTCAAATATTATACAAATAGCGTAAAAAATCACTATCTCACCGATTCGATCTTGATTTTCAATCTCGATTTTTTATCAATGTCCGCTTAGAGCAGGGGTTCTCAAACTTTTTAACATCGCTACCCACTTTTGAGAAACAAAATCTAACGCGACCCACCGACTTCAGTTAATTATAATTAACTGAACTGAGATAATTATATCCTGCTCCCCTCCACAGAATTTTAACTTCTCTGACTGGGGGGTGTTTACCAACTATTTTGTTAAAACAATAAATTATTACATACACGTATTAGAAGAGAAATTAACTTTAAAAAAAATAAAAGTAAATATTTTGAAATTGAGCGTATGAAATAGTTTAATTGTGGGATAACAATGATTCCTACAATGAAAAGGGGGTCTGGGGGTCCTCCCCCAGGCAAAATTTTGAAATTTAACCCTTAAAAACAGGGTTTTAAATTGTTTTTTTTTTAGCGATATGGGATAAATTGCAGTTGCACCGTTTTCTAAGAAAACATAGTAGGGGAGAACGGGGCACATTCGCACAAAAAGTGCATTTCGGCATACTTCTCTGGATCTAGATGAGATATTGAAACAAATTTGGATTCAAATTTCGTGCGAATGTGCCCCATGGATGGGGCAGTTACGCACACGTGTGAGGCACATTCGTACACATGCAAAAAATTATACAATAATTACTTTAACAAACTAAAAAGTTTATTGTACTTTAAAGTAAGGAACATTAAACGAAATATTTAGCACTTTTACATATTTTTCCTCAAAATTTAAGATTTTTTTTTACAAAAAGAAAACAGCTTCAGAAAATATTGAACATCTAAGTTTTTATGAGGAAAACAATTATAGTAATGAAGAGTATATTGCACATTGACATACTTCATATGATATAATTAGTTAGAAAAAGTTCAATCAATATTTTAACTGTCAGGTTTTATTCGAAAAGAAAAGTGAACAAACAGCTCGCTTATTAACACCTGAAACTGACGGTTGGGGAACTTTTAATATTATATTATCTTTTTGTATGAATGTTGAATCATTACTTACTGGGAAAATAAAAGGTTCGTCATTAATTTTTAAGTTTTTCATCGTTAAATTTAAATAAGCACAATTCAATTCCAAATTTTCTATTTGACAAAAATAACAAATTTTATTTTTAGTAGCGATTTCTACTGGAATAAAATCACTTAAGTCCAAGTCAATTGATATTAAACAATTATCAGGGACATTTATTTCTTCAATGTTTAAATCTGGGTCTAAATTCCTTAAAACTGAAGGCTTTCTTTAAGATGCTATTTTCTATTATCACCAAATTTTGAAACAATTTCAGTAAAAAAAATTAAACTTCAAGTTATTAAATATACTGCACTTATAAACATATAAATCACTATCATAATCAAAAATGGCAAATATGAGGCACATTCGCACAGTCCGAATCTGACCCACATCTTTTGGTGTACGAATGTGCCCCATCTACCAGTTCAAGCTTACCACGTCCCAACAAGATATTTATAATTAAAGCAGGGAAATAAAAGATTTCTAGAAACTTACTTTAGTAATGCCTCTACTGAATAAAATTCTGAATGTCCACTTGAGAGTTATTTTTAATTGATATTTTACTCCAACAAATGACAAGAGAATTTACTTTGCTGCTTCTAACGCTAGCAAATTTCTAGTACGTAAACAAACAAGTGGCTCAGGGCTTTGAAAATTCATGCAGGAGGTGGTAGTCATGCTTCCATCTACTGGTATTTTTTTCAGATTTTTAAATTAATAATTACTAGAAGAAATGCTGTCTGTCCGAATGTGCCCCATGTGCGAAATAGCCCCACTCTCCCCTACGTATTTACATTAATTCTTTTTCCGTTCAACACCAAGTAGTGTAGTTTTCCTCAAATTTTTATTCTTTTTACTATATGGTAATATGATAAATTTCAAAAGTTGAAATAATAGTTTGATAATTCAAAAGTCAGTATCACGTTTGTAAAAACTATAAAAATATACTTTATAATCAGAAAAATTAAAAATCTTCTCGCGACCCACCAAAAACTGACTGGCGACCCACCAGTGGGTCGCGACCCACAGTTTGAGAAACTCTGGCTTAGAGCATGTAATCAATTTCATGAGTAAGCAACAAAAAATCATTTGGCCTTCGAAGCTAGACCCAGATCAACTGTTTAGCTGGCAAGGATGCGAACATTTGGTCCACCTCGCAGCTACAATTGAGCAGACCTGGTCGGCACCCAGTGATATTTTTAACGCCTCTGAGAGCGTATTTCACACATTGAACATAGGAAATACGCTTTTAAAAACTAGACAGGCGTATTTTCACGCTTTGAATTTTTAATAAACGTTTTGCTTAAAAAATGCATGGCACCCCACCGAAATCAAAAAAATTTTCTACTCAAATTTGTAATAAATAAATATTTCATTTATAATGTTTGATGTAAAATAAATTCTTTTATTTATAATGTTTAATGTAAAATAATTTTTTTAATTTATAATCTACTAGCTGATTTGCCCGGCCTTGCACGGGTGGAGTGTATAGATTCCTTTTTTTAAGTTCTCCCAAGTTATATGTCCGATTTTTCTTATCACCAATCATCCCAGTGTCTCCGGTGCTTTTTTCATATACTCGTGTTCCCGGTAATTTTGATATCCCGGTTTTCCAAGCACCTTTTCATATCCCTGTGTTCCCGGTACCTTTTCATATCCCAGTGTTCCTGGTACCTATCAGATCCCGCTTTTCTCGATAATTTTCATATCCCGGTGTTCCCAATAATTTTCATCCCAGTATTCCCGGTGCCTTTTACTCATCTTAGTTCCAACTGTGTCCCGGTACTTTTTCATAACCCGGTGTTCCCGATAATTTTAATGTCCCGGTTTTCCCGATAATTATCATAACCCGGTGTTCCCGATAATTTTCATCCCAGTATTCCCTGTGCCTTTTTCTCATCCCAGTTGCATTTGTGATATCTCATTCCATCCCGATTTTTTGTCTATTAAACATTTAGTCTTCCTATGTGATAAAAACAATCCACTTGAAATCATCTCTGTCATTTGAAATCCAGTGTTTAAAATCGTAAACAGAATTTTCATAAAGTATTCCCGCTATCCTTTTAAGTTTCTGCAAAAATTATATTTCAAAATAAATAAATTTCAAAAATCCCTAGATAAAAAGTTATCAAGTAAGCCTGTCTTCTTATTAATAAAACCAACTTCTTTAAAAGATTCTCTGAAAAAGTAAAATCAGATTGCTATTGCTAGTTATAATAAAAATCTAGTGATTATATAGTCTAGTAAACCATGCCCTATGAAACAATGAAATTTTAGCTCTGTTTCCTTGGAAACTTTAAAATTCTTGCTATTCCATAAATATATTTAATTTTTAAGAAATTAAAATATTAAAGAAAGTAAATCAATTATTTTAATTTACTTCGGTTTTCTGATAGCTGTTATAATATTTAAATACAGATATTCACACTGTTTTTCTTAAATTTAATTGTAAATTATAAAATGTTTTGAAATAATATTTATTCAAGTGAGGCAAGACGACGCCTCAAGATAGAGAAGTAAACACTGCAATTTATGCATTTCAACAATGCACAATGTTATTTCAATGGGTAAAACGGAGTCGAAAAAGCGCCGAAAAACAGGGAAGGAGTCGTTCGATTTTAAAATCGTTTCTTAGTGTGCGTCTAATGGCTGAGAGGAAGGTCTCTGTCAAATTTCAAGCCTATCGGTCCGGCAGTTTTGGAGATTTCGTGATGAGTGTGTGTCAATGAATGAATGAATGAATGAATGAATGGTATTTGGATTTTATAGATATCTATACTAGCGGAAATAAAAATCCCAACACCAAGAAGGAAAGGAGATATCAAAGTCAAATTTATTTCTATGATTGCACATAGTATCAATGTGAATTGATTAAAAAATCAGCCTTCCTGAATGTTAGGGGGCCGAGAAAACCAGGGAGGAGTGTTGTCTCCATAGGTGTCCATTACCGCCGTCACACGTCATGGTATTGAGTGACAGGGGCTCTAAATGACTTTTGAGGGATTGGAGGACCATGTTGCCTCCTCAGGTAGTCCCAATTCATATGGTGCACCAGTGGACTTTGCATACCGGGCTAGGTTATTTTTCCTCATTGACCGGACTTGTTTTGTGGGTGTTGGTTCTAGAAAACGGGAAAGACGGGGTAAAAATGGAACCTAGAGGGTTAAGAAGAAAGCTTGGACATTGCATAAAACATGCGGTTGTGCATGTTTCTCTTGAATTTTGTCCCCAGGACAGGTCTGAAGGTAAGGACGGTCTACCGGCTGGAAAACCTCAATGACGCAGCTCTGGTTGGAAAAGTGCTGGTGAATCATACTCAGGAGTTGCAGAAATGGAATAAAATGCATCCCCACTCCGTTACCCTGCATCATCACTCCGTGGAACGATTTGAAAATCATCAGCTGAGTGAGTTATCTCCATTGTGTCTTCAAACTCACACCCAACCGCCGTGGTGCTCCAAACCGAAGCAGGATTCCGTCATAAACACAATGTCATGAAATTGGGATTTTCATTTCCTTATTTCGTGCACTATTGGAAACAGAAAGACCCATTTTCAGACCCTTGTTTATAGACAAAGATGTAAGAAGCTATGCGGACAAAGCGGACAATCCGCAATACTGCAAACGACATCCATCCCACTGCCGTTTGTCCTCAGTATGATCTACCGGTACTTTGGTCAACCAGAGCTGCTTCATTGAGGTTTTTTAGCCGGTAGATCATCCTTACTTTCAGACCTGTCCTGGGGACAAATTTCGAGAAAAAATTCACAACCACATGTTGTATGCAATGCCCAAGCTTTCTTCTTAACCCCCTGTGTTGCACTTTTACCCTGTCCTATCCGTTCGTAAGAACCAACGCTCACAAAACATGTCCAGAGAAAGAGGAGAAATCACCTAGCCCGGTATGCAACGTCCGCTGGTGCACCATATGAATTGGGACTACCTGAGGAGGCAACATGGTCCTCCAATCCTTCAAAAGTCATTTAGAGCCCCTGTCACTCAATACCATGACGTGTGACGGCGGTAATGGACACCTATGGAGACAACACTCCTCCCTGGTTTTCTCGGCCCCCTAACATCCAAGAAGGCTGATTTTTAAATCAATTCATATTGATACTATGTGCAGTCATAGAAATAAATTTGACTTTGATAGCTCCTTTCCTTCTTGGTGTTGGGATTTTTATTTCCGCTAGTGTATATAAAATCCAAATACCACTGACTGACTGACTGACTAACACTCATCACGAAATCTCCAAAACTGCCGGACCGATAGGCTTGAAATTCGACAGAGACCTTCCTCTCAGCCATTAGACGCGCACTAAAAAACGGATTTAAAATCGAACAATTCCTTCCCTGCTTTTCGGCGCTTTTTCGACTCCGTTTTACCCATTGAAATAGCATTGTGCATTGTTGAAATGCATAAATTGCAGTGTTTACTTCTCTATCTTGAGGCGTCGTCTTGCCTCACTTCATAAAATATAATTTGAAAACATTTTATAATTTACAATTAAATTAAAGAAAAACAGTGTGACTACTATCTGTATTTAAATATTATAACAGCTATCAGAAATCCGAAATAAATTGAAATAATTAATTAAGTTTATTTAAAATTTTAATTTTCTCAAAAATAAATATATTTATGGAATAGCAAGAATTGAAAAGTTTTCATGGAAACAGAGCTAAAATTGCATTGCTTCATAGCGAACATGGTTTACTAGCTAGACCATAATCACTAGATTTTTATTGTAACTGGCAATCAGTTTTTACTTTTTCAAAGTAGCTTTTAAAGAAGTTGGTTATATTAACAGGAAGACAGGCTTTTAATAGTTTTTTTACTTGATGACTTTTTATCTAGGTATTTTTGAAATTTATTTATTTTGATATAGAATTTTTGCAGAATTTTAAAAGGATAGCGGGAATACTTTATGAAAATCCGTTGAAGATTTTAAACACTGGATTTCAAATGACACATATTATTTAAATTGGATTGTTTTTATCACATTGAAAGGATAAAATGTTTAATAGACAAAAAACCGGGATGGAATGAGGTATCACAGTTGGAACTGAGATGAGAAAAAGGCATCGAGAATACCGGGAGGAAAATTATTGGGAACACCGGGATATGAAAAAGTACCGGAACATGAAAATTATCGGGAAAACCGGGATATAAAAATTATCCGGAACACCGAAATATGAAAAGGTGTCGGGAACACTGGGATAGGAAAAGGTACCGGAAACACCGGGATATGAAAAGGTACCGAGTACACCGGGATATGAAAAGGTATCGGAAATACCGGGATACAAAAAGGTACCAGGAACACCGGGATACAAAAAAGTACCGGGAACAGCGGGATATGAAAAGGTTCCAGGAAAACCGGGATACAAAAATTATCGGGACCACTGGGATATGAAAAAAGTACCGGGGACACCGGGGTGATTGGTGATACGAAAAATCGGACATACCTATAACTTGAGAGAACTTTAAAAAAGGAATAAATGCACTCCTCCCGTGCAAGGCCGGGCAAATCAGCTTGTGTTTAATATTTTCTACTTACATTTACAGATAGCTATAATGGGCAATACCAGCATATTTTGAAAACAGAAAAAATGCATTTTTCCAGTAAAGGAAATAGATCTAAATCCAAAAATCCACATGAAAAGTTTAAAAAAAATTTAGTTAATTAAATATTTAAAATTACAATCGCCAAGCCCTTTGTCTTTGTATAGGATAGAAGTACGTCACAATTGATTCGGCCAGACTTTAAAGTGAAACCCAACAATGACTTTGATTCGTTTAAACAATTAAAGAATTTAAATTGATGAAAACTTCCACGACCTGAAGAGTAATTTGTTCCATTTTCCGGGATGAATGGCCGTGTTTCTTCGAATTTATTTCCAGACGTTTCAATCTCTTCTTCGGAGAGCATCATTAGTGTTGAAAAGATCAACTACTAAAAATTTAAAGCTAAAAAACCAAATAATAAACAATTACAGCGTGAATGCTAAGAGTAAAAACATGGTATGATTATAAGATAGTAATAGCACTGTTGTTGCGATGGCTTTATCCGGCATTTCTTAAGAGTCGGGCATTAACGAATGGGGACCATATAGTACAGTTTGACAACACCGAAATCCTATAGTGACCACCAACCATCAATCCACAATAGTAAGAGAAGCAATAAAAATTTTCAAGCATACTAATTTCAATAGGAAAGAGGAGGGCGTTTCCATACCGAGCGTCTGGCACCCGGGTCTTAAGAAATGCCGGATAAAGTCATCGCAACAATAGTGCTATACTATCTTATAATCATACCACGTTTTTACTCATAGCATTCACGCTGTAATAAGGAACTTGCATGTGTCAGATTTTCATAAAAATTAAAGTATTCCGTTCCGTATGGTTTTTTGTATAGTAAAATGAAATACTGTCAATTTTTCAAAAAAGTGTACAAGTAATTAAATATTTTAATTTAAAAGTCGAGAAAAAACACGTGACTGAAAACGCGAAGTGTGTTTGCATGCACAGTGACGCAGAATTCCATCCGACCAAATTGCAATCAAAATTGAATTTCTATGTTTTAGTTGATGATTTCTTTTTTCTGAAGGGTCCAATATGAGTGTTTTAATAAATATTTACCTTCTAGACACTTCTGGTGACGGTCAGAAATCCAAGGAAAACATTTTAGGCGAAGTCCACGTAATGTGACGTCACTGTGCATGCAATTAAGCGTTTTCAGGCGCTTCAAAAAAGACGATTTTTGACATTTTTTTGCAATCGAAAAATTTCTCAATCGGCCTCAAATTTTGTGTAGTGGCTTATTTTTGCGTGAAGAATAGATTATAATAATAGAAAAACAATCATGCAAGTTCCTTATTGTTTATTATTTGGTTTTTAGCTTTAAATTTTTAGTAGTTGATCTTTTCGCCACTGATGATGCTCTCCGAAGAAGAGAGTGAAACGTGTGGAAATAAATTCCAAGAAACACGACCATCCATCTCGGAAAATGGAATAAATTAAAGAATTGTTTAAAATCAATGTACAGAGAAGTACGTCACATTTGAAAATTTGACGATTTAACGCCCTTTTTAAAGTCAAACTTTGAAATTACACAAAAAAATAAATAATCATCTTAATTAAAAAATTTTTGGGCGTATATTCCGTTCTAGGGTACCTCTATCGAATAAAAAAATAAAAATAAATGCTTGTATTGTCCATTGTTAAAAACCAAAATAGCATTGCATTCTCACTTTTTCAATTTCAGTTTGACCATTAAAAAAAGAGTTTTTATAAAAAATTTGCCTCCTAAAATATAGTTTATGCTATTTCCGGTATTTCACGCCTCCTAAAAAAGTCAAGGAGTATTTTTACTCCTCCAAAATATCCTAAGAATAACACTGTCTGCACCAAAAAATGTTTTCCTCCTAGGAATTGAACATGATTTCAGAAAGTATAACCCTAAGAACCCTCAGAAAGTATGTCTTTTTCCCTTAGGTAGTAGAAGCAGTTTCAAAAAGTATAACTCTGCCGTCATGACTCCCGCCAACGAGTATGGACCTTACGACTATTACTCCATAGTACACTACCCGACTATTTTTAGCGGTATAACTATTATGGAGGTCCTTAAAGAAGGTGTTGATATCGGAATAATCAACGATGAGTGGAAAAACATTAGCAGCATTGACAAAATGAAATTGAAGAAGTTTTACGAAGGTGAGAAATAACCACTTCTGTTGACTTTGGTAAATGAAGAATTCTCATGTGTATTAATTAATCAATGAGAGAATGACTGTCGAAGATATGTCGTTACCACCACGCCAGAAACACGAATCTGCATTCGAAAATTGGCTCCAACCTAGAGATAGTTGTCAGTCGCCAAGTGAGCAGTAATCAGTCCAAAGTGAGCAGCAATCGGCAACCCAATTGACATGGTTGGCGGCCAATTACATCTTGATGCCACCGCGCTTATGATAAGAGTTGCGCGTTTACGATATCAAAAAAAAAATCGAAATCATAAAATACTGGTGGTTCAAATCAGAGATTGTCTCATTTACTCATCTTCAATTTGATTGGTGTAAAAAATCACGTCGGCTTTCCAAGAAGAGTTTAATACTTGGTTTGAAGGGTTTGGTTTCGAATCCTTTAGGGAATGATCGCGCTTCAAGTATATTTCTATGAATTTTCAACTTTGTATTTTGTTTGCATTAAGTGAAGGATCGAAAATTTAAGAGTAAGGCGGTATTAACTTTTAAGACCACGACTTTGAATTATTGGAATCGAGAAATTAACTCTATTCATGGACTAGTCGAAAATACATCAGAAACACCGGCAAGAAGAAAACACACCAAAAGGTAAAATTTTTTTGGCGGGAAAGCAGTGTAGCCAAACAGCGCCAACCCAACCAGCTTCTAGGCTTTCGCCTGCATTTCAAAAAAGATTCGTGTTTCTGGCGTGGTGAAAAAATTATTGAGAACATCACATTGTGATGTTCTCAATAAAAATATACTTATAGCGCTAGTACAGAAAGGAATTTCAAAATTTTTTAATTTTCAAATAAAGTTTTCTATTCTTAAATCTATTCTTATATCTATTCCTTATTGTGCAACATTAGCATGAACTACTTTTGAAACCCTAAGGCTAAGCACGCACTTAAGTCTGTGTAATTAGAATCGGCGGTTGAAAATTCACGTGAATTCCCCAGTCTCCACACCTTTTCCCTGTGCATTGCCATGGTTTCCACCAGTCTTATTTTTTCCCACATCACGCCAAGCCCACAACCACCAGAGATGTCATTGAATCTAACTCGTGTTGTAGCATCCAATGAAATAATCGGAACACTTTTTTCGTTATGTAAGAAAAACTAATCATGGTAGAGGTACAAACTTTTAAACAAACTTTTTTTTAAGAGATCGTCGTTTGGTTTTTTTTAAATTCGAATTAGTTTTATAATTATTAAGATTCAAAGTTTCAATTTAATTTCACGCCTTGCCCTAACTGGCGTGCAAAAAGAAGCAAATCCGCTTACGTTTTCACCTTCGTTACCAAGGCGACGAAATTCAACTATCCAACCGCCTATTTGAATTACACCGACTATATAGAGACTCCCGTCACGGTGATTGGAACATGGATCTCTATGACGACATTCTTAGCAATCGGTTAAGTATCTTGTCGCCTAATGCGCGCGCTTTAGCTTCTGGCCCGAGTGAGAATTATTTATGTTACAGTCACCGAGACAAAAGTCTCCAGTGCGCGCCTAGCCTAATTGAACACAACAATGAAACCTTCTAATTAAACCCGTTTTGATTGTATTGGGATTGTGTGAATAAAATGAGGGTGTTATAAAAATGCTATTGAAAAAAAAAACACTGGTCGTCAAGGTCAAAATGCATCTGAAACAGTTGAAGCAGATTTTAATGTAAAATGACTCCCCTGAATCTAATTATGACCCTCGTTTTTCTCCATAAATAATATAATATTGATAATAATTTGACTCATATACAACTTTAGAAAAAAAAAATTTTTTTTGACTATACACTTATGTTATTACAAATCCCTTGAAAGTTTATTTTTTAGGCTTAATAATAATCTTAAAAATTAGTGATTAATAACCGTAACATAATTTGAACTTTTGAAATTAAAGAAATTCCATTAACAAAATAAAAATTAATATCAAATAAAGAAAAAAAACCCAATTTTTTCACATAATAGAAAATAATATGACTGGTAAGGGGTCGTCCATAAATTACGTGAGGTCAAAAAGGGGGAGGGGGGGGTCCAGCAAAATCTCACCTAATCTCACCTGGGGGGAGGGGGGAGTCAATTAAAATCTCATGTCAACTTTTAATTTAGAAAATACACGTTTTTTCTTTAAATTTTTTAGCAAAACTACCGGAAAAATGCAAAAATAAGTCAAAATTGTTTGAAAAAATCTCACGAGAGGCGGAGGGGGGGTCCAGCGAAATCTCACTAAATCTCACCAAGGGGGAGGGAGGGGTCCAAAATTTGGAAAAAACACCTCACGTAATTTATGGATGACCCCTAAAGGCGACAGTTGCAAAAAAATACTGGGTGTTCGGAAACACAGGGTACAAACTTTGAGGGGTTGTAGAGGGGACCTAGACAAGCATATTTCGAATAGGAATGGGGGGGTAACAGATGTCCCGTTAAAGAGCTAGAACCCCTAATGTAGAGCGAGGGTCTTCACAAAAGGCGGTTTTCCTAAGGCCCGTTATAAGAAGCAAAACATATAGAATGAAAAAATTATTGCATGAGGTACAGCATTATTTATTTCAACCATAAATTTGAACAAAATTGGTTTTAAAAATATCATTATACTAAGAGAAAAAATATTGCAAGTTTTAATAACTCATTCCACGAGTTAACAAGTGGTCCATTTTTGTTCACATTTATGGTGGAAGTAGTATGGATACTGTTGTACTTAATGCAATACTTTTGTTTCATTCTATTATGTTTTTTTTCGTAAAACGGGCCTTAAGAAAACCGCCTTTTGTAACTACCTTCGCACTACATTAGGGGTTCTAGTGACCCCCTTCCTATTCAAAATATACTTGTCTAGGTCTCTTCTACCACCCATCAAAGTTTGTTCACGGTGTTTCCGAAAACCCTGTGTGTGTATAAAAGGTCAATGTGGGTATAGTGGACACTGCACCAATAGTGTCCACATAGCTGATTAATTTTTAATAAAACGAGTTAGAGGCATCAAACAGCGTCAAAATTCTTAGACATAGTAGATTGTGCTATTAGGTAAGCTGGTAAATTACCACCGATACCATCACAGATCAACATGGGAAGGATATTTAAATATTTGAAAATAACAACATCGGCCGAGTGACTGAAATTTGATTTCGCTTATTGAATCGCGTAAGGAAACGGGTATTTTGGAAATGATTTTTTTGTTTTAATTACCACTTGATTGACTTTAGAATTTATCCTACTGCTATTATAATTGTGAATGTTTCTCTGTATGTTTGTTACTCTTTCACGCAAAAACTACTGAATGGATTTTAATGAAATTTTACAATTATGTAGCTCATACATCAGAATAACACATAGGCTATAATTTATAAAAAGAAAATCGGTCCTTCATTCTTTTTTCCCATTTTCCTTCTTTTTTCACTTATTTTTCCGTGTTTGAAAATCTGTTTTACCGGTCATGCAAGCCATTAATAGGAAACTTTAGTACCACAGTGTTGTAGTTACTAGACAATTTTATTACTATCTTTTCAATGAAATTTTGAAATTAAAGCAAAAAAATAGATAGAAAACCAATTTCGAAGCATAAAAAAATAAAAAATAATTATATGAAACAAAATCTACTTATTTTGTGTTTTATTTAATTTTTAGTATTAATACCAAAAACTTTGTTTCCGAGAGTTTTTGCACTCTTTTGGCTATGATTATTGATTTCAATATTTAACCCTCCGTCGGTCGCAATATTAAACTTACGTGTAAGGTCGCAATGTGCCAAAACGCACAATCGAAAAAATCGCAAATTTCTACCTTTTAATTTCAATAATATGGTCTTAAAAACAATAAAAGATGTTCATAGTGTTATTCAGACACAAAAAGTCTGATATTTGTTGTAA
Source organism: Tetragnatha versicolor (assembly GCA_024610705.1). NCBI lineage: Eukaryota > Metazoa > Arthropoda > Arachnida > Araneae > Tetragnathidae > Tetragnatha > Tetragnatha versicolor. The sequence continues at coordinate 65,431,855 of JANDEH010000004.1, read as the reverse complement.
ACAATTAAGAAAAAAATTTAAAATAGCACAAAATTAAGCTTACTTCAGCGGGATAAATAAATGCAATATTTTAGTCAAAAAAATATACTTAATGACGTGAAACCTGAGGGATATTAATTCTAAATTATTATTTTTGAACTCGATGTCCAGATAATAACCATTCAGAAACAAAACTTAAACAGGTAATTAATACTAGGTTGGGCAAATTGACCGCTGACAGTCCCTGTAGCTATTGTAAAATAACTCCAAAATACATTATTTTAGCTTTAAACTGACAACTTGCAGGTAGTAAACGTAGATTTGCATATTGCACAACATTTTTTTGGCGAGGTAAGCGTATAAGGTATGATTTTGTAGGAGTATGTTCAACCGCAATAAACCAAAAATATTTAGATAAATTGCTTAAATATTGAGGAAAATTTAACAATATTGATGCGTAAGAACTCGTAAAATTAATAAAAAAGCATCAGATATTACAAAAAATAATATTACGTAGTACCTTTACAGACGTTATACACGACCGAGCGCAAAGTATCAAATATAAAAAATAGTAAAATTATGATGAAAACCAAACTAAACAAAGTGCGCGAATTTAATGAATTGGTTGGCGCCATACATCCGGTAAAGATAGGAGACTAGCAAAAATTTCAGACTTCTACCCCCCATAATAACGGAAAGGCGAACGAAAATGTTTGAGGGAGGTGTGCGAAAAAGATCAGTTGCGACCGACGGAGGGTTTAAGGTGATTTTTTTTTTTGCGCGGGACGATGTGATTTAGTTTTGAAGCGAGATTTTGTTTTTTGGAAGTGTAGGAAAAGAGTATCTGCTAAGAATTATGCCGCGAAAGCCTAAGTCTATTGAATAAATGAGTCGTGTATGTCAAAATTTTGTTTTAAAGCATAACATATGCTAACAGTAAATATTAATTTGTTTTCATAATTATTTTAAGACGTAGCAACGCACGACGGGTACCGCTAGTATTTAGATAAAGAAGAGTATATAAAATGATACTCAATAAAATTTATTTGAAAATTTTGACTTAACGAGAATTTATGGGGGTGGCCACTATACTAAGGTACGTCGAACCGCACTTATTTCAGCGGACCAAATCGTAATGGCATACCTAGATTACAATGAGCGTTTGAGTAGGCTCAACATGTATACACTGGAGAGAAGAAGAAGGAGGGGGGATTTGATTCAGCTCTTCAAGTTCGTAAAGCAAGTGGATACAGAAGGTTTAGCCTTTAATAGGGATAACAGAACAAGGGGCCTTGGGTACAAATTGAATAAGACTCATTTCAATCGGGATTTAAGAAAATACTACTTTTTCAGTAGGGTAATAGATATATGGAACGCATTGCCAGAACATATAGTAAATTCGAAGGGGGTATATGAGTTTAAGCTAAAACTAGACAGTCAGTGGGAATGGGTGAATTAATAAAACATGGACCAGCCTTGTTGGGCTTCGAGCCTGTAGCTGGTCGACAATATTTGTATTTGTAATAGTGCGGAAAACTTGCCTACCCATAACAGTAACTCGTGTGTGAAATTTTAGCCCTATCAAATAATATCTTCTGTTCTGAACCTCGGCCTAAAGTTTTAAAGTTTTACCAAATATTAGCTATTTTGCAATATTTCTTATAGTTATGGGGGCGCAAGTTCAGAGGTGCGGATGCGCCAAGTTTTTAGCAGTAAACATGACTAATATGGTAACCCTAACTAATGTTAAAAGATTCATTTGGCTTCTAAATATGGCGCCAAATAGCCAAAATTCGCCAATCATCCGCACCTCTGAACTTGCGCCGTTATGGAGCTTTCTGATGCACAGATTTTTTTCATGAGATGTGGTAGGTGTCTAGAGGGATTATTCCGTGAACCCCATCCTTATTTCCACTTTTCCCCCTACGCGAGCGGGGGTTTTGTGGGCGAACGCGCTGCTGGTAATGTTGGCTTTCCCTCCAAACTCCAACGCTGCATCCGCCTTCGTAGCCCTTTTTGTGCATAACCTCACATAAACCTGAACACATAAACCTCACAGAACCTCACATAAACCAATTATTTTCATGAAAGTGACCCAGAACCCACCACTGAGCGGTATCTTTCCATCAGGTTCCATGTATTAATTATTATTTTTAATTTTTTTATTTACTTTAACTCCTATTTTACAAACACATTTTTTTACAATCTACTTTTCAGCAAACTGAAACTGCCAGTAGAAGGAAGATGGGAATGGGAATGTATTGCGTTTAAATAATTCAGATATCCAGTCAGATTTCATCTGCGGGGAACCTCTTTTCCTTTATTTATGATAAGATCCGACGAATACCTTCCTAACAGAGAACCTCTCGGTTTATAGCTAAAAAAAAATTCCGGAGAGTAATACTTATATTTCGGAGGGAATTTGAGTTAGTTTCAGTATTTACCTTTTTTAAACGAGTAAATATATCTTCATACTCCGCTTGATTACGCCCAAGGAGCCTCGCACGCCTTGTTGAAAGCTCTAGTAACTAACTGCAGTACCTTTTTCTTTGCTGAAATGGTGACTTTGAGCTTTCTAAATTTTCCCTGCCCTATGTCAGCCCCTCTCAGTTCCTAAGAACTGGTGGAACCGTAATCTAAGCATTTTTCTGATGCTATCATTTCAACATAATGTTTAGCTTTAAAAGCCTAAGCTGCGAAAGCCTGAAGTTACAACCAATGACAAGATTTCTGAAAGGCCCATTCCATAAAACTAATCAGATAAATTTTAGATACAATTCATTATTATTATCTGTTTAGAGGTAGCATAGCGTCCCCTTGTTTGCACTGAGTGTCTCGGTCCCTAAATGTGCATTGTCAGAAGACGTAAATCAGCAAACTTATTTTCATCGATTACTACTATATTCAGAAATTCCAACTTATCTCATCTAGCTCCAAGGGGTACCTCAACAGCCGATGGGGGTCTGGCTGTACGTTACTGTGTACGTCATACTATGGTTCAATGTTATACTTTAACTTTAAAAGTCTATAAAAGACGGTATGCGACATCTCTTTGATTCAGTATTGGAAAACATCTTGCTGGGCATGATGACTGATTACAAGATATGTTAGAGAAAACGCTCTACAAGATTAAGCAATTGGTTGTAAGTGTTCGCAGTTTAGGTTAGGCATATTAATGTTAAAATGATAGACTGTGAAAGTGCTCAAATAATGGTACCACCAGTTCTTAGGAACTGATAGATGGGCTAATATTGGACAGTAGGGATTCCGAAATATCGAAGTAACAGTCTCAGCGAAGAAAAAGGTTCTGCAGTTAGTTATCTAAAGCTTCCAGCAAGGTGTGGGAGGCCATGGGTGTAATCAAGGGGGATATGGGGATATATTTACTTGATTGAAAAAAATAACACTGAAATCAACTCAAACTCCCTCCGAGAAATGAATATAACTCTCCGGAATTGTTTTTAGCTATTAATAAACTTGGTATTAGGCTAGGGTTTAACTATATTTATTCGTTTGTTCATTTTTAAATGAAAAAAGTACGTTTTTAAAATTTAATTAATTTTTTAATTTTTTAAAATTTTTCATGAAATATCAAGAAAATTTTATGAAAAATTAAATTTAAAGCTATGATGTAATACTGAAATAACACTCCTATGAATAATTTATAAATAAAATATTTTAATTATAGTTAAAACATATGTTTTATGACTTTGAAAGTTTTTACTCTGCATTTTTAATTATTGAAATTTACTAAATAGGCTAAGTAAAGGCTTAAAATTATTTTTAAAGGCATCAAAATATTTCTAATATGTTTCTAGATAAAACTATCAGTGTGCATTGCATTGCATGCAAAATCAATTGGTAAAAAATATATTTTTTGTTTTTTATTGCATAAAAATCGAAAAAATACTGGTTGAAAAAAAGAAAAAGAAAAGAAAAAAATCAGTTAAAAGCTGTAAAAGAGGAATAAATTTTAGTATAAATAAGTAAAGAAGGTATTTCAGATCTTTCCACCCAAAAATATAACTATTTTTACAAGAATTAAAAAACTTTGGAATATACCGATCTCCTTCATTTTTTACCCTAATCTGCCCATGGTAGCATATATGCTACCAACCAGAAATCCACAAAATTTTAACAAAATCCAAACTTTTTTGGCATTTTTATTTTATTTGGACCCAAACTACATGACTTAGGCAAAAAAATAATTTTTTCCATAGTAATTTTTTGTCGTGGGCATTAGAGGGTTAAGAATTGAACCCTATATCAATTTGCTTGTTCAACAAAAGAAAATTTATCCATCTCATTAATTTGAATTATTTCTATCTTTATGGAATGCAAACTAAATAAATCGAAACTTTTACAAATTAAAATTAAACATGTATACCTATACATATCTAATCAAATATTTTTTAAATTATGGTAAAAAGGAATTAATTTATTTAAAAAAAAACTACATAATGTAAACATTTATTTCAATTTGTTGAAAAATTATTGTATGTGCGGCCCAGCAAATTTTTTTTGTTGCAATGTGGCCCTCAAACGGTCATAGTTTAGACACCCATGGTTTACATGAATACGGTCATTGTTCCACAACTGCAATATTTATTATTAGACTTGGTATTTTTTAATTTGAAATGATTTCACCACTCCTCATGCTCCACATGGCTTACTCCACGTGAGGCTTACAGATGTAGGTGGCTAAGTAAAAAATACAATTAAAAAAAGAAACAGAGCAAATTTAAAAGCCTTAACTATAAACAAAATTTCGCAAAACAATTAATTTTTCGAAACACTTCACAATGACAAAACAGGTGGCCAAAAGAAAAACCAAATATCTCCACTCTTCATTCCATCTTTCTCTTTGTTCAAAATATGAACTACAATAAAATATAATATGCTCTACGGCAGAGTTTCCCAAACTTTTTCGGTCCAGGCCCCACCAAAGCCTTTCTAAATTTTCTATGCCCCCCGGTCTCAGTGGCTTATATAGAAATATATTTTGAGAGGGAGCCAAAATTTTGTCTTAGCCTCTCCTTCCTATGTTTATTTAATTAGTCTAATAAAGCTTTTCAGAACATTTTTAGGTAGAATTTGCATGCTAAAGAACTAAACCAAGTTAGGAGTTATTACATTCTAAATACTAAGGGGGGTCTGGGGGTTCTCCCCCACCAAATTTTCAAAAATTTGACTCTAAGAAGCAGGTTTTTAACTAGTTTGGTACCCCTAGTTGGGAAATTTTGGTTTTAAATTGTTAGGCAAGATTTGCATTTTGATGAACCTAGTGTAAAAAAGTTTCAAATACGTATAAGCGTTCTAAAAACAAAGATATCTTGGGTCATTCCTCAGGAAAGGTTTGGAAATTAGACTCTAAAAACAGGGTTTCAACCTGGTTTTGATAATACTGGTCCAGATTTCAGACATACCTTCTCAGATAGAATAATAGGATCAGATTTTGATAAACTTCTTTTTTAAAAAGGTTTTTTTTTAATTTTCCCCCTGGATTAGGCCCACCTGGGGGCAATTTGGTTGAAAATTTTCAAATTGCCCTCCAAGAAAATGATATTGCCCTCCGGTGGGGCGTGCGCCCCACGTTGGGAAACACTGCTCTACGGTTTCAATATCCTGACCACAAGAACTAAGATTTCTATTTACTAAATTAAATCTAAACAAATGGCTATTATATATTGAAATTACCAAGGACTTGGTGTATTTGTTTCAATCCTTTATAAGCCTTCGTTCCTCAAATGAACCATAGATTTAAGTACCCCCTCTCTGCTTCCCAAATGTCAGAAAATAAATTACATGTTCTACTAGCGCGTAATCCGGTGCGTTACAGACGGGCTTCGCCAATCCAAATATGTAGCGCTGTGCGCTAGGCCAGAGGTTACCCGGATAATATGCCGGTAAGAATGAGAAATGTGGCCGCGGTGGTGTAGTGGTCAGCGTGTCTGGCTACGAGCATTACCGACCCAGGTTCGATGCCGTGCGGCTTCTCCTTGGGTAGCTGGTCATGGGTCAACTCAACCCTTCATCCCTCCGGGGTCGATAAATGAGGACCAAGCTCGCTTGGGGAATCAACTGGGGGTCCAGCGTCGGGCTAGCCACTCGGCCTGGACACACGCTAGTAATTAGCACCCCAGGCCCAAAGGCTACAGAAACGGAGATGGGCACCGCCTGATGGGCCACTAGGCCCGGGCAGACTTTGATTTGATTTTGAAGAATGAGAAATAGCTAAAGGAGCAATTTTTACGCTTATAAATTAATTTAAAATATTTTCAGATGATTCAACAATAATCAAATGCCAGTCTGATGTGAGTACAATTATTTCTTTCATACAGTGTGTTTCAGAAAGTGTTTCATAACTTCTAAGGGGGGTAGTAGACACGTAGACGAGTCAGAAAACATAGAGGATATGGGAGTCCCAGACCAAATCCCAGGGAGTTAAAAATGGAGCGACAGCCCAAAAAATTATTGAAAAATTCCATTTGTAGAAGAGCTACTATTGGTAAAAATTCAATTTTGGTCTCAAATTTTGTGGTTTAATATGATCTTTAAAATTATTCTAAAAGTTTTCACTTTAAAATTTGTATCATTATGAAAATTTAAAAAACCACAAAAAAATGTGAAAACTCTGCCAAAATCTTATTTTGTATTTCGAAATCCTTTCTTTTAATTTGATAAACTGAAAGATCATAGTGAACTTCAAATCAAACAACTCATTCCTTCGGCGCTTTTTCGACTCCGTTACATTGAAATATCATTGTGCATGGTTGAAATGCATAAATTACAGGGTTTACTTCTCCATCTTAAGGTGACGTCTTGCCTCACTTCCAACCATTTAACAATTTACAACGGAATTGATGAGAAACAGTGTTAATTTAAAAATTGATAAAAACTTCCGCGAATGAAGAGTAACAACTATGTATTCCATTTTCTGGGATGGATGGCCGTGTTGGTTGGAATTTAGCTCCAGACATTTACCCTCTTCTTCGGTGGTGAAAAGATCAACTGCTGTAAAAATTGAAAAATAAACAACAAACAAACAATTACAAACTTAATTAAAAGAAACAAACCTGAAGCATTCACGTAGTAATTGTTTGTTTGATATTTATTTTTAAATTTTTAGAAGGTGATATTTTCGACACATAGGCTGCCCTCCGAAGAAGAGGGTAAACGTCTGGAGCTAAATTCCAACCAACACGGCCATCCATCCCAGAAAATGGAATACATAGTGTAAATTTCTGTCTAAAAATTATGACGGCGATCAGAAACTAAAATAAATTCAAATTATAAATTTGTAAACTTAGTTTACACTTGTTTAAGATTTTATTGTTCTCGAAAATCAAAAAAATTATGAAGATCAAGAATTAAATAGTTTCCATGGAAAAGCTGAAATTTAATGTTTAAAAGTGCTTAGATTAATCCCGTTCGGATGATCAAGAAACGTGTTTAAAGGACGACGGGGATGATAAATTACAGCTATTCTAGAAAAAAAAGGCATATACAGGGTGCGTAAAAGTCTGGGTAAACTTTAAAAATTAATAATAAAAAAACTAAAGGAGATAAAAATGTGCCGTCTTCTGCCATCTTCTCAATAGGCAGGCGGATTTTTTGTCACCAAATTTTGAAAAATCGTAGTTCTCTGACTTCTGGGAAGATGGCAGCACTATTTTTGGGGATTTCAACAGCCAAGTTCCCTCTTCTATTTCGTGTAGGGAAACGATTGAATCGATTTCAGAATCGAATGAAACTCAACTTTTCGTAATCTAATCGCCAATTCCGGTTTTGAGGCATGTTAATCTTTAAACATTTAATTAGAATGCAAAAGGATATTTTATGATCCTGTCTCATTTAATCTTTTCAACGCAGTTTCGAGCGAATTACGTCAAATTTGAATCTTTTGTTTGAATCGAAATTTGAATCGAAGAAAGAGGTCAATCGAATGGCAAATCGAAATTAGGAATTTTTCGATTTCTTTATTTCTTTAGATATTTAAAGTTATTTTATGAAGTTTTCAATCAATCAAAGATCATAATCAGGGTCAGGTTAATCTTAACTCCTTTTTTGTGTTTGCATTTGATTTATTTGTTAGAACTATTGGAGAATTTCAGTTTAGATCATTAGTTAGAAGGAATCATTCAAATGACAAGTGTTAAATTGTCGTTTTGAGGACTTTTCACACTTCCGAGTTCCTATGCGATGAGATTTCTCGGTGAGGATCACTAAGATTAACATTGGGAAGTGAAACAGTGCAAATTAGTCACTAAAGCTACCAATGACAGAGAAACACTAATCAATATTTTTTAAATTTTCAGTTTCTGTTTGCTTGAATATGATCGGAGAGGGAACAGAGGGGCAATATATGTTTTTAAGTATAAAAAAAATATTCCAAAACTACTACTAGCTGAATTTTTCATCGCATGACGTATTGATCGTTGCGTAAAGCACTATGTATCATATCTTCCTCGGCACCCAGATCGTTTATAGATTTAGTTGGTAGGTGGAACCTGGGGGGGGCACAGTGGAAACCTTGAGGGGGCATTACCCCATGACTCCCCTGAATCTGCCCATGACATAGATCCAACCTTGGTTATGAGAGGGGAAACTTTTTAATCTACAAGAGGAGAAATTAATAGGTAGGGTGGGTTGGGGTAAAGTGGGTCTTGGGGTAAAATACGTCAGTTTTAATCAACTCGATATAAATCAAATTTAAATTGAATAATTTTCACTAATTTTTTTTGTTTTATAATCTTTAATCTGTTGGCAATATTTTTCGACTGTCAAAAATTAAGATTTATGAATTTGAGGACTGAAAAAATATTTAATTTGAACCGTAAATGATGTCATCGAAAACACAGGGTTTACTCACTTCCAAAATATCTATATATTGCAATAAATTACAGCAGACTTTTGTAATAGTTTTCCATAAAAGAAAGTCTGGCAGACATTTCAAGCCAATCAGCTTAGAAAAATATAAAATATTTTATTTTTTATAACGATATTTTGTGCTTGGGGTAAAATGGGTCATAGTTAGGAGGCCTTCTGTATTAAGTAAAACAAAGTTTTTTAACTTATTTCCCTCAAATATACATTGAACTGTCCTACAAGTTTATTTTTTTATCCAAACGAAGTATTTTAATTGCTAAATTTGAACAATGTTCATTAACTTCGGACTTTTACAATTTCGTTAAGGGGTCGTCCATAAATTACGTGAGGTCAAAAAGGGGGAGGAGGGGTCCAGCAAAATCTCACCTAATCTCACCTGGGGGGAGGGGGGAGTCCATTAAAATCTCACGTCAACTTTGAATTTAGAAAATACACGTTTTTTCTTTAAATTTTTTAGCAAAACTACTGGAAAAATGCGAAAATTTGTCAAAAAGTGATTGAAAAAATCTCACGAGAGGGGGAGGGGGGGTCCAGCGAAATCTTACTAAATCTCACCATGGGGGAGGGAGGGGTCCAGAATTTGGAAAAAACACCTCACGTAATTTATGGATGGCCCCTAAAGTGCAACTTAAAACAAATTTTTTCAGATAAAAACGGCTTAGCCGATTGCCTTTTTTCTCATGTTCATGTATATTTAGTAATAAATATATTTTTGACATCTTTTTGCAATGATACCTATTTTACCCCACATTGGGGTAAAATAGGTCATTACTTTTGATGCTAAGTTTAACCAACTTATAACTAAAAATATTTGATAAAATTAGATGAAAATGTTCTGAAGGATTGTAATGTCAAGATCCAATTGAAAGAAATCATTAAAAAGTAATAGTTTTGATGAAATAAAACTATTGAAAGTATATTGAAAGTATTGAAAGTATTGAAACTATTGAAACTGTGAAAGTACCTCAAAATTGACCCATTTTACCACAACCCACCCTATCTTTTATCTCGTGTAACGAGTTCACAGAGTATGGGAGATAGAGATTGGAATGATCACACTCCTTATAAACAAATGACAGATAAAAAATTTCTGAGAAATAATAAATACAACAGATTCTACAAATAATAGGCAAACTTTTTAAAGTTTTCTGGGGAAGGGACACCATCCCCCCTACCTCGTTACCACATTACCCACTAATTACAATTTTAATTATACCAAGACTCAAATCATTCCTGTATGTGTTCTAAAAACCTACTTTATTTATTTAATCATATACGACTTCTGTATTATTTTTTAATCCCTTTCTCCAAAACAGTATATTTTGGCCAAAAGAATACCCAACTCTGAACCGTTTCTATGGAAACACCACTGATTGCCCCTATGATCCTCTGATCATTTTCACTCGCAAATATAAATTTCATCTTTGTATTACTTTATTTCATTTTACCTTTTCCTGAAAGATATAGGATCCGCATCTAAAACCCTTCGTAAAATGTGATCATGTTCAATGGATATTAAACCTTTATAGAATAACTCAAAAATAACTATAAAAAATTGGAATATTTCTAAGATTCAATTCGATTGATCACTCTCTTCTGAACAGAAAAAATAAAAAGAGTCGGCGATAAAGATCTATTGACTTTGTTTGCGATCGAACTAAATTCATCCGTATTTGCGTTGAAAAGATAAAATGTTTATGAGAGACAGGATCATAAGATATCATTTTGCATTCTAATTAATTGTTTAAAAGATTAACATGCCTCAGAACCGGAATTGGCGATTAGATTACGAAAGGTTGAGTTTCATTCGATTCTGAAATCGATTCAATCGCAATATTCGATACTTCCCTACACGAAATAGAAGAGGGAATTTGGCTGTTGAAATCCCCAAAAATCGTGCTGCCATCTTCCCAGAGGTCATGGAACTACGATTTTCCAAAATTTGGTGACAAAAAATCTGCCTGCCTTGTGAGAAGGTAGCAGAAGACGGCACATTTTTATCTCCATCAGTTTTTTTATTATTAATTTTAAAGGTTTACCCAGACTTTTGACGCACCCGTATACAGGTTGTTTCAGAGTGTTTCATAACTTCTAGGGGGGATAGTAGACACCTAGACGAGTCAGAATCATATAGGATTTGGGGGTTCCAGACCAAATCCAAGGGAGTTAAAAATGGAGCGACACCCCCAAAAAATATTGAAAAATTCATTTTGAAGAACTATTATTGGTAAAAATTTAATTATGGTCTCAAAAATTGTGGTTTGATAAGATCATTAAAATTATCTCAAAAGTATCTAAAATATTTTTATCTAAAATGTTTTTTATGAAAAAAGTTAAAAAACCAAAACAAAATGTGAAAACTCAGCCAAAACCTTATTTTGTGTTTCGAAATCCTTTCTTTTGATTTGATAATCTGAAAGATCATAGTTTTAATTTCAAAGTTTCACGTAAATACAATCAATATTAGACGCTTGAGATCCTGTTAAAGTTTATGTTTTGAGTGAGCAAACAATTTTCTATAGCTGTTTCCTGAACAGCTATTTGCGCAAGCAAAAAACCAACTTGAACAGGATCTCAAGCGTTAATATTGATTGGATGTACGTGAAACTTTGAACTTAAAACTATGATATTTCGAAATACAAAATAATGTTTTGGCAGAGTTTTCACATGTTTTGTGGTTTTTTAACTTTTTAAAAAAATTTAATAAAATTTTTAAATAAAAAATTTAAAATGAAAACTTTTGAGATAATTTTAAAGATCTTATTAAACCACAATTTTTGAGACAAAATGCTCCAATAGAAGCATTCCACGACCAGTTATTTTCTTGTAACTGTTAACTACTGCTGTAGGTCAAACCGTCTGTTGCTAAGGCCGTTGCGAGGTCCAAGTCATGTGATTGCCAATGCTTTATTAGTTACACTCTTTAATATTTATCTTTTAATATTTATAATTCAAAATTAAATTCTTTTTTTCCAGGGTAGTAATATGGTAAAGTCACCTCGTAGATGGCCCGGTGGGATAGTGCCTTACGATATTTTTGGCAGATTCTGTAAGAAAATATTGTTTTATAAGTACTCTATGTTTTATAAATTATGATTAAGGTACTTGCACTTAATATGGACAGGGCTCTCAATATAGACACCCTTAACATCTTAAAAAGTAAGAAACTTGTTCAAGAGTTGGCATTCTTGAAGAAAAGCAGTTTAAAAGATAATTTAGTCTGGAAAGTGCAAAAAAGCACGCTGTTCACCATTTTGAAGGATATTTGTGTTTTCATGGTGTGCTGATCGTAATTACAGGTTAAGTTGAAATTATTATTAGATATGGTAAAATTACTTTAAATTTTATAATGTGGAGTGTTCCCACCCCCCTAAAATATGCCAATAGGCTAAAAAATGAGATTGGCCAATCCGATAATATTAACCCGTGCCTCATTGAGATTAAAAACCAGAAAAACAGCGATTTTTAACAAAAGTTGGTAGTTTTCGCCCCATAAAACTAGAACCGCTTGTCCCAGAAACCCGGTTAGGGTGTCAATCAATAGGTAATTTTATACACTTTAACTTTGATATAGTCATTTAATTTACTCCAACGGATAGGGCGCTATTTAGCATTTTCATAGAGAAGGTCCTCGAAAGCTAATTTCATTGCAAGAACCCTAGAACATTACGAAGTCACAAAAAACTATCTTTCCTGTCTTTCCCTATTCATTTTGGCTCCAATAGATAGTGTATAAGTTTTTAGACCCCCTAAGAGAATTCTAGGGTATAATTTCAACCCCCTAGGTTTCTGAAAAAAGAGAAAAATATACTATATATTATTTACAAAATTTTTGACTGTTAATGTGTTAAAGTTGGTTCAAATACATTATAACCTTTTACCTGCCGATGTTCCCAAATGGGAACATAATTTTAAAGAATTTTTTTACCACTTAATTTTTCATGCAGGAATTCGATACTTGGTAGAAGGAACTCTAAGACATGAAGTTATTTTACATGTAAAAGTTTTTCACGTGGAATTTAATCCTTTTTGTAGAATTTACATCAAAGTTAGAGATTTTTGGCTCTTCCAAAAGTTGCACAAGTTTCAACTTGTAAAAAATTTAAATAAATTGAGTTTTAAATAATTTTGCTGTGTTTTGGTAGCTTAAGTACACATCTTCCCATTTGGCTTGACGTAATAGCTTTACATTTTAATTTTGGGGAGTAATTACGAAAACAACGTAGTATATGTTCCCAAATGGGAACATCGGCGTTTGGGGTACAGTATTTGAGGGGATTTTCATAACATGCAAAAATTCAAGTTATTTCCTATTTTCTTTAATTTTTTAAACTTTTTTTGTCTCAAAGGATTAAAACAGGTTAAGAATGATGTTTTAAATTCAAAAATGTGATTTTTATTTTTTCACCTGATTTATGGAGAAAAAAATTCTAAATCTTCATAGCAGATTCTTAAACTTGTATATTTTTCTACCTCCCCAATCGATTAATTTTCAGTTATTATTAGGGCTAGGATTTATATGTAATTACATATTTGTTCAGGAATCTGATATTAAAGTGTGCTCTTGAATTCTATACATTTTAGAAGATTTTGAATCGATTAAGACCATGTTTATTTTACATATTTATCAGTTTTCAAGTTTTTCCAAAAAGAATTAAGCGGTTGACCGATTTTCAAATTAAAGTATTCCATAAAATTAAATACGCATTCAAATTATAGTTCAAATTAGTGCACCCAAAGCTGAATTTAACTTTTAAAAGGTTGTGAAGTCGGGATTTTCAGGTGAAACGTGTCAGGCGCGCCGAGAAGGGAAGTGGACACATGGTTTTCGTTTTTTTTCTCGCGACAAGACAGCAAAATAACATGAGATGTCTGCAAATAGCGAAAACCGCCCTTTCCTACTACTGTGTGCTTGCGTAATATTTGAAAAGCCCCTTTGAAAAAGTTACTTAACATTTTCTTTTTTAATTACATATTTGGCATTTTTAATACATATTTTGCTAAAATAAACACATATTATATGTACATATTTTGGATTTTTAATTACATATAAATCACGGCCCTAGTTATTATCAATAGGGGTTATGCAAAGAGCATATTTTGAGTGCTTCTGAAGATTTGCGTATATATTTTTGTTCAAGTACTTTTTTTACATAAAAATTTTAGGAATAAAATCGAAGAATTTTGAAAATAAGGAAAATTGCGTACATCTAAAAACACTCTTCTAACGTAAGTTGGATGTAAGATATATATGGTTCAGTTTGGAATCTTCCATGAGAAACACGGGTTTAATGAATCAATGGAGATAATTATGATTATCACTTTTGAAAGCTAATTAGATTTGAATGCAATTAGTGAATTTTATGCTAGATATCCCTATAGAACCGTATTTAAAACTAATTTTTCTCACAGAAACGTAACTGTTTAGCTTTGAAGAGCATGGGAACACTCTTATGTATTTTTACACCAAAATATTACCCATAGTGCAAGAAAAATTTACGGAAAAGCTTCGCGAACGTAATAAACATGTCAATTTTTTCTTATGAAAATCTATAAAAATGTTACTTAATCGTCCAAGTATGGATAATAAAACGAAAAAACCGTCCACAATCATAAAAATGTTAATAATTATTAAGTAGAAACATATTTAGAGCATTTTATTTGAATTGATTGTAAAATATGTGCCTTTTGGAAATCCCCCTAAAAAACTTCACCCCAAACGCCGATGTTCCCAAATGGGAACATCCTCAAAATCATACTTAGGATTTTTTTCCGACAAAAAATGAGAATGGTTTTAGTAATGATAAAGCAAGCCATTTAAGCCAAAAACCAGAACCTTTAATTCGAAATTTGAATTACGGCGTTTAAAACGTTAAATGTTTAATTAGGTAAAAGATCAATGATAAAGGGGATTAACCTTTCTTTATAACCCCTATAATCTTAGCAAAAGAAGCACAACTGTGAAAGGTTTTGCTAAAACCCATTAATACCCATTCAAGTGATAAAAATAGCTAAATTACAAATTTTTTCATAAAAACATCTAGAAAAATATCATTTGGTGTTAAAAATTATATTTGAGGTTATTTATATGGGGTGTTTTAAAATTATAATAATTGCGCCCTTCTGGACTCTAATTTTTAAAAAAGCTTTTCTACCAAAGTTACTCACTTCCAGCTAATTAAACTGAAAGTATGATCTTAGAAAAATGCATAAATCAATTTATTTGTAATATATACTTCAGTTTTCATTTGCCTATCGTTCCAGAAAATTCACTTTTAAATGCATAACATAATTTAGTATATAAAATATTATGAAAAGTTTTCTTTCTGTACATCACACATGTTTTCATATTTCTACTTAAATGCGTAGTGTGAATAAAGAAAATTAACTTTCTTTAAAAAAAAGTAATTTTCAAAAAAATAGTCTCAAAATTGTTTGATAATTAAACTAAGCAGGGATAGATCCAGTTTTTATATTTTGGGGCCCATTTCATTATTTTTTGTGAAAAATGAAATGTTTTTTATGAAAAAGAAATTGTTTTTGTGAAAACTTGAAGTAATATTGACTCACAAACCAAGAAAATAATTAAAATTTCAAATATTTTGTGAATTTTTTCTTGCAAATTATCACTAAAGCTAATTTAATTTTCATGAAAGGGGCGTTTTTATGAATTTATTTCTGTGAAAGAGCAGATTTTAAGGGTGAATTTTTGTGAAGGGGCAGTAAAAGGGCCCCAATTTTTGTCTGCATCAATCCCTGCTAAGCTTATTCATTTTTACTATTAGGAGAATAACTTAGATGTTACTTACAGTAATCCAGTGGAAGCGTAAAAGTGATATACTGTTGGATTTTCTAAACCATAGTATTTTTCAGAGAAATTTTGTGTCCGATTAATTCGATATAGATCATAGATTCGATATAGATCATAATTCGATATAGATATAGATTTTTCTGCTGCGAGTTCACCCCAGCAAAATCTTTTAACAGCAGAAATAAGATTTTTTTTTAAGACACAAACTCTTAAGTATGAAGTACTGCACCTAGTCGAATATTATCTTTATTTTCGAATTAGTTTTAGAGTAATTAAATTTTTAAGTTTCGAAATTTTTGACACTATTTTTCGGTATTAAAACCATTTATATTGAGCTGAGCGGAAAAGGGGGTTGTCAGATGAAACAAGAGAGCTCTGCTCGCTAAGATTGAAAAGCAATCTGAAAAGAACAGCGAAGCAGTTCCGGGGGCTTGAGAGCGATTTGAGCGAAGAGCGCTTGAGAGCGAAACACAGGAAGTATCATCATAAAAATTTCATTGAGAATTATTGGAAATATAAAAACAAAGAAGATAAAACTAATATACAGGGTGTTTCAAAATTGCGTTGCACGGCTTTTATTCGGAACCAACGCCTCCTAGGGTCACGGAAGTAAGGTCTACCACTAGGTAAGGGAGCCAGGAGAATCCATTGAGATGACTTACAGCGCCCCTAGCGGCGAAATTAAAAAGATAAAAAAATTAATTTAAAAATTAAAGGAGATAGAGCAAAAACCTCAGTAAGAGTATTGTTGCCAACGTCAAGAAGAACTCACTGAAAAAAATTTGATCAAAATATCTTGAATATTCACGGAGATATTAGCATGTGAAAATAGCACTTTTTCAGGGGTCAAAAAATAAAAAGTTCACATATTTCCAAATTTTTCAGTGTTATTGGGTAGTTTTATGTTTTTTTAGTTGAAAGAAACCAAAATTAAATAAAAAAATAAAAAACATTTGCAAATATGCCAACGTTTTACTTTTTGACCCTTGAAAAAGTGCTATTTTCACATGCTAATATCTCCGCGAATATTCAAGATATTTTGATCAAATTTTTTTCAGTGAGTTTTTCTTGATGTTGGCAACAATACTCTTACTGAGGTTTTTGCTCTATCTCCTTTAGTTTTGAAATTAATTTTTTAAACTTTTTAATTTCCCCGCTAGGGGCGCTGTCAGTAATCTCAATGAATTCTCCGGGCTCACTTACCTAGGGGTAGACCTTACGTCCATTACCCTAGGAGGCGTTGGTTCCGAATAAAAGACGTGCAACGCAATTTTTAAACACCCTGTATGTATAATTTTCAAAGAAATTGAAGGATACCAACATCGTTTTTAAAAGATTTTTTATTTAAAAAATCAAATAAGTAAATTGTTTTCATGGACATAGTCAAACTTTATATCAAATTAAAGCTTGTAAAATTATCCTTAAAACAATGGGTGATAAATTTTTAAGTGCGAAAAATTGCATATCCTTCCTTCTTTCAAAAATTTTTAGTAAAAAAATTACATATTAAGTTGAATAATAAAAACATTTTGGGCTTTTTGGGCAACATTTTTGCACGGCTTTTATTCGGAACCAGCCCCTCCTAGGGTCATGGAAATAAGGTCTACCCCTAGGTAAGTGACCCTGAAGAATCCATTTAGATGACTTACAGCGCCCCTAGCGGCGAAATTAAAAAGTTAAAAAAATTAATTTAAAAACTAAAGGAGATAGAGCAAAAACCTCAATAAGAGTATTGTTGCCAACGTCAAGAAGAACTCATTGAAAAAAATTTGATCAAAATATCTTGAATATTCGTGGAGATATTAGCACGTGAAAATAGCACTTTTTCAGGGGTCAAGAAGTAAAAAGTTCGCATATTTGCACATTTTTTGGATTTTTTTTAATAAATTTTGTGTTCTTTCAACTAAAAAAATTCAAAACTACACAATTTCACTGAAAAATTTGCAAATATGCGAACTTTTTACTTTTTGACCCCTGAAAAAGTTCTATTTTCACATGCTAATATCTCCGCGAATATTCAAGATATTTTGATCAAATTTTTTTCAGTGAGTTTTTCTTGACATTGGCAACAATACTCTTACTGAGGTTTTTGCTCTATCTCTTTTAGTTTTTAAATTAATTTTTTTAACTTTTTAATTTCGCCGCTAGGGGCGCTGTAAGTCATCTCAATGAATTCTCCAGGGTCACTTACCTAGGGGTAGACCTTACTTCCATGACCCTAGGAGGGGCTGGTTCCGAATAAAAGCCGTGCAACGCAATTTTGAAACACCCTGTATAATATATCTTCAATAGTAGAGAAGATATTTTTAGCATGTGAATATAGTACTTTTATATGCCTCAAAAATTAAAGGGAGTTTGGATTTTAATAGTTTTATTTGCGTTTTATTGGGGAATCGGTACATTTGATACCTTCAAAAACTTGATTTTGAGATTTTGAATGTTTCAGATTCTAAGTTTCATGACCTTTTCAACGATGCCTTATTTATTTAAAAATTAAAAGTAGAAGTGTATTGAATTGTCTTTTAAAAACACGAGAACTCTATTTCATCTGTGAAGGTTTTAACGTTTTCCCCTCCTAGGGTCATGGAAGAATTTAACGTTTTTCTCAAACTGAACTTTTTAAAGCTGCGTGTACCTTTTTCTCGGCATCTACTGTATGAATTGAGCACCATATACAGGGTGTATCTGAAATGGTGCAACAAACTTTCAGGGATGATAGTACTCATCAAGACAAACAAGAATCGGTATAGAAAGGGGGTCGCAAACCAAATCCCAGGGAGTTTTAACAGGGAACACATTTTACTTCCATGACCTTTGGAGACGCGTTGGTTCCAAATAAAAGCCTTGAAACGGACTTTTGTAACACCCTGTATAAAAAGGGACTACTAAAGACTATACCGTTCTAATAGTTTCTAATGTCTAATAGTTTCTGAGAAAAAGGTACATAAAGTTCGTAAATTTAACATTGTCGGTATAAAAGGTACCGACTCCTTTTAAGGTATCCGCCTACCTTTGAGACCATTTTTTTTAAATACTTGATTTACAAATTTTATTTTTTAATTTTTATATTAAATGTACATCAAAACCTTGATCAATGCTAAAAAAACAAATTTAATTATATAACTTTCTAAAATATGGGGTAATTAGTGTAAAATTTAAATGAATTTTTATAAAACCCCTCTCGCTCTTGCCCAAAAACTACTACCCCTTTATAAATTTCCTTTGGACCCAAGTATCCTATAACACTTATCTTCAGAATGGACTATTTTCTAATACTTATTTTGAAAAGTAATTGTTTTACAGCATAAAATGTAAAGGTAAATGAAAAATTTCAAAATTTTTACTACCATTTAACAAAAAAACATCAATAAAAACAAAAATAATAAACTTACATAAAAATCTGAGGCCCATCTGGTTAATAACAGTATGATTAATATACTGTTAAAATTTGGAGTGAATATCTTGGATAGTTTTTGAGTAATCATGTAAATAAATAGTGGAGGGTTTTTATGCAAAATTTAGTTCCGAGAAAATTATTTTCAAAGTTTATATTTGTATACGATCACACACAACTATCTGTTTTTAAAAAATGCTGTAATTCCTTTTCTAATTCCCCTATAAGTAAACTGAAAACAGTTTTGGAAAGATAAAAGTCTAAACTACTCGAAAAAGTAAGAAAAAAAATTTCGACGAAAAAGTCGAAAATTGTCATTTTGGGAGTAGGCGGATACCTTAAGCTAAAAATGCAAAAGCTACATGGGGTAACACAAAAAAGTTTGAGTACTTAATCATTTTTGAGGTTTGGAATAGTGCCACTTTCCCTTTTCAAGTCATCACATCACCAGTCATCTCAATGAATTCTCCATGGTCACTTACTTAGGAACACACCTTACTTCCATGACCTTTGGAGACGCGTTGGTTCCAAATAAAATCCTTGAAACGGACTTTCGTAACACCCTGTATAAAAAGGGACTCTAAGAAAGACTATACCATTTCAGTTGAACACGAAAAAGACACGATTCAGAAAGCTGTAGATGACTGGAATCTTCAAATACCAGAAGTACAGTTTGTACCACGAAACGACTCACACAAGGACTTTGTTTCTTTCACCTACACATCCAGCGGGTGAGTACTAAGGTCATATCCAAGGATGGTTTTGGGGTTCAAATCCTCTTTATCAATTTTTATACTGTGTTTTAATTGTGATGAAAATTACTTTATTTACAAGAAGCGGTACCGTAGAATGGGGTAACTTTGGCCCCAGCATCGAAGTTTCTAAGTGTTACGTCGAAATAATTACATCATCACCTTATTAATTCTAGACCAAACCGGTGGAATTGCTATCATGACACCCTCAAAGCGTTGTCTTGAAAATTCCAAAATACGATCATTTGGGGGCTTAAAACATAGGTAGTATCGAAACGTCGAATTTTTTTCAGCGTACAACTTTTCTTCGGAAAAGCAAAAGAAAAAACACGATTCAAAACATCTACGTTATATTTATATACCAGTTTTAAATTCCTCTAACCGTTTTTAATGCCATTATTTTGTTTCACTTCGATGTTTGACAAATATTGAAGTTTTTTTACGTTGTTTGGGTAACTTTGGCCCAATGATATCTGGTGAAATAAGTGAACTACTCATTGATTTTAAAGAAATATGTATGAGAAATTAATTCTAAACACAAAATATATTTAAATTATAAGATAGCAAGCCTTAAACATAGCAAGGTAAAGATGGCATCATTATTGTGAAAGCGATGGTGTTCGAAGAAATAGTTTTTTGTTCCAAAGGTGGATTTTTCTCCACAATTTAGACACCCAATTCATCAAAATATACAGGGTGTTTCAAAATTGCGTTGCACGGCTTTTATTCGGAACCAGCGCCTCCTTGGGTCATGGAAGTAAAGTCTACCTCTAGGTAAGTGACCCTGGAGAATCCATTGAGAGGACTTACAGCGCCCCTAGCGTCGAAATTAAAAAGTTAAAAAAATTAATTTAAAAACTATAGGAGATAGAGCAAAAATTTCAATGGAAATATATTTGCCAATGGTATAAAAAACTGACTGAACAACTTTTCATCGACATAATATCTTGAATAATCGCGGGTGAAAATAATACTTTTTCAAGCCTCAAAAAAGAAAAAAAGTTGGCAAATTCGCAAGTTTTTCTGTGTTATTAAGTGTAGTTTTGTGATTTTTTAGTTAAATGAAGACAAAAATCAAAGAAAATAAAAAACTTGCATATTTGTGAACTTTTTCTTTTTGGGGGCCTAAAAAAGAGATATTTTCACATGCTTTTGTATCTCCGCGAATATTCAAGACATTTTCATGAAAACTTTTTCAGTGAGTTTTTTATACCATTGGTAATTATACTACCATTGGGGTTTCTGTTCTTTCTTCTTTAGACTTTTAATTAAAGTTTTTAATTTTTTATTTCACCTCTAGAGGCGCTGTAAGTCATCGCAATGGATTTTCAAGGGTCATTTATCTAGGGGTAGACCTTAATTCCATGTCCTTAGAAGAGGCTGGTTCCAAATAAAAACCTTAACCTCTTTTTAAACACCCTGTGTGGATGAATTTCAAGGAATTAAACTCCATGTAAATAGAATGGGCTGCTCTTCACCACTGCAACGCGATAGAAATGCAATGGGAAATTAGTAATACCGAGCTACCGTATCAAATTACACAGACTATATTTGCTGTTTACACAATGAAAACCCCATTACTTTATACAGTTTGTTTCAATGTTTTTATAACCTGGTTTCGGTAGTTCTTCCCATTTTTCAAACTGACGATTCGATTGGTTTCACAGGTGTCATTCTCCTGTTGGAAACGTTGGAGGAAGGCAAGGAATTTCCTTATCGAGACGCCATGGGTGCGTTCGAAGATCAGCAATACACCACGAGATGATGCACGCCATTGGATTCCAACATGAGCATACAAGACCTAATAGAGACGAATTTGTCAAGATTTTGTTGGAAAATATTCCATTTTGTAAGTGTTGTCTCAAAAAAAACTTGCTGAAAAGTACCCACTTCATCTATCCGTAAAGTAAGTTTCCCTATGAGCTGCAGACGCTATGAACGCTGTTACGCAAAATTTGACCACACTGGCGTGTACCTGTACCTCGGATCGTTTTCTACAAATCCCCGCTCCCTTCAGCTGTCTGTGATGATTATTATAGATTTGGCAGCTGGTTAGAGATGGAGCTTCCACTCGTTTCTCCCGCCACGCTCTGAGATGGTTTTTTTTGCGTGCAAAAACATTATGGCTGAGGACATTCATTCCCACGTGTGTGAAGCAAGGACGGATTAAGGTAAGGGGGGTGGTTGGTGCGATCTCCCCCCCCCTTTCCCTGAGACGAAAAAAAATTATGGTTTCAAATAACAAAACTTTGTTCGTATAATAAATTTCGAAGAAGTAAAACAGCTTTCAGTGAACCCCGCAAGACTACCGTCTCAACATAGCTTTTCAGTCGGACGAAGGGGATTTCTGCGCATGCTCGAGCACTTCGCCATCCAGAGAAGTTTTTCTCGCGGAACTGGGGACTGTATAGCTATTGCGAAATGGTATCTATAGTTTTTTTTACACTTCGTTTTATTTTATGCAAAAGTTTTTTTACGATATAAGACTGGAGAAATCAAGTGACTTTTCAACCGGCGATTCTAATTACACAGACAATAACAGCTGCCAAATCTATAATAATATCACACGCTGCTGGTAATGGCTGGGATTTGTATAAAAGAAAGAAGCCAAGGTACACGCCAGTATGGTCAAATCCCGCGTAACAGCGTTCCTAGCGTCTACATCTCATAGGGAAACTTACTTTACGGACAGTCCATGTAGAACTTGGTAATCTCGAAAAAATATTTTTCCCCTTAAATCGAGCATTTCACTACTTTTCCTTGATATCTGGATAACCCGAAAAATGTTTTAGGGTTCTATTCATTTTAAAATATCGAGTTTATATCTAATGTTAATTTCGATTCATATATCGAGGTGTTTTCAGCTAGACACTTATAGGTCGCTGGAATTTTTGAAAGCTCACTATACTCAAGAGCAACGTTTCCTGAAACCTCAGTACGTCGCTACGCGGACGGAGTAAATACAAAGCCTGTTGGGTTGCTAGGAAGAGTTTCGGTACGCCAATTATGATAAAAATACACTATGTATACATGGGTTTAACGAAATATTCGTATTGTAAAACTGACATTTTTCGAATCACTCGAAAGTCCGACACCGAGATGGGAACTTTTCTGTTTGGTAGTGACGTCGTAGGGTGAACTAACGTTGCTGTCTATAACTAGCTGATATGCCTGGTAGGAGAGTAAAGATTTATTATTTTTAAGTTTTCCCCATTTCTAATTTTGTATAATCAGCATTTACCAATCATCCCGATATCCCAGGCGTCTTTTTCATATTCCAATGTTGCATTTTTACACAGACCTACCCGTTCTTAAGAACTAACGCCACAAAATATGTCCGACGAAAGAGGAGAAATCACCTAGCCCGGTATGCAACGTCCACTGGTGAACCACATGCACTTGGACTATCTGTGAGCGCAACATGGTCCTCCAATCCCTCAAATCGCATTTAGATTTTCTTTCACTCAATACCATGGCGTGGGATGGTAGTAATGGACACCTATGGAGACAACAG
Organism: Tetragnatha versicolor; assembly: GCA_024610705.1. Classification (NCBI taxonomy): domain Eukaryota; kingdom Metazoa; phylum Arthropoda; class Arachnida; order Araneae; family Tetragnathidae; genus Tetragnatha; species Tetragnatha versicolor. The sequence goes on along the minus strand of JANDEH010000004.1, from coordinate 65,408,516 downwards.
TCCTCACTGATTTTCTCGGCCCCCTAACATCCAGGAAGGCTGAATTTTTAATCAATTCACATTAATAATATGTGCAAACATAGAAATAAATTTGGCTTTGATATCTTTTTTCCTTCTTGGTGTACCATTTTGGATGGCCAGCAGTGTATTTCCTACTATTAATCCTTTCCCTTTATCGTTTATTATTTTTACCCAGACTGAATCAATACCCTCAGGCTTACAATTAAACTTCAATTCTGAACAAGTTACAAAATCCTTCACATAGACTAACACACCTCCCCCTTTCTTATCCATTCTATCATCCCTAAAAATTGTAAATCCATTTATCTTTAAAATTGATGAATCCTCACTGTTTGCCCAACTTTAAGTAATTCCTAGAATATTAATTGCTTCAGCCTCCACAATTCCTTTCAACTCATCCATTTTATTTTTTACGCTACGAGCATTGCAATAAAACACTTTTAAATAGTTATCACCTACTTTATTGAATTTTCCCCCATTAGGTTTCTTAGCATGTGTGAATGACTTAAAATAAACTTTTGAATTATTCCCATAAAAGTATTTTCTTAAACCACCAGGTTTTAGCCCTGCCCGCTCATAAACTAGTTTTTTGAGTTTAAAGTGTTCAAAACCAGCTTCCCAACCTCCCTGTTACCTAATCGACTCAAATGCACGCTGTCCCAACCCAACCATTCCCTCCTGCAAAACTTCCAAATATAACCTCCTCCCTCTGACACAACTCCATCAACAACCCGTTCATCATTTGGCCCTTTGGCCCTAACCACCCATTATCTAACCCATAACCTAGGTAGTAACCCCAAAACTGTAACCTCTACATTGTAAAAAGTTATTATTTTCCGTGAATTTTTCATGGATTAATTCCGTAAACTACAAAACGGAATTTTCATCGTGAAGTTTCCGTTTTTTAATTTTCCTCTCCTCACACATGCGTATTGTACTATTTCTCCACTAGTTTTGGTGAGACTCAAATATATAGTTGTAAATAAGTAATGGAAGTTTGTGCAAGCGCCTTCAGGCGAAACGAACCTCCAGCAAATTTACTATGGGTAAGTGAGTTAAATATATTGTTTTTATTTTTTGTACTAGGGAGCTACCGCCCCCTGCTCGCTATCGCTCGCCAACCCCCGTAAACTGCTGACGCAGAACCTTTTGGAATTGCTTCGCAATTCCCACAAATTCCAACTCGCTGAACTTTATGCACTTGATAAAAAAATTAAATAATTAGCAGAAAAAACGTCAACCAACTTTCCAAAATTACTTTTTCACCAAATCCCCTCCATGAATAAATCTCCCTTAAAAGTTTAAATATATATTAACTCGAACTTATCAAAAATTTAAACGAAATGTTTTTAAAAATATTCATCTTAATTATTTTTAATCTATGATTATAAGAAACTAATTCCAATTGTTTATCAATATTCAGACCAAACAAAAACCATTCTTTGAAGCAACTCGTTAGTATAATATGCCTAGTGTTTATCATTCATATTTTTTTAAAAACCCAGACTTGTTAAACAATACCGTTTAAGCAATTGAAAATAATAAGAGACAAAACATCACTCTATGTTTACAATTAATTTCGATAAAATCAGACTAAAAATTATAAATATTGGGCAAAAAGTGTGAAATTTTAGTATATAATGGCGTTCATGTAAGTTTTTATAATATGTTTTTTATCAGTCTTTGAGTGATATTTCATCAAGAAAGTAATTTTTTTAAAAGGTGAAAAACACGTTTCATCTAAAAATATAGCGTCAATCGGTCGTTGTGATTGGATGCATAATAATTTGAATGACAGTACTTGCTTTGTAACTGCGACCTTATCCGTTATCTAAAAGAATGGAAATATTTTAAAATTGAGAATTTTTTTGAAAAATCGAAGGGCTTACTCGGTAATCCGGAAAAAATCCGGAAATTTTGGTACCATATATGTGTCATTCAGTTCTGTAATTAAAAAGCCTTTCTCTGGAAACCGTTCACTAAAAACTTTTTTTTAGAATAGAGAGATTATTGGTAGTAAACGTTACCATGCTTTAAAATAGAAATACTCTGATATACCATTTTTAAACAGATATTTTACTATCGTACGACCGCTTCTTCACCACGTAGCTGAAGTCTTGAAATATTGCATACCTAACTAGTCTTATTAGATCGCAAAAATGTGATCTAAATTGTTGTGATAACTTGTAACTTTTGATTAGACTTGTATTACTGTGATCGGTAGTGTAAATTATTTAAAAGAATCGTCTATTTGGATTTTACGGATTGTTTGTCATTTTTTTTTCAAAATTATAATCAGGAATATACTGAATCACAATAATATTAGTATATTAGATCGCAAAAATATGTTCTAAATAGTTGTGATTAACTTGTAACTTTTGATTTGACTAGTAATACTGTGATGGGTGTTGTAAATTATTTTAAACGGAAAGTTTCACCCCAATGACGAAAAGATATTAAACGAACGCTCTGTAAAATAACGGAAGGTTTCCCTCCTTTGACAGAAAAAATACAAAACGGAAATTTCCTCAAATGACGGAAAAAGAAAATACGGATACCTTCTCAAATGATGAAAATAATCCGGCAGCTATGCTGCCGGGAAATTTCCGTTTATTGAAGAAAGATTTTTTTACAGTGTACCCCTGAGACTTAATGCCTCTCAAAAGTGTTTCCGTCTCCGTCTTAAACTCAACATTATTGGTCTTCCCTACATCATTAGTTCCCACCCACACTACTGCCTTTTCCTCTCCCTTAACAACAACCGCCTCCAACTACCTGTTGGACCCTGGCGCCTGGCAAGCAACACCTAGCAATATTGCGCTTTCTCTGTGATTTATTCAAAGCATTTTTGAAACTAAACAAAAATTAAAATTATTACGCTGAAGTTATAACAATGATACCGAAAAAAACCAATGAAAATTTGAAAAATTTGAGAAAAAGCAAAAATAAAGGCACGCAGGCCTGGGGAGCCTAAATAAAATTCATTTCTAATAATAAAATAAATAAATTTTTTCAAAAATTTCAAATAATTTTTTCAGTGAGTTTTTCATGACGTTGGCAACAATACTCATACTGAAGTTTTTGCTCTATCTCTTTTAGTTTTTAAATTAATTTTTTTAACCCATTACTGCCTGACGTCCCTTTTTAGGGACCTTTTTATAAAAATCCTCCTATTTCTACACAAATTGTTCCTTTGAATCAAAATTTGCACTGATGTATCTCTGATCTTCATAGAACATAATGAACGCAAGAAGAAAGCAGATTTAATAAAAAAATTCATTTTTTTTTAAAGTTGAAAGATAGAATTTTTCAGAAAAGTGCTTTTTTAAAAATTTTAAAAGAAAAAGCTTAAAAATCCTAGTTGTTATTTTTAAAAAACTTTAATGCCAATATATATTACAGTTTATACATTAAATCAGTTGGGTTGTTTTTTTATTTTTTCAAAATATTTTATCTTGACCTTATTTGGGACCCTCGAAAAGCGTCCCTAAAAAGGAACGTCAGGCAAGAATGCCTCGTGGTTTTCCCCATAGTGAAATGCTAGTGTTTTCTTTTTTTCTAAAAACGCGTTCGATTCTTATGAAATGAATTAAATAACTGATATTTATAATATTACTTTAATTTTAGCTATAAAATTTTTTATTTTTGTTTATTTTTTTGGAATATACTGTTATTTCTGCAAAATTAATGGAATAAAAAGTCTTAAATTATAAGTAATTAATTAATTTGTGTTAATTAAAATGAATAAATTAATTATTTTACTATATTTATTTCTTATTCAAATATATTCCGGTTGATTTTAATTAGAAGTTTAATTATTATTAGCTATCATGACTTTTTGTCATTAAAATTGTCAAACATTTTCGGCTTTTTTTTAATTAGATGTCGCTAATCATTGTGTTCTATACTGCAGATTAATCTATATCATCTGGATTGCTAATGCACATCCCACTAATATTTGATTTTTGGAGAGAAATTAAATAAAATGAAAAAAAGTATGGGCATTTGATAGACTTAAACTTCAAAAGTTGAGATATTCTGATGGATTTGTGGTGTGTAAAACTAATTATTAATTAATATTAGGTAACATGTTTTTTTTTACTTATCTCGGTACTGTCTAGCAAGGCTAGACAGTCCCCATGAATCCGAATATGTCTAAAAAGTCTAAAAACAGTAGAGGGTCGCATAGTACCTCGTCCTTGTTAAAACCTAAACAAAATAAAATGTGTTCAGGAGAGGCCTCTCCGGAAGAACACCAGTGGCATTCCGGAAAAGTCTTTTGTCCCATAGAGAACGTGAGAGCTCTTGTGTGGCCACTCAAGAATCTGGAGTAAGTTGTTTGGAGGTATCTACCACTGATTCTAAAGGACTCGCCTTGGTGTTTCGCAAAATACCAATCGTGACTGGGAGGAGTTTTTATTTGCTGGTTTAGCTTCATTTTAGATATTGTGGAAATCTCACAGAATGTGAGATTCCCATTAGGGCTCACGACCTCCGCAGCAGCAGACCTAGCCAAAAAGTCAGCCCTTTCGTTGCCCTCAACACCGACATGTGAAGGGATCCACTGGACTGCTCAAATAACGTTAATTAAGGTTAATTTTACAGTTAATTGGATAAATAATGAATATTTTTGGTTCATATTCATGTTGCAGTATGGTTCCGATCACTTTTCTGCACTTAAAAGGGTAGAAGATGTTTTCGAGGCTTTAAAACAGTTTTCTACCATACGTTTAATATAGGGAAAAAACACGGGTGCATTCGTGCCTGACGTCCCTTTTTAGGGACGTTTTTTAATTTTGGCGCAGAAATTAAAATTTTCACCTGGAATTTTTTCACTATTTTTCCAGTTGTTTTGGGGCTATTTCCTATATTTTTACCAAATATTTAAGAAAAATAAAAAGTTGGGCATTAATGTATTAACTTTTTAATTTCCCCGCTAGGGGCGCTGTAAGTCATTTCAGTGCATTCCCCAGGCTCATTTACCTAGGCGTAGATCTTACTTCCATGACCCTAGGAGGCGTTGGTTCCGAATAAAAGCCGTGCAACGCTATTTTGAAACACCCTGTATGTATAATTTTCAAAGAAATTGAAGGATACCAACATCGTTTTTAAAAGATTTTTTATTTAAAAAATCAAATAAGTAAATTGTTTTCATGGACATAGTCAAACTTTATATCAAATTAAAGCTTGTAAAATTATCCTTAAAACAATGGGTGATAAATTTTTAAGTGCGGAAAATTGCATATCCTTCCTTCTTTCAAAAATTTTTAGTAAAAAAATTACATATAAAGTTGAATAATAAAAACATTTTCTCATTAATATCATAGAAGGGAACAATTTCTGGATATTTCATTAAAATCTGAGAGTGTCAGGTTGAGTGCCGTGTTGATTTCACATGGAATGACCCATGTGTAAAATGCAACATTTAGTTCAAAATTAAAAAAAAACGTGTCAAAAAAACTGAACTTGCATTAGGTAAATCTGGGTATAGTGGACACTGTACCAATAGTGGCCACATAGCTGATTAATATTAAATAGAACGAGTTAGAGGCATCGAACAGCGTCAAAATTCATAGGCATAGTAGATTGTGCAATCAGGTTAGCTGATAAATTACCACCGATACCACATATCAGCATGGGAAGGATATTTAAATATTTGAAAATAACAACATCGGTCGAGTGACTGAAATTTGATTTCGCTTATTGAATCGCGTAAGGAAACGGGTAAGTCGGAACTGATTTTTTCGTATTTATTACCGCTTGATTGACTTTTAAATTTATATCAAGATAAATAAGAGTGTATAAAATAATACTCAATAAAATTTATTTGAAAATGTTGACTTTACAAGGATTTATGGGGGTGTCCACTTTACCAGCACAAAATCTTAGATTTTCCAATAGTGGCCACAGCAATGGCTTCTAATAGAAACATAAATAATACTTAATTCGAATAAGTTTTTCTTCATAAACTGTTTACTGTGCTTTACAAACGAGTTTTAAATAAATTTGGTTTCATTCTGGCTTCGAGAACTAATGTTTCTAAAGCATTGAATTACATGCTAAATCCCTCTCAAATCAGCTACAGCGTAGACTTAGGGCCGAAAACTATCAATTTTTTTTAAAAATAAAGCTAATTTGATTGAATCTAAAATACATTTCGTTGGGAAGGAAGATTTAATTAGAACTAGACTACTATACCAAGAAAAACCCCTCAATTTCATGCATAAACCCCTCATATAAGCAGAAAAAGACAGGTGTCCACTATTGATGCAAGAGGTGTCCACCATAGAAGCAACAGCTTCATCTATGTGGCCACTATAGATGCAATTTGGAGAACTTTTAAAAAATTAATTAAAAATACTTTGCCCAATCTAATTAAAGTTTTTAATGGTAAAATCGTTAGAAGAAGATCCAATTAATCTATAAATAAGATGATAACCGTTTCGAAGCAAATAGATTGGTATTTATTAATTTAAGCAAAAATTTTCCTTAAAGTGTCCACTATACCCACATTTACCTTATTTGAATTCAGTGTAAAAGGTTCTATTAGAATCACCCCTTTTTGCTCTTGAGCCAGGAAAAAAATTGTAATTAGGAATGGAAATTTTGAGTTGTTTGTTGTTAATTTGTTTGTGTGCTAACTTACTATAAGTAAGAGCGGTTTTTAAAAGTGTACTAAAAACCTTTACTAATCCTTAAAATTACAAAGTAAAAACGTTAACTAGTATACTATGTTTTGAGCAAACATTATACCCAATGTAATACTTCATTCTCTATATTTTACCATTGTTAGATATTTCTCTAAATTTCATGGTGCTAAATTTCATGCTTTGAGCGGACATTCATACAAAATTGAGATATATTCGGTAAAGTTATGCTATTTGTATTAATATTTGCTATGCTCTTTTTGAGTGATTGCGGGATGGGAACATTTGGTCCACCTCCCAGTTACAATTGAACAGACCTAGTCTCTACCCAGTTATATTTTTAACCCCTGTAAGAGCGTATTCACGCATTGAAAATAGGAAATACGCTTTTAAAAAGTAGCCAGGCGTATTTTCACGCTTTGAATTTTTAATAACCGTTTTGCTTAAAAAATGCATGGCACCCCACCGAAATAAAAAAAAATCTACTCAAATTTGTAATAAATAAATATATCATTTATAATGTTTAATGTAAAATAAATTAATTTATTTATAATGTTTAATGTAAAATAAATTAATTTATTTATAATGTTTAATGTAAAATAAATTAATTTATTTATAACTAGCTGTTATACCCGGCCTTGCCCGGGTGGGGTGAATAAATTAATTTTTTAAATATTTCTTAAAATACATTTATAATTTTGTAAATTAGCAATATTACAAATCATCCCGGTATCCCAGGAGCCTCTTTCCTATCCCAGTGTGTTCCCGGTTATCTTATCCCGGTGGTCACGGTAATTTTTCTAATCCCGGCGTTCCCGGTAATTTTCCTATCTCGGTGTTTACGGTAATTTTTATATTCCGGTCTTCTGGGTGTCTTTATGGTAAATTTCCTATCCCAGTGTTCTCGGTAATTTTTATAACCCGGTAATTTTTCCATCCCGATGTTCTCGCTAATTTTCCAATCCCGGTGTTCTTGTCACTTTTTACAATCCCGATGTTCCTGATAATGTTTAATATCTTGGTGCCTTTATAAAATAACGAATTTGAAACCATAGTAAAAAGTCTGGTAAATTAGTAAGTCTAGTGAACAAATTTAAAACCAGTGTTTAAAACTAAACTAAAAGATCTAGTAAATGAAAAAGTCTAGGGATCTGTCTCATTTGAAACAATGTTTTATTTTTAACTCGTTGTTTGACTGGTAAAACAGGTTTTCAGACACGGAAAAATAAGTGTAAAAAAGCAGGAAAAACGGGAAAAAAAGAATAAAGGACTGATTTTCTCTCTATAAATTATAGCCCATGTCCTATTCTGATGTATCAGCTACATTATGGTAGAATTTCATTAAAATCCATTCAGTAGTTTTTGCGTGAAAGAGTAACAAACATTCACAATTATAATAGTAGTAGGACGTTTAATCCTACTACTATTATAATTGTGAATGTTTGTCTGGATGTTTGTTACTCTTTCACGCAAAAACTACTGAATGGATTTTAATGAAATTCTACCATAATGTAGCTGATACATCAGAATAGGACATGGGCTATAATTTATAAAAAGAAAATCAGTCCTTCATTCTTTTTTTCCCGTTTTTCCTGCTTTTTTTCACTTATTTTTCCGTGTTTGAAAACCTGTTTTACCAGTCATACAACGAGTTAAAAATAAAACATTGTTTCAAATGAGACACAGATCACTAGACTTTTTCATTTACTAGATCTTTTATTTTAGTTTTAAACACTGGTTTTAACACTGTTGTTATATAGCTCAGTGGGTTTTAAATTTCTTAATTTGTTCACTAGACATACTAATTTACTAGACTTTTTACTATGGTTTCAAATTTTTTATTTTATAAAGGCACCAAGATATTAAACATTATCAGGAACATCGGGATGGAAAAATTACCGGGTTATGAAAATTACCGAGAACACTCGGACAGGAAATTTACCATAAAGACACCCAGAATACCGGAATATAAAAATTACCGTAAACACTGAGGTAGGAAAATTACCGGGAACGCCGGGATTAGAAAAATTACCGTGACCACCGGGATAAGATTACCGGGAACACTGGGATAGGAAAGAGGCGCCTGGGATACCGGGAACACTGGGATAGGAAAGAGGTTCCTGGGATACCGGGATGATTTGTAATATTGCTAATTTACAAAATTATTAATGTATTTTAAGAAATATTTTAAAAAATAAATTTATACACTCCACCCGTGCAAGGCCGGGTATAACAGCTAGTGTAAAATAAATTAATTTATTTATAGTGTTTAATATGTTCTACTTACATTAACAGATGCTATAATGGGCAATACCAGCATTTTTTAAAAACAGAAAAAATGCATTTTTCCAGTACAGGGAATAGATCTAAATCCAAAAATCCACATGAAATTTAGTTTATTTAAAATTACAATCGCCAAGCCCTTTGTCTTCGTATAGGATAGAAGTACGTCACAACTTATTCAGCCGGGGTCGTGTTGTGAGCGGACACCTAAAAATCGTGTTGTGAGCGGACATTGATAAAAAATCCAGATTGAAAATCGAGATCGAATGGATAAGTCATTTGTATTCATTTGGCTATTTTAATGCTCTTTTTGTGTGATTTGCGTATTTTGTGTGACATCAGAGAGTACCGAGCCCCCTTTGTTCTGAATCGTCACTGTCACTGATTACACTCAAAAAGAGTTTGGTTATAGTTAGGGCAGTTAACCACCATTAACTTTTTACAGTTCTTTTGATTAAAAAGAAGAAATGAAACCAACGCAGAGCAAAACACAATAAAACAGAATTTAAAAAGCTAAAAGCTTACAGGCGTTTCGGCGGTATGAAACAACCGCCTTCATCAGAGATAAAAGGAAATACAACATAAAAACACCTAACAAACCATCAGGTCAACGAAAAACCAAACAAAGTTACAGTGAGAAATGAAAACAATGAGAAATGGAAACCATTAAGAACCGCGCAACTCAAGTGCGTCTAACCAGGCGGGGTGAAGTGTTGGAACCACAGATAGGTCATTAACCAGTTGATTCGCGTTTTTTCTTATGTGGAAAGTCTCATAAAAGTCAAGCTCAGAAGGAGAATCACATTTCTGGATGATGTTAGCGGAATCGAAATCAAACCTGTGGCCGGCACTCCAAGAGTGCTCGGCGATCGATGAACGATGTATTTCCTTTTTAGCTCTGATGAAGGCGGTTGTTTCATACCGCCGAAACGGCTGTAAGCTTTTAGCTTTTTAAATTCTGTTTTATTGTGTTGCTCTGCGTTGGTTTCATTTCTTCTTTTTAACTTTTCAACACAAGTTTGAACATTTTACTATATAGTTCTTTTGATGTTAGAATTCGAAATTTTAATATCTAGTTTAGTACTTATTTTATTGAGTTTTCTTGTTTTTTTAAGTTGCCAAATGAAAATACGGACGAGATTTATATGTATTTACATTTATTTCCTAATCTTTCTTAAAAAATTCATACACTTTTCAAATTTTTCACTTTCTCAAAGTCGTAAGTAAGGTAAGTTATGCTTTTGTATTGATATTGGCTATTTTAATGATCTTTTTGTGGGATTTGCGTATTTTGTGTAACATTAAAGAGTACCGTGCACCCTTTTTCTGAATCGTTACTGTTACTAATTAGATCCAGAAAGAGTTTGGTTATAGATAGAGCAGGGGGTTTGGGGGGGGCGGCAGCCCCCCTACTCCCATTAACTTTTTACAGTTATTTTGGTGTTGAAAATAGCATATAAAATCGCTAACCGATTCAATCTCGATTTTTTATCAATGTCCGCTCACAACACGATTTTTATATGTCCGGTCACAACACGTCCGCTCACAACACGGCACCATTCAGGGTGACTTTAACGTGAAACCCAACAATGTCTTTGATTTGTTTCAACAATTAAAGATTTTAAATTGATGAAAACTTCCATGACCTGAAGAGTAATTTATTCCCTTTTCTGGGATGGATGGCCGTGGTTCTTGGAATTTATTTTTATACGTTTCACTCTCTTCTTCGGAGAGCGTCATCAGTGTGCGAGCAGATCAACTACTAAAAATTTAAAGCCAAAAAACCAAATAATAAACAATTACAGCGTGAATGCTAAGAGTAAAAACGTTGTATGATTATAAGATAGTAATAGCACTATTGATGCGATGGCTTTATCCGGCATTTCTTAAGAGCCGGGTGCCAGACGCTCGGTATGGAAACGCCCTCCTCTTTCCTATTGAAATTATTTTTGTGCTTGAAAATTTTTACTGCTTCTCTTACTATTCTTGTGGATTGATGGTTGGTGGTCGCTAGGATTTTTGTGTTGTCAAACTCCCCATTCGTTAATGCCCGGCTCTTAAGAAATGCCTGATAAAGCCATCACAACAATAGTGCTACTATAAGTATTTGATCTCATGTTCGTACCACGTTTTTACTCTTAGCATTCACGCTCTAATTGTTTATTATTTGGTTTTTTAGCTTTTAATTTTTAGTTTAATTAAAATCAATGTACAGAGAAGTACGTCACATTTGAAAATTTTACGATTTAACGGCCTTTTTAAAGTCAAACTTTGAAATTACATAAAAAAATAAATAATCATCGTAATTAAAAAAATTTTGCGCGAATATTCCGCTCTAGGGTACCTCTATCGAGTAAAAAAATCAAAATAAATGCTGGTATTGTCCATTGTTAAAAACCAAAATAGCACTGCATTCTCATTTTTTCAATTTCAGTTTGACCATTAAAAAAACATTTTTATAAAAAGTGTCTCCTTATATATAGTTTATGCTATTTCCGGTATTTCACGCCTCCTAAAAAAGTCAAGGAGTATTTTTACTCCTCCAAAAAAATTCCTAAAAATAACACTGTCTGCACCTAAAAATGTTTTCCTCCTAGGAATTAAACATGATTTTAGAAAGTATAACCCTAAGAATAAGTGAAACCTTCAGAAAGTATGTTTTTTCCCTTAGATATACCTTTAAATACTTTCCGTAAGTACGACTCTGCCGTCACTACTCCCGCCAACGAGTTTGGACCTTACGACTATTACTCCATAGTGCACTCCGAGACCATTGTAAAAGGTAAAACTATAATGAAGGTCCTTAAAGAAGGTGTTGATATCGGAAAAATCAACGATGATTCGAAAAACATTAGCAGCATTGACAAAATGAAATTGAAGAAGTTTTACGAAGCGGAGAAATAACCACTTCTGTTGACTTTCGTATATGAAGAATTCTCATGTGTATTAATTAATCAATGAGGGAATGACTGTGGAAGATATGTGATAATGACTGTGGAAGATATGTGATGTTCTCAATAAAAATATACTTATTGTGCAACAATAGCGTGAACTACTTTTGAAACTCTAAGGCTAAGCAGTCACGCACTATAGTCTGTGTAATAAGAATCGGCGGTTGAAAAGTCACGTGATTTCCCCAGTCTCCACACCTTTTCCCTGTGCGTTGCCATGGTTTCCACCAGTCTTATTTTTTCCCACACCACGCCAAGCCCACAACCACCCGATATTTTCATTGAATCTAACTCGTGTTGCAGCAGCCAATGAAGTAATCGGAACACTTTTTTCGTTATGAAAGAAAACCTAATCATGGTAGAAGTAAAAAAATTTAAACAACTATACATTTTTTTTTCAAGAAGATTATCTTTTCGTTTTTTTAAGAAATTCGAATCAGTTTTACAACTATTAAGATTCAAATTTCACGCCCTGCCTTAACTGGCGTGCAAAAATAAAGCAGAACCGCTTGCGTTTTCTCCTTCGTTACCAAGGTGACGAACTTCAACTATCCAACCCCCTATTTTAATTATACAGACTATAGAGACTTCTGTCACGGTGACTGGAACATGACTGTCACTCGAGCGCAATGGATCTCTATGACGAGGTTCGGCCAAGAGTCTCGTCGCCTAATGCGCGCGCTCTAGCTTCTTGCCCGAGTGACAATTATTTATGTTACAGTCACCGAGACAAAAGTCTCCAGTGCACGCCTAGCCTAAGTGAACACAATAATGAAACCTTCTAATGAAAACCGTTTCGATTGTACTGGGATTGTATGAAAAAAAGAGGGTGTTGTAAAAATGTTATTGAAAATAGCACTGGTCATCAAAAAATAGGGTCAAAATGCATCTGAAACAGTTGAAGCAGATTTTAATCTAAAACGATTCCCTTGAATCTAATTATGGCTCTCGTTTTTCTACATAAATAATAATATTGATAATAATTTATTAACATCAAGACTCACATACAACTTAAGAAAAAAAAATTTTTGGTACTTCTCTAGAAAGCCGGCGCAAATCTCGCCAAGCAGATTTTTTTGCGACAGCTTTATTTCTGTTCAAAAAGAGATCTGCTTACCCCATTGTTACAAAAAAAAAACATAATGTAAGTAACAAGTTATTAATAGAAAAACTATATACAAGTCTGTTTAAAAATCTTAATAATCTTAAAATATACTTCAACGAAATTTTAAATTTTAAAACTGGTAAGTATAGCTTAAAATATTTTTATTTGAATGTTTAATTTTTAAATAAAAAGTTTCAAGGAATGGCATTGTTGTTATTTTTTAGAAGCTAAGGGTTACAAGCGGTGATTTTGAGGAGGATAACTGTTTGAACAAAACAAACTCTCTCCTCAAATTCATCAAATCCACAGGCAGATTCCTGTAATCTGGTGGTCACTCCTCCATCTCCAGCACGTTCTAAATTCCAGATATCTCCATTCCCCATCCTGAACAGAACGAACTCCATCAACTATATAATCAATCCTTATAGAGTTCATCTTCTCCATGCGAGTTTATTCTCCATTTCTCTTCGAACTCTTCCTCATATACTCTTTAACAGTCCCTAAATAGAACTCAACAGTACCTGTTCTCCATGCGTACTATATGCCTGCGAATGCGGAAGCAAAAAGCACCAACCAACCAACCAACCAACCAACAAGCGGTGATATTCCATTTGGCACTGGTTGCATCATTACTGGCGACTTTATCGCTTGCGCCGGGATTCTGGAGTAGTACCAAAATGTTTTTGACTATATTACACTTTTGGGATTACAAATCCCTTGAAAGTTATTTTTTAGTCCCAATAATAATCTTAACAATTAGTAATTAATAACCATAACATAATTTGAACTTTTGAAGTTATAGAAATTTCAATTACAAATAAAAATTAATATCAAATAAATAAAAATATAAACCCAATTTTGCACATAATAGGAAATAATAAGACTGGTAAAGGCGACAGTTGCAAAAAATACAGGTTGTTCGGAAACACCGGGGGAAAACTTTGAGGGGTCCCAACTAGAAAAAGTGTACAAAAAAGTGTAAAAAAATTGTGCACAAAAAGAGTATCATTTTGGCCCATCCGTTTTTGCATAAAAAGTGTAAACTGAATTTTGCAAAAAATTTGCAAACTAAAGTATGCAAATATATGCACAATTCATTTTACAGATTTCATTTTGCCCGGCTGCAAAAATGTCCTGTCCGTGGCAGAATTTTGATTTTTTCTGAAAATTGAAGAAGGCAGTAACGATTATTGTTGTGGCAGTAATAACGAAAGTAACGAGAAGTAACGAAATAGGGTCTATTAATCTGTTTTTTTTGTTTGATTTTGACACATTTTTTCTGCCCGGCTGCAAAAAAGGCCTGTCCGTGGCAGAATTTTGATTTTTTCTGAAAATTGGTATAGGCAGTAACGAAAATTTTGATTTTTTTCTGAAAATTTGTGGAGGCAGTAACGAAATTTTGATGGCAGTAACGAAATAGGATCCATTAAGCTGTTTTTTGTTTGATTTTGAAGCATTTTTTCTGCCCGGCTGCAAAAATGGCCTGTCCGTGGCAGAATTTTGATTTTTTCTGAAAATTGGTATAGGCAGTAACGAAAATTTTGATTTTTTTCTGAAAATTTGTGGAGGCAGTAACGAAATTTTGATGGCAGTAACGGGCAGTAACGAAATAGGATCCATTAAGCTGCTTTTTGTTTGATTTTGAAACATTTTTTTTCTGCTCGGCTGCAAAAACGGCTTGTGGAAGTTAGCCGTGGCAGAAAGTTGATTTTTTCTGAAAACAAAAAGAGGCAGTAACGATTATTTATGTGGCAGTAACGGGCAGTAACGAAGTTATTTAAGATGGCATAATCAGTTTTTAATTTTGCGGACATGCCACGGCTTATGGAATTTGGCCGTGGCAGACATGTTGATTTTTTACACCAATCCGCTTAGGCAGTAACGATAATATTGGTGGCAGTAACAGGCAGTAACGAAAAGGAATATCTTACACTCATTTTTTGTTTAAAAATCGAAAGTGCCACGGCTAGCATGAACCTGGCCGTGGCATAAGGTTTTGCTAAAAATTTAATAGTAGGACCTAGGCAGTAACGATTATTTATGCGGCAGTAACAGGCAGTAACGAAGCAGTAACGATGTGTACTATTCAATTTTGCCACAGCTAACACGCCACGGCCAACTTCATGGACGTGAAAAAGAAAATACGGATACCTTCTCAAATGATGAAAATAATCCGGCAGCTGTGCTGCCGGGAAATTTACGTTTATTAAAGAAAGATTTTTTTACAGTGCACTGAAATTCAAATAAAAAATCGTTAAAAAATATAGGGGAAAGTAGCTCTAAGTGGTCAGTCTAAAATCAATTGCTATTTTTTATTGTTAGTAAGAATTTGATTTTAAATTATAAGTCAGTTATCAAACATGAAATAAGCACCATAGCGTCGAATTTGGCCAAATCTTATATATTAAAATAATTGGGTTTTTCTTTCAGCCTGCCGCCAGGCCAAACCCCCGAACCGATTTGGAAAAACTCGGTCTCGATCGAAAGCTTTCCACCCCTAGACGATCCCATTTTAGGTCACATTCCTCCAAAACCTTCCATTGTAAAATTATGCGTTCTTTCCGTTTTGCCCCCATGTTAAGTCTATGGAGAGGTTCCTTTCGGCCGGCCGCCAGGCCGAATTCCTGAACCGATTTGGACAAACTCGGTCTTGATCGAAAGCTTTCCCTCCCTAGATGAGCCAAGAATATAACACGATCCTCCAAAACATTCCATTTTAAAATTATGCGTTCTTTTCACTTTTCTCTATTGTTAACTCTATAGAGAGGTTCCGTACCGCCGGCCGCCAGTCCGAACCCCTGAACCGATTTAAAAAAACCCGGTCTTGATCGAAAGATTTCCACCTCTAGATGAGCCAATAATATGTCACGTTCCTCCAAAACCTTCCATTTTAAAACTATGCGTTCTTTTCACTTTTCTCTAATGTTAACTCTATGGAGAGTGCTCTAATGTTAACTCTATGAGGGAGCTTTCCGTCGGCCCCCAGCCCGAACCGCCGAACCGATTTGGACAAACTCGGTCTTGATCGAAAGATTTCCACCCGTAGATGAGCTAACAGTGTGTCATGTTCCTTCAAAACCTTCCATTATAAAATTATTCGCTCTTTTCGTTTTGCTCCAATGTTAAGTCTATGGAGAGGTTCCTTTTGGCTGGCCCCCAGGCCGAACCCCTGAACCGATTTGGACAAACTCGGTCTTGACGGAATGCTTTCCCTCCCTAGATGAGCCAATAATATAACACGTCCCTCCAAAACCTTCCATTTTAAAATTATGCGTTCTTTTAGTTTTGCCCCCATGTTAATTCTATGGAGAGGTTACGTTCCGCCGGCCGCCAGCCCCAACCCCCGATCCGATTTGGACAAACTTGGCCCTAAACGGAAGCTTTCCACCCCTAGATGATCCAGTGTTAGGTCGCATTCTTCCAAAGCTTTCCATTTTTTAATTACAAATTGATTTCAATTTGCCCCATTGTTTTTAGTTAATATTTTTATCACAACAGGCAAAACTTCCTTAAAAGAGCGTGAAGAAAATCTACATTGATATTAACTTTCAAAGTTTTGACGGTTCACTAGATTTATCCCAAAGGAATACTATTATAGCTCACTAGAGCCTAATTGAATTTATAAAAAATTATGGTACATGTTTGATTGTTTATTTCTTCTTTCTCTTTACACAGAGTAATAGATAATAGAAGATAATAGAAGGGGATATACATTTAACTTCAAACAATGAGACAAACAAAAATCAAATTATAATTTAAAGTGGAAAGTTTTGGGAGGATGCCAATAAAAATGGGTTTATATAGGGGTAGTAAGATTTCATTTAAGAACAAATTTGTACAGATCCGGTTCGGTAGATTGGGCTGACGACCGGTCAAAATAAAATGACAATTATTTCAATGTAATAAATTTGTGACAATGCCATGTGAAATTTGAGACAAAACCCCTTTTGAAGATAATGAATTAAAACTGCATATTTAATGATAGGGAATGAATAAATACGAACAGGTAGTAACGAGTGAAGAAACTTATAATTCAGGAGTCTAATAAACACTAAATTTCAAGATTCAAGCAAAAAGTAACAAGTTCAAGTTTCAAAGCAGAGCTTTTATTTTTACGTTCGATCACGTTCAGGTTCTAATTCAATCTCTGATGAATCATAATCATATTCTATATTCAATGAATCATACATTTTTTCATGAGCAATATTAACAACGCCACCTAGTAGTGAAATTAATATTTAACACACTGGGGCCAGCTGAACACAAGTTCAGAATCAAATAACTTCAAGAATCAATAATTATATAATCAAGAATAGTAAGAATCAATATTTTCAAGAATCAAGTATCAATATTTTCAAGAATCAAGTATCAATATTTTCAAGAATCAATAATTATAAATATCAAGTATCTATAATTTCAAGTATTAATAAGTTCAAGCATCAAGAATTATAAGTAATATACTTTCAGGATCAATATTATCAAGAATCATACATTTTCCAAGAATCAAGAATTTTAAAATTAAACACAAATATATGTAATTAACTTAAATAATTTTTTTTTACACTTATATACAAATTGGTTAACATGCGATTATATAGTTAGATATAAGAAATAAATATTTACAAATACACAGTTGCAAATTTATACATTACCATAATGAATTAAATATTTTATGCCATATATACAAGTTAATTAAGAGAAATAAGTTACTTTTTTTATATACAGTTTAATTAAGATATCGATAAGTCTTAAGAGAATGTCTTTACTAGAGTTTACATCACCAGTGTACCTAATAGGGGGCAAGTTCATTAACCTCTTGCCTAGGAGGAAATGAGCAGGTGACAGTACTTGTGGCTCATCATCTTAGACGTACGTCAAGGGCCGGTGATTTATCACCGCTTCAATTTCAATCAGGACAGTCTCTAACTCATCAACGACTAGTGACGCACGACCAAGAACTTTTTTCAAGATAGTCTTAACAGTTCGCACAAGTCTTTCGTAGAATCCACCCCACCAGGCACCTCGTTCGATAATGTACCTCCACTGAATGCCTTTTGTGGCATAGTAATTCTTAACGTCAGGATGGCTCAATACTTTCCACATCTTCTTCAGTTCTACATCTGCTGCTTTAAAA
The DNA here is from genome assembly GCA_024610705.1 of Tetragnatha versicolor. Lineage (NCBI taxonomy): Eukaryota > Metazoa > Arthropoda > Arachnida > Araneae > Tetragnathidae > Tetragnatha > Tetragnatha versicolor. Next base: position 65,390,375 of record JANDEH010000004.1, on the reverse strand, counting down.
GTACGAGCATTATCGGAGTAGATGATGGTACACAGTCCTCTCCTTGAAATGAACCGTCGAAATGCAAGGAGAAACGATTTAGTAGTAAGGTCTCTGGTGAGTTCCAGATGTACTCCTCTGGTAACAGCGCACGTGAACAACAGGATATAGTACTTCGTATCTTCATTTTTAACAAACAATGGTCCAGCATAATCAAGTCCCACAACGTCAAAAGGGTTTCTTTGTTCTATTCTAGCAGTTGGTAAGGGAGCTGTGGCCTGTTGCATGAATTTAGCGCTATAACGTTGGCAAATAACACATTTCTTGATCACACGCTTGACATTCTGTCTGGCTTTAATTATCCAATACTTCTCTCGAAGAAACATTAGAGTGTTCGTCACTCCGGTATGAAGAACTCTGTTATGCGCATCACGAATGAGTAGATCAGCAAAGTGATTTCCATTAGGAATAATCACAGGATGACGTTCAGGAAAACTCAATGAAGACTTCTGCAGTCTTCCACCTAGCCGTAGAACTCCGTCACTCAGAAAGGGGTTTAGTTCGTAGATTTTAGAGCTCTTTGAAATCAGTTCGCCTGATTTTAACGTCTGGATCTCTTCAGAAAAATGTTCACGTTGGACTTCTTTAACCAGATAAAGTTCTGCCTCGAAGAGTTCCTCAGCTGTCAACGCATCAGTTCTTTTGTTGTTCTTATTTCTCACGTTGTATATGAATCGAAGTACCCAAGCAGTTACTCTCATCACTCTATTCAGGTTACTGTAATTTTCAAGTGTCAGGATACAAGGATTCACTGCAGCAGTGTGAACCATAGCATCATCCACACGCCGCATCTCCACCAGTGCTGAATCAGGAATGTCCATCGACGAAACTATTTCACTGGGCCATGCACTCTCTGGTTCGGTTAACCAGTCAGGTCCAGAGTTCCAAAGCTTAGAACCAAGCAAGGCTTCAGCTGAGCATCCACGAGATATGATATCTGCGGGATTGGATTTACCACTACAATGCTTCCAACCGCATTGTCTGGTTGATTGAATCTCCGCAACCCGATTCTTGACAAACATTTTCCAGCGTTCTGGAGCACCGTTAATCCAATGCAAAACTATCATGCTGTCAGTCCACAAGTGGATATTTTCATCGGGTATCGAAAAGAGTTCTTTCAATTTCTTTGCAAGCTTTGACGCAGTTAATGCTCCTAGCAACTCTAACCTTGGCAGTGTGAGTTTTTGTTTAATGGGTGCAATTCTAGATTTAGCCATAACAAAAGCTACCTCTCCACTAACTTTTAATCTAAAATATGCGACTGCACCGTATGCCTTAATTGAAGCGTCGCAAAATATATGCAATTCTTTAGTTTCATTACATTCATTAGGAAAGTATTCACGAGAAATTTCAAATTTCTTTAAAGTCTGAATTTCACCGCACCACTCGGACCACAACTGTTCTACTTCAGTTGGAACCGTCTCGTCAAATCCCAAACCCAACTGCCAAAGGCTTTGCATTATCAGTTTTGCCCTTAACACAAATGGAGACAAAAAACCCACTGGATCAATTACAGTTGCAATTACTTTTAATATATTTCTTTTACTTATCTCGTTATTTTTGCCCAAAGTTTCAATTAATTGGTCAATGTTTGTGGATATTGTATCCCTATCTGCGTCCCACTTCAGCCCAAGAACCTTTAACGCATCTTCATCTTCGGTTTTAGATCCCAATTTATTTTTAACCCAGAGTTTTTCAAGATCTTTTGAATTTGTGCAAAACTCCCGCAAGTTCATTCCGGCTTCTGACATTAATCTTTAAGCACCAATACTCAAATTGAAAGCCTGTTCCACTGTATTCGCCCCATAAAACAAATCATCCACATAAATATTTTTATTCAACATTTCAAATAATTCCGGTTTTTCGCTCTTAATTCTCTTTATGTGGTGTTTTATAGTGCTTGCCAATATGAATGGGCTACAAGAAACTCCGAATGGACATCGAGTCATTCTGTAACATTTTTGTTTTAATTCGTTATCCAAATATAGAAAACGTAACGCATCTCTATCAATTTCTGCAATTCCTATTTGCAAGAATGCCTTTTCAATATCTGCAGAAAAAGCGTGTTTAAACTGTCTAAACCTCAATATCAAGTCCAAAATCAAAGGATTTAAATTCGGGCCTGGTATCAGACAGTGATTTAAAGATACCTCATTGTCGCATCTTGAGGATGCGTCAAACACGATTCGTACCTTAGTTTTTAATGCGTTCTTCCTAATCACTGGCGAATGAGGCATATAGTAAATCAAGGAGCTGCCTAGATTTTCCTGTTTGCATTCCTCAATAATTCCCTTTTCTAACTGTTCATCTATTATACTATCATAATTCTGTTTGAGCCAAGTGTCCCTTTTTAATTTATTACCTATCGAAGCTAGGCGTTTCTCGGCATTTTCTAAGTTATCACCTAATTTCTCGTGTTCCGATCTCCATAATAACCTAGATTCATATCTACCGTTAATGAAATTCAGATCCCTCTCAAATTTTTCAGTAACTGCCTTATCTGTATCTTCATCCTCCCCTAGACCCATATTGTCTATAGCCCAAAATCTTTTTAGACTATCATTAATGGAATTGTCCTCTTCTCTATGACTAGGAGACGCACCGATAAAAAATACAGAAGCACCCGTTTGGCTCTCACCAAACGAACCTACCAAGGACCAACCAAACATTGACGAAACCGCAAACAGATTTTTACCCAATTTCCTCTTTTCCCCAGTATAAATCTGCCAACAAGCATCTGATCCTAGCAATAACTTAACTTCCGAAGAATTACCACAATCAGCTAGGTCTATACCATCGGATTTCAATAACTCCATAACCTTTTTAGAAGGAAATTTTATCATGGCCCCTGAAATAACATGAGTGACAAGGGCTTCAATTTTTATCGAATTATCAGGACATTGAACACTTTCAAGATTAATTTGAACTACATCATATTCCTGCATTCTACCCTGAGCATACCCAAAAGAATATACACACAACCTTTCCTTCCTCAAAACCTTTAACTTCAATTCTCTAGCTAAATCAGCCCTAATAAAGGATTTTTGTGACCCTCCATCAATCAACATTCTTGCCAACTGCCGCCTACCACTATTTCTATCACAAGCGTAAACACTACAGATCTGCAAATACACTTCCCCATCATTATGAAATTTTTCCTCAGTATTCAACGACAGAGATGTAACTACATTAGATTTATCAGGGCGAGCTTCTGGCTCAGATCTATCAGCGCTACAAAATAACTTATTATGATCCAACCCATTACACAACTCACAAGGCAACAGCTTAGCTATACATTTAAATGACAGATGCCCTTTCCTAAGACATTTGTAACAACGACCTTGAGTTCTGAGAATTATTCTTTTTTGCTCATCGGATTTCCTACATTTTCCCGATTCATGAGAGTTTTGTTTACAATAAAAACAATAAGGCTTAGCTACGGAGTTAAGAGTGGAAACAGAGGGGACGCCCACATTACCTCTATAGTTATTGGGTTTATTCTGCTTAATATTAATATTAGCATCCCTTCTTTAAGCATCTATAATCAAATTAGAAGCCTCCCGACTTTCTACCTCCAACCTGATAAAATCCAGAAGTTCTGTAATGCTGTACTGTTGCTTAGACTGACGAGTCTTATTAAATTCTAGATTCATATCATTCGGTAACAATCTCAAGATGACTGGTCCCAATAAACAACCGTAAGAATCTGACTGAATACCCAAAGAATTTAAACTTCTAACATTTGTCTCACACGAATCATAAAGCAATCTCAGTGCCTTCACATTATATGAATATTTAACAGGTTCAAGGTTCAATAATTTGTTCATGTGTGAAGTAATCACTAAATCCGTGCGTCCAAATCGTTCCTTAATTAAAGCAATAGATGCATCATATATTATCATCGGAAAGGGAAAAACCCGAAACTGCACTCAATGCCGGGCCGGCTAACAGCGATTTAAGATAAGTAAACTTTTCAACTTTAGTCAACTCATTGTTACTATCGATTGCACTTTCAAAGGAACTAAAAAATTCCAGTAATTTACTAGGATCCCCATCATACTTAGAAATAGAAATCTTAGGCAACCGAATATTAGTTTTGGTTTCAATTTTCGATCCAGAATTGTGGTCACAAGTGGTTTGGTTTTCGACCTTTTTACTTTGAGAATTAGAGTTAAGTTTCTTTTTAACCCTAAATATATATAGATCAATTCGTTCATCATACTCTAACGCGCTATTACATTCTTTTTCAATTTCAGCTTCAGTCCCCTTAAGACACTTCAATATTTTATCGTTAAGAATTTTTAATTCCGATTGTTTTGAAGAAAGTAAATACAAATTTTCCTCAAGCGTATCATTATTACAAGCTTCATTTTTTAGTTCAGACTCTAATAAATTAATTAGTTTAGTTACAGATTGTCTTAAGGTTTTTCTTTCTAATTTAAATTTATCAATTTCCGCTGACTGACATTGTAATGAAAAGTTTGTAGTACTCACACTGCCCAATTCAAAACGGAAATCCATTCACTCTCTTCCAACACGTGCCGACGATTTTCGAACCGAAACTGAAGTTCGGAGGTCAAGAATCGTAATAAACAGTCATATTTCATACTTTCTTTAGTCCGTGCCCCACGTTGGGCGCCATCAATGAAGAAACTTATAATTCAGGAGTCTAATAAACACTAAATTTCAAGATTCAAGCAAAAAGTAACAAGTTCAAGTTTCAAAGCAGAGCTTTTATTTTTACGTTCGATCACGTTCAGGTTCTAATTCAATCTCTGATGAATCATAATCATATTCTATATTCAATGAATCATACATTTTTTCATGAGCAATATTAACAACGCCACCTAGTAGTGAAATTAATATTTAACAACGAGCGAATCTCGCTTCAGCGCCAAAGAAGGCTAGCTGATTTATTACTGAAAAAGCTGTAAAAACCTCGGGGGGCAATCAACTTTCTACTAGAGGGGCAATTTGAAAATTTTGAACCAAATTTACCGTCCAGATTGGAAAATTCCAAAAGTTTTCTGGGGGAAGACCCCCAAACCCCTCTCACTCCTTAGTCAATTTTTTACTATCCTACAGTTTTTCTTTAAAAATTCTGCCACTTACAATAAGCGGGTCTCTTTGGGAGTATTAATGGTCTAAAAATTATCTAAAATAATATTTTAACGAGAAAAATTTCTGAAATTTTTCCGAAGGAGACACCTATAGACTCAAATTTTAGTAGCAAGTCATTTAAAACTTAACGTATAAAAGTACTCGCAAGGATATACCTCAAAAAATTTTGAGCCACCCCCACCCCTAAAACTAATGTCTGGTAACGGCTCAGCAAGCATCATTGTTATGATAACTCTGCAATTATTGGTATGGATACTTAACCTTAAAATTTTATGAAAAATTATTTATAGAAATTATTTCGTATTTCAAATTTTGTTCTCCGTTTTGTATACAAAAAAATTAACTCATGATTTTTCTAAACTTGTCTGTCATATCTTTCTTTTCAAAAATCAAACAATTGAGGTTACAAATTGAACAGAGCATTTTCAATCACAAGACTCGGACCTAGCAACGGCCTTAGAAACAAATGGTTTGACTTACAGCAGTTAACAGTTAAAAGAAAATAACTTGTCATGGAATGTTTCTATTGGAGCATTTGTAATCACATGACAGCCACAGATACCTCCGCACCTAGCAACGGCCTTAGCAACAAATGGTTTGACTTACAGCAGTTAACAGTTAAAAGAAAATAACTTGTCATGGAATGCTTCTATTGGAGCATTTGTAATCACATGGCAGCCACAGATACCACCGCACCTAGCAACGGCCTTAGCAACAAATGGTTTGACTTACAGCAGTTAACAGTTAAAAGAAAATAACTTGCCATGGAATGCTTGTATTGGAGCATTTGTAATCACATGGCAGCAACAGATACCGCCGCACAGTGGTCTGAGAGCGGCCAAAACCCGATTTTTTTAAAGAGCTGATTTCGACTATCTGATTCGTGTTTCCCACTCTATATTAGTCACAGAATCTAAATACAGCAAGAATTTTCCCCGTAAATTCAGTTCAATACCCTAAATTGGAGCACAAAGTCTAAATAATGCAATTTTAGCGTTATCTTAGACGCAACTTACGGTGAGTGAAACGTAAATTTTAAATGGTTGGAAAGATGCCTTCACCTTTTATTTGCTTCTTAAGGATTCCCAACAACGATAATCAGCAGTCAAAATGGCAAAAAAAAAAGAATAAGCTGGTTTACAAACGCATAAGTTGCGAGTTTTACGTTAATGTTGAGAAACGGTAGAGCTACAAAAAAAAGCGACAGCTTCCGACAGAGTATGAACAATCTCGTAATACTCTGGACATGCCCAAGTATACATTAGATCAAAAATCATCTGCATCTAGATGCATCTGCGGCCGCAATTGAGCTTGCAATTGAGAAGTACCCTAGGTCCATATGCCTTCCACTGTTCACAAAATTTTACTTCATGGAGCAGAAATCGTGGAAAACTCCATTCTCCCTGTGGAGATGCTCTCAGAAGAGGCGCAGGAGAGCCACAACAAAGATTACAGAAATTTCATAATGAATCGCACACGGAAAACCTCGTATCCATACAAATGAGGATATATTCCAAATGATGGAAACATCCGACCCGCTCATCATCAACTTGAGACCCGAGTGGAAGAAGCACCTTATTATGAGTGAAGAAGCAAAATAATTGTTAGTTTAATTCTAAAGGGGAGCTACTCAAAGCCAGTTGTGAGACATTTTCATAATTTAGGATTGATCTTTAATTTTATTTAAACTGATGGAGGACATTAATTTGGACTGAAGAAGAGGTGCTATCCTCTATAAAATATACCTAACTAGTCATGAGAAAAAATTTAAATTTTTAATTACTTTTTTGTTTCAATTGAATTTTTCAATTATTATTTCAAGTGGGACCCTCACTTGAGAGAATTTTTCTGTGATAATTGCAATAACAACACTAGTGATGAAATTATTTATTTTAATTTTTTATTAATTTTTAAATTAATAATTAATTAATTACTTTAATTGTAGCGTGGATTCTGAATACAACACGATGTCCAGTATGTTTCAAGTAATATTTTACACTAAAAACCTAAAAAAAAACCGCGTTTTTGACGTCTAATTTTCAAAATTTGACCCCTGACTGTACTCCGAAAATTCTGACCTACGTTCTGACTTCAGATTTGTATTCTACGACCCAAAAAACCTAGGTTTCCCAAATTTTATCGAAATATTCCATAGAGAAGAGGTTTTGGCCGTTTTTCCGTCATTTCAGACCACTGTGCGCCGCACCTAGCAACGGCCTTAGCAACAAATGGTTTGACTTACAGCAGTTAACAGTTAAAAGAAAATAACTTGCCATGGAATGCTTCTATTGGAGCATTTGTAATCACATTGCAGCCACAGATACCGCCGCACCTAGCAACGGCCTTAGCAACAAATGGTTTGACTTACAGCAGTTAACAGTTAAAAGAAAATAACTTGCCATGGAATGCTTCCATTGGAGCATTTGTAATCACATGGCAGCAACAGATACCGCCGCACCTAGCAACGGCCTTAGCAACAAATGGTTTGACTTACAGCAGTTAACAGTTAAAAGAAAATAACTTGCCATGGAATGCTTGTATTGGAGCATTTGTAATCACATGGCAGCAACAGATACCGCCGCACCTAGCAACGGCCTTAGCAACAAATGGTTTGACTTACAGCAGTTAACAGTTAAAAGAAAATAACTTGCCATGGAATGCTTCTATTGCAGCATTTGTAATCACATGGCAGCAACAGATACCGCCGCACCTAGCAACGGCCTTAGCAACAAATGGTTTGACTTACAGCAGTTAACAGTTAAAAGAAAATAACTTGCCATGGAATGCTTGTATTGGAGCATTTGTAATCACATGGCAGCAACAGATACCGCCGCACCTAGCAACGGCCTTAACAACAAATGGTTTGACTTACAGCAGTTAACAGTTAAAAGAAAATAACTTGCCATGGAATGCTTGTATTGGAGCATTTGTAATCACATGGCAGCAACAGATACCGCCGCACCTAGCAACGGCCTTAGCAACAGACTGTTTGACCTACAGCAAGGAAGAAAATAAACGGTCGTGACGTCACCTGAAAACACTCTATATTATATTTTGAGTGCAAAAATTTATGAGTATTATCCTACATGGGGGCAAGAAAATTTTGAAAGGGTTTGGTGGGGCGTGGACTGAAAAAGGTTGGGTAACACTGTTTTAGAATCTATTAAATGTTTACACTGTAAATATTGTGAAAGGTTAATTTCTCTTTCTCATTTACTGTTTTCAGTCGGACAAAACCTAAACCCTTATGGTCGGAGTTAGAAAGTTCGCTAATTGGAAAACGTATTAGTTGCAGATACTTGCCGAGAACAAATTCACTGAGAAAAAGAAACACCAAACAGTTTGAAAGTATTCGTTTTCCGTTTATTGGAAAAATAATTAACTCTGTGTGTTACGTGAACGCAAAATTAACATTTTCTAAATAAGCCTCAAAAATTAATTCAGAAAAAAATGTCGCTCAGTGACAAATTTACGCACTATTTAATTACATTAGGCATGCGATGCATATTAAACTTTTTAGTGATGCCTCATGCTCTCATTTTTCTAATTGACTTCTAATTATGAAACAGATAATATAAGCTCTGAAGGTTAATTAAAAAACCTCAGATCCAATTAAATATCGAGAAATGGTGTTTTGTATTAATTAAGTTCAGTCAGGATTCAATTAATAATTATGGTGAACCAAGATTCTATTATAAATCATAACTAACTTCATTTGTATCTTTAATTAAAAAATTTCAAGTGTCTATTACCTCAAATGACTCCCCATTATGGGTTAATTAGTGTTAGCATGAGTACATCTGTTTAAAACCTTTTAAACGCTGCAATTCAAATTTTGAATTAAATTATCTTATTTTTAGCTTAAATGGCTTGTTTCATCATTACTACAACCATTCTAATCATTATTTGGCGGGAAAAAAATCCTAAGTATATTTTGAGGATGTTCCCATTTGGGAACATCGGCGTTTGGGGTGTGAAGTTTTTAGGGGATTTTCAAAAGGCTCATATTTTACAATTAATCGAAATAAAATAGGTTTCTACTCAATAATTATGAACATTTTTATGATTGCGGAAGGTTTTTTCATTTTTATTATCCATACTTAGACGATTCGGTAATATTTATAGATTTTCATCAGAAAAATTCACATGTTTATTGCGTACGCGAAGCTTTTCCGTACATTTTTCTTGCACTATGAGTAAAAAATACATAAGAGTGTTCCCATGCTCTTTAAAGCTAAAAAGTTACGGTTCTGTGAGAAAAATTAGTTTTAATTACGGGTTTATACGGATATCTAGCATAAAATCCTCTAATTGCATTCCAATCTAATTAACTTTCAAAATTGATAATCATAATTATCTCCATTGATTTATTAAATCTGGGTTTCTCATGGAAGATTCCAAACTGATCCACATTTATCTTACTTCCATCTTACTTTAGAAGAGTGTTTTTAGATGTACGCAAATCCTCGGAATAACTCCAAATATGCTCTTTGCATAACCCCTATTAATAATTACTGAAAATTAATCGATCGAGGAGTTGGAAATATATACAAGTGTAAGAATCTGCTATAACGATTTGGAATTTATTTCTTCATAAATCAGGTGAAAAAATAAAACTTACATATTTTTGAATTTAAAACTTCATTCTTAACCTTTTTAGATCCTTTGAGACAAAAAAGGTTCAAAAAATTAAAGAAAATAGGAAATAACTTGAATTTTTGCGTGTTATACAAATCCCCTCAAATATTATACCCCAAGCGCCGATGTTCCCATTTGGGAACATACAGGGTGATTCTGAAATGGACCGCCAAACTTTGAGGGGTGATAGTACTCATCAAGACGAACAAGAATTGATGCGGAAAGGGGGGTCGCAGTTACACCGTTAAAGAGCTAGGTCCTAATGTAGTGCGAGAGCGTTACAAAAGGACGTTTTGCCAAGGCCCGTTTAACGAAAAAAAAAACATAATGAAATGAAAAAATTTATTGCATGAGGTACAGCAGTATCCGTACTACTAGCATCATAAATTTGATAGAAATTGAACCACTTTCTAAACCGCGGAGTTAGTTTCAAAAGTGCAATATTAATCTTTTAGTCAAAGAATCACATTCCTTAATGGTATTTAGAAAAATGATGATCGGGGAAGGAATTTTCAATGATCGTAACATGGATCATTGAAACTGTTTGATCATTGAAAATTCCTTCCCCGATCATCATTTTTCTAAATACCATTAATGGAACTCCATTGTTTGACTAAGAGCACGTTTTAAAACTCACCCCACGGTTTAGAAAGTGGTCCAATTTCTATCAAATTTATGATGTTAGTAATACGGATACTGCTGTACCTCATGCAATAAATTTTTTCATTTCATTATGTTTTTTTTTTCGTTAAACGGGCCTTGGCAAAACGTCCTTTTGTAACGCTCTCGCACTACATTAGGACCTAGCTCTTTAACGGTGTAACTGCGACCCCCCTTTCTATACCAATTCTTGTTCGTCTTGATGAGTACTATCACCCCTCAAAGTTTGGCGGTCCATTTCAGAATCACCCTGTATACGTTGTATTGGTAATTACTCTCCAAAATTAGAATATGAAGCTATTTTGTCAAGCCAAATCGGATGATGTGTTATACTTAAGCTACCTAAACACAGCAAAATTATTTAAAACTAAATTTGTTTGAAATTTTCACAAGTTGAAACTTGTGGAACTTTTGGAAGAGCCAAAAATCTCTAATTTTGATGTAAATTCTACAAAAAGGATTAAATTGCACATGCAAAACTTTTGCATGTAAAATAACTTCATATCTTTGAGTTTCTTTCTACCAAGTTTCAAATTCCTGCATGAAAAATTATGTGGTAAAAAAATTCCCTGAAATGATGTTCCCATTTGGGAAAATCGGCAGGTAAAAGGTTAAAAATCATAATTTTCAACATTACGGAGATAGAGATTTAGAAACATGCCCCTACCCCCTTAACACGTTAAATCTCTTTTTTTTACGTGGGGGGCCATACCCCAATGGTACGACAAGGGGATATTGTCTGGAAAAGTGACCCCTCCTTGGAGCCGTGCTGGATCCGTTCCTGATCCCAAAAGGGTTTAAGGCAGTGTTGGCAAGTAATTTTACATGAATTTGAAATATTTTATCAAAGTTCAAAGAAAGAAAGTCAAATTTACTTTCAAATAAATAAAACCTAACCATCTAATAAACGCCGATTCTTAACCATCGAATTCACTTTTGTGTTCAGTGCTTTTAAATTACCGTTAGCTTTCATATTAAAAAGGATCCTGTCCCTCTCCAAAAAGTTCGTAAAACAGTAGGGGGATAACAACCTTGTAAAAAATTAATTTCAATTTTTCGAGGGAATATTGAGGGATTTTTTTAAATAAAAAGAATGTGAAATTTAATTTCACAAAAATAATGCTCCAATTCTTTTTTTTTAATCTGAGATTATTTGTACTCACTCTACACCCATGATTACTTCCTATAAATTACATCACATCCCATTTCTTCCCTATTTTTTAAAGGAAATAAAAACTATACTGTACTCAGTTGCAACTTAACTTGAGCCTGTAGAAATATGCCGAGTGCAACCGAAGAAAGTAGTTTCCCGAGAGGTGTCTGAATTTTGAGTGGAATTTAGAGCTTCAATTTTGAATACTGATCAGTTTTTTAAATCCACGTATATTAAGCATCTTTTCATCCGAATATTCATAAAATATTCAGTATTATTAATTTTTAAAGTGGCGTAACGCGTAGTAGTACAACTCGCTCTCAAACTCGCCAGCCACTAAGAGCTTCTAGCAACCCAGCAGACTTTCTGATTACTCAGATTTTCTTCCGCGGAGTCATGACGTCAGGCTCAAGTTGCATTAAAGTACAACTGGCTACTTAATAGACCAATTAGAGGGAATTAAATATAACCTTATAACAAGCTTTTTCGCCAAATTTGATTCGCTAAAAACTCGTTTTTCTCTCTTCAACTAACAATTAGATGTTTAGATTTCAGATTAACCTTAGGTTGGTTTAGGTTGGCCAAAATTTAAAATAATGTAATTCAGCATATATGATCATTACTCCAATGGTCGAAAAAATCGATTCAGCATAGCAACTGGTACTCCATGATTAATGCATCCTCATTTAGTAATACTACGAAAAAGTAGTACTAAATGCACACAAACAAGCCATAACTCCCATTACTTTTAGCTCTCTTTTTGAGCTCCTGATGAAGGTTAACTGCCGTTTAATGCTTCGCTAAATTATGGATGATCCGGGAGTAGCTCGAGTGTTTGCTGCGTAGAATGAAGTCAGGGGAGCGAGTTATTACGTTTTGGTGTAATCATCTCTCTGATTAGGGGAATCATTCATTTTCTCGAAGTTCGGACGGTTTGGTTTATAGGGCTTGATGGTTTGTTGGAGGTTTTATGGCGCAAGAAGTTTATTGAAATGATTGGTGATTGGATTAATATAGTGTGCTTGGTCCTTCAGCAGAGCTACTAATGACTTAACCCTCTCGGCACAAAGACATCAAAAAGTGAAAAAACTTTTATTTCTTCTTCTCAATATATCCTGTAATTTTTTTTCCTTGTGTGTACTCCTTCCTAGTTATTTTTATGAGCCTTATAGGAGCCATATGAGGCCATATCTTTTTGATTTTAACAGAAAATACTTATTTTAGAGCTTTTAAAAGACATGGTCATAATTTTAGAAGGTTACGAAATAAGAAAATATCTACCAACCTATAAAAAATGTTCTACAGACGCTAGTAGCTAGCTACAATTTTCTCTTCAGAAGCATCTCAGCTTAAAATGCACACATTGCGGTATAGATCATCTTGCTGCCATTTAGGAACGAATTTAGAAACCATGTAGAAGTCTCATATGTCATCTACATGAATCAGTGAAGTCACTGAGGAAAAGAAAATAAATTTGCGTGTTTACATCATACAAAAATTGAGCTCATAAGTAGGAGCCTCATATGAGGCCCGTGTGATGGCGAGAGGGTTAAACTCCAAATCCTAGTGTTACACTTTTAAGTGCGGGTGCTCTTAAATTATTTAAATGAATAGTTTAGTCGATTAACATTCGTCGATTAATTTAGGCCGTGATCATTAAATTAATCAATACACAGTATTTACATACATTAAATTAAATTTATTTTCAAACACAGAAAACTAATACATGTAATTTTACTTGTATAAATTATATTACATAAAATTACCAAAACAAAGGGTTAACTAAATGGCATAAGGAAACTTGGCAGTCTCTTACCTATTTGACCCATCATCTTTCTAGTAGGGGAAGGGAGAACTCCAGGGGACTCGTGTCCAATACCCGTCTCCTTCTTCTGCATACAGGGCGGATGATTGCTTTTACTTATCGCCCGAGGGGTTTTTATAGAGCCTCGGAAGTCGTCCACCTCTTTCTAGAAAGTCCGAGGTTCCAACCCCTGACCGTTAGGTCTCGTGACGTGTTAGGTAAGAGTTAGTCATCACCCCTTAGAAATCAGGCGATGACCACTCTTAACCGCGTGAGTGTGTTTCCCCAATTGTTTACTATTGATTGTTAATTATCAGATTATCTCGCTTCTCCTGAGTGGAGTCACGTACTCAAAGGATACATGCACTTAGAATTATTATTATTTAAATTTAACTATTTTTCCTCAATTGAGACGGTGACATCGTCACACTAGACAACTATCGTTGACTCTATTTATAGTGATAATATAATTGAGGAAATAAATCGAATACTGTCATCAGGTTTGACCGGTCCCGATCACTCCTATTTAAATTAACACAAAAGTATACATAATTTTTTAAATTCTAACAGGAAAATAAAACTGTTTAACATAAAAAGGATAAGATTTTAAATTTTACCGAAAAAATTTCCTTTTCAATGGTTGTAAATTTTTTCACGCCAATAAATCAACTAATAATGATGTAAACATATGAAGGCAACTATAAAGGTTAATTTAACACTTAATGAATGAAGAATAGTTAAGCAGATGCTTAATATAATACTTTATAAGTTATGTGGAAGTGGACTGGTAAGAGTTTTACGATTTATTCCTGTCTGGCATATACAGGGTGTTTCAAAATTGCTTTTATTCGGAACCAGTGCATCTTAGGGTCATGGAAGTAAGGTCTACCCATAGGTAAGTGACCCTGGACCAACTCGACCAACGTGAGTTTCCTAGAGTTAACTCACAGTCCTCGCATACTATAGTTAATGTTATAACATTATAGTATGTGTAAATAAAATAGGCGACTCCCTACTAGTCATTTCCCATTGCATTTCTATTGCTTTGCCTTGGTGACGAGCCGCCGATCTTAATTACACAGACTATAACAGCCATATCGATCATAGGGGGTTAAACCGAAAGCGGGAGTAAAGCCACGGATGCTAGAGTTAACGTTATCGACCAGTCGAAAAATTCGTTAACTTCCGAATAAAACCTAAGTTTCTTGACACCTCGACTTTCTCGAGTTAATCCCGAGTACAAAATGGCTGCCAGCTAGTATGGTTAGTAGAGAAGAAAAAGGATAATGTGCAAAAATATAGACATTTTAAGCTATATTTAGGTGATTAATTTTATTTGTATTCATGTACATTTGATTAAGTTTAAAAATAAAGACAATTAATACTATTACAGCAGAATAAAGAAATGCTCAAACTAATCCCAATTTAAATTTTGAGTTCGTATTCAAATTGATAGATGGCACCCCGCAAATTTAATTTAAAAAAAATCTTCCTCTTAATTCGTTAATCCATTTAAATTACTTAGAACATTTCTGAATTTTAGAGAGGTGTTTTAAAATTTTTAAAATACTGTAAGCATTTTTAAAGTGAGATTGAAATAACATTACAGAGAAAGGGGGAAGCCAAGGTTTGATCGCGTGAACTGCCTTGTGTCTTCGCTGTCCAATCAGAAACGAGCCTACATTTAACTACAGTATGCGAGGTCTTACTCCGGCTTTGGGTTTAACCCATGATGGTCGATACGGCTGTGAGAGGACTTACAGCGCCCCTAGCGGCGAAATTAAAAAGTAAAAAAATTAATTTAAAAACTAAAGGAGATAGAGCAAAAACCTCAAGGAGAGTATTGTTGCCAACGTCAAGAAGAACTCACTGAAAAAAAAATTGATCAAAATATCTTGAATATTCGCGGAGATATTAGCATGTGAAAATAGTATTTTTTCAGGGGTCAAAATTTTAATATTAACACGTGCCGCAAAGCGATTGAAGTTATAGTACGGTAAAAGTGCAAGACTCCGTCACCACTCGGGAAGAAAAGCCGGCTCCGGCGCATTTTCTACTACATGGCAGAAGACGCTGGCGGGCGTTCAAGGCAGTATCTTCATGTATTTTGAGATAAACTTGAAAACCTCCTACACTATGGTTATTGCATATATTTTAGGATGTAATTCATTATTATAAGTAAATTCCAATGTGGAGGATTTAAGGTAAAGTGGACGAGAGTTGGGTCCAGTGTTATTCTTAAGATTTTTTTTGGAGTAAAAATACGCCTTGACTTTTTCAGGAGGCGAGAAATTCATTGATGAGGGGAGTGAAATACGGAAATAGCATAACTGCAAATACAGAGAAAACTTTTTCATAAAAACGCTTTCTTTTTTATTGGAAAAATGAAATGGAAAAAAATGAGGATGCTATTTTGGTTTCTAACTATTATAGCATCTGTGTTAAGTATTAGTAGGCAATATTAAAAATTAAAAAATAAAATAATATATTTAACATTAAGCATTCTTAAATGCAATATTAATTTAATATTAAAAATTTGAGTAGAAAAAATATAATATTTTTAAATTTCGGTGGGGCACCATGCTTTTTTAAGCAAAACCTTGATTAAAAATTCAAAGCGTGAAAATACGCCTGGCTAGTTTTTGGAAGCGTATTTCCGATTTCTAATGCGTGAAATACGCTCTCAGAGGCGTTAAAAATATCACTGGTTGGGTCCAACGAGGGATTCCCAAAGAGGGTTGGGACAAAAAACAAAACTTAAATGTCATGTTCAAAGCAATGAAAATTAGATTTTAAATGTAATTCATCATAATTAAAAGCCTTATTTAGAAATTTACTCTGAATTTTATAAGCTTAAGTTCAAATAATACATTTTAATTTTCTGAAATCAGTGTTAATTTATGAATTTGTGTTAAAAAAGGCCTTTGAAGCTAGTGTTATACTGTATCCCTTGGATTGGACCTAATGTAATTTTACTTAATTTTTTAAAAAATCTTGCGAAAAACACAATCGGAAGAGACAAAGAAGAAATTCTTAAGTTTGAACTTTGAGTGCTCTTGAACACTGACCGAGGTATGGCTATAAAGATTTCTTCATTTAACTGTAGCATTTATAGATAATCGACAAGCAAAAACGATTAAATTTAGACAACGTTGGTGCTTTCCATCCTGCCATAGGTGGATGACTAAAGCAATTTACTGCTTAAAAATGTTTATTTTTAGAAATGAGGTTAATTTGGATAATAGAGAACTACAAGGATTAAAAGGTACGAGTATATATTTATCGGATCTGGTTTGATGAGTAAATGACTCACAAAGCCACAGTTAAATATTTGAAATTCATGCTGAGGGCCTGTTTTTCTACAGAGGAATTAATGAAAATATGACTGTAACAGCATTGAAAATGATTAGTCATGGAGGGTAGGGTGTCTCAAAAAAAACTTTTTTTCGAAAAACCTCGGTCCCCAGGGCTTTTCCCATTCCTTTTGGTCCCAAAAGATTGTGTGTGAAGTTTCAGCCCCCTAAGTCAACTCTAGGGTTTGCCTGTAGAGCCCCAAAGTTTGAAAAAAGTGGGAAAAATGACCAATTTTCCGAATTTTTAAAAAATATATTTTAAGATTGATACTGCTAAAAAACCGGTTCAAATGTGTCATTTAGGACTTATTTGGGTGGAATATATTTATTTATGTGTATTAACTGTATCCTATAGCCCCTATAATTTAAGATTGAAACGTACTACTTTGGGACGTTGCACTCGCCAAAGCTTACAATGCACTACCGGTGGACGAAATGAATTAAATCCGAATTTCTTCGAAGGAACTCCCTCAAATGATGCCATTTGGAGCTAAAATGATATTATAAATTATAAAAACCAGTGAAATAACAGTTTTTTGCCCTTCCACTGAGCTTTTAATGTAAAAAGTGCTTTTCTTCAAAATTTCTCGTTTCCAGCAGATGAAACCCAAAATTTATACTAAAAAACGGGTTTGCTGAACTTTTTTAGCTACCAAACATTGGAACCTTTATAGGGGTTTCATTTTTTTCAAGTAGAATTTAATTTTAAACAGCACAGATCGGAAATGACATGAATATTTCCTATACCTAACTTGAAAATCGATTTTCTTTTTTCCAAGTTAGGAAAATAGTTCAATACTTGTTAATCTTTGTTGAAATGTTAAAGAAAAAAGTTTTAATTAAAACTTTCCCCTAACACGTTAAAAGGAAGTAATTTTCCAAACTTTAAAAAAGAAAATAGATTTTCACGTCTGGTATAGGAAATATCCATGTCATTTCCGATCTGTGCGCTATAAAATTTAATTCTACTTATTAAAAATGAAACCCCTATAAAGATTTCAAAGTATGGTATCTAAAAAGTACAACAACCTCCCTTTTTAGTATAAATTTTGGATTTTATCAGCTGGAAACGAGAAATTTTGGAAGAAAAACACTTTTCACATTAAAAGCTCAGTGGAAGGGCGAAAAACTGTTATTTCACTTGTTTTTAAAATTTATAATATAATTTTAGCTCCAAATGGCATCATTTGAGGGAGTTCCTTCGAAGAAATTCGGATTTAATTCATTTCGTCCACCGGCAGTGCATTGTAAGTAGTGATGGGCAGGTATCGATACCAAATACTTAAGTACTCGATACCTATAGGTATCGAGTGTATTCGATACCCACAAAAGTATCGATACTTTATTGACATATTTCGTTTTAAATTTTTCAATGAAGTAATCTTTATAATGCCTACTGTAGATCAAACGCAGCCTGTTTCCGTTTTCATTTTGCAACGCTCAAACCCAAGTCGTTATCATCCGCGAGAGAAATTTGACGCGGCTAGGTTTTTCCCCCGCCAAATTCTTCGCCTCTATCCACCTCCAGGCCCGTAGCTACGGGGCTTTTTGATGGATCGCTTTCAGTTTTTTGAATATTAGTCTGATTATGGATAGGCCCTAAAAAAATTGTCCCTTCAGGTTCATTTCCCGACATTGAAAAAAAGTACTCGATACCTAAAAGTACTCGATACCTATAAGTATTCGATACCAAAGTGTTCGATACCTATAAGTATTCGATACCAAAGTATTCGATACCTAAAATTATCGATTTTGCCCATCACTAATTGTAAGCTTTGGCGAGTGCAACGTCCCTAAGTAGTACGTTTCAATCTTAAATTATAGGGGCTATAGGATACAGTTAATACACATAAATAATTATAATCCACCAAAATAAGTCCTAAATGACACATTTGAACCGGTTTTATAGCAATATCAATATTAAAATATATTTTTTAAAAATTCTGAAAATGGTCATTTTCCCCACTTTTTTCAAACTTTGGGGCTTTACAGGCAAACCCTAGAGTTGACTTAGGGGGCTGAAACTTCACACACAATCTTTTGGGACCAAAAGGAATGGGAAAAGCCCTGGGGACCGAGGTTTTTCGAAAAAAAGTTTTTTTTGAGACACCCTAATGGAGGGTTTCTTGATGGAAGAGACAGTTGCCTTAGTCTTTTTTGATGCGATTGTCACCACACATTTTCCACACAACAATGAGCTGCCAAAGAGTTTAAAGAGAAAGAATCTACCCATGTATCAGAGTGGTCGCAAATTAGTTATGAAAAACTGGCAGAACTCTGAGATAAATCTAGTCGATTTTGTGGCAAAATGAACCGAAAACTTTTTTAGAAGGTTTTTGAGTTATTTTCAGACTTTATTTTTAGAAATACTTTAACGTGAAACTTGTGATGATATTATCAGGAAGGATTTAAAGTCGTCAGTAATAGTCTGTTGTAAATGATTCTGCAGAAAGGGGAATCAAGCTCATTGAGGAGTAAAACGATATTTTAACCCATAATGAGGGGTAAATACAACACCTTTAAAAATGATCAAAGGCTATGAAGTCAAATATTCTTCATGTTTAAGCATTTTCTGTTAAAAAAAGTATTGAAATAAATCGAATAATATATTTTAACCCTTTAGTGCGCACATTTTCCAATTAATGTCAATATTTTTTTAATGATTACTTATGAGCCCCAAACACTAGGAAAAATACTAAAAAAATTCCCACTTAATTATTTTTTTAATTATCGGCAATTATTTAGTCTTTGCATATATGCAAAGCTGCGCATTTAGGTCTATTTTGAACACCCTATTAAAAACAATGGAGTTAGAATGTAACTTTTTTATTTAAGCACAAGAATACTTATTTCAACTTGTTTAAAGCTTTTAATCACTTATTATCTTTATTTAGACTTAATTTTAGACTTAAGACCTGTATGTACATCGGGTTCTGGCTTTTTTTCGACTGTCAGGGTCAATTTTTCAGGGATTTTGAAACAAGTCTACATGATTTATTTTTTGAGAAAACTAAACTGTAATGTGTTTAATGTGAACTTAGGGATATAAAATCATGTATGTTTCCTAATATTCTGTTCACTAACAGTTAGCAGAACAGAAAAAAGGTTTATCCAACCCCCAGCTATTTATTTACATTTCAACCTGTAATTTTACTAAAAATATAAATTTTTTTCAGAATAACCACATTATAACGCAGTATTATAGCTACATTGATAAAAAATAAAACCCAATAAACCACCCAGAGTCAATTTCCTCTTTTTTTACACAAAAAAAACACATCAAAACGAAACCATCAGACTCAGACAAACGCTGCCTTGTCGTCACTATAGCAGAATAAAAAAAGATAAAAAATGTAAAAAAAATCATAAAAACCTGAAAAGAAACCTCATAAAACCTCTGAAGGAATGTTTTGTCTTGCCACGTGTGAAGTTTGATTCTCATGGGATAAATCCAAGGTCATTTAAAAGTGCATCTTTCACGCTATGTCTAGGGTGCTAGAAATATGCCCCCTGGCTGGGCGATAATTAGTTAATAGCTACATATATTCTTACACTGGTAGTTCAAGAGGGGCTGAATGTTTCATTCAGTCCACTGTAACTGGTAAAAAAGTTTTGGTAAAAAATTAAAATTTTTAAGTAACCAATTTTTTTATAAAAGGAAACAAATTAAAAAATCTTACAAAAAAAATCTAATCTGCCCTTAAAAAAACTAATATCGGTATCCAAAAAAGTATTCCCACGATATAACCCATAAACCATATAAAATTTGCCTAAAATAATAATATAGATTCATAGAAACATTGAGAAAAATAATCGAATAATGAAATGTGAAAAGCAACCTAAATGCGCACCTTTGCAGATATGATAAGTGGTTAAATTCGGCCCTAGAGAATCAAGAAATACTCCCTCTGAAGATTCAAAGCCAAATATATGACAAGAAAGGTCCAAATTTTGATATGAAAAATTATCACATCTATCTGAACACTTTTACTAACTTTTAATAGCAATCAAATTAGCCCGAAATCGGTAATCTGTGATTTCCGCAATCTTCAATACTGTTGGCCTTATTACTTGAGTGTAAAGCCAAAAATTAGCAAACTCATGCCATACATTTAAAAACACTGCTTTACAGATGTGGTAAACCGCGCATTTGAGCATCTAAGTTTAAAAGGAGGGGGATAATTCGCTTGGATACATCGCTTTGCATATATGATAAGCTGCGCACTAAAGGGTTAAATGAATTTTATGATTTTTCAAAGTTTTGAGAATTTTGATGTTTTTTCAGATTTTCATCCCTTTTGAGGCACGTGTTAATATTTACCGATTCGAATAAAATTTTTACCAGTTACTTACTACCCCATAAGTAAAAAAATTAGGGGGTGCGACTTGAAAAATTCCGAAAATTTTTTTTTACCATTATACTTAGGACCACCCTAATGTTTATACTCATAAATTGATTCAGCAAATTTCATAGTGATGTGCGAATTCTAAGCATAAAAAATTTTCAATGCTTATTAAGCATAGTTAAGACATATTTTTTTGAATAAATATTTCTCAAAACTACTTTTTCACTTAAAATCCTAAGGGTTTTTTTTTCTACTGAACCAAATGTTATGAAACTTGGTATTTATATTCAATAGAGTAATTTTATTAAATAAATGTTCCAAAATTTAATGATTTTGGTCCGGAATTTTTTTATCATGCAAAATAAGGTAAAAATCATAGAATTTTCACGTTTTTAAATGGGAATCACCGAAAAGTTATTTTTCTCAAAAACTACTATGATTATCCAAAATCCCCCACATTAAATTATACTACAGAACATATTTAACATAAAAATGAAAATAAGCGAGTATGAAAAGGGGAAAATGAAGGAGGAGTAGTGTTTCAAAATTTAGTGAAATTTTTTTTTTAAATATTAAAAATAATAAATTATTTGTGTTTAATATTACATTACTTGATGGAAACAGATAATTTGGCACCAAAAACTAATAAAAAATTCAAAAATAAAGAATTAATTTTTTTTGCTATTGAGTCCCCTTAATTTTCCTGATAATATCTAAAGTACCACACCACTTTGTTTAAATTTAGTACCAGCAGTTATTTCCATGACGCAACGTTTATAGGTAACGAGCGTCTATTTGCTAACATAACCGTTAAAGGAAAGTGCAACGTCAGTTAAATAGTCAACAAGGATATTATTTGTAACTAAAATCCTTCAAGTCATCAAATTATATTAGAGAGAAAGATTCTGGCTTCCTTGTTTTCAAATATGAAATATTTCACAATTAAGAAGTTCCAATTTCCAATTCAAAATAAGAATAATCGATTCCATGATATTGATTAGATTATGTTTAAGAAAAGCGTTATTGACGTTTTGTTACGAAATATAAATGCTGCGCAAGAGTGTATTATGGTTGGTACATAACATATTGTATATAAATACAGTTGGATATTCCCTATTTATCTCATTCGTTTGTAGGCTTCTTCAAAGGTATGCACAAATTTGAATATCTTTCTTTTTGTAGACCAGAGTGATTGTTTTACACTCGCGGTACCCTTACTTCTTTAAAAACATTCCACATGTCTACCCACTTACGGAAAGACTCAACTTGGAAAAAAAAACGATAACTTGATTCCATGTTTCTTTATTATTGTTTCAAGAAAACAATATTTTCAATATTGTAGGTTCAGAAGATGGCTCGTTTTCTGAGGATAATGTTCGTCCTCCTGCTGTTAAATATTTCCAAGTATTCAGCGGAAAAAAGTAAGTAGCATTCTAAACATTTCTAAAATAGTTGGTACCACAACTGCATAGGTATTATTAGATGTTATTTATGGTATTTTTTTATTTGAAATGATTTCAAAACTACTCATGCTCCACATGGTATTACGTGAGGCTTACAGACGTAAGTGGCGAAGTAAAAAATACAATTAAAAAAAGAAACAGAGCAAATTTCAAAGCCTTAACTATAACAAAATTTCACAGAACATTTAAATTTTCGAAACACTTCACAATGACAAAACAGGTGGTCAAAACCAAATATCTCAACTCTCCATTCAATCTTTCTCTGCCTGTCGGGCAATTGTCGGGATTTTGAACGGATCTCCCGGATTACTATTTACTAAATTAAATCTAAACAACTAAAATTGCCAAGGACTTGACAATTAGACAATTAGAATTGCCAGGGGTTACGCGGACAATATGCCGGTCACAATGATAAATAGCTAAAGGAGCTATTTTTAAGTTTAAAAATTAATTTAAAATATTTTTAGGTGATTCAACAATGCCAATATGCCAGCTTGATGTGAGTACAATTATTTCTTTTATACAGTGTGTTTCAGATAGGTGTTTCATAACTTCTAGGGGGGTAGTAGACACGTAGACGAGTCAGAAACATATACAGCATTTGGGAGTCCCAGACCAAATCCCAGGGAGTTAAAATTGGAGCGACACCCCAAAAAATTATTGAAAAATTCCATTCGTCGAAGAACTAACTTTGAACCCGCGGCACATTACCACTGCTCCAACGGGGATGCAGTAACTTTAAAACTTGTTATAACATCTTTTTTGTTTGTGACTGTGTAGGAGTAGCGTCTGGAACGTAACAGGGGTTCCTATGATAGCCGAAAAATTGGTTTGTGCGCATGCGTTCTAGGTATTCGCTCTGACGTCACTCTGGGAATTACAGGCTCCTTTTACCTGCCGATGTTCCCAAATGGGAACATCATTTTAAGGAATTTTTTCACCATTTAATTTTTTATGCAGGAATTTGATACTTGGTAGAAAGCAACTCAAAGATATGAAGTTATTTTACATGCAAAAGTTTTTCACGTGCAATTTAATCCTTTTTGTAGGATTTACTTCAAAATTAGAGATTTTTAGCTCTTCGAAAAATTGCTCGAGTTTCAACTTGTAAAAATTTTAAATAAATTTAGTTTTAAATAATTTTGCTGTGTTTAGGTAGCTTACGTACACATCTTCCAATTTGGCCAGACAGAATAGCTTCATATTCTAATTTTGGGGAGTAATTATCAATGTTGTTGTTGTTGTTGTCGTATGCCACTTGGAATTACCAAGCTCCTCAAGGAGTAGTAAGTAATTATCAATACAACGTATATGTTCCCAAATGGGAACATTGGCGTTTGGGGTATAGAATTTGAGGGTATTTTTCTAACATGCAAAAATTCAAGTTATTTCCTATTTTCTTTAATTTTTTGAATCTTTTTTTTGTCTCAAAGTATCTAAACAGGTTAAGAATGATGTTTTAACTTCAAAAATATGAAGTTTTTATTTTTTCACCTGATTTAGGGAGAAATAAATTTCAAATCTTAGCAGATTCTTACACTTTTATATTTTTTTAACTCCCTGATCGATTAATTTTCACTAATTATAAGTAGGGGTTATGCAAAGAGCCTATTTTGAGTGCTTCTGAGGATTTGCGTATATATTTTTGTTCAAGTACTTTTTTTTACAAAAAATTTTTAGGAACAAAATTGAAGAATTTTGAAAATAAGGAAAAGTACGTAATCTAAAAACACTCTTCTAACGTAAGTTGGATGTAAGATATATTTGGTTCAGTTCGGAATCTTCCATGAGAAGCACATCAGTTTTAATGAATCAATGGAGATAATTATGATTACCAATTTCGAAAACTAATTAGATTGGAATGCAATTAGTGGATTTTATGCTAGGTATCGTATAGAACCGTAATTAAAACTAATTTTTCTCACAGAGCATGGGAACACTCTTATGTATTTTTTACACCAAAATATTACCCATAGTGCAAGAAAAATTTACGGAAAAGCTTCGCGTACGTTATAAACATGTCTATTTTTTTGTTATGAAACTCTATAAAATGCTACTCAATCGTCCAAGTATGGGTAATAAAAATGAAAAAAAAAAACGTCTTGTAACAACTTGAAGACATCAGCCAGGCGTAAGACGAAACACTTTTATTTACAAGATTTACAATTAACACAGAAAAGAAACTACAGGACAAGCCCCGCGCCAACCGGCGCGCGGCGGGGAGATCTCGACAGCTCGACACTCAATCAAATCACTTCACTTCCGTTCAATCGAAGAATATACATCTACACGTACATTAAACTTACTTACTTTTGAACCCCTACAGATAGGGTCATGAGAGTGGGGTCTAGGTATAGTAAAGTGACCATGCTCTATCCGACGAGATAACTTTCAACGCCCTCTAGCGAAAAATTTAGGAGTTATAATTTTTATTTTAAAAACTATGTGAGGTATATGAAAAATTCGATGACTAAGTTGTAGAGAAGCATCGATTTAGTAGGAAAAGGCACCTTAAGCAGAAAAATATCTTGAATAAAACCCACGCTCAATTAGGTTGAAATTACGTAGATTTTATTTCTTAAAACGCTTCTCACACGGCAAAAATGAGAAATTTTTATTTTTTTGACTTAAGTAAATGACTAAATGTATTATTAGTTCATTAAATTGAAAATTTCTCATTTCGCCTCGTGAGGAGCGTTTTATAACGTAAAATCTACGTAAATTCAATCTAATTGAGCGTGCATTTTAGGGGTTTTATTCAAGACATTTTTCTGCTTAAGGTGTCTTTTCCTACTGAATAGATGCTGCTCTACAACTTAGTCATTGACTTTTTTCACATACCTCACATAGTTTTCAAAATAAAAATTATAATTCCTTAAGTTTCCTCTAGGGGGCGTTGAAACTTATCTCATTGGATAGAGCATGGCCACTTTACTATACCTAGACCCCACTCTCATGACTATATATGTAGGGGTTCAAAAGTTAAAGGGGTTGGGCCACTTCTCGTGGGACACCCTGTATTATTCCATTATAATAACTATTTTTGCCTCCGGATTGGCCTCAAATGGAACAAAAATAATCAATTTTTCATATTTTTCAAAAATCTTATAAATAAAATGTTTTGTCGATAACTTCTTAAAGCTCACAAATAAGGGTCTTTAAAAGCAATTTTAATCACTTTAGTCACCTTTATGTATTATCAATACAAAAACAGCTGCCAAAGTGGCAATGTAATATGCTATCATATTAACAATAGCCTTGAAATAGGAGGCTCTTTTTTGCCAACAAACTGTGGATTGTCAGTGGTACATATTTTTAATATTGGTAGTTCAGATACATTTTCCCTCAAATTTGGTCAGTACAAAGCAGTATTTTTAATTTTAAAAAGTAGAAATAATTATATTTTTCATAAATATGCCGCGCTTTCAAAATTCAGCGGACAGTTATCACTGACTGGTATAGGGATCCAAATATGATCGCAAAAATTTGTTGAAACAATTATTGACGAATGGATAGTTCGTTCATAAGGTAATATATCAGTAATTATTCGTCTCAGTCATGATTTTTCTATTTTTTTGCTATAACAATAGACTGAAACCCAGGCCCATGAAATTATACTTCTTTGGAGGGAGGATTGACTATAAATGGCTCCTTAGCATTCCCTTATGCGTTCATAAAAGTTAAAATATAGCAAATTTAACTGTTTAAGATAATTGCAAGTAAGTTTTGAAAAGTAATGTAGCTTATTTAAAAACTTAAGGGATAATAGACATAGACATAGACATAGAAAAAAGTTTATTGTTTTGGGCGTTTGCCCGTTAACAAATAACAAACCATTATAGAGAACTTTACATTTTCTTAGAATACAGATAAAAAAAAATTAACATATTTTAAAAAGAATATACAAATCACTGTAATACAAGTTAAGACAACAAACCAGGTGCAGGAACAATATACAAAATAAAATAAATCAACTAGAATCCTCTCCTATGTCCCGGCGGAGCCTAAAAACGGAGGTCAGGAAACATAGAATATTGAAATAGTTAGAGTTAGGCTCATTCAAGACAAAGGGAAAATTTTTTGCGTTTGATAAATATTTGTTTCGATAATAGCTATAAATAGGACATGAGTTAAATACAGGGTGTTTCAAAATTGCGTTGCACGGCTTTTATTCGGAACCAACGCCTCCTAGGAACATGGAAGTAAGGTCTACCCCTAGGTAAGTGACCCTGGAGAACCCATTGAGAGGACTAACAGCGCCCCTAGCGGCGAAATTAAAAACTTAAAAAAATTAATTTAAAAACTAAAGGAGATAGAGCAAAAACCTCAATAAGAGTATTGTTGCCAACGTCAAGAAGAACTCATCGAAAAAAAATTGATCAAAATATCTTGAATATTCGAGGAGATATTAGCATGTGAAAATAGCACTTTTTCAGGGGTCAAAAAGTAAAAAGTTCGCATATTTCCAAATTTTTCAGTGAAATTGTGTAGTTTTGAGTTTCTTTAAGTGAAAGAACATAAAATTTAATCAAAAAACAAAAAACATTTGCAAATATGTGAACTTTTTACTTTTTGACCCCTGAAAAAGTGCTATTTTGACATGCTAATATCTCCGCGAATATTCAAGATATTTTGATCAAATTTTTTCAATGAGTTTTTCTTGACGTTGGCAACAACACTCTTATTGAGGTTTTTCCTCTATCTCCTTTAGTTTTTAAATTAATTTTTTTAACTTTTTAATATCGCCGCTAAGGGCGCTGTAGGTACTCTAAATGGATTCTCCAGGGTCACTTAGCTTGGGTTAGACCTTATTTCCATGACCCTAGGAGGGGCTGGTTCCGAATAAAAGCCGTGCAACGCAATTTTGAAACACCCTGTATATGATTCCATGTGTCAAATTCTTCGGTGTTACAAAAGGAACATTTGTTAGTAAAATAAACTTCAAATATCTGGCCCTTATAGAAGATTTTATTTTGATTTAAACGTAATTGGAAAATAATTCTTTTTACATAAATATCAGAGTCGGATAGTATATTGTTTTCAGGGGTGGGACAATTCTTTATTAGTTTATAGTGGGGAAAGTGGGTGCTATTCTCCATCATTGAGAAATCTCGTTGTAGGCATTGATCTCGACAAGTTTGTAACATATTAGGTAGATAATAGGAAGCCAGGTCAGGATTTTGAGATGTCCAAATAAAGTTGAATCCAAGGTTTTCAATAATTTTTTTGACTGATAAAGCCCAGTTATACTCGGGATTTGAGGAAAACATCGTGTTGGAAAATAACTTTTGGTAGCATATTTTGGTATATCTATCATCGGGTAATTTAAGAATTCTTATCCAATATTTCAACAACAATTTTACTAAGGTGACTGCAATAGGTGCTTGACCTAGTTCTAATCTTAGAATATAGCCTGGTATGTTTCTAGAGAGAGTAAATAATTTTTTAGCAAAAACACAAAAACACTTTTCCAATTCGAAGATGTTGTTTGCGGACCAAATTGGGGAACCATAAGTAAAAACAGATTGAATTAGTGATTCAAATAATTTAAACCATGATTTAATAGAGTTGGCTCGAGATCCAGTGAAAATAGACCATGACGCGCCGATTGCAGCAATTGCTTTTGATGTAAAATATCTTTTGGCCAGATTAAATTTTCCATTTGACGAAAAAGGAATTCCCAAATAGACGTATTCCCTTACTATATCTAACTCCGAGTTTTGATAAAAGAATTTATCCGATTTAGAAGGTTTTCCACCTCTCCTGAAAATCATAATTTTAGTTTTGTTGATGTTGACTGCCAAATTAAATTCAAAGCAAAATTTTTCGAGTAAGTTGAGCTTTTTTTGTAAATCAATGCGGGATTCAGCCAGGATTACTGCGTCGTCAGCGTAAAGTAGAATGTGCAGGAATATAGAAGAAGAGATGTGAACACCAGGAATATTGGATTCATTTAATCGAGCAATTAAATTGTTGAGAAATAAGTTGAATAGTAAAGGGGACAGTATTTCTCCTTGTAGTACACCGGTATCCACGTTGAAAGAGTCTGTTGTTCCCATTGGGGTTCTAACTTTCGCTTTAGCTTTTTCGTACATATCTTTTAGGATGTTAATAAATTTTGGGCTAAGTGACAGTTTCCGGAGTACTGACCACATAAGAGAGTGATTAATACTGTCAAAAGCAGATTTAAGATCAATGAAAGCTGTGTATAACTTGCCTCGTTTTTTTCTTAGTTTATCTTGAATTAGGGAATTTAATATGAAAGCCTGATCGTTGCAGCTATAACCCCTCCTAAATCCAGCTTGTTCTTCGTATAGAGAGTCTTTTAATTTAAGCCATAAGTTGAGCCTTTTATTTAAAATTGCGGTGAAAATCTTTCCGATTACAGGTATACCTGTAATACCTTAAGGGATAATACTGAGCTTAATGCTGAAAACGAGGATATAACGCTCTTCTTAAGAAAATATTTCAAAATTTGACTCTTAAAATGTGGTTTTAATTTATTTTTGGACATTAGTGACTCACTTGGGATGGAATATTCCTAATATGCCAAAGAAATTTCAAGGAAAACCCCAACTTTTAAACTATTATCCAGATGTTTTCTTTGGGGTTGAATGGGTACCCACCTTCTGAAAAATCCTTTTTTATTGAAAAATTTAATATTTTTAAAATCATACTCAACCGGCAATAAGAGTTTCGCACATTTTTATGATTCCTGCAAGAAATTTTTGATTACCAGTTCTAACCATTGAGATATTTTAAAATATGTTGTATTACAACTCAAGTATTTCAACTGTGGTTTCATTTATAATTATTTTATATTCTTCAATGATGATTTTTACACCATTTTACACATTAACATTCATGACGGATTCGTGAAATCGAGGTAAAAGCTTGATTTTCGTTCGTCCATTTTTACATGAAATTACTATATTAATCGAAACTTTGAGGCCAATCCGGAGGCAAAAATAATTATTATAATCGAATAATATTTTACACACGTCAGTTTGAGACCAATTGGCACCCTTTTGTCGCTGTGCACTTGGGAAAATGTGAAAACAAATTTTTTGACCCACCCTAGTGTCTACTATCCCCCTAGAAGTTATGAAACACTTATCTGAAACACCCTGTATTATACACTGCTGGCCATTAAAATTGCAATACCATGAAAGAAAGCAAATAGAAAAAAAGATATTTATTGTATGGAAACAATATGGTATGAAGACAAAATGTTGAAATTTGTACAGAGTTTGGGGGGTTTTAAGGGGGTGAAATCAGTAGGGACAGCTACCGCCCCTGGGTGCTAAAACTCCCCTTATCCGATTAGGCATTGAATGAAATTCGGCTTCATTGACTGAAATGGGTATCTCATTCCATGCTGCTTCAAGTCTATGCCACACTTCATCAACCGTATTAGCTGGATACGGATGGCGAGCCAGTCTTTCAGCAACCCAAAACCAGACGTTTTCTATCGGTGAAAGGTCTGGAGACCGTGCAGGCCAGGGCAATAATTGAATGCCCTGTGTGCCGAGGAAGGTCAGAACACAACTTGCAACATGTGGTCTAGCATTATCTTGCTGGAAAATGGCGTTCGGTAAGCCTTGAAGATAGAGTACAACCACTGGACGTAAGACGTCAGAAATGTATCGATCTGCGTTTAAATTACCGTCACTACGAACTAGAGGTGTCCGGGTCGTATACCTAATGGCTGCCCAAACCATCACACCAGGTGAAGGGCCCCTATTCCGGTATCGAATGCAAGCAGGTAATGTGCGGTCTTATCGTAACCTCCTGACATGTATACTAGGGTGGGTCAAAATTTTTTTTTTCACATTTTCCCAGGGGCACAGCGACAAAAGGGTGCCAAATGGTCTCAAACTGACGTGTGTAAAATATTATTCGATTATAATAACTCTTTTTGCCTCCGGATTGGCCTCAAAGTTTCTATTAATATAGTAATTTCATGTAAAAATGAACAAACGAAAATCAAGCTTTTACCTCAATTTCACGAATCCATCATGAATGTAAATGTGCACAATGGTATAAAAATCAACCTTGAAGACTATAAATAAATTATCAATGAAACCAGAGTTGAAATACTTGAGTTGTAATACAACATATTTTGAAATATCTCAATGGTTAGAACTGGCAATCAAAAATTTCTTGCGGGAATCAAAAAAATGTGCGAAACTCTTATTGCCAGTTGAGTAGGATGTTAAAAACATTAAATTTTTAATAAAAATGGATGTCAGAAGGTTGGTATTT
This sequence comes from Tetragnatha versicolor, assembly GCA_024610705.1. Classification (NCBI taxonomy): domain Eukaryota; kingdom Metazoa; phylum Arthropoda; class Arachnida; order Araneae; family Tetragnathidae; genus Tetragnatha; species Tetragnatha versicolor. Next base: position 65,359,533 of record JANDEH010000004.1, on the reverse strand, counting down.
TTTTTGGGTTATAGGTTTCAACCCCAAGGAAAACATTTGGATAATAGTTTAGAAGTTGTGGGTTTCCTTGAAATTTCTTTGGCATATTAGGAATATTCCATCCCATAAGTGACCCCATATGAGTCACTAATGTCCAAAAATAAATTAGAACCGCATTTTAAGAGTCAAATTTTGAAATATTTTCTTAAGAAGAGCGTTATATCCTCGTTTTCAGCATTACGCTCAGTATTATCCCTTAAGTTTTTAAATAAGCTACATTACTTTTCAAAACTTACTTGTAATTATCTTAAACAGTTAAATTTGCTATATTTTAACTTTTATGAACGCATAAGGGAATGCTAAGGAGCCATTTTGAGTCAATCCTCCCTCCAAAGAAGTATAATTTCATGGGCCTGGTTTTCAGTCAATTGTTGTAGCAAAAAAATAGGTAAATCATGACTGAGGCGAATCATAATTGATATATTGCCTAATGAACGAACTATCCATTCGACAATTGTTTCAACGAATATGTTGGATCCCAAGACCAGCCAGTGAAATAACTGTTCGTTGAATTTTGAAAGCGCGGCATATTTATAAAAAGTTTAACTATTTCTACTTTTAAAATTAAAAATACCACTTTGTATTGACCAAACTTGAGATAAAATATATCAGAACTACCAATATTTAAAATTTGTACCACTGACAATCCACTGTTTGTTGGCAAAAAAGAGCCTCCTATTTTACGGCTGCTGTTAACCCGGGAAAGACTGAATTAATTTTTTTTCTCAAATTAAATTTTCCTCTTTACTGTATGCTTATGACATGTCTTGAAGTAGACTAAAACCATTTTTTCAAAAAAAATTTTATTAATTTAGTCAGAATAGGGTGGTACCATATGGTACCGCTAGGCTCTTACACTACCATTTTGTGCACCATACATATTCTTATAAATTTGAGATTTCAAAGTCAAAATAATAAATTTATCACACTTTTATCACTTTATTTACCATTTTTAACTGAAAAACAATTAAAATTACAATTTAGGCAATAATGATTGATAAATTAATTATTGAATAGTTGATATTATTCTCATTATAACAATTAGTAGTTATATTTTGCTCTTAAAATCCTATTATCAAATTTATTTCTAGAAATAAATTTTGTACACACTAGTCCAAAGGTGATAACAAACTTTTTATACCGCGAGGTAAGCTGATATGATACGGAATTGATAGTTTTTCCAATTTTCGCCTCATAATGAGTGTTAAAATCAGGAACTTTGTTAAAAAACCTAAGTTTTAGGCTTTAAAAATTTCATAAACCATATTTTATATTTTTCGTCTATAGTTTAGTTGAAGGCTATGAACATTATATTGATGATTTGCATGAAATACTACCCTTGTATAGATGGATATTCCAATCAATCACTTATAATATGAAATTTTTCTTATTAAATTTAGAATTATTGGCCTTAAAAATTAAAATTTCGGGAAATACACTATAAATTCAACAAGTTATTAGCATAAAACTTATTCTATAGGTTTTACCTTAAAATTTAATTGATTTCACAGCATATAAAACGTTTGAAATAAAAAATACACTACTTCGAAATATTAGTACTATTTGGTAGCGTAAAAGCCTAGCGGTACCATACGGTACCGCAAGATTTCTATACCAAAATTTTCTACCTTAAAATTATTCAATCTTTTCCAAATTTGGGCTGTTATTGCATAATACAATTATAAATAATAATTCACCATTATTTAATCCATTCACTAATTTTAGGTATGAATAAATTGCACTTACATTTTCAGACGGGCCATTTTTTCGCCAGTCTTAAAAACACGTTTTTCATTAAGCCATTAAGCAAGAATTTATTTAAATAATTAGTTGTTAAATTGCTGTTTACTAAAGTGTGGTCCATGTAGTAGTGACATCTACCGTCAGAATAAAAAAATAAAAGTATTTAGGTAGAAAAAAGCCGTTTTTTCGTAGTGATGTTTGCCGGTACCATACGGTCCCGCTAGTCCTTCCCGGGTTAATATGGTAGCATATTACATTGCCACTTTGGCAGTTGTTTTTGTATTGATAATGCATAAAGGTGATTAATGTGATTAAAATTGCTTTTAAAGACCCTTATTTGTGAGCTTTAAGAAGTTATCGACAAAAAAAATTAATTTATATAGTTTTTAAAAAATATGAAAAATTACATATTTTTGTTCTATTTGAGGCCAATCCGGAGGCAAAAAGAATTATAATGGAATAATATTTTACACATGTTAGTTTGAGACCATTTGGCACCCTTTTCTTGCTGTACCCGATAGAATTTGTAAAAATTTTTTTTCGCCATAGGAAAATGACCCACCCTAATGTATACGGCCATCAGAATGCTGCACGCAAAACCGGGATTCGTCTGAAAAGACGACATTTTGCCACTCTTGTGTCCATCTTTGTCGTTCGGTGCACCAGAGTCGCCGCCTTCTTCTATGCTCCATTGTCAATGGAATCGGAAGTAATGGACGCCGTGCTGAGAATCCCCGCTGCTGCAAACGTCGTCGAACCGTACGAGAGGACACTGGACGTGCAGCAAACATGCCAGTTTCCTGACTAATGGTCCGTGATGTGGTTGTACGGTCTTGCAGGACCGACCTCACGATATGCCTGTCCTCTCGTTCGTTAGTCATGCGAGGGCGTTGAGATCCTGCATGCCGTCTACAATGACCCTCAGCAACCCATTGATTCCATATCCTCATGACAATGGTCGGATTTCAACCAATGCGACGGCCGATAACACGGAACGATAATCCACACTCTCGAAAGGCTACGACCCTGCCTTTATCGAATACCGAAACATGCTGGTAAGCATGTCTTCTTCTTGTTGGAGTCATTACACGATATATTTAGAGCAAAATTCAACCTTATAAAGTGCTTTTCGAAGGAGAAATCCCCCTCACAATTTTCCTTTTATGCAGTGCTTCAGATATCGTATCTCCCTCCTGCGTTGCCAAAATGCTCTGAAATTCTCATCATTTGCATATTTTAACCTCTTCTTCCTTTCATATAAATTTGACATTTGTCAGAAAATTCCTTCTTGGTGTTGCAATTTTAATGGCCAGCAGTGTATTAATTATAACTCACCCTGTGCTTATAGGTCAGCTATACATTAATATAGTTTTACTATGATTTTAAGGGCCGTAACCAGATAAATAGATTTTTTTCGGGCAGGGTTCCTTCATTTTTTTCCTTGGCCTCCTTTCCCTTGTAAATTATAGATCATACACGAACCTTCGTTCCAATGATATCTAAAAAGTTGAAGCGAAAATGGGGAGAGGTTCCTTCCCAGCTTCTTCTTATTATTGGGAAATTCTGAAGGTAAAAGAACAGTAATGTTTATACGGGGTGAATCGGAACAACATTCATTTCTTCTTCCCTAGAAGTTACTAGTCCCATCTATATTTTAGAAAATAGCCTATAGTATTTTTTCAGGTGACGTCACGACCAGTTATTTTTTTAACTGTTAACTGCTGTAGGTCAAACTGTCTGTTGCAAAGATGGTTGCTAGGTGCGGCAGTACCGGTGGTTGCTAAGTCCGAGTCATGTGATTTCTAATGCTCTATTGTTACACTCTTTAATATTTATCTTTTAATATTTATAATTCAAAATTAAATTTTTTTCCAGGCTGGGGATATGAAAGAGTCACCCCGTAGATGGCCCGGTGGGATAGTGCCTTACGAGATTTCTAACAGTTACTGTAAGATAATATTGTTTTATAAATATATATACTCTATATTTTATAAATTATGATTATATCTAATTTTTGCCCGTGTGACAAAACAAAACATAATAAAATGAAAAACATTACTGTATGAGGTACAGGAGTATCCGTGCTACTTAAATCCTCAAAGTCATAGAAATTGGATCACTTGCTAAACCGTGGGGTGAGTTTTAAAACGTGCAATATTAATCTCTTAGTCAAATAATGGAGTTCCCTTAATGGTATATAAAAAATGATGATCGGGGAAGGAATTTTCAATGATCAAAGAGTTTCAATGATCATAGAAAATTCCTTCCCCGAACATCATTTTTCTAAATATCATTAAGGGAACTCCATTCTTTGACTAAAAGATAAATATTGCACTTTTGAAACTCACTGCACGGTTTAGAAAGTAGTTAAAAGTCTATCGAATTCATGGTGTAGGTAGTAGGGATACTTTCTTACCTCATGCAATATACAGGGTGTTTCAAAATTGCGTTGCACGGCTTTTATTCGAAACCAGCCCCTCCTAGGGTCATGGAAATAAGGTCTAACCCAAGCTAAGTGACCCTGGAGAATCCATTTAGAGTACCTACAGCGCCCTTAGCGGCGATATTAAAAAGTTAAAAAAATTAATTTAAAAACTAAAGGAGATAGAGGAAAAACCTCAATAAGAGTGTTGTTGCCAACGTCAAGAAAAACTCATTGAAAAAATTTGATCAAAATATCTTGAATATTCGCGGAGATATTAGCATGTCAAAATAGCACTTTTTCAGGGGTCAAAAAGTAAAAAGTTCACATATTTGCAAATTTTTTTGATTTTTTGATTAAATTTTGTGTTTTTTCAACTAAAAAACACAAAACTACACAATTTCACTGAAAAATTTGCAAATATGCGAACTTTTTACTTTTTGACCCCTGAAAAAGTGCTATTTTTACATGCTAATATCTCCACGAATATTCAAGATATTTTGGTCAAATTTTTTGCAATGAGTTCTTCTTGACGTTGGCAACAATACTCTCATTGAGGTTTTTGCTCTATCTCCTTTAGTTTTTAAATTAATGTTTTTAACTTTTTAATTTCGCCGCTAGGGGCACTGTAGGTACTCTCAATGGATTCTCCAGGGTCACTTACCTAGGGGTAGACCTTACTCCCATGACCCTAGGAGGGGCTGGTTCCGAATAAAAGCCGTGCAACGCAATTTTGAAACACCCTGTATATTAGGGTGGAGCAAAAAAAACTTTTTTCGAAATTTAATAAGATACAAAAAAGGTCATATGTAATAAGATGTAAATCCACGCAAAAATTTTTGAAATTGGTTAATATCTCAGTTCGCGCATTGAGCTCAAAGTTTATAAAAATGAACATTTTTCGAAATTTTTAAGATAATATTTAAATAAAACTTATAGAAATTTTCATTGTCACCTCTTTATAAAAGCTCAAAAAAGTAAAAAAAAAATAAATTTAATGTTTATTTTTACAATATTTGGGTGCGCAATTTTGCTTGAAAAATGCAAAATTTTCGAATAATTGGTAAGTTTGTTTCACTGTGCAGCACTTCAACCATTTTGTTTGAAAATTAGATTTTTTTGGGAAAAAACGACTCAGTTGCGATTTCTGGTGAACCACTTTGGTTAGGAAGACAAATGAGGTGTCATTTTTCAATGTTTAGAGTATTCTTTAACCAAAAAAAATTTTCGATTTCTTAGGGGGTCGTCTTCATATTAAACGAAACACTAACTTTTTTTTTCAATGGGACCCCAATTATTATGAGATTTTCTGAAAGGCCATCCCTCAAAACCCTTATATACCCAGTTTCATCCAGATTGATTCACAATTTAAAAATTAAAAAAAAAATTAATTTTATAATCATGAAATATTTTTATTGTAATCGATTCAGGTAGTAATTTTATGAATAAAACCGAAATTTCAAGCGATTTCACCCCCCAAAAAAAGTTACAGCGTGATTCAGACCCATTTAAAAAAAAATCCTTGCCCCCCCCCAACCAAAAACTAAAATGACGCCCCTGATCTTCAATATTCGAGAAGATATTAGCATGTGAAAATAGCACTTTTATAGGCCTCAAAAATTAAAAGGAGTTTGGATCGTTATAGTTTTATTTGTGTGTTATTAAGCTAAAAAATGCAAAAGCTACAGGGTAACACAAAAAAAATCTTGAGAACTTAATCATTTTTGAGGTTGGGATTAGGGCCACTTTCACTTTTCAAGTCATGACATCACCAGTCATCTCAATGAATTCTCTATGGTTACTTACTTAAGAACACAACTTACTTTCATGACCTTTGGAGACGCGTTGGTTCCAAATCAAAGCCTTGAAACGGACTTTTGTAACACCCTGTATAAAAAGGGACTACTAAAGACTAAACCGTTTCAGCTGAAGACGACACAGACACGATTGAGAAAGTTATAGATGACTGGAATCTTCAAATACCAGAAGTACAGTTTGTACCGCGAGACTCACAAAAGGACTATGTTGAATTCGTCGATTCAACAGGGTGAGTACTAAGGTCATATCCAAGGGGAGTTTTGGGGTTTAAATCATCTTTATCAATTTTTATACTGTGTTTTAATTGTGTTGAAAATTACTTTATTTACAAGACGCGGTACCGTAGAATGGGGTAACTTTGGACCAAGCATCGAAAAGTGCTTCTAAGTGTTACATCGAAATAATTACATTATCACCTTATTAACAACCCAACCGGTGGATTTGCTATCATGACATTCCCAAAGCGGTGTCTTGAAACTTGTAAAATACGATTATTTGGGGGCTTCCAACATAGGTAGTATGGAAATATGTCGTTTTTTTTTCAACGTGCACAACTTTTCTTCGGAAAACCAAAAGAAAAAATATGATTCAAAACAGCTATAGGTCATATTTATATACCAGTTTTAAATTCCTCTAACACAGTGTTTCCCAACGTGGGGCGCAACCCCAATAGAATGGGCCGAAAAAACCCTTAATTTTTTTTCGAAGTTTTAATAGCGCTGAAAAGTTGCGAATTATAAAGACAAAGAAAAGGAAAAAAAAATTTCAAAATCGGTTAATATCTTCCGATCGCGCAAAGGCCCCATAGTTTGAAAAAATATGAAAAAACTTGATTTTTGCGATTATTTTTTTTAAAAAATCAAAGATTAAACTATCAAATATTGTTCATGATTTTTTTATGTGAAACTAATATAGTTATAGATATAATCGTTCATATATTAATAGCCTTTTAACTCTTAAAATTAACATAACTACCCAATTTCAAGTTGAAAATAAAATTTAATCATGTATAAAAAAATAAAAATAACCGTAATTTAGTCAAATCCCTAAACATTCCCTAAAATTCTACACCAAGAGCGATTCACTCATGGAAAATTTATCAAATCACTTGAGGGTGTTCATATTACTTAAAACATGTAAAAAATGTCACATAAATTTCATAAAATAAGACAATTAACACATTAGGTTCAAAATCTTACAGTGCTAGTTCCCAACTTTAAGTTAATTCAATTTGCATGAATTTTACCTGAATATTCCTTAGAAATGTGTTTATATCCAATTTTTTTATGTTCTTAAGTTTTTAATTTTCTTTCATTTGACTTGTTAAAAAGAAAAACGATTAGATATAAACATAATTCTTAGAAATTTTCAGGAGAAATGCATGCAAACTTAACTAAATATGAAAAAACTTGTTTTTTGCGTTTATTTTTTTTATTTGATGTTTTCGTAACATAATAGTTTGCAACGTCTTCTAATAGAGCCTAAAAACATTGTGTTTTAATTTGGTTTAGATCAGTTAATATAATCCGATCGCGCTTAAGCCCCAAAATTTGCCAAAATATTGAAAATTTCACATTTTCATATTTAGTTAAGTTAATTCAATTTGCATGCATTTCTCCTGAAAATTTCTAAGAATTATGTACTTTTTTTACTTTAACAAGTCAAATCAAAGTAAATTAAAAGTTTTAGAACATAAAAAATTGGATATAAACACATTTCTAAGGAATATTCATTCAGGTAAAATTCATACAAATTGAATTAACTTAGAGTTGGGAACTAGCACTGTAAGATTTTGAACCGAATCTGTTAATTGTCTTATTTTCTGAAATTTATGTGACATTTTTTACATGTTTTAAGTCATATGAACACCCTCAAGTGATTTGATAAATTTTCCATGAGTGAATCGCTCTTGGTGTATAATTTTAGGGAATGTTTAGGGATTTGACTAAATTACGGTAATTTTTATTTTTTTATACATGGTTAAATTTTATTTTCAACTTGAAATTGGGTAGTTACGTTCATTTTAAGAGTTAAAAGGCTATTAATATATTTTCATAAAAAAAATTTTTTTTATTAATTTTTTTTCACTTTTTTCAAATTAAAAAAAAACTTTTTTGAAAATGGTGATCATGATGCACACCAAATCAAAGACAAAAAATTTGTAAACAAAATGGGACTGATTTCAAGTTTTTAAGTTGTATAGTTCTAGAGTTATTAGCTGTTTAAAAATGCAGGAAAAGCAACTTTACAAAATTTGTGTGAACATTAAAAAAATTATATCTAACGAAAAAAAAGTGATAGAAGAATGGAATCTGAACGATTATGTCTATAATTGTGTTAGTTCCTCATAAAAAAATCATGAACAGTATTTGATAGTTTAATCTTTGATTTTTTTTAAATAAATAGTCGCAAAAATCAAGTTTTTTCATATTTTTTCAAACTTTGGGGCCTTTGCGCGATCGGAAGATGTTAACCGATTTTGAATTATTTTTCCTTTTCTTTGTCTATATAATTCGCAACTTTTCCGCGCTATTAAAACTTCGAAAAAAAAAGGTTTTTTCGGCCCACCCTAACGCCCAACCGGGGGGCAATATGGTTTTCTAGGGGGTCAATTAGAAAATTCCCAACCAAATTGCCCTCCTAGATGGAGCATGGATAACCAATACCTGTTGACTTTCCAAAAAGGATTTTTGAGGAAAAAAAAAGACGGAGGGGGGCATGGAAAATTTTTAAAGCCTTTGGTGGGGCATGGACCGAAAAAGGTTGGGAAACACTGCTCTTACAGTTTTTAATGCCACTATTTTGTTTCACTGCTATGTTTGACAAATATTGAACTTTTTTTACGTTCGGTAACTTCGGCCCAATGGTATTTGGTGAAATAAGTGAACTACTCATTGATTTTAAAGAAATATGGATGAGGAATTAATTCTAAACGCAAAATATATTTAAGTTATAAGATAGCAAGCCTTAAACATAGCATGGTGAAGATAACATCATTATTGTGAAATCGATGGTGTTCGAATAAATATCAGTTTTTTGTTTCAAAAGTAGATTTTTCTCTACAATTTAGACACCCAATTCATCAAAATATGTACTTAGGATGCTAAAATACTGTTAACTGTTCATCTATGTCTTTTTTTTTCAATAATTTACTATGGTAACTCTAAAATGAAATTAGTTTTGTGCAAGAAAACATGTTTTATTGCTTGATTTTCTTACAAATTAAATGAACTTGAAATATATTATTATTTATTCATAGGTAACTAACCAACACATCTTAATAGTTTAGCATTGGATAAAAGTAACTCAACGCCTTTACTTGTGAGTTTTTGAGGTCTGGGTTAAAGTGGTTAAAGTTACCCAAATTCAGGGAAACTTTGGCGGAAATTTTCAAAACATTTTAAAAAAATATTTCAAACTTTAATCCACAGTTTCAAAGTGGTTTATAATACAGTTGAACAAGTTAATATTATAAACCACTAATTTTGTTAAATTTGTTTTAAGTAACTACTTTTATTTGCTTTATGTGAAAAAAACATTCCGTTTGGGCCAAAGTTACCCCATTTTATGGTAGTCTTTTTCGGTATGGTTCTCAAAATGGGTCATAACACTATTTTCATGGGTAAAAACTGATAATACTTTTCAGAGGGAGAACCCCAAAACTGCATCCAAAATTTTGAAACCTAAATATCAGGCCGGGTCGAAAAAGACGAAATTCAAAGAATCGAAATGTAATAGTGCGGAAAAGTTGTAACACAATATTACAAGCATAACGCAAAAAAAATTTTTGAAATCGGTCAATGTTTGACCCTCGCGCAACGCGGTCAAAGTGTTTATGTTTTGGTCATTTTCATTGTTTGGTCATTTCATCCCAAGATCACGTGATCAAATGATGTCCTTAATTTTTTCATAGTTGTGTACCTTCATTGTTAATAGTATGTGCCTAGTTTCATTAGTTTACATCCCCGTACTTTAAGGCAATAAATTTTTAATGTTTTAAAACTCCTGTAAAGTTGTTTTTTCTGCTTTCATAAATAGCCATAACTCAAGAACAGCTGCAGTTAGAAACTTGCAACTGGTGTCATTCAATGCACACTATTTTTCTGGATAAAATGGTGGGTATCACGACTATCTTCCTTTATAACAAATATTCAAAATACTTAAAATTTAAAATTAAAATTTAAAAATTTAACAAAAAACAAAATTCTGAAAATTGGTAAAAATGAGGTTTTATTGCAATTGAACATCTACTATGAACTTGTTTTCAAAATTTTAAGTTGAAATTTTAATGTTATCTCTCTGAAAAATACATTGCCTTCGTCTTTTGTAATAGTCTCATAGAACCTTCTTTATGAACGGTTAAATACTAATAAAGTATTAATAAAAAGTAACAAAACTAATTATTCTATTAAATAAGGACATGCTAGTTTTTAACTTATATTTAGAAATTAATTAACCTCCATTTTCCCATTTAAAAGTGCGCACCGCAAGTTCATAGTCGCCATTGCTTTCGAATGTAAGACATTTCTTCCCGCGACTTGAATGGTTCTCTTATAAAAATCCTTTACGCTTTTGGTGGCAAGCTTTGGTTTTGGTCATCCGAAAAAACGTCTTTATACGGGTGTGGGGGTTCTTCACTTGATTATAACTTATGGCAGAGAATCTTATTCGAGAGATCTGTGTAAGAAGTTTTCTACTTTGACTACGGCACAAATCCTCCCTATTCGTTTGTTTCGTTGTTCATAAAGAAACCTAACTTCAAGTTTTGGAATTCTTTTCAACTTTTAACAACTGCAGTCAATCAATTGGACTGGACCATCACATGCGTTGACCCTTTTTCCACACGTGCATTTAATATTTATAGGACAAAATGCAATGTCAAATGATTATGTATACACATTCATTTGACATTGAATTTTTGAATTGCATGTTGATTGCATTGTTGAATTGCATGTTGATTGACTGCAATTGTTAAAAGTTGAAAAGAATACCAAAACTTGAAGTTAAGTTTCTATATGAACAACAAAACAAACGAATAGGGAGGATTTGTGCCGTAGACAAAGTAGAAAACTTCTTAAACAGATCTCTCGAATAAGATTCTCTGCCAAGTTATAATCAAGTGAAGAACCCCCACACCCGTATCGTATAAAGACGTTTTTTCGGATGACCAAAACCAAAGAGGGCCACCAAAAGCGTAAATGATTTTTATAAGAGAACCATTCAAGTCGCGGGAAGAAATCCTTACATTCGAAAGCAATGGCGACTTTGAACTTGCGATGCGCACTTTTAAATGGGAAAATGGAGGTTAATTAATTTCTAAATATAAGTTAAAAACTAACATGTCCTTCTTATTTAATAGAATAATTAGTTTTGTTACTTTTTATAAATACTTTATTAGTACTTAACCGTTCATAAAGAAAGTTCTATGAGACTATTACAAAAGACGAAGGCAATGTATTTTTCAGTGAGATACATTAAAATTTCAACTTAAAAATTTGAAAACAAGTTCATAGTAGATGTTCAATTGCAATAAAACCTCATTTTTACCAATTTTCAGAATTTTGTTTTTTGTTAAATTTTTAAATTTTAATTTTAAATTTTAAGTATTTTGAATATTTGTTATAAAGGAAGATAGTCGTGATACCCACCATTTTATCCAGAAAAATAGTGTGCATTGAATGACACCAGTTGCAAGTTTCTAACTGCAACTTTTCTTGAGTTTCTTGAGTTTTATGAAAGCTAAAAAAAACTTTACAGGAGTTTTAAAACTTTAAAAATTTATTGCTTTAAAATACGAGGATGTAAACTAATGAAACTAGGCACATACTATTAACAATGAAGGTACACAACTATGAAAAAATTAAGGACATCATTTGATCACGTGATCTTGGGATTTTCGGTGAATTTCTCTTAAAATGACCAAAACATCAAAACTTTTACCGCGTTGCGCGGGGGTCAAACGTTGACCGATTTCAAAATTTTTTTTTCGTGTTATGCTTGTATTAGTGTGTTACAACTTTTCCGCACTATTACATTTTGATTATTTGAATTTCGTCTTTTTCGACCCGGCCTACTAAATGTATTTATATATATTTTTTTTCAGTTAGAGTTCTGGGCACCCTCTATTTTTTTCGAACAGCTAATAGAAGCTCACAGCCAAAATTTCAACTCTGTATTCGAATTAGAAGTCGATGACCAAGGGGAGTGAAGAAATCCAATTCGAATAAATTTATACAAAACAACTCAAAAACAAAGGATCGAACCCTCTCATTTTGTTCATGATTTTTTATAATAAACTACTAAAGTTATAGATGTAATGTTCCAGGTTTTGTTTTTTAGCGCCTTTATTTATGTTGTAGTATTTTTCTAATGTCCAAAAACATTGGTAAAGTTTATTTTACACAGAATAATTATCCTGAATTTTACACAGTTAATAACTCTAGAACTATACAACTTACAAACATGAAATTAGTCTCATTTTGTTTGTAAATTTTTTGATTTATTGTGGATCATGACCATCATTTTTATTATTTTCAAAAATTTTTTCAAAATTTAAAAAAAGTGAAAAAAAAATTTCATTTGACATTTTTTTGCATGTTTTAAGTCAAATGGACACTCTCGAGTGAGTTTATGAATTTTACATGAATGAATCCTTTTTGCTGTATAATTTTAGGGATAGTTTAGGGGCTTGCCGAAATTTAAAATATTTTTAGTTTTTTATACGTGATAAAATTTTATTTTCAACTTGTAATTTGGTAGTAATGTTCATTTTAAGAGTTAAAATGCTTTTAATATTTTTTCAAAACATTTTTCAAAAAAAAACCTTTCATTAATTTTGTTTTCACTTTTTTTAAATTTCGAAAAAAACTTTTTGAAAATAATGGTAATGATGAACGTTAAATCAAAGACAAAATATTTACAAACAAAATGGGACTAATTTCAGGTTTTTAAGTTCTATAGTTCTAGAGTTATTAGCTGTTTAAAAATGAGAGAAAAACAACTTTACAAAAGTTCTTGGGATATTAGAAAATTATCACAACCAAAATAAAGGTGATAAAAAAAACCAGGAACATTATATCTATAACGTTAAAGGTTTCTTATAAAAAAATCATAAACAAAAAGAGATGGTTTGCTATTTGGTTTTTTTAGTTGTTTTGTATAAAAATCTTCGAATTTGGACTTTTTCACTCCTCTTGGTCATCGGTTTCTAATTAAGGTACAGAGCCCCAACTTTGCCGGAATAGTTTTCTCAGTAGGTCTTCAAAATTCAGGGGGTGCCGTGGAAATTTTATAACACTTTATTTTTTTTCCCATAGAAAAGTAGGCCACCCTAACTACACTACCCTACAATAATTGACCGGACACCAGACAATTTGCATGAAACCCGACTGAATCTCAATTTTTTTACATTCCAATGCATGCACGTGACCTGGTGAGGTCCTTTCTTTAGTTATGCATGAAATTGTGATGATATTTCGAAAAGAAATAAACTTAGGGACTTAGAAATAAGTGATGAAGCAAGTAGTCAATTTAGAGGCAAGTCTATTTGTTAAATTTCGGGAGAGTTATTAATGTACAGCCAATTTTTGGTGTTGTAGAATGATTACGGGAGTTGGGACACTAATTGGACTTGTTGTTTGTCCCTCAAAAATGACTTAATGGCATCAGCGAGCCCTAAAGTGTGAAAATCGTAAAAATCACAAAAAAAACATTTCAAATAATCCAAAATGAGTGTAAACCGGCTTCAGGGGTTAGATCCGCTACAATGCTTCGTAAAACGAAACATCCGTGTTTAATATCCATTGTTTTGTTGCCGCAAACAAACCAAGCATCATGTCATCTAAAAAAAGAAGGCAGACTTGCTGGGCGTTTGCGACGTCGTAACTGGACTTAAAACAACTAGAAAGCTGTTTTAAGAAGCATCGAGTTTCACTCAACACTCCTCCAGTTGATTCGGCAAGCTTAAGTTTAAAAATGAGAAAGACAGGTCTTTTTCTCGAATGGATTACACAAATCGTCAAATTCAGAGATGATGTAATCTCGTTTGAGGGTGTTTTTCATGAATCCCTTAACTTTTTCTTATCGGTAAATTAAATACTGATGCCATGATTAACATTTTGGACTGTTAGATTCTTCCTACCTTCTGTCAATTTCATAAAATGGACAAATGTTATTTTCCGGAAGCCAATGCTTCCTGCCATGTTTGAGCCTCTGTCAAGCAGGGGGATCAATATATAGTTGTGAAAATTTTTTATGGCCCCTTCAGAGACCCTAAACAAACCCTAGGAAACATTTTTGAGACCACATAACGCAATATTTAAGGAGTGGGGAACCACGGTCAAAATCTACAACTGAAATAGCAATGTTCTCAAGGCCGAAATGGACACAAATTTCCAAAATTGAATATCAAAATAGTGTTTAGAATATCCCTATAAAGGTCAATAATGATATTGCAGCACGTAGAAGTCAATCACTTCAAATTAAATAATTTATTTTTTCAGTTGAAGCATCACACCTTGGTGTCCGGTCATTTATTGTAGGGTAGTGTATAAGGGTGGGCCGAAAAAACACTTTTTTTATTTCGAAGTTGTAATAGCGCGGAAAAGTTGCGAATTATAGACAAAGAGAAAGAAAAAAAAGATTTCAAAATCGGTTAATAACTTCCGATCGCACATAGGCCCCAAAGTTTGACAAAATATGAAAAAACTTGATTTTTGCGATTATTTTTTTTAAATCAAGGATTAAACTATCAAATATTGTTCATGATTTTTTATGTGAAACTGATATAGTTATAGACATAATCGTTCAGATTCCATTCTTCTATCACTTTTTTTTTTCGTTAGATATAATGTTTTTAATATTCATACAAATTTTGTAAAGTTGTTTTCCCATCATTTTTTAAGAGCTAGAATAACTCTAGAACTATACAACTTAAAGACCTGAAATCAGTTCCATTTTGTTCGTCAATTTTTTTGTCGTTTATTTGGTGTGCATCATGATCATCATTTTCAAAAAGTTTTTTTTAAAAATTTGAAAGAGTGAAAAAAAAATTAAATAACAAAAATTTAAAAAATTTTCTTTTCAAAAAATAATAATAGCCTCTAACTCTTAAAATGAACATTACTACCAAATTTCAAGTTGAAAATAAAATTTAATCAGGCATAAAAAAATAAAAATAACCGTAATTTAGTGAAATCCCTAAACATTCCCTAAAATTATACACCAAGAGCGATTCACCCATGGAAAATTTATCAAATCACTTGAGGGTGTTCATAAAGTGCTTTTTTTTAATTTTAAAAGAAAAAAGCTTAAAAATCTTAGTTGTTATTTAAAAAAATTCAATGCAGATATATATTACTGTTTATGCCTTAAATCAGTTGGAGTGTTTTTTTATTTTTCCAAAATATTTTTTCTTGACCTTATTTTGGACCCTTGAAAAGCGTCCCTAAAAAGGGACGGCAGGCACGAATGCCCCCGTGGTTTTCCCCACAGTGAAATGCTTATTATTTCCTTATTTTTTTCATAAAAATGCGTTCGATTCTTATGAAATGAAATAAATAACTGATATTGATAAAATTACTTTAATTTTTGAAAATACTGTTATTTCTGCTAAATTAATGGAATAAATAGTCTTAAAAAATAAGGAATTAAGTAATTTGTATTAATTAAAAGGAACAAAGTAATTATTTTTTACTATATTTATTACTTATGCAAATATTTTCTGGTTATATTTTAATTAAAAGTTTAATAATTATTAGTTATAATGACTTTTTGTCACTTAAATTGCCAAAAGAAGTCGCTTTTGTGATACATTTTCGACTTTTTTCTAATTAGATGTCGCTAATCATTGTGTTCTATACTACAGATCAATCTATATTATCTGGCTTGCTAATGCACATCCCCCTAATGCTTGATTTTTGTGTTTCGCACAATAAAATTAAAAAAATTAAGAGGTATGGCATTTGAAAGACTTAAACTTCAGAAATTGGGATATTCTGATGGATTTGAGGTGTGTAAAAGTAATTATTACTTAATTTAGGTAACATATAAACAAATAATGCCTTTTTCAATTAAAAATCTTAATTAATTGCAATTAACATAGCTGGGGAGGAAAAATGTGTTTTACAGCTTAATTAAGGTTAATTTTACAGTTAATTGGATAAATAATGAATTTTTTTGTTCACATTCATGTTACAGTATGGTTTCGATCACTTTTGCTGCACTTAAAAAGGTAGAAGAAGTTTTTTAGACTTTAAAACAGTTTTCTACCGCGCGTTTATTATAGGGGAAAAACACGGGGGCATTCGTGCCTGACGTCCCTTTTTAGGGACGTTTTTTAATTTTGGTGAAGAAATTTAAATTTTAACCAGGAATTTTTTTCACTACTGTTCCAGTTGTTTTGGCGCTATTTACTATGCTTTTACTAAATATTTGATAAAAAAAAGTTGGGCATTAAAGGGTTAAAAAAATAATCGCAAAAATGAAGTTTTTTCATATTTTGTCAAACTTTGGGGCCTATGCGCGATCGGAAGATATGAACCGATTTTGAAATTTTTTTTCTTTATCTTTGTCTATACAGTGTGTATCTGAAATGGTGCAACAAACTTTCAGGGATGATAGTACTCATCAAGACCAACAAGAATCGGTATAGAAAGGGGGTCCCAGACCAAATCCTAGGGAGTTAAAAATGAAGCGACACCCCAAAAAAATCATTAAAAAATTCCATTTGTAGAAGAACTACTATTGGTAAAAACTTAATTATGGTCTCAAAAATTGTGGTTTAATATGATCTTTAGAACTATCTCAAAAGTTTTCACTTTAAAATTTTTTTATTATAAAAAAAGTTAAAAAACACAAAAAAATGTGAAAACTCTGCCAAAACCTTACTTTGTATTTCGAAATCCTTTCTTTTGATTTGATAATCTGAAAGATCATAGTTGAAAACCCTTAAGTACAAAGTTTCACGTAAATACAATCAATATTAAACTCTTGAGACCCTTTTAAAGATTGTTTTTTGCGTGCGCGAACAGTTTTCTTGAGCTGTTTCCAGAACAGCTGTTAGCGCACCCAAAAAACAAACTTTAACAGGATCTCAAGCGTTTAATATTGATTGTATTGTATTTACGTGAAACTTTGGACTTAAGGGTTTTCAACTATGATTTTTTAGATTATCAAATCAAAAGAAATGATTTCGAAATACAAAATAAGGTTTTGTCAGAGTTTTCACATTTTTTTATGTTTTTAACTTTTTTTTATAATAAAAATTTTTTAAAGTGAAAACTTTTGAGATAGTTTTAAAGATCATATTAAACCACAATTTTTGAGACCATAATTAAGTTTTTACCAATAGTAGTTCTTCTACAAACTGAATTTTTCAATGATTTTTTTCGGGTGTCGCTCCATTTTTAACTCCCTGGGATTTGGTCTGGGACCCCCTTCCTATACCGATTCTTGTTCGTCTTGAGGAGTACTATCATCCCTGAAAGTTTGTTGCACCATTTCAGATACACCCTGTATAATTCGCAACTTTTTCGCGCTATTACAACTTCGAAATAAAAAAAAGTGTTTTTTTGGCCCACCCTAGTGTATACAGGGTGTTTCAAAATTGCGTTGCACGGCTTTTATTCGGAACCAACGCCTCCTAGGGTCACGGAAGTAAGGTCTACCCCTAGGTAAGTGAGCCTGGAAAATCCATTGAGATGACTTACAGCGCCCCTAGCGGCAAAATTAAAAAGTTAAAAAAATTAATTTAAAAACTAAAGGAGATAGAGCAAAAACTTCAGTAAGAGTATTGTTGCCAACTTCAAGAAGAACTCAGTGAAAAAAAATGATCAAAATATCTTGAATATTTACGGAGATATTAGCGTGTGAAAATAGCACTTTTTCAGGGGCAAAAAATAAAAAGTTCACATATTTCCAAATTTTTCAGTGTTATTGTGTAGTTTTATGCTTTTTTAGTTGAAAGAAACCAAAATTAAATAAAAAAATAAAAAAAAAATTGCATATAAGCTAACTTTTTACTTTTTGACCCTTGAAAAAGTGCTTTCATATGCTAATATCTCCGTGAATATTCAAGATATTTTGATCAAATGTTTTTCACTGTGTTCTTCTTGACGTTTGTGTTGGTTAAGTTGACAAGGGTTCGATTCCGGCCCAGAAATAAAGACTGTATTATGCCGCATGGGAAATGCTACTTTTAATTTTTTTTAAACAGTTAATATTACAGTTAATATATTTGTGTCACTATATATATATATTGTATTTAACTCCAAGTGAGAGATGATTGCTAAATTATGACAGCCTATTTTATGTTCACTAAATAAAGTATGTTTATTTTTAAAGTACTGCTTTATCATTGAATCCGGTCTGCCATAACATAATCCTATCAGGTTATGGGCCATAGGGAAATGGATAGGATAGGAATTTGAATTGAAGCCTGTTTTGTATCCTCGAAGTAACCTTGAGAGAAACGACGTAGATGAGTATATCGACTGGGGCCGCTCTGATTGCAAATTGACAGTTGCTGAGTTGAATCAACTTTCGACAGAAGTATGGCCGAATTGGATAGCTCATATCAAGCATTTGGATTTCCGAAGCTGAATAACTTCAACTACACAAGTTGGAAGGTGAATATGAAGGTACTTCTAATTGACAGAGGATCGTGGGGATTCATCACGGAAAAGGAGGAAGAACCGTATCCTGAGACTGCACCCGAGCGAGACAAAAGAGCGTACAATTGGAGGAAAGCAAGAAGCTATACCACTATATTTAAAGGTATAGAGCCACAATTGCAACTGCTCATCTCCAACACGGAAAGCGGGAAAGAAGCCTGGCAGATTCTGAAGGAGAACTTTGAGCCGACGTCTCGTGCTCGTCTAGCTGGTCTAATTGATGAATTCTTTGATTTAAAGTTTGGAGAAGAAACGCAGATCGGATTATTTTGCAAGAAAGTCTCTGAGAAAAGAAGTCTCATTAAAGATGCTGGATTCGAATTACCGGAGATACTGGTTTGCTTTCAACTAATCAGAAGTCTACCACAAGAATACGACCAAATCGTTCAGATGCTATATCGCCTCCCAGATCAAGAATTCACAGTCAAGAAAGTAGAAGAGGAGCTCTTAATAGAAGCTGGGAGAGTACAGCAAAAGATGAAGGACAGAGGAGAGGATATTTTGGCAGACGATTTTATAACCGCTAATACTGGTAGAAGATATCGTACAGCAGAGAAGACGAATCAACCAAGTAAACACAGTGGACGCGTTCTGGACCTGAACCTGGGTAGTACAAAACAACAAAATAGACCACGTCTTCATTGCAACTATTGTCAGAAGAAAAACCACAGCATAGAAAACTGTTTTCTCCGAAAGAGAAAGGAAGCAAGTAAAAGGAACTGTTTTGAAACTGCATTTAGTGAAGTTACAGAGAAGGTAAACGTGAAAGTACCAGAGGCTTGTGCAACAGACCTAGAGAAAAGTCAGGATAAGATGGCTGAGTTTCTTATAGATTCCGCCGCTACGTCTCATTTCTGTAATCGTCGAGAATGGTTTACAAACTACAGATCCATGAAGTCTACTCAAGCTCTTGTGGGAGATAAAAACAGTAAGTCTATTATATTAGGTATTGGTGATATTATGTTAAAGATTAAGCGTGAAAATGATTTTGCTTATTGGAAGTTAAAAGATGTAATATATGCACCCAATATGAGACGAAATCTAATTGGAGGAGCTAAGATAGATATTGCTGGAATGAAAATTAAATGGGGCAATAGTAAAATGATCATAATTGGTAAATCTGGCAATTACTTTCTAACTGTACCAAGAGTTGATAATTTGTATATAGTAAAAGGGTTTCCTGAAGTAAACAGTTCTAATGAAACTCATAGTGCATTTAATACAAGTTTGAGTTTGGAATTGGCTCACCGGAGATTTTGCCATGTTAACATGAATCTTATAAATCAAATGTCTAAAAACAATTCTGTAAAAGGAATAGAAAATTTAAAAGGTAAACAAGAGTCATGTGAAACTTGTAGTGTTAGCAAGTCAACTAGAAGTAGTTTTACCACGATTCATGAAATACGATCAAAAAATGCTTTGGAAAAGGTACACATGGATTTATGGGGGAAAAGTCCAGTTAAATCTCATGGAGGTAATCAATACTTTTTGTCTGTTATTGATGATTACTCCAGGTATGTTGAAGTCTTTCCAATTAAAGACAAAACTGAAGTATTTGCATGTTTTAAGGATTATTTAACCAGAAATGAAAGACAATTAGGGGTTAAATTAAAGTGTGTCAGAGTTGACAACGGATTGGAGTTTTGTAATGAAAAGTTCTTTAATCTATTTTCAAATTTAGGTATTAAGATGGAAAGAACATCAGTTTATACGCCGGAAGAAAATGGTGTATCCGAAAGGTTCAACCGCACTGCTCTTGAAGGTATACGTGCGATGTTACACGATAGTGGACTGCAACAGAGATTTTGGGCAGAAGCACTGCATTGCTTTGTTCATGTAAAGAACCGCAGTGAACACAAGCTAACTAAAGGTAAAACTCCCTTTGAAATCTGGACAGGATTTAAACCGTCGGTAAGACATTTTAGGATTTTTGGATCATTAGCTTATGTGCATATTCCAAAGGTAAAACGGAATAAATTGCAATCAAACGCAAAAGTTGGAATTTTGATTGGTTATGCGAGAAAAACTAAAGGTTATAGAATATGGCTTCCTAAAGAACGTAAGACTGAGGAATCTGTTCATGTTAAGATAGATGAATCTAAAAACGGGGTAAAAACTCTTTTTGGTCAAAATAGTAAATCTGAAAAACTATTTTCAAATAACAGTTTAAAAAGTCCTTTTGGTAATGATTTAGAAGACTTGGATGAACACGAACAGTCGTTCGAACCATCACAGTCTGGACGTGATGAAATACAGGTAACTAATAGGGTGTATCGAAAAAAACTTTTTTTCGATTTTGATGACGTAATAGTGCGGAAAAGTTGTCTAAGGTGCCAGAGAGTACCTGTGAATTTTTTCAGAATTTTTGGATAATTTCTTAATGTGCCACATTGGCCCTGAAGTTCCCCATGTTAATCCAATGGGGCGCGCCGCCAAAAAGGCCGAAAATCGGTTTTTCGCCCCTCATTTCTACCCTAATCACACGACGAATGTCTCGTCTCGAGTTATGGACTCTATATGATGTATGCTACCCGAAAAAACTTGAATAATAACTTAAATCTCTATATTATGTTGATTGTGGGCTCTGATTTGAACGAGGAAATACGCGATTTTCGACGAAATCTGAGCATACAAAAAAACGTAATATAGATATTTAGGCTATTATTCAAGTTTTGTCGGATAGCCTAGATCATATAGAGTCCATAACTCGAGACGAGACATTCGTCGTGTGATTAGGGTAGAAATGAGGGGCGAAAAACCGATTTTCGGCCTTTTTGGCGGCGCGCCCCATTGGATTAACATGGGGAACTTCAGGGCCAATGTGGCACATTAAGAAATTATCCAAAAATTCTGAAAAAATTCACAGGTACTCTCTGGCACCTTAGACAACTTTTCCGCACTATTACGTCATCAAAATCGAAAAAAAGTTTTTTTCGATACACCCTAGTAACTTAAGTCGAACAATCTAAAGCTCTAAAGACTGCAGATTGGCGTAGAATAGAAAGACCTCGGAAAAGAAGCAAAAGAATCGATGTATATTATTACACTCCAGACAACGTTAGGTTGAGATCAATCAAGGATGCAAAATTGTATTGTGAAAAGAACAAAATTGAATTTGATGAGAAGCAATTTAATTTCAAACCGAATACTAAAAAGGTTGATGTAAAAGAACTTGAAATGCCTGAGGATGATGTATCTGATGATTCTACTTTGAGTGATGAAAGTGTGAGTAATGAAAATTCACATGTGTATGACCATTTTGAAGATATCTTTCAGGAAGAAGTCTACAATACGGAGATTCCAAGAACGTTTGAAGACACGTTAAAGCTACCAGAGAGGAAAAAATGGCAAGAAGCTATGACTGAAGAATTAAAAGTCATGAAGGAACGGAAAGTGTGGGATTTAGTTGAAAAACCGAGAGATGCAAAGATTTTAGGTAATCGATGGGTATTTTCTGTAAAAAGAAATGAAAAAAATGAAATTGAAAGGTACAAAGCAAGACTTGTATGTCTAGGTTATGCTCAACGAAAGTTTCAGGATTATAATGACACTTTTTCACCTGTTGTTAATTTTTCAATAATCATATTTTTGTTTATTCTATTAGTTTCAGTATTGTGCTGGAAACATGTACAAGTGGATGTCAGGGCAGCTTACCTGTACGGAAATCTTACTGAAACGATCTACATGCAACAACCGCCTGGTTTTACTGAACGTAATTCTGAAGATAAGGTATGTCTTTTAAATAAGTCTATATACGGACTGCGACAATCCGGAAGGATATGGAATAAGGAGATAGACACAATCTTAAAAACTCTTGAATATGAAAGATTAATGTGGTCAAATTGCGTTTACAAAAAGGAAAATGTAATTCTAGTACTATACGTGGATGATATTTGTCTATTCAGTAAGACTCAATTAATTTTGGAAGAAAGTGTAAAACAGCTTGAGAGTAAGTTGGATATTAAAAATTTGGGGAAAATTAAATACTTGTTGGGAATTAATTTTGAAGATGATAATGATCAAACTTATTTACATCAAAGAACATATATAGAAAAACTAATGAAAAGATTTGATCAATTACCCAGAAGTAATGTTAGTCTACCTTTGAAAATTAACTTTAAGTTAAGTGTAGAAAATCAAGAAGATTTAGAAAGTGATCTTATGATTAAATATCCATATAGAACTCTCATTGGATGCTTATCCTTTATTGCAAGTAGAAGTCGTCCGGACATTGCATATGCTGTAAATATAATGTCTCAATTTTCGAATTGTTACAACTTTCAACATTGGAATATAGTTGTGGATTTATTAAACTATGTTTTCAATACAAGACATTATCGTATAAATCTATCAAATGTGGAAAACTCATATCTGATTGCTTTTTCAGACGCTAACTGGGGAAGTCAGCTCAGTGAGAGGCATTCTACAAGTGGGAATATTATTTATTTTGCCGGTGTTCCATTTAGTTGGAAATGCTCAAAGCAAAAATGCATAGCACTCAGCTCAATGGAAGCAGAATTTGTAGCCCTTACAGATGCCGTTAAAGAATTGGTGTGATTTTCTAACGTGTATAATGAATTGGATGCTTATTCATATAAAATTCCTATTTTATTTTCTGATAATCAATCAGCAATCTTTTTTTGTAGGAATAGTGTAGAAAATTCTAAGAGTAAGCACATAGATGTTAAGTTACATTTTATTAGAGAATACTTAGAAGAAGGTAAATTTGAGCTTAAGTTTATTAACAGCAAAAGTAATAATGCTGATTTTCTTACCAAACCTCTTCTTAAGAATAATCTTCAAAAAGTTATTTTGAAATTGTTTTCATAACTTTATTTATGGACCGTGGGGCCGATTGTTGGTTAAGTTGACAAGGGTTCGATTCCGGCCCAGAAATAAAGACTGTATTATGCCGCATGGGAAATGCTACTTTTAATTTTTTTTAAACAGTTAATATTACAGTTAATATATTTGTGTCACTATATATATATATATATATATATATATATATATATATATATATATATATATATATATATATATATATATATATATATATATATATATATATATTGTATTTAACTCCAAGTGAGAGATGATTGCTAAATTATGACAGCCTATTTTATGTTCACTAAATAAAGTATGTTTATTTTTAAAGTACTGCTTTATCATTGAATCCGGTCTGCCATAACATAATCCTATCAGTTTGCAACAATTTTCTCATTGAGGTTTTTGCTCTATCTCCTTTAGTTTTTAAATTAATTTTTTAAACTTTTTAATTTCGCCGCTAGGGGCGCTGTAAGTCATCTCAATGGATTCTCCAGGATCACTTACTTAGGGGTAGACCTTACTTCCGTGACCCTAGGAGGCGTTGGTCCCAAATAAAAGTCGTGCAACGCAATTTTGAAACACCCTGTTTATGAATCGTCAGTTTGAAGAAGGGACTTTACTTTTTTGTGCTCAAAACAATCTCGAAGCTTATCTCCACACATGGGTGAAAAGGGGGAAAAAGGGAGATATCACCCCTTGAAGTTGTAAAATCGATGTCTATTCATTGTATATTTTAAATTAATTTGGAATTAAAGTTAATTTGTCTTTCATTTCATATTCTTTGTGCTGTAAACTAAGTTAAAAATAAAATTTTCTCTTAACTTTAATTTTTTTTTCAAACTTTTTTTCGCAGGGACTCCATTCATATTCACTCACTCAATTGATACTGCTTTAATAACTCAGTTTCACTATAATTTAGAATTTTATTTGTCTTCTTCTTTTAATTTCGCCCTTTTGTGGTGTAAACTGAGGAGAAATATAAATTAAAAATGAATTTAAAGGTTTTTTTAAAAATTTTTCCTCAGAAAAATTTCATAACGTGGATTAAGGATGATTTCGTGGATTTTTCCGCGCTGAAAATCGGCACGCGGATGATGTTGGCGCGACTTTGGTTGCCAAAGTTATTCCCTTTGCCGATTTTCATGCTGCCATCTATCAAAAATGTCACAAGTAATTATACACTGATAGTACAAATTTTTACAGGCACTAGATGTCCGTTACTTTCGTAATATATTAATGTCTGAGGACTTATTTTGTTAATAAATAGCTGTTTTAGATTTTTTGGAACTATTAAATGGGCCACAAAAAGTGTAATTGCAATCGGAACCTGGTGGAGTAGAAATATCTAGTTTAAAAATATATCGGGTTCTCCTTTCCATCTCGTTCTCGTCTGGATTCCCACTCGTGTTAAAGTTTCTGAATAAGGCCCTAAAACTATTTTAGTACAAAATCTTTAAAGTAATTGCTTTTAAAGTAATAAAAAACGCTTTTCAAGATCGTGCTGATCTGATCATGCTGCCATCTGTCAAGAGCGTCACAAGTAATTATACACTGATAGTACAAATTTTACAGGCACTAGATGTCCATTACTTTTGTAATATATTAATGTCTGAGGACTTATTTTCGTGATAAATAGCTGTTTTAGATTTTTTGGAACTATTAAAAGTGTAATAGCAATCGGAATGCGCTTCAAAACTATCAGATCCAATATGGATGAAGCTGAAAGTCTTTCAGCGCCGAGAAAAAGTCCCTCCATGCCGGGCTGAAAACCGGCTTCGGCGCGCTGGTTGAATACGCCTAGCCATTGGTCCGTAGGACTCACGTGACCGCTAAAAAGAGTCAACCAAATCCGCGCGTGTTCGGCGTTCGGTATGGCGATTTTTTCTCGCGCCAAGAGGTCGCCACGCCGAAAACACGCGTATTGGGCGCTGAAAATAAGTCGCATGGAAAAGCAGCTTTATCTTGACTGTAAAATATTTTTGATTATACTTATATTTGTTTAGATGATTGCTCTGTTTTTAAAATAGGGTTTTGAACTTCCTGTAAAAATTTGGTGGTTATACAATAAAAATTCCATTACTTATACAATTTTTTTTCGATTTTCTCAAAATTTGGTTTTTGGACTTATTCCCTTCTTCCAACTGACGATTCATATATACAGGGTGTATCTGAAATGGTGTAAAAAACTTTCAGGGATGATAGTTCTCATCAGGACGAACAAGAATCGGTGAAGAAAGGGTGTCCCAGACCAAATCATAGGGAGTTAAAAATCGAGCGACACCCAAAAAAAATCATTGAAAAATTCAATTTGCAAAAGAACTACTATTGGCAAAAACTTTTATGGTTCCATTCGGAAAAATATTAATATAATTAAAAAACAGACCAATAAATGCTACAATAAATGCTAAAGTTACAATTGTTCTTTGATCAGACTCTAGTTCGATGTGTCATGTAACTCCAACCAACCAACCAACCAGCCAACCAACCAACCAACAAGACTAGTTTTAAAATGTTTTCGTCGTGAAATTTTCTTTTGCATTCTATCACATTTTTAACTTTTTATTTTACCTCTAGGGGCGCTGTAAGTCATCGCAATGGATTTTCCAGGGTCATTTATCTAGGGGTAGACTTTAATTCCATGTCCTTAGAAGAGACTGGTTCCAAATGAAAACTGTGAAACTGACTTTTCAAACAACCTGTGTGGAGGAATTTCTAAGAATTAAACTCCGTGTAAATAGAATAGGCTGCTCGTCACCAATGCAACGCAATAGACATGCAATGGGAAATGAGTAATAGCGAGCTGCCGATTCAAATTACAGAGACTATATTTGCTGGTTACAGAATGAAAACCCCATTAATTAATACAGTTTATATCAATGTTTTTATAACCTGGCTTCGGTAGTTCTTCCCTTTTTTCAAACTGACGATTCGATTGGTTTCACAGGTGTAGTTCTTCTGTTGGATCCATTGGAGGAAATCAAAGCATTTTCTTATTGGCGAACCAAGGGTGCGTTATAAGAAGAGTAATACAACACGAGATGATGCACGCCGCTGGATTCTATCATGAGCATACAAGACCTGATAGAGATAAATTCGTCGGGATTTATAGGAGTAATATTCCGAGGGGTAAGTGGTGTCTCAAAATAACTTGCTGCAGTGTACCCACTTCGTGTATCCGTAAAGTAAGTTTCTCTATGAGCTGCAGACGCAATGAACGCTGTTACGCAAAATTTGACCACACTGGCGTGTACCTCGGCTCCTTTTCTACAAATCCCTGCTCCTTTCAGCTGTCTGTGATGATTATAGATTTTGCAGCTGTTAGAGATGGAGCTTCCACTCATTTCTTCCGCCACGCTCTGGGATTGTTTTTTTGCTTGCAAAAACATTATGGCTGAGGACATTCATCCCCACGTGTGTGAAGCATGGACGGATTAAGGTAAGGGGGCGTTGGGTGCGATCTCCCCCTCCTTTCCCTGAGACGAAAAAAAAATTATGGTTTCAAATAACAAAACTTTGTTCGTATAATAAATTTCGAAGAAGTAATACAGCTCTCAATAAACCACGCAAGTGAAAAAGCTCCTGTTGGATGGGTTGAAAAAGGTCACCAAACATGCCCCCTTTAACCTTGGCTGTCACCTTGAAGAGGTCATTCAAACAAGATAACCGGACAGTCGTTCTGTCGTTTGTTTATATGCACTCCCGTGCCGTTGTTTTATAGTCTAAGCGGAACACGACGAAAAAGGGTGAAACACTGCCTTTGAATCTCATTGATATTTCATGTTTTAACGCAGGGAGTAAAAGTTAATTGATTTCACAGCATATAAAACGTTTGAAATAAAAATACCCTACTTCAAAATATTAGCATTATTTGGTAGCGTAAAAGCCTGATACCATATGATACCGCAAGATTTCGATATCAAAATTTTCTACCTTAAAATTAATCAATCTTTTCCAAATTTGGGCTATTATTGCATAGTAAAATTATAAATAATAATTCACCATTATTTAATCCATTCACTAATTTTAGGTATGAATAAATTGCACTTACATATTCCGACGAGCCATTTTTTCGCCACTCTTGAAAACACGTTTTTTCATTAAGCCATTAAGCAAGAATTTATTTAAATAATTAGTTATTTAATTGCTGTTTACTACAGTTTGGTCCATGTAGTAGTGACTTCTACAGTCAGAATGGAAAAATAAAAGTATTTTGGTAGAAAAAAGCAGTTTTTTCGCAGTGCTGTTTGCCGGTACCGTACGGTACCGCTAGTCCTTCCCGGGTTAAAAATGTCTCAAAAAGTTAAATATTTTAAGTTCTAAGGGAAGTTGAGGTGGACTCCTGATCGAAAACTCATTTTTATGGTCCCTTGAATCAGTGTACCAAGTGGCTTACCATCATCAAAAAGTGCAGTGTTTCAACTTGTACCGCTTAGACTGTTAAGGGGCCATTCCACCAAGGCAACAAGCTGTTGCTCTGTTGCTTCAACATTTTGTCGCCCAGTCGCAAGCAACAGTTTCTACTTCTCGGTAGCATGTCTCCGGTGTGTTGCCTGCCCTCAATGCGATTCCACTGAAGCGACAGTTGTTCCGTGTTGCCTAGTAATCCCCGAGAGGTAGTTTTGAACAATCCTCCTCGTACTCTGTTTGAAATAGATTTTTATGAAGAGAAAAAGAAAGAAAAATACATAATTTTAGAGATTTTTATAATAAAATAACAGAATCGCATCCGATTGATAGCTCATGGGTCTACATGAAAGATGTTTGTCCACGATGATCGGCATCTTGGTTAACTTGGTTTTTAGAAAAGGGTTTAAATCGTTCTTCTAAATAGAAAAATCGATCCAAGTAGATATTCGTAATTTATATGATGCTACTTTTGGAGAATTTCAGTTGAATACTTTAAAAGCTACTAAAAATGAAAAAAGTTGGTTAAAATAATAAAAACTTATTCGGGGCGCCATCTTTGAGCTCTAAGCTAAAACAAAAGGATTAGAGAGTTTTTCAATAAGAAAAGTTCAGTGAACCAATGTTTGATAATATTAGCGTGTTAACACTTCATTCAATTTTAGTAATCAAATACACTACAAATATACCATCCCCACATTTTAACCCGATTATTATGCAAATATTCAAACCTTCTCAGATCATGTCGCAGGCAACAGTCGCTTGTTTCCCATCGCTGGCGGGAGTCAGGCAACACACGAAAAGTTGCCCGTGCGACCGTGTTGCCAGACAAATCTCGAGCTGTTGCCTCAGTGGAATTGTTCCGGCAACATGTCGCATGGTCGATTTTTGTTGCTTTCGACAAAAGTTGCCCCGGTGGAATGGGGCCTTTAGGGTTTCTTCCCTGTTTCCTCTGAGGAACTGGGAGCGAGGGGGATTAGTCCAGGCAATCTGTAACTTAACCGGCAAAAAATTGAAACATTTAGTTTTTCAACGGTTTTCGATTGGGAATGACCTAAATAATAACATACTAAAAATCGGACAAAATCGGTCCATGGCAAGTTTAATTTTTTTTTTTGAATTTTTAAAAAGTAGCCGAAAAAAAATTTAAAAAAATCAAACAATAGAGATCGAGACTTGTGATACATGTTTATAGGCTATCTTTCAGTGCGAATACGAATATTCCATTTAAATTTTTAAAAATTTAAAATTTCTATTTTTAAAATTAATTTGAAAATTTCGATTATCGAAAAAATTAAAACACACCTAAAAACCACAAAAAAACTAAAAAAGAAATATTTTCAATGGTTTTCACTCAGAAATAACCAAAGTAACAAAATATTAAAATTTGATAAAAATCGGACGATAAAAATTTAATTTATTTAAGATTTTCAATTTTTTTTACCTCAAAAATCGACCTTTTTTAAAATTCCTGTCAAAAACGTTTGAGGTATTTGCCAAGGTTATTTTTCCATGGACATTGTAGTCATATAGCTATATAAACGAAAAAACCCAAAATTGATGGTCAAATCATTATTTAATTAATTAATTTAATAAAATGAACATTAAAAATAGGTGGAAATATTTTCAATCAAGGTTAAACAGTTAATATTTCAACAATTTTCAGTATCAAATAATTTAAAAATTAATTAAATTTACAAAAGATAACAAATCTTGAAAAAATTTAAATTTTTAAAAAAATTTTAAAATTTTTAAAAAATTTAAATTTTGCTTTATAGACTTGTGATACATGCTTATAGGCTATCTTTTAATGATGATGTCGAAAAACAAACTAATTTCGGGGTAAAATTTTAAAAAAGTGTGAAAAAATTTAAAAACAAACAAATTTAATAAAACATGAACTCAAAACCTCAGAGAAATTACTACCTATTTCATTTTTGAAAACATTTTTGATAAAATTTATTCCAAGAAGTTCCTAGAATGTTTTTTTTCTAAAAATATAAATTTTAAAAATTAAATTTTAAAATTTTTGTTAAAAAATTGTTAAAATTTAAACAATAGGCTTGTGATACATGTTTAAAGGCTAACTTTTAGTGCTAGTGTTGAATATTAGGTCAATTTTGTTGTAGAACTTGAAAAAAGAGTGACAATTTAAATATAAAAAAAACATATAGGAGAAACAAGCGATAAAAGGTAAAAAAAATTAATTTTGAACTATTTTGCGCATCTTTAGTGAGGTAATAATTTTTATTTTAAAATCATAATAAGCTATCCAAAGAGTTTTTGAATTCTAAATCTATAAATATTTTTAAGTCAGTAACTTTATACAAAAAACACAACGTTATTACTTCAAAATTTAACTAACACGGGCCACTATTTCAAAACAATCTATTGGTTGAAGTTAATTTTGAAATTGTAATTTTTTATTCCTAAAACCGTTTTTGCGGTAGGAAAGTGTTACAGCAGCTCCCAAGTTTGTTAAAAATCCAAATTATTTCTTAAAATTCAGAAATTATGCGTAAGAGGTAAAAAAAAAAGTAGTTGAATACTGTAGAGTAGCTGAACGCCTCCCAAATCCGTTTTAAGAGTGGAAAAAATTGAAATACTTGAAACCAAATTGATAAAGAAAACCTTAGCTATAAAATATGAATGAACCACAACCAAAATAAATACCGATTTTTGCAAAATTTTCAGCAAATTTTAAAAAATTTAATATATATATATATATATATTAGGGTTATGATTTTTTTCAGATTTAAAAGCCTGTGTTGGCAAATGATGAGTATTGGTCCATAACTCTCGAAAATAACTTTTATTTTTGAAAACTGTGAAAAAAGCTTGCGCGCCTAATAAGATTTTGCATAATGCTGAAGCACTAAAAGGCAGTGAATATAATCTTTTTTGAAGCTGATTGTTACGTAAATCATAGATTTGTAAAAGAGCTTTTCCTATTCCTTTTGGTCCCAAAAGATAGTGTGAGAAGTTTCAGCCCCCTAAGTTGATTCTAGGGTTTGCCTATAGAGCCCCAAATTAAGAAAAAAATTGGAAAAATTATCAATTTTCAGAATTTTAAAAAAAAAGTATATTTTGATATTTAAATTGATATAAAACTGGTTCAAATGTGTTATTTAGGACATTTTAGATGGTTTATATTTATTTAAGGTTATTAACTGTACCTATAGTGTCTATAATTTAAGAGTAAAAAGTACTACTAAGGGACGTTGCGCTCATCAAAGCTTATAATACACTACAGTGGTCGAAAGTAATGAAATTCCAATTTTCTTCCAAAGAACTCCCTCAAATGATGCCATTTGGTTTTACATTGATGTTTTAAAATATATAGGCCAGTAAAGTAACAGTTATTAGGCCTTCTACTGAAGTTTTAATGTAAAAAATGCTTTTCTTCGAAAATGCTTGTTTCAAGCTGATCAAATCCAACTTTATTAAAGGAAAGAAAATTGTTTAATAGTTGTAAATTTTTGTTCGTATTTTGATGAAAAAAGATTTCAATTAAACTTTCCCCCTAATACGTTAAAAAGAGGTAATTTTCATAATTTCATACGATAAAATTTATTTTTATTTCTGGTATAGGAGAAATTCATGTCGTTTCCAATCTGTATGGTTTAAAGTTCAAATCTACTTATAAAAATGAAATATATGAAGTTTAAAAAGGTATGTCAAGGTTTTTGATCTTAAAAATTACTATAACCCTCTTTTTGAGAAAATTTTGGATTTGATCAGCTAGAAACAAGCATTTTTGCAGAAAAGCACTTTTTGCATTAAAAGTTCAGTGGAAGGCCTAATTACTGTTATTTCACTAGTCTTTATAATTTAAAACATCATTTAACAACAAATGTCATCATTTGAGGGAGTTCCTTCGAAGAAATTCGGATATTTAATTCATTTCGTCTACCGGTAGTGCATTATGAGCTTTGGGGAATGCAACGTCCCTAGCACTTATTAATCTTAAATTATAGGGGCTATAGGGTACAGTTAATGCACATAAATATATATAATTCATTTAAATATGTTCTAAAGAACACATTTAAACCAGTTTTATAACAATATAAATATTAAAATATTTTTTTTTAATTCTGAAAATTTCTAGGTTTTTTTTCGCTTTTTTTTCAAATTTGGGGCTCTATAGGCACACCCAAGAGTTAACTTATGGGGCTGAAACTTCACACACTATCTTTTGGGACCAAAAGGAATGGGGAAATCCCTGGGTTGCGAAGTTTTTTGTAAAAAAGTTTTTTTCCCCCGAGACACACTAGTGATTCCTATATTAGAAAGTGAAATGAGGTTAGGCGCGCAAGGTTTTTTCTCAATATAAAGAAAACAATGCTATAAAATTAACATATGGGCAAAATTTCATCGAATGCAACATCAGGCTTTTAAATATTTTTAAAAAAGTCCCAGAATCATAACCCTAATATATATATATATATAGGAAAACAATTAATAATATTCAAAAACAGTTAGAATGAATATGCAGACAAGCGCCAAGCAGCTCAAATCCAACATATCAAAATCTATATAAAACAAATACATTTGAAATTTAAGATCATATGTACCACGTGTACCCACCATAACTCCCAGACACTCAAAGAAATTGAAGATGTCCACAGGTGCGCCCACGTCATCAGTGGTCCCGGACGCACTCTGTGGACGGCACAGCTTTCTGTAGCACGCGGAAGGAAAAAGTCGAAATTCCGCGTGCTGGGGGCGCAGCTCTGGTCATATATATATATATATATATATATATATATATATATATATATATATATATATATATATATATATATATATATATATATATATATATATATATATATATATATATATATATATATATATATATATATATATATATATATATATATATATATATATATATATTTCTGTCAGAAGTAATTTAGTATTCTGTAAGTAATTAGTAAACTACTACTCTAATATTCTGTGAGTAGTTTTTTAATATTTAAATTTCCACTCTTTTTTCAAGTTCCACAACAAAATTGACCCGATATTCAACACTAGCACTAAAATTTATCCTTTAAACATGTATCACAAGCCTATTGTTAAAATTTTAACAATTTTCTTACCAAAAATTTTAAAATTTAATTTTTTAAATTTATTTTTTTGGAAAAAAACATTCTAGGAGTTTTCTTTGAATAAATGTTATCAAAAATGTTTTCAAAAATGAAATAGGTAGTAATTTGTCTGAGGTTTTGAGTTCATTTTTTATTAAGTTTGTTTGTTTTTAAATTTTTTCACACTTTTTTAAAATTTTACCTCAAAATTAGTTTGTTTTTCGACATCATCACTAAAAGATAGCCTATAAACATGTATCACAAGTCTATAAAGCAAAATTTAAATTTTTTCAAGATTTGTTATCTTTTGTAAATTTAATTAAATTTTAAGTTATTTGATACTGAAAATTGTTGAAATATTAACTGTTTAATCTTGATTGAAATATTTCCACCTATTTTTAATGTTCATTTTATTAAATTAATTAATTAATGATTTAACCATCAATTTTGAGTTTTTTCGTTTATATAGCTATATGACTACAATGTCCATGGAAAAATAACCTTGACAAATGCCTCAAACGTTTTTGACAGGAATTTTAAAAAAAGGTCGATTTTTGACGTAAAAAAATTTAAAATCTTAAATAAATTAAATTTTTATCGTCCGATTTTTATCAAATTTTAATATATTGTTACTTTGGTTATTTCTGAGTGAAAACCGTTGAAAATATTTCTTTTTTATTTTTTTGTGGTTTTTAGGGGTGTTTTAATTTTTTCGATCATCGAAATTTTCAAATTAATTTTAAAAATAGAAATTTTAATTTTTTTAAATTTAAATGGAATATTCGTATTCAGCACTGAAAGATAGCCCATAAACATGTATCACAAGTCTCGATCTCTATTATTTGATTTTTTGAAATTTTTTTTCGGCCATTTTTTAAAAATTTAAAAAAAATTAAACTTGCCATGGACCGATTTTGTCCAATTTTTAGTATGTTATTATTTAGGTCATTCCCAATCAAAAACCGTTGAAAAACTAAATGTTTCAATTTTTTACCGGTTTGACCTTTTTTTTCAGTAGATTTACTGGACTAGATAGTCAAAGAATGCAGGGTGCGGAAAAATTGAAGCATTTTTCTAAACAATTTTGTTAATTATGCTTCAATTTTTCCACAGTTAAATTAAAGTTTATTGATAAGTTGGCATGATATATATTCGTAAACAGAACTTAAATATAGCCCAGAGACATGTATCTCATGCACATTTTAAAATGCTCCTCACGAGGAAAAATGAGAAATTTTCAATTTAATGAACTAATAATACTTTAAGTCATTTACTTAAGTCATAAAAATAAAAATTTCTCATTTTCGCCTTGTGAGTAGCGTTTTAAGAAGTGAAGAAGTTAAGAAGATCCGTTATTTTAAAAAACTCTGCATTTCTTTTATTATTTGTAATATTAATACAGAGGAAACATTTTAAATCAGTCAGGTTAAAATAATATTCGAATTAATAAATACTTTTACTAAATAAACTCCTTAGCCAGCCAAGTCCCCTTTTTTTCTTTTTTTTTTTGACAACTCAGTAAAATTGGAAATCTGTGAACTCATGTACGAGCTGTGGCTCCTTTGGGATGTATTTGTAATTTTCTTTTTTTTCTTTTAATTCTGTATAAACTTTTGTGAATCTATGTTTCAAATTTTGTAAATTTTTGTTTTTTTGTTAATAAATTGATTGATTGAAATCTACGTAATTTCAACCTAATTGAGAGTGCGTTTAAGGGGTTTTATTCAAGATATTTTTCTGCTTAAGGTGTCTTTTCCTACTAAAGAAATCGATGCTGCTCTACAACTTAAACACTAACTTTTTTACATACCTCACATATTTTGTAAAATAAAAATTATAACTCCTAAATTTTTCGCTAGAGGGCATTGAAAGTTATCTCATCGGATAGAGCATGGTCAGGTCACTTTACTATATCTATAGACCCCATTTTCATGACTATATCTGTACGGGTTCAAAAGTTAAAGGGGTTGGGCCGCTTCTCGTGGGACACCCTGTTTATAGTTTATGCTATTTCCGGTATTCCACGCCTCCTAAAAAAGTCAAGGAGTATTTTTACTCCTCCAAAAAAATCCTAAGAATAACACTGTCTGCACCTAAAAATGTTTTCCTCCTAGGAATTGAACATGATTTCAGAAAGTATAACTCTAGAACCCTACAGAAAGTATCTTTTTTCTCTTAGGTTTTTATAGGAATTACAGAAAGTATGACTCTGCCGTCGTTACTCCCGCCAACGAGTTTGGACCTTACGACTATTACTCCATAGTGCACTACCAGACTGTTTATGATGGTAAACCTCAAATGAAGGTCCTTAAAGAAGGTGTTGATATTGGAATAATCAACGATCCATCGAAAAACATTAGCAGCATTGACAAAATGAAATTGAAGAAGTTTTACGAAGGGGAGAATTAACCACTTCTGTTGACTTTCGTATTAAAGAATTCTCATGTGTATTAATTAATTAATCAATGAGGGAATGACTGTAGAAGATATGAGATGTTCTCAATAAAAATATACTTATTGCACAGCAATAGCGTGAACTACTTTTGAAACTCAAGGATAAGCACGCACTATCATCATCACAATTCTCTCACGCCAAGCTGGCGTATAAGGCCTCTAGACTTTCGGTTTCAGTAATCATGTGTTTTTTAAAGGAATGGGGGATTAGCCCAAAGCCCAACCTTCAAGAGAAGGAGTCCCCACTAATCGCCTCTTACGATACACAGGGGTGGTGGAGGGAATATTCTTCAACCCGCTCCCACACGGGGAAGCGCACTATAGTCTGAGTAATTAGAATCGGCTGTTGAAAAGTTACGTGATTTCCCCAGTCTCCACACCTTTTCCCTGTGCGTTGCCATGGTTTCCACCAGTCTTATTTTTCCCCCATCACGCCAAGCCCACAACCACCCGAGATGTCATTAAATCTAACTCGTGTTGCAGCATCCAATGAAATAATCGGAACACTTTTTTCGTTATGTAAGAAAAACTAATCATGGTAGAAGTACAAACTTTTAAACAATTTTTTTTTAAAAGATTGTCGTTTTGTTTTTTTTTAATTCGAATTAGTTTTATAATTATTAAGATTCAAAGTTTCAATTTAATTTCACGCCCTGCCCTAACTGGCGTGCAAAAAGAAGCAAAACCGCTTACGTTTTCTCTTACTTTTGCTACCAAGGCGACGAACTTCAACTATCCAACCGCCTATTTTAATTACACAGACTATAGAGACTCCCGTCACGGTGATTGGAACATGGATCTCTATGACGACATTCTTAGCAATCAGTTAAGAATCTTGTCGCCTAATGCGCGCGCTTTAGCTTCTGGCCCGAGTGAGAATTATTTATGTTTCATTCACCGAGACAAAAGTCTCCAGTGCGCGCCTAGCCTAATTGAACACAACAATGAAACCTTCTAATCAAACCCGTTTTGATTGTATCGGGATTGTGTGAATAAAATGAGGGTGTTATAAAAATGCTATTGAAAAAAAAAACACTGGTCGTCAAGGTCAAAATGCATCTGAAACAGTTGAAGCAGATTTTACTGTAAAATGACTCCCTGACCCTCGTTTTTCTCCATAAATAATATAATATTGATAATAATTTATTAACATCAAGACTCTTATACAACTTAAGAAAAAAAATTTTTTTTGACTATACACTTATGGCATGGGATTACAAATCCGTTGAAAGTTCATTTTTTAGGCTTAATAATAATCTTAACAATTAGTGATTAATAACCGTAACATAATTTGAACTTTTGAAATTAAAGAAATTTCAATTACAAATAAAAATTAATATCAAATAAATAAAAAAATAAACCCAATTTTACACATAATAGGAAATAATAAGACTGGTAAAGGCGACAGTTGTTAAAAATACAGGGTGCTCGGAAACACCGGGGAAAAACTTTGAGGGGTGGTAGAGGGGACCTAGACAAGCATATTTCGAATAGGAATGGGGGGGTCGCAGATGCCCCGTTAAAGAGCTAGAACCCCTAATGTAGTGCGAAGGTCTTCACAAAAGGCGGTTTTTCTAAGGCCCGTTATACGAAGCAAAACATAATAGAATGAAAAAAATTATTGCATGAGGTACAGCAGTATTTATTTCCACCATAAATTTGAACAAAATTGGTTTAAAAAATATCATTACACTAAGAGAACAAATATTGCAATTTTTAATAACTCACCCCACGAGTTAACAAGTGGTCCATTTTTGTTCACATTTATGGTGGAAGTAGTATGGATACTGCTGTACCTAACGCAATACTTTTGTTTCATTCTATTATGTTTTGTTTCGTAAAACGGGCCTTAAGAAAACCGCCTTTTGTAACGACCCTCGCACTACATTAGGGGTTCTAGTGACCCCCCTTCCTATTCGAAATATGCTTGTCTAGGTCACCTCAACCACCCCGTAAAGTTTGTTCACGGTGATTCCGAAAACCATGTGTATATAATAATAATAATAATAATAATAATAATAATAATAATAATAATAATAATAATAATAATAATAATAATAATAATAATAATAATAATAATAATAATAATAATAATAATAATAATAATAATAGTAATAGTAATAGTAATAGTAATAGTAATAGTAATAATAATAATAATAATAATAATAATAATCTTTATTTTACATTTCAGGATATACTTATAATAAACCCAATGAAGTTACTTTTACTGAAGTAATTGAAATTATTTTTTATTTCAAATTTTGTTCTCCATTTTGTATACTAAAAAATTAACTCACTACTTTTTTAAACTTGTCTGTCATATTTTTCTTTTCAAAAATCAAACAATTGAGGTTACAAATTGAATAGAGCATTTTCAGTCACATGACTCGGACCTAGCAACGGCCTTAGCAACAGATCGTTTGACCTACAACAGTAAACAGTTAAAAGAAAATAAATTGTCATGGAGTGCTTCTATTGGAGCATTTGCAATCGCATGACAGCAACAGATACTGCCGCACCTAGCAACGGCCTTAGCAACTGAATGTTTGACCTACATCAAGGAAGAAAATAAATGGTCGTGACGTCACCTGAAAACTTTCTATATTATATTTTGAGATCAAAAATTCATGAGTATTATCCTACATGGGGGCAAGAAAATTTAGAAAGGCTTTGGTGGGGCGTGGACTGGAAAAGGTGTTGAAACACTGTTTTAGAATCTTTTAAATGTTTACACGGTAAATATTGTGAGAGGTTAATTTCTATCTCTCACTTACTGCTTTCAGTTAGACAAAACCTAAACCCTTAGGATCGGAGTTTGAAAGTTCGCTAATTGGAAAACGGGAAAACGTATTAGTTGCAGATGCATGCCGAGAACAATTTCACTGAGAAAAAGAATCACCAAACAGTTTGAAAGTATTCGTTTTCCGTTTTTTGGAAAAATAATTAACTCAGAGGTGTTACGTGAAACGCAAAATTAACATTTTCTAAATAAGCCCCAAAAATTAATTCAGAAACAATTTTCACTCTGTGACAAATTTACGCCCTGTTTAATTACATTGGGCATGCGATGCATTTTAAACTTTTTAGTGATGCCACGTGCTCTCATTTTTCTAATTGACTTCTAATTATGAAACAGATAATATAAGTTCTGAAGGTTGATTAAAAAACCTAAGAGCTAATTAAATATCTAGAAATGGTGTTTTGTATTAAGTTCAGTCAGGATTATATTAATAATTAGGGTGGACCCAGATTCCATTATAAATCATAACTAACTTCATTGGTATCTTTAAATGAAAAATTTCAAGTGTCTATTACCGCAAATGACTCCCCATTATGGGTTAATTAGTGTTAGCAGGGATACATCTGTTTAATAAAAAGTGAAATATGTAAGTCAATGAGGGATTTTATTACGTTTGAAGGTAATTATGGTTATTTGTATTTTTTTTTCATTTTTAAATACGTTTTCAGGCCACGATAAACATTAACTGCAGAGAGATTTATTCTTGTTCGACATCGTCGTTACCTTTTGGTGACTTTTAATTTAAAGAATAAATTACTTTTATAGCGTCTTGAACTGAATGGTGGTTTTCAGAAAGAGAATAATTACTAATTGTGGCAAAAATATGTATATTTCTTTTGTCTTCAAGTTGTACACATGAGAGGTAAAAAAGGAAATCTTTACTTGTCCCTAATATTATCAGACATAGAGCCCTTTGAACCGGCACCAAAAAACATTTTTAAAAACTATTTGTAAAAAAAACATGTGTTGTACAAAATTTTGTATTTATCATTACATATTTTATTATTACAACGT
This sequence comes from Tetragnatha versicolor, assembly GCA_024610705.1. NCBI lineage: Eukaryota > Metazoa > Arthropoda > Arachnida > Araneae > Tetragnathidae > Tetragnatha > Tetragnatha versicolor. The sequence goes on along the minus strand of JANDEH010000004.1, from coordinate 65,320,248 downwards.
TTTTATTAGGTCGCTTTCAATCTTGTCTGTCTGTCCGTCCGTCTATCTGTCTGTTCTATCTGTCGGATCATACAATAATATTTACAGCTACTACTCTTGCCACTCTTGCTACTACTCTTGTCTATTATATCCACAGTTAAAAAATATTTAAATGAATGATGAAATTAAGTTTAATTAAATGCCTAATGCATGATCCCCACGTTTTTCGTTATACAAGGAGTTACAAAAAATTATTTTATACTTTTTAGTGCTTATTAAAAACGTTGTTCTTTAAAAGGTTTTTTTTCATTAATTATTTTAAATATATAGTGTGAAAATTATTGTGTTAAGCTGTCGATAAGTAATCTTAATTTCAATTCAATGATATCCATTCAAATGAATCAAACACAGCACTTAATGACTCTGCTTTATTGGTTTACCATAATTATAAACTACTCTTTAAATTTTAAAAACTATATATTATTGATAACAAAATAGATTAGAAGAAATGATGCTTTCTATAAGGTCCAGTTATCAACTTTATTATTGAGAAAATTTGAGTGTTTTCAAATTCATTATCATCATTTCTCTTATCATTTGAGTTTGGAAAAACATTTTAAATTCTTTTTATTTGCTAAAAACAATAGAGAATTTGCAATCACATGGCTCAGACCTAGCAACCGCCCGTAGCAACAGATACCACCGTGCCTAGCAACTGCCTTAGCAACAGAAGATTTGACCTACAGCAGTTAGCAGTTAAAAGAAAATAACTGGTCATGAATGCATCTATTGGAGCATTTGCAATCACATGACTCGGACCTAGCAACGGCTGTAGCAACAGATACCACCACACCTAGCAACCACCCTAGCAACAGACGCTTTGACCTACAGCAGTTAGCAGTTAAAAGAAAATAACTGGTCGTGACGTCACCTGAAAACACTCTATTATGAGACTGTTTAAGCACAAATATTTAAATGATATATTTAATTAACATGTTCAAAATAAAATCATTCTCTTATTTTTTTTATTTAATTGAGATATCTTACGTTCAGTTAAATTTATTTTTTACTTCGTTTATAAAACGTTTTAATACTACGATACAACAGTTTTGCTTTCAGATTGAAAACAAATAATTATAAATTAGAATTACAAAGCTATTTCCTTCATCAAAAAGTGTTTTTTATTTCTTTTATTTTGTGAGAAGAGTTTCTAAATTGAACGGAAAACATTAAATGAAATATTCAGTCGTAGAGTTTGAAACACGAATGCACTTAAAGAAAATCCTAATTAAAATTAGGAGTAAAATATCCACGTACGGATCAAACACAAATGAAGAATGATCGTATTTTCCACTTATTTCGACCAGTTAACATTTAACCTTACATATTTTAATTGTTTTTATGTAAAAAAAACAGCCACGTATCAGAAAAAAATTTAAACTCAAAATACCATAAATTAATTTTTGACTTCTTCATTGAGAATTTTCAATATTAATGCTAAAATAATTGTTTTCAGTTTTTTTCCGTTGGATATACTAACAAAATATATTTGGAATCTATGGTACTTCTCTAAGAAGTGTGAAGAAAATCCCACATGGGTAATCTCAATCTAAATTGGTAGAGGCTGAATTATTACTCACAAACACATTAATTAGTAATTTCAAAATTTAAAAACAATTCATTTAATAAAGTATCATATTACAGAGGGGAAGGGTCACTTTGAACATGAATATTTCCCTTCACCCTTCACTCAGATATAAAAATATACACCATGTCGGGTCCAACCGATGGGTAAATCCATAAGGAACCATAAAGGGTATAACCATGACGTCATCATACACCATGGGGGGTCCACCCAATGGGTCCATTAAAAGAGACAATAACATTTAATTAACACATGACGTCATCACCATGGGGGGTCAACATTAGGGCCAATTAAGAGAGACTTGAAGGTTATAATGAAGGAAGGGCCATTTTGAACATGAATATTTCCCTTCACCCTTCACGTAGAGTCATAACACATAGAAGGAACATTTGGCACATTTTTTTCTTTCATTGTACATTAGGGTGTCCCTTAAAAATCGAAAGTCGGGGAAACTTTTGAGACACCCCCTAATTTTTTTCCTTTTGGTATAATAAGAAAGTGTGCAAAATCTTAAATCGATCAGAAAATATTAACACGTGCCTCAAACGGCCTAAAGTTGGGAAATTTTGACATTTTTCTCATATTTTCGAAATTTTTTTAAAATGCCTTAAAATATTATTTTGTCGAATAATAGGGCTTTAACACATCTAAATATTCGTATTTGACCGTTTTTCATTCCTAGCTAGGCGAAATTACCCAGTTTTTAGCCTGGTCATCAATCGGAAAATCATCAAATTTGCCCATTTTATACTGAGAATAGAGGACACAAAAGTCAGTGGGGAATGACTTATAACCACGTAATTCCATAACTAGGTACCATTTGTAGACGATATTGATGTGTAGATAAACTATCTAGAGCATTAATTAATTTCTAACAATTTAATTACAGGCGCCATATTGGATTGCATTACCCCTAAAAAAATTCTGTGATAAACGGTATGGGTTTGTTTGGTATTGGGAAATGCGTATTTGAGGTTACTTATCTCAATTAATACTAATAAAATCCTTATATCACATTTTAAAACTCTTTACTCAATTCGAATGACCAGTATATCTCGTATTACAAGCGTAAACCATGATTTCATAACTAAAGGTATAGGTATAATTATTCTTAACGCATAAAAGGATCAATCAAAATTCTGGAAAAATATTGAACAACTAGACTGCAGCGTATTCAGAAGTATTGTATTGTATTGTTAAAAAATTGAGGTTGTTGGAAATAAATTATCCGCTCTTCATAATGATTGAGCCTACTACACCCAGATTATCCATGTTTTTAATCATGTCATTAAATATGTTTATAGATACTTTTATTTGATACATAAAACTACCGGCAATTCAGCAAATTAGTAACATGAAATCCTATTAAAAATTGATATTTGGTTCTTAGCTATATTAATTACAGTTTCTGTCATAATATTTCTAATACTAACTACAGTTTCTGTATACAGAAACTCTTCAACTGGTCTTAACTTTTTTTCGCACTGTACGATTTTCATCAGTGAACGTTCTTGAAGAGAAATAAGGTTTCGAATTAATTTTTTGAGAAGTTTCTTTATAAAATTAAATTATTTTAAACCCTTAGTGTATTATGAATGCGTCTAAGCTGTATAAATTTTACAGAGTGAAGTGTAGCTCTGACTTCAAAACTGACTTTAAAAAGGACTGGTTTCAGCAACCATTGTTAATATTTAACATATTCTCAAACACAATATCAGTATCTAATAGGTTTTTCATGCTGCAGGAATATTTTATGCTCTTTATGCATTCAAATTATGATAAAATACTAGAACAGTCTTTAAGCATAGCAAATGCTTTTATTCTGAGTGCAGTAGGCTCACTCATCTTGAAGAGCGGGTTAATTTTGTATCAACTTCAATTTTTCAACTGAGTTACAGAATACAATACCTTCTGTATGTACTAACGGACATCTAGTTTTTCAATATTTTTTAGAATTTCTCTTTTCCCTATTATGCATTTAGAATTTTATCATCTATAGCAGGGGTCCCCAACCTTTTTGTACCTAAGAGCACATACCAGATTATCGGTCGAATGGCGGGCACCATTTATTTTTTCAAGATAAATTTATAGTTGGTGCACATAGTTAATAATACTCACTATATATAATGCACAAAAAATTTAATTTTAAAAATTAATTTAAATGTATTAATATTCTTTTGTAAAATAAATTACTACTAAATTGCTTGCAAAACATACAAAGTATAAAAATTATTTATAAAATATATAAAATACATTGCATTTCACTGTCCAGTGCTTCATAATTGGGAGATTATGATGAAATTCTTGCCCGCAAGCTATCGTCAAGGTGTTCATCTGTACGTCGTGATCTATATTTTGATTTTATTATATTCATTGTCGAAAATGATTCACACAAGTGTGTGGAACCAAAGAACTACTCTATTTTATATGCTGCTCTTTTTAAGAATGGAAATTTATTTCTATCAACTATATTCCAGAATTTCTTATATCATCTGATAATAGTTTTGAGGATAATGTCATTCTGAAGATCCAAAATTTCACTTGAAGAAACTCTGAAATGTTATGTTGCTATTTCATTTCTAGAATTTTATGGGATAGTGGAAAACTGAAATATTTTATCGTTGGGCACAAGCAGCGGGCGCACCTAGACCGATCGACGGGCGCCATGGTGCCCGCGGGCATAGGGTTGGGGACCCCTGATCTATAGTTATGTAAAGAATAAGAGATATTACTGGTCATTCGAATTGAGTAAAGAGTTTTAAAATGTGATAAAAGCATTTTATTAGTATTAATTGAGATTAATAACCTCAAATACGCATTGCCCAATACCAAACATACCCATACCGTTTATCGCAGAATTTTTTTAGGGGTAATGCAATCCAATATGGTGCCTGTAATTAAAATGTTAGAAATTAATTAATGCTCCAGATAATTTATCTGCACATCAATATCGTCTACAAATGGTACCTGGTTATGGAATTACGTGGTTATAAGTCATTCCCCACTGACTTTTGTATCCTCTATTATCAGTATAAAATGGGCAAATTTGATGATTTTCTGATTGATGACCAGGCTAAAAACTGGGTAATTTCGCCTAGCTAGGAATGAAAAACGGTCAAATATGAATATTTAGATGTGTTAAAGCCCTTTTATTAGACAAAATAATATTTTAAGGCATTTTTAAAAATTTTCGAAAAAATGAGAAAAATGTCAAAATTTCCCAACTTTAGGCCGTTTGAGGCACGTGTTAATATTTTCTGATCGATTTAAGATTTTGCACTCTTTCTTATTATACCAAAAGGAAAAAAATTAGGGGGTGTCTCAAAAGTTTCCCCGACTTTCGATTTTTAAGGGACACCCTATTGTACATGGTACCGACGTACAAACAGGTACGGTAATAGTAAAACATAGAGAGACATCTGCCGCCAGAGGGCGCTTTTTCGAACAAAAAAAAGACATTACATACGTATCACTGTAACCATAACCGGGTACAAGGTGATTTTAAGGCCTTTTTCTCCCTTAACTGTATACACAACGGTTATATAAAGATCCTTGAGACATGGTACAGGTAACACAAACAAAGATGGAACCACATTACATACGAATATAAACCATGACACACAGGTATTAAAATTTTTTCTTCTATTGTACGTGGTACGGGCGTACAAATCAAACTACTTTAGAGCAGCAAATTTTTCTGAGAGAGAACCCACATACCTCCAATTTGTTTGACACATTAAAAGCAATGCCCTAAATTATTAATTAAATGATTACAAAATTGCAATAGAATATTTTAATGATCTTAAAAAAGCGTTCTTCACCTTATTAGATTTATGTGAAGGATCATTGTTTGTAAAGGGTATTGAATTACCCCTTTCGGAAAAAACAATTATGAGTGAGTTTCATTCAAAATGTGTTCCAATGTGAGTGCAGAAATTAGTTTTCTTGAAATATTGTGCATTTGGAAGAAAAAATCCAACTTCTTCTCGTCTATAAAATGTCCCGGTTTTTAGATTGAAAACCTCACATATTACTGTCTGTCTATCACAAGAAGAGCTCTAGCAGTCGCTAGTTCACATAAGCGGTCATAAGGCTTTTTTTTAATTTTTGTTTTTATGATCTAAGAACATTTTTAGTCATTTACCTAAGTCATAAAAATACAAATTTATGATTTTTCATGATTGTTATTCATGACCATGATCTCAAAATTTACGATTTATCATTCGAAACCATACCACAGCTCATGTGAACTAGCCACAGCCAGAGCTCTTCTTGTGATAGACAGACAGTACCGAAATCGGTACTATTCCAGAATTCCGGCGCAAGCGATAAAGTCGCCAATAATGATGCAACCGCTGGTAACCCTTGTTTTTGTTCTGGAAGGTCATGTGTGAGCTGCCGCCAAAAAATCTGCTTGGCGAGATTTGCGCTGGTATTCTAGAAGAGTACCCAGAAATCTGATCACAAATTATTTATACACAGGCGGTTCAATCCAGATTTCCCACGGTTACTCGTCTTCAATTTGTTTGGTCAAAAGAGTCACGCCAGAGGATAACGCCAGAGGATAATAAGAGGATTGACTACCACTGACGAAGGGGATCCAAAGAATCCCCGAAACGCCGTATGGCTTTTAATAAATTTATGTGCAATTGTTTTCGTTGTTTTATTTTAAATTTAAGTCACGCCAGCTTTAAGGATGTTACTAGTTGGCTTTTTTCGAAGGCTTAGGGTAGGGATATGATCAGGCTTTGTGTATATTAGGCTGGATTTTCTACTTTCTGCTTTGTAGGTCTTGTATTAAATTGAACGATCCAAATTTAAAATTAAGGCGGCTTCTTACTTTAAAGACGTGAAACACCACGTGATAAAAGCAGCCAATGAAGAAAAGGGATAAGCAAGTGAACCGATCCACTTTGAATTGCCTGTCAAATAACATCCAAAATAAATCAAAATATTTATTCTTCACATAATTCCACGAGACGCTGAATAGGAATCTTAAATCGTCCCATTAATCTTCTTCCTGGGCAATTAGTTGGGAAATCTGGCAATTTATCCTGAAGTAATCTGCTCGAGATGAGATGATGAGTTGATCGCGCTCTTGGAATTTCGATTATGGGTGATTTATATACACAGTGGACCGTTTGACTGCAACCGGAGAGCTTACGCAACAATGCAACTGTTATCTTATACTGTTAGAAAAAGCATAACAGGTATGTATCTAAACCAGGGTTGGCTGGATTGGACCCAATATGGTTAGACCCAATGGTTTTTTTTTTAAAAAACATGTGAAAAAACCCACATTTTGGACCCATTTTTGCGTTTTTCAAGAAAAATCAAGATTTTGGCAGTCCCTCCAAAATTTAATGTTTTTTTTTTCAAATTTTAGGATATTTTTAAAATTTTTATGTTTTTTTTTCAAAATTTAAACTAGATTTTAAAAACTAAATGGTGTTTTTTTCAATTTCAGGGAGTTTTTTTTTAAAGTTAAATAGGTTCTTTCATTATTCACAAGGGTTTTTTCATTATTGAATGGGGTTTTTTCAAAATTTAGGACGTTTAAAGTTCAAACTAGATATAAAAAATAAAGAAGATTTTTTTTAATTACAGTGGGTTTTTTATTTAAATAGATTTCTTTCAATATTGAATGGGTTTGCGGCGACCCAACAATGCGATCGGCAACCCGCTTGGACGTGTGCCAGCAAGTAATAAAAAGTGTGATCGTATTGTTGGGTTCACGCATTAAACATCTTATACAGGGTGTATCTGAAATGGTGCAACAAACTTTCAGGGATGATAGTACTCATCAAGACGAACAAGAATCGGTATAGAAAGGGGGTCCCAGACCAAATCCCAGGGAGTTAAAAATGGAGCGACACCCCAAAAAAACATTGAAAATTTCAATTTGTGGAAGAACTACTATTGGTAAAACTTAATTATGGTCTCGAAAATTGTGGTTTAATATTATCTTTAAAATGACCTCAAAATTCTTCACTTTAAAATTTGGGCGCAAGTTTAGAACTGCTGATGGTTGGCGAGTTTTGGCTTTTTGGCGCCATATTTGGAAGCCACATAATTCATTTAACATTATTTGGGGTTGCTATATATTGATTTCTATCGCTAAAAATTTGGCGCATCAGCAGTTCTAAACTTGCGCCAAAATTTGTTTTATTATGAAAAAGTTAAAATACACAAAAAATGTGAAAAATCTGCCAAAACCGTATTTTGTATTTCGAAATCCTTTCTTTTGATTTGATAATCTGAAAGATCATAGTTGAAAACCCTTGAGTCCAAAGTTTCACGCAAATACAATCAATATTAAACGCTTGAGATCCTGTTAAAGTTTGTTTTTTGGGTGCGTAAGCAGTTTTCTAGAGCTGTTTCCAGAACAGCTGTTTGCGCACGCAAAAAACGAACTTTAACAGGATCTCAAGCGTTTAATATTGATTGTATTTACTTGAAACTTTGGACTTAAGGGTTTTCAACTATGATCTTTCAGATTATCAAATTAAAAGAAAGGATTTCGAAATACAAAATAAGGTTTAAGCATCAGATTTTTCACATTTTTTGGTGTTTTTTAACTTTTTTCATAATAAAACAAATTTTAAAGTGAAGACTTTTGAGGTCATTTTAAAGATCATATTAAACCACAATTTTTGAGACCATAATTAAGTTTTTACCAATAGTAGTTCTTCTACAAATTGAATTTTTCAATGATTTTTTTGGGGTGTCGCTCCATTTTTAACTCCCTGGGATTTGGTCTGGGACCCCCTTTCTATACCGATTCTTGTTCGTCTTGATGAGTACTATCATCCCTGAAAGTTTGTTGCACTATTTCAGATACACCCTGTATATTAAAATAATTGGGTTTTTCTTTCGGCCGGCCGCCAGGCCGAAACCCCGAACCGATTTGGACAAACTCGGTCTTGATAGAAAGCTTTCCACCCCTAGATGAGCCAATAATATAACAGGTTAATCCAAAGCATTCCATTTTTTAATTATAAATTGATTTCAATTTGCCCCATTGTTTTAAGTTAATATTTTTACCAACACTGGCAAAACGTCTTTTAAAGAGCGATAAGTAAATATACTTTGAAGTTAAAATTCAAAGATTTAACGGTTCACTAGATTTATCCCATTGGGATACTAGGCACATTTAATTAAAAAATTTTACTGCTTCAGATTTGGTTGAAGTATTTCTTATAATAAATTAAGAATGGAAGGTTTTGGGAAAATGCCACATAAACTCGGTTCATTTAGGGGTAGTAAGATTTCATTTAAAAATAAGTTTATACAGACCCGGTTAGGTGGATTGGGATGACGACCTGTCGAATTTAAATGACAATTATTTCAATGTGATAGATTTGTGATAATTCAATGTGAAATTGGAGATAACACGCCTTTCGAAGGTAATGAATTAAAACCGCATATTTAATGTTTGGGAATGTATAAATAAATACGAGAAGGTAGTAACGAGCGAATCTCGCATCAGCGCCAAAGAAGGCTAGCTGTAAAACCCGGCTTTGCCGGGTCGTAACAGCTAGTTGTTTTTAAAGATTTTTAATTCAGTTTCAATATTACCGATTCTTGTATGCAATTCATCTGTGCTGTAATAGTTATAATCAATGAAATCCGATTCATAATTTTAAATAAAATCAAAACGCTAAAGGTTTTTCAAAGTTTAGGATATTTTTTAAATTTTAGTGGGTTTTTCAAAATTTAAAAACTTTTAAAAAACCAACTTAACTGTGGAAAAACGGGCATTATTTTGACAGAACACATTTAACATAGAAAGAACTCACTAAATATGAAAAAAAACCACTTACTTTTATAGGAGATACAACACTTAATTTTGAAAAAACCCACTCTTCCGAAAAAACTCAGTTTTACATGTTTTTTTTCAGGGTTTCAGGTTTTTTTTCAGGGGTGAAAAAACCCGAAAAAATGAAAATCCGGGTTTTTGCCAACCCTGATCTAAACTCTCATTTGCATTTTTTTGTAATTTGTGAGCATTAAAAACAGGGTTTTAACTTTTTTTTATAACTTTGTCAGAATTTCGGGAAGGTTTAGGGCCTTGGCTCACAACTTGAGAACAACTGCTCTTATTTGGTTCGTTGTACCATAAAAAGCAACCAACCAACCAACCAATCCTGAAAATGAAACCTGGAATCCCGTGCAGAAAGATTACTTTCCCTGAATTCTCGAAATTAGTTCCAATAGATATGCAAAAATTTTACCTTTTGCACAATACTTGAAAGATCCTTAATTTTGTTCTTTTGTTTCGGTTTCTGAAGTTTCTCGGGTGTTGCCATCCAACCGAACAGAAAATGTCGCGGAAAGTTTCCAAGAACAGAATCAAAACTAATGTGAACTTGTTGGCTGTTGTTTTTAAACATCGTTCGATGAAGATTTTTGAGTTTGCTTCACTTGTATTCCATTGAGACTCAGTGAAGAAGAATGAATGGAATGTTTAGAACGACAGTGGTATAAGTCCTCTGAAATTATTTTTGAGTGAGAGAATGTAAATGTAGTGACACTTCAGTCGTTTATGTTGAAAAACGAATTTTTGGGGTTTCTATAATAGTTCAACTATCATACTTTAAACTGGGAAAGTTACCTAACGAAAAAAAAATGTTTGTGAAAAAACCCAAATCCAAGTTTGTCTGAAATTTTGTATCCTTAGTCTTAAAGCCATTATCATTCATAATTATTCACCCATTTCATTTTCTAAAACTAATGAAGCACGGTAGAGTTGCGAAAGTCTCTCCATCTGTATAAAACTGTGTAAAGGTAATTAGACTTAAATATTATTACATCTTCTTTATTATCCAAACTCTAACCCTACTAATTTTACATTTTCTATTTACAACAAACATTTTTATTTTCTAGCAGTTGCTATTAGCAAGGCTAAACTGGATTCCAAAACCGTTAACTGTGTTGTATCCTACGGTTACGATCAAGTTTTAGCCTTGGTATTAATTAGTAACTGAATATAAATTGCCACTTAAGGGAAACTTAACTTCAAATAACTAGTTCCCAACAATCTGGAAAAAAAAAAGAAAAGATGCGTTTCGAAAGAAAGTCCATGAATGCTTCAGAGTATGTCACCTGGATAAATTTATGTTCCCCACGGCTCTATTCACCTATAACCTAATCTATGGCCAAATTGGAATCAAATGAATCGTCAGTTTAGAGAAGGGAATAAGTCCAAAAAATTACAAATTGACTTTTGGTGCTCAAAAAATCTCCAAGCTTTGCTCTACACATGAGTGGAAGAGGGGAAAAATAACTTACCCCTCTTGGGAGATATCACCCCTTGAAGTTGTGAAATCGATGTCCATTCATTGTATTTTTTAAGTTAATTTCGAACTAAAGTTAATTTGTATTTCTTTTCATATTCTTTGTGCTGTAAAAACTAAGTTAAAATAAAATTTTCTCTTATTTTTAATTTTTTCAAACTTTTTTTAAGCGAGGTATGTTGGACTCCATTCAAACTCACCCACTCCATTGTGATACTGCTTTAATTAAATAACTCAGTTGCACAATGAAAAATTATTCGTATTATTCTTTTTATTTCATCCTTTTGTGGTGTAAACTAAGGAGAAAATGTGAATTTAAGGGGTTTTTTTAAAGTTTTTTTCATCAGAAAAATTTCATAAGGTGGAAGAAGGGAATAAGTCCAGTAACTTATTTTGACTGTAAAATATTTTTTAATATACTTATATTTGTTTTGATGATTGCTCTATTTTCTAAATAGGGTTCTAAACTTCCTGTAAAAATTTGGTGGTTATACAATGAAAGTTCCATTACTTATACAGTTTTTTTTTTTGATTTTCTCAAAGCTTGGTTTTTTGGACTTATGCCCTTCTTCCAACGGACGATTCAAATCTTCTAATTGGTAGTTGGAAAAGGGAATCAAGTTTTCCACCAATCAGAGTAGTCGAAGACTTAAGGTCAAGTTAGTGGTTGTAAATATATGTTGGATGACTTATATGGAAAAAAACAGGGTCGCATGAATAATATCTGTGTATTTTTCGTTGACATATTTTATACTTATTTTAATTCTTTTTAAGATATTCTCTGGTGTGAAAGTATCTAGAAAGAATTCAGTATTGTTATAAAAATCTGATGACATGACAAATGAACTAGGCAAAAATATTGGTACTTTTCCTTTAGCCGGGCGCAAGCGAAAAATCGTCAAATTATGTAAATTGGCGACCGTTGACTGTTTTGTCATTCGCTTCGCTTGGCGACTTGGCTAGCGTTTGGTTCACAATTGGCGACATTTGCACCAGGCTAACGGAAAAGTACCGAGAGATTTATCTTCCAATAAAAAAAAGCATGTAACTGATAAATGGAGGGCTCAGAATTAAAATGGACCAAGTCCACTTTTTGTCATTTTTGAGTTAGCAACGCTAAAACATGCACCAACTATGTAAAATTTCAGTGCAATAGTTATCCAAGTCTTAGTTCTGATAATATTCACTTGGCAGCAGCAAGTTCTGTTGCGTTAACATGTAATTTTGCTATGAAGCTTTATCTTTAAACGTCTGTAGCTCAAAAGTAGCTAAAGTGGACTTGGTTCATTTCTATTCTGAACCCTCCAAATCTCAGAAACTAAGTAAAGGATTCTAGTTTGCGATGTAGGTAATTTATTTATCAACAGTTTTTCAAAGAAAAAGATAATTATAATGTTTTCCCTTTAAATGAGGTTGAGGAAATACTGACTTAACATTACTATGCACTGATTCCTATAAGAGGAATATTTCAGACTTTTAGTTACTAAAAAATATACCAAAATTAAGCAATTTTCAGAAATATTTATATTTCCCTGAAAAGTTTGCTCAAGAAGAGCAACAAGAAGCGTAAGGGAGAACAGATAAACAATTTTCTATTTAAAAAAATACTTAAGTAGCTGTAAAAAGAAATTTTGTAATGATATTTACAAAAAGGAACTTGCATGATTTTTTTATATTTTTTTAATCTATTCTTCACGCAAAAACAAGCCACTACACAAAGTTTGAGGCCGATTGAGAAATTTTTCAATTGCAAAAATTTTTTCAAAAATCGTCTTTTTCGAAGCGTCTGAAAACGCTTAATTGCATGCACAGTGACGGTACAATACATGAACTTCGCCTAAAATGTTTGCCTTGGATTTCTGACCGTCACCAGAAGTTTCTAGAAAGTAAATATTTATCAAAACACTCATATCGGATATTTCGGAAAAAAGAAATCATCAACTAAAACAGAAATTCAATTTTGATTGCAATTTGTCCAGATGGAATTTTACGTCACTGTGCATGCAAACACACTTCGCGTTTTCAGTCACGTGTTTTTTTCTCGATTTTAAAATTAAAATATTTAATTACTTGTACTTTTTTTTGAAAAATTGACAAAATATTTCATTTTACTACACAAAAAACCATACGGGACACTTGAATGTTTATGAAAATCTGACACATGCAAGTTCCTTATTTATTAACTTTTCTTTAAACTCAAGACCGTAACTTGCTATATTGTGCATTTTTAGTTTACGCCATAAAGTTTTGTCTCCATTCCAGCTCTTCGTCGGGACAGAGTGCTGAGTTGCACTGGCTTTAAAGGAGGAGCTGCAGAAATCCGATCTCTGTAAGTTGAAATTATGATTTGTCTGTCCTTAGTCATTTACTTAGAATGACTGGCCATAGCCATCCAAAGTATTCCATAGCACTGAATTTTCTGTAAATAGAGTTTCTCTGGTACCGACCCTTGTATTGTTCCTATATACAGGGTGGTCATAAAATTAACGACCCTACTTTCAAATTCACTATATACGAAACTATAGAGCATTTTCAATCACATGACTCGGACCTAGCAACGGCCTTAGCAACAGATTGTTTGGCTTACAGCAGTTAACAGTTAAAAGAAAATAACTGGTCATGGAATGCTTCCATTGGAGCAATTGCAATCACATGACAGCAACAGATACAGCCACATCTAGCAACAGCCTTAGCAACAGACTGTTTGACTTACAGCAAGGAAGGAAATAAATGGTCGTGACGTCACCTGAAAACACTATTGATAAATAAAATTCTGAAATTTTTCTGAGGACATTTTTTGAAGGGATGGGGATTTTTTTAGAGCAAAAAATTAGTTCATATGCTATTTCATAAATGGAGCTATAACTAAATTTTTGCCTCGGTACTAATATATCTTATGGGAAACTGGGAAAATGCCTAAAATAAATGAGGAAAGTTCGTTAAAAAAACTTATTATTTATTTTTCTTGCAAATGGGCAGATATAAAATTAATTTTTTTCTCTACCGTTTGAGTTTATTGGCACTAAATGAGTCATCATATACTATAAAAAACATTTTATTTGAGTTTTTATAAAACTTATTACTCATGTGATCTGAGTTTATAAAAATAAAGAAACAGTATGCCATGAAACAAATTTTATTATTAGAACTAAGTAGGAAAGATGAAACTCGTCTAGTCTGAATACAACTCAGAGTAGTAGAAATACATTCACACAACGTAGGAAGCACATTGTCATCCAAAATAGTGCAGTAGGCATCGGTGTTGAGATTACCATGAATGGGGACCAATGATCCCAATCTCAGGACCGCAGATATAGTCATTTGCATAGGTGTCCAAATACTTATTGGTAGATGTGTATGTCTTGTTAGGGGCCGTGTGCCGTAAAACTCCATTTAACCAACCTATCAATTGTTTGTCCATGGAAATGAAAGACTCAACTTATTGAGAATTGGGAAAAATAATCACATGCTATGTATGTATGACCAAAACATTATTCCAAATTTTCATAGCTTCATACGGTAATGTCGCTGTTAACTCTTCACCGTGATCTTTCACTAATCCGTCGGGAAGAAGTTCTAATATGTCGGCTTCGAATTGGTCATACCCGTTTCACCCACCGTCATCTGCTAATGGGGGAGCAGGCTCCCATTTGCAATGGAGGTTTCTTTTACAGTTTGTCATATCATTTGTGAATATCCTCGTTTTAATGTTCACGGATTTCGTATTTTTAAAGCACCAATATGTCTGATGTTTTGCCTCATTACGCTGATTTTAAACTTGTTCTTAATTTTATTCACATAATCGGTTTTACTTATCATGCTTAACATTTTAACCAGATTTTTTTCATATTTTACATTGCTAGATTTTAACTTGCATTTTTTAGGTTTCATCCAAGATGTATAGATTACATCAAACAAGAGCTTTTCGCTTGCTGAGTTTTTATTAATCAACTTGTTTTCCTGGTCTTGTTTAGCGTAGAATGTTCTAATTGGGATCTTGCAACATAAAGCCCAAACAACCAACCACATTTTTATAACAACTATCTCTTTTCTATAAAAAGTGTTCGGCCAGTTATTTTAAGATTTTATGGGAATTAATATGATTTATTTTTGTCTTGTGTCTGGTACACTATACCCTATCTTGGGTCATGCGCCATAAAAATCTAATCAACCAACAATAAAAAGTGTATGGTTGATGGTTTCCAGAGAAAAACTTTTTAGTTACTGGTCGAAATCACTCATTGTTGGGTTCCAAAACGTTTTGTTTCTTTTGATGACTCCAAATATACTTTTAAAATTCCCAATTCATGCTCTTGTTTGATTCTCGCGTTACAAAACAAACAAACCAATAATTGTAGTCTGTAAATCATTGAAATAAGCAGCAATATTATTTACTGTTAGTTATTCAAGTTATTTTCACAGTTTGTCACATCATATATTATGTGAATGACATCATTTTCATGTGAAAGACTGCATGTTTTTTTTCTGTCTGAAGTTTGACAATGCTTCCAATTTTACACAAGTTCACTATTTTATTCACATCATCGGCTTTAACCATCATGAGGGATATTTTAACTGTCTTGTTTCATCCCTTGGGATATATTTTATACTGATCAAATATTTAACTTGGGTCCCTTTTATTTTGTTTTTATCAATGATGCATAGATTACATCCAACAAGAGCTATTCGATTGCTCAAAAATTCACCCTTAAAAATTCAACCCATAAGTAAAAAAAAACTCCTAAAACTTCTCCTTTTTGCTTGTAATTTTTTAAATGAAATAAAAAAAATATTTGATGACTAAATATGATCTAACTGGATTCTTACGCCATAAAATCCCCAACAAAACCGATCATTTCAATTTTTGGAAATTACGAGTTTTGTCGGGTCACATGCGGCACTCTAGCCGTTTGCTGTACAGGTCTGGTCAAGGCAGCTCTTTTACAGCTCGCTGAGTTCCCACAAGCTGTACTCAGCTTCCCTGTAGGCCGGCACCAACCTCTGGAACTCCTTATAGGCTCTTCGGGCGCTCTTCTGCCAGTCACGTCTGAGCAACTGCTCCCTGATCCTTGGCTCCTTTCGCTCAGATTTCTTTTCCTTGAGGAAGAGACCCCTGGAGAGCTTCAGCAGGTCCTGCTTCACCCCGACGTACTTGCGTTTAGTTGTCGAGGTGCGGACTCGGTTGATTCGGTCCATCTCACGGTGGCGCTCGGACATGGCTCGGGTCCACTCATTTTTCAGGGCCAATTTGTGGAAAAGGCCACCCTCCTCCCTGGGCAACTCGCGCCTTTCTGTAGTCTCCTCTTCTGAGGCTTGATCCGAGATGTCTCCCTCTTCTGAAGATCCTGGTTGATCCGACCCTTCTTTAGGACATACAACCTCTGGCTCAGTAGGATTGTCGGTGACCTTAGTGCCGACTGCGGAGATCTGTGGTTGCTCAGCCACTATCGGGTCAGCTTCCTCGGGTTGCTCAGTAACTCCGAAGTCAGTTGACTCCTGCTGCTTATTCGATCCTGCTTCATTTGCTTCTGGTTCCTTAGGGACTTCTGGCTCGGTTGGTTTTGGTTCCTTCGGGACTTCTGTCTCAAATCGTTTCGGTTCCTTACGGACTTCTAAATCGGTTGCTTCTAGTTCCTTTGGGACTTCTGTGTCTGTTGGTTTCGGTTCTTCAGTGACTCCAGAGTCAGATGGTTCCAGTTGTTCCAAAGGGACATTATCATCGTCTTCAGGGGTACTGGCATTCCCTCCTGGTTGTTGATCCTCATCAGGAACTGGTTTCTCCTCAGGGAGTTGGTCCTTAGTGCCTTTGCAGCACTTGAAGCAGGAGAAAACTCTGGAAATCCTCGATCCAGTGGACTTAGGTTCTTTTGAAAGGACCCCGTCTTTTGGAACAAGGCTTCCAGTGGTTCTCTTCTGAGATCCTCTACAGCAGAGACAGGCGATCATTCTTGAGAATTTAGATCCCTTGGTCGCTGTCTTGCCGGATCTTATCATCTGTACAGTTCGTACAGTGTGTTTTTCGGGTTTACCGAAACACTTGAACATCTTTCTGAATATAATTATCAGAAGAAAAAACTTGAAAAACTTCAAATTAGCACTTTTTTTTAAATCGCAGTGAAATTATAATCGTTTCACCAAAAATCATTCAACTCTTCGACTGAATTAATTTTCTTTGTTGTAACTATTTCAAGAAAATGTCCATTGTTGAAGCATTATTCGAAAATGGTTATTGTTGTTGAAGAAAATTGCAACCAAGAGAAAACTTAAACAGTGATTAGCAACAATACTTTATCACTTTTTGGAATGATGCTAAAAAGTTATAATATAATACAGTGGTAGAAGTGGGTGAACTAAAAGTGGGGGGATGGCCTAGCCCAAGTCCCCCCAGAATTTTCTTTTTACTCTGTTACCTCCATTTATATTTTTTTGCATGGGATGCGTATATTTTTTGAAAGTATTAAACCCTAAATAGTTCAATAAATATTTTGAGCATTTTTTCTGAATTTTGATTGATTTTAATGATGCCTAAGTTTTACTTATACTGCTGTTACTTGCTTTCTAATTATTTTTTTAAAGAAGAATTTAGAAATTTCGTTTGTGAACCTTTATTTAATTATTGGATTTTAGATTAACGCCTGTTAAACACAAATACATCAAATGCCCCCTGAGTGAATAAATATCAGGGATATAATCTTCAAATGCTATCATTATTATACAACACACAAAACACATCAATTATAATTCAGCATAATAAACATATTTTCCCGTTTCATTACTTCATAAATTTACATAACCACACAAAATGTCTCTCCTTCGCGTACTTCATGACAAATGTTTGTCTATACGTCTCGGCACGAAAAATAGAGGGGTCTGTGGGTTCTTCCCCAGAAAATTTTTGAAATTTTGATCTTAAAAGTAGTATTTTAATTAATTTTTGGACATTTTGGACCCTTTTTTTTACACACAAAGGGTCCATATACTCCTTGTACCCTCCAGAATTTTCAAGAGGGAACAATGCATATTTTATAAAAAGCCAAATTTTATGGGAGATTGAACCCCTAACAACCTCTTTGAATAGAGCCCAAATTAAGTAAAACTTAAAAAATTTTAAATAAAATTTAGGTATAGTAGTAGTTTTGAATTCGCATATTTTCATATAAATTTAAAGAAGACTAATTTTTAAAAATGTAGAATGAAGTGCTACATTTAATAACAAATGTTGAAAATTTTTAAAAGTTTATTTAGTATAAAAGTTGTAGTAAATAGTTGTAAATAAAGTGCTTTTAAGAAATACACTTAAATTCAAGTGTTTATAAGCCCAGAATTTTAAATATTTAAAGAAATAAAAACCACACCTGAACACTGTAATCGTTCATTTGATTCTCCACATGATCCTTTTTAACTTGATGTAAATATTCCACTTCTCTGTCCTCGCATCCGTATTCCGTATCGGATGTTTTTATTTTGAAACTATCCACTCAAATTAATTTAGAATTTAGGATCTAAATTAAGTATTAAATAACTGACCAGAACTATAAGCGCGCGAACAGCAACCGCGGAGAATGATAATGTTTTGAGCCACTCACATCATCTCTCCACTCACAAATATTCCCGCCTTTTTTGTTTTTACGTTTTTACTTTTTCTGGAAAAGAGATTATGTGCTCTTGGTTAATCTCTGTGGCATACATTTCCTGTAACAAGGGGAGACGTTGTTTATACTTTGAGGGGGTCGAAGCAGCTCTCTCTGCAATTTGTTTACACGTTTTTGTAATGCGAGGACAGTCTCCCGTGTACGTAATCTCTAAAAAAAACCCACCCCGACTCATTCTAATAAACCTGTCAAACATTCCTCAGAAGATGAGAACAGAGGGACCTCCACGTTACGTGTGTTGAGAGAAGTTTGGAGGACGGAACGGTTTCTCAAAATGAACGCAATGGGCTATACGTTCACGAGGGTTTTGTAATTTTTCAAAAAGCGGTGCGAAGAATTTCAGCGGTTTTAGAAGTTGGGTGATGATTTTTAGTAATTTAGAAGTGGGGGGAGGGATTTAAGTGGGAATAAAAGTGGGGGGACGGATGGGTATTTTTATGAAAAGTGGGGGGACGCGTCACCCCGCGTCCCCCCGCACTTCTAATAATACATATTGAAATAACTATTAATGTATATAAAATGTCTCTATATTCAATTAAAAGATGACACGTAGGGAGAAATTATTTCTATATTCATTTACTAAACTGACCTAAGAATAACTGAAATTAAAACAAAATAGTATTCTATAATTACTGGAAGGGGCATATTTCTCACAAAAAAAATTAAATTCATTTTTTATTACAATTTCTGAGTTCCAATATACCACAAAGAAAGTCACTAAAGACAATGACCTCAATGCAAAAAAAACAATAACAATGAATTTACATCAAACTAATTTTACTTCTTTGAAAGAGAAGCAAATCTTATACAAAATGGAACTAATAAAACAAAGCAAATAAAGATATCATAGATGAGTGGATCACAGACAATATGGCTTTGTTTGCGTTTCATACTTAAGAGTTAAAAGTTCAAATACATCTTCCAAGAAAATCTCTAAAAAATTGCTTGTTGGACATTTTTCTAGAAAAAAAATCGGGAAATTTTCCGGAAAAACATAGTGGAAAACATTTTCCGACCCACATCTCTAGCTACCAAAGAAGAGGGTGAAACGTTTGAAGATCAGTTCCAATCAACATTGAATTCCTCCCGGATCCCAGAAAATGGGATAAATAATTACTCTTCAAGTCGTGGAAGTCATCATTTTTTAACTTATTGTTTTAAGCGATTTTTAGTGATTCTAAAAAAAAACGAAGTCACATATATAATATTTACTTGTAAGTCTAGTATTTATTTATTTTTAATCATTTTTTTCTAGAATTGCTTCTAAAGCATCTTAAAAGGTCCTTCCTCAAAGCATTTTGGAGATTTTTATTTTTTAAATTGGTGTTTGACTCATCTCTAGACCCTTAGGGTCACGCCCGAAGTGGACCACTCCTTTTAAGTCACATAATTTTCAAGGAAAAACGGTATAAAAATTAATGTAAAAATTTCGATGAGGTTTACAAAATGAACCCCAACCCCCTTTGATACAGCCCTGAAGTAACTTTACTTAATTTCAAGCCAGACAGATATACAGTCGACTGTGCTGAATATAATCTTATTTATCCAAGATAGGAATGATAACAATTTCAGATTGATAATTATAAGCAGTTCTATACTAAAAAGTAGCAAACAGTGTAACTCGAAAGTTTGCTCCAAAATTATATTGTGTAGTCATAATTTCTGATAAGTATTTTGCAACTTAAACATTCTTAAAGAAAATTATAGCATGAATCATAAAGCACTAATGAATTAATGACTCATTTTGTACATTTAATTCTTAAAATTTTGGCCTTCAAACGGGAGAATAGGAAGTATTAAGGAAATTTCACCAAATTTTGATAACTTTAAACGATGCAGTGATCACATAAATCGATATATTTTGTGTTAATTTAAATAGGAGTTATCGAGACCAGTCAATTTCGATAACATTATCCGATTGATAACATTAAACGTGAGTCGACTGTAGTCAGTTAGAATTGAAAGCCCAATCTTTATAGGTCCCTTTACCAAACACAGAAACTAAGCTCTAAATAAACGACGCCGCTCTCGTAAACTACATAACTACACACAAGGGCGGGCTACCAGTTAATCGGCAATTTAGATAAAACTTTAAGCACATACATCACTGGCTCGACCAGCATTCTTAATGGGGCACTCAGTGGGAATAATTGCCCCGTGAATATTCCGGTCACAGTGACGACTCGTTGAATCGTGTCTTGATCGGCTGGTAAATATTCCAGTTGCATTTCTATCTGTCACTGCAACCGGGGCGTGTTGTTTAGTTGCTCTGTGAGTTTGGAGTGTGCCGCTGTTGATATTTTCAGGTTGATTGTGTTGGAGAATAGCGGGAGTTGGTAAGTAAGTAAATAAGCAAATACTGAATCGGGGCAAAACTGATACAAAGTAATTTCATCAAACTATTAGTCAAATTATTTTGAATTATTTAATTATTGATATAAACGCATATAACCGATGGAGTAGATTTCCATTTTACTGAATACAAAGGGAAATAATTCAAATTTCGAAGCTGTATGTATACGATTACTTATGCTAGTTCACAGCACTAAAGTAAAAAAATATAAAGACTATAAGACAAGTAAAATTTAGAATTATTATGAATCTGACTGAGTGTTTAAGGTAGCATCAATGGAGTAAGAAAAATCAATCAAGACAAACATTCAATGGGAAAAAAATAAGGTAAAAACCAATTTTAAATTTAGAAAATGTTTTATTGTGGTTTAGTTTATATAGCACAGCAGAAAGAATGAGGAAAGAAGGACAAATTTAATTTAAATTTCAAATTAAATAAAAAAATACTTTGAATGGATATTTATTTTGCCAAATTCAAAGACAAGATGGTTATTTTTCTCCTTTTTCCACTCATGAGAATTGTGAAGAGTAGTGCAAAGCTTGGATATTTTTTAGCACAAAATTCGAATTTACCATTTTTGGGACTTAATCCCTTTTCCAAACGGATGATTCAATAGTTACATAGCGTATAATGATATAATTTATTTGGGGCTTTTCTTTCAAAATCCTCGATTTTGGTTGTTCATTCGCCAATTTTCAAATAAAGTGGAAAATTGTTTTATCAGTCAATAGGACTAACCCTCAGATCCTGCATTCCTAAGAATGTTTTCAGGCATTAAGTTTTCACTGTTGAATTCCAGTTTATCTAACATTTTTCACACTTACTCTTGATTTCTCTACAAAACACTACAAACGCAATATCAGTGCAGTACGCTACACTGAATCTTCTATCGAACAATCTCCTTCATTGTCTGAAAAGTCTAGACTGAAACTGCAAACGGTATTTCCCATTCGTAAATATTAAAAAGTGTCCAATCACCCAAAATAAAAGTCAACCCAGCCATCAATTCTAATTTCGAAAAGAATCGTTCGACGAAAAATTCCGATTTGTTCGGCGGGCTTCTTTCCGCCTAAGCACGCGCTCACTCATTCTCGTGGCAGCATCAGGTAAAAATTAATTAGTCTGTTCTCGGCTCGTCATAACTGCCGCCTGCATTAAAATTCCAAGGAACAAAGAGGCGTTTTCGGGGAAGAAGGAACAAAAAACGGAACGAAGAATACCGGGGTGGGTCGTGGGGTTGTTAGAGAAAGAAGGAGCTTCGAACGTCCAGTCTCATTCTCGCAACGGTGGCGATGGTCTCAGGTTATACTCTGTTCATTTTGAACTGGAGCCCGAAAATATTTCCTTCCCCACCACCGAATTAGTAACCATGGCAACTATCGACTTCACAGTGACGAAGAAGGCTTACTATTGGCTGCGCGAAGAGCGTAACCATGGTTACGCTTCTAGCGAGGGGGAAAGCCCCTGAACTTATTTGAACGGTCAGTGGAATGGCCACTGACCAACATTAAAGCCCTGTATAGAGGGAGTGAGCACTCCTCTCTCAAGTAGCGACAGGGCACTCAAAATGGCGGACAACACAAATGGCGCAAGCTCGCTATGGGAAAACGAAGTTTCGTTTCAAATAACTTCAAAACACTTTAATCTACTTACTTAGGTTTCAAAAAAATTTAAATGGAGATACAAAAATCGAGAACCCACATGTACCATTACTTTACATTATGTTGTTGTTGTTTCTTATGCCACTTGGAATATCCAAGCTCCATCCGCAGTACAGGATTTAAGGCAAAGGGGGTGCGGCTCCTGAGAAAGTGAGGCCCCATGAAAGGCAGGAGTCCGACTTAAGCCTCGGATGATAGACGCCGCCACCATCTATCGCCACCTCCACAATTTTGACATGCATCTGAAGGGGAGGGAAATAGTCTCCAGACACCTGGACCCAAGGTAAACTGCGCCATGACCGACCTCAGGACTTTCGTACCCACAGATTTAACGAGCACGTACTCCGCATATACTCGATGGGTCTTCAGCGGTGTCGGGAATCGAACCCGGGACCCTCCGATCCCGAAGCCGATGCCTTAACCACTAGGCTCCCCACGGCCTGCTTTACATTATTTGAAAGGCGAGTATTTATTCAACACGTTCACGCCGGCGCGGTCCACCGGTGGCCCATGCTAGACTGTCTCATCGGGCGGCGCGGTCCACCGGTGGCCCATGCTATAGACTGTCTCATCGGGCAGCGCGGTCCACCGGTGGCCCACGCTAGACTGTCTCATCGGGCGGCGCGGTCCACCGGTGACCCATGCTAGACCGTCTCATTGGGCAGCGCGGTCCACCGGTGGCCCATGCTAGACTGTCTCATCGGGCAGCGCGGTCCACCGGTGGCCCACGCTAGACTGTCTCATCGGGCAGCGCGGTCCACCGGTGGCCCATGCTAGACTGTCTCATCGGGCGGCGCGGTCCACCGGTGACCCATGCTAGACTGTCTCATTGGGCGGCGCGGTCCACCGGTGGCCCGCACCACAACGCTTTATTGGGTGGCGCCGCCAGATGAAGCGCAGCATGAAGTCGAGCGCCGCCTCCCAGCGAAAACCATGAAAATCGGCCCCGGCGTGAACGTGTTAAATGCGATATACAGGGTGTTTAAAAAGTCCGTTTCGCGGCTTTTCTTTGGAACCAAGGTGTCCTAGGGTCACGAAAGTAAGGTCTACCCCTAGGTAAAAGACCCTGGAGAGTCCATTGAGATGACTTACAGCGCCCCTAGCGGCAAAATTAAAAGAGTTGAAATATTAATTTAAAAACTTTAAGGAGATAGAGCAAAAAACGTCAGTGAGAGTATTGTTGCCAACGTTATGAAGAACTCACTGAAAAAAATGTCATGAAAATATCGTGAATATTCGCGGAGATATTAGCATGTGAAAAGT
Organism: Tetragnatha versicolor; assembly: GCA_024610705.1. Taxonomy (NCBI): domain Eukaryota; kingdom Metazoa; phylum Arthropoda; class Arachnida; order Araneae; family Tetragnathidae; genus Tetragnatha; species Tetragnatha versicolor. The sequence goes on along the minus strand of JANDEH010000004.1, from coordinate 65,296,399 downwards.
GCTAAGGTTTAGGTTAAGGTTTAAGATTAAGGTTTTTGCTCTATCCCCTTTAGTTTTTAAATTAATGTTTTAACTTTTATATTTCGCCGCTGATTTCAATGGATTCTCCAGGCGCACTTTACCTAGGGATAGACCTTACTTCCGTGACCCTAGGACAGGTTGGTTCCAGATAAAAGCCGCAAAACGGACTTTTGAAACACCCTGTATATGCTCTGTACTCCTGGAAATACATGAAACTCTTAAGCTAATTCGACTAATTATAATAGGAAAAATAATCTCAAAGAGTTGTGACAAATACAGCGCCCCATATAGGTAAATTTTGGTTCTGAACTTACTAATAAACCAACATTTATCAAACAACATATTTCAATACACTTCATTTTTTCGATGATTAATCTGTAATTTTATGGGGTCCTTAATTTCCTGTAATAATTTGGGGGTTACTCAACATAAATCCCATTACCTTATAGCTTTTTCTTTAGATTTTTTCTCAAAACTTCGTCTTTGGACACCAGCCTACTTATAGAAGAAATGGTGGGTTCTTTTCTGGAATCTTTATTTTTCTACATGTTCTATTGGACTTCTTATGTTAGAGAACTCCTTGAGCCACTCAATTTATTGCTGTCAAGGGCCGCCTTACCTAAACACTCTCTGCGCATGTTTATTCTACGGCGGGTGGGGTAATCGAATAACTGGGCGGTAAACACAGAACAGAACGTAGCTCTGTTGCTCAAAGGGTGTTGTTGGCCAGTGTTTTTTGTGGGATGAACAATGGGAAGTTTCCTGAAAGAACATTTCTCCGAAACTGATTGGGGTGAAAGGAATGGTTAGTTGAGGCATTGTGCACCAGTTAAGCCGTTTTTTAAAAATATTCCTTTGCAGTATTTGAGAAAGAACCAACGCGTTTTGTTTGAGTCTTCTGGGAAATATTGTATTGATCTTATGATAAGAAAAGAAGAAAGAAGACGAACGGGGAGAAATATTCAAAAACTTAAAATGATGTAGATTAAACTATGTTTATTTAGAATAGAGGCCTGAGACGCAATGTATTAGAAGCTGTTACTATTGTAATTACCATCGAAACATTTTTCTTGTGCAATGACAAGACAGCCTAAACAGAAGTAGTTAAAATACTGTAAAAGATTCGGTCACTGAAGCTGTGTAATGAGCTTTATTAGGCAATATTAAGCGTTTTTATCCTGTTTTAGGGGCCTATTCCAAATAAACAGACTATAAGTGTTTTGTGTGTGATGTTTATATATAAATTTTAAAAATCTTCTCTCCAAAAAAGAATAATAATAGCTGAGAATAAACGTTTAACTTTTAGTTTTCGAACGAAAACGCTTACGAACATTCATGACTAACCAATTTACTTCTCTTACATCTGTATTTTTTTGTTTATTCCACAGATAAAACTCTCCATGATATTGCTGTGGAATGCGGCTTTCCTAAAACAATTGCTGCGTTAAGACTTCTAAGCCCATTCACTGTGGCGTGATAATACCATCGAAAGGATTTTTCCAACTCCATTCAACTTCTGCTTCAAGTATTTCACTTGAATGTGAAAACTAGGAGAAAAACTGTTTTGCTGTTGCAAAGACGCCGAAGGATGAGGAAGAAAAAGGCAGCCGTAAGTTTTTCTTTAGCTTTGTTTTTTTTTTGGGTAACGCACTTATTTCGTCTTTTGATGTGATATCGCTGCGAAATCACATCATCCCGATGCTGAAAGATCCCGATGCTGATGAGCACAGTTTTAGGCCGGTGCTAGATTTTTATAACTGCCAGTTTTATGGCCCCGCTTTCTTTGTGGGGTGAAATTAGCTAACATAAGCAAAGATAGACAGTAAAATGTTCGCATATTTGCAAATTTTTCAGTGAAATTGTGTAGTTTTGTGTTTTTTTAGTTGAAAGAACACAAAATTTAATCAAAAAATCAAAAAAATTTGCAAATATGCGAACTTTTTACTTTTTGACCCTTGAAAAAGTGCTATTTTCACATGCTAATATCTCCGCGAATATTCAAGATATTTTGATGAATTTTTTTTTCAATGAGTTCTTGACGTTGGCAACAATACTCTTATTGAGGTTTTTGCTCTATCTCCTTTAGTTTTTAAATTAATTTTTTTACTTTTCAATTTCGCCGCTAGGGGCGCTGTAAGTCCTCTCAATGGGTTCTCAGGGTCACTTACCTAGGGGTAGACCTTACTTCCTTGACCCTAGGAGGCACTGGTTCCGAATAAAAGCCGTGCAACGCAGTTTTGAAACACCCTGTATAGAAGCATAAATTTGGAAAAGTCACGAAATCACAAGTCTGTAACTCAAATATCTTTTAAAATATTTAGAATCAAAAACGCAAAACAGTCAAAATGACTGCTCCGGCGGTTCTAGTGATAAAACTGAGGGGAACAAAAGTTTAGCACAGCCCTAGAAGTAGTAAAGATGTGTGATTTGTAGCTGTTGTAGATTTCCTTTCCCAGATTGAATGAACACGTCCGTCACAGGCAATCACAGCTGTGATCACAAAATTGCGATGCTTACCCAATCACAGACATCTTGCTTTGATCACAAACACTTGAATCGCTGTCTGACGGGATTTGAAAATAGCGTTTTGGAACCTCAGTTCGGATTTTTTCGCTTAGTTTTTAACAGCCGAGTAACTAAAATTTCACTGAATACATATTTCTACAACCTTCAATAGTAAAAGAACTACAATTTTAAGGCATATTATATAAATGGGATAGGCGAAGGGGGTGATCCTCTATAAATATGTCCCATTACTTCAAACCAGATTTAAAAGATTCCGCATCAAAATGAATCATCGCAAACGAAAACAAAGATTTGAAGGTTTAGAAAATATATGTAGCTGTCAAAAGTATTACAATAGTTTCATTATATACAATAACAATGAACAAACTTGAAGCATTAAAAGCCATACATTACAATTACGATTACATTGATCCTCATTATTGTTTGTTTATTTTCAACAACCAACATTTATTATAGGGCTTCCAACAACGATATTTGACACCATGTTTGCAGACATTAGCTTTCACGCGAGATCACTTGAAGAGAATGTACAAATGCGTTTCGTTTGTGGCAAATCAATTATGGCCCTAAGCGAATTGCACGCGAAATTCAAATAATTATGAACGAGCTTTCTTAAAAGTCAATAACGTGAAAGCTTTCAACTGAAGCCAGATCGCTTTCATTACGACTACTGTTTCGTTCGTAGCTTCGGGGACATTTTATAATTACTTTATCCAGAATATTTTAAAACTTGTGTCACAAGGTGTCACTTTTAGTGACCGTTTAGTTTTGTGTGACGCCAAACTTTTGAAATTTTAACTTTAAATGTGATTTTGAACTCAAAAGGGATATACGAGAAATCCGGTCAATGCAAAAATCGGTCTGCAAACACTGTTCAATTAAAAACAAATTTATTAGATGAGTAAAGCTATGAGTTTTTTACAGGTTTTTGTTGACCGGTTTTTGCATTGACCGTTTTTTTCACGACACCCCTCAGAATATCACACCCAGTTTCTTGTTTTTTTTTATCCGGTTATATATCCGGCTGGTATGTTCTTGAACAAAGATCTCTGAAATGCTTCAAATTTGAGAAGACCTGGTTCCTTTTTTAATATATTTCCATCCTTAGGAAAAAATGTAAAAAATTTGGTGGCTTTGTGCACAAAAAAGATGTTGGCCCACTTAACCCCTTCTTATGAGTATGGGTAAGGCGAACTGGAAAACACATCTCCCATCGGTTTAAAAATAAACCAAGTAAGAAATATGTAAAGCATTATTTTATAGACTAATAATAATTTTTATTTATTAATATAGTCTTAACCCTACAGTGCATACTGTTGCCATTTGGCAACACGACATTCCCCCCATTTTCTACTCGAACTTCCATTTCCAACCATGGACAACACCATTCAATAAGTACAATAAATATAACATTTCATTGTTATAGCACTTTAGATTGCCATTAAATGGCAGCAGGGGTACTATTTTGAGACATTTGTTGTGTAGTTAGTGAGACGAAAGTCAAGACACAGAAAACGCCAAAATAAAAGGACCATATAAATTCAAATAAAAAAATTTCCAGCTTGAAAAGAAATTGTTTTGAAAAGATAAGTTGTTCTTTTTATATTTTTAGAGCATTTGGTTTTATTTCACTTTACAATTAACTTCACAAGGGACACAAATTAATTTCACAAGGACTAAGGTTTTTTGTCAATTAAAAGTAGAAGAAAATTAAATAAATTTTTTTAGTATTTTCTTACTAATTAACACCATAATATAAGACACATAAATGATTTTCAAGTGAATTTAAAAAATCATGCATTGTAGGGTTAAGTAAAATAAGTTAATAAGTTCAACTTTAACAATTTAAATTTTTTTGCTAAACCTTAAAAATATACTATTCCAAAAATGGGTACCACTTAAACCTACTTTTTCTCTAATTTGAATAGCATAAAAAATAACTCCTTTGTTGTAGTGGCAACAGTGAAATAACAGTCCCAACTATGAATACACAAAGTATCGAATATATCTATGTCATACATGTTTAATCCCTCACCCCCCTAAACATGTAACGTAATTTGTAAATGGACAGTTTCGGCCATCAGAATCAGCCTTAGGGTTATAGAATCACATTTTACTGCTATTTACAGAGAGTGTTTTCCATCATCCTCGTTATTACTGTTTAATGTTAGACAAATTATGTCAAAGTTTGTTGATAGGCTGTCTGTTGGTCAAGTGATTCCAGATAAACGAAAAATATACACCATGCAGAAGTTTCTGTTTTAATCGTGGTGTTATTTAATTATACACAGTTGTTTAAAAAGTCCAAATCACGGCTTTTATTTGGAACCAACATATATTAAGATCATGGAAGTAACGTGTACCCTTATACTACGTTCACACATGAAAAGTTTAGTTTAAGTGCCAATCTATCTTAAGTCGAACATGTCTGAACGAACTGTCTTAGATTTAATCTAGTTTAGTTAAAAGAAACTAGTTTAACTTTAAGCTAGTTTCCCGAACTCTCTTGAGTCTTTAAACTAATTTAAGTTACCATGGGGACATCTACTAAGAAGAACAAAAACTACTACAAACTACCCACCTTTTTTTATTTGATAATACATTGGCAGAATCGTTATTAAATTAAATATATATTTTGATAAACAAACTGGACAACACAAAAAGAAAAATTGGTATTCTGCAAGTGTAAGTCCAAAGTAAAAAAGTTTGGAGTGGTATGTTTTAGGCTTAGAGACGAGCTCTTGTACGACCACCATTTTTTACTCGTAGCACCATATGGTTTGAGATGCTTACACTTAAAAATAAGACCGATTAGGTTAAGCTATTTAAACTTCTCTCTTAAGTTAAACTAGATTAACTTTTTATGTGTGAACGTAGTATTAAGTAGGTGACCCTGTTGAATTCATTGAGCTTTCTTACAACGCCCATAGCGGGGAAATAGAAACTTAAAACCTAATTACAATACTAAAGTAGATAGAATGAAAACTTCAAAGAGACAATTGTTTTGTAATACCAATATAAATACAGAGAAAAAAGTTTCATGAAAATCTCTTCTCTCTATTCTAAAAAAAAGTTTTTGGTGAACGGTTTCCAGAGAAAGGCTTTTTAATTACTGAACCAAATGACACATATATGGTGTCAAAATGTCCGAATTCTTTCCGGATTTCCGAGTAAGCCCTTCGATTTTTCAAAAAAATTCTTAATTTTAAAATATTTCCATTTTTTTAGATTTCGGATAAGGTCGCAGTTACAAAGCAAGAAACTATGAATTTTAAAACAATTGAAAATATATTTCACTGGTTTTTCAACATTCAAATACATTAAATAATCATCTTTCTATTTATCACACTAATTTAAAAAATATATATTGGATTCTTTTTAACAATATTTAGATTTTTGCTGTTCAAACGATTTTAATTATATTTAAAACGAATGTATAATTAATTTATCTTTTATTTTTAAATAATTAATTCATATTTATATATTTATCTTTGTCGTTGTGGCAACCTAATCATTACTATATTTACAATAAAATATAAACTCGCTTTCAGAAATTTTGAACTTTTGCATTTATTGGTTTAATCCTAGTATCCGTAACCAATTGGATTTGGCGATGTTTGGCGACATTTGAGAGGGCGATCAAATTTAAATCTGATACCAAAATAAAATGTTTGAAAACATTGAGTACCATGTAGGTTTTGTCCATAGAGTTAGTACGCCATAGCGTAGAAGATGTTTAAGCTGTCTCTATAATAGAGACAGCTTAAACATCTTCTACGCTGTTCAAAGTGTGACCGGTTTTTCGGTTTCGTTCTGCCACTCACACTTGACCCGCCTACGAGAGCTCCCATGTTAAAATTGACTTCCGCCACTCACACAGGTCCGACTTTTTCGACATGCAAGGTTGCCTGACCTAAAGCCCTGGATGAAGCTACGTTACTTAAGTAGCGACACGAGTTCAAATCGTCCGCCATTTTGGGTTTTTTCCGTAAGTCCGCTATGAGGAAACGGAGTTGCAATAGTTGAAATGCAACAATCAGAAAATGGAGATAACTAAAAAAAATAATAAAAGGAGTCTTCCGCAAAGCTTCTCTGCTATATTTAGGGATTTTTTGGTTTGTTAAATTCATAAAAAAATATTTATTTAGTTTTTGGTATATCAGCCATAGTTTAATTCTATTAAATATTTTTGTGTTTTAAATCATAAAACCTACCTTTTCTCTCTTGAAGCTAACTAAAGTCAAACTGAGTTAACTTAAGTCAAACTAAGTAAAGAATTTAAATAAAAAGAAACAGAAACTGTTAATAAAATGTAATACTTATTTAAAATATAACGAGATGGTGCAAAGAATATAAGGTGCCTGTTTAAAATTGAATATATGTCACACACATATATTTTACAGTATTCAATTTCTTTATTATTTTAACAGAAAAATTTAATTTATTACTTTAGTAGTAATGGAATATTTTTAAATGTATGAAAACATACTTAAAATATATTTATATATTTTAACTTACAGCTACTTAATTTCTGATGCTGATACTCTCATTCCAATGCTCTTACTCGAGTATTTTTTTTATTTTTCTTGATTTCATACTTTGATTTTTATTTTTAATTAAAAAGTGAACTCTTTGGGTCCCTAAATTTCTTATTGCAAGCTTTTCCATTAAATTACAGGACGTGGGCAAGTTTTTGAAATGATCACAGGCAGAACTAATTCTCAAAGATTTTAAAATTTTCGTATCAAAATCTTCCTTCAAAATTCGTTCTTTATTCGCCCGAAAAAATTTTTCTATGTGAAGTAGAATGCAGTATACCTCCTGAGAAACATAAACTAGATTCGATTTATCTTTATGAAACTATCTCAGTTTGGAATTAGTGTTGCAGAGTTTATGATTGAGAGTTTCAATACAAGTTTGGCAAAGGTTTCCTCGTTTAATTAGTCTTCCCAACACATCCACACAAATAATATAATGCGCTTTCTTCGATTTATGACAAGTCCCTCTCAACAATTTCAGAATAAATTTCTATACTCACCTTTTCAGAATCTATACCAAAGCTTAGTTTTTCATGATATGATACATTCAAAACATCAAAATTAAGTATTTCTTCATCATACAAAAATAATTTTAATATTTTTCTAAAAACAATTTTGTGCTGCTAGGGAACTAATGCTTTTTATTAACCAAAGAGGAATTGCATGAAATATTCATTAAGATTATGTATATTTCTACAAAGATATATTAAAATAATGAGCTCATTAAACACGTATGAAATTAACTTCAGTTATTAACAATTTTATTACCATTTGGAAAATCAACATAATTTTTCTATAATATATATGAGGGTTTTCTTGACCCTTGTATAGAGAGAAACATGTAGGAACTGCATTTGCTTCAGAAGGCGCCTGTTATCATCTTCATGATTTTCAAACTTGTCCTCCGTAAAATGGACCTAGATAAAAATTTAGAATAAGGTATGTATTGTAAACAATTATGTATTACCATCGACCGCGAAGCACAAGTGGTGCTTTACAAATTGGTACTTTAGGATCAGCTAGGCACAAGCGTCGAGGTTTGTTAAATCGCCAAAAAAATCGATATTAACACCATTAAAATATCTCAACTAGCAGTGTGTCTTTCAATTATTGTTACATTTTCATTTGGGAAATAATATGCATAGCCATTATAGTCCGATTGAAGAGATGCGCCGGTTAATCCTAAAATATTTTTCTTAAAATATATGTGGAGAATCGGTTTAAACAGTAACAGTTTAGGGAAAAAAAACTGTTTTTTTACATTATCTCTACGAGAAGTTGGTTATTTTGAAAGAAATAATAATTATTACTCAGACTGTATTTTATAACTTTAACTTTATTATGGAAAACGATTTTAAGATACTGGATGGATATTATTGTTTACTATGTATTTTTAAGGATATTTTATATTAGTTTTTTTAGGACACACGAAATGCATATTAAATCTGCCACAGATGTGTGTTATAAACATTAATCAAAAATGCGTAATGAAAACTGTGTTACTTTTTATAATGACCGGATCACCTTACAACATCAATACGGGTTTATTAATTTAACAAGTGAGTATAGTAAATGCAATACATAACTTGAGCCACATTACTAATAAAACCTTAAAACTTGATTTGGATAAATATAATTAAATGATTTTTATAAACTTACCTCACACACTTTGCAGTGGTCATTTGGTTTCCACTTTTCTCTCCCGATGTTATGCAGCCAGACTTTTCGTCTTCCTTCGTAAAATTTCCCAGCAGGTAATCGATAGAACTTGTAGCCACCGGTTCAATTATTTATACACCCAAAAGCATAACAACTTGGCATCTTTAATAACTATACAATCTGCAAATTAAATGATCAAAGGTGTTTCCGTATGAAAATCTATCGCACTGGCTCGGAGCTTGAAAAACCCATAATGGCGGCTGTTTACATGCGTGACTGTGAACGTCCAATCAAAATCGGAAGCGGCAACATAAAAGTGAATCGCTACTTAAGCTTTGCTATCCAGGGCTTTAGCCTGACCGAGAAGAGTAAGCTGTCTCTATATTTGTACTAACTCTATGGTTTTGTCTCTTATTTTTAATAGCTTAAGAGGTATTGTTTTTACAAGTATTATAATTTTTTTTATAAAGATTGTAAGTTAATCCAAAGGATTACGGAACTAATGCAATTCATCAATTTAAATTTAAAAAATGCTTGTATAAAATAAAGAACGTCCCCTGGCTTTCAAATTTTTGGGGTTTACAAATACAGAAAATTTGACATTTACAAAAGTTTGACTAGTAACTTAATTTTGATAAAAAGCTTTTAAAAACACAAGCACGTTTAACGCATCATCGGGAAAATTTAAATTAAGCGAGTGCAAGTAGGCTGCATTTTTAATGCCTGATACAGCTGTGGGTAAGTTGTATTGATAATAATTTTTTAAAATTTGAATTTAATAAATTTTATCTTTTTTTTTTAAATTCTCAGTTGACAATTCCAGAAATTTGCACTTGGTTATTTACTTTGTTTTCGTTAAAGACTCATTTTTTTACGTTGATATGTGAGTCAACAAAGTTACGTGTACTAAATATTTGAGGGTCTGGCTTTTGAATTCTTGATTTCAATTCTTGGTCAATTTGAGTTCTTGGTCTAAAATTTGTAAAGTCCTAGTACACATAACCGGATCGGCATTTGTGTGCGTACTCTTATCCTCCTTTCCCCTAATATGAATACAACCTAATATGAATATTTAGTGAACACAAACCTAGGATTTTTTATGTCTGTTAAAATTTATTAATGCTTGAATTTCAAGTTTACTTATTTGTGTAAGATTTCTATTACTTTTTCATGATATTTTTCAATTTTTGAGATGTTATTTTTCAATGTTTTTGCCCACGCCAATTGCGGCCATTTTGATTGTGACGATTTTGAAAAAGTCGCCAACTTTTTTAGAGTTGGCGACTTTTTCAAAATCGCGCCAAGCCGGTTACGTATACTAGGATTTTACCCATTTATTTATTACAATAATAATTATTTTTATATCCTTTTGCAAGTTATATTATTTAAGGTAGTAAAAGGTAACTTTTTTTATAATGCCAAAACGCAAAACTATGGTGGGGGAATGTTTTAGAAATGAAGATAAAAATCGAAAGTCAGAACATTCGTGTCATTGCTATGAAACTGACACAATTCCGATGTTTATTTGTTCTCATGAAGCAAAATTCTAAATTTTCGTGATGTTTACGATAATTACTACATTTTTCACAGACAATCAACGAAAATCATTACAAATTTTAAGAAAGTAAAATTTATTCCGGAGATGTTTCAGTGCTTCTGAATGGATCTGTGTGAGAAAAACATTACCTTGGGGAAATGGTAAAAGAAAGTTTACACTGCTTTGTTACTAATTTTCTTGGAATTAAATGGCGATCCGCCAATTCATATTGCCATAAAGGAACTGTTAAAATTTCGCCGCTGAATGAATATTCCCCTTTTTTGAAAGAATACCCCAGAGAAGTAGTTCCCCTGTTTTAAGAATGTTTTATAAACGAAGTGTATATTTGGACGGCCAAAACGGCCAGTGGCGCATGCGCTGTAGGTCTCGTGATTACTTAGCAGTCTCGGCGCTTAGTGATGGAACCAATGGAACGCCAAGCCGTGGAAATTAGAGTAGAGTTTAGTTGAAAAATGGCCGTCCAAATATACAGTGCCTTTTATAAAATGAGTAAGTGCTGTGAGCTGTGTTTTGTGAGGATGGCAAAGAGATCCTTAAGTATCAGCGTCAGCAGTTAACGGGGGTTGGCGAGCGATAGCGAGCAGGGGGCGGTAGCTCCCTAGTACTATCTTAAATATTCGAGGAGAGCATGGGGGAAATAACAATTTTTAGACATCAAAAAAGAAAGATTTAACAAGTTTGGAATTTTCTTTGATATTTATTTAAAATTTGTGTTTATAAAAAATGATCTTAAAAAAACTTTCCTGGCATCAGAAAAAAGTTTGCAAAATTAAATTTTTTGTCAGTGTTATCTAGATTTTCATTTTTTTAAGCTTCGTATATATTGCTAGGAGCGTTGCAAGCAATATTAAGCATTCAGTTGACTACTTTCTTAGAGACCTTGACTCAAAAAGAAAAAGATTCAAAAGCCTTGAAAAGGACTTTTGGAACATCATGTACGTCATATTAAATTTATTTGTAAAAATAAGTACTGTGTTTCGTAAAAAAGGCACCATTTGTGCTTTTTAAAAACATAACTTCTTCAACTAGGTAAAAAGCAAGGGTTATTTTTTCTATTCATTGCTAACGTTAAAACTACTATACTTAAAATTCAAATCTGCATTAACACTTGCTTAATTTAACCTTTTAGACAAAAATTACTTTATTATTCCACCTCAAGAAGATTAAATAAAGAAAATCCTCTTACTATGAAGATATTTTTATGATGGAAATTACGTTGGAAGTTTTTTAACCCGTCACTCAAAAATGGCAACACTAATTCGCCATTCGCTTTACTTTGTAAAGTAACACCCCAGAATTTAACACGCCATAAAACCATCACTCATCTCAAAAAGACGGGAAGTTTCGGAATTCGTGACATGATCCGATCGATATGGACTTGGTGTGTTTTGCTCACAAAGAGAGTGGGCTAAGTCAACGGAATTATTTTTAACCCTTTATCTACTGACGGTGCTTACAAAACCCGCCAACTTTAAAATTAACATAGAATATCCATCCATACGAATATACTGACGTTACTTTGCATCAGGAACAATCTTTCAGTTTTCCTCTTCCGGGATAAAAATCAGCAAAGGTTCCACGATGAGTATTTTAGCAGGAAATGTGAATAGATTCAGCTGAAGTTGTGCTTTCAGCTACCATTTCGATCGGAATCCCATGATTGTCTTTTTTGTTCCCGCAAAAAATTAGTTTTAAGTCAAAAAGTAAAGTGTATTATTTTTACGACTTAAAATTGCGTTGAAAAAGCCATGTCATTTGGTATTGTGAGAATCTTTTATCACTCCTACAGTACTCAAAATTATCGATTTAATTAATTGGATCTGAGGATGTAATTTTCCAAACATCCCTTAATTATCAATTTAGTGACTCAAAAAAATAATTGTACGAAAACAACTGCAGATAATCATAATGCCGTATATGAAGGGTTCAGTCGGTTCCACCTAAAACTCTCTTCCTAAGTTTGTTTGCAAATCTAATTTAAAGGGTGGTTATAAAATGAATCGTCAGTTTTTAAAAGGGAATATCAAAAAATGACGAATTGTCTTTTCATAAAAAAAAGTCTCCAAGCTTTGCTCTACACATGATTCGGAAGACGAAAAAATACTTGCCCCTATAGAGCTTTTTACATCACGTGATTTAGCCCTAGCAACAGCCCAAACAGCTCTGCCTAGCAACAGGTTTGGAGGGCTAGGCCCATACTCAGTGCATGCAAATCTATTGTTTTCCACCATACGGGTGCCCTTCACGGTCGTGAAAATAACTTGAATCCGTGAAAATAACTGGAATCCGTGAAAATAACTTGAATCCGTGAAAATAACTTGAATTCGTGAAAATAACTTGAATCCGTGAAAATAACTTGAATCCGTGAAAATAACTGGAATCCGTGAAAATAACTTGAATCCGTGAAAATAACTTGAATTCGTGAAAATAACTTGAATCCGTGAAAATAACTTGAATCCGTGAAAATAACTGGAATCCGTGAAAATAACTTGAATCCGTGAAAATAACTTGAATCCGTGAAAATAACTTGAATTCGTGAAAATAACTTGAATCCGTGAAAATAACTTGAATCCGTGAAAATAACTGGAATCCGTGAAAATAACTGGAATCCGTGAAAATAACTGGTCGTGACGTCATCGCGAAAAGCTCTATAGGCAGATATAGTCTCTTTATTATATTTTTATATTGAATTTGATATTTAAGTTAATTTATCTTGCTTTTCTTATTCTGTTTGCTGTAAAGTTAGCCTAAACAAAATTTATTTTTAATATAAAGGTGATTTTACCATTTTTTTATCCAGTGAATGTTGGACTCCATTGGTATTTATGAAACTGTCCTAAAATAGCTTTGTTTAATTTTAGTTTTCAATTTAATTTGAGTTACATTTCCTTTATCTCCCTTTTTACCTGTGAACTATGCAGCTACAGGGTGTCCCAAAAAAGACTGACACATTTTAAAAATCAATAGCTATAATAACTCAAAAACTAAAAAAAAGATACAAAAATACGCGGTTTGTTGTGAAAAAAATAAACCAATCTTGTTAAAAAAAGTCTTTAAACGTTAATGTTTTTAGAGGTTGAGGTTGATTTCTCCGAACGACATTTCATTTTCAAATTTATTCTTGGTTATTGACCGGAAAAAGTGAGTGAACTATCACTATTGTACATTTCTTAAGAAAACAGAAAAATAAAACGCTTTTTGGAAAAGATGATTCGTGTAAAAATAGCTGTTAGACCCAGTTACTAGAAAATGAGAACAATGAAGTGAATATTTTTTTAACCCACGTGGACACACGCAGGGCCAGAGAGCCCTTTTAAACATAAAAGAACGACCTCGTTTAGCTGATTTTTAAGGTTTCACTTAATAACCATCTAAAATTTCTAGAATGTGAAGAGTTTATCTTCCGGTGTATGCTAATTTGTTTTTGAATTTACTCTTTAAAGACTCGACCCTTTAGCCACTTTTCGTCCTTTCAGGAAAATGTTAGTTGGATTTTAACAAATAAATATTTTATCGTTATATTATATTATCAATGGCGCAACTATACTCTGTTCAGTTAGAATAGGGGCCTATTAGAAGCAGTAACTATAATAATTATTATTGAAAAATTTTCCTTGTGAAATGACAATTCAGCTTAAACATGAGTATAGTTAAATACTGTAAAATAATCAGTTACTCAAGTTGCGTAATGAGCGTTATTAAGCGTTTTTAAAGCTGTTTCAGGCTCCTATTCTAAAGGAACATACTATAGAGTTGGTTCATGGGGGTTCTCAAAACTTCCCGAGAAAATCTTTTTTTTATAAGAGGCTGAATTCAAGGACAAAACAGAGTACAACAGAGGTTAAAATGTTAGAGGGGGTGTACTGTCGTGGAGGAAAAACTACACCAGGTAGATGAAATCCATCTTTATTTAAGACTTTACAACATTGATAGGAGACATCACGAGAAGAAAAACACGATAGATCAACACAAGCAAAACCAAAACCGTTCAACAGCAACGCGCGCTCTTTTTCTCTCTGCCAGATCCGGCAACAACTAAATACAGACGGGAACAACAAACAATATTACAAGAGGGAAAGGCGACACTCTCGACAAGATATCACAGGGGATAGGGGGTTATCCTTCAGACATTTTTTATGAAATTTGTCTCTTAAAGTAGTGTTTAAGCTCATTTTGAAGTTCTTAAAACTCACAATTTTCCAGGGGAAATTTTTCAGTTCATGTTTTAGAAATCGATGATGCCATGGGGGGTTACATCCCCAAAAATCTCCCTCGTTACACCTATGTTTATTGTTACCCCGATTAGGTTAACACTTTCAAAGTGCCTTATTGTAAATGTCTAAATATATTCTTTTGAAATAATTAAAACTGTGCAAAACTTTGGATGATTCTTCCAAAACGAACACAAAAAGGGAATGAGGGCCTTTCGGTATTGAATATGAAAAGGATCACTGAGATAAATAATCTGAAACAGTAACACGAAAAAAGAAATCAACTCTAATACCTCAGATTTTGTATAATTTTTGACTCATACCACTGGTATTCCGAACAGCTAAAACGTGTGCGTTCGTTCCCCTCTTTATCGAATGCAAATCATCACGTGAGGGAGGCTTTTAAAAGTTCTCCGAAACATCAAAAGAAACTTGGAACTTTCCCCGGGTTCTTTTTTCTTTCATGTTCTCTCTCTCTGAACGGAAAATATGAAAAAAACCTTGTAATATGCTTTAACTTATTCATGTTACAACAAAGGAATTTCGGCTTCTTTTTGTTTTTGGAAGGGGCGTTTCTTTGGGTTTAATTTAATTTTGGGTTTAATGATTTTGGTTGTCCACTGAAAATTGGCAAGAAAAGTGGGCTAAACTTAAACGATTGAAAGCAAAAGAGGTTTTAATGTTTCAGTAAACCTAATAATGATCTCTATAATAATGTTATAAAGGATATAGGGTGGGTTGGGGTAAAGTGGGTCATGGGGTAAAATGGGTCAGTTTTAATTAACTCGATATAAATCAAATTTAAATTGAATTTTTTTCTCTAATTTTTTAAATTATATTCTTTAATCTGTTGGCAACCTTTTTCGACTGTCAAAAATTAAGATTTATGAATTCGAGGACTGGAAAAATATTTAATTTGAACCGTAAATGATGTCATTGAAAAAACAGGGTTTACCAACTTCGAAATAACTATATATTTTAATAAATTACAGCAGACTTTTGTGATAGTTTTTCATAAAAGAAAGTCTGAGAGACATTTCAAGCCAATCAGCTTAGAAAAATATAAAATATTTTATCTTTTATAACGATATTTTGTACTTGGGATAAAAGGGGTCATAGTTAGAAGGCCTTCTGTATTAAGTAAAAACAATGTTTTTAACTTATTTCCTTCCAATACACATTGAACTGTCATACAAGTTTATTTTTTATCCAAACGAAGTATTTTGATTGCTACATTTTAACAATGTTCATTAACTTCGGACTTTTACAATTTCATTAAAGTACAACTTAAAACAAACTTTTTCAGATAAAAACGGCTTAGCCGATTGTCTTTTTTCTTATTTTCATGTATTTAGTAATAAATATATTTTTGACATATTCTTGCAATGAGACCCATTTTACCCCACATTGGGGTTAAATAGGTCATTACTTTTGATGCTAAGTTTAAACAACTTATAATTAAAAAATAGTAGATAAAATTAGATGAAAATGTTCTGAAGGATTCTAATGTCGTAAAGATCCAATTGAAAGAAATCCTTAAAAAGTAATAGTCTTGATGAAATAAAACTTAGTATGTGAAAGAACCTAAAAATTGACCCATTTTACCCCAACCCACCCTACTAATACAAATACAAATACGAATTAAGTCGACCAACTACAGGCGTAAGCCCAGTAAGGTTTGTCCAGTCTTTTTAACCCAAACTACCGGAATCCCAGTATCTGTCAATTTTCCAAAATAGTTTGAAATAGATGCATACTGATTACTTAACATATTTTTATTAGCACAAATTTAAATAAAATAATAGTTGTGATATATAGATGTTTGAGATAATTCACGTTTTATAACTAGATTTACTGAGGAAAAAATTTTTACCAATAAAACATTTAACTACTATTTATAAGTTTATTGGAAATATTAAAAGACAAACTATTTTCTGAGCTTTAAAAATTGAATAATTACACTCTTCAATTATAACAAGGTATTTCATTGAATTTTTTAATTAATTTGAAGATATTTCACTTCCTTTTCGTAGGTTGTGTGTTGTGAGCGGACATCTAAAAATCGTGTTGTGAGCGGACATTGATAAAAAATCGAGATCAAATCGGTAAGTTAGGGATTTCGCATGCTATTTGTATAATATCTTAATTAATATTAGCTATTTCAATGCTCTTTTGCAGGAAAACTCAATAAAATAAACAGTAAACAGAAAATAAATTTTGAATTTCAACATCAAAACAACTGTAAAAAGTTAATGACAGTTGAATTTTAATTTTTTCCACATTTGAAAATATAATCCTTTTAAAAAAAGTTAGGTACATCAGCCCCCTCCCCTAAACAAAAATCCTGGATTCGCAATTAATGCGATGTAAATTTTTTATGAGTGCAACACGTCATCAAGTAAATTTAAAGATGCCTTTTTACGTTGTATTCACACATGAAATAAAGGTGTCGGATATTCGTGACTAGACAAAATAAATATAACAAGTTGAACCTTGTTCATAAATCTGATTACTAGGGAAACCAGAAAATTTATTGTAGTACTTAATTCTAAGAGGAAGTCACTATGTAATGTGTGAAAAGCATGTCATGACCAGTTGTTGCGTTTCGTGATTGTTTAGGAAAGAAGTTTTTCATTTTGATAGAATGGAATACTTTTAGATAGTGGAATTTTTTTATTTATCAAAACCGTTTGACAATGATTTTATAGTACGTAAGCTCCCTACAATAATGGGAACTAGAATTCTGATCTAAAAGTATTTCATTCGAAACATCTTTGTTATACAAAATGAAATGTTTATTTTTCAGTTGGAAATACAAATAAAACCAGGTAGCATATCTCTCAGAAAACAAATCTATATTAAAATGACTTTGGTCTTAAAAATGTCGGCATTTTATTTGTCAGCAAACTAATATACTAAATGTTAATCTAAGATCTCACCGCTTGGATTCTATGCAGAGACTTGAGTAGTAATAATAACTTAATTTATATGTTATCAATGTTTACCAAAAAACCCTTTGTTCTAACTTACTGATAAAATTTAAGTTCTAAAGATATCCCAAGAAATATATAAGTATGCATGTTAGTTATAACCTACCTACGGGATATTTTGCATTATCTCGCTTGCAAGTATAATATATAAACATATTTATGTATAGTAAGTATAATATATAGCAAGTATAATATATAAATATATTTATCGCTCAATATTGTTGTTTTATCATGAGATAAATTAAAATTAATTATTATCAATTATCTTTCATTGTTCTTAAATTGGAAGTGCTCAAGGAAATGTAATTACGGTGGAAAAATACTAAATACAAAAGGAAATACGATTACTATGAAGATAAAATATTTCCTATTGAATATTTCCAGTTAGGAAAGTTGTTTTATCCTAACAAAACCCCATTTCTCAACATTTCTTTTTTCCGCCATTTACTCGCATGATTATCTAAATTTAAGTATTCTTATAACACCAGATGTTTTCCTTTTATCTTAATGATTTCTATGTAAGTTGTTAGTGTACCTTTTGTCTGGTTGGTGTCTCGAATAGTTTCCGCAATCTTGAATAATCTAAATATTATATATTTTTTCCGACAGAGTTAAAACATTTGGAAAGCACATGTTTGTGTTTGGATTTACAAATCAGTTCAATTTTAATTTTGCAAAATAATTTGTGCAACACATTAAAATAAAATAAAGTTTTTGAATTACTAATGGTTCTTACTTTCAGATTTACTAACGATAAAATGTCTTTATTTATTCATTAAAATGGAAAAAAAACTTTATTGTTCTACGTCATTTATATACTTTTGAATACTTAGTAAGACAATGTAATTTGTATTTTAATTTGTGACCACATTCAATTATTAGTATTAGTTTATTTCAGTTTATTAAGGTCATTTTAAGTTTTTAAACGATTTTAATATATTGATACTTACTAGTTACTTTAGTTACGAGTGTTGCTATGTAAACACAGATCTTGCGATGTAAATTCAGTGGTCTAGCTAGAGTCTAAACGAGACAAAAAATAGTTTGCTTTGTCCTTGCTAGTTCTGACTAAAAGATAAGAACATCCGTTTTATATTTTAAATTATATTTATCTCATAATTATATCCTTCCAAATATTAAAATTATACCACATCACATTGTAACTGTCATCAAAATATTCCCTCTAAATTCCGGAAAATAATATTTTTTTTCATACAAAATATTTAAAACTTTACATGTGAATTTAAAAATTTCAGTTTAATTAAAAGTTTAATACAGGAAATATTATGTAATTAACTCCTAATCATAATTGCTCCTCCTTTTAAATTTTTCATTTACCTCTTGTAAAACTTAACGCCTTTTAAATGTACAAAATCCAAAAAAATAGAAAAAAACTATCTAAATTCTAATTCATTAAATCCTTAACTGATGTAATAGAAATAATAACATAACAACATACATAAATTGACTGTCAAAAATATTGTTTTTACACTGTAAAATGTCCATTTTCTTAAACTTCAAGTAATGACACAATAATATAAGTATTGAAAACACACTTTGATTCATTAAACTAATAAATGCCTTTGAGATATTGAACAATTTACAAGTTAATTTTAACCTAAATTTTAATTTAGTGTTAAATATAAGTTACAGAAAATAAAATGCACATAATAATTCATAACCGTTTCTGTGTCTTTGCTAGAGCCTTTTAATGTACGTAATCAAAAACAGCATAAAGGAACTCAAGTAAAAGCTGATCCATTAAAACTCATCTTCCCTACGCTCACCATCTTAATTAAATTGTTTGGGTATATAGACGGCGTCTACTTAAAAACCCGACCTCCGCAGGGAATTTCTGTCTTCCCTAAAGCCCTAGTAATAAAAATCCCCTTCATGGTCATCTATCTACTAGTTCCACCAAAAAGACCAGCTCTCGATTGGAAGAAGTTGGTTATTTCGTGAAACACTGATTCACATCGAAAAAAAAGTTGGTCTCCAGATGCTTTCCTAAGCTATATAAGTGCTTAGTTGTCTCTGGCTGGGCTTTTAGATAGAGAAATGAAAAGGTAAAGTTCTTAATGAGAAAAGTTGGTTTTCTTTTTAGTTTTGTGTGCATTCGTTCAGGGATGGGAATCTCCGTAATTAATATGTTGTGTAATTAATATCTTTGTAATTAATATCTTTGTAATTAATATCTTTGTAATTAATATTTTATCAGTAAGAACTCAATACGAACTAGCGATGAGAATTCAGTGGTTTAATTAAATAGAGGCAAGACACAAAACTGACCATCCTAAGAACGCAAAATTATGTGCTTTGTCACTATAACGTCATTGAAGGTCACAATTGTCACAAGTCTTTTAGTGACCAAAATATTACTTAACTTATATTAAATCATTCTATACTGGCCACTGTGTGATTCAATTTGATCACAACTCTATGCCGTCCTAGGGAAGCATTTGTGTTACTTCACAATTTTTGCGTATACAAATTAGCGACATCACAAATTATGGGCATTCGTCAGTCACAGATTTTGATCACAAATTATGGACATTCGTCAATCTTCAGTCACAGCGTTTTCCCATTGACACTCATGACTCCAATATGACCGTCACAATTGTGTCATAATTCGGTCACCTTGTTGTTAGGGCAAGGACATCAATTTATGTGTAAAAGTAACAAATTCATATTATTCCAAATCTTCACAAATAATATTTCTGTTAGCAATACTGTTCAAACATGTCCTTGAAAAAATATACGCAGAAATCTTTTAAACATAACCAGATAATTTTAATCAGTTAAATCAGGGATTCTCAGACTTTTAAACATCGCGACCATCTTTTTATGAAAGAAATCTAGCGTGACTCACCTCATCTTCAGATAATTTTTGCCATGCCCCCCTACAAGACTTCAGCTTCGTGCGTGTGGGTTATGATAACCTGTTATTTTTTTTTGCAAAATAATACATGTTACTTGAATGTTTTAGTGATTAATTAAACTTGTTGGCTAATTAAAAGGAGGGATTTTTGAACTTGAACGTATCATTTGTTGAATTTTGAGAGCAATAATGAGCTTCAGAATAAAAAATGAAGCCTGGCGGTCCTATATATAGAGAAATATTTGAAATGTTACTTTTTAATAGGATTTCAACTCCTTTTTTTAGTAATCCGGTATAAGTTTCAGTTATACACAACATCATTTTTTAAGAAAATTCATAAAATTTTTTTGTTCCCCGTGGTGGAGAGCCCAAAGTTTAAGAACGCTGGTTTATTATTTTATCTTTCAAATCAGATTTGAATAACCGCGAAATTTTGCATTATCAGCTAATTTAAGTGACACTCTTTTGTATTTTACATAAAAATTGTCGTTTTTGTTTGACACCCAGTGGGGTATTGTTTCTTCTTTGCTCTTTTGATAATTTTTAAAAGCCAACATCGCGTTCGTATAAAAATAGTATTAAAAAATGCTATAAAATCTTGTCGCGATCCACCAAAAACTGACTGTGGTAACCCACCAGTGGATAGCGACCCCCAGTTTAAGAATTTTCTGAGTTAAATTAAAAACTAAGAATAGGTTAGAAGAAGTTGAAGAAGATGATGTTTTATATAATAAACGGAGTAAAAAAAAGTCGGTCTCCAGATGCTTTCTTAATAAGATATGTTAGTGTTTAGTTGTTTCTGGATGTGCTTTTAGATAGTAGAGATGTAATGAAAAAATTATGTTCTTAATGAGAAAAGTTGGGAGTTGGTTTAGTTGTATATGCATGAGTTCGTTGATGGAAATCTTTGTAATTAATATTCGTATGTATGGTATTAGTTATCGCTGGATAGGTTAACGTTAGATATAGGTATGTATGAAAAGTATGTGATTAAGTTTTAATTAATGTGCGACAAGCTTTTGTATATTTATAAAAAAATAATTGTATTATTAAAGCTCTAAGTTGAGTATTTTAAATTTTTTATTGATATGGAAAGCTATAAAATGTCTAGTAAAGAAATTAATTGTAATGAAAAAATTTTATTATACATGCCTTTTAATTGATTTACAAGAAAATCACTAGCAAGCAGCATACGTTGTGCCAAAGACAAATATGGAAATACACTCTAGTTAAAGTACATAACTTTAGCTTTCTATCGTTAGTACAGTGCTCTACAGTTGCGGATCTACGGGGGGGCTTTCTTGCTGAAGCCCCCCCAAAACGTCTAATATTTTACTAAGTTTGTCAAAACGCAAAAAATCTATATCCGAAATTTGGATGAAGCGTACCAAAACGAGTTGAAAAGTGGGGTTTTTTACTTAAATTTGGAAAATTTTTCTGGGGGAGGACCCCCAGAACCCCCTTTTAGGGGTTTCAGTAGGATAATTCACTACCTTTTCCGTATTACCATTAACAAGGAGATTCAATTGGATTACGAAAATTCTTAGCCCCCCCAAAACCAAATCCTGGATCCGCCACTGGTGCTCTAGAAGCTAAATTATGATTATACTTTTGACTCTCCATTAAAAACTAAGAATTTATTTCAAAGGTCCCCCTAAAGTGGTACAAATAAATATTTTTCTGAAGTAGGTACTTTTAAAAAACTGAGTTAAAAGCTAAAAATATGCTGCAGAACCTACAAAAAGTAACATAACTTAGCTCTGTCGTTTTTTAATGTGGAGACGACAAAACTTTTAAAATCTTTGAATCTATGAGGTAACTTCCTTAGCACTTTTAAATCCTTATTTGCGCCAAATGCACTCTCAATTAACCATAAAATAAAAAATATCTTCTTTTGGCACGAAATCCTGTATTGAAAAAAGTTATATATTTCTTCTGAAAAAACTTTTTGTTTGCAAGTACTTCCTATCAAACTTAATTGAATGCTTTGATAAAATCTTAAATGTCCTATACTCACTTAAGATTTTTAGTAGTAAATAGTTTTTAATTTTATTTTTTTCTAAGGTACATATCTCTAAAGTAGTAAAGAATAAGATTAATTATATGATTTTTCGATACCATAATTTCAATTATCTTGTTTGTGCGTGAGTACTCTAAGACCCGATGTATTAATTACATAATTTTTCCTTAAATCAATATTAAAATTACAGTTATATTTTAACGATGATAAGTTGTTCGGAAGGGTATATACCTAACACATTGGTATTAACTTTAAAAGCAATCATTAAATATTTATTTACAAAATAATTAACCCTACAGTGCATACTGTTGCCATTTGGTAACACGAAATTTTCCCCATTTTCTACTCGAACTTCCATTTCCAACCATGGACAACACCATTCAATAAGTACAATAAATATAACATTTCATTGTTATAGCACTTTAGATTGCCATTAAATGGCAGCAGGGGTACTATTTTGAGACATTTGTTAGTAGCTAGTGAGACGAAAGTCAAGACACAGAAAACGCCAAAATAAAAGAGATATATAAATTAAAATAAAAAAATTTCCAGCTTGAAAAGAAATTGTTTCGAAAAGATAAGTTGTTTTTTATATTTTTAGAGCATTTGGTTTTATTTCACTTCACAATTAATTTCACAAGGGACACAAATTAATTTCACGAGGACACAGTTTTTTGTCAATTAAAAGTAGAAAAAAATTAAATTAATTTTTTTAGTATTTTTTACTAATTAACACCATAATAGAAGACACATAAATGATTTTCAAGTGAATTTAAAAAATTATGCATTGTAGGGTTAAGATTCCTTTTCAGAAAATTAGATTATAACTCAAAGAAACCATATTTTACATAATTAATAATATAAAGAATATATGAAAATAATATCAGTCTTTTAGGATAGCTTATGATACTCGTATTCATACTTGCTGCCCGTTTTAGTGTTGCGTCAACATGAGAAAAACCGCTGCGTACTTTTATCCTCCCCTATACTATAATATGCTTCTGGTGATTTTTGGGTACTTTTTACACTCGCGACATTTTTCTATGAGACGATACTAGTAATAAAACAAATTAATCAGACTACGAAGAGCTTACAGCTTTTAGGAAGAACAAGAAAAAGTTTATGCAAGAAAGTTGAAAACACTGAAACTATGGAATTTCAATGGGAAGTTTTTCAGCAAAATTGTTTATCGAGCAATTAGTGTGAAACTGGATACTTGAAGAATCTCAGAGAATACCAATTACCTTACTTCCGTGAAAACAAAGCCAAAGAATTCTTTTCGAACAAATTTTACATTAGCCCTTAATTGACGGGGAAAAAAGTTCCTCTCCCAGTTTCCCCTTACATGCGTAGAAATACACAATCGCAATTAGTAAAAGTTTTAAAGTGCAGTTCCCCAAAAAACTTTAAATAAATTTATGATCATTTTAATAATTGATGAGTCCCTTGTTTGGAGAATGTAATGTGATTATTTTTAGTATGATTTGTTTTTAATTAAAATGCTTCGAAATTGTTTTGCAAAATTTGAAGTACTTGGCTATTTCCCTGTTTCGAATATTGTTGTCCGACTATTTTAATAAGACATCGTTTCTGTTTAATTTATTTTGGGAATCAAAACGTTGAATCGTAGGCGAACTGCTTTAAAGTTTTAAGAAACTTATTAAGTTTTTTAACCTTTTACAGGCCAATGTTCCCAATTGGGAACATCATGTTTGAAAAATCACAAAAAATTAACTACTATCAGTATACGGTTGAAAAATTTATCATGTAATGTTGAAAAATGACTTGATTTTTTAAAATTTAAACAAAGTTGATATCTTTGTAGGAAAAAATTACAAAAAATCTTAAAATCGGCCATTTTTACGCTTTTTGATAGAGGCACACAAAAAAATTCATGAAAAATCAAAATATTGTCCTAACTTTCCAAAATTTGGTGAGGATATTGAAAAAGACTTACCTTAAATAGATATCCTCAGTATTAATAATAAATATTAAAAACCCGCTTGTAGTAACTTGCGAAACATGCATGTTCCCAATTGGGAACATTGGCCTGTCGCCGCTATACATAGGGATCCGAGTTTCTTGTACGGCGTTATATTATTGAAAGGATAGAACTGGTGCATTTAGGGGAATTTCTTTTCAGAAAATAATAACAAGGTTATAAAATTGTTATAGGGGAATCCCCTTTTAAAAAGGAAGTAGCTGGTTTGAATGTGTTTTATTGAGTAAATGTTTTTTTTATTTGAATCTAAGCTTTGAGTAATGATTGATGCGTGAATATACCATGTTCCAAAGTTCCCAGTGATTTATTCTTGTACAAATAAAAAAAGCTAATAGTAGATTTAGACATCTCACAAGCTCAGCATTATTTATTATACATAAGAAATAAATTTAGAAAATATTTATTCAGAACCGATTTCTATCTGGGGTATAAAAGTATAAACGGTTTCAGATTTTTTTTAAAGTAATGTGAGTGAAATTTCGATTTAAATACATAAATGTTACATTCAAAAATCAACTATTTCATCTATTACTCAAACTTTTAATCCTGATTTTGGTACTATAGCTATTATAATCTTATATATTAAAATAATTGGGTTTTTTTTTCCGCCGGCCGCCAGGCCGAACCCCCCAACCGATTTGGACAAACTCGGTCTCTATCGAAAGCTTTCTACCCCTAGATGAGCCCATTTTAGGTCGCATCCCTCCAAAACCTTCCATTTTAAAATTATGCGTTCTTTTCGTTTTGCTCCCATGTTAAGTCAATGGGGAGCTTCCTTTCGGCCGGCCGCCAGCCCGAACCCCTGAACCGATTTGGATAAACTCGGCCTTGATCGAAAGCTTTCCACCCCTAGATGAGCCAGTTTTAGATCACGTTCCTCTAAATCCTTCCATTTTAAAATTGTGCGTTCTTTTCACTTTTCTGTAATGTTAACTCTATGGGGAGGTTCCTTTCGGCCGGCCGCCAGGCCGAACCCCTGAACAGATTTGGACAAACTCGGTATTGATCGAAAGCTTTCTACCCCTAGATGAGCCAGTTTTAGGTCGCGTTTCTCCAAAACCTTCCATTTTAA